>CM076847.1:131963825-133403825 GCA_039519185.1 Astragalus membranaceus | reverse complement strand
TATTGCTTGCAAATCCGTTACTAATTCTCAACACAGACGAGGGCCCTTATTCCCTCGCAAAGTCCATCGCTAATTCCATTTTTTGCGAGGGACCATCATTCCCTCGCTAATGTCCCTCGCAAATAACCAATTTTGTTGTAGTGTTATGCGCAGAATCACTTTTGGAACCGAAAGCTTGAACTCGAAGTTCAAAAATCCTTCAATATCAACAATGGTAATTTTGCTATAGAGCACCAAATTGAACGATTCTTGAACCTAAAATGCTTGATATTTAACAAAGAATCAGAATATGACAAGTATTTTGTTCAGAAAAGCGCTTGAACACAAACACTGAGAAAAAGCAATTCCCATCTATAAGTTGTGTTTTGGCTCTTATTTGTTCATCTATCAACCAATTTGCGTCAAAACAATTGCGTTCAAACCAATTGCGTTCAACTTGTCTCACTACAAGAATAACTCTTGTTTCCTGCCATTTTTTCCGACGAACTTTTATTCGTCGCAATTTCCGACGGATTTCCGACGAAAAAGTCGTCGCAAATGTTCAGCAAAAGAGGCGCTAAAATTCCCAGTGACGTTTGCGACAAAATTGTTTTTCGTCGCAAATTTCCGACGGATATGTTCGTCGGAAACCCCTAAAAATCCGTCGGAAAGTAACATATCCCAAATTAAATGGAAGCTATCCCACGAAGCCTCATTTCACGCATTACACTCTCACTCTCACCTCCTTCTCTCTCAGTCGCCCTCTCTCTCTCAGTCGCCCTCCCTCAACCCCATCCCTCCTCACTATTCAATCCAGAACCCCATCGCCCTCCCTCAAACTTATCTAATCTCCCTCCTCACCCAACCTATCGATTTCATCTCCTTCTCATAGACCTCTGGATCTCATCCTCCTCAGAAGCAGAACCGCCCTTGACCTCCACTCTCCTCCCTTGACCTCCGCCCTCCTCCGTTGTCAAACCGTGCTCCACGGCCACGAAGATCTCCCTCTCCCCGTGCCTTCCACTCTCCCACTCCTCGCGCCTCCACCACTCTCCCTCTCCACCGTTTCTTGGCCTTTCACCATCGTATCTCTGCCTCTTCACCGCCACAACCTTCTTCTACTCAGGTATTCCATTAGTTTTCTTAATTTGTCTCAAATTTCACTGATTGCAAAACCCTAAATGTCCCAATTTTTTTTTGGAAACGAACTCTGACCCTCTTCCCTTCCAATCTGTTGCAGCATCAACCACAAAGAACCCTAGATTTGTTATGTCTTACTCTCTCAGTCAGTCCTGGTTAGTATTGATTTTGATTTTTCAGGGTTCATGGATAGTAAAACAGAGTGTGGGAAAGAAGGCGTGCTTGGTTGGACAGGCTCTGGAAATCAACTATTTCCAGGGAAAAAACTATTTGGAAGTAAGTTTTTCATGACTATTCGGTTGAATAGAATGTGTTAGGAAAATCAAGATAATTGGTATCCATACATTATGTTTGCTATTTTAAGTTGATACATTCGAAACCTATGTAGCACGGATACCTTTTCCAAATACCGTGTCGCATGTCCTTGTTGGAGTCGGTATGAAAAAGTATATATACTCCTATATTTATGCATGATCTTATGAAAAAGTCTCTTATAATGGCAGTGCCATTTGCCTTCTGAACGAAATTGTTATAATATACTACTCGTGTAGTAATAATTGAAATATATGTATAGGGAAACACACGTGAAGAGCTCCCTGAGTTTCTTCTTGGAACCTGCCGCCTTAACCATCTTGATGCCTCCAAATCAGTTTGTCTGAAGCCGTGATTTTCAATCAGACTCGGGCCAGGTACGCTGCTCTGGATGGATTTCCAAGTGGCAAAATGTAGATAATTGAAATTGAAATTCTAGATTCTCATCTCCATAAACATACTTAAAGAATTCATCATTTGTTCAATCAATTTGAATCTCGCAGCAGTTTATGGTGCTGTTACACATACAAGAACTTTGAAATTGTGAATGATGATCAACTACCTGGAATTGGTTTGTAGTTTATGCATTCTTTGTCTTTTATTCTCTGTTTCCTAGTTGATTCATCATTGCAGCTTATCCCGGTAAATAATTTGAGTATGTGTTACCTTATCAGCTGAATTGAAGAAGAAGAGCACAAAAACTAAACGGCCATCGATTAAGACTCTATTTGGTAAGAAGAATATGCTCATTGTTTTCCTCTTTTGAATGTTTCTTTTTTTTCATATTGCTACTACTTGTTGAGGCAACAGTTGCTTAATATTGATGAAAACTTTTACTGTCTTACATGCTACAGATGATGAACTGGCTTCGTCTGCAAATCAACCTGTCCAAGGGAGCTTCTTAAAACACTTACCTGTCAGAAGTGATGGTGTACATGCCCATCCTCTTCAGGGAACGGTTTCTGATGCACAATCAACTGAATGCCCAGCAACTAGTGAACAACTGAACCAGCAGGATGAGCTGGCGGTTGAAGGAGGGACAATAAGCATCTCGAGTGCATACTCCCAAGGGTGCGTAATTTCAAAATCATTTCGGTGTAGACTTTGGTAGACTTGCCTAACTCATAGACTCATCCAGTCTATATTATTCTACAGTACTCCTGCTGTTAACCAAGTTGAACTGCACCCTGGATGGCAGCAACCAAAGTTGCATGCATTTTGTGAATCAAAAGGAATTGTGAGTGAACTGAATGATACCATTGTGGAAGCTCAGCTTAGGACTAGACAAGTTCCTCCATTACTTCCCAATGAAGTGGCACTTGATTGTTACTCAAAATCCAATAACCGATTAATTATACTGGTAAGCTGTTAGATTGCCAAACACTGGAAAATGGTACATGATGTTTTAAATTATTCACCTTATTTTGTGCAATAAGTTGTGGTAAATGATTCTTCAAAGGAAAATGGTTGTTTAAAGAAAACTAAATGAGGTTTTTGTAAAGTGAATGTAGCACAAATTAAAATGATTTCTCGTATGCCTCTTATGCTTGCCTAAGCAACCATTTTTTCCTAGACTAGACATTCTGGTTTTACCATGACCTTTTACAAACATTTTTTCCTAGACTAGACATTCTGGTTTTACCATGACCTTTTGCCAAGAGTATGCCTCAAACATTTTTCTTTTGCTTCATTTGTTTATGTCAACTAAGCAAATGGTGGTGATTTTGGTGTTGAAACAGATGCTAGAAGCATAAAACAAAGGCAGGAGTACTGAAATGGATGCAAAAGAATGCTAAAAAATTATTGGACCATCATTTTGTAAGATGTGTTGCACCTTTAGAAAGACCTATTGTCTAGGCGTCCTCATAAAGCTTAAAGGCAAGCTGAAGTGATTGGTATGGCAAAAGGCTTCATTTTGTATAGCCAGTATTTTTGTTAAGTTTGTGAATCATTGGTTGATTTTGATTTTCTTTGATTTTGTTAAGTTTGTGAAATTGTTTTGCTGCCACAAGTGTTGATTCTCCATTATATATACAGTATTTGCTTGTATTGAAAGAGTTTTCTTTACTCCCACATATGCTGATAGAAGTATTTACTTGGCTTTGTATCTGATAGAAGTATTTACTTGGCATTATATATGCACTTCTTCTTCTTCTGTGAAGCTTAATAAATTTTGATTGATGCTGTCAAAAAAAATAAATTTTGATTGAAGATAAAAGAATATATATTCTTTTGAAAAAACTATGATGGAAGTGTGTGTTAGCAATAGCATTAGTATGATAAAAGGATATATATTCTGTGGGTTTTCCTTTTGGCTTCTTCTCTTTATCAATTTTTTGAACAAGTATCACCTGGTGAGGGTTTTATGCATGCAAATAAATGGTGTAAAGAGAGAAACCTTCTTATAGAGAAAGGTATCCTGAGCATTCTGTTATTATATAGAGAAATTTGCATTAGATGTTTCTCTAGGTATGCTGCTTACTCTGTGCCTTAGTCAAATTTTATACCATAAAGAAATTAGGCCCTTTCAAATACTATGTAAAAAAATAACTGCATTTTAGTTGCTGAAAGTTACTCTTTTTTGGTTAGTTTCTATAAGTGTGATACTATCAGAAACTGTGTCTATAGAAAAAATTGGGGATGCAACTTATGTATATTGAGCAATAAACCTGAAGAAAACCCTGGTTTTTCCCTTTACCCTACACATGCAACCTTGTGTGTCTTGCATTTTGTGCTTATCAATTTTGTTCTGAAATTTTTTGCAACTGTTACTGCTGCAGTAGGTATGTGCTGTTTCTCTGTGGAAGTTATGTGCTGTTTCTCTGTGGAAGTTATGTGTGTCTGATGATGGGGGCGTGTATGATGATTCTGAATAGCAATCAATGAAATGCTTCCAACTACTGGTGCAGGAAAGGAAGGCCGAAATACCTGCACCAGTGTCGGAGGTGGTTGAACGTGCTGCTGCTCCTCCTCCACTTCCTCCTTGCTTGTCTATGGTGTTGCATGGAAAGTTTTACACTGAATCAAGGTTCAATTTTGTTAGATTCAAGGTTGTGAAGGTCATGCCGTGGGTGATATTCTGGGTGTCAGATTTAAGGTTGTGAAGGTCTCTGGAGTATCTCTTGCTCTTTTTAAGGAGAAGGAGAAGCCAGGAATGCCTATTTGATTTCAATAGTTTCCCTGAAGTATTATGAATTTTGTTTTGAGGTGAATGGGTTTTGTGGACAGTTTTGTATCTTCTATAGTTATTTTGCGCAACTTAATTTTACATTATTAGTAACTTATATTTTCAGAATACATTTATTAAACAAGTTCAGTGCCCTTAGTTACATTTATTATAGCACTACTACATGATGGTCTGATTAATGAGGTATAGATTGTTGTATTTGAGGAGTTGAAGTTGATGAAACAATATATAGATATCATTATTAAATAGTTTTTTGGATGTATGATTTTATTTTTTTTTATTTTTATTTTTAACAATTTCCGACGGATTTGCGACGACTTTGCGACGAAAATGTGTTAGAGTTTGCGACGAAACAATCCGTCGGAAACGATTACCGACGGATTTCCGACGGAAATTTCCGTCAGAAATGGTTTTTTTTTGACGGAATTTGCGACGAATTTTTGCGACGACTTTGCGACGGAGACATTTGCGACGAAAAAATCCGTCGGAAACGATTTCCGACGAGGGATTTTGCGACGACTTTTTGTCCGTCGGAAAGTTCGTCGGAAACGTCAATTTCCGACGAAAATCAGTGCGTTTCCGACGGATTTTGTCGTCGGAAATCGTCGATTTTCTTGTAGTGTCTTCTTCTGCTCTTCCTCTTCAAACTTTCGATTCTAGAAGTGATTTTGCGCACAAGCACTTTTCTGTTTTTTTTGTTTTGAATGACCAAATTGAAACATATCATATCAATTGAATGACCAAACTGAAGTATATCAAACATAAAAAACCATTTTGACACAGATTTGAAACATAAAGGATCTAAGTGGGAAAAATAGATAAAGAACTAAAATGAAACTAAAATAAAAGATAAATAACCAAATTTCAATTTAACCTTTCTCGAAGTATATAAGTGTCTAAGAAACATTTTCCTTAATACAAATCGGTGTTGGACCTGACAGAAACATTTTCCTTAACCTTTCGGGAACCGAACAGTCCCACAGTTGGACCGGATTGACCCGCGGTTCAACCGCCAATTGGCCCAGGTTGAACCGCCCGAAATGCATTTTTTCATTTATTGAACCGCCAAAATTTAATACTTTTTTTATTTTTTATTTAATTATTACTCACCTGGTTCAAACATGATTGAACCGAGTGGACCAATTGAACATGACCCAGAGGTCTCTCCCGTTTAATCCCTGATCCGATTTTAAAAACATTGTGTCCCGCTTTCTTTCACTAATTAGCAGCGATTGATGGCAACTAATTAATAAACAGAAGGTGAGTGACCATCGATTGTTTTGCCTCCGACAAAGGAAGGAATAGGGTCCGTAGACTTTTCAGCATGCAGGCCTTGATGGATGAAGAAAGTAATGCAACGCAACTGGAGCTGGCGTTTATGTCCCAGACGTACTGTTGTGTGTAAAAGAATAATTATTCCAATCTGTAGGAGGAGGTAAATGCAGGCCAGTCAATATTATGGTGTGGGCCACATCTTTAACGCGCAAATTAATAGCCAGCATTTTCACCAAAATGACAAAACTGTAGGGCATATTGCATATAACATAAGTCAAAGAAAATGCACCATCCGTAGAAGACCGGGATCTTTTTTTTCTAACAATGTTGCTTTTCAGTACAAGTTGGAGATAAGAGAGAAGCTGGGTTATCAATTCACTAACGATTTGGATAAATACTTGGGTATTCCAATTTTCCACCAGCGTGTTAATAAGAACACTTTCCAGTTTGTTATTGATAAGGTTACCCACCGGCTCAGTTCTTGGAAAGCTAGAACGCTCTCTCTTGCAGATCGTGTAACGCTTACCAAGTCTGTCCTTCAAGCCCTTCCTTCCTATGTCATGCAGTCTTGTGTGATACCTAAGGGAGTTTGTGATGATATTGATAATGATGTGAGCTTCGGCCGTGGTGCCACATGGTAAGAAGAAAATCTCTATATCTATTACTTCTTCTTTATTCCATGCCAGATGCCGTGACGTTCAAAATAGTCTATGTTGTTTGCAAGTGGTTGGTGAGAGTTGTGTTAATATGGCTAGCACTCGTTTAGTTACAAAACTCAACATTCACACCTTTGACCATCCAACACCTTATATGCTCAAGTTGCATAAAGATAAAGAAGAAATTCTTGTGAGTAAAAAAGTGTTTGTTACATTTTCCACTCATAGTTACAAAGATATGCTAACAAGTACTATAGAGACCGCCCACCTAATCCTAGGTAGGCCATGGAAACATGATAAAAAAGTACTCTATGATGGATATGCTAACAAGTACTCTTTTAGGCATGACAATTTGGAAATTCATCTTACTTCTCTTAGCCTTCATGAAATGCTTAATGACCAAATTGCTTTGAAGAAGAAAATAGAGGAAGAAACAAAGGAAATGAATGTTAAAATCAATGAGGAGGATGTACCAAGGTAATGGAGAATGTGCCTAATATTTTTAAGTTGCAAAGGTATAATATTTTCCTTCTTTTCTCCATTCCTTACTCTATGTCTTTTTCTTTTACTTGGAAGTTTACCATGCTTTAGATTATATTGAAACTAGTGCTTAGAATTTGCATGATTATGCTTTTATTTGATGTCACCCACTTCCCTTTTAATCCCGGTGGAGCCTAAGCAATTCTTGCATTAGTTTAGTTGTCTTTTATTTTCAAAATAAGTGATTTTTGTCCATCTTTGATGTAGGTTTCCAAGAGGGGGAGTTCACTTGATGACAAATGAAGTTTAAGAGGGGGAGTATGATGTGAGCCCACATGCATGTCTAGCCTAATTATGGAGTTTGGATGAAGGTCACAAAGATAAAGATTCAAAAGACCAAAAAGATATTCAACACTTAAAGGGAATATACTTTAGTGTGTCCACCTTGATAATTGACAAGGACACACTAAAGGTGACCAAGAATACCTTAGGGAATTTCTAGAATACTCAAACTCTAGTGTTCCCTATTTCTTTGTATTTGCTTTTAAATAAATTTAGGATTTCATTTTTAATTGTAATGAACATTTGTTTTTGAGCCTTGTCGGCCATTTAGGAGGCTATGGACTTTAGTTACTTTGATGTGGCCATGGGCCTTGTTTTCCTTTTAGTGGATTGTATGTTGGGCCTAGGATCCAATAGCCCAACATATAAATAGTTTTCTCTTCCTTGTAATTCCTTAGAATTTTGATGAATGAAATTCACTTTTACATTTTGAACATGAGAGTGCCCTAATACCTAAGTGAGTGGTGAGTGGCTAGTTGCTAATGTTAGTGAAGTTTCATCATGGATTCTCCAAGGTTTCTTGAGATGATAACTTTGAGCACACAACCTTGAGGCTAGGAGAGCTCAAGGATAGTGTTGTCATTATCATCTTCCCAAGGAAGAAGTGGTGGACTTCCTTCTCCACTTCCATTTCTATCTCTTCCATATTTGCATTTTCTTCCTTTCAAGTAAGTGTTGTGTCATTTGTGTTGTGTTTTTGTTAATCTTGTTCTTGTGTTTTTGTGAGAAATAACTTAGATTTGCCATATTTCTAGATCATAATCTTATGGATCTCTCTTTTAGATCTTATCAAGGGGCTATTCATCTCCCTTGTGGCAATCACGCACCGATCTTATCATCTATCCTTAGATGTGGCGATCTTCACTCCATCTCCATATTCTTTCCTTTCCGTTTTGTGAGTTTTAATTCCTTCATTGTTCTTAATTTTGTTGTTGATTGAGTCAACAAATTGAAAACCTAATCATGGAAAAGATCCTAATATTCAAGATTAGCATTGAATTTCACATCAGATAAGAGTAGGGGATATATATGGGGCGAGGAAAATGGTCAGAGGAGATTCCATCCTATTAGCTGGGAAAGAATTTGTCAGCCCAAAAATGACGGAGGTCTTGGATTACGCACTATGAGAGATCTAAACCTTACCTTCATGATGAAGGCTTCTTGAAATTTTTGTTCTCCAACTCCTGCCCTTTGGAAGGAGGTTCTTAAAGGGAAATACAAAACTGGAAAGGATAGATTCCCTCAAATTGATACTAAAAAGGCTGGTTGAAATTTTTGGCAAGGGATCAAGACTAATTGGGAGATTTTCAGAGGCAACCTTGTGTGGCAACTTGGCAATGGCGAAACTACTAAATTCTGGGAAGATCATTGGAAGCCCAATGATGCTCCCCTGATTAATTCAGTAACTCAACCTCTCAATGACATCTTAAGCCAGAGACGAGTTAGTGATTTCCTAAATAGAAATGGGGATTGGGATGTTCCGGTTCTGAGAGAATTTTTACCTGACGACTCTGTGACTGTGATTGAATGTGAACCCACCTAGATTACTTCATTCTGATGATGACTTTCGCTGGGCTCACACGGCGGATGGATCTTTCAACACAAAAGCAGCTTATTTGGCAGTCAAAAAACCTTCTCCCTCTGTGGCCGAAGGCAATTTCAGATCTGTTTGGAAGTGGCCCGGTCCTGAAAGAATTAAGTTGTTTCTTTGGAAAACAATGAACAGGTGCCTTCTTACGAACACTGAGAGAACGAGACGACATATGACCCTTGGTTCACTTTGTCCAATTTGTGGTGGTGGTGATGAATCTCTATTTCACGCATTTAGAGATTGCAACAGAATTAGATACCTATGGAACTGTATTCAAATTCCAAATCCTAGAGATTTCTATACTAATTCTGATTGGTGTGTTTGTATAGCTAACAATTTGTGCAGGAACAATTCAATTGAAAACCGGAGCTGGAACATTACCTTCGGTACGGTGCTGGATGGAGTCTGGAGAGCTCGCAACGATGCTGTTTTCAATGGCAAAAGCATGAGTTTTCATTCAATTCTTCTTCGCGCTCAGGAACAGATGCATGCATCTGAGAAAAGCAGGACTCTGTTTCGAAATTTCCCTCCTCTGTTACAGAACTGCTCCGATCTCCTTCCGACGACTTGGTGCGCACCTCTGTGTGGCTTCATCAAGCTAAATGTGGACGCCTCGGTGACGGATTATGGTTTGAGAGCTGGTTGCAGTGGGATCGCTAGAGACAATCATGGTGAATTTGTTTTCGGTTTTGCCAGTAAGCTGAATTCGTGTATGGTTATTGAAGCTGAATTATGGGCCATCTTCTATGGTGTTTCGTTGGCTGTGGATAGAGGTTTCAGGCACATTGTTGTGGAGTCAGATTGCCAAGAAGCTATCAAGTTGCTGGTTGTAGGTTCCAATCCAACTCATTCTCTCTTTCACATTATTGAAGGGATAGTTGGTCTCATTAATGAGGAAAGCACTATTAGTTGGTCAAATGTCTCTAGAGACATTAATAAGGTGGCTGATGTTTTAGCCAAGTTTAGTTTATCTATTCGTAGTACAGATGAATTTTACGATGTTGCCCCTCATTTTATCCTTTCGTTGATTCAGGAGGATAAGATGGGCAGGGTTCTTGTGTAATTATTTCGGTTTTGGGGGGGGGGGGGAGGGGGGAGGTGTCCCCTCTTTTCTCACCAAAAAAAAATGTCCATGACCGGCAACTGTAGGTCTTCCCCTTTTACAATCTTCTGATTTTTTCCAACCTCATTTTCCAAGCTACTCCTTTCCTCCCATATTATATGTCACTTTGGTCATTTCATACAAATTAAAAAATATAATTAATTATTTGTGGGAAAGAGAAATTATGGGTAACTTTACAAAATTTTTCTTCATTAATAATATAACAAAAATAAACTAATATAATTGAAAAAGAAAAATCATTAAATAAAGGGTATGATAGGAAAAGAAAAATTAATGTTTCATTGGTATTGTAAAACGTCAAACAATATGAGACAACTTTTTTTGGACTATAACGTCATGTAATATGGGACAAATGAAGTATTATTTGATTTGGCCCACATGTGAGCCTTTACAGTTATGTCCTTAATTAAAAGGCGTCTTAGTAGGTTAAGGATATGTGAGTATTTGTAAACTATATTTAGTTTCAATTCCCAAAGCAATGTGGGACTTTTTGGTGTATCTGAACAGTAGCCCCTTTTATGAGGTACCAATGTTCCGACCTTAAGTCTAACTTTTTGAGAGATATTGTCCGTTTTGACCCAATGTGAGTCTTCATGGTAAATGTCACCTTAGCTCATTTCACGAATATTAAGAAAATATCATAAATGAAAAAAAGAGAATAATATTTTTACCAAATTATTTTTATCAAACACCTGTGTGTTCACAATCATCATAAATGCAAAGTTGAACAATTCAAGCAATCGCTAGCCCACGAAAGAATTCAAGCAATCGCTAGCCCACGAAAGAATTCAGGATCGTCCTTAGATTTTGCGTGCTCTGGACAAACTGAGAAGTTGGTGCCGTCGTAACCTTACAATATCATCATTCTTATATTTTTTTGGCACCTCACCCCAAGGAGACTAGTGGAGATTTGAACCCGGAACCTCTAAGATACAGATCTTGTCATGCTCCACTACACCAACCCATTGGGGTTTTTCATTTAACACGAGAAAGTAATGCTATTTAACCATATATGTACTTTCAATTTCTAAACGTTTTATTTTTATAAATTGTTGTTTTTGTTTTTTTTTTCATTTTTTTTCTTTCCGTTGGTAAAATAAAGAGTATTCTTTTCCATGTCATGAATTCTCCCTAAGGAGTAATCTTTCTTTGCCAAAACATATTAGTAAAGAAAAAAAATGGGGCCTGTGGACGGGTTTGGATCGTCTCCTCTCCTTCCCACTAACCCTACATCTTCCTCCATCATCTCTATCTCTCTCTTAAATTCATTCTCTCTCATCATTATTTATAATTTTTTATTCATTTTCTCTTTCTTCCCACCCTTGTATTTTGTGATGGAGAGAAATGAGGAAATGAGAGAATCCAAACACACCTGTGGACGACGCCCATGCTCAAAACCAGCACCCACGAAATATAGTTGAATTACACAATTGGCATTTTTTTAACAGCATACAATTGGCATTTTTTTAACAGCATACAATTGGTATTGTGAAGGTAAAATTGGGGATTTTCTTGATTTGGGGTTATGAAATGAGTCTTTTGTCCGTAGTGCCGTTCTTGATTTGCAGTGATGAACTTGTTATGGCAATTAGAATTTGTTATTTACACCTCCTCTAAGACTCAATTGCTTAAAGGCCCATTCAAAAAGCAAAGTCCATTCGTCAATGGCCAAGATCACTCTGCAAGATCGGACGGCCCAAATTCACCAAGGCAAACACCACCAAAACTCTATAAATACAGCATTCAATGCTCATTAATGGTAAGCACTTTTCTAATAAAATACTCATTCACTCAAATACTGACTTGAGCGTCGGAGTGTCATTGCAGGTACAACACCGCCTCCTCAAGATCGAACAAGATGGAACATCTCAAAGATCGAACTCCTCAAGATCGAACAAGATCGAACATCTCAAGATCGAACAAGATCGAACATCTCAAGATCGAACAAGATCGAACTCCTCAAGATCTTCATCTCAAGACCTGAAGACAGAAACAGCATCAAGGATAAAACATCTACTAACTGCGTAATACCTATCATCGAGATCGGAAGTACAGTACCGAACATTGGCGACTCCACTGGGGAAATCCAACCCCACATCTTTCTCTTCAATCCTTGATCCTCAAGAATGGCACCTAAACTCCGTTCAAAACCGGCCAGTATTGTTGTCGGACCCATTTTGGAACCAGTCATGCCCGAGCTTCGGTCTCAACAGACCCCTGAATGGCATGTTCAAAGCTTGACTAATTCCAACCAAGCGCGTCTTCGATGCCCCAATCCAAACCTCGCCCGAGTTCAACTGAGCCCGGGCGGGACAGACTTACCGCCTCCCCCCCCCCCCCGTTACTTCCGGCTCTGACCGATGCTGTTCAACAGCTCGTTCAGTTGATGGCCAGATAGGAGGTGGTAAACCAAGAAAGAAGCAGCCGTTTCGCTGGCCTCGAGGCCGAGGTAGCGAGGCTCCAGGCACAGGATATTCCGAATCGGGAATCACCGGAGCCGAACTCCATTCCAGGAAGAAAAACAACTCTAAAGAGACATCGATCTCCTCCAAGGAGAAGACACTATCATCGTTCTCCCCCCGCCGTCACCGAGGGAATGGTTCCCGTTCTCCTCCGGCTCGACGATATGACGATCGGCAAAATTCAAATAAATCCGCTCCACATCGTTCATACTTGGCCTCAACATCGCCAAGACGGCGTTCAAGAATTCAGGACAACATTCAAAACGAAAATCAACCTCGACACTACGGGCATCCCGATCCTCATTACAGACATCGACCACAGCCTCGGGGGAGTCTAACTAGACGTAAGGGTCCGTTCACAGTGACAATCGACAGCTACCGAGTTCCAAGGTATCTTGAAAAACCACTAGGAGGACTAAAGACTTACGACGGAACAGCCGACCCTGACAGGCACCTCGACCGATATGACACGACCATGCAATACCGAAATGTACCTATGGAATTGAAGTGTAGAATCTTCCCATTAACCTTGGACAAAATGGCTTCGGAATGGTTCTGAACATTAAGATCGAACACCATTTCCACCTGGGACCAACTGGCAAAACTCTTCTCAGTCCACTTTGCCCATTCCAAAAGCAAACCCAAAAATAAAAATATTTTAACGTCTGTCATCCAGAGGGAGAACGAGCCCCTAAGAGAATACATAGAGCGATTCAACAACGAAGCTCTTCAAGTTTGACAACTAGACGACGCTTTCTGAATCTTCTTCATGGCTCAGGGCCTATTTCCTGGGAGCCCATTCAGGAAACATGTTAACACTTGGGAACCTAACTCCTTGCAGGAGTTCCTCGAGCTATCCCAATTTTTCATCAACGAAGAAGAGAATGCCAATATCGACAAAGTATCGTCACATGCCGAACCATCAAAACCCCACATCGACATCGATCACTGAAAGAATTCGTGGAACCTCGAAAAGGTTACCTTTCTTCATTATAAATAAGTCGTTTGTATTTACATAAGATCGGAGCACGCTACAGTGTCCCTTATGCGAAATGTACATGATCCCTTTTTCTAAAGATAATAACTCTCCAGCTTCGTTGCGTTCCAAGTTCTGTCAATATTTTGGGTTAGAGAATCCATCGACATGTAGGATCCATACATCAGATTCGATGTTAGTTGGGGTCATTTCGGCCATAAAGATTGCCAAAACTTGTGCTTTTAAAGCTGTTCGAGCTTCATACGTAATTCTGAAATCTGATAGTTCCACAGCCCATTTAATCATTCTCCCTGCAAGATCGACAACATAACGATCTCGACAATCATCGTTATCCTCCACGCCGTCAACGAAGGAATGGTTCCCGTTCTCCTCCGGCTTGACAACATAACGATCTCGACGATCATCTTTGTCCTCCACGCCGTCAACGAAGGAATGGTTCCCGTTCTCCTCCGGCTCGACAACATAACGATCTCGACGATCAACGTTGTCCTCCACGCCGTCAACAAAGGAATGGTTCCCGTTCTCCTCCGGCTCGACAACATAACGACCTCGACGATCATCGTGGTCCTCCACGCCGTCAACGAGGGAATGGTTCCCGTTCTCCTCCGGTTGGGACCGATCTTAAATGATCTTCCCAGGCGACCAATCAAACTCACAACTCTTTGAGAATCAGTTAGATCCGAGCCGAGTCTCAGTAAACTATCTCAAAGAGACCAGGTCTTCAAGGATCGTAACGTCCTAAGAACGACCATTGGCCACAGTTGCCAATACCCCTACATGGCGAGTTAAATCTGGGCCGAATCCTGGTAAACTGCCCTGTAGGACGACGTATATGATTTGCTCATAGTAACACGTACTGAAAAATTTCTACAAAAACGACCTACATGACATGCAGAATTAAAAAAACATTCATTAAGCTCGTAACGAGGTTAAAAAGATGAAGACAACTACTCAGGACTAAAGGAACTTCTACTCAAAAAGCCAAACACGCAAGGCCACATCATCTTATCAAGTCAAGATCGCTCCCCAAGCGACCAGACTTGGGGCGCCACTGTTATGGCAATTAGAATTTCTGCTATTTACACCTCCTCCAATGCCCAATTGCTTAAAGGCCCATTCAAAAAGCAAAGTCCATTCATCAATGGCCAAGATCACTCTACAAGATCGGACGGCCCAAATCCACCAAGGCAAACACCACCAAAACTCTATAAATACAACATTCAATGCTCATTAATGGTAAGCACTTTTCTAATAAAATACTCATTCACTCAAATACTGACTTGAGCGTCGGAGTGTCATTGCAGGTACAACACCGCCTCCTCAAGATCGAACAAGATGGAACATCTCAAAAATTGAACAAGATCGAACATCTCAAGATCGAACAAGATCGAACATCTCAAGATCGAACAAGATCGAACTCCTCAAGACCTGAAGACAGAAACAGCATCAAGGATAAAACATCTACTAACTGTGAACAGAACTTAATAATAAAGAATGGTTACAACTATACAGAGATTAATTAACTACAACGCTGTCGACTAAAAGATTTAAAATATATATATATAAAGATCGATCGGGAGATTTGGAAGCAACAACCACTAAGCTTGCCAGTATATATAATTAGAGAAACTATTCCATTAAACAAAATGATCATTCGTAAATAATTCACACAGTACAGGAAGACAAACAACGTCGGCTATAACATACATTGCTTAGCACAAATTCAATAATTCAAGAAATGTAAAAAAAAAATATTAAAACAGCTGTAAAATAAAAGAATATAAGAAAAGAATTTGATACCACCAATCATTATATTTATATGCCTGTAAAAATTTTGAACAAAATGAATTTGGAAGTAGTAGATTAACACGTGGAAATATGAAGAGTGTATGATTTGCATAGGCTGCAGTAAAACTCAATAATTAAACGAAAAACAATGAAAAACAAAACAAAACAAAACAAAAGTGTTTAAAATAAAGAGGAGAATTGGATGCCCACCATATGATTATGCTTATAAGTTTTCAAAGAAAAATAATGACTGTGTTATTCCACAGGAAAATTCTTCCATTATATAGCAATCTCAAATATGCATATAATATAATATACCAAAAGCACTACATAATCTCTTACATTCCATTACTTATAAACCAATCAATTTATACGTCTTTTAGGAAATTAGAAAGAAAAAAAACAATGAAGCTTAAACAACAATAATCAAATCTACACGATCAATATTATATATATTAAATTAAATGGTGATGAAAGGCTGACAAAAGAACAAAAACAGTAGAAAAAGATGACCCGACCCCATAAGAAGATGAAGATGATGAAGCTTCATCTCTTTCTTAGTACTGACACCGATGAAGAGAAACACATGACCTTGTGTACACAGTATGACAGAGACATAAACTGCATGCTGGTAGTGTTTTGGGTTCTTTTCAGAGTGAGGTTACTCACAACAACTCATAAGATTCCTCTTTGTGGACCCTCCATCAAGGGTTTATGACTACATGTGTGATGCTCCTATTTTCTGCTTTGAGTAGCCTCTGTTAATGTTATAATTCAAAAGGTGAGTTACTATCCCAACCATTTAATTAAGGCCTCTTTTTATAGTATTTTCATTGAACTTTTTTCCTTCAAATTTTTCAACATTAATCCCTGTTTTAGCAGCTCATTTTTCAGTGCCATAGTTTTCTGAACTACTATTAATTAATCTAACAAAAGACCAAGTACCCAGCTATTTGCCTTAGCCGTGGGCAGTGATGTGAGGGATATTTTTATAGGCAGGTTAGTGGAGAGCGGCGGTGAGGTTAGTTTCCCGGGTTTAAATGTAGTATCATTTTTATTTTAGTATTAACTCTAAATTTAAATTAATTTTTGTAGCTTTCATGTGAATTAATTTTAAATTTTTCTAATAACTTTTATGGTACATGCTAAAAGAAGAAACTTACACTTGCATGCGACGATAGGGGGTCTATTTCAGTTTAACTAAAATATTGAATTCGAATCCAGCTTTAGGGCGTGCAAACGATACCCGATTTATAACCAAAAAAAGAAGAAAGGAAAAATAAATAATTGAATGACAGCATGTGAAGAGTAACAAAATGTCAAAATTGAAAATTAAAAAACAAAGCAAAACCCCAATTAATCTTCTCCCATTTACACACCACCATGAACATAAAACCAGATGAAAAAAAAAGTTACAGAACCTTAAATAAGATGTCCGTTTCATTTACTCTCTCGTCTCATATTATATGTCGTTTTGGGTTATTTCATACATATTAAGAAAAGTAGTTAATTTTGTATGGAAAAGAAAAATTGTGAGTTAGTTTACCAAATTAACTTTCATTAATAATATTGAGAAGATAAATTGGTAGAGTTATGAAAAAAATATTATTAAATAATGAAAGGTATAGTAATAAAAGAAACATAAATTTTTTATTGAGATTCTAAAAAGTTATGGGACAATTTTTTTTGCTAGAAAATCGTATAAGATAATAGAGGGAGGGATTATTTGGAAATCTGAATCTCTATCCATCTTAAATTAAGACTTATTTATGATTTATGATATCCCAAAAAAATAAACAAATTTTATAAAATTGAAAAACATATAATCTTCTTACTGACCGACTACATGACTATATGCTACAACAAACAAAACTGATCAAAGTACCAAAAGACCCTCTTCATTTCAGTTCTCACCTTGATCTGTGCCTATGTGTCATTCCACCGTACACGTATATTCAAATTCTTCCACACACACAGAAACACACTTCTCCCTTCTTTCTCCTCCACCTTACTTTCCGACAACCCCTTCACTCTCTCTCATAGTCCTTCCCTCCCTTTTTTGCAGCTTCTCTCTCACTCATCTCTACTCAGTTGATGCACCCATTGCAGGTTTACTTGGCACTACCTCAAAGTTACTACTACCACCACTCCCACTTCCACTACCACTGGCACTGCCATTCCCATCTTCCTCCATATTATCATTATCTTCCTGATCTCTATTCCCTTCTTGCTGCTGTTGAGGTGGCCATTGCTGCTCCGGTTGAACCATCAACGGCGCAACCATACTCTCCGCCGTCTTCACACCACCACCAACATTAATCTCATGCTTGTTCTTCTCCCTATATAATGCATCCAACTGATGAAAATATGGACACGTTTTCGAATCTTCTGGTCTCCTCTTGTTACTTTCTTTCACTTTCTTGAAGTACTTGTTTATATTCTCCCATTTCTCTTTGCACCTCTTTGGATTCCTATTGTAACCCAAATTTTTCATTGCTCCTGATATCTCCTCCCACAAGGGTCCTTTTGGTGCATTCTCTTGGTACTTTGAATCCAAACTCGTTCTCAGCTTTATTAATGCTTCTACTTCCACTTTTGGCCACCGTGAAGAACTCACTCCCATTGTATTCTCCTTCTCCCCGCTGTTATTATTATCAGCTTTTACAATTTCCATATTCGTCACCACTTGCAGTTCCTTCTGCTGCTGCTGCACTTGTTGTTGTTGTTGTTGCGGAACGACCATCACAGCTTGTGCAACCGGTTGTGGTTGTTGTTGCGGCGGTGGAGGTGGTGGAGGTGGTGGCGGTGTCGCCTGAACTTGTGGTGGAGGTGGTGGAACTGGCACAGGTTGTGGAATGTTGATGTTAGTGAACGCTTGTGGGAGATTTTGATTTTGTTGTTCAGCAATTTTTTGCAAGAAAGACATAACAGCAGAATCTTTTGCAGAAGCTATGGATCTTTCTTGAGCGAGAATTTCTCTTTCTCTAGTGATTCTTTGCAGCTCTTGTGTTCTCCATGCTTCTTCTCTAACCATTCGATCGTGTTCGCGTTTCTCTATGGCTTCCAAGAATCTCTTATGCAACTCCTCTTGTTTTTCTATTACTTCTTTCATTAGTTTCTCGAAGAAGTCTTTCCATTTACGCTTCCTCTTTCGCGTTCCTTCTAATGTTTCATCTGAAGAGGTTGAAGAAGAGCTAGAATTTGATAAGAGATCTGTTGGAATATTGGGGAAGGAGGTTGTTGTAGGGTTTGTTGTTGGTGGTTGGAAAGTTGTAGGGTAAGAAAGGTTCATTGGTGGGGGTGGGGTTGTATTAGTAACAATGGGAGGTGTAGGTAGTGAAGTTGTTGATGGAACAGTTACATTAGGGAGACTGATAGTAGTGTTAGTAATGTTACTCACTGGTGGCATTGGCACTGGCACTGCTACTTGCACCGTTGTTGTTGCTGTGTTTATTGGGAGTGACATTGGTGGGGTTGTAACTAGTAATTGTGGTGGTGCAGGTAATGATAACGGTGGTGGTTGTTGCTGTTGTTGTTGTTGTTGTTGATGATGATGATCAAGGGCTTCTAATTGATCAAAAAAACGATAAGTTTTGCCATCTGATTTTCCACCACGACCATCTTTGGTTCTCTTGTGATACTTATACACGTTCTCGAATTTCTCTTTGCACTTCTTTGCATTTCTGTGATACCCAAGCTCTGCTAGTTTCCTGATAATTAAACCAAAATCACCGGGAAGAGAAATAAAAATTAAAAGGTTCATGGATTTTTATTTATTATCTTATCTCATCAAATTTAGCTACAAGACAAAAGATGAAAAGCATTGGGAGCATAAGATAAACATTACATAAAAATATGAGCTGAATATATTAATTAAAGTACTACTGCACATGGAAATGCAAGGAAAAGGAAGTAACTGAAAGAGAGAAAGAGAGAGAGAATATGAGATTGATGGAATTGTAGTTTTTCATAACAAATCCCCATGAATTGATAAACAGAAATGTGTGCCACGAAAAACGCATGAGCTCAAGTTAGAAGATTTGATAATTTTCTGCCTTAATTTCATACGGAAGTTGGTAACTGAAATAAAAAAGGGGGGAAGAAAATCTTGCTTTTGATAACTCAATTCAAGTTGGTAACTTATTTGGAAAATAGGACATGAATGTCAGAAAAGCAAATCACAACAAAATCATGCAGCCTTCAAATCTAAATTCTTTTTGAATAATTTAATGTTCAAACTCCAAAAGAAAAGAAAAAAAAAAGGAGGATTTTAAGGGAAAAGAAAATACAAAAGGCTATAAAGAAACAATAGAAAGAGAAAGATAGACAAATGATAGAATTGAACACATTTCCGTGAATTATTTAAAATTGAAGCTGAATTAGAATTAAGCTCTTAGATCGATCTCCGCATCCCATGAATTTATTTTTCAAAAGTAAAAAAATTCCAGAAACTCAAAATTAAGATCAATTGAAGTGAAGTGGAAATTGAATGAGTGAGAATGACAATAAGCAAAGGAAAGAAATGAAGAAAAAAAAATTAGTGATGAAATTAACTAACCTGGAGACTTGTTCCCACAAAGGACCTTTAACACTTGCATCACGAAACGCCACGTCCATATCCGACCGTATCCTTAACAGCGCCAAAGTTTCTTGTCGTGGCCATCGGTTGCCACCGAAGCTACGTTCACCTTCTTCGTTTCTACCTCTTTCAACATCACTTCCTGAATTTGATCCAATCCCACCCCCACCACCACCACTTGTCGCTGCCGCCGCCAAATCATGTGTTGTTCCAGCTGGTGTTGCATCACCGGGGCCACCATGTTCACCACCGCCTCCTCCTCCTCCTCCTCCTAACATAGCTGAGTCTCCCAGCATAGTCTCTTTTTCTTAAACAGCACCGCAGCAATTACAGTAGCTGAGATAAGAGAAAAATTAAAAATATAAACAGAGAGGAAAAAAAAGGGGTGGTGAATTCTTTGAATTTTGATGGGGTTTATTTATGTGTATATGTTTGTGTATATATGTAAGTATGAAAGCTATTTCTCTCTCTTTCTTTCTATGCCTTGTGGGGAGGAGGTGAATTTATTATTCTTATTTTTATTATCCGTTTTAATAAATAATATTAATGAGAATAAATATTTCTCTTTTTTATTTCCTTTTTATTATTTTACTTTTACGCGCTTCCTTTTTTCTCTTTTTTAGTTGTGGAATCTTCGGTTTTTTTGTATATATTTAAATTTAAATTTATAAATAAAATGATGAAATTAATTGATGCAGAAATTTTTGAACATCTGCACACGGAGATGATGGAGAAGATTGTTGGTTTTTGTCTGTCCAGCTATATTTAGTTAAATGCCAGCCACTGTAGGTTACCTTTTTCTATTTTTTTTCTTATCTTTATTATTATTTACTCCTTTTTAGTGTTTCTTCTATCTATTTTTTCCTTATTTTATTTTTTACTATTTTCCATTTTTTGAGATGAAGATGAAGATGAGCTTTGGTTGCTTTTCCTTTTGGGATGTGTTTTTTGGATTTCAGTGGCGGTTGGGCACACTCGTTGAGAAATGACCAAACCATCCCTAACATGGTTCTGCATTGACCTTTAATCATTGAAGCTAATCTATCCTATATTTTATTTACATCAGCTTGTTTCTGATCTGGGTTTGTCCCTCATTTCACAGCGTCTCTATTTTTTTATTTTGATTTTTTACAATTGAGATCTGTGTGACTTGCCCGATACCCTTTTCCCTTTTTTTTAATATTAGATACTATTTATAAGAATAAACGAAATATTAATCGACAAAAAGGTAATCAAAATGGTGTAAATCATTAATAATCGAAATATCTAAGATTGTTTGTTTGGAACAGCCGACCAAGGTTAGTCCAATTAATAAAAATGTAGTTCATCTCTACAAAGATATATGAATTCAAATCTTACCCTAATACGAGGATATTGTTGGTAATTAATTTTTAAATGCCTTTGTAAATGATTTTAGAGTCTCTAGGTTTTTTTTAACCTCGAGACCCCCAACTCGGTTAAACTTTTCATCATAAGCTATTTTAGCCTTATCTGTGAAAATAGTTTAACCATATTTTTCTATTTGGTTATAAAAATAGCCTATACACTTATATCATAAATACTTATTCGATATGTGTATTTATTGAGTAAAACAAAATAAATGTGTTTATTATGTTTTTAACAAAAGAGTCATGCTATATTACGACAAATTCCTCTTGAAAACTCCTCAAAAATAAATGTTAACCCATCAAGATTCCGTCATGGTGATAAATGTTAACCCTCTCCTGTATTCTTTAGTCGGGACATTTAGCATTAGTGTTACCAAAATGCGTACTAAAAAGCAAATAGTATATGTGAAAAATTTATTATTTGTTGGGAAAATCTTTAAGATGCTCAATTACAATCGATTCCAACAAATATAAATAGTGAAATGTACTTTTATATTTTTCATTTAAGAATTTTTTTAAGCAACAAAATATTATAGAAAGAGGATATTCTTACTTAAGGATAAAATTCGTATTTTACTTGTACGATATTTCTTAATACAAAAGTCACAATTATCTTGATCCTCATCGCAGCCAGCTATGACTTATCCTATTTTTATTCATAGAGTTCTATTTAAATTTATTCAGTAAATTTACAAATTCAATTTTCCATTTTGATGAAAAAGAAACACCGTCCCCTTTTTTATAAAGTGGACTATTTGTTAACAGTTGATTATTTTTACAACTTGTTGTTGCCTAGAACTGTGATACTCAACATGTGGCCTTTAGGGTCCTACACTGACTGTGACAATTGCAATTTGGACAATTTTTCATCCACATATCTGATAGAAAATTGACACAAAAAAGGAGGTATAAAATATCTTCCGTGAAGTGTTTTGTATTAAACTCAGTTTGTGATTAAGAACAAAGTATGAGTAGTGTAAATCAAAATTAATGTAAAAAATTGTTTTTTCTCATTTAGTGGGAACCACTGTTGAATAAAATTAGCCTTGCTTGAAGGGGGTCATATTATTAGGCCAAGCCATTTATGAACGGAAGTAAATGATGGCCAGTTCTGTTGGGTTTGTGACCTACCGTAATAAATAGCGTCAAAGTTTTTTTGACAATTATATTGTGCATCATGGTTGATTCCAAGGAAAATCATTTGTTTGTTAAGTTAAAATGAAGTAATTACGGGTTTACCCAATAGCACTAGGATGAGATGGTAGATATCTCTTAGGGAGAGTTTTGTCGCCCCTTGTGATCCTATCTGACTAAAGGGATCAGTCTCTGCAGTTGCGCGCAGAGAATATCCGGTTTAAAAACAACAACTCTGTCGCCGCCGACCCTCCCTTCCCAGCACTAGAATTGTTCCGAACCACAACACGACGCCGACTACAACAATGCAGTTCTTCTCAAGGTTGGATTTCATTTCGTTTTCCTCCTTATGCATATCATTTTCGTTTTCCTTCTTCCTCATTTCTTTTTGTAGGGGTTTGTGTGATTTGGTAATTAGGAACCAAATTCTGATTTGGGAATCGAATTATGGGTTTTCGTTTTCCTTCTTCTTCATTTCGTTTTCATTCCCTCTTTTATTTCGTTTTCGTTTTCCTTCTTCTTCATTTTGTTTTGTAGGGTTTGTCGGATTTCGGAATTGGGAACCGAATTGTGAATTTTCGTTTTCCTTCCTCTTCATTTCAATGGTATAAAATTTCTCTCTCTCTCTCTCTCTCTCTCTCTATGTGGTTTGATTTGTTGGTTGTGTAATGTCAGATTCTGATGTGTTTTTTGGATTGTTTTTGTGTAGGGATTATCAAAAGGCAGCATATTTGGGGAAAGATTATCAAAACGTAGCATCTGTATGGATTATAAAATTATGATTTTGCAGCATACCATGTTTTATCTTTCTACTATGCCTCATAAGATTAGAAAGTATGAATCTGGATATGAGAAGCGTAAAAAAAAAAAACTTGAAGAGTTAACTCAATCTTAAGCAGGGGCTCTTGATAAATTTTTAATAAAAGAACAAGAAATTCTTGTTGAAATTCAGAATGTGTTGAAGTTGAAATTCTTGAAAATGTGAATGTTGAAACTCAAAATGTTAATTTGAATGTTGATGTTGATGTTTAAACTCAAAATGTTAATCAAAATGTTAATTTGAATGTTGATGTCGAAAATGGTGAAGATGATAATATGGACGATAATGTTAATGACAATGTAGAGCAAGTAAAAACCCATTTGAACATTCACTTGATATATTTGATCCAAGAACACGGAATGCCCTTGATTCTAAAATGACTGATTTATTAGTTGAGAATGGTCCTAAAAGAGATATTTCCATTGTTTTACTTCCATATGGAGAGGAATCTTTTACTTCCATAAGTTGAACTATATCTGGAGAGGAATCTTTTAGGATTAGTTATTTTATTTACCTTATTGATCAAACCATTGTTTCTCTTAATAAGAGATTTGAGTAATACCAAGAGTATGAAATTATTTTTTGTTTCTTGTTTACTTCTCACAAGTTACAATCATTAGACGATGCAACTTTGAAGTCTTGTTTTAGACATTTTAAACAAACATTGAAACATAATGACTATTCATGTGATAGTTGCTTCTGCAGCAAGAAGTTTTCGAAATTGAAGTTGTTGAAGTCTTACTTGCTGTCTACCATGTTACAAGAAAGGCTTAATGGATTAGCATTGATAGCAATTGAGAATTATCTTTTGGAGACAATACAATATGAAGACTTGGTTGATGAATTTGCTTCAAAAAGTGTTAGAAAGATGGTTATCTTTATTGAATATGTTTGTAATTCAATTGCTCTTAGTATTGTTAGGTGTCACTAGTAAAACATCTAATGGGTCAATATGTGGCCCAGTCGAAATATAGGCCCAATATGGGTGCTGCATCTCTTGTATATATACACCCTTTCGATTTTTTGAATTACTGTTTAATTGCATTGCCCAATTTTTCCCTCTTTTTTCTGCGTTTTCTATTCTTTTCCTTCTCCCCGCGCAACTCTCCTCCAACAAATTGGTATAACAGAGCTATAAAGATCCTTCAAGATTCATCATGGCGATGCTAGACAACAGTGGCGGAGGAATTCCGACGAACCTCTCTGTCTTTAATGGAAAAGATTATGACCGTTGGTGTGCGCAGATGAAAGTCTTGTTTCGTTTTCAAGAGATGTACTTGAAATCGTGAATGATGGTGTTCCACCATTGGCAGCAAACGCCACTGCAGCGGTGAGGAACAACCACCATGCACTGAGAAAGAAAGATGGAAAGGGACTGTTCTTGATTCATCAAAGTGTTGATTCAAACATTCTGAACCTGATCCTTGACTGTGATTCAACAAAATAAGCATGGGATATCCTCAAGAATGCATATGGAGGTGCGGATAGACTGAAGAAGATACGCCTGCAGTCTCTCAGGAAGCAATACGAGGCATTGAGGATGAAAGATGGAGAATCAATTGGTGAATTCATTACGAGGTTAGTAGCTCTAACTAATCAAATGAAAGGCAATGGTAAGACTGTATCTGAAACAAGTAAAGTACAAAAAGTGCTTAGATCCTTAACTCCAAAATTCGACTATGTTGTAACTGCCATCGAAGAATCCAAGAACATAGAGGAAATGAAGTTAGATGAACTTCAAGGTTCCTTAGAGGCTCATCATGAATTGAGAATTAGGCAGAGAAGTTCAGAGAAAGAGACTGAACAAGCCTTACTATCACACTCCTCTAAGAAAAATTGGAAGGCAGGCAACACGAAAGAAAAAGGAAAGTGGAAGGGTAAAGAAAAGGGATCTGGCAGCAAGAAAGAAGAACAAGGAAGGTGCAGTGCTATAACTGTCAGCAATTTGGGCATTATAGGAACAAATGTAAGAACAAGAAGGTTCCTTCGAATAAAGATGCTGAAGGCAAATTTGCAAGTGATGGAGGCACATACTCTGATTCTGACTCAGAAAGATTAATGCTAATGGCAGTCATAGATGATGAGATTGAAGAAGACACTCATCTCAATGTAACAGTTGCTGAAAGTAGTGAGCAAAACAGTGGGAACACTAGTGAAAGTGGAAACACTTGTGATGCTCAAGATAATTGCGCAATGTATGTGTGGCAGGGCAGTGGTGACACTGGTGATGCCTCCAACATGGCCAGCAACAATGATGAAGAATTATCCTTCATGACAGCTACTGACACAGAATTGTTGTTGCTGAAGGCAGACACAAATGAGATCGAAGAAAAATCTGTCGAATGGTATCATGACAAAGGATGCTCAAACCACATGTGTTGCCATAAGGAGTGGTTTGTCGAACTGAAGCAAATAAGTAAAAGAATCAGATTTGCAGACAACAGCTGAGTCACTGCAGAAGGAATTGGTACCATAAAGTTTCTGTCGAAAGATGGAAAGTGGTGCTACATTCAAAAAGTGTTCTATGTACCAAAGATGAGGAGCAATCTGCTAAGTCTTGGGCAGATGATTGAGAAGAAATTCTCTGTCAAAACGGATGATAACAGTCTCAGCTTGTTTGATTCAAACAAGAGGCTGATCCTGAAGGTGCCAATGCAAAGTAACAGAACATTCAAGGTCGAATTGCAAGTAGTCGAAGAGCAATGCCTCACAACCACTGTCGATGATGAGAACTGGAAGTGGCGCAGAAGATTTGGCCACCTAAACTTCAAGAGCTTAAGACAACTACATGAGAAGAAGATGGTCCATGGGTTGCTAGCAGTAAAGATGCCTGTTGAAGTATGTGATAGTTGCTGCAAGTCGAAGCAACCAAGAAACTCCTTCAAATCAGAGGTTCCGGGCAGAGCAAAGAAAAGGTTAGAGGTGATATTTTCTGATGTTTGTGGTCCCTTTGAGGTTAGTTCATTAGGAGGGAACAATTACTTTGTCACATTCATTGATGAGTACACCAGAATGACATGGGTGTACCTGATCAATAAGGAGAGTGAAGTACTTGGAGCATTCAGAAACTTCAAGGTGATGATTGAAAAGTAAATTGAGTGTGCAATCAAAACTCTTAGAACAGATGGAGGTGGTGAGTACAACTCACATGAATTTGCTAAATTCTGTGAAAATGAAGGCATAGTACATGAAGTCACTTCACCGTACACACCTCAACTGAATGGAACAGCTGAGAGGAAAAATAGAACCATCCTCGACATGGTGAGAAGTATGATGAAGGAAAAGAAGCTACCTCACGGTTTATGGGGAGAACTAGTAGCCACAGCAGTATACATTCTGAACAAGTGCCCCACAAAGAGATTGATTGGGAAGACACCTGAAGAAGCTTGGCTAGGAATAAAGCCAAGTGTCAAGGATCTCAGAATAATTGGCTCATTATGTTACAGACATGTCCCTGAGCAACTAAGGAAGAAGCTGGATGATAGAGCACAACAAATGATCCTTATTGGTTATCATTCGACAAGAGCATACAAACTGTATGACCCTGTGCAGAAGAAAATAGTGAAGAGTAGAGATGTCATAGTAGATGAGTCGAAAAAGTGGAACTGGGATACTCAAAATGAAGAAGGCTGTGAAAGAACTACAGTACTAGACTTTGATGAAGTTCATGATCTAGAGGATCAGAATGTAGCTACTGAAACTGCAGAACCTGTTACTGTCGAACCTATCAGAAGGTCACAGAGGGAAAGGCAGAGATCAGTAAGGCTAGAAGGATTCGACACATTTCCAGATTCTGTTATTACAGTAGAAGGAGACCTGACTCACTTTGCACTAATGGCTGAAGCAGAACCAGTGAGCCTGGAGCAAGCTCTTGATCACAAACAGTGAAAGGAAGCTATGATTCGTGAGCTGAAGTCAATAGAGAAAAATGGCACATGGAAGTTAGTCGAACTTCTAAAGCAAAAGAATGCAATAGGTGTGAAATGGGTCTACAAGACCAGAGTCAAACCCAATGGTGAAGTGGCCAAGTATAAGGCCAGATTAGTAGCTAAAGGTTTCCTGCAGAAGCCTGGGTTGGATTTCAATGATGTCTTTGCCCATGTAGCCAGGATCGAGACCATAAGACTGGTAGTGGCATTGGCAAGTCATAGAGGCTGGCCCCTACATCAACTTGATGTAAAATCAGCAATTCTCAATGGACCTTTGGAGGAGGAAGTCTATGTTTGCCAACCACCTGGATTTGAATTAAAGGGACAAGAAGACAAGGTATTCAAGCTTGAGAAGGCTATATATGGACTTAAGCAAGCCCCAAGGGCATGGAACAAGAGAATTGATGGATTTCTCTTGGCTCAAAAGTTCACTAGATGCACCAATGAACATGATGTGTATGTTAAGAAGAATGGAACTGAAACTCAATTGCTGCTGTGCCTGTATGTAGATGATCTACTAGTAACTGGCAGCAATGAGATTGAAGTCGACTCCTTTAAGAGGGTGATGATGTCTGAATTCGAAATGAGTGATCAATGACATCTATCATATTTCTTAGGAATGCAATTTGTGAAGACAAGCAAGGGAATATTTCTGCATCAGTCGAAATATGCAGCAGATATCCTGAACAGATTTGACATGACCAATTGTAAGTCAATTTCGACACCAATTGACACAAGCAGCAAGCTGTCGAAAGATGATACAGAGAGTGAAGTAGATGCCACCCTCTACAAACAGATTGTTGGTTCCCTTAGGTACCTCTGCAACACTCGACCTGACATTATGTTTAGTGTTGGAATGATCAGCAGATTCATGGAGAAGCCAAGAACCTCCCATCTAATAGCTGCAAAAAGAGTGCTTAGGTACATAAAGGGAAAACAAAGTCAGGGTATTCTATTCCCTAGTAAGACTGAGTCGAATGGTACCGCTAAAGTGTTTGGTTACACTGATTCCGACTGGAGTGGAGACAAGAGTGATCGAAAGAGCACAAGTGGCTATGTCTTCATGTATGGAACAACACCCATCTCATGGTGCTCGAAGAAGCAAAGCATAGTAGCTTTATCCTCCTGTGAAGCAGAGTATGCATGTGGCTGCTTCATTTGCAGCATGTCAGGCATCATGGCTAAGCATGATATTGGCTGAAACTGGCCTGCACAGAATCACAGGAATGAAGTTGCTGATCGACAACAAGTCTGCGATAGATTTGGCCAAGAATCCTGTCGCTCATGGTAGGTCGAAGCATATAGAGACCAGATATCACTTCTTGCGTGATCAAGTCAACAATGAGAAGCTGAACCTGCAATATTGCTGCTCAGAACTTCAAGTAGCTGATGAAATGACCAAGCCATTGCAAAAGGGAAGATTTGAAGAACTAAGAACAATGATTGGGATGATGTCACTTAGCAATATGAATTAAGAGGGAATATTGAATATGTTTGTAATTCAATTGCTCTTAGTACTGTTAGGTGTCACTAGTAAAACATCCAATGGGCCAATATGTGGCCCAGTCGAAATATAGGCCCAATATGGGCGCTGCATCTCTTGTATATATACACCGTTTCGATACAGTTTTTGAATTACTGTTTAATTGCCTTGCCCAGTTTTTCCCTCTTTTTTCTGCGTTTTCTATTCTTTTCCTTCCCCCTACGAAACTCTCCTCCAACAATCTTTAAGTAGCTAGAAAGTTGATATTTGTTTAAAGTTGTATTGAAATGTTATTTATAATTTTAATAAAGTAATTTGAGTTTTTGTTTTATATGTGAGACCTTGTTCAATGATGGTTGAGTTAATGTATTTTCGCTTACTTGTTTGTATGATATAAACTCCAAAATTATAACTAGGAGCCCACTTTTTAATATTTGAACAGGGCCTCCAAATTGTTTGAGACGGCCCTGATTGTTATGCAGGGTCTTGGAGCTTGATTTAAAAAATTAATCAAATATTTTAAGTATCAAAGGGAATGGCAAGTTGGAAAAAAAATTCTCTCCTTGTGAGATGTTTTGGGGTTTTTGGATTGTGATCAGTGCATTTTAATGCACTCTTTATAGCTTTTCACTTGGTGTTTTTGGTTGTGTTCTGTGTTTAATATTTGAGTCTTAGCACGTTTCTAGGCTTTGGGTCCTATTTGAACAATATAGTAATTTCTTGATTAATTCTTGTTTTTATTGCAAATTGACCCCTATCTACTCTGCAGGTCATAACTTTGGCTGTGGTTATTTGATTGAGGCGTGCGAGCATGCGTTGGAAAGCTAAGGAACAGAGCTACAATTATTATGTTGAGCTTGAAATCCAATTCTGAAGTATTGAAGGTGAAAACGGTGAATTACTGAAGCAGTACTGTGTAAAACGGGTTTTGGGCCGAATATTAGTTTGTTAACAGGCTTTTATCCAATAACTCATTTAGGGATTAGGTATTTCTTTTTAGTCTTATAGATTTGACTGGTCAGCAGCCGTTTTACTTCTCTTACGCATTCCTACTTTTCAATTTTACATCTTTGAGCTCTAACCTCTAGGGATCTAAAACCCGAAGTCAATTCATTGGTGAACGGGTGTCGCTATAAGGATTTTGAGGTTCAGTTCTTTATTGTTTATGATATTTCGTCTTAGTTTCTAATTCGTCTCTATCAATTTCGTTTTCACTCTTAATGGTTGCAATTTCAGTTCTTCTTATTTCGCTTGAATCATTTGAATTCTGTTTTTACATAACTGATAACTCTATTTTATATAGAGTTATTTATGCATCTAAATCTAAATAATTGCTCAAATTCAAGTAAAATAAGTGTTAAATATAGTCCTATAAATAAAATAACAACATTCAAAGTTTTTAAGGGTTAAAAGTATGACTTAGCATTTTGGATATATATTGGTATGTTTGATGTGTTTGTTCAGTGCAGCTGCAGTTGACGCACCTGCACCAGAATACAACAGTGCACCTGCACTGGATGCATCTGCACTGGAAACAAACTACAATGCTCGAAGATATCTTAGACCATCAAAATGCTCCAGCACTCAATGCACCAGCATTCGTGGCAGACTGATGCACCAGCATTACGTTTACGAGTGAGAAATTACTCCAACCTTAGGAAACCCATCCATGAAGTAACCACACTCAAATGAGCCACCTTTTGAGGACATGTGTCAAATCTCTATAGGACCTCTTTACTTTAATAAAGCAATTGTCCAATCTACTTTTGGAGGCACATGGATTCAAAAAAGGTCAAAGTTTTCTTCAAAGAAATCCAACCATGAAGAAAACTCACTTAGGGACACATGTTAATCCATTATTGGACCTCCCTTCATGGTTGAGTGATTGATTTGAATCGCTTTATGGGCTGGAAGGATAAAGGCAACCGTAACTTCATCATCAAGCAAACTCTCACATGAAGGAAAGCTCAACTTGAAGCCTATATAAAGACCTTCATTCTTCATTTGGAAAAATAATCTAAGATCTTCTTAGATCATCGCATACACTTCAATTTACATTTCAAGAATTTAGTTTTAGTTAGTTTTTAGATTGTAAGAAGGTAAGGGAGGAATTGACAACTTCTTTCTTCACTTCTACATAGAGGTAGCTTAGTGCAGTGGAGTAGTGCACCTGCATCACTTGGCAATTCTATGCAAAGGAAACTCCAACCGTGTAACTCTTATCTTATTGTTTCCTTTTGTTATTTCAATTATATGAATATGACTTCTTCTATTTATATAAGCCTTGTTATAACTACCATGAACTAAACTCTTTTAGTTGGATGTTTTAATCTTATAATGATCTTTTAAGTAAGTTATTGTGTTCATATGTGATGTATGCATTTTAGTTCTTGCATGATAACTCTTTCATATTCATCTTTAGAATTGGCCAACTAAAAGTGAATGCAAATCATAAATACAAACATGGTTTATGATTAGAACTCAAGAACTAATATGGCTAAGTGTTTAATAAAGGAAACTTTGTAAATTCCATGCTAAGACCTAGACATAGGATAGCATAGTCCTTAGGATGATACCGTGGGTACTTAAAATACAGGAGTGAACTTATTTAGCATCTTAGACAAGAATTGTAAGAAGGCGAGAAAGGAATTGACAACTTCTCTATTTACTTCAAGACAAGGTTTTAAGAGCTTGTAATGAAACTCTGAAGACAGTGACTGAAAAGCACAACTCGATTGCAACTGCATCCAGTGCACCTGCACCACATATAACACAAAACTCTTAAAAGTGACTTATTTGATAAAGAACATCCCAACTATCATTTTCCACTGATTTCATACATCTTTTACTTGCTTGTTTATTTTATGTTTGTTTACATTCTTGCACTCCTACCAGATTGTTTATTGGTTACTTTTCACTAGTAAACTATTGATCTTAAACTTGTAAATTAATCCAATCCCTGTGGGAACGATACTCTACTTTCACTTTATTACTTGTTGTCGACTGTGTATACTTGCCCATTACCTTTTTCGCACACCAATAACGCGATTCGTATGTGTACGCGCTGCTTGTATACAATCTCGTTTCGTAACTTTTGATTATTTTGAGTTATTTGGATGCTTAATTTATTTAATTCGAATTGAAATTGATAGAGGATTGACAGGAATTTTGTTATGATATTGGTTATGCTTTGAACGGCGCTTGTTCGCTTTCGTGACCGATTGAACCCACTGTTTCGGCGCTTGCCCGAAACTGTGTGAATCCGCATAAACTAATTAACGCTTGTTCTAGTTCGTTTATATCAATCTGGAATTGGAAATCCTTAGAGATGTTATTTTTTAGAACCTATGATAAATCCGAGAAGCGTACCCCGAAATTGGTGAATTGATTGTCTCTCTAAATTGCTTTTCCCCTTAACATAACTTGTTTTCTACAAAAACTCCCCCTTTTATTGTTAATTTCATGTTTGTTGTTGGTAATCTTAATCTTAGAGGTCCTTGTGAGACGACCAAGGTTAACTCACATTAATACTACATTTTTAATCCTTTTTAATTATTTTGACCCGCGTACGACCGCGGATCAATTGCTTCTAGTGACATTACCTAATGGGAAAAAATCTTGTACACCTGCGTATCAGTGGATAAAACTCATGACGGACACAGGGCGGGTAATTAAATATGTACCCTTGAGTAAAATCAATGGATAGTTGTATTCAGGAGCGGAGCTAGCATAAATTTTACGAGGGGACTAAATATAAAAGTTTACTTGCATTTTTTTGTCTCCCATCTTTCTTCGATTGGCGAGTTTGGTCTATTTTACTTTTTTTTGACACACATTCTATTTTACTTTTGAAAATCTTATTCCTCTAATTTGGTAATTTTGGACTTTGTGATTTTTTTATTGCACGTTTGGTCCCTAAAAATCATGGATTGTGCAATTTTAGCACCACTTTTTTCCAAACTCCAAGATTTTTGGGAGCAAAAGTGCAAATAATTCATGATTTTAAGGACAAAAATTGTCAAATTAAGTAAATTAGGGACGGAATTTGTCAAAAACAAAATAGAGGACCAAAATAACCAAGTTAACAAAAATCTCCATATTTGTTTGGGAAAATAATAGACTAATGGACTTAAATTAATGGACTTGTTGGTGTTCTTTTATCTCCTTAGACAAATAAACTTAATTAGGGTACCTAAATATAATTAAAATTGCACATATTATTTTTGGGGTAGCCAAGACTACCCCATACTTACAATACTACTCTCCCCTCCCCCGGTTGTATCACTCATTTGTTAATGAGGCAGAGACGAGTAGGGGTGTTCGTGGTGTGATTTAGTTCGTTTTTCATCTTAAAAACCATCTGAACCGCAAGGTAAAAATACATGATCATTTTGGTTTGGTTTCGTTGGCTTCTTAAAAAAAATCTGATCCAACCCAATGCTGTTTAGATTAATTCGCTTGTTTAAGTTTTTTGCGAGACAAAACATAATCTAAACCTAAATATTACTTTTTTATCTGAGCAAAATAAATTTTACTAGAACCACCTAAGGGCCACAAGGCCCGTGAATTCACATGATTACTACGAAGACTGTAAGTCAGTCAACGAAACAACAAGTTGGATTTGGGCTAGTAAGTTAGTGACAGTTGGGGCTGTAAGTTGAAGCACAAATAGCAAGACAGTCCAGGAAGGTTGTAAGTCACAGGTTTACTCGTAGTTCGGTTGGTGGAACAAAAACCACAGGCCGAAATAAATTGCACGGTTGAGTGAATAAATAAACCAAATAAATCCGATAAATGAGCTCAGATAGAATTTAATTAGTCCGAACATTACCCCCATGAAAAAAGAGAAAAAGTGAAAAAGGTTTCAAAATGTGCGAGAGAGAGTGAAAAAGGGAAGAAAAAAAAGTGTGTTAATTTACATTTTAAGACGATAATACTATGCCAGTAACATGTAATATTTCCCGTAGAGACTAAGAAATAAAATTGTATTAATTTTCTTTTTAATAGCAAAATTGTATCAAATTTTTCAAAGAAGAGAAAAAATACTTACCGTTGATAGAGATAAACCGAATAGTAAAATTTTGTCAAATTTTGAAAGTTTTCAAAATAGTATAGAGAAATGAGAGAGTTAGAGGAAGAAATGAGGAGAAAAAATATAAAGAAAATTAAGAAGAAAAATTAAAAAAAGATATGTTTGTGTGTGTGTGTTTGTGTGAGAGAGAGAGACGGAGAGAGATTTGAAAAAGTGAAAAAGTGAAGGAAAAAAGTGTGTTAATTAACATTTTAAGACAATAATGTTATGACAGCAACATGTAATATCTCGTAGTGACTAAGAAATAAAATTGCATTAAACTTTTTTTGAACAGCAAAACTGTATTCAAATTTTCCATGGAAGGAAAAAAAAAACTTATTGATAGAGAAAAACTGAATATTAAAGTGAGAAAAGTTTAAAAAAGTGTGTGAGAGGAAGAGAGTGAAAAAGTGAAAAATGTTTGAAAGAGTGTGTTAATTTATATTTTAAGAAGATAGTATTGTGTCAGCAACATGTTATATTTTTTCACGTAAAAAAGAAGCAACATATTATATTTTTCATAGAGACAAAAAAATAAAATTGTACTAATTTTTTATTTGAACAGCAAAACTGTATCAAAATTTCAATTTTCCAAAGAAGGAAAAAAAAAGTTTATTGATAGAGTCAAAATCGAATAATACAATTTTGTCAAAATTTAAAAAAAAATTTAAAAAGGAAAGAGAAATGAGAGAGTTAGACGAAGAATGGAGGAGAAAAAAAAATAAAGAAAATTAAGAAGGAAAATTTAAAAAAATATGGGTGAGAGAATAAAAGAGTGTGTGAAAAAGTGGGGAAAGTGTGTTAATTTACATTTTAATACGATCTCAGCAACATGTAATATTTTTCGTAGAGATTAAAAAAATTGTATTAAATTCTTTTTAATAGCATAATTGTATTAAAATTACAAATTTTCCAAAGAAGGGAAAAAAGCTTATTGATAGAGAAAAACTGAATAATAAAAATTTGTCAAAATTTGAAAAATTTCAAAATGTTAAAAAGAAATGAGATAGTTAGAGGAAAAAATGGGGAGAAAAAGATAAATAATTTTTTTTTTTAAAAATGATGTGTGAGAAATGTTTGAGAGGGAGAGAGAGAGAGAGAGAGAGAGAGAGAGAGAGAGAGAGAGAGAGAGAGTGAGTGAAAAGTGAAAAGGGTTTAAAAAAGTGGAAGAGTGAAAAAATGTGTTAATTTACCGAAATATCCTTCAATTGCTTAGTGGAAAAAATGATAAGATTGACATTTTGTTAGTTGGTGAATTAGATAAATAGATAATAGACTAGTCTCTACTCTCTCGAGAATTACATGATAAGATCTGTACCATTTTTTTTATATTTTAAATTAGAAAACTTGAGGTGTATTCATTCGTTACATAAGCATGTACCATTTTATATTTTATCTCATCTTAGTAAAATTGTTATACAAAAGTATCAAAATGCCCAAAATATAGAAGACGCAAGAAGTATATATCATCAAAAGAGACAAAACCTAAAACTTTTTTTGGAACTCAAAAGTAAAATAATTATTCATAAATAATAAAATATTTATAAAATTTAATGTGTTCTAAAGAAAATGAGATTATCTCGACAATATTATGTAACTTTATTTTGGTAGGACTCAAAAATAAAATGATTATTTTGAAAAAAAAATTATAAAATTGATATTGCTCAAAGACATTTAAACTTCACCGATATTCTGTAATGCTTCTCCACAAAGACTTAATAGCAAAATAATTATTTACAAATAATAAAAATATTATTAAAATTGATATTAGCTCAAAGAGACAATGAAAATTTTGTTTCCTTGCCAAGAATCGCAGTTAAAAAAAATTATAAAATTTAATGGGTGCATCTAATATGGACCCCTAAAAAATGGTCAACGGTGGATCTTTGCCATTTTTGGTAAGTTTTGATAAAATATTATTTTGATTTTTCATTTTTCATTTTTTATTATTATAAAATTCATTTTTTACTAAAAATAGTAAAAGTCCACCGGTGGACATTTTTTGAGAGGTCCATAATAGATATGCCCCAATTTAATATGTGTTCAACAAAAAATTTAGTTATTTCAAGAACATGTAATATTTTTGTCGAGACTCAATAAAAGAAAGGCTAGAGTGTTCCCGGGGTCCCTTATCTTTATTTAAAGTAACGATTTGGTCTTTTATCTTTTTTTGTCTCAAATCAGTCCTTTATCTTTTTTTGTCCCAAATCAGTCCTTTATGTTTTAAATTTTTTACACATAAATCTTTTTATGTCCCAAATCAGTCCTTTATGTTTCAAATATTTAACACATAAATCCTTTTTTTGACACATAAATCAGCACTGTTAACGGAAAAGGATTTATGTGTCAAAAATTTGAAAGATAAAGGACTTATTTGGGACAAAAAAAACATAAAGGACTAATTCGTTACTTTAAATAAAGATAAGGGACCCCGGGAGCACTTTAGCCTAAAAGAAATCATTTGTAAATAATCAAATATGAAACTGACATATGCTCAAAAACAAACAAAATTACCGATAGCATGTAATGTTTCATTTTTTGGACTCAAGAGTAAAATAATCATTTGTAACGAATAAAGACATGCATAAAATTGGATGTGTTCAAAAGCAATAAAACAATATACCGAGAACATGTAGTGTTTCCCCATCAAGACTTAATATGTAATATTTTTGGTTATGATTTGAAGTAAAATAATCATTTATATAAAATAAAAATCAGTATGAAAAAATAAACAAAAAATGTGAAATATATATATATATATATATATATATATATATATATATATATATATATATATACACACGAAATGAAAGAAGACAATCTTAAATTAAAAGAAAAGCTTAGGATTTGTTAATTGATATATGATAAGTTAGCTAATGTTTACCGTGAATTTTGGTAAACAACCGCTGGTTTAGAATTTGTTACTTGCAAGATCAACCAGTAAATCTTAGGACATTTGTGCTATAGTTTTCCAGAAAAAATTATAAATGTTCTTGATATTATTTGTAATAACTGACAATTTCAAAGTTGTTGAAACTGTCGAATTGTCTTACGTATCTTTTGAATTCGATCAAGTGCAGAAAACAAGTAAATTGCAGAAATATTTAAGGAAACATAACTAGATTGCGTTGAAATAAAAGAAATTGGTACACAATATCATACATCTGGTTTCTATAACTCATGTTTCTCTGTAACTTGGAATTCTGAGCGTGAGAAATATGTATGAGAGTTTGTCACCCCTTTTTCTATGAAAAACTACTATATATATTATGGAGAAACTGTAACTGCCTACAACGGTTATATATAACTGTACAAAGAAATTTAAAAACAACAACTGTTGTATCCTTCGACGGCGTAACTGCTACGTTCTTCGACAATGCTGCTTTATTCCCCTTTCTGTTGAAGTATTGCCTTCAAGGCCTCAATTTCACCGTCTTTGTGAGGTTGTCGAAAGTCGAAGATCACCTTTGAATTACCATCCCAATGTCGAAAATCAACATTTCTATTTTAAAGTGACAAGTCAAACCTCATTGACTGCATTTAATTGAGCCTATCGAAAATGCAGGCTAACAGCTAATTGAATTTAAAGTGTTTGGTGATATTACCGATTAAACTAACTGATAAATATAAAATGACATAAATAGACATTTGTAATTAATGTTTAAATATGAAAGAGAGAATATTCATTTTTTTGAGGATAAATGAGGAATTTAATTAAAGTAACAAGGATTAAATGAGAGAGAAAAATAAATCGTCATAAACTATATATAAGTTTAAACGCTACTCTAAGTAGTGTTTCAAAAAAAACGCTATAAGTTAGTCATGTGAAACAGTTACAAAAGGCTTATTCACTATGGTGATGGTGTAAATTGGATATGTTTTTTTTTTGACAATTGGATATGGTTTTTTAATTACACATATTTTTATTTTATATAAAAGACAATGGCTCCTCCCGTACAATTATGGAATTAGCGTTGATATGCTATGTGAACGTTGCGTTCCTTTTTCCAATTTTAAATTTCAAACCTGTTTTTGACAAAATTTCAAAAATGTTTGATCGTTGCATTTGCACTTGAAAATGACTTGATATTGTGATAAGGTTATTGAATATATTTTTTTGACACATGGGATATTGAATATTGAAATGGCTTTTTCACACAAACATATTTTTTTGGGTAAACTCAGGTATCCACCGCATTGACAGCAGTGACTAATCCCTCGCTCATTGTAGGTGCCTCTAGGGGCAGGACAGCTAGCCTAGAGTTTTAACGCTGCTCCGTACCCAATGCGGGGATCGAACCCCCGACCCTTGGTTAAGGGAGGATCAACTCCAACCGTTGAACCTCACGCTCTGGGTTACACACAAACATATATTTATGGAGCGTATAAAATAAGAGGATAAAAAAAAATTGTCGCTATAGATCAAATCATGAATGATTAAGATTAAAACAAAAAAAATATGGGACCTTTTAAAGCAGTCTTGTGATCACTAAATAACTTCTTTTTTACACGATCACTAAATAACTTTTAATCATAACCATCTATGTTTTATATATGCTCATGATTTACTCTTCTCATAATTTCATTATAAAAGTATCTCACCTGGATACATTATATATATATATATATATATATATATATATATATATATATATATATATATATATATATATATATGGTGTATCAAGTGAGAGGAGTTTTAATATGAGAGAGTGATAGAATTAAATCTGAACAATATATAATATATGGGCAGTTGTGATTAAAAGGTGGGTAGTTATCACATTGTCTTTTGGTTTTAATCCCAACCGCTCATGATTTGATGTATTTTCTTTTAAGAAATACTGGTTGTTACGAACCGAAACGCAAGAATAAGGAAAGACAAAACAAGTCACATGCAGTTGAAGGGTTATTCGGTATGCTGAAATTAAGTTTCCTTTGTTTTTCTTACATTTCTTAAAAACCTGTTCGTACTTAATAGCGTCGCTTTTGGTTTTATAGGCAAATGTTAGTGGTTAATAGTTAGTTAGGGGGTGGGGAAATATTAATTAGTTTCCCCTTCTTGCAACTCCTTCATGTCCTTGAGCTCATGATTTGATGTATGACTATGATTGTTTCCTCTCACCCTCTCATTATAAAACTTCTCTCATAATATACACTCCCTATATTATATGAGTTAGGATATATTGATATCATGTGTCAAATTTAGCGACCTACACCAATTAATAACTTCAAATAAAAAATTAAAATTTATCAATCTGATCGTTGAATAACGTGATATTATCATTGTAATCATGTATATCAAATTTCAAAAAAATTAGATACTTGTATATGTGTTATCTAACACTATACATTTTTTTAACAGCAAAATAGTATGTATTATATATATGTTGGGTATTAAGGCACACAAAAACTTGTGTACAATATATATCTCACTCCCACAAACTGGAAAATAAGCAAGCAACACAATCATCCAAACAACGAATCCGACTCAGCCAATAAGGTACAAGTTGACCAACAATATTTGTAGCTCCAATCCTTTGGAAATGCACTCCAAATGGTCCACACACCATTCATAAATCAAGCTATGGTACAACTTAGCCTTAGCTATGCACTAGTTCCATGAGTACATTTTTACCAAAAATAAGGTTTCCGAAAGGTCGACGGGTTTATTAGAAAAAACTTACGACACTCCCAGATCACCCACAAAACAAAATGCCAAATCATTCAAAGACCCTTCTTCATTTTCTAAGACTAATCCTAGAATTTAGGCCAGAGAGAAATGTGGGGAGATTAGGCGGAAGCACCACCACCAAAACCAAGCCATTTGTGCTGCATATGCAAACAACGTGGGGTCTGTGGTGCGGTATGGGCACAAATTTCACTATAAGAAAACTGGTCATTATCGTCTAACAACAAAAAAGCAATCGGTATTCATTGTTTTTCGACAAATTTACCGAGGGGTCGAGCTTCTAGGCTGGTCGGAAAACGTACAGACGACACTAGAAAATCCTTCGGTAATTACCGGCAGCCTTACCCACCGGTAACATGGGTAATTAGTGTGGGGTGTGGTCCGCCGCTAATTACCGACGGCCAAATCCATCAAAAACCATAGTACGTGCCATGATTACCGACGGCCAAATCCGTCGGTAATTAACCAGTGGGTTAATTTTTTTTTCAACCTGCTTATATTTTTTATATTTTTATTTATAGATATTGAAATATAAAATAAATCAAACCATTTTAGATAAAATTTTCAGGAAAAATTAAATGAAATTGAAAATGTCATAAAGTAAATAATCAACCAAATAAAACAAGGGGTCATAAAGTACAATAAATCCTAATATGTAGCATCATCGGAATTAGAGTTGGCTCCTAGCAGAACAACATCATCAGAGGACTCAGATCGCTGCTCTAACTGTGGAGCTCTCTAATGCATCCTCATATACAGATTCAGCATATTCGTCTGCAGATGGTGCATCCTCGCTATGTCTCCTGCAGGGTCCTAATTGTCTGATCCTTAGTTGCGCTCTATGATGGAGGAGGTCGACTGACAGAAGGTCCGCTGGCGTCAATGTGATCGACCCCACTCTGAATATAGGGAGAAAAAGGCCTTGCACCATACAGGCAACCCTTATACTTCCCTCCTATTGTCTTCTTCTAGTTGTGCATCGCTAGTGCAACCTCCTCAGGGGTAGGTGCAACAAGTGATGAAGGGTCCCAACTTCCTTGAATCGCTTGAGTCATCATGTGATGAAACTCCTCCTGTTTTGCATAGCCAAACAACATACCTTAATAAGTGTAAATTTTAACAAAACAATACAGTATATAAAAAAATCATGTTGGATATTTACCCGAGTCTTCCTCAAGCACTCATCAAAATAATCGCGGGTTCCCTTCCTGACATGTGTCCCCCTATGCAATTCATGTATAGGGAGTGCCCTCCCGAGCTTCTTAGCCTGTAAAAATGAAAAACGCATATTCAATGATTTCTAACTAGTCGCCTTAACTAAAATAACACATAGATTTGTAAAACACTTTACCAGTCTGGGAGCATGCTGGTCCTGACTGATCGAACCACGGCAGTGAAGCGAGCCACCCTTCTCTGATGCTCGGTTCTTATTGGCTTGTTCACACAACTTTTGGTAATCAACCATAGCCTAGTGTTTCTTCAGGGCCGCCCAGACACCCTCACCTATCCAAGTGGGCCTTCGATCTTTAATGCGCACCTTCCTAAACATATCAGGCAGACAGTGACCCACTCTTTGCATAAATATATTCTTAATGGCTTTCTCTTCTTGTACATTCCATGTCACTCTCGTTTATATTAAATAAATACAATTATGTACTGGTGATTATATTAAATATGAATTAATAAATTAAATTTAACAATATATGTAATGACATTAATGATACTTACCTTAAATAAATCAAAAACGACCTTCCTATCATTGTCCTCCACATCCGACCACTTTGGCCAGAATTTTTGATACTTTTTTCTTTAGCACATATGTGATCGTTTAGCAATTGTCTCAATGGAGACTATCGAGCAAAATATGGGGGAGAGGGACAACACCTCACCATTTTCCATCAACAACACACACTACCAACATCCAATATACAACATTTCTAATTTCAACATTTCCAAACAAACAATTTCAGCATAGAAATTCATTAATCCTATTTCAGTTTCAACAAACATCAAAATAGTCATTTCTAATCCTAGGGTTCATCAAAACATCAACCTAAATCTAAACCTAAACCTAAACTGAAACCATCAACCTAATTCATCATCTAAAAAACGAAATCTAAATTGAAATCTAATTATCATAAACTGAAAAAAATGAAAAACTAAAAAAAAAAAACCTAAAAACCAAAAATATTAGAGAGCTAACCTTTAAGAGCGAGAGAAGAAGAAGGCAGTGGTCCAATGACGGTCTTGGGCGAGTTGGTGCGGTGGTGAAAGAGAAGGCAGTGGCCGTGGTTGAGGAGAGAGGGGGAGATATATATATATATATATATATATATATATATATATATATAGAGAGAGAGAGAGAGAGGGAGAGAGAGAGAGAGAGGGAGGGAAGGCAATGATGGTGGTTGAGGAGGCGACGACGTGGTGGTGGTGGTCGTGGAGGCGGAATGGGAGAGTGAGAGAGAAGAGAGAATAGAGTGAGGGAGAAGAGAAAAGAGACGAGAGTGAAATGAGAAGGGTTCAGCACGAATTTTATGTTTAAGTGAAAGTTTCAACGGGTAAGTCCGTCGGTAATAAAGTGACTCAGAAAGTCACTTTATTACCGACAGATTTGCCCGTCAGAAACTACAATGGTCATAAGTTATACGAAAAAAGGACGGGATTCGATATGGTGAAGGGATTTGATTTTATTGGAGACAAGGTGCTCACTTGTCCCAAGTTGTATATTTTTTGTAGGTGCTAGTTGCGTGTTGGGGAACAGTTCAGATATATTATTTAATTTGGCATCATAGGCGGGGTTTTCTTGAGACAAATTTAATTAACAAAATCAAATGTCTCTCATGGGGTTGGTTCAATAGTAAGTTTGGTAGGAATGATTGTAATATTTCTGATTGGTGGGCTAATCATCTTCTATATATGTTTGAGGAATTTGTAATTTATGACGTTACTTGGGGTACTCTTTTTCCTCATTGAGTCTTTTTCCTATAGAATTTTGACCTAGAGAGGTTTTAACGAGGCCCCTTGTACCTGTTCGGTTGGAGTACCCATTGTACTCCCCTCAATAAAATCTTTTGCTTATAATAAAAACAAAAAATGATAAGTATATATACCCAATAATACATGTTCGCCTGAGTCAAATATTAAGAAAATCAGATGTGTATATAATGGCCTTTGAGTAATATTTATTATATATACCCTCAAAAGAAATGGATGTACTAGACTTGGAAATCACATTGAGTATTATATATTCATTAGATTAAAGTTAACGGTTCAAATGTCATTAATTATAGGCTAAATAGCACTTTTGGTCCTTTATCTTTGCTCCAGATTTCACTTTGGTCCTTTATCTTTTTTTTGGTCCGTTTTGGTCCTTTATCTTTCATTTTCGTTTCACTTTGGTCTTTTATCTTTTTTTGGTCCGTTTTGGTCCTTTATGTTTCATTTTCGTTTCATTTTGGTCCCTCACGTTATTATTTAATTCAATTAAAACAATTAAAACAATTAATTCAATTAAAACAATTAAAAAATAAAACATAAACCCACCCCCACCCCCCCACCGTCCACCACCAACCACCACCACCCACCACCGTCAACCACCACCCACAACCGTCAACCACCACCCACCACCGTCCACCACCACCCACCAAATAGATCTGGAAATGAAAATGGAAGAAGCAAACAGATCTAGAAGAAATTCATCTCCTTCGTCCACCACCACCACCCACCCTCGCCGTTCAGATTCAGTTTCGTCAGTCATTCTTCTTCCTCCCAAACAATCTCAGCGATTTCATCTCCTTCGTTCTTCGTTTCTCTCTCTCACCCAGTGACAGTTTCGTTTTCAGATCTGTTTCCAAATGCGACAGGTTCGCATTTGAGAACTTGTAATCGCTGAGAAATTCATCTCCTTCGTTTCCAGAAATTCAAAAATGGAAGAAGCAAACGAACCTGACACTTGTACTTAAGCGACAGATTTCTCTTTCGTTTCCAGAAATTCATCTCCTTCTGGAAACTGAGAAATCATCTCCTTCGCTGAGAAATTCATCTCCTTCGTTTCCAGAAATTCAATTACATGTTTCTCTCTCTCTCTCACCCAGCGACAGATTCTAACTATGGGTGGTGGTTGTTGGTGACTCACGGTGAGGGGGGAGGGGTTCACGGTGGGGGACCAAAATATTGTTTTAATTGTTTTAAAATAATTTTGTTTTAATTGTTTTAAGTGTTTTAATTGTTTTAATGTTTTAATTGAATTAAATAATAACGTGAGGGACCAAAATGAAACGAAAATGAAACATAAAGGACCAAAACGGACCAAAAAAAAGATAAAGGACCAAAGTGAAACGAAAATGAAAGATAAAGGACCAAAACGGACCAAAAAATAGATAAAGGACCAAAGTGAAATCTGGAGCAAAGATAAAGGACCAAAAGTGCTATTTAGCCTTAATTATAAGATTCGTATGATTGTTTCCTTTATAATAAAAGATCACATGATATCTTGTAACTGTTAACTAAGAGTTCTATTGAAAATTTGAAATACTACTAAAATAAAAAGGTTCAAATATTAAAGAAAATTAGAAACAAAAAATTAAAATTCGCCTAAAATATTGTCTCTAAGTGTTAGCGATATCGAATTCAGATATCGCCCTTTTCAACCTGTATCCGCGGATGAAGCTTTAGGTATGCCTAAATCTATAAATCTTGGATCTGATAAAATCGTTTTTACAGGCGCTACAAAATACACAACATGATTCTGATCCTCTCTTCTTTGATAAATACATGAGTCACTTACCTAAACCCTGTCTTAAAGGGGATGTCTTAGCAATCAAAATTTCAGAGGATGAATATGAGGCCGATATTGTAGACTGCAAAAGTATTTTATAGGGGAGACTTATTTTATTTAAGGGCGATAAGCCTTTTAAGATTAAAGATGTGCATTCAAAAATTTCTCATCTTTGGTCCGTCTACTGAATGGTCCATGGTTTCTCTGGGAAAAGGGTTCTTTGAGTTCCACTTCTCTTCAATTGCATATCTTAGACGAGTATGGTCTCGTGGATCTTGTAATTTGAATCCCGAAGTGCTACGCCTCTCGGCTTGGAAGTCTGATTTTGATCCTTTTTCTACAAAACTAACTCACACTCAATGTTGGGTCCGTTTACACGGTCTTTCTCGTGAATATTGGCGATTAAAAATTTTATTTGAAATTAGTGGTAGTTTAGGTGTACCTATTGCCTTGGATGCGGCCACCTCAAAGAGAACTTTGGGTCACTTTGCGAGGATCTTGGTAGATATTCATTTAACAAGACAATTACAGGATCAATTCTTAGTTGAAAGAGAAGGATATGCATTTCTCATCGGTATAGAGTATGAACGTGTTCCTCTTTTTTTGCAAATCATGCCAATGCATCGTCATTCACTTCAAAATTGTAAGCCTACTAATGTGACTGGTCAGTTGGCTAACAAGGCTGATGTGTTGAAGAAAAAGAGTAAAGGAAAGAATGAGTTGCCACGAAAGGCAGGCCTTGTCCCTCCTAATCCGCCCGCCGTCCAGTACATTCCTAAGAAGGATAAAGGGAAATCTATCGCCGTGGAGCAACAAATTGAACATAATAATGTAGTTGATGTTGGCCCCTCTAAAGCGTGTCCATTAATTCAAGGCTTTGCATAATACTAATTTGGTTATTTCAGTGGAAGAAAATAATGATCCCACTTGTTTCAAGGGTGTGACCAATATTATTTTATCTTCAGAAGAGGTGGATGAAAACCCAAATCCTTTGATTGGTGTGGCAAATTTTTTTGTTGTTACAAGTGAAACTACGCAAAAAGATTTTTCCCCTTCCCGGCTTGAAAAATCTCCCTATGGTAGACACGCCCCTGTGGATACTTGTAATATAGGGGATTTGGTGATACCCTCTTCAAAAAATAACTCATCGAACCACCTTTTGCAAGGTGTTGATTCATCTTCCACTCAACCTCCCACCACCGGGCTAGATTCGCTAAATACCTCAGAGTCCGCTGCTAATGAATTCTAATCCAATAGTAGCATCTGACATGAGAATATTAAGAAAGGTTTGGGGTGATGTAGGTGATGATGTTGGTGATCCTATGGCTACTGATACCCAAGAAACAATTGTGCGAGAGGATAATTTTGAACCGGTTGTGTCCAAGACCCAAAAGAAGAAATTGCGACCAAAAAAGAAATTGGTGGTTGGCTATAATACTCGTTCAAGGGCAAATTCTGTCCCTGTCGCTTTTTGATATGGCTATTTAATTTAGTCCTTTAAATTGTCTTAATTGTTGTCTCTAGGCTGGATTATTTTAGGGAGTCCTTCGCTGTAACAAGTTAGGGGTTCCCTATTATTGTTGTGTCTTTATTTTCATTTTCTTGCCTTGGGTATTGGTCTAGTCCCCCCCCCCCTTGACCCATCTTGTGTCCTCTTTCTTTTTTCTCCTTTTTAATAAAATTAGGGGGAAGTACTCTTTTTCCTTCTTGATGTTTTTTTTACATCAAAAGGTTTTAACGAGGCTTCCTTCCTTATATTTGCCAAAAAAAAAGATATCAAATTCAGAAACTAATACGTCTCTAATTTTTGTCTCTATTTTAACTTTTTTTAGTAGCGAAACACAACATTGCAATAATCTGGACATGTTAATGAAATTCCAAATTATAAAATATACTTGCATATTTTTCAGACATGAATTGAAATGTCTTTTTTTAGCAACTTTAAATTGGCAAAAGTAAATCCCACACACATGCATGTGTCTCTCTTCTCCTTCCTCCATCGAACATGTATAAAGGAATATCTTATTCGTTAATATTAACTGTACGTGAATAAAAAAAGATGGTATGAGCTCATGTAGAAAGAGTGGGCATCATGATAACATTTGCCATACCCCTTTAAAAAAAATACTTTTTCCCTTCTTTTTGTGTGGGTGTTTTTTTGTTTTTTCCTTTTCACTCTCAACATTAATTTCAACAATAACATAACCACATTGCTTGTCTAACAAAACATCAAATTAGATTTTACCGGTATATGTCTCCTTTGCATCGCTGTTGTATGTACCTTTTTTATTTATAATTTTTGGTATTACTTATTTAATCAATTATCACCTAGAAAAGATACCATAGCTGAAATGTTTCCCCGCTTTAATTCTCTTTCGTATTGTGTCGAATATTATATAGCTTAGGATATGCATCTACGACAACAGCATCTTGTGCCCAATAATATAATTGAATGCAATCTCATAATGCAATGATATTGGCATCTCTTATATACCAGAAATTTATTTTCACGAAAGTTATGATGGAACATGTTGACTATATCATGTGCGAATTAAAGCATATTTATACACACCATTACATTGAAAAGCAAAGCAGTACCTAAAAAATATATGTGTGCCAGGAAAATAAAAAGAGATAGTGAAAAGAACAAACTAACAACATTCAATAAATGGAAAAGTTTTCTTGCCGAAGCACTCACAAAAAGCTACAATCTAAATATAACCAATACAGAACCTAGTGGTATATATGTCTCTCAAAATCTCAAAATATATATCTTTTTAAAAATATATAATGAAGTGATAATGATTGAAAGTAGATGGAGGAAACAAGCTGATCTATCTTTCAACCAGTAATGATAGTACTTTTTGATCTGTTAATAACTCAATATATATGCTATAAATATCAACTAAAATGATTGGAATTAAAAAAAAATTCTATTAAGAAGTACCGAAACTTCTTTCTTACTTCCTCATAGTTTTAATTTGGCTTAATTGCAGTTTTGGTCCCCCTATTATGACCAACTCACGATTTTGGTCCCTAAAGTTTTAATTTGGCGATTTTGGTCCCCCTATTTTCCCAATTTGAAAAATCAAGGTCCCCCCACCCCAATTTTGACTCAGTTGACTGACTTATCCTACGTGGCAGCCCACGTGGACTGCCACGTAGGCACACCCCCCCCCCCACCCCACCCCCCCACCCACCCCACCCCCCCACCCCACCCCCCCCACTGTAGGCAGCCCACTGTTTGTCTTCCCCACCCCAACCCCCCCACACCCCACCCCCACCCCCACCGTGAACCCCCCATCCCCACCGTGAACCCCCCCCCGTCCCCTCCCCCTCCACTGTTCCCCTCCCCTTCGCACCTCCCCCCTCCCCTTCGCCCCCCTCCCCTTCGCCCCTCCCCCCTCCCCTTCGCCCCCCTCCCCTTCGCACCTCCCCCTCCCCTTCGCCTCTCCTCCCCTTCGCACCCCCTCCCCTTCGCCCCCCTCCCCTTCGCACCTCCCCCTCCCCTTCGCCTCTCCTCCCCTTCGCCCCTCCTCCCCTTCGCACCCCCTCCCCTTCGCACCTCCCCCCTCGATTTCCCTCTCTCTCTTGCTCACCGTCTCTCCCCTCCCCCCTAGCTTTCCCTCTCTCTCGCTCACCATCGCTCTCTCTCGCTCACCGTCGCTCTCTCTCGCTCACCGTCGCTCTCTCTGCGTCTCTCTCTCTCTCTCTCTCTCTCTCTCTCTCTCTCGCAGATCCGGTGAAGGGGGTGGGGGTGGGGTGTGGGGTGGGAGGGGCGAAGGGGAACAGTGGAGGGTGGGGGTGGGGATCGGTGGTGGGGGGGGTTGGGGTGGGGATCGGTGGTGGGGGGGGTTGGGGTGGGGTGGGTGGGTCGGTGGTGGGGGGGTTGGGGTGGGGAAGACAAACAGTGGAGGGGTGGGTGGGGTGGGGGTGGGGTGGGGGGGTGGGGGGTGGGGTGGGGGGGTGTGCCTACGTGGCAGTCCACGTGGGCTGCCACGTAGGATAAGTCAGTCAACTGAGTCAAAATTGGGGTGGGGGGACCTTGATTTTTCAAATTGGGAAAATAGGGGGACCAAAATCGCCAAATTAAAACTTTAGGGACCAAAATCGTGAGTTGGTCATAATAGGGGGACCAAAACTGCAATTAAGCCTTTTAATTTTTGTTTTAGACAACTTTCCTTCCTAAGTAATTACCTATAGAAAATATTGAAATCGTTTTATTTTCTGAAACTTAGTTATAAATTATGATGTCCCATTTTATTATTATTATTATTATTATTATTATTATTATTATTATTATTATTATTATTATTATTATTATTGTTGTTGTTGTTGTAACCAAAAGTGTCACATATTATTAACATTTAAGATTAGGTCTAATTGAGAGAGTCGATTAGTTTTTATATTGGAAATTACTTTGTTGTACCAAAAGTTTATAGACAATTTGAACTCAAGCTTCCGGCCCACCTTATATATATTTGAGTTGTCTTTATATTGTCTAATTTGAGGTTTCTTCTCCAAAATTCCCTCAACTTCAACGGGAAGACCTGGATGATAGGGGTGAGCGAGACTCGTCTCGCTTTCGTCCCATTTAAGCTACAAAACATCGGATTTGTTTGGGTCTATAGATGAATCAAGATCCAAAGAATTGACTCGACCAAAATTTAGAGACGGGAACTCGTCCCAACTCGTCACTTCTAATTATTAACTCTATTACATTGGTAAGAGGACTTTTATAAATAAAATATTTAATTTGAAGTCTATGTTAGTTTAAGTAGAAATCTTGATGTAAAGTACTTTTGTAAAAGTCATACTTTGAGTTTGAATACATGGTAAAATACTGAAAACATTCAATCTCTCACTTCTAGTTTTTAGTCATATTTGAGTGATCACCATATAATTTTATTTCAAGAGTTATGCCACTTGTCCCAAATTGGTTTTCGTGATGCTTCCCGAATGGTTCACATGCAAGCCTTTCGGTTATTTGCAGTAAAAGAGTTATGCTATTTTTTTCTTTTACAAAATTTTAGATACCTATTTAATTCTGATGATTAGCATGTGTGCTACCAAATTAGGAAATACTAGCTGATACACATCAGCTTTCGGGAATTCGGGAAAACCAAGCCTCGTGTCATATAGCATCATCACTCTTATTTCAATTTGGGCCATCCTAATCTCATTTTAAATAGACTCGGTCTTAGTTTGACTCAAAGAACATCAAGCTTATTTGGGTCAAAGGACGGGGTACGATCTAAAATTTATGGTCGGGTTAAGGACAAATATAACTCATCACAAACCGTCCCTTGCTCACCCATACCAGTTGAGACTTCTTTGTTTGTACGGTTTTTTTTTTTGCCTTTTACTCTATTTTTCTCTTGAATCTCAAGCCCTTTGTTTTTATTTTATGGCTTGGTTGATCCATTTTTTTAGTAAGAGGATCTTGGTTATTCTTGTTTGCAACATTTTTTAATGATTTTTTTATTCCATATTAACATTTAAGATCGGACCCAAATGAGAATACATATTGATATGTATATTAAATTGAGAGTTACTTTGTTGTCAAAAAATCTAGACAATTTATAGACTCGAGGTTCTCACCTTATTTACATTTGAGTTTTTCTTTTTTTTTTATTTTGTCCAATTTGAGATTTATTTTCTAACACACATGTACGTAAGACATATAATTGTTTATATGTTTTCACGAATAGTTTTTCTTTTTTGACAAAGTGACTAATAGTTTAATTGGGAGAGTTTGGTTCATAAAATGTTCCTAAACTCCTGTAATATAGTAGTCTGAGTTCATTAATACCCACATTATTTTGATTAAGAGTATAAATTCAAAGTGGGAATAGTGAAGATTTATAGATAAAATTTTGTAAGAGAATTGTAATATCGATGGAGAATACAAACTTGAATCTATAGTAACGTTTCATGGATCATTCATTCTCACTGTGTATATTAATATCATTCTGTCTTTTTCTGACTTTAAAAAAAAAGACATTTGTGGTAAAAAAAAATTACAGCTAGCTTTGATGGTATGGAATACAAAGAAGGAACAAACCCTACCCCATACTTTGTTTTTAGCAATAAAATTTGCTTTAAAAAGTACATTAAAAAAATGAAGAAACTGTAGTCTGACCCTGCAGACAAAGAAATGCACTGAAAATAGGAGGAAAAAACTTTTGCATTTGCTGAGATGGGAGGGAAAAAAACATATGCATATGCATATGCACTCATTAAATACGTTACAATTTATGGATCTAACTGACTTAATATTTACAGGACCCATATGAGAAAAAAAGTTTTACAATGTAGACAAAAGGTTTACTTCACATGGGGTGTGCATGTGATGTGAATGTACACTTACATTTTTTGTCTACCATGTGGAGATTAACCCTTAGATTTATCTGTCACCAGCTAAGCATCCACCAATCTTATTCATTTTCCCCCTCCCTCTCTTATTCCTTTCCTCATATTCTTGTACAAGTTAATTTGGAATCTCACAAATGACACACATGCACCACTATCAGAAGAAGTAAAAATAAAAATTTTAGGGCTCAACACATAAAAGGGTTATTATTGATCTTGCTGGCTCCTCTCTTTCATTCCAATTTCTTTATGTTGAAACAATGTTACGTTTATTCTTAACTTTTCACAAAATATGAAACATGCATGTTTATTCTTTTTTCATTATAACTAGTAATAATGCCCACAGGTAGGTAGTGTTGGATTTAGTAATCCCCAACCTTAGATAACTTTTAATTTCAGCCTTAGATTGGTTTGCTAGCCATTAGAGAGTTGGTTGTAGTTAAGTTGTTAAGAGTTTGTTACTACAAACTCAACAAACTGAGTTAGTTAAGTTTGTTCTTAATAACAAACTTAACAAAGACCCTATATATATATATATATATATATATATATATATATATATATATATATATGCCATTACATTTGTATTGAGAAAAATATTAAATAAAAATTTACAAAAATTTTCTTTACAAGTGATTTACAGTGCTTTTCATTCCTCTGTATGCTTTATTCTTCAAGTAATCTCTGCAAGTCTTCATCTTCTAAGTGCTGCAACTCTTCAAAGTGTGAAGACCTCGGAGCAAGAAAAGAGAAGGAGGTTAGAGATCTATTTCTGAGATTGAAATAGAAGGCAAGAAGAAAGATAAGAGAGGGTGAGTAATTACCTTTCTGTGGACTTGTGTGAAGGCTCACGGTAGAGGTTTGGTGAGTAATTGTTCACCAAGAACGTTCAACAGGTACAAACAATCAGATATAAAGAAGGTAAGTTAGGGTTTATGTTCTAAGAAAAGAAATCAAAGTTAAAATCACACAGTGGTTGTGATTTTACTTTGATTGAGTTCTGTAAACCCTCATTTGATTCTTCGCTACCTGCAAAGTCACAAATCCTGAGTTAGGGTTTTGATCTAAACACAAACCGTAAAGAAAATCAAAGAAAACAGATGATCTAGGGAGATTATACCTGTTCATAGCTGCAATCGTGTTCTGTTTTAAAGGATTCAAGCAGTCTTGCCTAGTGAACATACGAACACTGTGTTCGTAAGGGAAATCGCCAAGGTTGCGAACAAACAGCAGCAAAACCAAAGGGGTTTTGCAAGAACAACATCCACGATCATCATTCATGCGTGATTGAAGTATTTGAAGCTTCAATCACAGAGTTTCCGTGGTGAAATCAGAAACCCTAGCACAAGGGTGTGAGAGAGAAGAAGATAGAACGACACAGCGAGAGAAAGAAAGAAAGAGAAACAGTAGCGCAAAATTAGGGTTGCTGTCTTTTTGTTCAAAGATCCGGTTCAACCCGAATCCATTTTTATAACCCGCGTGTTGCTACAGTGGTTGCTCCATTGGGTGCTGCACTTGGCTGGCTGGGTCTGATTATCAAGTTTCTGTATCTGGGCTAGTTTACTTGATAATTGCACATCCGGTTTTGTTATTTTGCAACCCTACATCAAAAACAATCAATTGGTCAATATTTGAATACTATGGCTAACAAAATCAAACCTGGTATCATTGAGCATGGTAACAATCCAGGGACAAATTCTAATGTTTTTGGAACAGGTGTTAGAAGGTGTTAATCAAGGTTTCAAATCAGTATGTCAAATGCAAGTTTATCCACCCAAATTCCCAAACTAAATGGGAAAAACTAGGATAGGTGGAGTTTGCAAATGGAAGCCATTTTTGGTTTCCATATATAATGTCTTAGAAATTGTTCAAGAAGGGGTTCCAGCACTAGCTCAGAACCCAACCCCTGAACAAAGGACTGAACATAAGGAAAATACCAAGAAGGATTGGAAAGCCATTTATCTCATACACCAAGGGTGTGATGAGAGTAACTTTGACAGAATTAGAGGCATCAAAGTCTCTAAAACTTCTTGGAATCTCCTTGACAAATGTTATAATGGTGCTGCACCAGTCAAGGAGGAGAAACTGCAATCATTGAGAAAGCAGTATGAGAATTTAGACATGCAGGAGGGTGAAAGCATTACTGATTTCATTGGGAAACTAAAGAAAATCACTAATTGAATGAGTCTCAATGGAGAGACATTATCAGAACTAACCGTTTGTAAGAAAATTCTTAGATCCTTAACAAGAAAATTTGGTTTTATTGTAAACAACATTGAAGATACCATCAAGCCTGAAGATCTTAAAGTTGAAGACCTCCAAAGTAGGCTTGAAGCCAACGAGATTAGGTTGAATCTCTTGAATGGTGAAGGTGAAGAAGAGTAAGCTCTGTTTGCTGCCAAACCAAAGGGAAAGAAATGGACTAATGGCAGCAACAACAATAACAACCAGTCAAGGAAAGGTAATTGGTCTAAAGGTTAGTCAGGTAAGCCTAGTGGAAAGGGTGACTCCGCTAATAGTAATTCTGAAACTACAACTAAGAAGGTTAAATAAAAAATACAGTGCTACAGGTGTGATAAATTTGGGCATTATGCCTTTGAATGCTGGTCCAACAAGGACAAAAAGGAGATAGAGTCTGAGGAAGAGGCCCATATGGCCAAAGAAGACTCAGACTCAGAATATACTCATGTAGCTTTCAGTATGTTTACTGATGAACCAGAGGGGACAGAAACTAAGGAAGTTTCTGTGATTACTGATGAATTAGAAGAAACAGAAACTAAGGAAGTTTTTGTGGCTACAGTTGAACCAGAAACAGAAACTAAGGTAGTTTCTATGAGTCCAGAAACTGTGAGTTCAGAAACCGTGAGTTCAGAATCTGTGAGTTCTGTGACTGAACTAGAAACAGAAACTAAGGAAGTTTCTATGACTGAACCTAAACAGAAACTAAGGAAGTTTCTGTGAATACTAAAATTGAATCTAGGTTAGATAAAAATTATGAATATGATGTTTGTGTTATTACAGCTGATAATGGTAGGTTTGTTGAAGAAATGTAGTACTTGGACTCAGGTTGTTCAAATCACATGACTGGTCATAAGGAATGGTTAGTTAATTTTGATCTAAGTAGAAAAACTAGCATCAAATGTGCTAGCAACAAACTTATTACAGCAGAAGGTACGGGGAACATATTGTTCAAAAGGGAAGATGGATAGGTAATATCTATACAAAATGTATTCTATGTTCCACGTTTAAGCTGTAATTTGATTATCTTAGGGCAATTAGTAGAAGAAGGCTTTTCTATTATATTGAAGGACCTAATGCTAAAGTTGTTTGATAATGAGGATAGGTTGATTTTAAGTACACCCCTTACTAAGAATAGAACTTTCAGAATCAGCTGTTGCACTTCAAAGGCAAAATGCCTAAGTGAAAAGGCAGAATCTGAAAGTACACTTCCACATAGTAGGATAGGGCACTTAAACCATAAAGGTTTAACTAACCTAAGCACTAAGGAAATGGTAAAGGCTCTACCTAAGATTGAAAGACCTATTGAGACTAGTACTACATGTTTACTAGGAAAATAGCCTAGAAAGAGGCTAAAACCTGAAATTAAGAACTTAATGCAGATTGTATATTCATATATTTGTGGGCCATTTAATGTGTTTTCATTAGGTGGTAACAGTTATGTTTTAACTCTTGTAGATGAATATTCAAAAAGGCTTTGGATCTATCTAATCAAAAACCAAAGGAGAAGCTTTGGTGTGTTTCAAACAATTTCAGGAAGTAGCTGAAAGACAAGGAAGTTGTCCTAAGAAGACAAGCAGCCTTGAAGACCCTATGAAGAGGGAATTTGACATTGGGGAACCTGCACACCAACAAGCAGAAGAAGTTCTTCATTATAAAGAATCTGCCACACCAAATTCAGAACCTACTGGTCAAGTTTTGACTAGGGGACAGAGGCTGAAACAACCTCTAAGGAGGCTGACAGGTTGTGAACTTGTCACAGAAGGTGAAGTGAATGAAGGAAACCTCATACACTATGCCATAATGGCAGATGCAGAATCAATAGACTACTATGAAGCTCTTAAGGTGAAAGAGCTGAAAAAGGCTATAATTGAGGAGTTAAACTCCATTGAAGAAGACTTAGGGACTCTATCCTATGTCCTAGGGCTAGAGTTCTTAAGGATACCTCAAGGTTCTACTCTACAACAGCTTATATTTGCTAAGAAGGTCCTAGCAAGGCTTGACATGGCAAATTGCAGTTCTGCCAGCAACATAGCAGAATGCATTCTGGGTTATAAAGCTGCTACTCAAGCAGCTTGGCTGGATTACTGCTCAACTAAGGAGCAGGTGGCTGACTTTTTATATAAGGCTCTAAAAGGTTAGTCTTTTACTAAAATTAGGAGAGAATTAGGTTTGGTTGCATTCTAACCTAAGAATGCAACTTCTAAAGTTATTATCCAGAGGCTTGTTCTGGATCATCAATGGTTTAAAGGCTAAGTCAGGGGCTTGTCCTGACAGTATTAGGTAATCTCTCCTAAATGTTTTAAAATCTAAGTCTTAGGATTATGGGAGGATATTGGATTTAGTAATCCTCAACCTTAGATAACTTTTAATTTCAGCCTTAGATTGGTTTTAATCTAACAGCTAGCATTAACTAACCGTTAGAGAGTTAGTTGTAGTTAAGTTGTTAAGAGTTTGTTACTACAAACTCAACAAACAGCGTTAGTTAAGTTTGTTCTTAATAACAAACTTAACAAAGACCCTGTATATATATTTAATACTACTGCCATTACATTTGTATGAAAAAAAATATCATGACAAGTAAATAAAAATTTACAAAGTTTTTCTTTACAAGTGATTTACAGTGCTTTTCATTCCTCTGTATGCTTTATTCTTCAACTAATCTCTGCAAGTCTTCATCTTCTAAGTGTTGCAACTCTTCAAAGTGTGAAGACCTCGTAGCAAGAAAAAAGAAGGAGGTTAGAGATCTATTTCAGAGATTGAAATAGAAGGCAAGAAGGAAGATAAGAGAGGGTGAGTAATTACCTTTCTGTGGACTTGTGTGAAGGCTCACAGTAGAGGTTTGGTGAGTAATTGTTCACCAAGAACGTTCAACAGGTACATACAATCAGATATAAAGAAGGTAAGTTAGGGTTTATATTCTAAGAAAAGAAATCAAAGTTAAAATCACAGTGGTTGTGATTTTACCTTGATTGAGTTCTGTAAACCCTCATTTGATTCTTCGCTACCTGCAAAGTCACAAATCCTGAGTTAGGGTTTTGATCTAAACACAAACCGTAAAGAAAATCAAAGAAAACAGATGATCTAGGGAGATTATACCTGTTCATAGCTGCAATCGTGTTTTGTTTTAAAGGATTCAAGCAGTCTTGCCTAATGAACATACGAACACTGTGTTCGTAAGGCAAATCGTCAAGGTTGCGAACAAACAGCAGCAAAACCAAAGGGGTTTTGCAAGAACAACATCCACGATCATCATTCATGCGTGATTGAAGTATTTGAAGATTCAATCACAGAGTTTCTGTGGTGAAATCAGAAACCCTAGCACAAGGGTGTGAGAGAGAAGAAGATAGAACGACACAGCGAGAGAAAGAAAGAGAAATAGTAGCGCAAAATTAGGGTTGCTGTCTTTTTGTTCAAAGATTCGGTTCAACCCGAATCCATACTCATAACCCGCGTGTTGCTACAGTGGTTGCTCCATTGGGTGCCGCAAAAACCCACTTGGCTGGCTGGGTCTGATCAAGTGGATCAAGTTTCTGTATCTAGGCTAGTTTACTTGATAATTGCACATCCAGTTTTGTTATTTTCAACCGTGCATCAAAAACAATCAATTGGTCAATATTTGAATACTTTGGTTAACAAAATCTAACAGGTAGCGACAAGTTATTTGTATGAATGGACTCGGACAATATTCAATTAGTGGTAAACTTTATTAAATTGCTAGCATTCAATTCATTGTTCTGACAAAATGATTTTCAGCCTTTCAATACAATTTTTCGTCGAAGTGCGTGAAACTATATCGACAAACTCAGTGAAAACTATTATATTATTCCTCGTCGAGACTCAAAAGCAAAATAACAACAGATTCTTTGGCTAATTTTTGTCCAATTTATATAATTTATACAGTAAATTATAATTATCGGTGACAAATATTTGTCCCGTGTTTTTTATGTAATTGACAATTATTTTTTCTTTATAGTGACAAATATAACTAATATTAATCTCGTGTTTTTTTATGTATCGGTGACAAACAACTGACCTGCGCATGATTATTATAAAAAATTGTATTGTTTATAATTCCTACAAAAAATTATAATCATCAACGATATTTGTCCCGTGTTCTTTTTATGCATTACTAACAATTATTTGTCATTTTTTTAATATTTAGTGATAAATATTTATCCCATATTTTTTGATGTATCAATAACAAATATTTGTCACGTATTTTTTTTTATATTTATCAATATTTTTCAGAGAGGCTAAGAGTTATTTTTTCTAAGAACTAATGAGTTTGAATTGTTTTCAACAACAAAAATAGGTCTTCACTCTTTTTTGACAAATGAAATAATTAAAAGTGAAATTGAGAGTGCGGAAAATTTTAAAATTTAGAATTCATATTTAGGAGAGATAAAAGAAAGAAGAATGTATAATGACTAATTTACTCATAATAAATGTGATGTGTCAATTTTTTAAAAATAAGTAGTGTAATATTTTACCGGGTGGTTTTGATTAGAGTTACTTTAGTAGATTAATCTTTCCAAGTAATTTTTTTTATTCACAAGACTCAAATCTAAGATCTTACTTCAGAAAGAAATCTGAGATCAGTTTTTTAGTATTTCAATTTTTTTTCGATAGGTAAAAAATTCATTGAAGAAAGCACAATGGGTGTCCAACCCTTACAATGGAGATATGGGAAATGGGGAGGGCCTCCTTAAAATCTCCCTGAGCCAAAACCCAATGGAAAAAAAACTCGAGAAGAAAAAAGAGTACCTCGTACAACCTATACCACAGTGGAAAAACAACAACCTAGCTCACTGTTTCTCCCCCTACTAGTATTTCAATTGTTACTTAGAAGAGGTATACTAATAAACAACTTCATTTGGCATATGATATCTGGTTTAACTTGGAGCTTGGGATACAGATTACAGAATACCAGTAAATAGCTATAGAGGCAAAAAAGATGGAGGTGAAAAGTAAATTGCAAACAATCATAACCATGTGCGAACGATGTGTTTTTTTTTTTATAGGCAATGTTAGTGGGGGTGGGAGAATTGTTAGTTTCCAATGCTCGAACCCGAGACTTTCTTCTTGCACTCTTTCGGTATTCCTTAGCTCGCCAACTAAACTACCTAGTTAATATGAACGATGTGTTCTTTAATTAATGGTAATAATTTTATACGTCACATCTCTTTACTTACAAGCTACAGTAAATTATTCCTCCACGTTTTGTAGTGTACACAGTTGATTCATTGGAACGTGGAACCATGTTCACATTGCACGTATGGTCATAAACAAAACCATCAGCGATCCCAATACTACCTATTAGTACAGTATTATTACTATATTAGCGATCCCAATAGCAATTAGCAAGCAACAATTACAGAATCTCTCCCATTGCTAAACCCTAATTAAGAACCACGTTTATATATACGAAGAAGGTGGTGGCTGTAAAGGGGCCCACAATCGGGGCCCAAAGAATGAAAGCACTTAAAAAGTCCATATTGAGCAAGGAACGGTGGAGGGGTCCATGTGACCATTTACAACAAGGAGAAGAAAAGGAGAGTATACTTTTTTTTATAAGTAACGTTAGTGAGAGTGGGGGAATATGTTAGTTTCTGGGGTTTGAATTCGAAACCTCCTTTTTGCACTTTTTTGGTGCACTCCTTCGAGTAGGGATGTCAAAATGGGCTTGCCCGCCGGGACGGCCCGTTGGCCCACCAAAAAAAGGCGGGCAGGGCTAAGGTATTGATGCCTGCCGGCCCGCTTCGCTCGCCAGCCCGCAGGCTAAACACTGTGGCGGGCCAAACCGTCTGTTAGCGCATTTTTTTTTAAATTCAGTGTAAATTGACGGGCCAGCCCGCCAGCCCGCCACTTCGCGGGCAGGGCATGAATTTTGCGCCCGCGTTCTGTTAACGGGCCGGGCCGCCCGATTTTTCGCGGGCATAACGCTTAACGGGTCGGGCCGGGCCGCCCGTTTTGACATCCCTACCTTGGAGTGCACTCCTTCGAGTGTGGAGGTCCTGCCAGATGGCGGCGGCATCATCGGAGTAGATGACACTCGTGGCGATTTCCTTCGAAATCGAGTTGAGGAGCCACGAGGAAACAGTGTTGTTACGGATCCAAGATCGGCACTTCGGATCGTCTTCGGGGGGTTTCTTGTGAGCGCCGCTCACGAATCCAAATTTGTTCTTGCCGTCGAGCGCTATTGACATCGCACGACGCCGAGAACTGAAATTGTCCTCTGTGAGAAGTTGAGAGACGAGAACCAAGCCTGGATTGTCCGATGGATGGAGATAGTGAGCATCATCGTCATTTTGGCTAGGATTCGCCATGGATGATGAACAAAATGATAATGAATCGAGCGAAATTGAGAAGATGAGTTGCAGAATCAGTGGAACATGGCGATGAAGCGAAGATATTCTTCTGATACCATATTGATCTAACAAACTCGAGAGAGAGAAAATGAATTATGTTTCATTTCTGGTAAATGTCAAAACTGAATCTACAAAGAGTATCTCCAACATTATATTACAAAGCTCTCTAATAGAACAGCTATCTACACTAACTCAAGTTAATTAACTGTACAGCCAGTAACCATGGTTAATAAACTATCTATAAAATGGATAAATAGAATATATTACAAATAAACTATTATCTTGATAATATCTCTTACCTACTTTGAATGAAAAGAAAAGTATATATATTGTATACATAACAAATAAACACATCCTCTCACGTCCACTTCTTCACTTTTCATCTTTTTTTTGTTCATAGATCCAATTTAATGGCTTCAATTTTTTGTTTTATGTTTTTTTTTCACTGATCATCTCCTCCAATAAGTCTGATCAAATGGATAATTGGATAAGCATGTGGCAGTGGACCACAATGGAAAATAACACTACGAACTCAAATAATAACAGAGTTAATTAATAGTCTTGAGGTCATCCATCTAGACCATATATAGTGGATGGAAACAAACAAAATAAACCATAAAATAAAAAAGTTTTTTATTAAAAGAAAAGATAAAAGCCGCAAATTAAAAGGTGTCACTGTTTTTCAGCCACATCTAACTTTAGTGCCGCCATTGCTAGTATGTGAGTGTGACTCAGTGGAGAGGTGCATTAATGACCGGAGGAGTTGTACAAAATGGTAAGGAGTAGGGGAAGAAGGTGAAGTGTTACGGATTCGAATTCACACTAATTTTGATTTGAGTACTAAGACAAAACGATGACTTAGTATATAAAAATTTAAATCGTCTCATGCATAACATGTATAAAAACTTAATATTTAACTAATAATTTCTTATAGAGTAAAGGAATAGATTGTAGATGGGAAAAAAACTATATACCCAAGAAAGAAGTTGATTGAGAAAGGTCATCGGGTTTGGCTTCAAAAACTCATAAATTCATATTTTAAACAATGACATATTTTAGTTTTAAATAAAAAAACTGTGCCTCGTAGAGTATAGTATAAAATAACACAAATGGTTGAGATTGTATTTATTCATACGAAATCTCAATCATTCATGACATTGTGTATTATATCCTGCAGTTAATTTGATTGGTACATTGTGTCTGATGTGGTAAATGTTAAATTTCTATCCCTTATTAATGTTTAACTGTAGGGAGGTGCCAAGAATCACTTTGGGAGGTGCAACTAGCAAGAGGCCCACAGTTACTGATCCAGTCCACCTTATACTCCACTGGGTGTCAAACAAAAAATCACTTACGGGTTATGCGGGACTTGAACCCGCTTGAGTTGGGTTTGCACGTGGATCTTGCTTACCCGGTTTCACTAATATAAAAACCCCAATCTAGGGTTTCTGGCCCATTTTCGCAAATCTCTTTCTCTCTCTTCTTCTTTATTTTCTTTCTTCACTCTCTCTCGTTCTTGAACCTAGCTCTGCTAGGGTTTCCTATTTTCCAGTGATTCTTGCAGATTGAGTGCAAGAATCTCAACCCAGAACACTTCCGAAGATCAACCCTAGGTAGATTCACTCTAACCCCTTGTTGATTTCTGTTTTTCTTCAAGATTGCAAAACCCTAATTTCGTAAATGTTGTTTGCAGGTACAGAAGTTCACAAGGTTTTCAATCGCACTACTCAACGAAGGTAAAAATTGCTTCACCTTTAATTTTTTCCTTCGTTTAATGTTTCTTCTCCTTCGTACATACAAACCCTAACCAACACCCTTTGGTTACTCTGTTTGCATGTATTATATCTGTGTTCTTGATGAACACACACGCACCACTATACTTGTGGATCTTCTTCTCAAGACCACAGAAGGTAAATCTCTGAATCATTCACCTATTTTTGCCCTTTTTGGCTTTTTTGTTTCAGTCACTGAAACAGTGTTCTAATCCTTTCTTTTCTTGTGTGAGGTCTTCACCCACCTGTTGAAGAGGAACTCAGCAACCCAGAAACTCAAAGGAGGAAGAATGAATATGGAGCAAAACGTGAAAACAGAAAATATAGAATGAATAAAATTTGTAAAACTATATTTTTTCAATTTCTTATTACTGTCAACATGATCTCCACACCAGTCACTGTCTGAGTATCCCAAGAGTTCAAATTCCCTTAAATCCTTTCCTTTAGGGAAAAATAGCCCATAGTTTAGAGTGCCTTGTATATACCTCAGCACCCTTTTAGCTACATTTAGGTGTATCTCCAGTGGTTCATTCATGAACCTTCTGATCATCCGTATAGCAAACAATATATTTGGCCTGCTGTGGCACAGATATCTTAATGACCCCACAATTTGGCTGAAATATGTAGGATCCACCTTAGAACCTTTCTGATCTTCCTTTTTACATAGGTAACCTTCTGCAGGGTTGGTGGCAGAATTGCATTCTGTCAACTTGAACCTTGCAAGCAGTTCCTTAGAGTATTTTAGCTGATGTAGGACAATTCTTTCAGGTACTCTTAGGAATTCCAATCCCAGAAAGTAGGTAAGCTGTCTTAAGTCTGTCATTTCAAATTCAGCCTTCATAGAATCCTTGAAGTGCTTAATTTCTTTGCTGCTACTACCTGTTATAAACAAATCATCAACATACAAACATATTAGTAATAGGTTAGTATCCAAAGAACCCTTCACATACACACCAAACTCATTGGTGCACTTAGTGAAGCCACTTTCAACAAAAAAAAGTGTCAATTCTTTTATTCCAGACTCTTGGAGCCTGTTTTAAACCATAGAGTGTTTTATGCAAGTGGCACACTAGGTTTTCCTTTCCTTTTTTCTCAAAACCAGGAGGTTGTGAGATAAAAACAGTCTCTTCTAAGGGTCCATTCAGAAATGCAGACTTAATATCTAAGTGATGTAAGTCCCAACCCTTACTGCAGGCCAAGGCAGTGACCAATCTAATGGTTTCATGCCTGGCCACAGGTGAAAAGTTCCTCCTCCTCTTGAGGATTTGGATCCTCATTAGGTTGCATAAGTTCATCTTCATCAGAACTGCCACCATTAGGATTTGGTTCAATGTTTAAGACCTCCTCTTGGATTGTAGAGTCCACTGAACTTACTAGTTCAACTTTGTCCCAATCCCATTGGTTGTCTTCAAGCACAACCACATCCCTAGATATCTCAATCTTGTCAGTTTTAGGATCTAGCAGGCTATAAGCTCCTGTAGGGTTCTACCCAACAAGGATTTAGGGCCTGCTCTTATCCTCCAACTTCTTTCTCTTAGCATCAGGTATGTGGCTATAAGCAAGTGAGCCAAATACCTTTAGGTGAGAAACTTTAGGCTTATCACCACACCAGACATGTTCGGGTACCTTGTCTTCCAAGCCTTTGGTAGGACACCTGTTTAGGATATAGACAGTTGTATGAACAGCTTCTGCCCGCAGTCTTTTAGGTAGTCCTTTGGACTTGATCATGCTCCTAGCCATGTCAAATATTGTTCTATTTCTCCTTTCAGCAATACCATTATGCTGAGGAGTATAGGGTGATGTTACCTCATGTAATATGCCTTGATTGGTCCAGTACTCCTCAAAATCTTTTGAGGTGTACTCACCACCACCATCAGTTCTCAAAACCTTAATTTTCTTACCACTTTGAGTTTCTGCCATTGTCTCAAACTCTTTAAAGACAGTTGTAGCGACCGAAAAATCCGAAGGTGGGGATTCATCGTCATTTTGCAATGAAACCGCCATCAATATTTATTAAATAGGAAAACATTGAAAAAAAACTTTTATTTTTGGGTTCGGGGGTCGATTATGCGTGGGGAAGGTATTAGCACCCCACAGCATCCTTTCAAAAGAAAGGTTACCATTTAATTTAATGTGTACAAAGAAAGTTAATTTGAAGAAAATACCCTAATTTACCCTTTTTATTATTTGCAAAATTTGAAGAGGAAGACTTAATAAAAATTTTAGTTTTTTGTGCTTGACAGGAGTGGGCCCCTGCTCCTACGTATCCCCGGGTGCGATGGGGAAATCAAAGCTACGTAGTTCTTGGGTAGAAAAAGTTTGTGTGTTTGGTGTTTTTTTTATTTTTGAAATTTGGAAAGGTATTCGTAATGACCAAACAAGTAAAACTCAGAGTGGTCATTTGTAACATCCTGGGCCCTTTTCTTACTTAGTAAACTACCCAGCGATGCACTCATGACCTTCTCCATCCCCCTGTGGAGTTTTTGCCTTCCATGGGAATCGAACCATGTACCTTGGGGCCCAAGTACATGCTCAATGCATTCCCCCGTGGGAATGCATTGAGCATGTACCTTAGCCTCAGGGTACATGGTTCGATTCCCACGGAAGGCAAAAACTCTACATGGGGGGTAGAGAAGATCATGAGTGCATCGCTGGGTAGCCTACTAAGTAAGAAAAGGGCCCAGGATGTTACATCATCACTCATGGTTCGTTTGAAAAACTAGGGCTGTTATTAACGGTCAAACAAGCTAAGCTCAGAGTGACCGTTAATGACAAATCATTTTTTTGTGAATAATTGTTAAAATAACTGGTTTGGAAGAATTATGATGTAATAAAAAAAATAAATGAGTTGTAATAGAGAAGGAAGCGTAATTAACAGGGGTGTTGTATTATCAAAAGGGGAGGTATGGACAGCAACGGAGGCTGTATTTTTTAAAATGAGGGTGCGAACAGTGAGCCCAATCCATTTCAGTCTTACAACTCCACGAATTCTGGGCTTTAAAGGGGGGAGCGTACTAAATTTGTGGGGTGCGAATAAGAATCTGAGTTAATAAAAGATGAAAAGACAAAATTGCCCTGGATTCCTACTATAAAAGCCTAACAAAAATAGAAACCCTAAATTTCATTCCCCCACTCACCCACGGCGTCTCACCCAATCTGTCAAAAGCCTAATCCTTCTCTCCCTCCCTCACGCAGCGCCTCTGATCCGCCAACAACTTAAACCTAACTTTCCTATCCTCTCCTTTATCCTCTTCGCCGTCTCCTACTCTTTCTTCTCCACCCTAATCTTCTTCTCTATCTCCTCACTAACCCTCATCTCGCTCTCCACCTCCTCACCGCCGCTAACGACGAAAATAGGGAGAGGGGGAAGACGATTTCAGTGGTAGTGAGAAATGGCTGGGATGGCGGCGGTGCTGTTTTTGGTGGCGACGTAGTGGTTTTGATGGCGGTCATGCGGTGATCGTTCGCGAGATCGTGACCGTGAGATGGCGGTGTGGATGATCGTTTGGTGTTTTCGGGTGCTGGCCGTGAGGTAGTAGCGTGAGGGGGTGGTTTTGGTGGCTGTTTGGTGTGAGGATGGGGAGTGTTGTTGGTGAGGTACGGCGGCACTATGGGTTCATCGTCAGAGTTCTGGTGACGGTGTACGTGGTTGGACGACGACAGTTTCATGACAGCGACGGCATTTTGGAGAACGAAAGTGGAACGCTGACAGAGCCACGTCGGGCTTGGGCTACCGGCCACCGTAGACGGTGTGGAGGTGAGTTCTACTTCCTTGCTTGTTTTTGTCCCTCTCATCTTTGTTTCTTTAATTTCTAATTTTTGATTTTATCCTTTTTTGCTTTTGTTTATTTACTGTTTTTAAGCAAAGAGTCTACACTCTATTTTTTACCCAAACCTATTGCTTAATTTTTTTTCTAAAAAACAGATAACAAAATCTTAATCTTTGTCACTTAATCTGTTTCATATAAACTAATGTTCTATACAAAACTAGTTTAGGAGCCTAAATTTTTAATGCTTTGCTAACTCATATATACAGTGCTAATTTATAATCTATTTACAGACAGCAAAACTGACTACATTTGTTTTCTTTTTTGTGTAACACATATATGTTGTTTTGGTCTGAGTCGTTAGTAGCTACATATTATGACCGAAACCTAATACAAGCGAGATAATATGGACACCAACCTCTTATCCAGCCTTTGAAAAGTTTCCTACTGCTTGCTGTCACTCTGCTACTGACTGCTTCTCCCGTTTTTTGCTCAAGTGTATTAGAACTCAGTGATGAATTCTAATTTTTATGGTATCTCAGTTTTTGTGTCTCTATTGATGTGCGTGTATATCTGTGTCTCCCTGTGTGTGTTGTTGTTGTTGCCTATTGTATTTATAGTCAAAATGTTGTGGTGTAGGTGTGGGTGTTGAAGCAGGGAATCAAAACTGTTGGGGACAAATTCTGAAGGACAAACAAACAGATCAGAGGTGGTGGCAAGGGGTACTGAAAAGTGGCTTGGTTGGGGTTTATTTGGAAAGAAACAATGGAGCAAGGAGAAGGAGAAAATGGCTCCATTCTTCAAATGTTGCTGCCAGCAACAGTGCTGCAACTAACAGGGCGCTCCTGCTCTGTTTTTTTTTTAAATTTTTGTACTTTTGTAATTAATTTTTTTTGTCTATATGTATGCCAAAGTTGACTTATGTTGTACCCTTTATTTGTAACAAAACTGTTTATAATAATAAAAAAAAAAACATTAATTCAGAAATTGATTTTTATTAGATTTTTTATATAACAATAATAACAAACAGATTAAACTAAATAACAATAATCATAATATCAATAAATAATGAACACCGAGTTAGACGTTCGCAACAACGAGACGCGAACGCGCTTCCGTGATGAGAGCGAAGATGCGCGCATAGTTAAAGATAACACGTGGCACAGCAAGAACAACAACGCGTGCACAATTAAAAGCGGCTCGCATATGCTAGGTGCGATTTGAAACCATTTGCGTTAATCTGATGGACAAAATTGGGGTATGACAACAGCACAGGCTTCTCCTTTAGTCTTAAGTAGATAAAGCCAGATTTTTATGGAAAATTCATCCACAAAGGCCATAAAGTATTTGTTTCCCCTTAGAGAGGGTACATCAAGTGGTCCACATAGGTCAAAATATACAATATGTAAAATATCCTTAGAATAGTGTTTCATTTCTTTATTGAACTTCTTTCTAGGTTGCTTACCAATTAAGCAAATAGTACATGCCTCTTTAGTGGCTTCAATTTTAGGTAACCCCTCTACTAATTCTTTAGTACTTAGGTTACTTAGCCCTTTGAAGTTTAAGTGCCCAAACCTTTTACCTTCAAGATTAGCTGTAGCACTTAGGCAATCTGTCTATGTGTTTGAAGGTTCTATTAGTTCATTCTCACCAAAAAATGCATTTTCTTCCATATGCCCCCTTTTAGAGATTCTTCATTGAACTTCCATCTAACACATTGGTTGTGCACTATAGCTAGTGCACTCTAGCCACAATGTCAAATACTATCTGGAATGGACAATAAACACCAAATTGTTTCCTATCTTCTCCCCTGTCAAAGAAAATATCATAAACAAAATTAAGAGCGAAAAAATAGAAAAATGTGAGAACTAGAGTGTGAGACAGAGAGAAAAAGAAGAGAAAAAAAATAGAAGAACCTAAGTTTAGAAATCCTTACCACCATCTGCCGCACTCTTTCTGCCGTAGTCCGCACGTGTGTGAATCTAACATAGGTATAGGGTTTTTTTAAAAGGCACGATTTGTTTCCATTCTATTTAGGAAAGCAGACAAGTTTTGTTTTTGACAAAAGGGAAATAGAAGATGACTTTACACACAATTTCTTTTTAATTTGGAATATAATTGTTCTGGATTGGGCCACGAGGCCCACTAAGCGAATTGGACCTGGATTTTCAATGACTAGGATCCATATCCAAGACCTTGTATTTCAGACTGGACCACGAGGCCCACTAGCCAACTGGACATAGATTAGCCCAATTGTTTGGATCCATATCCAAGGCCCTCTTTATCAAGCCTCAACGGTTCAGATTCAGCCGATCGATCCAACCGCTCAAAGCTAGCACTGATCTCTATAAATACTGGCTCGCATAGCCACAATAGGTACGCATTACTCATAACCTGCATACTCTACAATTCTCAACACTGACTTGAGCGTCGGAGTGTTGTAACATCCCAAATTCTGGACGTCATAAATTCTAGCATATTACATTTTAGTAACAATTAGAGGTACGCAACTCTATGTTCGGATTAAAATACTTCATCATTCAAATAATATTTTAATACATTAAGTATTATAAGAACTTCCTTAACTTAGTGGTATAATAAAAACCACTTACAATCTATTACATGGTTTTAATCCAAACTTATGGAAGCGAACTATCTTGATACCCCTAAAGGTAATACATGAAAAACTCATAGAAATCCATAGATGGATATATGTCTCAATACATAATGCCTTATAAACAATTAAGGATTCATCATCAAATCAATAAACTGAGTTGCATCTTCTCTAGACCAGACTTTCTCCTGAATCATCTGTAAAACAATCAACATTAAAGGGTGAGATTACTATCTCAGTGAGTTCTTTCGGGACTCCTCACTATATACCTCTCGTAGTCTTTTAATTACTGTTCAACCTCTTTAGCATAATCCAAAACAAATCTGAACAACGTCAGTTTCAGCGGAGAACCCAACCCAACTTTCGTCGAGTAATAATCTTGGGCCTTGAACTCAGGAGACATGACCTCTCATTCCAAGTATGCTACTTAACCTCTGGATCCTCATCCCATAGTGTTTTATGCTTAAATCTGTCACGACCCAAATTGGACCATGACCGGCGCACAGACCATCACCTGCGTCTGGCAAGCCTTTCCAAAACTCTATATTGTTTGAGAAATCAAACATATATTATTTACTTAATCTACTTATATTTCAAATATATGTGTACCAAAATTTCGGCAAAACCTCCTCTAAAATATGGACATCCCAACATATCATATATACCTGTATAGTCAAAACACAAAATACCAGCCAATATTGTTTCTCACAGAGGCCAACAGAGTCATATCTAACTACCATCAGACACCCAAACAATGTAACAGAGCCTCTATAAATTTTTACACAAATCAAATACATACGGACTCAAAAGAAAATATAGGTGACATATAAAATAGCCCTCCAAAACCAAAAAGGGGCCTCACCAAGAAGTAAGAGAATAATAGACTCATGTAGAGGAGCTCGGTTCAGCACGAACCTGGGAATCTGAAATATATAAGAGACACAATGTGAGACACCACTCAATGAGTAAATAATGAAGAGCATAGCAAGCGGGACACGATAATATCAACTTTAAAATCATTCAACAAAAAAAATAGTTTAGCCAAATAAGTCGTGAAAAATCAACTAATAATAATAATAATGACAATAAGGGGTAATACTTATACAGAACTACAATAGGCTCCCCGCCGATAAATATAAATCATAGCTCCCCGCCTGCAAATACCAATAATAGGCTCCCCACCTGAAAATATCAATAATAGGCTCCCCGCCTCGAAATCAATAATAGGCTCCCCGCCTCGATATATCAATAATAGACTCCCCGCCTCGAAACATCAATAATGGGCTCCCCGCCTCGAAATATCCATAATGGGCACCCCACCTCGAAAGATCGATAATAGGCTCCCCGCCTAATAGGTAAATCTATGGTGCACCATGGCTAACACATACTGTTGTTAGCATGCAGTGTTCTGACAAAGTCTACCCCCAAATCCTCATTAGGCTGCATAAGTTCATCTTCATCAGAACTGCCACCATTAGGATTTGGTTCAGTGTTTAAGACCTCCTCTAGGATTGTAGAGTCCAGTGAACTTACTAGTTCAGCTTTGTCCCAATCTCATTGCTTGTCTTCAAGCACAACCACATTCCTAGATATCTCAATCTTGTCAGATTTAGGATCTAGCAGCCTATAAGCACCTGTAGGGTGATACCCAACAAGGATTGGGGGCCTGCTCTTATCCTCCAACTTCTTTTTCTTACCATCAGGTATGTGGCTATAAGCAAGTGAGCCAAATACCTTTAGGTGAAAAACTTTAGGCTTATCACCACATCAGACATGTTTTGGTACCTTGTCTTCCAAGCCTTTGGTAGGACACCTGTTTAGGATATAGACAGTTGTATGAACAGCTTCTGCCCACAGTCTTTTAGTTAGTCCTTTGGACTTGATCATGCTCCTAGCCATGTCAAGTATTGTTCTATTTCTCCTTTCACCAATACAATTATGTTGAGGAGTATAGGGTGATGTTACCTCATGTAATATGCCTTGATTGGTGCAGTACTCCTCAAAATCTTTTGAGGTGTACTCACCACCACCATCAGTTCTCAAAACCTTAAGTTTCTTACTACTTTGAGTTTCTGCCATTGTCTCAAACTCTTTAAAGACAGCATAGGCTTCTCCTTTAGTCTTAAGTAGATAAAGCCAGATTTTTATGGAAAATTCATCCACAAAGGCCATAAAGTATTTGTTTACCCTTATAGAGGGTACATCAAGTGGTCCACATAGGTCAGACTATACAACATGTAAAATATCCTTAGAATAGTGTTTCATTTCTTTATTAAACTTCTTCCTAGGTTGCTTACCAATTAAGCAAATAGTACATGCCTCTTTAGTGGCTTCAATTTTAGGAAACCTCTCTACTAATCCTTTAGTACTTAGGTTACTTAGCCCTTTTAAGTTTAAGTGCCTAAACCTTTTATGCCACAGCATACCTTCAAGATTAGCTGTAGCACTTAGACAATCTGTCTCAGTGATACTTATGCTAGTTTTGAAGGTTCTGTTAGTGGCTAAAGGTGTTGTTAAAACTAATTTGTCTTTAACATCATACAATTTTAGTTTTCGGTCTTTCATTACCACTGAAAAACCTTTCTCTATAAGTTTTCCTAGGCTGATAAGGTTACAGCTGATTCCAGGGACATAGAAAACATCTTTAATCAAAATTACTTGTTCATTTTCTTTGGTAAACCTAATGTTTCCTATTCCTTCAGCAGTTATAGCCTTATTGCTAGCACACTTTATAGTGGTTTTTCTACAAGAATCAAAGTCCACTAATCACTCTTTGTTTCCAATCATATGATTGGAACAACCTGAATCTAAGTACCAAATTTCAGTGATGGTTTTACCATCACTTGTAGTAACAGATAGTACAACACAGTCACTATTTACCGTTAGGTCTAGGTTAGTTACAACAAAATCCTCCCTAGGTTCCGTATTTTCTAAATCATCAGTTATCATACTAAAACCAACATGTTCAGATTCTGTATCAGAATCTTCTTTAGTCATATTGGCTTCAGTCTCAGTTTCTTTAGTCTTAGTGTCTTTTCTAGTAGGGCATTCAGTAGCATAATGCCCATATTTATCACATCTATAGCACTGCACTTTAGACTTGTCTTTCTTTTTAGGTGCATTGCTATTTTTCTTAGTGGAATCAGATTTAGAGTTAGATTTACCTGACTTGCCTTTGGACCAGTTGGGCTTACCTGCCTGGTTACTGTTGTTGTTGCTCTTAGTTCCTTTCTTACCCTTAGCTTTAGTGAATAGGGCTTGATCCTCTTCTTCACCATTCAATAGATTGATCCTCATTTCCTTTGCTTCAAGCCAAGCTTGAAGCTCTTCAACTTTTAGATCTTCTGGTTTAGTAGTGTCTTCAATACTGTTCACAACCCAACCAAATTTCTTGGTTAAGGATCTTAACACTTTCTTACAGATTACTGTTTCAGTAAGTGTTTCACCATATAAAGACATGGCATTGGTGATCTTCTTTAGCCTTATAAAGAAGTCAGCAATGCTTTCCCCTTCTTTCATACTCAGAATTTTATATTGTTTCCTTAGGGCCTACAGCTTCTCCTCTTTAATAGGAGCTGCACCAGTATAGTATCTTTCTAAGGCTTCCCAGGCAGCTTTAGAAGTTTCAAAACTTCTAATTCTGTCGAAGTTTGTCTCATCACACCCTTGTTGGTGTATGAGATAGAGTGCTTTGTAATCTTTTTGTTTACTTTCCTTAAAGAGGTTTGTTTGAGCAGGTGTTGGCTCGATCTTCAGCCAAAGGATCAAAACCATTTTTCACAATCTTTAGGACTCCATGGCAGCCAAAAATGGCCTTCATTTGAAGCCTCCACCTGTTCCAATTTTTCCCATCAAGCTTTGGGATTTGGGTGTTTAAATCTGTTCCAGTACTTGTCATTTTAAACTGAAACCTTAAAACACAAATAGAGAATGTGTGCAAGAATCTCTCTTCTTCTTTATTTCCTTTCTTCACTCTCTCTCGTTCTTGAACCTAGCTTTGCTAGGGTTTCCTATTTTCCAGTGATTCTTGCAGATTGAGTGCAAGAATCTCAACCCAGAACACTTCCGAAGATCAACCCTAGGTAGATTCACTCTAACCCCTTGTTGATTCCTGTTTTTCTTCAAGATTGAAAAACCCTAATTTCGTAAATGTTGTTTGCAGGTACAGAAGTTCACAAGGTTTTCAATCGCACTACTCAACGAAGGTAAAAATTGCTTCACCTTTAATTTTTTCCTTCGTTTAATGTTTCTTCTCCTTCGTACATACAACCCCAAACCAACACCCTTTGGTTACTCTGTTTTCATGTACTGTATCTGTGTTCTTGATGAACACACACGCACCACTATACTTGTGGATCTTCTTCTCAAGACCACAGAAGGTAAATCTCTGAATCCTTCACCTGTTTTTGCCTTTTTACTTTTCTGTTTCAGTCACTGAAACAGTGTTCTAATCCTTTCTTTTCTTGTGTAAGGTCTTCAACCACTTGTTGAAGAGGAACTCGGCAACCCAGAAACTCAAAGGAGGAAGGATGAATATGGAGCAAAACGTGAAAACAGAAAATATAGAATGAATAAAATTTGTAAAACTATCTTTTTTCAATTTCTTATTCACTGTGTTAAATCTCTATGTTTTCAAAGATCAATTGGTAGTGGGAATGCATTGAGCATGTACTTGAGCCCCAGGGTACATGGTTCGATTCCCACGGAAGGAAAAAACTCCCCAAGGGGGTGGAGAAGGTCATGAGTGCATCGTGGGGGGCCAAGGCCAAATCCCAGATGTTACAAAAAAAGGCGCCTTTTTTTGTAACAACCGGGGCCATTTTCTTTCTAGTAGGCTACCCCAGAACTGCACATCATGACTTTCTCCACCCCCCATGTGGAGTTTTTGCCTTCTGTGGAAATCGAACCATGTACCATGGGGCTCAAGTACATGCTCAAATCCTGGAAGGGTATTTTAGGTTTTTATTAAAAACCAATAGTAAATCGTGTATCCTCTAAGTTGTATAGACTAATCCCTAGAGCGGGGTAGAACCACAGTGGGCGACAAAGAGTTCTCTCTCTCTCTCAAGAATCTTAACACTGCAGGACTTCTGATTAAGCTGAAAGAGACCCAAAACAGGGTGAAAATTTAGAATACTAGTAAAATAACTTTGACAAGAAATTTATAGGTTTTTAATTTATTATAATTCTAAGGGTTAATATTTTTGGGAGTCCGGGGAGCGCCGGGAGCAACAACGAGCGAGCCAATGAACCGGACTATCAAGAGACTTGGACGTCACATCTCCACCCAAAACCTTAAGGCGTCACGTATATGGGCCCCCTCTCTTATACATCCTTCATATAATTCATTCTTAGCCGATGTGAGACTAACCATTCACACTTGAAATCCCAACAAATATTTTCTTCACTTTAAAATACACTAGCACTATACCCGTGCATACGCATGAGTCATACAGTGTTGCTTGATACGAATAGTTTAAAATATTGTTATGTACTTATATAAATGAAATTAAACTAATCACTTAGTATGTTTATCCGTAGTGACCCAAAAGCAAAACAATAATTGATAAATAGTAAAATTTTTAAAATAGATGTGGGGAAATTTGGTAATTTAAACAGTCCCATATTTTCTTAAATAGATAGTAAGACTCCTATTAAGTTTAGTTTCTTTATAAAAAATCATTGATCATTAATTAGCCCACGAAATCGCCAAATTAGAAAATATTCTTAAATAGATAGGGATTAACTTTTTTTTTGTATACCGGGCTTAAAAACATGTTTTTATTAGTTGTAAAAAATATATTTAACCCTATTTTTATTATATCTCAATTTTTTATTAGTTACAATAATTAATATATATAACTATCGTTCGTACAGTAATTATTTTATTAAAATATCTTCATTAAAAGTAAGTGAAAAACATTTGAACAATAATAATTTGCATATCCTAGTTTTAAAAAAGCATGCTCGTGTTACATAAATCTCAATCTCAATATTTGAGATTTGTTCCCTTCTGACCTCTCTTTCATTCTCTTAGTCATAGTTTTAAAAACCGGCTCGGCCCGGCCGGTCGGACCGGTCGAACCGGAAACCGTGGGGGGTAAAGTAACCGAGTCGGTCAACCGTATGGATCGGATATGCAGCAAACCGGTAAAAATCGGTGCGACTCGGCCGGGTTTTGCAAAAACCGGTGAACTGGTGACCCGGTTTGACTCGGACCGGGTTGTGAATTTATGTGTTTGAACTTTGAAGACTCTAATAAATTTAAAGGCACTTGTTGCTATGTGCTTAGACTCTTTATCTTTTTATTTTATCATTAAGTTTTAACTTTGGAGTTTGGATTTGATGTATTTACTAAATTATGATTTAGTTTAGTTTTGGTGGTTATTATAAAAATTTGCCGCATTTCAAGTTTTACTAATTTAACATTGTTAGCATATGACCCGTGAGCCCAATCCAAACCAATCCATCCAATATTGGGTTGGTTCGGTTCGGATTTTATAGAAAAATACTCAAGATCCAAACCAATCCAAACCGAATAAAATTGATTGGTTCGGATATCAGATTTAGTCAAAATCCATCCAAACCAACCCGTGAACACCCCTAGGGGTAACCGAGCCGGTCAACCGTATGGATCGGATATGCAGAAAACTGGTAAAAACCGGTGTGACTCGGCCGGGTTTTGCAAAAACCGGTGAACCGGTGACCCGGTATGACTCGGACCGGGTTGTGAATTTAAAAAAAAAATTATCAAAACGACGTCGTTTAATCTGTTTCTTTTGCTCTTTTTCATCTTTTTCTTTTCCATTATTGCATTATTAGCAAAAACAAACACCATATTTGTTGACTACATATTAATTTGTGTGATCTAAAATAGATTAATATTATGTATGAATAAATTAATATATTAATTTTTATATTTTAGTAGATATAAAATAAACATAGTTATTAATTTTACAGGGACAAAATTTATATTATATACTATATAGGTCTTGAAAATTCGCGAAATAGAGACCGAGTCCGAGTCATGCGGTCCCGGTTTTGGTCATGCGGTTCAACTGTCGACCACTCGGTCCGACCCTTGACCCAATGACCCGATACCTCCACCGAGTCGGTCGATGGTCCGAGTTTTAAAACACTGCTCTTAGTTGATGCTACTTTTCTTTTTGTTTGCTTTTGTCTTTTTTCCCGTAAATAAAAAAAGTCTTCCTGTGTATAACTTTCGCGCTAAATTGCACTTTTTGTTTTTCAAATTTTTTAGTTTGGAAAAAATAGTCTTGTGAAATTTTTTGCAAATTTAGTTCCCCTAAAATGTAAATGTTGCGAAGTTGGTCTACATATTTTTGTCAACGATTAAACATTTCATTCATATAAGGTAGAGGCTTCAAAATATTGCACCTAGTGCATGCAACCTAACAACCCACTAATATGGCACACCATCCAAGATTAATGAGTGTTACTAAAATCTACATTAACCATGAGAGGACAACGCATGCTAGAAAGACACATGTGGATTTGTGGGGGCAGTCGACAGTTCTAAAAAGCAGTCTGGGATGTTACAAAGAACAAGAGAGAATCACGTCTATCTTTATTTATGATAGGCCATCTACCCAAGAACTATAGCGAAATCACTTCCCTCATTTTTAATCAAATAAAATGCATAGGATTGTTTCCCACTTTTCTCTCCACTTCTCTACAAAGAAATACAACTCCTCTTAGTTTCATATATTCTACTTTGCTGTAACAAAATTAAAATCAAATGTTGTTATTGTCAAGGGAGTAGAAGGGTAAATTCATGTAATTTGATAGCAGAATATATACTATAACTTGTGAAAAATGTCACTAGAATATATAGTACATATAATTGAAGTTTAATATTTTGAAGTTTTCATTATTGGTAAAGACAACCTTTCCTTTCCTCAAAAATAATTATTGGTAAAGACAACTTATTCAACAATAATTGATGTATTGACAAATGGCATTTTTCAATCAACATTTATAGCAAATTTGTGGATGAAAAGAAATGGGAACTCAAGCAGAGGGAAAAAGTAAAGTCTTTCCCAATAATATTGGCACGCTCCACCTCCGCGGTCGTGGTGCCCATACCATGACGGCTTGTCCCTTTGGATTTTCAAATATAGTATATAAACCAGTATTCAAAAGTCATTTTAAATCTAAATAATGATTTCAGATATATAATTTGATTTCCTTCCTATTTCTATTGTCAACCAAAAAACGGATACAATAAAAATAAGCATGACTTGTTGTCTAGAATCTTAGCCAAAATTTAGATATGAAAGTCAGTTCACCTCTCTTTTATATTTTTTGAAGTTATAACTGATAAAAGCAATTGCCTAAGTTGCTTTGTAAGTTTGATTGAAGGTTTCTTTCTTCTATCTTTATTCAAGGCCAACCATTAAGACAACCAATTCAGGTCCTGAGTTGTTGAACACCAGATACCAAACAGAAGCTCACATGCCTATAAGTAATGATCAAAGGCATTGCCCTCTATAGGAGCCAAGTTCTCCACTGATTACGATTTCTATTCACAACAAATTCAAAAGAGGGATGACATCAGACAAAATCCATGTGGAGTAAATGTTTTCATTGGCTATTCAAAATAATGAAAAATAGTGCCAAGCCAACAACCACTAACAAGAACAAAACATCTGTGTGCCTTAGAGAAACTAAATTGCGGCCAAGCAAAAATATTCAGATTCATGAACCCCAAAATCCTTCAGCTATATTCAATTATGTTATTATCAATTAAAAACAATCTACTTTATAATATAACCAAGTGACATACTTTTTAAACCCAAGTTGAAGGGGACAATTTTGTCAATTCCTGAACAAGTAAACATCTTTCAGTTGCAATGCAATGCAAGCAATTTCTGAAACAGTGTTTTAGCATCTTCATTATGCACTAAGATGTAGACTTTTTGGAATATATCTCCACCTTTGTCAGCTAATAAGAATAGACTACAAAGTACAACCATAATGCAGTGTATTCAATGCAAAACATGTCAGTCTAATATCTGGCACCAAAAATATGGCAATTTCTAGAAATGTTTCCTCAGTAGAGTTGAATTATTAATGATGTGCCACTGCCAGAAAAGACACCTCAACTTCAATGACAAATTACTATATCATTACAATTTGAGCCAAAATTATAACCAAACTAGGGGAGAGGAATACAGTTAACAGATAAGAGATAAAAAGTCATTCTGAGTCCTTCACATAGTAGGGTAAGCTTTTAGAAAGATTCGGTTATTAGAACAAACTAGCAAGAACTCCCTATTCTGAGTCCTTCACATAGTAGGCCCTAATTCTCACAAAATGACTCATGCTCCTCTCTCTCGGTCCCTAATTTTACATATAGGCAACATAACTTATTTTTTTCTAACTGTTTCTCTAACTTACTTAACAAACTAACCAAAAGACTCCCTAAACATTCACCTTGTCCTCAAAGTAAAATTGTATTTGCTGAAAAGAAAAAAAAACTTAAAATTTCAGCATCCCCTCATCCCTTGCATGAAGCACAATAATCATGTTATAAATGACAAGGTGGCCCAAACATTCTATTATCAATTGATACAAACTGGAATTTCATTAAAACGAACTAGAAAGAATTCCCCTATTTAAAATATGAATTGCAGAACTTAGAGGGTCTGCATCTTCCAAAGACAAAAGGCCCCAGTTCTCACAAAAGGACTTCATACCCCTCTCTCTAAATCCTTCCTCTAATTTAAATGCAGCATGCCTTATTTCTAACTATTTCCCTTACTAACTCATTAACTTACTATGGCGAGCTAAAGGACATGAAGGAGTTGCAAGAAGGAGGTCCAGGGTTCAAATCCTAGAAACTACCATTTCCTTCACCCCCTAACTAAATACTAACCACTAACACTTACTAATCAGAGGGTTACCTATCAACATAGTATCAAAGCCTTTATGAGTAAGTAGTCAAGAGTTTAATCCCTGTCACTCCTATTTTTTTCATATTTAAAAGTTCTGGCACATGTTGGGTATGTGCTTTTTCCATTTTTTTCAGCCCAAAATTTTTCTGTCATGGACATGATAGAGATATAAAAGCATTACCAAGCCTGCTGCCACCTAATCATTTATGGTAGCCACCGATTCAAACATATTTTTCAAGATTGCAATATTGAAAAATAAGGCCGTGAAACTATCTCTAAAATGTATTGAAAGAAAAAAACTTATACCGAATGTAACTGGTTTCTAAGAAATGTAAAAGAACTGTATAATTTATGTGTCTTAGAAGAAGCACATATCACACACACATCAGAAGATAAAGCATATTCAGCTACATTAATTTGTAATAATATCATTAATATAAATTGTATTTAGTAGCCCTCCAAATATAAGAGGACTTGACCTTGGAGTTGGAGGGAACTCTTACCAGAGCTTTTCAAGAAAGAATTGCCAAGTATTCAAGCAAAGAGTGACAAAATGGAAAAAGAGCTTAGAAGAAAACTCACCAGCGGTTTTCTGGCTAGATTGACAACACTCCAATTTTAAAGTATATACAGCTTCAGGTAGAAGCCTACTGAAAGCTGACAAAGTGAAATGACCCAAGAAAAGAGATATTTTACACATATAACTATATATGCATCTTTTTTTTTATTTGTGCTGAGAAAAAAAATCATTTTTTAAGTTAATGTTGAATAATTTAAAATATTGGCAGTGGGCACAGAGTTACTGGATTGACAAAGATATGTTTTAGAAAATATATTGAAAAAACTATTTAACCTATTCATAAGCTACACTTAATATGTATGATTTCTTCTATAAATATAATGGTTAGTATGACCAACACGTGATTACAATTTACAACAACTATACAAGTCCTTTTTCCACTAGAGAAGGACATAAATGATTTCAAGAATAAAAAACTAAAATGAAATAAGCAGGATAATATATAGTATATACAATTATTACATAAATGAGAGGACAGCACAATATATTATACTAAAAACTTAATATTACAAAAATTAAAGATTAAAGGGATTTCATTCATCCGGTATTTAAACATAAGCAACAAAACTTCAGTAAAGTCTAATCATTGTGCACAACTATTACCATTTAGAGTTGTCAAATTATCATACTTCATGGTTCAAGCATGAGGGAAGGTTAGTGACTTCTAAAGTTCCCCAATCAAACAACTTACATCTTACCAGAGACAACAACTAAATTACAAGATTGGTGACCTAGTTAAGACCAATGTTCATTTCCTTTCGCTTCAGTTCTAAAGCAATGCCTTCATTTTCAAGCTTCATTCTTTCATTTTCTAGACTCAGCTTCTCCAATTCCCTGTCCTTTTTCTTACTAAATCTCTGCCACTTAAATCTCTGTTTCTCTAGTTCCAACATCTCAGCCTGAATTTGTAGCTTCTGCTCTTCTAACTGAAGTTGACGTGATTCAACCCATTGCTTCTGTAACGAAGCTGCTCTCATGTTTTCAGGTAAGCCTTGATTAACATCAGAATGGACCATCTGTCCGTGGGGATGTGAACTTCTGTTGTAATCTTGACAATTGGAAGAATTACCAAAAGTATTAGCATCTTCTTGGCCTTGCCTTTGTTTCAGTTTCTTCATAGATCCACCTAACGGTCCGAATACTCCTCTGCTATCACCATGGGAAGCACCAGTCTCTTTAAAATCATCATGATCATCAATTTCCGCATCTTGCTCATCTTCATCATGATCATCCAGATGGGACCTTCTGATATCATCATTATCATGATCATCCCTATTTCGGAGAGCTAAATGCAGTGAACGTTGCAATGCAGGATCATGTGGTAAATGCAGCCTATTACAATTATGGTAAGAACACATCTCTTCATAGAACAACTGTTTTGAGCTTAATATTTTTCGAACATCATCCTTTTCTTTCTCAGAAAGATAATCTATTACATCCAACAACGCAGGATTTTCAACAACCTGACAAGAAGTGCCCCTCCCTAACATTTCATTAAGTTTTTTATACCTCTTATTAAGATCATTGAATTTATCCTCACATTGCTGAGGTGAAACATGATAACCCCTTTCAGCCATGACCTTGGATACAGATTTCCACTTACCCTTCTTCTGTAAAACTACAAATTTCCTTCTTCCACCTCCACCACCACCACCATCAGAAGTTATATCATCACCGATATAAGAAACAGCTGTTATCATAAGCTTAACCATCTTATCAGTCCACTTAACCCGCTGCCAAGGTGACCCCTTTTTACCTCTACTCGCTTCGTGGTGACCATCAAAACCATCCTCAGTAAAGCTAGGTTCATCTTCCTCACTTGCTGAGTTTTTGCTTCTATCCCCTTTACTGTAATCTGTCATCGAAATCGCTTGATCACAGTTCTTTAAAGTTCCCATAGTGAGTGGAAAAACATCATGTACAGAAGAGCCTTGACGCGGCGGATGAGTTTGATGTTGGTGAATGGTGTGGGGGTGATGAACCTGAACTGATCCTGACAAATCAAAACCAGTAAAAGAATTCCCAGCTTGAAGTATTCCTCCCTGTGACAAATTCCCTTCCATTGCTTCTCACAAACAAATAACAACTACTAAATCAATCCAAAGAACTCATTACACATCAAAACCTAATTTCAAACCCCAATTCCTTTTTCACCTAATTCACAGATCTTCAAGCAAAAATAACCAGCAATCTAACTGTAATAATAACATCATTTTCCAATCCATGGGTAAAAAAACAATAACATGTTCACAGAGGGACACAGTTCCAAAGCAATACACAGAATCAAAATATAAGAGAACTATTCAAAAAGTTAAGAAAAAACGGAAGCAGAAACTTTGAAGGCTCGTCGATAAAGGAAGCTAAGTTACTTATCTGCTGGAAACCCGCAAGAAATTGCTCACTTTGAAGCCAGAAAAAAGGAGCCTTTTAGCAAACAAAGCCGGAAATCAGAGGTGAAGATCACGAGAAACTCTCCTATCACGCAGCGCAGAAGAAGAGGAGGGGAGTTAAGTTAAAGGGTCTGAAAACTGAAAAGAAACCCGGCAGAATGGAAAATGCAGAAACCCAATTTAAAAGAAACATTTATACCCGGTGAGTTTACTAGGAGTAAATTATATTTTTACCAGTCTCCTTAACATTAAAAATTAACTACCTACGGAATTACCAACATGAAAAAATTGTTTGAGAGTTCAATTTTTGGCCGATATGTATGAAAAAACATACGGTGAGAGAGGTTAGCCCCCTTAAATAGACCGCAATACCTTAGATCTCTACTGTTTACGCGCAGGAGAACTTTGGTTTACCCAAAAGAACTACACGATAAATAATTATTTACACCTACTATTATAAATATCATTTAATATTTAATTTAGAACCTAAATAAATAAATAGTCTTCATCTCATTTAATTGTGCAAAAAAAGTGTTTAACTTTTAATGTTCAACATTAAATATTAAATATTAACATTAAATGAAGAGCATGTTTTGTATACTATTATTAAATACGATTAAAAGAGTCAAATTTTACTCAAGAGGATCCAAATTTGTTTATGTTTTGATACGAAAGGAAAAAGTGTTTAATATCGTTTTTTTTTATTTACAAAATAATGTTTTTTTTGTTCGGGTCATTGTTGGCAACCTACGGAGCGTCCCAACACTTTCAATGAAAAACTAATCTTCATTCATGTTTAGGATCAAATTTTGTACTAACTAACACCGAGTCGACCCATTGTATCTCAAGGTAGATTAAGTCATTAGGCCAACGATGTTGGTTGACAAAAGAAGGTTTAATATCTTCTATTTTATTTTTGTTAAAAACAAAATATATCTACTAGTTTAAACTATTAAAGTAGTATTTTTGGACGTTTAATATATAATATCTAGTATTTTATTTTTTCTCTCAAGTTCAGCTTTATTATTTTAATTGTTTTTCTTGTGATTCTCTATTAAATATCTTTTTAGACACTAGCTTCAAGTATTGTTTTGGGCTTCTAACTTATCATTTTTTTTATTCTTATAAACTTTGATATTTTTACAATAAGTATATGTTGATAAAGCCTGAAAAATAAATAAAATAAATTTCTAACTTCTCGTCAACCAATAAAATTTTGTGTATATATTTTTTTTGGTTACAAAATTTTGTGTATATTAATAAAACATGAATATCAAATATATGTTATATATTTAAGGAATATATGCATTAATACAACCAAAGGTTTAGTAGTTGACCATACTTTTTTAAGAGAATCTGTACCAATAAAATATAGTGTGAGCCCTATAATTTTCTTAAAAAGAAAAAGAGAGAAAACTACAAAAGCAAAGTGGCTTATAGAGTGAGAGATCAACTAAATCTCGTATCGGTATACCAATTAAATTAATTATAAAATATAATAAAATATTATGAATAATTGAGTTTTTATACTATATATAACAGTGAATTTAATTGGTTTAGCGATGTGAAATTTAGTCCATCTCTCACCTTACAATTTACAAGTCACCCAAAAGTGGGGCTGTGGCAAGTTACAAGACTACTAGTTTAATGTTGTTACTTGTTGTGTGCATGAGATGAGACGGCAAGGGAGAGAAAGAACCTTAACAGGTTCGATGGATGCAAAGATCCGGTGGGTCCCCCTCCCAAGACAGCTTGACGTCACATTCAAAAAATAATAATGTTATAAAGTATGCAATTATGCAAAGAGTATGAATTTTGGTTGGGGCTTGGGGCCCTTCCCTTTTGTTGCGATATGGACACTTTGTAATCTAATTTAGATTTGGATTAGATTAGAAGAGCTAACCCGGCACAATGCAATGTCTTCTTCATTATTCTTTCTTTTTTGATAATGACAACTTTCTTATGTTTTGATTAATTAATACTGTGGCTCTGTTTGAAATAATCTGCTGGTGTAATACCAACTCTGTTACATAATGCATGTAGGTAAGATTTCCAATTTTCAGTGCTACTAATTTTCTTGCATAATAGTACCTCTAGATTTGCTTATAAAACATGCAATCCTTTTTATTTAATACTAATATTAGTCCAGTTAAATCAAAAGGAGAAATTGAAACTGTCAATTAAACTGATTTCACATATTGGTTCAAACAATATTAATATTAAAGGTAATGACAATTAGATACTTTGCTTTGTGTTTGCGAGATAACGTAGAATTGGAATTTTAAATAACAGTGACATTCTCAACTTAAATAATGCAACTTAGATCTTCTCAATTTTAATATTTTCGCTCATCTTTGTTGAGGATTGTTCTGTTGTTCTTTCATGTGGATTTAGGACATTGCCTATGACTTGAATTGAAACTCTTTTTGTTGAAGTAATAGATCCACCACCTTCAAGATCATGATCAGCCACAACATATAAAGTTTGCTGAAAAAGGAGATTGTAAAAGCTTAGTTAAGGTCATAACTTATCCCCAAAAACAGCTTGCAAGGCTAAATTAGTTGCAGCATCAACACACCAAAACACTACAAAAAGTAGGGTTTTAAATATCAAATAAAATCTAAACAATTCTTTTTAAAGGAAACTGCACTAAGGAAGGAGGAAGCTTGTCTACCTCTTAGTCTTCTTCTCAACGCTCGTGTTCCTCTTTTGGGTCGCGCTTCAGCTACTTCTTAGTTTGTCGCTCTTCTTCTTCCTTTAGTGCTTGTTTGCTTTCTTTTGAGTGGGTAAGAAACACCGAAGAGTGTGGTATTATGTTGTTACCGAAATTTTTTTTTATTTTCCTTTTTCCTTCTACCACCCTTTGTGTCAGAGTAGTCTACTGTTAGGACTTAAACACATCAGGAGAGCCCAACCCAAAAGACTAGTCCATTAGATGGGAGAGCATCAAGGCTCAAGTACCACATTGAGCATTCTTATTTGCTCAAAGTGAGACTCCTAACATTGTCATGCCCTTTAAGAGCCGACGTCCACGGCGACTTTTCACTCTTTCGGCACTGACCCGATGGCAGCCCTTTCTCTTTTTGGCGGCGGAGTACCTTAATCCAACCTATAGGTAGCCCTTTCGGCAGACAACTCTCAATGAAAGCACCAATTGTTAGGACTTAAGCACCTGAGGAGAGCCTAACTTAGAAGACTAGTCCATTAGGTGGCAACCCTTTTCTTTTAGGCGGCTTCACTCACCAATCGGTATTCGATTGAGTACCTTAATCCAGCCTATAGGTGGCACTTTCCATAGACAACTCTCAATGAAAGAACATGACTTAAGCACATGAAGATAGCCCAACCCAAAAGACCAGTCCATCAAGTGACAAATGTTGTAGAATAGTCTAATGTTTCTGCAAAACTGTTGCAGTGTTACAAAGAAGATATTTCAAAACGTGAGTATTTTACATAGTTGCCCCCATATGCTGATTTGCCAAATTTCTAGACATAGGCATTTAAGGATTTTCCAATGTGATTGTTTTGATTAAATGAAATAACTGATTGATTGATTGATTATTAACCGGAGTAACTCTACTATAATAACTAGTAACATACCCGTGCATCCGCACGGGTCGATCGCGTTACGTAATACGACAAGTACTCAATGAATGTGATTAAAAGGGAGATCGCAAATAAGACAAATGATTGCTAAATTGGAAATTTGTAAACAACCACATAATAGTTATAAGATAACGATAGTGGGTATTTATATTCCAGAATAAAATTTCATATAAAACAGAGGAGTTAGTAAAAAAACATTAGAAAGGATCTCATAAAAATTAACCCATATATGATGATGATATGATTCCAATATCAAGGAGGTTGAATATCTAATTACATCAATAAAAAATGAATCGATGACTGTTAAGAGTAAAATGCAATAAATCCAAAGATATGGTCCTGGATTTTTTTTTGTAATGAAATGACAAAATGAGAAATTGGATTCATTCAAGGAATTGAATGGAATATTACTGGTATTGCTGAAATTGGACCTTCTTACAGATACAACAGAATATATGAAATGGGAGTTGGAAAAACAGTTATGTAGTAGGGTACAAAAAGCAAAAAAGATCTGAGTTTCGAAACTGCGGAAGATGGTCCAATTACAGCTTGTACCAAAAGGTCAGCACAACAAAAGATCCTAAGCAAAATGCATTATATAGTAAATAAAAGAGGCAGATCTATGCATCAAGTAACTTGTAGCCGTGTGTTGAACCTGAAATGCAGAAAATTTAACAACAATGATGTTAGAAAATAGATCTGACAGTTATTTTGACAAACTGGACATTGTACAATGTAAGTTTTTAGATTAAAAACCTCAATGAAATAATCATTTACGGTCATAATCTATATAAAAGTAAGTAAATTAAATTTTACAGTTCATTTAAAATGACACACTTAAAAATGAAAATTTAAGTGTAGAATTACATTGGATTAGTAAAATGATAAATAACAACTGTTTATACAAATAAAGTATGTAAATAAACATAAAAGAGAACTCATAAAGATTAGCGGTTCGTACTTACATTTAGCTATAAGTTCTGAAAGACTTCTTTGAATACAACACTGGTAGTTGTATTCGAAGGTTTTTTCTCCTTGTCATGGATTAAAATCTTCAAACCTTGTCTACTTTTGACCCTAGATATAGCTACATACAATTGTCCATGACTAAAAACATCTCGTGGCAAATATAATCCAACTGATTCGAGTGATTGCCCTTGAGATTTGTTTATGTCGTGGCAAATGATGCTATGATAGGAAATTGCCTCCTAATTAGCTTAAATGGTCATGGTGATTGAGAAGGTGACATGGTCATTCTAGGAACGTAGATAATGTTACCAATATTCTTTCCTGAAATTATTTTTGCTTCAAGGACATGTTTGCCAAGCTTTGTCACAATTAATCTTGTATCGTTACACAAACCTTCTACTTGGTCAATGTTTCTTAGTAACATGATTGGACATCCAACTTTGAGTTTAATTCTATGGTTTGGGAGACCGGATAAGGCTGTTCAAAAACTCAGGAGTTATTACATTAAAAGCATCTGTGTGACATGATTCAGTCTTGTCGAGAGAACATGAGCTAAGGTACTCTCTCTCATCACCTAGTCAAGTAAAAATATTGAAATGAAGCCATTTTGATGATTAGATCTGGAAAATATAAAAGTTGGACAAAAACGAACCTGGAAGAAGTTTGAGAACATTTTCATTTATTTGATCAAAATCTCAATTGTTGAAGCCAGTATAGCCCTATTTTTCAAGAAATCTTGATTTGTATAATTGTTGAGAAGATTTGGATAGGTACTTTTCACAATAGCATCAATTGGATCTTCAAAGTTGGTTATTAGAAGATCAGTTGGTATGTCTATCTCTGCAATGCCATCATTTGGAAGATTGATCTTCCCATCCCCAACATCTAAAATCCATTTGGAAAATTCTCTCAATTCTGCTTGATCTACAGTTTTGAGACCATTGCGTAGTCGCATGTTTTTTGTTAGATTTAAAACCTGACAATGTTCCCAAATATATGATGCATTTATTGAAGCATGGACAATGTCCGAGCGACTCCCTCCTGGCATGACAGGTAAGATCTGACGAAAGTCCCCCCAAAAAATTAGAATCCCCCCCCCCCCCCGAATATTTTATCCTCATCAGTTGTAGATCCTACAATATCCCTTAATGTTCTATCTAAAGCTTCAAGACAGAATTTACTTGACATTGGAGCCTCATCCCATATAATCAATTTGGTGGCCTTTAACAATTCAGCATGTTCACTACCTTGAGCAATGTTGCATGTTGAATTTTTTAGTGTCGGAACTGGGATTTTAAACTTTGAATGTGCGGTTTTGCTACCTGGCAGCAAAAGAGCAGCAATGCCGCTGGATGCAATATTTAAAACTATATGGCCTTCTGAACGTAAGGCAGCAGAAAAAGTATTCCACATGAGAGTTTTTCCGGCTCCACCAAACCCATTTAGGAAAAATACGCCACCTTTATCTTTTCTAATAGCTCTCATGATGGTATCAAATATCTGTCTTTGTTCATCTGGTAAATGGGGTATCAAAGTTAAATATAATAGCTATTAGATTTGGAGTCAAAGATTTGTAAAAATGACAATAAAGATAAAATTCAATTATTTAAGGTTTGAAATCGAATAACGTATTCAGTTCAAAGATTGGATGAGTATGTATTTCATATGAGTAAGTTGAATTGAAAAGATATGTATTTAATACCTCTTAGAGATGAGAACAACTGCTTAAATTCTTGTCTTAATTTTTGGACATCAAAATCAAGCTCTTCATGGATTAGCCTATTACCCAAATGTGGAAAAGAGTATCCATTTGGAAATGGCATTGTACTAAAATCTGTCAAGCTTTTCCTATTTGCTTGCAAGAGTTTTTCTATCTCAATTAGTGTTAAGTTTTTGAGCTCTTCCTCAGTGAGTTGCAGTGCTATATAACAAAAATAAAGAATTTAGAAATATTGAAAGTTGGATAGTTCTTAAAACTAAAGAATGACAATTTCTGACCTTTGTTACGGAGGAACTTTCTTTTCTCATATAAGATTCCATCTGAGAGAATTGTCGATGTTTGATTCCACACATGCTCTGGTCTGTTTATAGTATTTGATAATAGCATTATAACAAACAATTTGCGCAAAAAATAGCCATTTGCCCAGTGACTTGCTTCCTTGATTTCGCTAACAAACTCATCATCATCCTCAAGTAAGCCTAGAGCGAAACATGTTGCCTTATAGGTGACATGTACATGATTTGCAACTTTTCTTATATCATTGAAACTCAATGGTCCTTTTGAGTAATTCAACAACATTCTCATGTAATATAGTTCACCTGTGCTTTGTGGAACCCAAATGAGGCGTCCAATGGTATAGCCTTTTTTCCTAGGTTTCCACAACCTCTTGCTTTTGACATACACAAATTTGGAGACAAAGTCTAGATAAGTTAAACTTCTAGCTTCAGGGTAAATCTTATTTGATTGAAATCATGCTGTAAACATAGATTCAGTGACACTTGGTTTTCGTACAACATGGTTAATGTCAACATAGTCATTGTAAAGAAGACTATGTTCACCAGGCAAGTGAAAGAACAATCTCTCAACAGCAAGCTTCCTGGCATGGATTGAGAATGAGAATATCCTCCAACAGGCCTCGGTTGGAGAAATATATCTACAGTCAAGGTATTGTTTAATCTCATCAAAAACTTGTGTTTGATTTGATGTTTGGGGCTGAGATGAAACAATAGCAGCTGTAATCTGATCGTAACCCTTATTGATATACTTAAATAAGTATTTGATTGAATATATGAGCTTGATACTTTAATAATAAGAATGGGTTGTACGGCACAATATGTCTGTTGTCAAAATAAGAGAGGTGATAAGTCTTAGTTTAAATGTTGCAGAAAAAGCGAAGGAGTGTACGTGATAGCAAAAAAGTAGGAGAACCTTGGGACAGGAGCTTGGTTTTTGATGACCATCGTCACAAACAAATAATCCACCTACTAGTTTTGCACCTTTCCTGCATATGCCACAACCTTGATAACTCCATCCGCGCCTGTTGACGACAACCCGTCCAGTGGTGACAACAGTAGTACAGGTTGCATTCTATTGAGAGTGTATTAATATGAGTAAATAATTGCTAGTTGATTGAATTATCACTTAGAACATGTCAATAGGTGAAAGAGTTACCATCTGGTTGGATGTGCTACCTGATATAGTTACTTGATGTTTGTAAGGCTGATTGGTGGAGCCTTATATCCGAACCTGTCCAGATCAAAAAATTGAGTCCCCCCAGAGAGTTGTGTCTGTGTTTGCATTGCAAGCTGTAAGACTTCATCCGGGGTGAGTCAGTCGGTAGTGAAAATAAGAAAGCAATGTAAGAAAATGAGAAATACAAAATAAGTAACTAAGACTAACAATGGCCAATGTAGTTAGAACACATTTGTTAGATTGTAGGATAGGGTTAAATTAAATAAGGCTTAAATATATGTTACCCCCTGCAAATATGCTCATTATCCATTTACCCCCTGCAAAAAAAAACTTTTAAAATAAACCTTGCAAATATTAAGTGTTTCTAGTTACCCCCTGCTGTTAGTTTTAGCTAACAACGTTAAGTCTAGGCTGACTTGGCTGCAATTTGCAGGGGGGTAACTAGAAACACTTAATATTTGCATGGGGGGTAACTAGAAACACTTAATATTTGTAGGGGGTAACTAGATCCCAAATGGTAGCCAAGTCAGCATAGACTTAACGCTGTTAGCTAAAACTAACAGCAGGGGTAACTAGAAACACTTAATATTTGCAAGGTTTATTTTAAAAGTTTTTTTTTGTAGGGGGTAAATGGATAATGAGCATATTTGCAGGGGGTAACATATATTTAAGCCATTAAATAATGGTAATGACAAAATTGATTGATCATGTTGTGCACCTTTGTTTAAATTCTTGAATTGGTTGTATTTCTTCATTGAGGAATAGTTTTGAATAATTATATGAGTTGGAGACAGCGACCGGATATGTTCCTTCAATAGATGGTGGCAAATGGAAGTCGATGAGAAGATGAAATCCGAGCGAATAGTAGATGATATAACATTTAAATTAGTATTAAATAATGATAGAAGCATATTATGAAAGTTGTAGTGATGAGAAATGGATATACCATCTGATGGTCTAATACTCGCATATTTGATAACCAAAATGAAAGGTTCGGTAGTAGATCCCCTTCCGTGATATGCAGCTAGAAACCTCGTTGAGTAGTCGTCCCATAAGGTAAAGGCCAGAATGTTTCCACTAAGTACACATTTGATATTCATGGATTATTAAAATTGTAGTTAGTGAGAATGTACTAAAATGAGTAATTTAGGTTATAGAAGTTAGGATGTTACCTTAAATCCATCAACCGGAGAGACACCATCTTTTGATTGGCATTTGTTTTAGAGTAGACAAATTCATGTACATCTCCAATAACATCTATGGTGAAAACACGAAATTGATTAAGAGAGTAGGAGATGGTGATAGATCACCTCTAAATTTCCCATTGAGTATGTCTCCGAAATCTTTGAATTTAAATTCATCAGGCGGGACTTCAGAGCTGTCTAATTCACGTAGAAGGGTTTCGGGAGTGAAAAGAAGTTTGTACAAATGGTCACAAGCTTTATACTGGAAATCGTTAGGTTGTGGACTAAAATTTTGCAGTTTGCATATCATTTGCTCTCGCACCCTGTTAATCCATTTGCTGGTCTCATCTTTAGGCACAACAACTTGGATCTTATCACCCTAGAAAAGCATGGGGTTGAATTTGAAAAGGGCATTAGAAAATTGTCAACAAATGTAGTGTTAAGTTTGAATGAATGAGAAAAGGCTTCTAATTAATAACATAAGAGTCTACCTTGGCATCCATGACAACCATCTCTAAATGGGTTTCATTTCTGTTGTTAACAACCTGCCACGCGACGGTTATGTGCACAATGACTCTCCAAATATCTTTGTCCCGATTGATGTTTGCTACTGTGTCAAAATTTCTTGCCATTTCCCTAAAGTAGTCAGGAAGTATGTAAAAATAAAAGATATGGGCATACGACTAAAATCGACTAAAGAGTCGTAATAACGACTTAACAGATTCGAACACTAATAACAACTCAATAGATTGAAGGATAATGAGTGAGTGTTAAAAACAGATTCAGAATGCGATTAATCAGAGATATGAAAAAATTAAGACATTTGAACAACAACAACCACTTAACAAATTTTGACACTAATAACAACTAAACCCTAACAAAGTAAAACCGTAAAACATCGAATAGGGGAAAAACCACTTAACAGAATTGAACAATAATAAACACCTAACTTATTTTCAACAAAAAAAACCAGGTAACCCTAAGAAATCGAAACCGTAAATCATAGATTACGGGTAAACGAAGCTTGTTGCGAGTTAATGAATGCATGTCGTAGGAAGTTAAAAGCGCTAAACCGTGATACATAGATTAAGAAAGGAAAACCCTAAAACATAGATTAATGGATTTTTAAGCAGAGGAAATCATTTTTTGGAAGAAAATCAACGATTACAGTTGTTAATAACCTTGATGCCGATGATGAAATCGCGAGATGAAGAGTGGATGGAATGCTTCAGTTCCCGCGAGGAAATACCTTTGATTGAAGCTGAAAACAAAAATGTAGAATGATTATTAGAGATAAATTTTGGTGATTCAGTTTATTGTAAAGAAAAGGGTGTTGAGACCAGATGCAAGGAAAAATCGAAGCTTTGTCTTTGTCTTAGTTTTACTTAGATGGAAAATGAAGTTTTAGATGAATGGATGAAGTTGACACCAGATACAGCATTTCTCGTTCATGGTGTTGAATGAAGAAGAAGTTAATGAGTAAGAAGAAGTGTGTAGAAAGAAGAAAAAATATTGAGAAGGTTAGCAGAGTTTGTAGTGGGAACTGAGAAATCAGATGCTGGCTTAAAGTGTTTGTCTTTCAAAATCATAGTCACGGCCAGTATTGTCCCGTCAAAGAGAAACCAGCTTTTTATCAGAGATATTTTAAACATTTATCCGTTAAATTTAAAAATTGTCTAAACCAGGTTGATGTAAAATTACAATTGTAACCTTTTTGAGTAAAAAAATGTGAAGAAAAAACAGATGACATTTAGTGGTGGAGTCTATTGTTGGTAAATCAAGCGTGGTTTATTGGTAGATTAGATTACTATGAGAGTAAGCGAGTAGCCGAGCAACTATCCAAGCCCTCAAAGTTTTTTCTAGAAAAAAAAATGTTGATTCTTTTTCTTAAAAGGAAACAGCTTATTGTCAAAAAATAACAGGAAACAGCAGAGTCGCTTTTCGTTTTCTCTCCGTTAAAGGAAAGTATGTATTACCGGTGGCTACTATTAAATTAAAATTAAATCTATAGATATATATGCAGCTAAAACTCTCAGTTCCATTCCCTATATTACCCTCATTTGTGTACTAAGATTGTTCACTCTACCAGTGCGCTGAGCCGCTGACCTTTAACCCAGGGACTACACAGTCATTTCGCTACCATTACATCTACAAAAATTCATTATAGTTCGTTCCACACGACACCGTTCACCCACTGCGGGGCACCGTCGTGATTCCAGCTTCGCCAACACCAGCCATTTCGGCCTCCCTTGCAATTTCATTTCCATTTTTGCCACTCACCGGTGCTCCAAATTCCAATTCGCACCAACCGTGGTTCAATTTCGCTAGAAACCCGAATCCAAAAGCTACGACTTTCGATCGTCGCGAAATGGAGCCCTAGAAATTTTTCCCATAGGGTTTTTGCATTTTCCGGGATCGAAGGTTTTTATTCTTTCGGGAATGGCGGATCGAGGAGAAGATGAAGATTTGCAAATGGCAATTGGGATGAGCATGCAACGCGGGACGCCGGAGCCGAAGCGCAACAAGCCGAGGGACGAAGTCTCCGATGCCGTTTCGGGGTCGCCGGAAGATTCGCCGGAATCAAAGACCCGGCGACGGGAACTCATGGCGGCGGCTGCTGAGAAGAGAATGACGACGGCCGTGAGGGTTTCACCTTCGCCGCCTCCGGCATCTAAAGGGGTTAAGAAGGGTGGTAAAATTGGGAAGAGGGAGGAGCAGTTACCTGTCAAAAGTGAGAACTTGAGTAAAGAGCTATCTGTGGAAGGAGCTAATGAGTTGTTTGTTATGGTGTTTGGAAGTGAAGTCTCAAAGGACATTCTCGCACAATGGTGCAATCAGGGAATAAGGTAGTTGCTACTGCTGCTGCTTATTTTTGTTGTTTTGTGTGGATGGGTGTATGTATGTGGTTACTTGGATTTTTGTGGCTTATAATTTGAACGTTTTAAGTGTCTACATGTTTTTTTTTGGACAATAAGTGTCTACATGTTTAATATGTGCATTTTTATGATTTTGAATGTCATTTAAATTATTTGAAAGTACATGCAATCATGAATATGTCCCCTCCAGTAAGGTTCAGCGTGAACTTATGTCGTATTAAAATCTCTGTTGCATTGCATGTTTGCTTTTTTTAAAATGCAGCAAAGGCGTTTTTGTCCTCTTGCATGCACTGGAAAACATGCAAAGGGAGAACCAATGTTCATTATTCAAATGCTGCATAAGTTTGGAATGCACAGCTGTCTTGAAGCTACAAGAGATAGCTTTCTTGTTGGAGTACCTTTCACCATGAAAGCAAACACTAAAATTATTGTTTGTTTATGTTTGTTCTGATTTAGGATATGCGTATATTCCTTGTTTATTTGTGATTGGGGAGTAGCTCCGTCTTAATTGTTGCTTATACAGTCATGAAAAGTCTCATGAGTCATGACTCAACTGCTATGCTTTTGTTGATATTATATAATAGAGTATGGTCTAAGTAATCCTTATAAAGCTTGGCAATCCTCACCTTACAGTCTGGTTTGTGGGGATGAGTTAGACCCTAAGCCCAAACTTAGATGGTATCGGAGCCTATCTTAGATCTGCTATTGAGCTAGATCTCTATTACTCCACCTTGTCCACACTCCAGAAGAGAGGGGGTGTGCTGAGATCCTTGTTACTCCACCTGCATCAGTCCACACTTTAGATACTTAGACTTGAGTGTCAGGGGGTGTGTTGAAGTCCCACATCAACTAGAGATATGGCCTAAGTAATACTTATAAGGCTTGGACAGTCCTCCCTAAAAAGTCGGTTTTGTGGGAATGAGTTAGGCCCTAAGCCCAAGTTTATGAGTAATCATGCAAAAAAATGGAAAATAGTTAATAAGTAGTAGGAATGGAGTAAAACTGTCAGGTTCCCGTTAAGCCTATTGGTGAGAGGGTTTATTTGTTAGTTAGGTTAGTTGGGATAAGATTCTTAAAATTTTGACTTTAGGCCTAACTCAATCCCACAAAATCGGTTTGTAAATGAGGACCACCCCTCTGATATCATCTTAGAATTTGGGAGGCTTAACCTAGCCCCACAAAACGGCTTGTAAGATGAGAATTGTCGAAGCGTTATAAGCAGCACTTGAGAGATGTGGGAGTGTCAACATAGATATTCGAAGAAATAAGGATTGTTGCATAAAAATAAGAGGGGTCGGGAAGAGTGATATCTAGTCATTTAAGAGGAATTAGGTGCCTTTGGGTAGTGAGGTCTTAGACCCTTGGAGTTGTGCATTGTTGTTCATTATTTAGCAACGTTTGCTTCTGTTTATCTTGTCCAGTCTGATCTTTTTGCTGTGAAACTATTGCTATGCTAGTATGCTTATGCTACACATGTTCCAGTTGCAAAGCATAACTTATTAAAGGGTCAAATTGATTCACTGAAAAGTCAAACTTATACAGCAAGTGATAAATGCGTGCTTCAACTGTTCATCTACATGTCATGTTTTTTGACATATTGTACTTTTCTTATTAGTATTTCGACCTTTGAATTATTTGTTTCCAATACTTCTAAATTCCAAATAGATTATGCTTGCTTTTTATTGCTAATACTATGAAAACTTTCCTTTAGGTTTAGCTCTGATCCTATAACATCAATGGGCCTTGTGCAGCATGAAGGAGGCCCCTGTGGCGTTTTGGCAGCTATACAAGTAATGGCTACATTTTCCAATATTGCTTATGAACTTGTGGCATGCTATCCATTTTTCAAAACCGTTTCATGAAGTCACAATTTCAAACAATGAAATTTTTTGGTTCTTATAGTTTCACTCCTATGGGGGACCTTCTGGATAGCTAGCCCAGCCAATAGTAACCATCAGAGTAAAACAGTTTTGAACTGTAAGGACTAAGGACTAAATTGAATTTGGAGTGAAACTACGGGCACTAAATAAGTAATTTAACCTATAAGCTATTAGCGACTGGCAGTACAATTAATGTGTTACTTGTCTTCCTTTTCTGTTTTCCCATGTATTTGCCGTTAGTAAAATGAAGTTAACAATATCTTGCTATACTCATTCACTGTTTCAACTTTTTCACTATTGTAATGTTGAATTTGTTGCTTTAGTAATAAAATTAGAAATTTTTGTAGCATGCTCTGTTCATGTGTGGGCGTGTAGTATATATTTCCGTTTCTCATTTTTTTCCATTTCGTTTGCTTCTTCTAGTGATACACAATATAAGTTCTAGATTTGTATTTCCATTGTATGTTAATTTGCTTGTGTTTTCCTTTAACTTTTCAGGCATATGTGCTCAAACACATTATTTTCTTCAGTGATGAGTTCAAAGACGTGTCACGCATGCCGCAGGATGCGCAATATAAAAGTCAATCTGTTCCCTCATATAATTTTTCTTCCCTCACTGAAGGTGTAAAAGTAAGGTGATTAACTTTTTTTCTGACCAGTCCTTTGTGTTTGGCTAGGCAAAGATAAAGATCATTACGATAGAACTATAAATTTCCATTTCTTGTACTTTGTACTTCATCTTGTCAATTTCTTGGATTTCCCAACACTTGGTTTTATTGTTATCATGGACATAAATGTTGATTTGATTCAATTGGGTATCCCTTTTTCTCTGCGCGAGCGACACAATTTAGTTTTCCTTGGATAGTGTTTTGTATGTTTGCTCTCAATCGTTTTAAATCTGCATTGAATTCTTTGTTCATTAAGTTTAAGTGTATTTCATTTATAGTAGACACAGTATAAGTTTTTCATCCAAAATCATTAGGTTGAATCAGAACTTTATTTATCAAAGTCTTATTCTTCTGTGCATGTTTGATAAAAGGCTTTTTCTAAAACTTATCTGGATTCTTATTATGCTCCCTATAAATTTTTAATCATCAACACTGCTAGTGTGATGTCTTTGCCCTAAAATTGTGACGATTCTGTCATTAAATTACTTTCATTTCATTTTGTCAATTCATGGTACAAGGCATTTATTGAGTGCCTTCTCCTTGAGGCTCATCATCCTAATTATATTAAGATTTAAGAGAATCACTATTTGGGAATTTTTGTTAGAAGCATTTCCAGTTTAGCAGAAATTAAACCAAACTAAATGATGAAAAGTTCAAAGAATGGCTATTTCCAACCAGAGAATTCCTAATTTGTAATCCTCCTTTTACTTTATCTATGAAGCATCGAAATGGAATGATTAACAAGTGATGTATGGACTTGTCTAGAAAGCATCAGATGGAGATTATCTGGGAAAACCCAAGTCGCACATGGCCTAAAGATAAGGGCTCAAAAGAGTTTATAAACAATAGATATCTTTCGCCTTACAAACCGGTTTTGTAAAGATGACTTAGGCCTAAATTCTTAATATGGGATCGAAGCTTATCCTAAATCCATTGGGCCACCCACCATATTATACACGCACTAAGCCCAATAGTGGTGGAGTGAGAGTGTGTGTAGTCGGAAAAACTTAAGTCCCACATAGCCTAGAGATAGGGGCTAAAAAAAGTTTTTGAATGATGAGCACCTCTCATTGATATAAACGCAAGATATTGTGTTTCTTATTTGCCTGTTTTATTTATTTAATTAATTTAATTAAATGTGGGATTTTAAATAAACGCAAGATATTAACCCAGAGCGTGGGGTTCAGCGGTTGGGGTTGATCCTCCATTAACCAAGGTCGGGGGTTCGATCCCCACCCTGAGTACGAAGCAGCGTTAAAACTCTGGGCCAACTGTCCTGCCCCTCGAGGCACCTACAATTCAGCGAGGGGATTAGTCACTGCGGTCGGCGGTGGATACCCTGGGTAAAACCAAAAAAAAAATAAACGCAAGATATTGTGTTTCTTATGGGTTTATAAAAACTTAAACTTCTCCCTTTCCTTTTTTCATTGATTGGTATATTCCAGTTTTTTTGTTTTTGTTTTGAATTTCAGTTGCTTATTCTTTAAAAAAAACTCCATTTGCTTTAATGTTGGCAGGTGTGGTGTGTTCTTTCATTTCATGGTTATACTTATACATATGCTATGCTCATGATATATTTCTGTTTCGTGATTCCTTGGCAGAGCCCTTGTACGAAGTATGGGTGAAATTTTGTTTTTATGTGGAAGTAATAAAAGGGCTTTGATTGCAACGTTGAGCATTCCGGGGAATGATATTCAGCGTTTTGAAGGAATTTCAGAGGATGAGGTATCTATGTTATTATACTGATATTGGTCATTTGTGCAACATCTTGTTGGCAATGGATCAAATTGAATTTCCTATCTTGTAATTTATGTCCTCTACTGCGGTTCTCCTATGATATCCTTATCTGCTGAGTGTCTTGCCCAACTAGCAGGTTATTACAAGCTCACTTAAAGATCTTTCCATTGAATCAGCCTTGGATCTGCAGAAAGTTCTCAGAATTGAAACACACACATCACAAACAACTGCATTGCAGAGGCTTAAAGCAATAATTCCTTTATTCCGAAGTCGTTTGGGGGCATTGCTTTTCCTAATCTCTGCTTTACTTTCTAGGGGACTGGTATGTTTCCCTACTTCAAGCTCTGCCATGTACTCCACATTGCATTTTCTAGTCTTTGAGGCATTTTAAAATAAGAGCTGTTCGGCCTTTTTCCCTCTATTTTCTTTTGCTGAAATATTTTAGGCATTCTTCCTGAAAAGAATGAACTATTTGTTTGTGACTGAATATGCAATGTCTTTGCATGAATATTAGAATTTCACTGGATGACTAGGGAACTAGCTTATTAGGTTTGCTTGTGTTCAGTACTTTTAGTTGCTTCTATAGGAATATTCATGCAATGGAGAAACGTAGTATATGACTATTTTAGGAATGGCAAAGAACCTATAGAAAACTTTAAAAAAAATCTTATAATAACCGAGTTTACAAAACAAATAGCTTCTTGTACAAGTTTAAATTTGCTTTTGCATTTCATTTTTTTTGAAAGCTCTCACTATTAAATTTTTTCGTAAATATATATAAGCTCATTAGGACTTTTCCTGAAGAACCATAAACTTATTTTAATTCAAAAGCTCCTATAAGCTACAAGCTAATCCAAATAGGGCCTTTATATGTGAATGTAAGGTTTAACATTGCCTGTAAATTAGATGGCCAGCAAATGAGCCAAGCAAATGTGTTGCTGTGGCATGAACTGGCCCTTGATGTCATTCCCCATCCCTGCTCCTATCCCCACTTCATGCTCGCATGTTTTTTGAGACCTTGGATATGGTCCGGATTCCTGAGAATATAATTTTACTAAATAAATGTGATGCTGTGATAATAAATCACCGACTTTATTATCCTATTTATACTGATTTTTTAGGTCAATTGCAATGTAATACAATCACTAATGCTCAACCCATTGACACTCCTAACATAGGAAATTTCCTTAGGCTTTGTTTGGGAGTTAGGAGGGGAGAGGAGGGCTTTGGAAAGAGAGGAAAATCCCTCCCCTTTTTGAGAGGGTGTTTTTGTAGAGAAAGGGAGGGAATGCTTAGGACTGATATATTTTTATTTTTGAGAGTATTATAAAAAGATGAAAAGGATTTGTTAGAATTTTTTTGAAGCACTCCAAATTCCTCCCCAGCACATTTTTTAGTTCCCCATATTAGGTGGTTTTAGTCTTGTGAAGAAAAATAAACCTTCAATGTAAGGCCGAGGGCCATCCTCCCTACCCCCTTTTGCAAAACCCTCCCCTCCCCTCCTAAACTCCCAAACAGACCCTTAACAAAAATCCGAATATTCTAATATGTAGTTTGTTAGAAACTGGAATTGAAAAAGAACTGGATGACAATGTTTGTTTACTCACAACTTTGCATTAGCTTGTTTATTGATGACCCGCATTATGCTAGATCCTGGGTTTCTGTATCCATAAGTTGATGTAATAAATCTTTTGTTCAAAGCTGTTGTAGAGCAATGGAGCAATTGTTACCAGTACCTGTAAAGTTTAAACTTTGAGTTGTTTTACCCTGTCTTTTATAAAGTTCAATTCAAGTCTTTAACTTTCTATGCTTATTAAATTTTAGGAAATACAATGGTAAATTAAACGTTATAAATTCCAAAGTGTAAATGAATTTGCATTGGTTGTCATTAAGCCTTTAAAATCTTCTTGATTTAACGTATCCAATGTTTTACTTCTCTAGGATTTGGTTCAAAGTGACAGGGATGATCCCAGCCTACCACTGGTTACTGCTCCTTTTGGGCATGCCTCTCAGGTAATTGGAAAATGCTGATATACTTTTAAGTTTTAACTATAGCAGTATAGCACATTCTAAATTATATTTTAGAATATAATGAGATTTGTCTTTTTTTACTAATCTTCTTGTTGCTGTGCAGGAAATTGTAAACCTACTGCTCTGCGGACAGGCTGTCCCTAATGTATTTGATGGAAGGATGGATTTAGGTGAGGGAATGTTTCTGAAAGGTATATCCCGAAATGTGGAAGTTGGATTTCTCACCCTGCTGGAATCCCTGAATTTCTGCAAGGTTGGCCATCTTCTGAAATCCCCTAAATGGCCTATATGGGTTGTTGGGAGTGAATCCCATTACACAGTTTTGTTTGCTCTTGATCCCAGTGTTCAAAACGAGAATGAACTGGAAGGAAGGGAAACACAGATTCGCAAAGCTTTTGATGCACAGGATCAGAGTGGAGGTGGCGGCTTCATTAGCGTGGAGGGATTCCATCAAGTCCTCAGAGAAACTAATATCAAACTTCCATCAGAGAAGCTAGAAAACCTTTGCAATGCAGGGTTTATTGTATGGAGTGATTTTTGGCAGGTGATTTTGGACTTGGACAAAAATCTGGGAGGTTTGAAGGATTCATCAGGATTAATGGGTAAGAAGGTTTTTGACCTTTACCATTTTAATGGGATTGCAAAATCAGATTTGAATGGAAGTCAAGTAAATTTTGGGGGTGAAACTCCACTGCAAAGACCCAGGCTCACGAAATTGGGTGTCTCAGTTCCCCCAAGATGGACGCCTGAGGAATTTATGGCAGGTGTGCAAGGCCCCTCTGCTTCTGGTGCAAGTGACTCTGCCGGGAAGGACATTGAAGTATCTAAACCAGAGCCTTCTCAGCACGCGCCTTTGGTGGACTGCATAAGGACACGGTGGCCACGTGCTGTTTGCAGCTGGTCAGGTGATCCTCCTAGTATAGTCTGAAAGACTTTATTTGGAGTCATTAATTGTGCTCAAATGGGATGAGCTGGGAAAACGCACTTGGTTTTATCAACAATGCCATCATGAAAAGAGATGAAGCTTTCATGTTCTATTTTCATATCGTACCTCGAGGCACATGAAAAAAAGTCGTGGGGTGTGGAGAGGGGAATTTTTCTCCAATATTTACATAACCAATATATATGGTTTGGACAGTGGATTACTGTATTTTCAACTTTCTCTTTGATTTTGTCATGACACTCAAAGGGTACACAGAGAGAAGAGGGAGGTGTGTGCTATTTATCGTCAGGCCTATTGTAACATCCATTTAAATGTATTATTATCGTCAATTAGGAAAGGTTTTAGTTGTGGGGATTTTATTAATAAAAACCTGAAATCTGCTATTGTTTCTTAATTTGTTGTAATAATATATCGCTGAGCTTGGCTTCCAAAGAGTAGAAAATGAATATTCATTTCATATATTATTACTCCCTCTTGTGGAACATCTTCATTTTGTGATTGTCTCAAACCTCGCGACTCACAAGTCACAAGCATGAGTGTCTGAAACATTTTCCACAATCAGATCTTATCACGTCGAATTTTTATTAGATGTTTTAAGAAATATTATGGTAGTGTTATCATGGTCACATCCAATTGAGTGACTTTCTTAAAAATAGAGTTATGAACTTCACGATCCATAGTCGTTAAAGTCAATTGAGAATATCCCAAGTAGGTAGCTCAGTTGGTGAGTTAAAAGATACCAAAAGAGTATAAGAATGAGGTCTCGGGTTCTATTGAAAATTGTTTCAAACTTCAATGAAGATGACGGTGACTTTCGTAAGTATAAGCCTATGGTCCTAATTGGTGCCAATTAAGCAAAAAATAAGAAAAATCAATGATGGGAAAGATTATGCAACTATATTCAATTTTGTTGTTTTGGGTCAACACTAATCACGGAGGATCACATCGACGTGGAGGATCATAAGTTCTTAATTACGAGGGTAACGTCAATTGTCATTTGAACCGATTTTCAATGTTTTGATCACCATATATCACTTGTAATATTGAATTACCTTAGCCATCCATATCATTGCCATTTTTGGTACTTTAATATATTTAAGTTGCATGCTCAAGACTGGATTTGAATCCAAGACCTTGATTAAGCTGGAAGAGACTCCTATCATCTCATCAAAGTGCTCTTGGGTCTATATGAGTGGCATTTGATATAACATTGATCAAAAGAAAGTTTTAAAGATAACCTTCAAAAAATAATGGGCTGACACTGGTTCATCTCTCCAAGAGCATGTGATATAAGAGTACGTTATATGTGAATAATATGAAAGATGAATAATAAAATAGGCTAAATAGCACTTTTGGTCCTTTATGTTTGTTCTAGGTTTCACTTTGGTCCTTTATCTTTTTTTTGATCCGTTTTGGTCCCTCATGTTTCATTTTAATTTCATTTTGGTCCCTGCCGTCAGTTTTGGCTAACGGACGCCACACTGGCAGTTAACTGCTGACGTGGCGTTCTCAATTCATTAAATGACGTGACAAAAACGTTTTATTTAATTTCCACATCATCTTTTACTTTATTTAAATTTAAAAAACACAAAATATAATTTAACAAATAACAAACAATTCAACAACAACCAGATCTGTATTTTTGCTTCTCCTTCGATTCAACAACCATTTGCTCCCATCTTCAACAACAACAACAACCAGAATCAATTCAACAACAACAACAACATCATCATCCTTACACTGTACTCTCCTTCCCCAAACCCACTGTGTAATCTGAAATAATTAAGTTTTTCCTCAGTGATTCAGTTTTCCCAGATCTGTTCATCTTGTTCCCCAAACCCATTGTACTCTCCTTCTCCTTCATCTTCAAATTTGCGTTCAATCAACAATAGTTATGAACGAAACAAGCCCAGTTATGAACGAACAATAGTTATGAACACAAGTGTTGGTTTCGTTTTTCATTGAACGAAACAGGCCCAGATTTGCGTTCAATCAACAATAGTTATGAACGAAACAATAGTTACGAAACCAACATTTGATTGAACGAAACAGACCCAGATTTGTGAAACAGACCTAGATCCAGATCTAGAAACGAAACAGTCCCAGAAACGAAAAACAAAACAAAACAAAAATCAAAGAAACAAAACGAAAACGATGGGGATTTGTTATCACGCTGAAATACGTAGATTGATGATGAAGATTGATCTAGATTTTGCAAATTGATTTGAAGGAAAGAAAGGGAATCTGACGAAGGAAGGGGAATTTTTTTTTGTTTAATTCAAGTTTAACCTACCAAAGTTTAGATGGTGGTACTAACAAATTTAATTCAAGTTTTGATTTTCATGTTTTGTTGTTTCTGTTTTGATTCAAGTTTCTGAAAATGGGAAAGAAAGGGAATCTGACGAAGGAAGGGGAAATTTTTTTTTGATTTTCATGTTTTGATTTTAATTCAAGTTTTAGTAATTTAATGTTTTTAGTTTTATTTTTTTTTTTGTTTTTAGTAATTAAATGCTTAGGTGGAAATTAAATAAAACCTTTTTAACTGACGTCATTAATGAATAACGGACGCCACGTCAGCAGTTAACTGCTAGCGTGGCGTCCGTTAGTCAAAACTAACGTCGGGGACCAAAATGAAACAAAAATAAAACATGAGGAACCAAAATAGACAAAAAAAAGATAAATGACCAAAGTGAAATCTGGAACAAACATAAAGGACCAAAAGTGCTATTTAGCCAATAAAATATTTGAAGAGAATAGCTAAGGGTCCATTTGGTTGAAGAGATGGATTCTATTATTTGGTATACTCTCTTTTCTCTTCCTTTACTCTTTATTTCTTCTTTCACCTTAAACAAACACACTTTTAATGCAATAAAAAGTTATTCTCTTTTCTCTTTTTCTCTCTTCCCTTTCTCTCTCGCTTCAACCAAACAATATAAGCTCATTTTCTTTTCTCTCATTCTCTCTTCCATTTCTCTCTCACTCCAACCAAAGGGACCTAAATGTATGAGTGTCTTTCTCCCCGAAGTCTCTCAATCCCTCACACCGTGAAATGCAGACAGACAACCAACCAGTTATACACACCGTGTAATGTAACAGTAGTTTGTTTAAGTGGGATAATCACACCGGTTTGGGTTTAGTTGAGTTTGTTCATGAACCCCCAATGTGGCTTCAAACCAATCTTGTTCGAGTCGTCGTCAACTTTCCATGCGTAACTGGATCAAAACAAGCAAAATGTGTTCTCCTCCGAAGTTACAGTCTATGGTCGATGAAGAAGGATCCAGACTTAGAATCAGCACTATCTCGCAATCGAAGGTGGGTAGTGAACAATCAAATAAAGAACATAATCCTTCGCTACCCTAACAACGAAATCCCAATCGAAACCCTTCAGAAGAAATTCAAAACCCTAGATCTTCAAGGCAAAGCCCTCAATTGGCTCTCCAAATACCCTTCTTGCTTCGAAATCCATCAACATCACCGGTGTCACTTAACCAAACGCATGATGTCCCTTGTTCACGAAGAACAATCCCTCATCCATTCCCTTGAACCTCTGTTCGCTGAGCGTCTCGCTAAACTCCTGATGCTCTCACTTCATAAGAGACTCAACGTTCTCAAAATCAACGAACTCAAACGCAGTTTCGGTTTCCCTGACGATTACCTCATCAGGATCATTCCTAATTACCCTGATCTTTTCCGAATTGTGAATGAGAGTGGGAGAAAGAGTTCAATGGCGATTGAGTTGCTGCATTGGAACCCTGATTTAGCTGTTTCTGCTGTTGAAGCGAAGGATGGAAGATTTTCGTGTTGTTTGCCATCTAGTTGGGTGAAATCGTGGGAGAAATTTCGCGATTTCGATTTGATTCCTTATGTTTCACCGTATTCGGATCCGAGAGGGTTGGTGGAAGGGTCGAAGGAGATGGAGAAGAGGAATGTGGGTTTGGTGCATGAGTTGTTGTCTTTGACACTTTGGAAGAAAGCTTCAATTATGAAGTTGGGTCATTTTAGGAGGGAGTTTTTTTTGCCTGAGAAGTTGAATGTGTTGTTGCTTAAGCACCCTGGGATTTTCTATGTTTCCAATAAGTATCAGATTTATACTGTTCTTCTTAGAGAGGCATATGTTGGGTCTCAACTTCTAGAGAAGGATCCTCTTGTTGTTGTGAAGGAGAAATTTGGGGAACTTATGCAGGAAGGACTTCATGAGTACAATCAAAGGCGGCGCCTTTTCAATCTCGAAAAGGAAAGAAAGAAAGGGGCTCCTTTGACTAGGGTTGATGTCGATGAAATGAAAGTTGAAAGGAGGAGGAGAAGAGGTGAAATTTCTGATGACGACGATGATGATGGAGAAAATAATAAACTGGGTGGGTTACTTGACCCTGAAGAAAGAAAGCGGTTTTATAAAGTTCTTTTTGATGATGATGGTTCATGAAGATCTTCCTAAATGTAGTATAGAAGATTGCGTTTTTGATTCACATGATTTAGAAAAAGATGGTCACATTGCATCCCACCATTCCTCAAAATTGAATTAGGCTTGACTTGTGAATTAAGGCATAATCGAGTCTTGACTGGAAACCCATTCTCTGTAGTCTGTTAGATGTGATGCTTGAGCCCTGAATGACCAGTAATATAGTATTTGTTAATTTGTTCTCTGTCGGAGGTTTGAAGATGTTAAGGCAGATTAGTTGGAACTATCGAGGTATGAGTGTTTCTATACTATGTATTCATATATTTATTTTTATGTTTTAAGCCAGAATATGTTATTATCAGGATGCCATTTGATTTTATCTTTATCTAATCTAATATCTAATATATCTAGTTATCTACAAAAGACAGGACAGCATGACCTGCATTGCATATATGCAATATCCATAGTGCCGAACTTAATGAAAATATCAACTCTTAACCTGAATTCTTTCATATGTTAATTGCAATTAAGAATTGTGAACTTCAATGGCATGTACTAGTAGTATCTAAACCCATTTGAATACATACTTTGAATGCACTGTTCTTATCATTGTACAATGTCCACATTGTTATTGTTGAAATTCCTAAATTGGCTTTTTTTCTTCAGCTTAAAGTTTCTTGTTTACCAATTTCAAATGAAGGCAGCAAGTCTGTGCACTAATATCCTATTGGTTTTATGTTTGTTTTAGCTAAATCCAGCATCAAACTTAATCCGAGATTCTTATCTCCATCTATAATCTCTTTTGTTTTAGGGATCTCCAGAGCTGACTCCTGAAAAATTGCATTGAACATCGCAACATCTAGTCTAGCTATGCACTGTTCTATGACCTAGTGAAAGGATTTAAATCTACTCAATTTTTTTGAGACTTGGAGCAAAAGAAGGGAAACTAGAACATCTTCATGGAACAATGTGTTTGGAACCGCGTTCATATCATGTCAGACGCGCGACAATGGTAAAGCCATGGTTGTCAAAATCGCGAGTCAACTCGTACGATTCTACGAGTTTACGAGTTTATGATGCCCAACGAGTCAAATTTCGTGTAGAATCGGAATCTTCATAAACTCGCTCAGACTCAGTCAGACTCACGAGTTTATCACAGAATTGAATTTTTTTAAAAAAAAGCCCAAAACGCTGTGTTTTAGGTTAACTTGTAGAGGAAGCTCATCATTATGTCTAAGATGTGTACAAGTGCTATTCCTTTCAATTGTATTAAAAATATGGAGTTTGCAAAGATGTTTGACATGATTGGGAGGTATGGAATCGGTTACAAACCTCATTCATATCATGAAATTAGAGAAAAGCTTTTAAAGAAACTTGGAGTTTTATCTAATAGGAATTGTTATCTACGTACTTTATTATTTTGCTTAGTTATGGTGTTTGAAGTTGGAATGTTGAAAATTTTGATAAATTTTACTGTTATTGATGAAATGTCTTTATTGTTATTGATATTGTTTGACACTACAGTAATATTTTTTCATATTTTTTTAGTGTATTTTTTTTTCATAGACTCTTACGAGTCTACAAGTCGAGTCTACGAGTTGAGTCTATGGTCCTCTCACGAGTCTATGTAGACTTTGAGTCTGACAACCCTGGGTAAAGCTACACTTTTTTAGCTTCCGTGACAAAGTTTACTGTGAAACCAAACGTAAGGTGGTAGTAATAAAAAGAAGAAGCATTCCACTGTAGCCAACACATGTAAATAACAACACTCATGCCCTCCTCCTGCCCGAACAGGACAGAGTTATTCTCGGAAAGCATTTCTCTGGAGTTTGATAGGAAAGTTTACTTGATTTGATTGTGATCACCCAGAGCAGGTTCCAGCAGCCTCCCAATGGATTTATTTGAACAGAAGGAGTCCCTAACCCAAGACCACCATATATATTAGGGTCAAAGCTTAAAAGCATAACATGCTTTTCAACTTAATACAAATTCCCAACTTTGTGTCAAAAGGATCATGGAGTAGACACAGTTTATTTGACCGAAAATATATCAATAGTTTAAGGACTATGCATGTATAAAAGTTTTTGACAGTTATCGAATCAGATTGTTCTATAATCTATACACTTGCAGACTTGCAGTGCGTGGTTCTTGATAAACTCATCATATCCACAATATATTACTAATAGCCAACAATGATCACTACCATAAGTAAGCTTTGTTATTTCCTACTAAGTAAATGGATTTTATAAGGTGTAAAATAAACATAAAGGGTTAGTGCCACAATAAAATAAAATAAAATAAAATAAATATTAACGTGAACAAAATGCACGTTAATATTTGATTCGGTGCCCCTTGTCAGCATCAATTGCGAATTGCGATACAGTAGGGCGAGCCATTTGATTCGGTGCCCTTTTCTGCATCAATTGCGATACAGTGAAATTAAGGTAACTTCCTGAAATTGAGCAATCGCGTGTTCAGTTGTTGGATATCTATCCATTTTCATGTACACTTTTTGTAAACCCTAACCTGTCGTAAAGTTTCTCTCACGCAGCAGTTAAAGCTGCCTCCTTCAAACCTTGGATTTGAAAAACCACTAATCAACTAACCCTAACCCTTTCTCTGTCAACTTCGTTCGCGATTTTGCATTCTCAATTCTGATTCATCTCGTTTTGCAGTACGAAATTGTTGAGTTAAACATAATCGTAATTGCATGATTACTCTCCCAGTCGAAGTGGAGGTGAATACAATTATTGCACGCACGTTTTAGGTAATCACTTCTCTTATTTTGTGTTTCTTGCGCTAATGAGAAGGATGCTTTTTGTGCAATCAGATTGTGTAAGCATCACCACACTGTAAGGAAGCTCATTATCTACATAGAAGGTTTCAGGTCTGTTATTTCTTCTGTGAATTTGGAAGTTTTTCTTTTATTACTGATTCACTTGTCGCAGCACCCGTTGTATTGCATCAATGGGTTTGTTCAAATTTCAAAAGACAATTAAAAGCAACATATATGTTAAAACCAAGTGCTCTATATTACTTAAGCTTCTAGTTTTATTTGAATTAGCTTTGTGACTTCTGTTTCCGTGCTTATGATCAATAGTCATGATTAGTTTTAATCTAAAAAGTTGGGGTACATGATACAATAAGGATACTGGACACTATACTCTACAGGTATCGGGTCGTATCGGACACATTCCGGATAGGATACCGATACTGTTGCAGTGTTGGAGTATCTGGCCTTCCCAGAATTTAACTTTTGTTTTTAGTCAATCCTCTGTATAAGATTAGATTTGAAACTTTTAGGGATATTAGTTGATTAAATGAGTACTGTAATTCTTACTTTGGAGGCCCTTAGAATATTCTTGAGGGTTGTAGTACAGGTAATAGTAAATATACAGAATATTTCATTTTAGTAGCTTGTGACTTGGCAGAAAGGAAACAAATAGTATGGATCTCTTCAAGTGCAGTCTGGTGTTTTTTTGGTGGGAAGTTAAAATTTGTTTCCCTTTTCTTGCAAAAACTTTTCTATCTTCTTTCATTACTTCTTCAACCAAGCTTTGCTAAAACATGGACTTGAAAGTTGGAATTGACACATCTTTTTACTCATTTTATAAGGCAATATGGCACCAAGATGGAAAGGAAAAGATGCAAAAGCTAAAAAGGATGCAGAAGCTGAAGCACTTAAAGAACCCATGTCAATGATTATATCACAACTTCAGTCGTCTTTAGTTCAATCAGATACTCGTGGATTTCTCTCTAATAACTGTGTACACTTAGCAGTGCAGGCAGAACAATTTGATCTGTTTGATAAAGCATGCTTTGGTCGACCCGTAAGAACAATTGAAAAGGACGCGTACTGGTTTCAATTAAGCTTGGAGGAAGCATTCTACCTATGTTATTCCTCGAAATGCCTCAAGATTGGTGGTGGTGATACCGGTCCTCAAAATGATGAAGAGTTGTGGCAGTACATGAAGTCCAAGAAAGAAGCATTCCCTATTTTCTACAAGGCTTATTCTCATCTTCGAAAGAAAAACTGGGTAGTGAGGTCAGGGGCTCAGTATGGTGTAGATTTCATTGTCTATCGCCATCATCCAGCCCGAGTCCATTCTGAGTATGGTGTACTTGTTCTATCAGATGAGGTTGATAAAAATATAAATGGCAGATTGAAAGTATGGTCTGATGTTCATTGCACAACTCGACTTCTTGGAAGTGTTGCTAAAAGTTTATTGGTTATCTACGTTAATGAAAATGGTAACAGTGATGAGTCTCCATTATGTTTGGCAAACTATACCATTGAAGAGCGCACAATCACCAGATGGAGTCCAGAGCAATGTCGTGAAGGATGTAGTTCAAGCGAAAACTGATAACAGAACTAGGTAATATAAACACTATGATGTATGTACATTGTGATTTGATTACAGCCATAGTAAATAATAGGCTAAATTGCACTTTTCGTCCTTTATCTTTGATTAAAATTTTAGTTTGGTTCTTTGTTTTTTTATTTATTTTCTTTCATTTTTGTCCTTTATCTTTCATATCTGTGTCAGTTTAGTCCTTTAGCTTTTATTTTTTTCACTTTGGTCATTTATCTTTCATATCTGTTTTTGTTTGGTCCTTTAAAACAAAAATTCAAAAATGAAAAACACTATGAATCTCTTCAAGCACACCAAGGTTTATTCGATTTCTTGTTTATTGAATAACTAATGCAATACGCGACCAAATTAAATGAACTCGACACTAATTTCAATACAATTTTGCAATGAATTCAATGGAACCAAAATTAAGACCCTGTTTTGGGTGGTTTTCTGTTTTGAAATTTTATAAAACCAAAACCAGTTCCTGTTTTGAGTTTTAAAAATTTCAAAAACCAAAAGCAGATTCAGTTTTGATTAGAAATTTCCAAAATCAAAATTAGTTTCAAACATAAACATATAAATAAATATTTATCATAAACTTATTTTAATCAAAATAATATATAACATTATCTTGGTGGTGGTTGAAGTGGTGGTTGGTCATCGTCGAAGTGGTGGTTGACGGTGGTAGGAGTGACGGTCGGAGTGATAGTTGATGGTGGCCAAAGTGGTGGTCGACGGTGGCCAAAGTGGTAGTTGGTGGTGGTTGAAGTGGTAGTTAATGGTGGTAAAAGTGGTGGTTGACGGTGGTCAAAGTGGTGGTTAACAGTGGTCAGAGTGATGGTCAGTGGTGGTCAACGTGGTGGTTGACGGTGGCCAGAGTGGTGGTCGGTGGTGGTTGACGGTGGTCAGAGTGGTAGTTGATGGTGGTTAAAGTGGTGGTTGATAGTGGTTGGCCGTGGTCGGAGTGGTAGTTTGTAGTGGTTAGATATGTTGGTGATCGGAGGTAGATGAAACAAAAACAGAAAAACAAATTTTAAAACCTATTTTTTTTGTTTTGAGTTTTGATGGAAAACTATTTTGAAATTAAGAAAAAAACCAACTCAACCACATTTTACCAAAACATGTTTTGGTTTTGAAATTGACTTTCAAAACAAAAAACCAGAAACTCACAACCACCCCCAAACAGGCCCTAAGCTTAGAAAATTGCTTATGCGCAAAATCACTTTTGGAACTGAAATCTTAAATTTGAAGTTCAAAAAAATTTCAATCTAAACAATAGTAATTTTGCTATAGAACACCAATCAAATTGAACGATTTTTGAGTCCAAAATACTAGAAATTCAATAAGGAATCAAAATATGGCAAGTATTTTGTTTAAAAAAACATTGAAATGCAAAATATCGTGAAAAAACAATTCACATTTCTAAAACGTGTTTTGGCTCTTATTTTCTCATTTTCAACTAATATTTGTCAAGCCAATTGCGTTCAACTCGTATTGAGTGCAGAAATTTAAATATAGCAAAATGTTTCAACGAAAATGGTGCAAATTCGAGAGGCCCTTCCTAGAATAATAAGACCAACACGCTCCTGATTAACAAGGACAAAGAAAAAAATAGATTCAACACACATTCTAATCCAATGACCAAGAACACAATGATTTTTTGTAACAAGTTTATCTCGTGTTATAGTGAACCAAATTACAAAAAATTGGTGTCCATTTCGTACAAAATTTCATTAGGAATTTGATTATGCAAGTTTTAGGACCAAAAAAGCACTTGTAAGAAAAAATGGTTCTCGTTGAAGATGAAGATTCAAAAGCTTCAAATCAACAATGGTAAAATATTCAAAACAGCACCAAATCAAACAAAATTTGTGCCTAACTTGAACAAAATTTTACACGGATCACAAATCCACCATCGATTTGCACAAAAAAGTAGCACAACTTATCTGAAAAACGTGTTTTTGGCCGGAAAACGAGTTTAGATTTTGTGAGAGACTAAAATGCTTAAATCTCAACAAAATTGCACCAAACAAATTGCAAAATGTTCAATATTACTACAGGAAGTGAATGCAACCAAGAGATTTCAACGAAATTCATGCAAAATGAAACACGAAATTGAAATAAAAAATGCAAAAGGAAATAATTTTATGTTTTTGATTTTAAAAAAAATGAAATGCCACATCATTTAATGAAATACACATCAACCATGACACTTAAGACGCCGCGTCAGCAATTAACAACTAGAGCTGGCAAAACGGGCTACCCGGCCCATATCGGGCCGGCCCATACCGGACTCAGACTTTTGCGGACTGGACTAAAAAGCCTGGATTAAAATTCGGGCTCAACATTTGTGGCCCAAGCCCCGCCCTATGCGGGCCATTGGCTTTTTGGGCTAGCCCGCATTATACGCAATGATTTAACTAAGGGTTCTTTTTTTTGTACCCCCATCAACTCTCATCTACCCCCATCAGCCCTATGAAAATACCAAAATACCCTTAAAATTTTGATAAAATTACAAAACATTTATCATTTATCACTTTCATCCGTTTGACCAGATTTTTTTTAGAGATCATCGGATTTAACCTTCAGAGATACATCCGATTTCCCATCGGACTTACGCATCGGACGTAGCTATATCCGATCCACACATCCGCTTCGTAAACAAGTGAGTCGGAATTACGTAAATCCGATTCTCCAATCGTATATACCTAAATCCGATTTCCCATCGGATATAGGTAGATCCGATTTGGTTTTTATTTTTCTAAAAATTTGTTTTTTCAGTGTCAAACAGGTATCGAGGGGAGTCTTTGTCTCGGGCATCACCAGGTGCTCCGAGTACACGCACCCGCCACAGGATTGCGGGACATGCGTCTGCCCGCCATAGGCGACAGCAGCAGTATCAGCAGGTGGAGGAGGCCCCGGACTATCAGTATGAGGAGGGCCAGCAGGGGCATCCTCTTGATGAGCATTCTATGTCCGAGGGCCATTCTATGGCTGAGCAGGAGTATTATCAGCAGCAGCAGTACCAGGAGGAGCCCTATCATCAGCCTCAGCAGCATGAGGAGCAGCATGAGGAGCAGCATGAGCTATTCACTGGACTAGGATCTCATGTCTGTTCTATTATATTGAGAGACCCGGTAAATTTTATTTATTTACGTAGCCTTTTTAGTTTAATTTTTTTACATAGCCTTATTTTTTTATTTTTTTATAATGCAGACATATGAGCGTAAATTGAAGGTTACCAACCATGGTAACAAGCTGGCTCAGAGATTGCTTGGGTTTGCCCAAAACACCCGGATGTGGGATTTTATCACGGGTTCCAGATTAGCCCCTCTTGTCTCGACCGGTCATACAAAGGTGGACCATGAGCTGCTGTCTGCTTTTGTTGAGAGGTGGCACTCTGAGACATCGTCATTTCACCTACCATTTGGTGAAATGACGATTACTTTGGATGATGTCTCCTGTTTGCTGCATCTACCCATTACGGGGAACTACTTCAGAGCCCCACCTACCTCGGTCACCACTGATCAGGCCATCCACCTAGCACATGTTTATCTAGGTGTGACTATAGAGGAGGCGGGGCTGGAGTGTCGAGCTTCATCTGGCCCGTATTACCGTTTTGAGTGGCTGCAGGAAATTGTTACTAGAGGGTCCATAGAGGATGACATGCGTCCTGCTGTCAGGGCCTTTATCCTTCTGATTCTGAGCTGGTCCATCTTCACGGTCAAGACCGGCGACAGAGCTGAGGCTAAGTGGCTGCTGCTACTTGAGGATGTCAGTGAAGCTGGAGTGGGATCATATGCATGGGGGGCAGCAGGGCTTGCTTTCATGTATGACCAGCTGAACTACTCCTGCTTGGATCAGGCGCATCAGTTAGGAGGGTATGCGACCCTCTTACAGGTAATAATTTTAAGTTATATTTTCCGAGTTTGGTTAAATTTCTGTTAAACAATTTTTAAGTTATCTTCTTTTTTTCAGAGCTGGATTTTATGGTATTTCCCTCAGCTGGTGGAGAGGAGGAGTGGATTGCGGCTTGGAGCACTGTGTGGGCGTTGGAGGAAGAAGAAGACAGATGGAGTGAAGCTGGGGGTATACAGGCAGAGGATTGATGCACTTACCTCGGATGATGTCTGCTGGCGACCATTTGAGGAGCACCGGGAGGAGGGTAGAGACTTTCACATGGTCTCATTTTACAGGGGCCACATCAGCTGGGGAGACATCACTGTTCCCTACATGCCCGATAGGTGCCTCAGACAGCTTGGGTACGTGCAGGTCATCCCACGTCACCCTCTTACCGATCGTCCGAGCCATGCAGACTGTATTTTTCGGATTGCACATTATATGCCTGTGGTGCAGGACGTTTTGCGTGCTACTTATGCTGCTGAGGAGTTGGGTCAGGTTGCTCCGGATTACATACATTGGTATGTGAGGGCATCTATTCCTAGACTCTTACGGGTTGCATCACCACCACCACCAGTACCACCAGCACAGCCAGAGTTGCTCGAGCTTTATCAGCTTATGGAGGCGGAGATTCGGAGGGGGCTTAGGGTGGGAGACATTAGGATGGGTACTCAGACGTACACTCGCCTCACGCAGTTACTGGATATGGTACCGAGGCGTGACTAGAGGGTTTTGCGGGATTTTATGTTTGAACTATTTTTATATTACTTGATTATTAGTATTTTTTGTTAATTAATATTTCTTGGTTATTATTTTTGTGGATAAAAGATATAATTTCGATTTCATGCGATACAAGATAAAACATAACCAACTACAATAACAATAAAATATAAAAGATACATTTTCCTGAAATAAGTGAGCGACAGTGAAAATGATAAAACGACAAACTACTGAGCTGGTGGAGTGAAACGACGAAGGATCTCAGCGACGGTCCGTGTCGTTTCCGATAAACTATACGAGTTATCTCTCGCTCGTCGCCCTCCACTTGCACTTTACCCAGCAGTTTATCTTTTAGCTGAGCGAATGTTATGTTGTGTTTAAGCCTGCACTGCATTGTGTCACGCCCCTCGAAACAGACACCATCATCTTTGTTGGTGATGATGCCCTGATGATGAATGATAGTGAGGGATGAATCCCGCTCATATAGTCGCTCATATAGTAAGGGATGAATCCCGCTCATTTTTTTTGGAGTGACAAGAATGAGGTTTGACAAGAATAGGTATTTATAGAGTTCGTCAACCATTATCAACCGTTGATATTGTCGGTGCAATCTGCACCGTTGATCAAAGCGGATCTATCCCAAATTGCAAAGCGGATCTAACCAATTTTAGGTAAATCCGATCTCACCAATTGCAAAGCGGATTTAACTGGATCCGATTGAGTTTATAAATTTCGCATCGGATTTACTCCTCAAAGGTAAATCCGCTTCGTAATTTAGTGAATCGGATGTATCTACAACGCAAGTAAATCCGCTTCGTAATTTAGTAAATCGGATATACCTTTTGTGGGGGTACATCCGCTTTGCTAAATTACGAAGCGGATTTACCTTCTTCCAGGGTAAATCCGACTTAAAAAAACAGTTAAAACACTTAATATTTGTATTTGGTATATATGGATAGATAGTTACAAAAAATGTCAATGTAAATAATAAATACAATAAATGTCAATGTAAATCGTCGGAATCATGGGTTAAGTCTACAAAAGTGGGAGGGAGACAGGGCATCTTCAAAGCGGTAGACTGCCAAAGGGCAAAACGACCGGTATAAGGATCCAGCCATGAAGTAGATTCATCTGATCGATTGTGAGACCACATCAAAGCAACTGGAGGCAACGGACAGACAGGGGAGATCGAAATATGCATCCAATGGATATCTCTGACGTTAAGAATACATATGATTTTATACTTGGAAGAAGAATAACTACCTCTCAAAGGAAGATAAGTAAAATTCATATCCAAAGACAATTGAACTAGGGCCACATTATACTTAGTAGCTATAAAGTACCCCATCTCAGGCAAACTCAACCACTTATCCTCCTTCTGGAAACCGGGGTATTCAATGGATAACGCTTTTCTAAGCACAGCAAGTCTGTCCTTTCCAAACATGTAACTATATAGTTGCTCCCTCTCCTTTGTTTCTTTGATTAAATCTTGTCTAATTATAGGCCAACTATCCTCACCAAGATCGAGACCAACCGCTACTGCTCGGAACCCACAATTACCATCCCGTTCAACATCAATAATTTTTTCCACATATGGTTGCACGTGATGAGGAACCGACGGCAAATTGAATTTTGTGTCACCTTGATGTGTTAATTTCTTAGAAACACTCTGAGATAGGATTGAACACCGCTGTGATGATTTTATACAAGAAGACCGCTGTGATGAATTTTTGGAAGAAGTTCCAGATTCTTGAGTCAGTTTCATCTTCTCATCCACATGCTCCCATCCAGAAGGATCACGCTTGACATCATATAATTTCTGCTTCTTCTTCTTTGGTGCACCTTTTGTTTTAACTTTAAATGGTGGTGCAACCATTGAAGAAGTGGTAGGGAATGCAAGCTCATTAAGTTGTTTCTTGAATACAAATCTCTCCTCAGGAGTCATACGATTATATCTCGCCCAAATCATCTCTATTTGGTAAGAAATATCACAGTCAGTCGATTTTTCCTGCGAGAATTTATCATCCATAGAATCCAAACTCAATTTTTTCCAATGGTCATCTATAACATCCAACGGAATAGGAGTACCGGAGACATGGTACACACCTAGCTCACAAGCACAAGGAAGAAGATGTGTCTTTCTAATAATGCACCCACAGCGGGCTTTGTCATATCCAACCCCAGATGTCGATTTTGAAAACTCTTTAACAATATGATCCAAAGCATTTAAAGAGACAAGACCGCGAAGCTTTTTAAACAAAGGAGTATTGGAAGCCACTTCAATACGGTTGATGCTTCTTTGAAAAGACCCGATGACTTTATCAAATTGAATAGTAAGCATCTCATGCATAGATGTAAAAGACTTAGACAAGTCACCTCCAGAAGTCCTCAACTGTCTCTTCAAAGTCCAATGAGCTGACTCGACTCTTAAATAATAACAATAAACACGTGTCAAAAAAATTTAAACTACGATAAAAATACTAAACACGTGTCAAAAAAATTTAAACTAAGATAAAAATACTAAACACGTGTCAAAAAAATTTAAACTACGATAAAAATACTAAACACGTGTCAAAAAAATTTAAACTACGATAAAAATACTAAACACGTGTCAAAAAAATTTAAACTAAGATAAAAATACTAAACACGTGTCAAAAAAATTTAAACTAAGATAAAAATACTAAACACGTGTCAAAAAAATTTAAACTACGATAAAAATACTAAACACGTGTCAAAAAAATTTAAACTAAGATAAAAATACTAAACACGTGTCAAAAAAATTTAAACTACGATAAAAATACTAAACACGTGTCAAAAAAATTTAAACTAAGATAAAAATACTAAACACGTGTCAAAAAAATTTAAACTAAGATAAAAATACTAAACACGTGTCAAAAAAATTTAAACTACGATAAAAATACTAAACACGTGTCAAAAAAATTTAAACTACGATAAAAATACCTATTGGTGGTCTGATTCCCGAAGTGTGGGATCTGGTTTGTCCATGCCAAGATAAATCTTTCCTTATGCTTTGTCAACCACGTGTCATGCACATACTTAATAAGAGCGGGCAAATCAACGCAGGAGTCCTCAAAAATCTTCAAGTGACCTGAGTACTCTGACTCGTCAAGTGAATCAATAATGTTATGCCAAAGACAGATGACGTCCTTTTGCCTATCCACATGCACCAACTCTTTAATCTTCGCTTTCACATTTTTAGTCACGTGCCAAGAACATAACAAATTTGTAGCGGAAGGAAAGACATCAACAATACCGGACATAAGACCAAGATCTCTATCAGTCAACAACACCTGAGGCTGAAGTCCGTGCAAGGCAAATAATTCTTTTAGTTGCTGCAATACCCAAGTAAAATGAATTCCAAGCTCGTGTGAAATATAGGCAAAAGCAACCGAGAATAACTTAATAGAAGTGGGATGCGCCCACATGATGTCACTGACCACATCGGAACCCTCAAATTTTCTGCTCCAACATAAATAATTTTGCGTCTCAATCAATCTCAATAGCTCTTGAATGTCCGTTCTAGGACCCCTCTTAGAAGACCTATAGGCGTAACGCTGCCTATATATTTGAGGAAGAGAAGTGACGTTGTCCGGATAATGGTTCTTCAAAGCAGTAAGACAATCTTTCGGGGCAACATTCAAATCAGTGTGCTCATTAACAATAGCTTTCTGCGGCTTAGTTAAACGACCAAAAGCTGTCGACCCAACCGGGGTAGTAAGCAACTGATGTGTGTGAAGACCACACCTAACACTAACACGCCAACCCCCATGACGTTTTGTACAAGTAGCTCTCAATGTAAACGGACAGCTTCTTCTTTTAGACCCGAAAACTCTAGAATCATTAGACCAATTCCCTTGCTTCTCACAACCAAATATAATCTTATCTCTAGAACCCCTTTTACCTCCAGCTTTGTCAGATCTTACGATGATAACCACAACTCCAATACGCCTCCCAACTGCGTTAGCCCACTCTTCAACATCCTGGCGTGTAGAAAAAATCTACAAAATAGAATAAATAGATAAATGGGGGTACTTAATTAATTAAATATCTACCAAACTTTAATTAAGAAAATTGGTTTCAAAAATATACCCTCTCTGTCCAGAATGCCTCTGTAGTGTCTACCACAAAAGGAACGACCTGCGACTCTGTATTCACTGTATTTATTTCAAAATAGAACAACAGTTATAAAGTATATATTTAAAAATAAAAAAAACAAAGCGGATTTAGGTGACTTTAAAGGTAAATCCGTTTTCTAATTTTTACAAATCGGATATAGCTTCACCAGGTATATCCGATTTCTTAAACAATAAAGGCGGATTTAGCTAAATCCGATTTCGCATCGGATTTAGCTAAATCCGATTTGTAAATATTTTGCCTCAGAATTAAATCGTATTTAAAGCTAATCGGATTTACCTTCCATTTAGGTAAATCCGATTTCCAGATTAAGTGGTCCCCCACCAGAGAATCTTCCAAAAGTCAATTTTTGTAATTTATGTCAGGGGTATTTTTGGAATAACGTTTTTGGGTGGGGGTACATGGAAGCTGATGGGGGTATAAAAAAAAAAACCCTTTAACTAATCAACTAAGTCTTGTTATTTGTCTGCGAAGAAACAGTAGCAGCAAAAGAACTTTTCAGTATCCATAATTCATACCCTGAGTCTGTCTACCAACTCTGCAAGCCATTTACTTTAATGTGTATCTAGAGCGGTTTTCTCCTGAGGTATATGTTTCGCCTTCCCATATCTCTTCTGCTTTAGTGGTACTGGTTTTTTTCTCATTTATACTGATGGTGAATAAGAAGAACAAAGAAGCTAAAGGTGGTAGAGATGGGATTTGAAAGGAAATCTGCTGAAGAGACGCCTAATCATGGTATTTTATTTTTGTTATAGCCAAAAGTTCAACTCTTAAGCTTTGGTTACTGTCTTCCATGTTTATTAATCTGTCATTTTGAATTGCATCCATCTAACCTCTAGGTCCATTCCCTACTAAATGACCTTGTTTACAAAGCTGTTAATGAGACTCTAGTAGTGTGTTCCTCCTGACATTACTGGACCTTACTCTTTCTGCTGCTATTAACTTCTTGTTGCTACGTTTCACTTAACAAGCTTGGCGCTACTAGCTGCTACAATGATGCAATGCTATTTTATTATGGAGTTGGAAAAGTTATTTGAAGTCATAATATAGAGAAATGATAGAGTGACATATGCAGTGTTTATAATGGAAGTGTATCAAGAGAATAGAGTCTGAAACTAGAAGGGATTATTTAGAAATCATTTAGAAATCATTTAAGCACTTGCGGGTAGGGATGTCAAAACGGGCGGCCCGGCCCGTTAAGACGAATGCCCGCGAAAAAATGGGCGGCCCGGCCCGGCCCGTTTACAGCATGCGGGCTAAAAATTCATGCCCTGCCCGCGAAGTGGCGGGCTGGCGGGCCAGCGGGCTAGCGGGCTGGCGGGCTGGCCCGTCAATTAACACTGAATTTAAAAAAAAAAAAAAAAAAAATGCAAACGGGCCGTTTGGCCCGCCACAGTATTTAGCCCGCGGGCTGGCGGGCGAAGCGGGCCGGGCAACGCGGGCTGGCGGGCATCAAAACCTTAGCCCTGCCCGCCTTTTTTTGGCGGGCCAACGGGCCGGCCCGGCGGGCCAAGCCCGTTTTGACATCCCTACTTGCGGGCTTACGGGCTACCCATGGCCCGATCGGACTGGCCCGGCACGGTTTCGGGCTTTTAAGGATAGGGCCAAGAAGCTCGAATATAAAAATGAGCTCAATTTTTTAAGCCCAAGCCCTATGTTTTTTCGGGCTAGCCCGGCCCGGCGGGCTCGGCCCATTTTGCCAGCTCTATTAACTGCCAGCGTGGCGTCTGTTAACTTATTGAATGAAAACACCATTGAGAAAGCAAAATGAAACAAAAATGGAAGATGATGGCCCAAAATGGGACAAAAAAAGATAAAAGATCAAAATAAAACCTAGAGCAAAGATAAAAGACCAAAAATGTTATTTAGCCTTAAAATTATATCTTAACAATAGAGTGGGTTAGAAACCAACGAGATATGATAAGAAAGTGTTTTTTGCATTCACCCTTAAAAACCAACGAAATATAATTAAAAATGAATTTATAAAAACTGCCTGTCCAAGACTGGATTCAAACCGATGACCTTGATTAAGGTAGAAAAGACCCTACCATTTCATTCAATTGCTTTTGGGTAAATAATTTTAAAAATGACATGTATGTTTTAAGACGAACAAATTTTAATATAATAAAAATAGTAAAAATGTCAATGAAATTAATTTAAAATATATAAAATGTAAAAATATTTAAATTAAGAACTAAAAATACTAAATTAATAACAAAATTACTAAAATTAATTAGAATAAAAATATACGATTAAATTTAAATTAAGAAATGTGTTTCTGGTTTTCAACATGATATTTATTGACCATTTGAGTTCATGAAAAACGCTAACAGAAGCACAAGAAAACCCTAGAGCAACTTTGGCCTGTGTTATTCCTCTTCAGTACTGTGTTTCTGGTTTTCAACTCTTCCCGCACGCAGTTTCACCTTCAACTCTCTTTTTCTCATCCCTGCACCCCCTTCACCGCCGTTTCAAACTTGCTTAATTTTTGAACCATTCAATTCACGTTACCATTTCCCTCTTCCGTAGTTTTTACTCTGCCTTTTTCCTTTCCTTCTATCCAAGTTTCGTAGTAAGGGATTGGATTCTTTCTTTCTGGTGCATCGGACACGAATCTTGCTTCCATTTTTCTTTAAGCTGTAAAATCCACGCGAATCGATCTAATTAATTAATCATATTCTTCGTGTTTCGGTGCAAGATTGATTCCAATTGAATCTATTTCGCAGTCGTGTGTTTTGAAGTTTAAACGCTGGTATTCTAATTCGCGGAAGAGAGGAAACCCTAATTTGAGAAATGGGAAGGAAGAAGCCGACGACACGTGACGAAGATAACCCTCCACAGCAGGGCGGCGGGAAAGGTAAAAAGAAGAATGTTATCATCGATGACGACGAGTACGCTATTCCAACGGAGCTCTCTGAGGAGCAACCACAGCCGCCGGTAGAAGAGAAACCCGTGAAAAAGAAAGGTAAAAAAGCTAACTCGAAAGCTAAAGATAATAATGATGAAGATGATGATGATGATAATGTGTCTGAAGTTGTAATTGCTGGGAAGAAAAAAGGGAAATCGAAAAAAGGTGGTGGCGGTAGTGTGTTCAGTGCATCCAGTTTTGGTTTGCTTGGCGATGAGGATGATGTTGATGATGATAATGAGGATGAAGAGAAATCGGGGTTAACCGGTGAGAGAGATGATGAAGATGATGAACCCGTGGTTAGTTTTACGGGGAAGAAGAAACCCTCTAAGGGTTCGAAGAAAGGAGGTGGTAGTTTGTTTGCTGCTTCGGCTTTTGATGCTATTGATGATGATAATGATGATGAGGTAATGGATCATTCTGTGGATGAGAATGATGTTGATGAACCGGTTGTTGCTTTTACGGGGAAGAAGAAGTCTTCGAAAGGAGGCAAGAAGGGTGCTGCTTTGTTATCAGCTGCTAGTTTTGCTGAGATTGATGATGGAGAGGAGGAGACTAAGAATGAAAAGGTTGAAGATGATGAAGATATAGGACCGATAACTTTCTCGGGTAAGAAAAAGAAGTCATCTAAGTCTTCAAAAAAGGCTGTTACAGCTATTCCAGATGAGGATAGTGTTTCTGTATCGGAATCTGCTAAAGGTGGTGATGGGGAGGATGAGGATGAGGATGATGTTTTAGTTGCATTTACAGGAAAAAAGAAGTCCTCTAAAAAGAAAAGTGGGAATGCTGCTGCTAAAGCAAGTGATGAAATTGGAAATGGGAGTGAAAGTTTAGATGCTGTTGAGCCTGAGCCGCCAAGTGTTGGAACTAGTAATACTGATGTTGGCAACGGCAATATAAGTAAGAGTGAAGTGGTCACTGAACCTTCCAAAAATAAGAAGAAGAAGAATAAGAAGAGTGGGAGAACTGCTCAAGAGGAGGACGATTTAGACATGATTCTTGCAGAGCTTGGCGAGGGTCCTTCTATCGCAAAACCTGCTCCTCCTCCACCGAAGGAGGATAAAGATCAGCCTGCTCCTGAAGTAGGTCCTGCCCCTGATGCATCCGGGGAAAAGGAGGGGGAAGCGGAGACTGTAGAGTCAGCAGCTGCAAAAAAGAAGAAAAAGAAGAAGGAAAAAGAAAAGGAGAAGAAGGCAGCTGCAGCAGCTGGAACTGCACCAGAAAAGGAAACTGTAGAAGTAAAAGCTGAGATAGCTGTATCAAAGAAGAATGAGTCGAAGACTAAAGCTGCTGACAAGAAAATCCCAAAGCATGTAAGGGAGATGCAAGAGGCACTGGCTAGAAGACAAGAGGCTGAAGAAAGGCAGAGAAGAGAAGAGGAAGAGAGGCTAAGGAGAGAAGAAGAAGAGCGACGAAGACAAGAGGAACTTGAGAGACAGGCAGAAGAGGCTAAACGCAGAAAGAAGGAAAAAGAAAAGGAAAAACTTCTGAAAAAGAAGCAAGAAGGTAAACTATTAACCGGTAAGCAGAAAGAAGAAGCCCGTCGTTTGGAGGCAATGAGGAGGCAGATTCTCAATAGCACAGGGGGTGTGACTCTCTCTACTGGGGATACTAGTGCTCCAGCCAAAAAACCCATATATCAGACAAAGAAGTTAAAACCTAATAATCGAAATCAGAATGGTGCTACTGCTGGTAAGACAGCTGAAAGTATGGAAGCAAAGGAGGAGATTAACACCGATTTGGGTTCAGAGGAACCAAAAAAGGTTGAAGAAGTGGAACCAATGCAGGTGGAGGACAAAGTTGAACTTCCTGAAGCTGTTGAAGAGGAAGGAGTGGAAGAAGATGATGATGTAGAGGATGACTGGGATGCAAAAAGCTGGGATGATGTCAATCTGAATGCAAAGGGTGCATTTTCTGATGAAGAAGCTGATTCCGAACCTGAACCAATTGTGAAAAAAGAGATTAAAAATGCTGCAACAGCTAATAACGCTGGTGAGATTTGCATTTTATTTGTATGTTTTCCTGACAGGACCATGCTTGAAATTTCTGTGATGTTTGAAAATAAGAAGCGCCATAGCAATCTGAGTCCCTATTAAGGCAGAGTGCTAAAAGTCTAATTGCTTCTTGCCTTTTTGGTACCTGACTATACTTATGTTGGGCTTGAGGGGCTGAATGGAAGGATTTGGCCTATACTTATGTTTTCTTGTAATATTCAATTCTTTTATTTGTTTACTACTTTTCCGCTCATTTGAAAATTGTTTCTCTGCTTTTCCTCATATACAGCAGGTGCTACAATTAAAACTGTTTCTAAGCCTGTGGCTGAAGAAATTGAAGATAGAAGACATGCCAATGTTGTGGTTGAGGACAAAAAGAGAACCAAGCATGATCCAAACCAGAAAAGGGAACCACCAAAGTCTGCTGTGCCTCCTAAGCCGAGTAATGAGAACCTCCGATCCCCAATTTGCTGCATCATGGGGCATGTGGACACTGGCAAAACCAAGCTGCTGGATTGTATTCGAGGTACTAATGTTCAAGAGGGTGAGGCCGGTGGTATCACCCAGCAGATCGGTGCAACTTACTTTCCTGCTGAGAATATACGAGAAAGAACAAGCGAACTGAAAGCCGATGCTAAGCTGCAAGTTCCCGGTCTACTGGTTATTGATACCCCAGGGCACGAGTCGTTCACTAATTTAAGGTCCCGTGGTTCCGGTCTCTGTGATATTGCGATTTTGGTTGTTGACATTATGCATGGCTTAGAGCCGCAAACAATAGAATCACTCAATCTATTAAAAATGAGAAACACAGAATTCATTGTTGCCTTGAATAAGGTGTGTATTGTCTCCCTTTTCTTGCTTCCAATATGGGTTTTTTACAGGTCGCTCAAGTCTGTGACACTGGTCTTGCATTATTGCAGGTTGACAGGCTTTATGGATGGAAAACATGTCGCAACGCTCCTATTCGTAATGCAATGAAGCAGCAGCCTAAGGATGTTCTAGATGAGTTTAATAGAAAGGTCACTCAGGTAGTTAAGATGTTTGTTTTTTATTTCACTTGTGGCTGATAATTTTTGTTATTGTTTTGCCACCATAATTTTTCTTGTTTCATTGCTAGATTATTTTTGAGTTCAAGGAACAGGGGCTAAATACCGAGCTGTACTATAAAAACAAAGAAATGGGAGAAACATTCAGCATTGTCCCTACTAGTGCAATAAGGTAGCTGCGTAGGCCTTGTAGCCATATCACTGTTTCACTCTCTCTTCTATTCTATGCGACACAATTTTTTTTAATATTGGTAATTGACACGATGGCTGGTTTTGGAACCCATTATTAGTTGACCATTTTATGATGAATCTCTCTCCTTTGTCATTGAGAACCACTAAAATAATGGGTCACAATCTTGATGCTATTTGCTTATTTTGTTCTTGCATCTGTTTAGGGTCTGTTTCATTCAAATGAGGGGGAAGATTTTAATGTTCTTTTATACCCTTAAATCTTTTTATGTAAGGATATTTTAGTCAATGCATTTAAATTTTTATAAACCCAAATCCTCTCTCCTCCAAAGCCCTCCTATATTGGAGAGCCCAAATGGAGCCAGGTAGGATTTTGCCCCCGCCGCCCCCCTCCACAAAATTGAACCAAGCATGGAAGATCTAAAATAATCCTCCACTCACCTCAATTCCCCCCCAACCTAACACTGCATAAAAGGTTCCAAATGGGGTAATGCTTTTGTTCCTGCAGCCACGACTCAAACCTGTGACTTGACAACAACTCCAACTGTCAAACCATTGCGTCAAGTATTTTGTTGGTTACAGATAAGTTTCTGCGCATCTTCTTTTAGGGTTTTCTCCAACATTAGGAGGCACGTTCGCTGTTTCAAACCTTCCGGTGTGTTGCATCTAAACTTTTTTGGGATCTTCCAATTTGTGTTCAACCTGTCGGAGCTCTACCTGAATTTATCCAAAATCTGGTGGTTTGTTGGGATCAATGGAAGAAGGGTGGGTGTATGAATAGTGGAGACTCATCTCCATTTATCTTGGATGCTAGCATGGCTTGAAAATTGCCAGATCTTTGCTTTTGGGCAAAAACCGTTTCTTTAGCATGATGTGTAATCAATCTGCTTAATACTTCTCTGGGGGTGTTTTTATTTGATAATTTAGCATTTGATATTTCAGTGGTGAAGGAATTCCAGATATGTTATTACTATTGGTTCAGTGGACCCAAAAAACCATGGTTGAGAAACTTACATACAGTGAAGAAGTGCAGGTTAGCTGTATTGTCGTGTGATATTCAAGCTTGTTGAATGCTTTTTGATTGTTTAATTGTAGAGTCCTAACTGTCATTTGATTTTGGCTACCAGTGTACTGTTTTGGAAGTCAAGGTTGTGGAAGGCCATGGAACCACTATTGATGTTGTTTTAGTTAATGGTGTTCTTCACGAAGGAGAACAAATAGTTGTATGTGGAATGCAGGGGCCAATTGTTACCTCAATTCGAGCTTTATTGACACCTCATCCAATGAAGGAACTTCGCGTTAAGGTACAGTCATGTCATCTGCATTTTATTCCTTTTGTTATCACATTTGATACTTGATATGGAAATTGTACCTATGGGCTATGGCACAAAATTTTCTAGTATGCATGTGAGTAGGAGACAAACTAACTAGCAGAACTGGGTTGGACAATAAGATAGTTTATAGCTTGTAAACCATTGCATTTTTTTATAATTAGTGTGTTTACATGTGGTTTAACTGACTTGTCTGCTCTATGGTCTTTAAGCTCTGTTTGACAACTCTGCTTGTAGCTGTAGCCTATGTCCAGCCCTTCCAGTGTGTGGCTGCATGCTTCAGGCCATGAAAAAGCATGTTAATTTTCATAATTAAAACATTGAAATCAACTTTTGAGAGTGGTGAAGGAATTGCTTTCTCATATTTGATCAGTGTTGTCAATGGCGGATGGCGGTTTATGGCGGCGAGCCGAAAATCCGCCATAAACATATGGCGGATGGCGTATCGGGATATGGCGGACGCCATGGCGGACCAATTTTAAAAAATAAAATAAAAATATAGATACTAATATACATATAAAAAACTGCAAAAAAAACAAAAATAATCAAAAGCCTATCAATAAATATCAATATCTATAGACTTAATTGATAGAAAATATCATTAGTCTCCATCAAATCGTAACACTAATCGTAATATCATACAAATTTATAAAACTGATTTATATATACTTATAAATCATATATATATATATATATATATATATATATATATATATATATATATATATATATATGCATATAAAATAGCACAAGTAAGATAATTAGAACTTTAAATTACCCTTCAAACTTCCAAATACTAAGATAAATTAAAATTCATAGTCTAAGAAATAGATGAAATTAGTGCAGGGAAATTTGAAAAGAAAAGAGGGAAGAACTGTGAAGAAATACGCATGAGATAGTGAGTGGAGTAGTGGGTTTAATGTATAAGAAATACTGAAAGCCATAAATTAATGCTTTGGATGAGAAAGAGAAGAAAGGTGCGTATAGAATGTTGAGAGAAAGAGAAGAAGCGCAGAGAATTTTGAGAGAAATAGAAGAAAGGTGCGCTCAGTGAGTGGTGTAGTGGACAGTTTCTTTTTTTTAAAATAAAAAAGCAGTAATAGCAGTTTTATTTTACTGCGGTAATAATAGCAATTTTTTGTTACCAAAAACAATAATAAGAGCAGTTAAGTTCTGCCAGCTGTAACCCTTTTTCAATAAAAAACATTATTTTCTAGGCATATTAAGTTCTGACCCTTTGTAAACCTAACCCGCGTGAAAGATGAAAACGGGTCATCTTCTTAACCCGAAAACCAGAGGCAAATACACATCACAGTGAACCCGAGTGCGCCGCCACTGTTCTTCTCCACCTGAAACGCGAAGCAACAATTTCTTCCCAAACCAGAATCGCACAAACATCTTAGATCAAACGATTTCACGATTCTTCACTGCCGAAAAAGCAGATCTGGCCGGAAAGAAAAGATGCGACCATGAAGTGCGCTGGTTACAACGATCAAAGCCCAGTTTTTTTAAAAAATCTCTCGTTTTTCCGCTTTTCACCGCCACGCCGCCATGGCCGTTACCCTTGTGGCGCCCGCCATAGCGCCGCCATTTGTATTCCGTCATATCTCTGTTTTTTGAAGGCGGCGTCTTCAAATTCCGCCACGCCATAGCGCTATGGCGCCGCCATAACCGCCATTTGACAACACTGTATTTGATGTTAATTACAAAAACTCCTGTAGTCTCTTTTAAGATAATCTCGAGACCAACCAAAAGCTAGAGCCCAGAAGTGCTCGATCATGTAGGTTTTCCAATCATTGGAACTTTGCCATTTGGGGTGGGGGCTTTGTTTATTAGTTTCTTAGACCTTATAAATGTTATTGGATTGCATGGCTCATCCATTTATATCATTGTCAATTATTTATTTGCTGTAATATATTCAAATCATTGAACTCCATCCATACAGAGGAGCTGTATTATTTAGTATGTCTTTTTGCTAATTAATGGTGGTCTAATTTTAGGGAACATATCTCCATCACAAAGAAATCAAAGCTGCAATGGGTATCAAGATCTCTGCCCAGGTACATCTTGGTGATGTTGATCTGACTTTTTTGAAGCCAAATTTTATCCAATATTGTTTTCTTCATTTAATGTTAATAAATATGTAGAGAATCAGAAACTTGGTGTTTATTTTTGTGTTATATTTCAGGGGCTTGAACAAGCTATTGCTGGCACTGGTTTATATGTTGTGAAGCCTGGTGATGATTTGGATGATATTAAAGAAGCAGCCATGGAAGATGTGGAGTCAGTCATGAGCAGGATTGATAGGAGTGGTGAGGGTGTTTGTGTACAAGCATCTACACTTGGCTCATTAGAAGCATTATTGGAGTTTTTGAAAACTCCAGAAGTGAATATTCCTGTTAGTGCTATAAGCATAGGCCCTGTGCATAAGAAGGATGTAATGAAGGCTAGTGTAATGCTTGAAAAGAAAAAAGAGTATTCTACAATATTGGCATTCGATGTCAAAGTCACTCCTGAAGCCAGGGAACTAGCAGATGAATTGGGTGTGAAAATTTTTATTGCTGACATCATTTATCATCTATTTGACCAATTTAAGGCTTATATGGACAACATTAAGGAGGAGAAGAAGAAAGAAACTGCTGAAGAGGCAGTCTTCCCATGCGTTCTGAAAATCTTACCAAATTGCGTCTTCAACAAGAAGGATCCGATTGTTTTGGGAGTTGATGTCCTTGAAGGCATTTTAAAGGTATTATTGTTTAATTCAGATAATATTTTTCAATGTGGCTGCCATGTTTATGATGCATAGCAGTTTTCTCTAATAATATTCTTTTGCTTAGGTTAAGTTCAACAGTTGTATTTTTTCTCTGCATACAAAGGAATTAGCAATTGTATTTCTTTGTCCCTTGGATAAGTTTAGGCTGCTGTTATTAATTATTAAACTATTTGGAAAATGGAGAGGTGAAAAATTTGGAATGGAAATTATTATTAACTTGCTGGGTACAGCAAAAATGTTAGGAGATCGAAAGTTGAGTGCAACTTATTAATCCTCAACCCCACAAATTTTGAACCTTCATTAGCATGACAAATGAGCTGAAAGTAATTTTTCACCTTGTAAGCAACATGCTGTGTAAATAAAAACTTTTTGGTAGCATTTGGCAAATGGCACATTCAAAAAATTGGTGTAGTAATTATTATAGTCTTTAAGTTGGCAGAAGATCTTCCACTATTAGAATTGTATGTCTTTTTCCATGGCACATTTGAGAAAGTCATGGATTTGTTGAAACAAACTAAATGTAGAACAGGAATATTGTGCTTGACCGTCATTGTCATGCTATTATATGATTTTTCAGCTAATTCTTCTATATTATCGCATTGAATGATTCCTGAGAGCATACTTATTTTTTGGCAGAGTGGTTCCTACTACTATATCCTATCCAATAACCACCCTTCAATTCTGTCAAAATTCTGGCTTTATTTACTGTTAATCTAGGCCTGTTGTTTTTTATGCTGTGTCCATATTATGATTTGTGTAATTCTGTGTCATATTTTTCAGACTGGTTTGGAACCCTGGTTTCTGACCATAGATCTACCGCAATTGTTTGGGTTATGGTGTTAATGAGGGTCATGGCATGTAATGTGTGCAATGCACAAAAATTGTTTGGTTTCTTTAATCCTGCATCTAATGTTGTCTACTTCACAGATTGGGACTCCAATTTGTATTCCTTCCAAAGAGTTCATTGATATTGGTCGCATTGCCTCCATAGAGAACAACCATAAACCTGTTGATTATGCGAAAAAAGGGCTGAAAGTAGCCATTAAGGTATGTGCTTCAATTAAAGTTATATTTTATATAAATAACTTCTAACTAAAGTTATCCCCAGAGAATGGAGTTTTTGAGATATGGGTTAACAAAAAGATGATTAGTATCTGTTTTAAATATAATTTGAAGCAATAGTTTTATTCTAAAACCTTTTTACATTGATAGAAAAGTGATGATCCATTTACACTGATTTGCTCGTGGTCAATTGCTACACTTGGTTATTGAGAAAGGGTAAAATTAAAAGTGGCGTATAACTTATAAGAGGGAGAAACCAAAAATACAGTCTTACTGTTATGTTCCCACTTGATTTACAGATTACTGGCAGCAATTCTGAGGAGCAACAGAAAATGTTTGGAAGGCATTTTGAGATTGATGATGAACTTGTAAGCCACATTTCACGGAAATCTATTGATATTCTCAAAACTAATTATCGGGTAAGTTATTAATAATATGCTTCAAGAGCAATGCTTAATTAACTATTTATGGAATTTGTTGAACTGTTTCTTAAAATTTACACTATCGGATTATCGATACAGGATGATCTTTCTACTGACGAATGGAGGCTGGTCGTGAAATTGAAGAGTCTTTTCAAGATACAATGAGACTTAATGAGCACTCAAGCATGCATGCATTCATTTCAGAAAAAAACAAGGTTTCAGTGAAATGTTTGGTTTTAATGCCTAACAGTGAAGGATTTGTATGACGATGTGGTCGGATACTCCTTGGAGACCAATAAAGATGACAATGATTCTGATAGAGTCCGTTTTATGTCCTGGAATTCTGGAAAGACAAATTGGTACAAGAAACTCCAATGCTGTGTCAGCTGGGAACCCCAAGCTTAAAAGGGTTACTGTCAAGGACTCAAGGTCCAAATTTTGTGAATTACAACTATACACATATCTATGGTATACGTGAAAGCAAATAAGAGTTTACTAATTTGCATTTGTTCTGAAGGAAAGCAATTTTTACGGGAGTATTTGTTTATGTGGCAAAGACCAAATTGTTTACTTTTGGTTTCCGTGGTACTTCTTGAGATATGTTCTTAATAGTAGATTTATTTATGGGATTTTTCTTGTACCCCAATCATATCACTATATACCCCCACATAATTTGATAAACCGAAAATACTCCTGCCAAACTAAAACTCGCTCGGATTTATTTTTTTTAGATAAATCCGTTTTGTTATTTTTCCAAAGTGGATTTATCTATTGTGGGTAAATTCGATTTTTTATTTTAGGAAAATCGGATTTAGATAAATCCGCTTTGTTATTTTTCCAAAGTGGATTTAACTTTCCAATAGGTAAATCCGACTTTTAAATAACAAAGCGGATTTACCTAATATGGGGGTACATCTGCTTTTAAAATTAACAAAAGCGGATTTACTTAATGTGGGGGTAAATCCGAATTTGAAATTAAAATTAAAATTAATTTTTTTTAGAAATATAAAATAGATATGAATATCGGTCGTCTTTTGGTTTTGGTTTAGTGTATTGTTCGTTAACATGTGATGATGTTGTACGTCGGGTGAATAGTTTAGGCTAAAAAATCGGTTTTCGAGCAATCTACTCATACCACTATAGAAATCCGTTAGAGTCAAAATCCCAAATTCCATCATATCACTATAGAAATCCGTTAAAGAGTCAAAACTAATCTAAAAATTATAAAAACATTACTATAAATCTAATAAAATCAAAATAAAGTTATGCAAATTTTTTTTCTGAAGATTATGAAAAATTAATAAAAAATAGTAAACGATAGAATTTGGGAGTTTGAGCTCTCCTATCCTAAAAGAAGTCTCTTCTTAAGGAGTCTCGATCCCTGATTTTTTTTTGGATTTAATGGCTGTGGTTGCATTACAATCTGAGTAGGTTGCTCGAAAACCGATTTTTTAGTCTAAATTATTCCCCCGACATACAATACACTAAACAAAACCAAAAGACGATTGATATTCATATCTATTTTATATTTCTAAAAAAACAAATTTTAATTTTAATTTCAAAATCGGATTTACCCCCACATTTGGTAAATCCGCTTTTGTTAATTTTATAAGCGGATGTACCCCCACATACGGTAAATCCGCTTTGTTATTTAAAAGTTGGATTTACCTATTGGGAAGATAAATCCGCTTTGGAAAAATAACAAAGCGGATTTATCTAAATAAATAGATAAAAAGAAAATCGGATTTACCCACAATAGATAAATTCGCTTTGGAAAAATAACAAAGCGAATTTATCTAAAAAAAATAAATCCGAGCGAGTTTTAGTTTGGCAGGGGTATTTTCGGTTTATCAAATTATGTGGGGGTATATGGTGATATGATGGGGGTTCAAAAAAAATTCCCTTTATATATATATATATATATATATATATATATATATATATATATATATATATATATATATGTATTCGGGCTATTTACCAGGCCCGTTAGGTTTTCATATAGAGTAGCCTATTTAATCTCATTAAGGCTTGTGCTCAATATACAATATACAATTAATAAGATGGAACAACAGTTGCTCTGTAGTCGTAGACGTAGGCAACAATTGGCCGAACTGCGTGACCAATATCGTGTCTCCTACTCTAACCTGGTATCTAGAGCCTACAGTCAGTAGGTCATCAAAGTTCTCAAAAACCCTAGCTGTCCCGCTAGTCCAAAAAAAAAACAGTTTTTTAAGAGAAAACCCTAGCTGTCCTGTTCTAAAATCCACGTTAGGCAGCCCTAGGTGGTACGAGACTCCCACCATCAGAACCGCCTCAGTCAAATCGGCCCACCACCGAAACTTTACCGCCGTAGCCTCTGTCACGTGCTCTCATGCGCGCCAACAGTCAAGACAGCCTCACCGGCGCGTGCAGTCCATGCGCCGCCTTCCACCGCTCCGTTCGACGCTGCTGGTCCAGTTCTGCTCGGAATCTTCCGATCTCTCTGTTCTGATAGTTTTTGAGAAGTGGGTCTCGTTTTTTTGGTGGTTCTTGCTCGTTTTGGTACTGTTGAAAGGTTTTTTTTTTACACTGTTTGCTCGTTTGCTCGTTTTGGTACTGTTTGCTCGTTTTGGTACTGTTCCTGACCTGTTTTAGGTCTGTTTCTGTCAGTTTTTCTTTACTCTCTTGGTTTTCAAAGATGAGTTCAGCTTCTGGATTTTCGGGTAAGAATCTCGTGTCTTATGTTTTCTCCAGTAATCCCTCTATAACAACGGAGAAACTCAACGGTGATAATTATTGAAATTGGTCGGCTTCCGTCTTAATGTGGTTCCTTGGACAAAAACTCTTAGATCACCTCACTAAAAATTCTACTGATATTGAAAAAGATTTGCGTCCAGATTGGGAACAAGCACATTGTCTATTAGTCTCCCTTTTGTGGGAAACCATTGAACCCTCCTTGCTTGTCCACTATCGCTCTACACCATTTGTTATGATATTTGGCATAAGGCTAAAAATGTTTACTCTAATGATATCCAACGTCTCTATGGTGTTATTTATAGTTTAGCCACTCTTCAGATGACAGAAGATAACATCACGACTTATGCTAATAAAGCTCAGTCAGCAGTCAATGAGTTCAAGCTCCTTGTGACCGACACTGACCTGAAGAAGATGCTTGAAAAACTAGATAATGTGTGTATGATCTATGTTCTTCATGGTCTCCATCAAAAGTATGAGTCAGTCCGGAGCAACATTCTTTCTGCAACAGATATTCCCTCCACAGAGGATCTTATCAGACGCCTTATACACCTTCCTAGTCTAGAAGGATCTGGGGGCAATGGATTCCAAACAGGCATAGAGTTCTCTGCTCTTGTTTCTAATTTTGCAGATCGTGGCGAACGCGGTCGTGGTCGCGGGGGTGGTCGAGGAGGTTGTGTTGGAGGTCGTCCTCAGTGCACTTATTGTAAGAGACCTGGTCATACTGAAGACAAATGTTATTCCCTTCATGGCTTTCTAGAGAAACCAGTAAATGTGACTCAGGTTAATGATTCTGAACAGAGAAACACTAAACAAAATGTTCTTTCTGATGAGGAGTATAAGTCATTCCTCCAGTATAAGGCTTCCCAGGCTTCATCATCGGCAACGATTGCTCATTCTGGTAATTCTACAGTCTGTTACTCTCAATCATCACCTGTTGACTCCTGGATTATGGACACTGGAGCTTCAGATTGTGTGGCTGGTAATCCATCTCTTTTATCCAAAATATCCCAACCTAACACCCCACATTATATTACTGTTGCTGACGGATCAAAAGTTAAAGCTGGTGGCATTGGTAAAGCCACTCCTCTCCCATCCTTACCCCTTGACAATGTTCTTCTTGTTCCCAATTGCCCTTTTAATTTAATTTCAGTTAGTCGTCTGACTCGAAGTCTAAAATGTTCTGTAACTTTTGATGATGATTATTTTGTTATACAGGACCGGGGTACGAAGCGGACGATTGGTACAGGATATGAGTCACATGGACTTTACTACCTCCAGCCCATCCAGCCTTCATCTACAATTGCCTCCACTTCTACTACAGAGTCTCCAAGTCTTCTTCATCGTCGGTTAGGTCATCCAAGTCTCAAGAAGTTCAAAGTTATGGTTCCTTATTTGTCTCACCTGCAGTCATTAGATTGTGAGTCTTGTCAACTTGGCAAACATGTTCGCTCTTCCTTCCCTAGCAGCACTCAGTCACAAGCTCGTTCTCCTTTTGATGTTGTTCACTCAGATGTATGGGGACCAAGTCGAGTCACTTCAGTTGTAGGACATAGATATTTTGTCACTTTTATTGATGAGTTTTCTAGATGTACGTGGATCTACCTACTTAAGGATAGATCTGAACTTCTTGGTGTTTTCCATAATTTCTTCAAGGAAATCAAAAATCAATTTGGTTGTTATATTCGTACTTTACGAAGTGATAATGCGAAAGAGTATTTTTCTGCATCATTTAATTCTTTTATAGTTGAAAATGGCGTCATACATCAATCATCTTGTCCCCATACCCCACAACTAAATGGGATTGCTGAACGCAAGAACCGTCATGTAATTGAAACAGCACGCACTTTGCTTATTAATGCTAATGTTCCTTTGAAGTTTTGGTGGGGGATGCTGTCCTCACTGCAGGGCACTTGATTAATAGAATGCCATCCTCTGCTATCCAAAATAGGGTTCCTCATTCCATATTGTTCCCCGATGAACCCTTGTTCCGTATCTCTCATCGAGTCTTCGGATCCACTTGTTTTATCCATGATCTTACCCCAGGACTTGATAAATTGTCTGCTCGTGCAGTTAAGTGTGTCTTCCTTGGCTATTCAAGAGTTCAAAAAGGGTATCGATGCTACTGTCCCTCCACACTTCGCTTCTACATGTCTGCTGATGTCACCTTCTTTGAAGATGCACCTTTCTTTGCATCTCCCATTGAGTCTGAGTCTGTCTCTCAAGTATTACCTATTCCTGACCTTGCACCTTTCTTTGCACCTTTCTCCTACGGAACTTCCTAGTCCTCCTAGTCCTCCTCCCTTGCAAACTTATCAGCGTTGTGCTCGTCTCCCTCCTGTCGACCCACCTCCTACAGAAGATCCTAGTGACTCATCTCCTGCCCCGGTTTCCTCTCCTACTCCGATCCGCCTACCGAGTCCGACGACCCTCCTGTTGCACTGCGTAAAGGTACACGTTCCACCCGTAACCCTCATCCTATTTATAATTTCCTCAGTTATCACCGCTTATCACCTTCGCATTATACATCTGTGTCTGCTATTTCTTCCATCACCATTCCTAAGTCCACGCAGGAAGCTCTTTCTCATTCAGGTTGGCGACAGGCTATGATTGATGAAATGACAGCCTTAGAATCTAACCAGACATGGACTCTTGTGCCACCTCCTCCTGGTAAGTCTATTGTTGGGTGTCGTTGGGTATATACTATCAAAGTTGGTCCAGACGGAGGTATTGATCGTCTGAAAGCCCGCCTCGTGGCTAAGGGCTATACTCAGATTTTTGGTCTTGATTACAGTGATACTTTCTCACCGGTGGCTAAAATGGCTTCTGTTCGTCTATTCCTTTCTATGGCTGCAGTGCGACATTGGCCATTGTATCAACTAGACATCAAGCATGCATTTCTCCACGGAGATCTAGAAGAAGAAGTTTATCTAGAGCAACCACCTGGTTTCGTTGCTTAGGGGGAGTGTCGTGGGTATGTCTGTCGACTTCACAAATCCTTGTATGGTCTTAAACAATCCCCTCGAGCATGGTTTGGGAGATTCAGCAGTGTCGTTCAAGACTATGACATGATTCGGAGTGAAGCTGATCACTCTGTCTTTTATAAGTTATCCTCTCACAAATGTATTTATCTGGTTGTCTATGTCGATGATATTGTCATTACAGGTGATGTTCATGATAGGATTGCAGGACTTAAATAACATCTAGTCCACCACTTTCAGGTCAAAGATCTTGGGAAGTTACGATACTTTCTTGGCATTGAAGTAGCTCATTCTAAGGCAGGGATTGCTATTTCTCAGAGAAGGTATGCTTTGGATATCTTAGAAGAAACCGGCATGCTTGATTGCAAGCCAATTGACTCTCCTATAGATCCTAATGTCAAGATCCTACCGGATCAGGGGGAATCCTTTTCAGATCCAGGAAGGTATATGAGGCTTGTTGGGAAGTTGAATTACTTGACCATGACGAGGCCAGATATTTCATACGCTGTTAGTGTGGTGAGTCAATTCCTAAATTCACAGTCATTGGGATGTCGTGGTTAGAATCCTGAGGTACATCAAAGGAGCTCCTGGAAAAGGTATTGTTTACACGGATAGATGTGATTCAAATGTTGTCGCTTACATAGATGCTGATTGGGCTGGTTGTCCCTTTGATAGAAGGTCCACATCTGGGTATTGTGTTCTTATTGGTGGAAATCTAATTTCATGAAAAAGTAAAAAGCAAAATGTTGTTGCCAGATCCAGCGCTGAGGCTGAATATCGAGCTATGACACTTACCACTCAAGAGCTCACATGGTTGAAACATCTTCTCCAAGAGAGTTGCGCTTTTGTAAAATAGGCACTATGAGTCTCATATGTGATAATCAAGCAGCCCTACATATTGCGTCCAATCCGGTCTTTCATGAGCGAACCAAACACATTGAAATTGATTGTCATTTTGTTCGTGAGAAGATTGTGTCCGGTGACATTGCTACTTCATTTGTTGGTTCTAATGATCAATTGGCAGACATCTTCACAAAAGCTCTTCGAGGACCAAGGACAACTTACATATGTGACAAGCTGGATGCCTACAATCTATACGCTCCAGCTTGAGGGGGGAGTGTTGATATATGTTGTAAATAGTAGATTTATTTATATATATGTATTCGGGCTATTTACCAGGCCCGTTAGGTTTTCATATAGAGTAGCCTATTTAATCTCATTAGTGCTTGTACTCAATATACAATATACAATTAATAAGATGGAACTATAACTGCTCTGTAGTCGCAGACGTAGGCAGCAATTGGTCAAAATTGTTTACTTTCGGTTTCTGTGGTACTGATACTAAAATGTCCCATAGGCCCGTTATTTTTTTGAAGTTATGTATCTTGCCAAGCATTTTGGTTGCGGGCAAGAGAACAACTCTCAGAAACACTGTTTAATTCTTTTCTTACTTTCTTCATTACAGCTCATGGCTATATAGCCTTAATTTGGTTCTACAAATCCGGGGGAGCAAACCCTTTATTAGTTTCTTAGACCTTATAAATGTTATTGGATTGAATGGCTCATCCATTTATATCATTCTCAATTATTTATTTGCTGTAATATATTCAAATCATTGAACTCCATCCAGACAGAGGAGGTGTATTATTTAGTATGTCTTCTTGCTAATTAATGGTGGTTTAATTTTAGGGAACATATCTCCATCACATAGAAATCAAAGCTGCAATGGGTATCAAGATCTCTGCCCAGGTACATCTTGGTGATGTTGATCTGATTTTTTTAAGCCAATTTTTATCCAATAATGTTTTCTTCATTTAATGTTAATAAATCTGTAGAGAATCAGAAACTTGGTGTTTTTTTTTGTGTTATATCTCAGGGGCTTGAACAAGCTATTGCTGGCACTGGTTTATATGTTGTGAAGCCTGGTGATGATTTGGATGATATTAAAGAAGCAGCCATGGAAGATGTGGAGTCAGTCATGAGCAAGATTGATAGGAGTGGTGAGGGTGTTTGTGTACAAGCCTACACTTGGCTCATTAGAAGCATTATTGGAGTTTTTGAAAACTCCAGAAGTGAATATTCCTGTTAGTGCTATAAGCATAGGCCCTGTGCATAAGAAGGATGTAATGAAGGCTAGTGTAATGCTTGAAAAGAAAAAAGAGTATTCTACAATATTGGCATTCGAATAATGCTGTTTTTCATCCATATAAACATCCATATAACCATCCATATAAACAGCATTGCCAAAGAAACACTTGAGGATGTGTTTGCAATTTTGATACATCTAGAAATTATAATAATAGCGCTACACACATTCAGGAATCAAAATGACTGTTTTTCATTATCTCCTCAACTCTCGGCACATCCATAACACTTGTGATATCTAAATATCGAGTGTGTTACGGATGTGCAGAAAGTGGAAAAGGCGAAGTTAGAGTCTCTCATTGCTACGTTGGCTGAATTGGAGATTAGTATGATATTGAGTATGATTAATAAGCAAACCTTAGAGTGTCATTAGGCAACAAAAAGCTCTAATTACAGTAGTTTGAAAAAAATCGATATAATATCTAAGTACGTGGCAAACTCCAAATAACTTCAGCTTCCCTTTTCTTTTTTAGAATTCACTTTTACATTTTTCATATATCTTAAATCACCAATAGATACAATAATTATATGCTTTATTTTCATAAAGGATAGAGATCAGTACAAACTTTTGACCATATTATATCTTCACCACTATTTTGGTACAAATTATATCTTCACCACTATTGTAATGAAAAACTCCTAGCTTTATTATACATAAAAGAGCATTACAAGCATATAAAAAGGTTCTGATGACCTCATTTCCCTTTAATACATATCATACAAAGCCAAAAGCCAATGTGAGGACTACTTTTTTACACTCCAAAGTGCTTAAAAATTATACTATACAAAGTCAAATTTCTTCAATTCAAGTTTCATCTCATTACTATTGACACCGCATTTTTGCTAGTCTGCCTCCCCTAAAAGTAACATTTTTTGAAATTTTTTATTTCTAAACAACATAAAGTTGTTTGAAAATAAACTTTGAAATACACAAAGTTCCTTGTTAACTTCCAGATAAGGGTGCATACTAACAAAATCTAGAGTATTACTAGTTACTCCTAAACCCCTTAGTTATATCAACTAAAGCCCACTTGACCCAATCAACTTGGTTAGCCCAAAAGTAATAGCCATAGCTAACCAACCACCAAACAAGACCCTCATAGAAGACCTTAAAACTGGAGCCTTACCCAACACTGCACCTAACCAACCAAAAACCACTAAAGCAAATGTCACAGCTCCCAAAATAACTCCAACCCTTACCTTATAATCTTTTATAAAAGAAGCTGCAAGAAGTGGTACCATTGCACCTATTGAAAATGCTAAAGCTGAAGCTGCTGCTGCTTGTAAAGGATTTGGTAACCCTTCTTTCTCTATATTATTATCTTCAACTTCACTACCACTTCCTCTTTCATTATCTCTCTTTAATTGAGCAATTTCTATCTCAAGTTGTGAATATACAGAAACAAACTCACCTATAGCCATGCTACATGCACCTGCTACAAGTCCTGCAAAACCTGATAATATCATTGCTTTGATGTCTTGTTTCACTGCTCCTACACCCATCATTAAAGATGCTGTTGAAACTAACCCATCATTTGCTCCTAATACTGCTGCACGTAACCATTGAGATCTTTTTGAGTAATCAAATTCATCATTGCTTTCAATCTCTAGAGTTGCATTTTGTTGATGTTCATGTTCATGTTCATTGTTTTGATGAACGTATTTGGTTTGGTTGGATGCCATTGAAGAGGAAAGAAATAATGTTGAGAAAGTTTTGAGGAAGGGAATGATGAAATTATTAAAGAGAGGTGTATGAGGAGAGTGTGGAGGACACACGCAATTGATGAATGGTATTTATGGATGAAAAGTGTGACTGTGTTGAGGGAAAATGTGATGAGTGGGGCAATTCATCCACTAATTAAAAGACAAAGTTTGAATTCACCAAATTCATACGGAAAATATCCTATATATGTATAGGTTTTAAAGTGATATGGCTTTGCCTCTCTCTATTTATTAAAGTGTGCTAGTGCATGAAAAAAAGTTGAGAATGATTGTGGATAGTGTGTGCTATAGCTTCTATGGTTACACACATTATATATATAAAGGATATTGTGGTCAAAGAATGCAACTTTTTTTCTGTGTATAACAAGATATGCTTTAGCCTTTTAAGTATGCAATATATGTTTATATGTAAATTATTGAACCTTAAGCCATATTATTAAAGTATAGTGATATGTAATGTCACGATGTGAATGAATAATGGAAACAAAACAAACCATCATATATAGATCAATAGATCATAATTTGTTTTATCCATAAAGAAGCTAGCTATCAAAATGAGGTGTGCAATTGAAGGAAGTTATACCTGATCACCAGAAGCTCATGACTATTGCATGACTCAGGCAAAGGACAAAACGTAAAGATAACTGATATGGAATGGCTCTCTTTACACACGGAATAAAAGAGGGAAAATCATGTTATATTGAGGCATATCTTTGCTCCTTTAGTGACATTACAACACGTTCTAGCTGCAGCACAATGGGTATCGTGTTGCACCGGGAAACTAATGTGATATATATATGTGCTTCAAAATTACAATATAGATTCAATTTTTCATGTGGTTGATAATGATATCAGAAGTTATTGTTGGAAGTTCCAGATTCACTGCACTCACTTCACACACACACACGAGAGAGAGAATAACAGAATTCTGTTATTGTGAAAACTGTTAAATGTATTATGTCACAGAGTTACTTATATAGAAAATATATGACTCATGCTGAGTCAGCAACTAATGGAAAGCATAGAATCAAATCTAAGGGGATACTTCGACACCATCAACTTCGACAAGCAAGCTGAGGGTCGAACTAGCCTAGTCGAACTATCTCATTCGAACTAGCTTACTTATTTAACAGTTATGACCATTTTAAGAGTATTAACGGTAAGTACACTAGTTAATACTAGCACCAATATCGTGCTAGAAATTGCTACATTCGGTTTCGACAAGTAATTAGGGCAACTTACTGGTTATGGATATTGATGTGCTTGATTTGTTTGTTTGAAATCATGTTACGTGCTCTAAGTGATGGTTGTTTACTTGTTAGATATATGATACTTTTGGCTTTGATAACCCACTAAACAGAGTCGAGGAAGAGCGACGGTGGTGATGAGAACCAGTGTCACTTCTGATACCATGCTAATCTCAGTGAAGATGAGAGAAATGCTTTTCATTGAAAAGTGAAAAGTGGTTACATAAGTTTACTGTACAACATATATACCTCTGGTTGATCTAAGCTAACTACAGTTAACATTTAACTAAAGCTAACTAAAACCTAACTAACTTAACTAAGTCAGTTACATTGACTAATTAAATACAATAATCAGCAACTAATGCTAGAGGATAAATAAGAAGAGTTAATACTCCCCCTCAAGTTGGAGCATACAAGGCCATAATGCCCAACTTGGATATCAAAGTGCAAAAAAGATTCCTGGGTAGAGCTTTAGTGAAAGGGTCAGCAAGTTGATGCTTAGATGTAATGTGAAACAAGTTGATGAACTTGGAATTGATGTGTTCCTTGATGAAGTGGCAGTCAATGTCAATGTGTTTAGACCGCTCATTGAGTGCAGGGTGTGAGGCCAACTGTATGGCAGATTTATTATCACAAAAGACCTTGCAAGTTGTAACAGAAACTTGAAATGTGTGGAGTAGTTGCTTTAACCATAGCAGTTCAGAGGTGAGGAGAGCTGTAATACCCCAATTTTGTCCGCCTAATTGAAAATTGTATTGTTGTGAATGCCCAATTTTAACGGGTATTTTTCTTGTTTTCAAAAGAGCCCAAAAATATGTATCTCGTACAATTTTTATTCTCGTTTGTTGCGTGTATCATTTTTAGTAGTGTAAGCGTTGTGATACTCGTTGCGCATGCGCACGGGCGTCTCATCGTTTACGCGTGTTTGTTTCGTTACCGATTATTGTTATCCATGTATTTTTATTAGTTTATCAATCATTATTTTTATACAAAAAATCAGATTTCAAAAATTACTTTTTATTTTTATAAACAGTTTTTCTTTTGGTACAAATACATAAGTCAACTTTTGCTACACATATAGACAAAAAAAGTTAAAAGCAAAATAGTACAAATGTTTAAAACAAAAATACAAAGAAAGAGAGTGGTGCTGATGTGCGCTTGCTGTTGCTGTGTTGTTGCTGTTCAGTTCCTTTATTTCAAGAGTAGAGCTCATTTTCCTTTTCCTTTGTCTCTTTGCTCTTCCCATTTTGAGCAAAAACAATCTGCCCTCCTGCTGCTTGTATTTCAGAGACAGTTTGTACCCTTGTCTCCCATGAGTTTTGCTTCTCTGCTCAATACCACACCTACATCACACCACCAAAGACACTATAAATTCATACCCACAGACAGAGCAAAGGGGGGGGGGATCTTAGAAAAGAAAATGTGAGGTAAATAGTTCAAAAAAAAGGCCACAAGAAATGGAGAGAGAGACGAGAGTGAGTAAAAAATGTGAACACTGTCACTAAGCTACCACTCAACACAACAACCACCACCATAAACCATTCTTCACCACAATCAAAAACCACATCAAACAACAACAACCATCACAACTTCCTTAGAGAAGAAGAAGGAGAAGGAACCAAAACTCACCATGACAGAGTGCTCAAAATAGCTTCAGCCACCAAGCCATTCAAAGAGACTTCACCACTAACATCAACAAGCAGAACCTCATTATCACTGCCGCGAACACCACCGTCACCACCACACCTCAACCGCCGCCTCCTGCGCCCCAAACAGCCACTACAGCGCCTCCCCTTTCTCCGTGAACCACTGTCAGCCACCATCACCGTCGCCTCTTCTCTCACGGCCAAACCATCTCATCGTCGCCTCCATCGGAACCACCGCCAACACTTAAAAAAACCACCTCCGGTGCCTCACCTTTCCCTTCCACTTTCGATCTTGCCCTCCGTCTCTTTCGTCTCTCTCTCTCTCTCTCTCTCGCTCTTCGAAGCTTTCTCTCTCTCGCTCTTCCCTCCCATTTTCGTTGCTCTCTCTCTCTCTCTCTTGGAACTTACTCTCTCTCCTGTTAAGTGTGGTGAAGCGGCGCTGAGAGAGGAAGGGTTAGAAATTAGGATAGTTTTTTTTATCTATTAGCTTTATATAGTCTAGGTTTTATTTTATTTTTAGTTTTTAACCAGATGGCTTCCTACACCCCCCTGTTTTACTCACATACAACCCCATTTTGCTTTTTTTATTTTATTTTTCTTAAAAGCCCATAGTGCTATTTACACCCTTTGTTTTACTTCAACATCCCCCTCATCATTCTTGCATTCTTCTCAAAGATTCATCTCCAAATCTCTAGAATCAAGCTCAAGGTTGAAGGTTAAAGAGTAAATTCAAGTGGTTTAGCACTCATTCATCTTATTTCTTGCTTATTTAGCTTGGAGTTAAGGTATATTCTTGAATCTTAGCATCATCATCAAAGTTTTAGCATAAAAAATATAGATCGTCAATTTGTTTTTGCTTACTAAGCATTTCATTACATTTAGAGTTACATCTTATGTAAATATGTTAGTATAATTGTTGTTGTTGAAGGAAAAATGCATCTCAAGCATTTTGACAAGCCCTTAGGGAGGCTTTGGTGCTTATGGTGTTTCTCACCCTTGAATGATTGTTGATTTGTGTTGATTTGGATCTTGACTCTTGCATTTCATGAAATAAAATGTTGTCTCATGGCATATTATGTTTCGCATGTTTGTATAAAAATAGGGTTTATGTTAGTTTTGTGCATTTCTTTGCCTAATCACATGAACCTTTTACCAAAAATTGTAATCTAGTTTGTTTCCTTATGTTATCTCATTTGCTTTCAAAAATAAATGGGTTTTTGGTTATGTATTTGGGTAGCATGTTGTGAATAAATAGAGTTTTTATATGTTTGCTTATTGTCTCAAGTTGATGATAGGCAATATGATTCTCACTTGTGCTTAGTGCACCTTGCTTAAAGTGATGAGGTTTGATCTATATGATTCAACCCTTTTAGTTCATATGTTGTTTAAGTTGATGATTGGCAAGAAGATTCACACTTGTGCACTTGTGCACATTAATTTAAGTGTTGAGAATTGACCAAGGTGATTCAACATGCTTTGGTGTTTTGATTGTTAAGATGACTTGCTTGTTTAGGGTTTGCCAATGATCATGCTTGAGGCTACTCTTTTGAATTCATTTGTGCCTATCACTTCCTTGTCTACTCTCATGTGGAATCATTAATACTTGGATAGGCTCATTCCTTACATTGCATCTTCCACTAGATGTGCATTTAGACTCCCTTGCGTTTTGTAGAAATATTTGAGCATGGTTCTCGCCTAGCATCTTCCATTAGATGTGCATTTAGGTCCAATCTTGCCTACTCTTGCATTTTTGCTTAATGCCCAATTCAAGTTCCTTCTTTGCCTATTTATGTGTTGTGGTTTAATATGTGTAGTCTAGGCTAGTGTTTGCTCAAGAATTCAAATGAGATTAATTGCAAGTTATGACCATGTTGTTGTTTGCCTAAGGATTCGATTTCAATGATTGTGCCATGCTTGAATCTCCAAATCTTTTGCATTCGTTGTTTTCTTTTCTAAATAGCTTAGCATGAAAATGGTAATTAGTGACAATCACCCATAACCTTTGTTAGTTTGATTGTCCTAAGAGCCTAAGTTTCAAAAAAAAGATGTTTTCATATGCATAAGCTACTAGTGATAATCACCCATAACCTTCGTTAGTTTGATTATCATGAATGCTTTCAATTTCAAAAGATATTTTCCTAAGCATCGAAGTCATAGCAAGTGCTAGTGATGGCCACCCATAACCTTTGTTAGTTTGGTCATCATGAAGGCTTTCATTTTTCAAAAGAGATTTTTACATGCACTTAAATGGGTTCTAGTAATGGTCACCCATAACCTTTGTTAGTTTGATCATTATGAACGCCCTTTACTTTTCAAAACCAAAGCAAAAAGACATTCATTTACAAGGCTCGTTAGAACTACGTCACTTTGATTCCCATTTGGGATACGTAGGAGCGAGTCACATTCTCGTCAAGTGCATAACAAAAAGAAAAGAGTTATTTTCATAACAAAAAAGAATCACTTTTGCAAACCAAGATCATTTTCAGAACGAAAACCTTTTCCTTTCTAAAAACATTTTCAACCCATCGTCGCTAGTGGCTAATCAGAACCTTTGTTCGTTTAGCCATTGGTGGCGATGTCTTTTTCCCAAAAGAACAACAATCGATGATCACTCATAACCCTTGTTAGTTTGATCATTCGTGCCAATCAATCTCTTTCGAAAACCCCTTTCAAAAGAACAAATAAAAACGAGTCGCTACTAATAGTCAATCAGAACCTTTGTTCGTCTGACTGGCGGTAGTGACTCTCATTTTCAAGAGTACTTAGCGGTGATTACCCATAACCTTGGTTAGTTTAATCATTCACTAAATGCTCGTCCTATTTCGAAAACTCACTAAAAAGATAAAAGACAAAAACCTTTTTGAGGACACCAGAAGAACTACGTAGCTTTGAGTTCTCCATCGCACAGGGAGATACGTAGGAGCGGGCCATGTCCCGTCAAGCATTTTTTTTCTTCTAAAAACCCATTCTTCTCCCTTTTCCTTTTTCATAATAAATAAAGATTTTCATTAAGAATTTTTCAATAAGAAGTAGAGAGGCAAAATTAAGTATTTTCGAGTCAACACACTAAAACCACACATTTAATTAAAGGTTCCCTCTCAGTAGAGAGGACATGTGGGGTGCTAACACCTTCCCCGCGCGTAACCGGCCCCCGAACCCAAACCTCTCAGTTTTCGCAAGACCAATCGCTTTCCAAAAAAGGTTTTCCTAATATTTTCCTTAATAAATATTGGTGGCGGCTTCATTGTCTTAGGAAAAGTTGTGAACGAGGAAGGTTCTCCCTCGGGGACTTTTTCGGGCGCAACAAGAGCAAGAGCTCTGTATTCAGCTTCAGCAGAGGACCTGGATACTGTAGGCTGCTTCTTGGACTTCCATGTGGTCAAAGAGTTTCCAAGAAATACACAGAAACCAGTACGTAGTAGACTTTCTGGTTGCTGTACAAGACCCCGAGTAAGCATCTGCATAAGCAGAAACTGCTAGAGAAGGAGCAGAATCAAAGAACAGTCCTTGACTGGGTGAGGATCTGATATACTGGAAAATGTGGTGTACAACATGGAGATGAACTACTTTAGGCTTATGCTGTCAACAAACTCAGTCAATTCATCAGAGACAGGTTCACTATTGTCTTTATGGAGATTTATGTGGGGGTCCATGGGTGTGGGTAGGGCCTTGCAATTGTGGTAGCCAGTATTAGTGAGCAATTTCATGGCATACTTCTTCTGACATAGGTAGATGCTGCTTGGAGAGGTAGCTATTTCAAGCCCTTAGAAGTATCGCAATGGTCCAAGGAGTTTCAATTTGAAGAAATTTTGCAGCATGTGTTGAGTCTCAGTAATAACAGTGGGATTGAGGCTGCCAAGTATAATATCATCCACATATAATAAGAGAACAATGAAAGATGTACCACTGCCCTTTGTGAATAGAGAAGGGTCAGCAGTAGATTGAGAGAACCCTTGCTGCAGTATAGTTGAAGAAATTTTTTTGGAACCATTGCCTTGAAGCTTGCTTGAGACCATACAAGGATTTGTTGAGCTTTCACACTAAGTTCTCCCCTTGCTAGGATACCCCATAGGGGGTTTCATGTACACTTCCTCAAGGAGATCCCCATTGAGGAAGGCATTGTTCACATCCAATTGAACAAGATGCCACTGATTCTGGGCTGCAAGAGCAAGGAGTACTCGTACAATGGTGATGGTGACAGCAGGTGAGAATGTGTCAACAAAATCTAGGCCAAGTTGCTGGGTGAAACCCTGAGCAACTAACCTAGCCTTATACCTGTCCAAACTGCCACCAGCTTTGTATTTTACTTTAAACAACCATCTACAACCAATAGTTTTCTTGCCCTCAGGAAGAGGTTGCACAGTCCAAGTATTATTGGCCTCAAGTGCATTGATTTCCTCTTGCATAGCTTGGCACCACTCTACATATTTGCAAGCCTGGTGATAATAAAGGGGTTCAGGGGTAGTTGAAACTTGTAGAATTTAGGATTGGCAGGCATTGGAAAGTTTGGTTTGAGGATTGGTGGTGACATTGGATATTTGATGGTCATAGTCTTGCAAGTAGGTAGGAGGTATGTGAGGCCCAGTACTCCTGCGAATAGGAGGTGCAGGAGGTGGCTGGGGTGAGGTGGGTTGAGTGGCAAGAGGTGGAGTATCTGGAGCAAGATCAGGGGAGATATTTGTTGGAGTAAGAGGCTGAGCAGGGGTAGAATCAAGTTCAGAGACAGTGGGGCGGGTAGCAGGTAACAGAAGGTCTGTGAAGGGATCATCAGAGGTGTCAGGAATGGGGAAGTCTTTGAATGGAAATGAGGCTTCATGAAATGTGACATCTCTAGAGATTGTGAATTTTCTAGTTGTGAGGTTATACAGTTTGTAGCCCTTGTATCTTAAAGGATAACCTAGGAAGATACAGGGAGAGGCTCTAGGGCTAAATTTTGTGCGGAGTTCGGGGATAGTTGCAGCATATGCCAAGCAGCCAAATACCCTCAAGTGAGAGTAGGAGGGTGGTTTGTCATAGAGGAGGTCATATGGGGATTTGTGATCAAGGAGGGGTGGGGGTGTTCTATTGATTATGTGAGCAGCAGTGTTTATGCTGTCTCCCCAAAATTTTAGAGGCAAGGCAGCTTGAAAGATGAGAGCTCTAGCAACATTTAATAAGTGTTGGTGTTTTCTTTCCACAACAGAGTTTTGTTGAGGTCTGTGTGGACAAGAAAACTGATGCAAGGTGCCATGTTCCTGCAGAAAATCAACTAATGCAAGTTCTTTTGCATTATCAGATCGTATGCATTTGATACTTTTATCAAATTGTGTCTTGACAAGTGCAAAAAATTGTTTAATTTTTTTAGTGGCCTCAGCTTTTGATTTTAGTAGATAGATCCAGGTGAATCTACTGTGATCATCTACTAAAGTCAAGAAATAGGACTTGCCATCATAGGTGGGTTGTCTATAGGGACCCCAAACATCACAGTGGAGCTGATCAAAAGGTGCAGTGCACATGTTGTTGCTAGAATGGAAAGGCAACCGTTTAAACTTGGCTAGAGGACATATGGAGCATTGACTAGTATTGAAATTGTTAGGTTGCAATGGAAATTTTATTACTCACAGATTTCAATACAGAGTCAGATAAGTGTCCTAATCTGGAATGCCATAAGGAGGCATTCTCGGTTGAATTCAAAAAGGAAACAGAATTACAATGTGAACCAATATTGGTAACAGAGTGAACAAAATTTTTACCAGGATCTAAGTAAGAGTGTAAGGTGTATAGACCATTTTCCAACTCTCCTTTACCAATCTCTTTCAGCAGGTTTATCCCTTGCAGAGGAAAGTGTTTGGCAAAGAATGTTAGTGACATATCAGATTTTTTGAGCAATTGGCTTACTGAGACTAAGTTCACACCAAAAAAAGGAATGTATAAAACATTGTGAAGAGCGAGTGTGGGTGACAAGGTGACCGAACCTATACCAGTGACAACAACTCTAGTGTGATTAGGTAATGTGACAAATTTTTTGTAAACTAGTTTGAAATTGTGAAAGGATTCAAGTGTGCAACAAATGTGAGATGTGGCGCCAGAATCAAACAACCAATAACTATAAGGAAGAGGCTCATCAGAGTAGAGCAATGACAGAACCATACCAAGGCAAGCAGTATCCACTTGGTCAGTGGGAGGAGATGAGGCTTTTGCCATTTGTGCTTGAATGAACTGCATCATCATCTGGTATTGCTGGTTTGACACAGTTGTGGTGCCGTTTGCAGAGTCAGCGTCGGCAACGTTATTGACAGAAGCATTAGGCTTGTTGTTGGATGGCTTTCTGTTGAATGACGGCGGATATCCGTGGAGTTTATAACATTTCTCCTTGAGATGACCTAAGGTTCCACAGTGAGAACAACTAGGACGCTCACGACGATTAGGTTTTACCGGAGGAGCAGCAACAACACAAGCAACCGGAGAATCAGAAGCAACAGAGAGAGAACCGATCTGGCGATGCTTCTCATCTTGCGAGACCATAGGAAAGACTTTGTCGATGGCAGGAAGAGGACCCATCATGAGAATCTGGCCATGAACATGGACAAAATTGTTCGTTGAGTCCCATCAAGAACGTCATGACGCACTCATCTTGAAGATGATCGAGAAGAGGCTGGACGCCGGCACACGTGCAAGTGTGCACAGGGCGATATTCGCCTAATTCTTCCCACATCGCCATGAATTTGGTGTAATACAAACCGATTTACGATGAACCTTAAGTGCAATTGACAAGATCCTTCTTCAATTGAAAGATATGAGGACCATTGCGCTGCTGGAATCGGTTGTGCAGATCTTGCCACATAGCAGCGGCGTCGCTGGAGTAGAGAACACTTGCGGCAATTTCCTTGCTGATTGAGTTAAGAATCCACGACGAAATGGTGCTATTGTTGCGATTCCACGCAAGAAAGTTAGCATTATCTTCTCTAGGTTTTTTGACTTTATCGGTGACGTAGCCGACTTTGTTCTTGCCGTCGAGCGCCATGAGCATTGAACGCTTCCAGGAACTGAAATTGTTCTCAGTGAGAGGTTGAGTGACGAGAACAAGGCCTGGATTGTCCGATGCCTGAAGGTAGTAGACGTTATCATGACTTTGCGTCGGTGTGGTCATGGTTGCAATTGATGATGACGAATTAGAGTCACGCAAGGAGCAAAGAAAAGAGAGAACCGGAGCGACGTAGAGACGAAGACTGGAGGAATCAGAGTCGAGGAAGAGCGACGGTGGTGATGAGAACCAGTGTCACTTCTGATACCATGTTAATCTCAGTGAAGATGAGAGAAATGCTTTTCATTGAAAAGTGAAAAGTGGTTACATAAGTTTACTGTACAACATATATACCTGTAACACCCTGATAATTTCTAACTTGTAGAAACTACTGAAATGCACTACTGGCATACATCAGAGTGACTTTCCTTTTAAAATATTGAACACATACTAAACTTTGATGAATCACTCATCAAACGTGCTTACATAACTGAACATGAAATATATAAAGTCGGTCCTTACACCCTCAACTAGTGCTCAATACTCAAAACAGAAAGTCTGCGGAAGTGATTTACAACTTTAAAAACATAAGTCGTACAATCGTACAATCTAAGATACAAAAGAGACTGAAATACATAGCATAAAGAAATAAAAGCGTCAGCAACTCCTCAAGCATCTTCATAGCCATGCTTCACAGCCTTCCGACTCTTTCCCTGCTTCACTGAAAAACAACAACATGGATTGGGTGAGACAACTTGTCTCAGCAAGTTCTATCGAGACCCCTTACTAACTCTCTCGGTTCAATTATGCTTAATTCATTATTCTTAACTCATAAATCATAGTCCTCAAAATTGACTATGTGGCTGAACTAACGTTGTGCTCATAACCCCCAAGCCGGTCACGAGAGGCAACACATAAACTGAAAACTGATTTTTAGCGTGTCACCGGTCACTTGGCAAAATAAGCTCCCGGTGAACCCATACCACTAATCACTAGTGGTCCCCTCATGGGGCCTAGGTTCATAGGGCTCATGACTTCCCCTCCCCTAGCACACTAAACTGAAATAGGGTCGTCACCCTAACTGAACTAATGTATATATTTTAATATACCTGAACTGGACTGATCTGAACATAACAATGAACTGAGCATAATAATGAACTTAACTTAACACTGAGCTTAACTTAACACGATCTCATTAATAACATGATCTGATTACTAACATTAGGTGATCTCACACGGCTCACTAAGGTTATTAACTTATCTTATAATTATTACTCATTCACTCCGACTATAATACATCAACCATAATCAACATCAACATAACATAATCATCTCAAACACACTCAGCATAACCATGGCATGACAATTAACTTCATACAATGAATTTAACTTGATCATAATTAGCCTCATGACATTAACATGACTTAGAGCATTAAACTAACATCAATCACACTCAATTTTTATTACGTGATTAGGTAGGTTTTTGATAAGCTTTCTAACGCACCTGAGAACACTTAAATCGGACCACCGGATCAAAAGATATCGCGAAAACAAAATCGGTTAGGTTTGCTGAAAAATTACACTGCGTCGCGAACATATTCCGTCGCGACGCGAAAAGTAACAGAAAGATTTTTCGTTGCAAAATAATACATGGTCGCGAGGCGACGGCCACGAGTCGCGACGCGACCGTTGGCAGAAGTGCTGAAAATGGCTTTTCGAAAATCTTCGAGACTTAAAAACAGACACTCAACGCAACCAATCCAGTCCAGTACAATCATCAATTCAATCAAATATCAATTATCATCATCAATCATAATGCTCATCTAATCAAATTTCACAATCGCCTAACATGTTCTAACGCATTTTCGCAAAGCGGATTTGACACGGTTTCCCATAAAACGCGAGACAAAATTCAGAACACATACACATTCATTATCATGATTCCCTAGTGAGTTATAGAACTCACCTCTTGGAGACAAAGGCAATCGACACAATTCAGAAATTCAGCAAGACAAACACCGAGACTTTGCAACAAGGACCACGGCAACTCACGAACTCTCCAAATGCACACCCAACCGAAAACCCAGCTTCTAGTTGGTTGTACCCTGAACCCAGATCTGAAATGACTCCTAAGCTTCTCCAACTCGTGATTTGGCTGCTGAATACGATTATAAAGCTTGCCAATATGACATGCAAGGTTCAGATTCTGAAATTGGTTAAGTGGAGCTTGGATGGGTCTTTAATGATGATTTGAGGTTGAGGAGGGGGATGACTTCGAATTTAGTATCAATGGGAAGGGAATGGAAAGCTGATTCTGAAAGTGTTGATAGATTGAGCATGCATGGTAGTTTGAGGAATCCCCTCTTCTCTCCTTGCCTCTCCCTATCGCGCCCTCTCCCTCCCACTTTGGTTCTGTTTCAGAATTCTGGAAAATGAACTGTTGTTCTCTTTGATTTCAGCTGAATGGGGTATTTAAAGGATAGGGGGGAAAAGACAAATCTTCCCCTCACTTACTTATTCTATTCCCTATGACTCCTCTCCATTCTAATTAACCCAACTTGATGCAATTAGTTTTAATTAAACACACAATGCACATACTCATAAATCAAGGAATTCATTTTATTTCCAATCAAACTAAATAAATCATTAAAAATCATTTCATGCCAAATAATTTAAAATAGCGAAAAATTGGGGATATTACAATACCTCTGGTTGATCTAAGTTAACTACAGTTAACATTTAACTAAAGCTAACTAAAACCTAACTAACTTAATTAAGTCAGTTACATTGACTAATTAAATACAATAATCAGCAACTAATGCTAGAGGATAAATAAGAAGAGTTAATAATATATATTTACTGTATCAATCATATGAATCTAGACTAAGATGAGCTTGTATAAAAAGAGTTGACTCTTGCTTGTCGTTCTCTAACTTAATGGATGATACCTAGAGGATGGAGAGATTTGAGGTGGCAACATGACTAGACCATGTTGACGACTAGGTGGCGCTAGAGGTCCTTGTGGGTTGCACCGGCTGCACCGCCGACCGACCCTGATCTTCTGTGAAGGGTTTGAGTGAGAGCATATCTGTTGAGACCTAAAATATGATGGGCTATGCCTGAGCGGGGCGAAGCGAGAGGAAACTCTGGTGGAGGCCTACAGCGGTACTGACGTGTAAATCGTTCGTCTTACTTAGATATAGCGACAAAAGACTAATTGAACCATCTAGTAGCTGGTTCCTTCCGAAGTTTCCCTCAGGATAACTGGAGCCCGATAGAAAGTTCTATCGGGTAAAGCCAATGATTAGAGGCTACAGGGGCGCAACGCCCTCGACCTATTCTCAGACTTTAAATAGGTAGGATGACGTGGCTTCTTTGTTGAGCCACGCTGTAACACCCCGATATATCACACCTAGTGGATATACCAGAATATACTTTCATAGCATACATCAGAGTATTAATCTTGTTTTATGGACATTGAACAATACTAAAACCTTGACTAAACAAGTCAAAGTACCACTCATAATTCAACACTTAAAAAATAAGTACATAGATAACTTAAGTTTCATAGTTAGACTTCCTCGCCTCATTCCTAAAGTTCAATATCCAAATACAGAAATAAAGTGGAAACCGATATACAACTTTAAGTACGAGTACAAGTCATATAATCGAAGTGCTTAAAACTAGAAATAACATAAGCAGCTAGCTAGTCTTCAACGTCATCGTGCGGAACATCATCTAGCCATGGTTCACTGCTTTCGATTTTCCCCGTTTCTCTGAAAAACAACAACATTAAAGGGTGAGATAAACATTATCTCAGTGAGTCCTATCGAGACCCCTTACCAACGCTAACGGTTCATTATGCTTTATTCTTTTGCACTCGTAGCCCTACTAAGAGACTACGTGACAATATGTTCTTTTAACTCGTAGCCCTACTAAGCGACTAAGGGTTGCATTTCATACTAACACAACACCGGAGACCTGCAGTTTCAGTCCCCCGGTGAACCCAATCCACTAATCCTTTCATCAGTGGGCAAACATAGACGGGGCCTAGGTTATGGACTCATGACTTCCCTCCCCTAGTGTGCTATTCATGGAGGTCGTCACCTCAATTATTACATTAACATACCTTGAATAATGTCAAGTCATTTCATTAACATACCTTGAATTATATCAAGTAATTTCATTCCATTATCCTGTACATGTGTTCTCACTCGTAACCCTAATCGGTTATCATACATTTTACATACTTTGATAAATTTCAATGTCTTATACATGCCCACGCTTAATTAAGCGAATTACGGTTATTTCATCATTACATAGGGTTGGGGCAGGGATTGGAATGGACTTGGAACCAATTGGAATGGCTTAAAACATATTTTGGAAGAGGGTAACAGAAGTGGACGCACGGTCTGTGTGCTAAAGCGCACGACCCGTGCACATTTTCAAAGAAAATGGCGCATAGTTACAGACAGGGACGCACGGTCCGGGCGTTAAGACGCACGACCCGGGCGCATTTTTAAAGTTTTGCGCGTGAGTGACAGACGGATGCGCACGACCCGTGTGCAAGGGCGCACGATCCATGCGTATCAATCAGTGTTTCAGAAATGCAGTTTTTCAAATAAATTCCCATTCCGTTCGTTTCTAATATCCAGTCCGATTGATTTCCTAACACAACCGAACATTAATTCCAGTCCAGAACAATAATCACAACAATCACATAATTGTCAAACAATCGATACTTCATGAACATCAACACATGCATATTTCCAATTTACGGTTTTGACGACATTTTATGAAAATGAAACTCAATGTTACTCGACTTAGAAAACATGCAAACTCAGTATCGAAAACATCCCTAAGCGAGTATAGAACTCACCTCTTGCGATGAAAATCGCACACAACAACAACCACGTAGTTTATACACGAACAAAACCTCTAGAGCTATCCCCGAATCGATTCCCACACTCTCAAAACGCTCCAAAACTCACCCAAACGAACCAACTCGAATTCCAGCAACCAAAAACCCTCCTTTGAACTTTAATCCACAATGTAGCTGGCTCCTAAGCTTTCTAACTTAACATAGAACCTCCTTGAACCCGCTATAAGTACCCAAATGCCTCAAACTCCATTTTTAGCTAATTTGAGCTAATATCAATGGAAAGAGAATTGGAAGAGGAGAAGAATGGTACCGAAATGGGCTACATGCATTGAGGATTGAAGGAAATTTCTCCACTTCTTCCTCTTCTCACTTTCGCACTCTCTCCTCTCTCAAACTCTTCTATCTTTCTGTTTTTCAGCATCTGAATGTTGTGTGAGTGAGTGTTGTTGTTTTTACTGTTTTTAATGGGAGTGTGGGTCAGCTGGGGTAAAAGGCTAGGGAAAAGACCAATCTACCCTTACTTCTAATCCTCACTTAAAAACCACTTAAACCAATTTAAATCAAACAATTACTCATCCAAGCACACACTCATATCATTGACAATTAACCAACTATGACATATTATTATTTATGGCTAATCATCTTAATTTAGCTAATTAATTAAACATAACCTCTTGCTAATTTCAATAATTGAAATTAGCTAAATTGGGGATGTTACACACGCCATGGAATCAATATTCTAGAATTCACGGAGCAAGTTGATGGAACTAAGGGGATGGGGTGGGCGAGTGGCTACTCCATACCTCCAGTGCATATACTGAGGTTGGGTGGGATTTTGCGGACTTTGCACTAGTGGATGAGTCGTCGAACCAGGAGAGTACAACAGCTAGTCCCTTTTGACCTTACTCTTGTGAGGGATCCAGTTGTCTACCCATACCATGATTGGGCTAGTTTTTTATTGGGCGAGTGGATCGAGGATCTCTTATTAGTCGAAAATGAGGAGGAGGAGAAGGACCCTTTGGAGGGGTTTGATAGCGAAGAGCGGAGATACAACAAGTGCAACGCCCTTCACGAATTAATGTCTTGTTGGTTGTTGAATATTGTGTATTAATGACCCTTGTATATTTACCTCCCTTATATATTTACCTTTGTATATTTAAACTAACCACAGTTATTATTTTACACTAGCTAGTTAGATTATAACTCAAGCTGTTAGATTTGTTAGAGTACAGCTTGCTGGTTAGTTCAGTTAGAATTTATCATTCTGTATATACTCTATAGTACAGTGTTAATCAATTCATTGAATGAGAAAAACATATTTCACTTTTTCTATCTTCTAGGAGTTCTGGATTATCAAGATGGTATCAGAGCTCAATCATTGAGCTCTGGTTCTCGCCATCGTTCGTTCTTTCTTCTTCTCATTCATCCTCAGATTTTTCTTTGCCTTTCTTTCCTGATCGATTTCGCACTTTGTTGCATTCCGATTCTTGATCTTCGTTCGATTAAGACCTTCTTTCGAATCGATTTTGCGTTTATTGCATTTCGATTCTTGATTCGCAACTGCTAGGGTTTTCACCTCGCAATTTTTCCCTCTTTCTAATTAATTTCCCTGCGCACCGTTTCCTCATTGCTTTTAACCCTAATTTCAGCGATGGCGAACCAGAACCTTGAACAATATGCTGATTTTGCCACCAATTCCTCAAATCCTTTCTACATACATCCTAACGAGACACCTGTTGTGATCTTAGTTCAACCTACACTGGAAGGAAGTAAGAATTTCCAACCATGGATTCGGTCGATGCGTGTATCGTTGATCTCGAAGAACAAGATAAATTTAGTTGATGGAACGATTACAGCACCGGCGAAGACGAGTTTGATGTACAATCAGTGGTTTAGATGCAACAATTTGGTGTTAGCATGGCTTCAACGATCTGTTTCTGAAAGCGTGAAGAAGTTGATTGTTTTCTTTGACAAAGCCTATGACACTTGGAAAGATCTTCACGATCGCTTTGATCAAGGCGACATGTTCATAACTGCTGACATTCAAGAAGAAATATGCAAGCTATCGCAAGGTACGCGTGATGTAAGCGATTATTATACTGAACTGAAATCCTTATGGGATGAACTTGAAAGTTTTCGTCCCTTCTCCCTTTGTACCTGCGCCATTCCTTGCACCTGTAGTGCTGTACAGAATGTTAAGAAGTTTAGAGTCCAAGATTACACCATTAGATTCTTGAAAGGCCTCAATGAAGAATATTCACATCTTAGAGGTCAAGAACGCAACATCAATAAGGCCTTTTCCCTTGTGATCCAACAAGAACGCAACATCAATATTGGTAATCCATCATCGGGAACCGAAGCTGAGAATGAAACCAAAACTACCTCTATTGTGAATCATGTGCAAAGTTCCAACAGAGGAGGCCATGGCAATCGTGGCAGAGGAAGATTTGGACGTGGTCAAGGTAAAGGAAAAGGTTCAACTCGATTGTGCACTCATTGTAACAAAACAAACCACACGATTGAGACCTGTTACTTTCTCCACGGATTTCCACCAGGCTATCAAACAATAACTCAGAAAAATTCCACCAATTCTGGTGTAAGTGAGAGTGAATCTTCAAAACAAGAAAGCCAACACGATGGGAATGGAGGCACCAACAATGTGGCTCTCACTCAGGATCAATACAAGGTCATTCTGGAGTTAATTCAACAATCCAAGCAACACAGGCAAGGGCCTTCACATTCTGCCAACACTGTTCTGGCACAATCACCTGCGCCCAATCAAGTTTCTTCTTACAACATAATCACAGACCCGGTTTCTGGTAAGAAGTTTATAATTTGGATAGTAGATACAGGTGCAGCTGATCATATTATCCATGATTTGAATCTGTTTACTAGTTACAAACCTATTGACCCCATTAAGATTAATTGTCCCAACCATACAACAGCTTTTGCCACTCACATAGGGACAGTTCATGTTACCAAAGACATAGTATTATATAATGTACTCTATGTTGAAAATTTTGGCTCATATTTTATGTCTGTGCCTGAGCTTGCCCTAAGCAGTAAAATCTCTGTATTCTTTAATGATGATGGCTGCTTTCTTTTTCAAGCCCTTACCAACCGGATGATTGGATCAGCTAAACTGGAGAAGAAGCTCTACAAATTGCCCACGCAAATAACCGTGCCTGTTAGTGATCTGCACTCTGCTTGTAATGTTGTCAACCACCCTATTTTACCTTGTACATCCAATAGTAGTACTATAGATACATCTAGACTTTGGCACATGAGATTAGGGCATATCTCTCATGATATACATCATTGTATATCCACACAATTTCCATTTGTTCATTTTGAAAATACAAATACACCTTATGAAATATGTCAATTTTCTAAACAAAGAAAGCTTTCTTTTCCACTTAGTATTTCCAAGACTAATCATTGTTTTGAGTTACTTCATGCTGACATTTGGGGCCTTATTCCCACACTTCCATACTGGGACACAAATATTTTCTTACACTAGTTGATGACTTTAGTAGATACACTTGGATCATTCTAATGAAAAATAAATCTGAGACCCGTAGCCACCTCACTTCATTCATAGCCTACATAGAAACACAGTTTAGCACAAAATTAAAAACCATTAGAACTGACAATGGTATAGAATTCCTCATGAATGATTTTTATCTTAGCAAAGGAATTATTCATCCTCTTGTGTAGAAACTCCTCAACAAAATGGGGTTGTTGAGAGAAAACATCAACATATTCTAAATGTTGCCCGTGCTCTCTTCTTCCAAGCCAACCTACCTCACAAATTGTGGAATTTTGCCAAACAACAAGCCATCCACTTAATAAACAGAATCCCCACACCTATTCTACATAACAAATCCCCTTTTGAACTTCTCCACAAAAGGCCACCTTCCCTCACTCACCTTAAAACCTTTGGATGCATTGCCTATGCCTCTACCTTGACTGCCCACAGAACCAAATTTGATCCAAGAAGGCCTCAAAGGCTATGTTTTGTATGACCTTACTTCACACTGCCTCCTACAATCTAGGAATGTGATTTTCTTTGAGGAACACTTCCTTTTTCACACCAATTCTTCCACACCAGCTCAATCACCCGCCAATGATTCTACACCATTGCCAACCTTTCCCTTTGAAACTATACTTCCAAACATTTCAGACACAATTGTTGACTCAAATACTCACTCCTTTGCACCAATGACTATAGATTCCACCAATAATTCACATGAAAATGAACCAATCAACTCACCTGCATCTACCAACAGTCCCATATCCTCATCAGATTCTCCCAGCAGTTCTGAACCACAACCATCACCACCTCAACCCACAAGACATTCAACTAGAGTCTCTCACAAACCCAGTTATTTGCAGGAATATCATTGTAGTTTCTCTAGCTGGGCCAATCATTCAGAAGGTAATTCCTCACCATACACTTTATCTTTTGTTATCTCCTATGACAAATGCGCCCTACCATATAAAACCTTTTGTTTCAATACTTCCTCCAATTGTGATCCTTTAACCTTCACCCAAGCTGCTTCACACCAATGTTGGCAAAAGGCCTTGCAAGCTGAGCTTGATGCCCTTGCTTCCAACAACACTTGGTCTCTTGTTGATCTCCCTGCAGGTAAAACACCCATTGGTTGTAAATGGGTGTATAAAACAAAGTCCAGGGCTGATGGAACCCTTGAAAGACACAAAGCAAGACTTGTGGCCAAGGGCTACAACCAATTAGAAGAGTTGATTACTTTGAAACATTCAGCCCTGTTGTGAAACTCACCACAGTGAGAGTTTTATTGGCTATTGCTGCCTCCAAAAATTGGTTTCTTGAGCAGTTGGATGTCAACAATGCATTCCTCCATGGAGATTTGAATGAAGAGGTCTACATAGAGGTTCCCCCTGGTCTATTCAGTCCCAATTCTGCTCCCATTCACAAAGTGCAAGCTCAACAAGTCACTCTGTGGCTTGAAACAAGCAAGTCGTCAGTGGAACCACAAGCTCACCACCACTCTTCTCTCTTTGGGTTACATCCAATCTGAGGCTGACCACTCTCTTTTTGTCAAGTCCTCACATGCTTTCATTACTGTATTGTTAGTTTATGTGGATGACTTGGTGTTAACTGGCAACAGTATGGTTGAGATTACTGCTGTTAAGCAGATGTTAGATGACAAATTTTGCATCAAAGACCTTGGTGCTCTAAGATTCTTCTTGGGTTTAGAAGTGGCACGCTCTAAGACTGGAATTGTACTGAATCAGAGAAAATATACTCTGGAATTACTTGAGGATTGTGGTGTTCTTGCTGCCAAGCCTCAATCCACTCCTGTTGACCTATCTGTTAAACTCAGCAGCAACGAGGGGGCTCCTTATTCTGATCAATTTTCATACAGGCGCTTAATTGGGCACTTGCTTTACCTCACTAATACACGGCCTGATATTGCATACTCTGTACAACAACTTAACCAATTTGTTGCTAAGCCCCTAGATGCTCATTTCCAGGCAGCCACCCGTGTGCTTCGCTATTTGAAGTCAGCACCTTCACAAGGCCTTTTCTTTCCTGCAAATAATTCCTTGAGCATTTCAGGCTTTGCAGACTCTGATTGGGCATCTTGTAGTGACACTAGGCGCTCAGTAACTGGCTATTGCATTTTTTGTGGGCCCTGCACTTGTATCCTGGAAGTCAAAGAAGCAAAACACTGTCTCACATTCCTCATTAGAAGCAGAGTATTGAGCTTTAGCAAGCCTTCTTTGTGAAGTGCAGTGGCTGCACTATTTACTCAAAGATCTTCAGCTTGTTCAAAGCAGTCCTTCAGCTATCTACTGTGACAATAAATCTGCCATATATTTCGCACACAATCCCACATTTTATGAACGCACGAAACGCATTGAAATCGACTGTCATGTTGTCCGAGAGAAGATTCAAAAGGGAGTAGTACATCTCCTCCCAATCAGATCAGAAGCTCAACTCGCAGATGTTTTTACAAAGCCCCTCCATGCTACTTCCTTATATGGTTTTGTTTCCAAGTTGGGACTTTACAACATCCATAGTCCAACTTGAGGGGGGATGTTGACTATTTGGTATTGACCCTTGTATATTTAAACTAACCACAGTTATTATTTTACACTAGCTAGTTAGATTGTAACTCAAGCTGTTAAGTTTCTGTTAGATTACAACTTGCTGGTTAGTTCAGTTAGAATTTATCATTCTGTATATACTCTATAGTACAGTGTTAATCAATTCATTGAATGAGAAAAACGTATTTCACATTTTCTATCTTCTCTGAGTTCTGGATTATCAAGATTGGTAAACGTCAAAGTCAAATTAGATATATATTATTTGTTCTCAAGATTTAAATTAAACACCAAATTTTTTTGTCAGGATTGAAATAGGTATTCACTCCATAAGTTATTCAAAGCAATGGTCAGGACCTTTTTATATTATACGAGGAAAATATAAAATTCAAAAGCAGCTGCTATTTTGAGAGTTGCCATGAATATATATATATATATATATTCAATCTATTTTTGTTTTGGTCTAAAGCAACTATATTTGGTCAGATTTGTCTGCAATCTTAGCAACCAACCAGTACCAAATCTTTATCCTATTGAATGAATATATCGCAATGAAACCAAGTATTGGGCTTTATCATCAGCGTAACACTATACTCGTTTCTCATAAGTCACTTGAACAAGTGCTTGCCATCTACTCATAAAGTAAAAAAGAAATTACAAGAAAAGTGCCATTTGTCCCCAAACACTTAGTTCAGTTGTTGATCAAAGAGACACCGAAAAAAGAAGAGGTCAAGAGTTCAACCCATGAAAACTAATATTGTTCTCTCTCCTTAACTAATTAACTACTAAGACTTACCTAGTAAAAAGTGCCACTAGTTTGAACACATTCTAGCTTTTTTGGGGTTGTTTTTTGCTTCAGACTATTGTTGGCTGGCTACTCACAGAGTGTCCCAACGCTTCCAATGAAAGATTAATCTCCTTTCTTTCTTAGGATTAAATTTCGCACGGACTACAACTAATCGGGTCGACACAATACATACTTATGCCTTATCACTAGTTCGAGCTCTTATATTATATATATATATATATATATATATATATATATCTATATATATATATATTAGCTTATTTATTTACAACTATTTACAACTGCTGATCATAATATAATTTGAGAAATAAAAGTAAATGTAGAATGAAATGTGATTTAAGAACTAAAGAAAAGAGTGGATTGCTGAAGAGGAAAGCACCGAGTGCAATGATAAAAAGGAAGAGTAGTGAATTGGATAAATTGGGTAATGGAACAGAGTGTGCATCCTACACGAAGACCACCATGCATGGTTGCATGATTATCTCTTCTAATCGGACACGCAAACTAGACTCTTCAATGTTTTGTCCTCCAACGAACGACATACTTGCATTATTGGGTCAACAATGGAAAAATTAACAAGGTCCACAACTCTTTGTCTCACTAAAGCTCAATGTATTAAAGTAAGTTGTTTTACTTGAATAGTGACATCCATTAACAAATGGCATCGCTGAGTTGAATTCATGTCAAAGTGAGAGAGATACAAAAGACTAGAGATAAGATTTATGGTTAATTAATAATGATTTTGTTTTCAAGAATGAAGTAATTCATTAGTGTGTGTTTCATTTCAGGAATTGATTTTATCTCAGCTAAGCATGGTTTTAGTTAAATAGAGATGTCTAGTTTCTGTTCAATGAAATTGATTTTATTTCCAAATAAAAGTAATAAAAAAAGTTTTTGTGTTTTGGTTAAAAAATTGATACTAAGTTTGATAAATATTGCTTTCAGAATAAAATCATTCAAACTTTTACTTCAGACTTAATTTTAGTTAGTTTATAAAAGTAAGTTTAGTCAAAAATGTTTAGATGTAAACTCAAATACTGGAATACCTAAAACTGCAATTTTTTGCTTATTATAAATAGGCGAGAAAAGTTTCCCTATGTTGTCTAAACACGATATCACATGTAGCCAACTTATAGTGTTCCGACATCGCTTATTGTCATCATTGTTCAAGTTGTCGACATTGTTCATGTTGTTGACCCATATTGGTCGAACCATTTATGGGTCGACCTTAAAACCTAACAATTGTTTTCTTAAGAAAAAATATTTATTAATATGGAGAATTATTGAATTAAGGACCCATGACATAATAATATTAGTTTCATAGAGAAAACAAGGAGATAGAGACCAGAAGACTCGAAGGGGTTTTAGGAGCACCTCAAGATCAGAACATAACATACACAACATAAGCAAAAGGTTCTATATCTTGAAGATATAGAGACCAGAAGACTCAAAGGGGTTTTAGGAGCACCCCTGGATCAGAACAAAACATACACTACATAAGCAAAAGGTTCTATATCTCGAAGATATACTCCAATGGGTCCACACCACTTTCGTAAAAAATGTCTGGCTTAGACCTTGCCATAAGCCATTTCCATAAATAAAGTTTAATTGCAAAAATTTTAGGCGTAGTTTAAAGGCTCACGACCTTTGGGTGACTCCACACACCCCTTTTTGTTAGAGCCGTAGCTAGGTAGTCACTTTGGCTCATTGAATGGACACATCCCAAATCTCGATCAAAGTTGCAATTTTTTTGAATGGGCTTTCTTTCCTCAATGGTTCTTAACACATTGATTGAGACGACATCGATGAATGATCTCTTTGATGTTGTCTCTTAGTTGAGCATAGTCATCAGTAGCATGTTAAAAGGATTTGAGAAATTGACAATATTTTGTCCAATTTGTGTTGAACCCATGTAAAGGTGGCGCCTAGAATTTTTGTATAAATGATTATGCCTTTTAACGTACATTAAACACTCATATGTGTTCTGGTTGAATTGACATGGGTCTTTTCTAGCTTAATTAATGGCCTCGAGTTCAAATCCTAGTTTTAGGAATGTAGCAATTTTAAAATCCTTGAGGGAAGACTTGGTTGTCCATATAGTCTTACTTAGTTTCAGAGATTAGTCTCCACATATAATTACTCTAGAGTCTCTAGGAGGATACCCGGTATGTACACACAAAAAATCAAGTGTTATTTTCATATCAAAAAAATGAAGAGCATAGTGAAGTTAAAATTTTTTTTTGTCTGTTTAGATGAAATGATAAATAAACACCACACACTACCACTGGTCACACCTGGGTTCGAACACTAGTGCAAAAAGGGGATTTAAAGTCAGGCGAAAAGGGGATTTAAAGTCAGGCGGGCGCTTGACTTTTATTAAGTCGACTTTGTATGTCTGGAGTTTTAAAGTCAAGCGATAGCCTGACTTCGTAAGTATGTTTTAAAGTCAAACATTTATTGCGCCTGACTTCGTAAGTATGTTTTAAAGTCAAACATTTATTCTTGCCTGACTTCGTATGTATGATTTAAAGTCAAGCATTTATTCTTGCCTGACTTCGTATGTATGATTTAAAGTCAAGCATTTATTCTTGCCTGACTTCGTATGTATGATTTAAGGTCAAGCTTTTATTATTGCTTGACTTTAAATCATACTTACAAAGTTCAAGCATTTATTCTTGCCTGACTTCGTAAGTATGATTTAAAGTCAAGCTTAAACTTGCTTGACTTCGTATGTTTGATTTAAGGTCAAGCTTTTATTATTGCTTGACTTCGTATGTATGATTTAAGGTCAAGCATTATTGCGCCTGACCTTAAAAGTTTTTTTTTTTTAAATTTTGGTTTAATCTATACACCCTGGTTATACAAATTTTTCATTAAAAAGAAGCGACTCCACTGGGGATCGAACCCAGATCTCTGGTCCCGTAGACCAGCGCCTTATCCATTGGGCCATGGAGTCATATATCAGTAAAGTAACGCTTAATGAATGTAACCAATCAAGTGCTAGTCAACTTGCATTCTCAAAAGAGAGTAAAACATATATATTTCTCAAAACAAGCATAATTTCCCAAAACAACTCTGATTTCAACATTAACCTTGAAAATTCTCAAGGCAAACTAGCAGTATACACTATACAGAGGCTGTTAGCAACAGGAAAATAACTAGAACAAAACAATTGGGATCTTAATAAAATTCATGATTTAAATTACATCAAGACTTTGCCTAATAGAACTGAATATTATACTTGTACACTGAATACAATGGCTAAGTTACAACATTAGGATCATGATGTAGAAAATACCTTAGCAGATACAAAACAATTGACAGCCTTCTGTGCTCAACCATATCCGGCAAAATATCTACAAAAATCTGAAGGAAGAAATAACATATCAGAAGATGGATATGCAAAGAGTTGCTTTCAATCATGTAGGAGAGACATGAATACCCAAAAGCAATTTCATGAAAAAGCAATTTCATGCAAAGAGTTGCTTTCAATCATGTAGGAGAGACATGGATATGCAAAGAGTTGCTTTCCACATCATCTGTCTTAGACAACCAACAAGGAACAATTGCAGATAAAAGCTTCTCAAAAACAAGCTCAATGAGTGTCAATCTACAGGCACATAAACACATAAATGGTGAGACCATGGCTAATATCAGATTAAAATCCAACGAAAAACTTGCAATACATTACACTCTAAACATGATTTGTCTAGCTATCAATAGGTGTATGTATGCATCAATAAATTACATTGACAAGAGCATGCATTTGCTATTTATACTGGTTAGAGATCAATGAAATGAAACAACATGAAAAATGAGAACCACTACAAGAAACTAAATCTTATATCAATTGTCTAAGGTAGCATTCAGAACTAATAACAACTTAATCAATCTAAAGAACTTGCATAACCTGCAAATGTGAAGAACCTAACAACACTGATATACAGCAAATCAACATCACTTTTTTTTTACATTCATGAAATAAACTATTTAAAATTTTACTTATGCCCTCCAACCATACCGGGTCCCATTGTCCCTGACATGCTAGATGATGTGCCACTGCTAGTCATTTTTACCCTTTCATCTGTGTTTCCAAAAACATTCAAATCTTCAAATAACCTGTAAGATGGTAAATTTGCAGGATAAGTTTGGGGAGCAACATAATTGTTGAATGGTAAATTTGCAGAATATGTTTGGGGAGCATAAGAATAACCTTATGTTCTGGATGGACCAGGTATTTGATGCATGTCTTGGCTAGGGGCCGATGGCGCATATGTTGTCTGCGGAGAAGATGGATCCATGGACAATGTGATACTCAGTAAGTCAATGATGTCCTGATCTTTTGACATGCTAACAGGGGGAGGCGGGTCAGGAACGGTTAGTGCATTGGACGGGCTCCGGCACATATGGAGCTGTGGCATCTTTTGAAGTTGCTGGCTGTGTCTTAGAATGCCTGCATAGTAAGAAAGAGTTCAAACTGAATTAATTGAATAACAAAAATTACTGACATAACAATCTTATTAACCACAACCTAACGAGCAACTTGTCGCATTTGAAAATTCACTGGAAATATCGATGAAAGAAACATAATCAGGAAGCAGATACCTTCGAGCTAGCTGTGCAAATTCATCTTCTTCCTCTTCATCACTCTGGCCCCCAGTTTCAGAATAAACTATGGCTGAAGGACTAGCTTTAGGTGTTGAAACAGATTCTACAGAATTGGAGCTCTTCACTTCAGTTTGATTGACACCGGAGTGAACTTCCGTTGACATGAAACTGGAACTTGAACTTGCACCTTGAAGCATGGATAACCGGGGAGTTCATGAGAAAGTAGGAGAATCACTTTGAGACAAAGGGATCAGTATCAGTTATGTAACATAATGAATAAACCAAGCAAAATATCTATACAAATAGATGCTATTGAAAAGACAGCTAGTTGCGAAAATATTTTTACCATGCAATAGTGCCTGTCTTTTAGCATTATAGGCAGCATTGAATAACCTCTCCCTCAGACCATCAGATGTTTTAACAGCATTAATAATACTGCCAAAAATACAAATCAAAAGGCACAATGAATATACAAGTAAATGAACGGTTCTAAAAATTGCAATATAAATGTATGCTTGTTCTACCCAGAGTATATTCTATTATATAGGCGAGGAACACTTCAGAAGACAGTAGGTCTTAGAGCCGCTAGGTCATCCATTAATTTCAAATTATCCTGTATGAAAAGGTTAAAAGGAAAATGTTAGGCTTACCTGAAAAGATTATATAGTGAAATAAAAATTGACCATTATAAAATCAACCTTAATGCATCATATAAGGCTAAAGCAGAAACTACAACAAATTAATTTATCAGAAAAAGTATAAGCTCGATCAGAATTAGTAGACATTTTCCAAATGAAAGGAAGAGAGAAGCCAAATTTGTTTAAGACACACCCCCTGGTAAAATCCCACTGCAATGCCAAAATATACATTCATGACTTGATTTGCTCTCTCATAAATGTGTGCCAAAGGGAGATAGGATATATAACTGAAAATCAAAGGAAACTAAGGTAAATGACAGTGTAACAAATATCATGACAAGAAATGGCAATGACTTTAGTATGCATTTAAAAAGAACTCACACATCAGAAGGGCTGAATTTTTCATCCATACTGGCCCCGGCAACATTTGCAATAAAGTTTTCATGGGTCAAGACAGCACCCTGACCAGAATTTGTTAAGTGGAAAGATGAATAAAAAATTATTTATATAGCTACCTACCATAAGCAAGGAAGATATTTTAGGGGAATCATATACCACAAAGAAAAGTAAACCATAATTTTATAGGAACCTTCGTACCTTTGGGGTTCCAGTTGTACCACTTGTTTAGCAAATGGTTGCAACATCACTAGGTTTTGGTGGGCTAAAGGGCTGAAGGTTGCTGCGCCCCTATATCCAACCACACAAACAATGAGTAACAAATATATAAAATATCAGTAGGTCAAATAAATTGTAACACCATTTAAAAAAGGAAAAAAAAAAGCTGATAGACCACAATAGATATATAGATAGAGCACTTCCAAATTCACACTTCCAAACTAGGTAAATATCGTGTAGTGTACGTAGCATGATAATAAAACATAATCTGATATGAATATGCATTGCTCTATAAAATCAACATGCTTTGACTGAGACAATTAGGTTACCTGACTAAGAAGCTTTGAATATGTAATAACTTGAACTCCAACTGATGATGGAAGGGATGGAAGTTGATCATCTAAACCTCCAACTACCTGAATAATAACAACAAAAAATCATTACAAACTTTCTTTGTGAATTAACATTTTCTTGCAAACATAAGCCATAAATTCACACATACCACAATTAGACGCACAGTTGGAATATCAGATAAGTAGCTCAGCAACTGCAAGGAATGTGACATCATACATAAATTTGCAAAAGAAGACTGAGAATTATATAAAATATTATAGGAAAACATTAGTGTATAAAAACAGGAGTACATTTTATAGATTTAACAAGTTAATGGCTACAATTAGATAGTCCTTTCAAATAAGAGATCAATAGATTTACCAATAGCCTCATATGATCATGTTAGCTAATTTTTTCTCTCCATATAGAAACGCTTTTACAAAAGAAAGAAATTAATTAGCATTTTCAGCATTTCAAAAACCAAAAAGTTAGCAACATACTGTTTTGTTATTAATTTTCAATCTCTCTCAAATTAAACCATACTTTTTAATTCACTAATAATTTTAGATCAGCTTCCTCTTTATCCAAAAATAGAGCAAAAAAAAACTACCTTACCATTTAATGTATATATTTTTCTGCAAACTAAAACGCTTTCGCAATAAGAATATCAACTTCACTATATCACCTATAAAATATGCTTCATTTTTTCGGGAACCAAACAAAAAAAAGCAAGAATAGAAAAACTTACAGGGGGAGTTGAGTAGGACTCAAAAGCGAAGCCAGCAAGAGTAACAGCAAGGTTGATATCAAACGGAGGCCGTTCATCATCTTCCTTAATAGAAACCTTTTCAATCTGAGAACTAGTTTTTGAGCAACAGCAAATCCAGAAAATTCGTTCTCTTCCGTGAATCCTGCTATTGACAGACATAAAAGTGAGCGTGTGGGTAAAAGATGAGGATTTTAGGGTTTTTGTTTTTCAGAGAACAGTGAACTCGCGACGAAAAGGGAAGAGAAACTAAGAGAAAATGGAAGGTGATTTACCTGGTAGAGAAGACAAACAGCACGAAACTGTGAGCCACGAACGAAGTGCACGGCGAGGCGTGGCGGAGAACGGCGTGAGATCTGAGCTTCGTGTTCTGGCGTGAGATCTGAGAGTGAAAACGAGAACACGAAGGTTCTGAGAGAGAGGGTGAGATCTGAGAGTGGAGAACGAAGGGTTCTCAGAGAGAGTGAGATCTGAGAGTGGAGAACGAAGGGTTCTGAGAGAGAGTGAGATCTGAGAGTGGAGAACGAGAACGCGACGGTGAGGGAGAGGAAACGGTGAGAACGCGACGGTGAGGGAGAGGAAACGTTGAGAACGCGACGGTGAGGGAGGGAACGCGTTTTCTGAGAATGGAGAATTGGAGGGTTCGCGTTACTGAGAGTGAGAAGAAGGCTTCGTGAGAGTGGAGGGATTCTGAGAGTGAGAAGGCTTCGTGAGAGTGAGATAGGGTTCACGTAACTAAATTTTTTTTTCTTCTATTTTTGGACTTTAGAGGTCAAGCGAGAATAGATGCCTGACTTCTAAAGTATTAAAATAGAAACAAATAATTTCACCCTTAAATATTACAAGTTTGCCACCGCGTTACTTATGTAGTCAGGCGAATACACGCCTGACTTCTAAAGTCTACTTTTTTTCCCTATTTGTTCACTTTAGAAGTCAGGCGTGTATCCGCTTGACTTTAAAACTCGCGAGTTTTGCCTTTTAATTACAAGTTTGCCACCGCGTCACTTATGTAGTCAGGCATCTGAGCGCCTGACTTTAAATGTCTAATTCTAATGTCATTTTTGCACTAGTGGAACCCGAGAGCCAACGTCCCCAGGTCGCTGAAATTGCCAAGACAACCAACAGTGAGGGACAGTGAATGTAACATCCTAGATTTTAGTCGACATTAAAATCCGGAACGTTACTTTTTAGACCTTTCAGAGATGTAATATGATAAGTTGGATTAAGCCCAACTAGATAATAAATAACTAACTGTCAATACATAATTGATACAAAGTATCCTCAAAGATTGGCCTAAGCGCTTAATCCAAAAATTCGTATTACATAAATCCTAACACATCATTAGGCCAAGCCCATGGTTCCACAAAATACATAAATGGTACAACTTATAACTTAGCATTTGATAATATGCTAATCTCCTCAAACATTATCCTCAGAGAGTGATATTTCTTCTCTTCACCATTACCTGTCTATCTGAAAAACAACAACAATGAGGGGTGAGATTACATAATCTCAGTGAACTCTTCGCGACTCCTTACCAATACTCTTCGAGTATCTTTTATTATTTTACCTATGATGCATCCCCCTGCGCCATAGACTTACATAATATAAAAGCTACGACGATACATATATGGAACCCGTGTTCTATAAATAAATAGAATCCTATAACTAAACCTCTTGGAATCGTAATTCCTTAACCTCCTGGGCCTTGAGACAGTTCATGGCGCCGCCCCAAGTACATCATCCATTCATTAGTTCATTTATGGTGTACTTATATACGTACTAATTAGTTTTCTCATGACTCGTTCGTTCGAAAAGACTTTAATTCGACACAAAAACCGTTTATCCATCTCCTCTAAACTCAACACAATCAACAAATGAGTTCAAACAATAACATCTAACATCATACATGTTTTCAAAAGAAACGACTTTGCAATCAATTTGGAAACGTTCACTTGCCACGTTCAAACAACATTCAACCGTAGACATTAAACCTCAACAATCACAAGCATGTTAATCCTTTCAATGTTTTACTATAATTGTAGTTCTTCTCATTAGCTTTCCAACGCATCCAAAAACACTCAAATCGGAGTTCTGGATCAACTACGAAGAAAACGGTCGGAAGGCTAACAGGAAGCATTCATAATCGATTATACAGCTCAATAATCGATTATCACATCTTGATAATCGATTATGACAGTTTAAAAATGATTTTTTTTGGAATTGTCACTGATAATCGATTATGGCAGCTTCATAATCGATTATCACAGGTCAATAATCGATTATGAAGCTGTTTTCTGCATAAAAATCAGTTCCAGAAATAGTTTTAATCGTTCCAACACCCTCCCTTCACTCCAAACTCAATCCAATCAAATCTAACTCAACAACACAAACAACCAATCATATCAATCAAACAATTTGGAGCTAGTTTACACCAAAATCACGGCACGATAACGTACACCAAACCGACAACAACACATGATACCGAGACTTCATCGAATAAAACCTAAAAAGGAGTAAGAACTCACCTTAAAGTAGAATACTCTAGGTTTTGCAAAAGATAAACTCCTACCAAGACCAATAGAGTTCGTAAGGCTCCCAGCTAGCATCAGCTCCCAACTCTTCTCTCCAACCATGCAAGTCGAAGCTAGTGGTAAAGGAAAGTGTGGTGACCAAATTTCTGGTCTTGTGCTTTGGTAAGGCTGAAGGTCCAAAATGATGGAGATGGTAAGGTTACTGAAGTTGTAATTTTGAGTGGAAATCAACTATGAAGGAGTGGTGTCCATCTTTCCTTCTTGCTTCTTCCTCTACCCTCTCGAGCTTCTCTCTCTTTCTAGGGTTTCTTCAAGTTCTAATACTGAAATTATGAGATTTAGAATTGGTTTCCCACTCTTTTGTCTCAGCTGAGTTAAAAGAAAGTGGGTTGGACTTTAATCGGGCTGAAACTTATTTAACACTAAACTTCTATTTACACCCACCCTTTTTACTATGCAAACTATGTCAATTATTCACTCAATCAACCCACAATGTTTAACTAACTATAAAATCAATCAAACACACTAAACATATAATTTAAATGGATGGAAACAAAGATAATATCTAAGGCAATTACCCGATAACACTCGAAGTAATTTGTTTAATTACTTTGGGTGTTACGGTGAAGCTAGGAATTTGGTTAGGAAAAGCCAAATAGAGATGAAAAGCATCATTAATAAGTAAAGAAAATCCAATTATCATATAGATGTTGTATAAAACAATGCCGAAAATAACCAATACCGTTGACCCAGTGGCTTAATCTACCGTGGGACATGGACGGTCGATCCGGTGCTCCCGGATTTGATTCTCATAGTGGACAAAATTCCTGTTGGCCAATGCATCTTAAACACGAGTAGAGATTAGTCTTTCGTTGAAAGTGTTTAGACACTCCGTAGGCTAGCAATGATCCGCCTAAAAAAACAATGTCGAAAATCATGGAATGAGTGCAATAACTTTGGAGGAAAAGGGAAAAAATTAAGTGGAAAGCAGAGGCAGAAATATATAGCTCCCCAGTCATTGGTGAACACACTAGTAATGCAAAATGAAATTGACCAAGGAGAACAAGACAGAGAATTGGACCAACGTTGATTGTCTTTTTTTTTTGATACGTTATCTTTATGTTACGGTACATGAGTCCCAAGTTTAAGAATTCCTCATGTCTCGTGATGTAGAAGCCAGCAAAGTAAAAGATTGCAGTAAAGAGTGGGAGAAAAAACAAAATGATGAGATCATACATAAAAAGCATATATATTGAGAAAAAAAAGAGTGAAGGGACCATTTAGTCGTCCATACTCCTTCTGCTCGACGTACCACAATCTTCTAGTTTTTTTTCTTCAATATTCCAAAAAATGCATTAACATGATCAATAATGCAACCGTAATTGTCCAACTCTTTTAAAAGGATAAAAAAGTATAAAAAGTTAGGTAAGAAAAGCTCAAAACGTAAAAAGATAAAGAGAATGTGATGGTGAAAGATGAGTGTGATTTATGATACTAAGGAAATTGTTTAGTATTTGTTAATAAAAGGGTCATTTATCTAAAAATATTTTAAAAAAAAAATTGGAAAAAAAAAATTTTAAAAAAAAATTAGGAATTTTTTTTGTTTATTAACCATAGATTTATACCACCATGGTTAGTGGCCACTAACCACAAATGTGCATAGCAATGGTTAGTGACCACTAACCACAGATATGCATAACTGTGGTTAGATGCCAATAGTTAGATGTCACTAACCACAAATGTGCATAACAATGGCTAGTGGCCACTAACCACAGACATGCATAACTGTGGTTAGATGCCACTAACCACAGTTTTGCATAACAATGGTTAATTGCAGCAAAACCAGCCTGGAAAGAAGAAGAAGAAGAAACAGAAAATCAAAATCAAAGATAAAAAAACTCGTTTCCATTGCAAGCGACCACCCAAACCGAAACAACGTAGCTGATAAGATTACACCACACCAGACGATCTCATAACAGTCACCGATCAAATGACCACTGTAATGGACGGCAAGGTCGTGGCACAAGCCATCCGATCTGAAATCGCCGACGAGGTTCATCTCCTCTCTCAGAAATACAGCAAGGTTTCTGGTAAATCGCAGCCAGATCCATCTCTTTCAGAAGTGTTTTCTCCTGCCATACAGGTTTCCAATCAAACATAAAAGAAGCATCACTGAAAATAGAGAACGTGAACACCACGACGGCGGAGTTGTCGACAGTGGCTTGCCGCGATCGAAAATGAAATCATGGTGCAGTGGACGGAGACGGAGACAGAGAAGAAGAAGGAAACAGTTATGGGAGTTGTGGGATTGAAACTTGAAAAGATGCGGATCTTAATTTTAAAATGACAACAACACCTTTATTCATAATAACCATTAGATCAAATTAGATTAATAAAAAATGGATCTAGTGGTTAAAATTAATTTAGTAATAGATACTAAGCAAAATGCTTAGTACCGTAAACCATAGCCGTGAAAGATGAATCTTTGCTATTTCTCAAATAGCATTTCTTATATTTATGACAAAAAAAGTATATATACTATTTTATTTCTTATAAATATAATGGAAAGTATAAAACATTTTGTTAGATGCAGCTTGCTCACCCACACCAACGAGTATTTGCTGGTCCCTTAAAGATGTTTTTATATGTGGTGTGTGACCTAAGAATCCATTTCTTTATATATATATATATATATATATATATATATATATATATATATATATATATATATATATATATATATATATATATATATATATATATATATATTGGACATTTAGGGTATTCAGAATTCTTAACAATCAATCATAGTACAAACACTACAAGAAAAAGCCCCGTTTCCTGCGAAATTTTCCGACGAACTCTTATTCGTCGCTATTTCCGACGGATTTCCGACGAAAAAGTCGTCGCAAATGCACAGCAGAAGAGGCGCTTAAATTCCCGCGCACGTTTGCGACGAAGTTTTTGTCCGTCGCAAATTTCCGACGGATATTTTCTTCGGAAACCTCTAAAAGTCCGTCGCAAAGTATCAGATCTCAAATTAAAGGGAACTCTTCCCACGTACCCTCTCATTTCAATTCACGCATTCCAGTATTCCACTCACTTCTCATACCTCGTCTTTCACCTCCCTCTCAGTCACCCTCTCTCTCTCAGTCGCCCTCTCTCTCAGTCACCCTCCCTCTCGTCTTTCCCCCTCCACCTACCTCCGCCATTGCTCAGCTCGTCCTCCGCCGCTCACCACCACCATTTCGTCCCACCCTCTTCAACCGCCAGTCATCTCCATCTCTCAGCGAAGCAGAACCGCCCTTGACCTCGACTCTCCTCCCTTGACCTCCGCCCTCCTCCGTTGTCAAACCGTGCTCTACGGCCACGATGATCTCCCTCTCCCCACGCCTTTCACTCTCCCTCTCCTCGCGCGTCCACCACTTTTCGTCTCCGCCGTTTCTTGGCCGTTTGCCGCCGTATCTCCGCCTCTTCTCCGCCGCAACGTTCTTCTACTCAGGTAATTTCTATTAGTTTTCTTAATTTGTCCCAACTTTCACTGATTGCAGAAACCCTAAATGTCCCCATTTCTTTTTGAAACGAAACCCTAACCCTCTTCCCTTTCAATCTGTTGCAGCATCAACAACGTAGAACCCGAAAACGTTCTTGTTATTTTCAATTTGCAAAAGTTTTTTACAAATTTGATTGTTATTTGTGCTTACGTTTAATTTTTGAGTTTTTGATCTTTTTTATTTGATGTTATTTATCGTTTCTGTGACTACAAGTTCTGTTGACCTATAATATCTATTCAGAATTTTAAATAGCTGTTACTTTCATGTTGACTTGTTTTGAATTTGTCAATTTCTGTTTTTTTATCAACTCCTATAATATTTTACTGTGTTTCAGATTGCTTTGTGGTTGATATTATGGTGGAAACCTATCAGCGTGATGGTCATTTTGTCCAAGATGTTCTTTGTAGGTTTATCTGTTATAAACCCTTTTGTTTCTTTTTGTCTGTGTTAGAGGAAGGGGGATTAACTATCTGATTTTATTGATCATATCATAATTATTATCATTAATCAGGTTTTGCTATGCATGTATGCAGGGTCTCTTTGTTTGCGGCCCTTGGCTTTCTTCTCTACGGTGGAAGGTTTGTATATTGCAATTTTCAACTACATTTGATGTGTTTGGATTATGGGACGGAATTAGTGCATTTGGGTTTACAGAATTAGCATATGTAGCAGCTGTGAGTCCTTTAAATCTATGATGCCTTTCTGAACTGATGAAATTCCAACAGTGCAAAACTTGGTCTGAGTATATGATATATTTTGTTGACCAGTCCCTTTCTTTTATGAAACATGCAGTTATAATTCTGTATAGCAGCTAAAATGTAATTCCAAAAGCTGTAAATATGGATGTGGACGCTTAGTTCCCTGTAAATAGTTCATTGTAATTGTCTGTCGTGTGCCAACAAGGCAATATACATATATATTTTTGTATTGAGTTTTTAACTGTTATTTGTATACTTGCATTATGTGTATGCATCTTTAGTATCCTTTCATTAGCATACCCACCACAACTTTTTCTGAGCAAGGTCTATGACAGATTATTCTTGATGCTCCAACGCTTTCCTGTTGAATCCAAAGGACGTCGCAAGAAGCTGCAAGAGGTATTCAGTTTAATTTTTCCTATGTATATCTATCTTATCTTCCCATCCCTCCTTTCCTACCTTTTTCCTGAGTATCTAACTGATCTTTCTAATACAGGTTGGCTATGTGACTACCATTTGTTTTTCATGCTTCCTTATCAGATGTGTTATGGTTAGTACCTTTTTTCTTTCTGTAAATGTGATTCCCGTTGCTTGATTTTTAAAGAGTTTGATCGTATTTTACTGTCAGGTTTGCTTTAATGCGTTCGATAAGGCTGCTGACCTTGATGTCTTGGACCATCCCATTCTAAACCTTATATATTACCTGGTGAGTTTGTTTACTATATTCCTTCATTGTGGCTTTGCATGCTCACCACTGTTGCTTAACGTTTTGTTGTTCAAGTTACCATTTCTATATTAGGTCTATTTTGGACTCATATGGCTATTCTTGTTTTAAACTCTGTTGAAATCTAATACACCCCCTCCTGAATTTTGTCTAACACCAGTAAATTAAGTGCACTAGTTTTATTAATCTACCTAAATTAGTTCTGTCTGGCATGTGATTTGAAGCTAGTCTTGGATTGTTGGTAAGGTTGTTTTCACTTGAAACCTAAGTGAGAAGGGAAGCAAGCAGAAAGACAGCATGGGAATACTGCAAAGAGAATGGAATAAACTTGGTGACAGTTCTTCCATCATTCATCATTGGACCTAGCTTGCCACCAGATTTATGTTCCACTGCATCTGATGTTCTAGGCTTACTCAAAGGGGAAACCGAGAGATTTCAATGGCATGAAAGAATGGGGTATGTTCATATAGATGATGTTGCACTTTCCCACATCCTTCTTTATGAGAATCAATCCTCTCATGGCAGATATCTTTGCAACTCTACAGTAATGGATAATAATCATTTGGTTGCTTTACTAGCAACCCTTTATCCTTCTCTGCCAATCCTCAAGAGGTACTTTAATTTGGTTAATGCTTCTCACTGCAATGTGTGTGTCTGGGTGTGTTACTGTGTTGTATATCTTAGATTCATTTGTTTCTGTTTTCAGATTCAAGAAAATCAATGGTAGTGTGTAGTGTCAAAGGAAGATTCTGTTTTGTTCATTTAAGAAAAAGTTGTGTAAAGCAATTAATGTGGGCCAATTTATTGGTTATGTGTCTGCGCACTCTTCTTATCACCACCATGGTGCGAAAAGTTTAGCTAGCACAATTATGAGAATGGCACGGGATTTTGTGGGCAGCAATAACATCAATCTCCTCAAACCAAACGGTCAATTTGGTACTCGTAACTTGGTGAGTTGAAACTGTATTATATTTTGTTGCAATAGTCGCTGCCTTTTTGAAATTTATATTTACTGGGTGATTTACTCTTCCAGGGAGGTAAAGACCGTGCAAGTCCCAGACGCATCTCCACTGAACTGAATCCTGTTACTCGGTGCCTCTTCCATGAGGACGATGACCAACTCCTTAATTACTTGAATGAGGATGGGAGGTCAATTGAACCAAATTGGTAATTTCTTTCCTCCTCTCTTTCTAAGGACTATATAATTAAGTTTATGGATTAGTAATTAATAACTGGTAACAAGTAACAACCTAGGAACACTATACAGAATCTGGTTTCTAAGTTCAGCACTATAGTTGATATATTCAGCACTTTGGATTTCTAAGTTCTAACTTATTAAATCTGGTTAGGCAGCAACAATTTGAACAACTCTAAATCTTTTGATTTCAACTGGCAGGAAATGAAGGAGCAGGGTGTTCACAGTAAGACACTCTTTGGTATGTCGAGACCAATCCAATCCCTTTGGAGATACAGATAAATGTAGCACGGATGGAACTGCCTATATATCATTTGGCCAGTGGGTAGGTTCTACGATCTCCACTGCGATTTCAATTCGAAAACAAACATGCTATTAGTTGTTGATATAATGTGGCTGGACTTATAATTCATTCACTTATTAAGAAATTTTGTATATACTAGTCCTTTATTTACATTGTTCTAGAGATCATACTCTCATTGAAACAAAAAACATAGTACTGATAGAGATCTGTTAATTCTGATTTGGCCTAGGTTGGTGCTATCATCCTATACACGTATGTATTTAATATGTTGGCGCCTCCTCCAGGGGGAACCTCTTGGTGCAGGTTAAAGAAATATTAGCACTCGTATATGAGAAGTTGAAGCTTAAGCAAATTCTTCAGCCCTCTATCATTGCATCAGTGAGTTTCTCCTTAGTGAACCTATAACTAGATGAGATTCATGTTAATTAGTTAATATATAAATAGAGTTGATTTTGATTGGGGTGTTGTGCATTTTTGCAGATTTTAGCTATGGGAATTGGGGCAGTTCCATTTCTGAAGAAACAGATCTTTACGCCAGACGCTCCACTGTTCTTCACTGACAGCTATTGAGGTGTTTATAATCTGTATGTTCCTTCTGTCATTCTGAACTATCTAAAAAATTACAATAATAGTTTAGTTTTTTCCTTATATCTTCTTCATATGTAGGTTTTTGTAACAGAGCTAACTGCCTTCATGAGCATAGCATATTTCTAGATAGTATATTGTAACATTGAAAGTTTCATAATTGATTAAAATGATCCGTGCCAACATTTGCTTTTTATATTTACTTGTAGCTTATAAAGTCCATTTCTTTTTGCTATTGCTTGCTTGTATTCACAACTTATCATATTTAGAGACGTGGAAGGATTCACATGAAATTCTCCCAATGATAGTGTAATGATGTAAAAAGTATGTTAAAAAATGTGTTGTTACAAAATTTTCATGGTTTCTTTATGACAATATAACTCTTGAATGTTCATGTGTTGTAGTGTGCTGTCAACTTCAGTTGAAAGGAGATCCTGGTATGAGAAGAGATGGGCTTAGAGTTGCTGTCCAGTTGTGGAATCAGTGCAATATGGTTGGAAAAAAATGCCAAACACTGGAAGCTTGCTAGGAATGGAATAAATTAGCTTGCTAGGAATGGAATAAATTACAAAAGGAGATGATTTTTTTATGTTTTATTTTTAGGATTGTTAAACACAGGATTGACCTTTGTAGTTGTTGTTGAATCACTTTTGCTGCAAGAGATGGAAAGACGTCTTGGATTATTTACTGTTGACTTCCTTTAATTGCTTCAGTTTGATGACTGCTAGTATATAATTCCTTTAATCCAATGAAATGCTTATTTAGCAATTGAGCTTTTAGTTAATAGTTCATTTTGGTTGAAAAAAGTTTGCATAAAGGATTTTGATTTTATGATAATTACTAGTGTATAAGAGAAGGAATTGCAATAGAAGTTTGGTTTAGTGAGGGTATAAGGACCACTGTTGGATTTAATTTTTTTTTAATTTTTTTTTAAAATTTCCGACGGGTTTCCGACGGATTTGCGACGAAAATGTGTCAGCGTTTGCGACGACTTTGCCACGGATATTTGCGACGGGTTTCCGACGACTTTGCGACGGAGATATTTGCGACGAAATAATCCGTCGGAAACGATTTGTGACGAGCGATTTTGCGACGAAAATTTGTCCGTCGGAAAGTCCGTCGGAAACGTCAATTTCCGACGAAAATCACTGCGTTTCCGACGGATTTTGCCGTCGGAAATCGTCGATTTTCTTGTAGTGAAAAGAGTCGAACAATTCAAAAGGCCCTATCACCAATGAGTAGTTGATCCGTTTGAAATAACATGTAGTTTAAGGTTAGAGTTTGCATGCATTTTAGTCATTTTAGCCATATTCGTTCGTGTTTCATGTGCATTTGTGTGTGGTTTGGATAATGCACTTGGTCTGAGTTCTTTTGGGAAGAAAGGGGTTTTTTTGACTTAGGAAAAAGGAGTTGAGGCACTTGAATGATAGCGGTCATTCGGAGGCTAAAGCGTGAGAATCGGGCAAAGGAAGGTGCGACACACCTGACCATGCTAAGCACCACAACCGTGCACATTACCACATTGAAGAATTAAAGAAAACACAAGTCAGCAAGAAACACGGCCAACCCCATGCTAGGCAGCACGGTCGTGTTGCGCAGTTTGCAGAATTTTTTGGGGTTTTCAAATTTTACTGTTTTTGGTGGATATTTTACCCTATTTTGCCCTAGACTATAAATAGGTTTGAAAAACCTTTTGAGAGGACTTTGGAAGGATTGGAAAGATGGCTCGATCGAAGAGAGGACTCGTGAGAGCGCTTGTTCTTCTTATTCTTCACAGTAATTTCTGGTTTGGATGATCTCATCTCTAACTTTGTTATGATGAATTCCATGTTAGAGTAGTTTCCTCTATTCTAGGATTTGGGGCCATGCCTTTTGATGTCGCTTGAATGATTATTTGAAATACTCTCTTATTACTTTGAATGCAATTTGATTCCGTTTTTATTGTTGTTAATATTTCTTATGGATTCGATGTGCACTTGTTCATATGTGCTAGATTTCTAGGGATGAACTGAGAGGTGAACCTAGTTGTCGGAACTATAAGAACGAGGCTTAGGACTAAAATCACAAGAGTAGCTTTTAGTCCTTCGAGGATAAATCAAGCTATCATTTTTCTTAATGAGTTTAACTCGATTTCAATTACCACGAGAGTAGGAGTTGTGTCGTTTAAGCACGGTTTTTGTATCCTGAGGGGGAAGTTTTACTAATTTTGGATAGTTTGCCTTTAATTGAATTTGTGTTTATAAGAGAGTCAGAGCATCATTGTGGTATCTCCAATCCTAGAAGCTTTTCCTTATTATTAAAATCATCAATTGCACTGATCTTGTTCTTAATATATTTTATTTATTTTACAACACAAACTTCTCAACTTTAATTAATTTAATTAGCATAAAGCAGTCTCTGTGGGATCGATATTTTATTATTTGACGACAAACCGTGCACTTACGTGTTCAAGGCTTTACTAATTATTGTTTGTTTATAAAAGTTGGGTATAACATGTTTTGTTTGAACTTTATTTCCTAAACTAAATATAAAAGATTTGTCTTATTTGATGACGAAACAATTTTGATGAAATAAACCTATTAAGAGGTACACCAGCTAAAATAAACCTGATATGTTATATAAAATATATATATATATATATATGTATATACATAATTGATATATATTTATATATATATATATATATATATATATATATATTATACTGAGATATATATTTAATTTGTAATAAAAAAATATATTTTATGATCTCAAATTCTCCCATGGTTTTTTATATATAGTAAAAATATAGAATCGTAAAAGACAAAATTAAAAATTAGGAGAATATATTATGCTTAACCATGCTAAATAGGGTAATATCTAGGAAATATTAGGGACTTAAGATTCTTTAAAATTGTAGGAGATTTGTGGCCTAAAAAACGTTAAATAATGCAATTTTTTATGCACATTTATATGGATATAAGATTCTGTAAGATTAATTTGTAGATAATTTCCTTTTTTCCGTAAACCCAAAAATTAGAGGTGAATTTATGGTCATAGTAAATCTTATAAAATCAGCTCTATTAACATCCGGGAATGCATCACACGAATACCAAAGGGTTTCTTAGTCTCTATTTTTATCTCTACGAAGGTTGAATATCGATTGGTTTGAAGTATTTTCTCCAGTGAAATCAGGTTAGTTCTTTGATAATATTCTACTTGTTATCGCCTAACAATATAAAAGTAAGAATGCATGTATTCCTTTCACCACGTCATCATTTGTGACTGATATTGTTCTCTGTCCGATTTATACATTATTCTCCTTTCTATTATTCAATTTTGTATTCCTTCTATGTTTTTTTTGTTATTTATATTGATATTTACGTTTCTATTGCCATGTTTTATTTCTTATGGTTTTTTTTATTATGTTTGATTATTCTCTTCAAGTTCTTATTAGGTTTTTAAGTTTTTTTCAATTGATGGCTATTTCTTATTTGTGTTTTGTCTTCGTATGTTGCTTTGATAAAGTTGATTCCTTTATCTCACACTAATTCTAGGTTTTTGTACCATCCAAAAATCCCCTTTTTTCATTATCGTAGTTCTTTCCATGCATAATAATATGTACCCTTATTATATATTTGTTTAGTATACAGTGGCGGACCCAGCCTAGAGTGAGGAGGTTCAGCTGACACCACTGAAAAAAAATAAATTCTGCTTACCACCCTATAAAAATTTTTTTTGACACCCATGAATTTTTTTTGACACCCCCGAATAATTTTTAACACCCCTGAATTTTTTTAATTGCACCAATAGCCCAAATTTTGCACCCATTTGCACCGAATACCCAAATTTTGCACCCATTTACACCTAATAGTATATATCGTTATTTCTATTTACACTATTAAATAATTAATATATTGGACTTGTTTGTCAGATTTATGTTATGTTGAGCTTCTTGAAAATTTCGTTTTCTTATTATGATAATTATATTTATAATAACATTAATATTAGTGTATAAGAAAAAATGTTCAAACATTTTACCTACTATTGTTTCTTAATTAGAATAAAATTAATTTAATGAAATTATAATAAAGTTAACATGATTTACATATATTTGTTTGATCTGTATACAGTTTAATAGTATTCTTTACTATTGCAATCAAATAGCCTATTTTATTACTTGAACAGTTAATAAAATAACAAATTGGTTTTTGATATATATATATATATATATATATATATATATATATATATATATATATATATATATATATATATATATATATATATATATATATATATATCGATTCGGGGACTTTAAAATCAGATCCCATATATATCTTAAATATATAAAGATATATTAGATCCCATATATATCTTAAGTATATATCTTATACTTGGGTACGGAGTAAAACTCTGGGCCAGCTGTCCTACCCCTCAAGGCACCTACAATTCAGCGAGGGGATTAGTCACTCCGATCGGCGGTGGATACCCTGGGTAAAACCAAAAAAACTATCTTTTATATATATATATATATATTGATTCGGGGGACTATTAAATAAATAATATATTATAAATTAGTACATCTCCGTTCATCATGTTTTATCCGTATATTTGTTACCTGTTTTTTGGCATCCCACTATTTGCCGCGATACACGATGGACAAACATACCAATATATTTGTATAGTATACTATGGTTATCCTTTATATAATTAAATGTATATAATGCAGGACGAGAAATTAGTTTGGGCAATGAAAAATTTTAAAGCGGTAGATTACATGTTTGTTCTCTATCTAGATGATGGAGAAAAGTATATTGTGAGTATATAAATATTTGTTTGGTATTCATTCACCGATTCCATTTTGATATAATATAAAGGAATGCTCATTATGAAAATGCCACTTATTAATGTTTGTTATTATACTATTGTTTTTACTATTAAATTCCCAATTACTATTATTTATTTATTTGTGTAGCAACTTCCAACTGCTTTCGCCTCGAAGTGGGGTAATGTTTTGAGGAATTCGTTGATGATAAAGATAGGTGACAGCATTGAACGTAATGTTCAATATGGCACTTCTAGTGGGGAGATTTGGTTCACTTAAGGATGGAGTTCAATTGCAAATGATTTAAAGCTAGGACGCCATGACGTCCTCCTCTTTAGATACAACAAGAATGCATCGTTTGACCTGAAATGCTTCGATGCAGATTCGCATGGGAAAACACTTCCTCCAAAACCAGTTGGAGAGTTTCCACTGAACATTATGACCATGTTTATACTAATCAAAATAAATACACGTACAATTTCATGCATCTAAAATTTATTACATTGATATGTAGATATTGCCTTTTTGGTTTTGGATACACCATCGGAGGCTCATGACAAATCCAAGTGACCTTCCACTAATTATGGGATTGACAATAATGGGGTTGGAAAATTAATACCAAAGCGTATCCAGATCTGTCATTTACAGGTGCTCGTTATTCTTAAATGCTATTTAGTATTTAAGCATTAATATTGCAAAATTGATGGAGTTTTTGATCAATTATTTTTAATTTGATTCATAGTCTTAATTACGCATAGTACACAATAATTTCCTTTTTATAACTTCGCAGTACACTATGATTTCGTAATACACTATAATTTCTCAAAACATCATAATTTCGTTTTTATAATTTCGCAATACACTATAATTGTTATTTCGTTCAGTAAAAACAATTACCTAACACACTCGATGCGCACTTGTTATATTTTTTTAAACGAAATAAATTTTGCTCGTTAAAGTGTAATGTTGATATTTTTGATCCAAATGTTCATATTTATGATTTATGATGACCATACCACTAAACATATTTCAATGTTGAATGTAAAAAACGGTTTTAATTTAAGTATGGTTCATAAGTTAAAAATTTGTTTGAAAAGTTACACCATTTTTTTAATAGTAATATACATTTTTATTTTTTTTACTAATGTTTAAGCCAATTTTTTTCAAATCATAGCAAGTATTCCATATTTAACATTGGTGATGAAAATTGTCATTATTTTTCTTTCATATGTAGTGGTAAATTTATAGTAATTAAATTCGGGTAATAAACTGATTGGGAATAATAATTAATATCAATAATTCGTGTTGAGATTTGGTATTATTGATTCTGAATGAAATTTGAAATTTTCATTAATACGTCAGAAATATTGAGGAGAAAATAATATTACAGGCGCATGCAAGATTAAACCTACTTTGAGATGCAGTTTTAAAATCACTCAATTTAGGGGATCCTAATTATAATTGTTTATAGTGTAATCATGGACTTTTAGAATTTAATTCACATTTCTTTTCGTCTAATATTTTGGCTTAGGATCATCAATGCCAGCAAAAAAAAAAGACGCCCAAAAAATATCTTTACATAAACCGCTTTTATGTATAAAATAACGAATTTGGAAGGAATATGTATGTTAAAACATTGATTTATTAATTGATAGTTTGCGAAATACAATAACTATTGGATGGCTAAATACATCCAGCTACAATGCAATTCATCTTGACATTAATGTAGGGTTCAGAAAACGTATTTACGCACCGTTTACTCTATAAATGAAACGTTTGCAATTGTAATTTTGACTTTTTTTCTACCTTGATTATTTGTTGTCCTAAATTTTAGCGACCATTCTTGAGAAAATTATAATTTAGCATGTAGTAAATTTCAAGAGACATAAGAAATAATAATTTTCTCAAGAATGGTCGCTAAATTTTAGGACAACAAATTATCAAGGTAGAAAAAAAGTCATTTATAGAGTAAACTGTGCGTAAATACGTTTTCTGAACCCTACGTTAATGTCAGGATGAATTGCGTTGTAGCTGGATGTATTTAGCCATCCAATAGTTGTTGCGGCCGACCTGGCTATGACTACGGATATCGCTTGATGATAGGATCGGTATTCCTGTAATGAAAAAAGTAAAATCTATATTTTACTATGTATAAAATCAAAATTCATACACTAATACACGTGAAGACAACCAAACCCATCTTAAAAAATATAATGATGATGATACCTCTTCTTCCATTTTGTACAACACAAATTGATCAATGATGGATTTCACCATGCATATTTCGGAGACAACGTATGCATTCTGACCAAGCACTGTAACCTGTTCTGACAACGTATGCATAAGGATATTCTATCTAAAACGTTAGTAAAATTATTTGTTAGTCAATGAAAGTGATGGAAGTGGATTTAAAAAGGTATGTAAAATTCATAACTGGTTCGTGTGACCTTGGATCCTCTCATTCCCTGCTTCCTTTGTATTACAAAATATAAGGGTGAGAGGAGAGAGAGGATAATTAAAAAATTATAAATAATGATGAGAGAGAGTGAAATTAAGAGAGAGATAGAGAGGATGGAGGGAGATGTAGGGTAAGTGGGAAGGAGATGATCCAAACCCGGTTCGTGTAAACTATAAATGCGAAGATGTTCTGCATAAAAGTCGAAAGCAGAAGATCCCCTAAGGGCGAAAATGGCTTTGTTTGTGTGGTCTGCCGTAACATCCCTAATTTTTAAAGATTCGTACTTTGATGCCTAAGACCGAGTAATTATTTGTGGGAATAATTGGTCGTGTCTCGGGGATTAATAGTCGAGGAAAAGTCCAAAGAAATCCTACTCTACATTTAATTGTGGCTTAGTCATAATTTAATTGAACAATTCAGCTGAATGGTAAAATCGTCATTTCGCCTCACATCGAAAATTTATCAATTGAACGAAATGATTAATCGCAACTCGAGAGAGAGGTAGTCGAGAAACCTTTGCCGAGTAGAAAACCATAGGATTTTAGGGGTTCTAGTACCAAAAACCTTGGATAGATGGGCCAAGGGCAAAATGGTCATTTCCTCACCATTTAACCCTCAACCCTTATTCTTACCCCAGTTGAACTCCCCTCTTCACCTCATTTTCAGAACTTAGAAATAATAGAGAGCAAAACAGAAATTTAAGAAGAAAGGAGGAAAAGGGGGCATGAGAGAAAGTGGAAGTAGAAAGGTGGAGGGCTTATCAAGACCCTCATGCATGTGCCATTTCTTCACACCATTGGCTTCAGCTCTTCCTCCTCTATCCACTGATCCTAAAATTTCCCTCTACATTCCTCTCTACCTTATTCTACCATTGTTGAAGTTGCAAGCTCAAAGTTCATAAGCAATGGGTTGGATTGTACTTGGATGATGAATGCATGTATGTTTTGAGAACCACATCATGATTAGCAACATTCATAGAATGGATGGGAGCTGAAATTCGAGTTTAGTGTGTAAAGAGCTTGCTGGTGCCTTGGAAGCTCGAATTTAGAGTTTTGGTTTGAATGGGAGAAGTTTCAAAGGCTGGGAAAAACGATTTCTCAAGCATGCAGCACTCCTACCCAGAACCCGTATTCACCCACCTTCATTGTTTTCATTGTATCTCACTGTACACTACTCCGATGATCGTGATTCTTGTCCCTCTGGAAACTAGACACAAAGATCTTCATTTTGGGCACAAGAATCGTATGATTTCATGGAGAAATGAAGGAGATATCATGTCCCCAAGTTACGGTTTCAGAATCAAGCACTCTCCTGAACCAGTCACCTTGTCTTGGTGATATCTCCCAAACCACTGGATGCATGCGTGTGAATCTTCCTCCATCAGAATGGGCACTGATTTGAAGGAGTTTGGTTGCGAATTGACATAGATATGGCAGTTGCAAATTTGCAAACTGTTGCTGGAAAACAAAAAGAAGAAGCTGGAAATGTGATTCGTCGGATTTGGGATTCGAGTTGTCGAGTCGCGGGAGACGTCAATTCTATCCACCGGAGATGAAATCAGTATCAAGAGGGGTGTTGGTTGCTGAATTCAGTTGCAGAGGCATTCAGAGCGTGTACGTGACTACGAGGATTGTTTGAGTGGTTACGGTCCGGTCGTCCGTGCTCCGGCGTGATTTCTCGCGAGATCGTCAACCGGGTGAGTTCTACTCACGGAATGGGATATTTTATGTGTCTTGAAAATATATCGGTTTTGAGTCATAAGGCATTATCCTGTTTTCGAAAGATTTTGGAACCGAAAACCGTTTTTGAGAAATATTGCATTTTTACGGTTTTTATGGAATTGTTGAACAATTTACAAAGTTGTGATTTAATCGTTGAAATCAAATGAATTGTATACTATCTGGGATATTTGGAATTTTCTGAGTTTCAGGAGTGATCGATATTAGAAATCGAATTGGGCGAAAACGAAAAGCGGAATTGAGAAATAGGTGAATTTTTGGAAACAGACACGGGTCGCACGGACCGTGCGCCCCTGGGCACGGACCGCGCGCCTGCTACGGGTTGGCTTAATTGGAAAAATAACGGGACGCCCGGACCGTGCGCCCCTGGGCACGGACTGTGCGCCCCTTTCGGTTCGGATTGTGTGATTCTGGTAAATCACGCACGGGTCGTGCGCCCTTGGGCACGGACCGTGCGTGAGCTTCTGTCACCGATTCCCGATTTCTCATTTCGGAGCTCCGTTTGATCCCGAACCTTTTCTAATCTCTTTCTCAATCATTTAAAAAGGAATTGCCTTACTGAAAACCTTATTTTGAACTTGTTCAACTCATGATTTTGAAAAAGAGTTTCAAAAGCATATTTGATTGAAAAACCGAAACCCTAGTATACATGTGGGTACACCGTCTGATGGACTGACTAAATATATATGTTTATATATGTCAATTGAATATGATTATAATGCCGGAGGTCTAATTTATGAATTCCTCAAAACGGATTATAGATCGATATGGATATTGTTTATCCAATTACTATGCGAATGATCCTTTGGTGATCGAAAGATATAAATTATCTAATGAGCTTATATGACTGATCCTTTGGTGATCAAAATGAAAAAGAAGATATAAATTATCTAACTCTCGAGAATTTGATGCGTATTGTCATATGTATCGCGTTGGGTGACGACCCGACAAGTAGCATACTAGGAAGGGAAGTCATGAGCCCTCACCCTAGGCCCTGTATACGTCTTGGCGTGATCAATTCGTGGGTCACCGGGATTAGCAAGCGTTGAGCAGCCGGTTTCACTACAAGAAAAATTGGACTTTGCGGCGGGCAAAATCCGCCGCAAAAGCCAAATTTGCGGCGGATATTTGGACTTTGGGGCGGAATTTTGCCGCCGGTAGCCAGCTCGAAGCAAACGCTTTGCGGCGGATTTAGTAGCGCCGCAAATTCCGCCGGAACTTTGCGGCGGATAATCGGCCGGAAAAGGGACAAATTTTTACCGCAAAATATCCGCCGGAAAGTTCCCAATATCCGCCGCAAAGTATCCACCGCAAAGTACTCGTTATCCGCCGCAAAGTACCCGTTTTATTTAAAATAAATAAATATAATTTTTTTTAAAAACACGTTTTATTTAAAATTCCGCCGCAAAGTACCCTTTTTTTCTGAAAAAAATTATTATTTTTAAAATATAAATATTATTTTTTTAAAAAAAATCGTTTTAATTAAAAAATATATTATTTTATTAATTTTTTTAATTATTGATAATAAAATAAAATCCAATAACTAATTAATTTATAAGTTGAAAAAATAAAAATTGGGAAAAGCAGTAAAATATTATCACCAAAAAAATATCCATACAATTAATAAAATATCCATACAAAAAAATAAAATAATCTAAAGCTACTGGGGTGCCTGCCGGTCAATCTCATCAACATTATTATAATATGTATCATCATCTTGAAGTAAAGCACTAAGCGATGACATTTGGACATTAAGATCAATGTCCAGCGGGGGTGATCGCTGCTGGGGGTACTGCTGGTTTGGCTGGATCAGGGGTGACTGATGTTGGGGCTGCTGGTATGGCTGGCGGGGTGACTGATGCTGCTGCTGGTATGGCTGGAATAGCGCATACTGCGGTGCATACTGCGGGGGATATTGGGGTGCATACGACTGGGGATACTGGGGTGCATACTGCTGCTGGTAGTAATGCTGCTGTGGCGGCGGCGAGTAGGATGCTGATGAGGATGGCCTCGAGTGCTGAGACATCATCTGATCCTGCAATAACTTAAAGCGCTCCTCCATGCGCTCCTCAGCTACCCTAGCCTGCTCCCGAAGCACCTGCATTTCCCGATCACTTCGATCCCGAAGCGCCTGGATTTCCCGATCACTTTGATCCCGAAGCGCCTGCGATCACTTTGCTCCTGCCGCTCGACAATCTGACGCTGAGCCTCGCTCAGTTGCTGCGTCAATTGCCTAACATCATTCAACTCACCAGCATTGGGAACATAATTGCGACCAGTCGAGGATCCAGAATGTGAATCTGATAGACTCGGAATAATACCTGTTCGAAAAGGAGCCGGTCCAATACCACCTGATCCTACCAGACAATTAGTCTTTTGGGGACCAACTGCTCTCTCCCAAACATCACGAGCTACTCTAGCCTCCTCCACTGGATCGACAGCTGCCCCACTGCTCTGTTGTGACTGATGGTACTCAGCCATCCCACCCTCGAAGCTCTTCTGAAAAAATAACCCAACAAATAAATAACTAATTATTAATATAAATAATAAACATTAATTAATATATAATTGTAAAAGTAGTTTTACCTGAATACGCCTCGCCCGATCTGTAACGTACTCACCAGTCTCCTCCACCATATGCATGTGGCAATGCAACTCAGGCAAAGTGATTGGCCTTTGTTCCCTCTCCACCTATATATGTACATATATATATATATATATTATTAATTAAATACACATATTGAAAATGACTAGTTAATTATTATAAATAATTAATTAATTAATTAATCAAGTAATAAAGTAATAAATTTACCAAACGCATGTAATGCGTTGCAGTATTAACACTCCCCCCCGTGTGTGTGCAGCCACCTTTTTCAGAAGCACAGTTCTTCTTGGCTTTCTCACAATAATTCTTAAATGCTTGATCTGTCTCCCAATACTCATTAAACTCAGCCCAAGTTGAGTCTCCCATATAAGATGGCTTCGTACCCGTATTGCGCGCCCTCCGCATCAATTCAGAATAGGGATGAGAACATCTCTTATGGAACACTCTCTCAACTGCGGCTTGCTCCCCTGGATACCATGTACATTTTTCCTATTTAAGAAATTTACAATAATGTTGTTAATTATAAGGTAATAATTAATTAATCAAGTCAATAAGATAATACACCAAATTAATTATTTCGTAGAATAACTTACCAAAAATGATCTTAACATCTTCTTATTTGCATCCTTATCTTTTCTAACTTCCGTCCAGTTCTTCCAGCTCTTGGTAAAATTCTCCTTGATTGTTTTTGTGATGGCGGTAGCTGAAGCCTTCATAGGAATAAAACTGCATTAAAAAAGATGAATTTTGTTACACCAAATATAAGTTATAATTAAATGGCAACAAAAATAAATTAATAAATAATATATATATATATATATATATATATATATATATATATATATATATATATTGACTTACGAATCGCCAACAATCTGCAATATGATACGCCCATCAGGTGTAACCCTAATCACATCAGTCCCATCAATGAATGTGCGTACCCCATCCGCATCAACATGTGTCGGGGATAAGCCCTCAGTACCAACAGGAATCGATGGGCCCCCTGCAGTACTAGTACTAGCACCATCCTCAGACACAGGTGGTGGCAAATATCCGCCAGTAGTAACAACAACACGCGTAGGCTGAACACGGCGCCCTAGGCGAGTAGATGTCTTCCGCCTGCTAGTGCTGGCGGCATCGGGAGGTGGAGGAGGAACATATGCGCCGTCATGATCGGATCCTGAGTCATCATGAGATGCCATATCTGTATCTAGACATATACATTTAAACAAACAAACACCATATACTAAACAAGGTTAACATAAACATATACAAAACTCATTAAAATAAATAATTTGAATCACATTCATTCTCAAACAAATAACATCCTTCAATATTAAAAATAACATCCTTCATTAAAAATAGAATTGTTGAAACATAAATTACATCCTTATATAATTGATTGAAACATAAATAACTAATTTGAATCCCATTCATTCTCAAAATCATCATCATCGGATGAGTGAATTCTTGATACACCAATGTGGTCTGTTGCATCTTCACCATCAGCATCTTCCTCATCAACAACTTCATCGCCGGTGTTTGGCTCATCACATAAACGAACAATGGGTTCAACTTGAATCACTTCATTTACATTAGACATCTCTTCCATTTGATATGGCATATCTTCCACTGTGTCATCATTTGTCTGATCAATGCGACCTCTTGGTTTTGTTTTAATTGCGACACACCAACCACGCCTATCAGTCCGCATTGATGGATAAGGGACATAATAGACTTGTCTCACATTTTGTGCAATGACGAACGGATCATACGGTCGATATCTACCATTCATTTTAATGTCCACTGTATTTGACTTTGGATTCACCTTTGTTCCTCGAGCAGACGGATCAAACCAATTACAATAAAAAACCACTACCTTTGGACTAAAATCTAGCTGGGGGTACTGAAGTTCATATATGTGTTGAACCACACCATAAAAATCATCTTCACCTCCTTCAGTGACCCCCTTCATGCACACTCCACTATTGACTGTCTCTCTGCCCTGTGTCCATTCATTGGTGTGAAATTTGTATCCATTGACAAAGTATGTGTGCCATTCTTTAACACATCTTCGAGGACCGTCTGAAATGTTCCTCAAGTGTTGGTTGGTAGGATTTGGCGGGAGGGAATACACATATTGACTAAACCACATTGGAAAATGCGCATGAATATGAGCAGAAGATTGGTCTTCACGTACTGCCTCTGATGACAAGAAATCCCTAAAAAGAAATAATTTAATTGTTACACTTGTCTACTGATAAACTGCTTTCACTTGTTCGGTAGATAAAGTATAATTGGCTTTGGGTTTCAAAATCCTAGTACCTTGCTCAACCAACAACAAATCCTTTCGTCTACAGAAATGATCTATATCCTTCCTAGCTTTCTCATTGTCTTTCGTTTTGCCTTTCACGTTCATGACAGTGTTAAATATGTTGTCAAAAAAATTCTTCTCTATATGCATGACATCGAGATTGTGTCTCAATAGTTTATCTTTCCAATAGGGAAGTTCCCAAAAAATACTTTTTTTTGTCCAATTGTGCCATTGCCCATAGCCATCTGGACGAGAAACAACAACCACTACGACTTCCACAGGAGGGATATCCCTAACACTATTCCAAACTTCCTCTGGTGTCAACTGACGAGGAGGTCCAGCTGTTTCAACATTTCCCTTGATGAACGCATATTTCTTCTTTCTAAATGGGTGATCCATAGGTAAGAACCTACGGTGCGAGTCAAACCATGAAACTTTTCCTCCGTATTTAAGACTAAAAGCCTTTGTGTCAACCATGCAAATCGGACACGCCATCTTACCATGTGTCCCCCATCCAGACAACATTCCATAGGCAGGGAAGTCATTAATGGTCCACTTCAAAGCCGCCCTCATCAAAAAATTTTGTTTGCGTGCCACATCATAAGTTAAAACACCATTCCACAACCTTTTTAGGTCATCAATCAAAGGTTGCAAATAGATGTCAATACCAGCTGTTGGATTACTTGGCCCTGGAATAATAGAATTTAAAAACATGTATGGTTTGGACATACACATTTCTGGAGGAAGGTTGTATGGGGTAACAATAACTGGACAACATGAAAACGGTGTTGCCGAGGCTTGAATATATGGTGTGAAACCATCAGAGCACAAACCAAGCCGAACATTGCGTGGATCACTGGTAAAATCTGGATGAACACGATCAAAATGCTTCCAAGCTTCACCATCAGATGGGTGACGTAATTCACCAGAATTATTTCTATTTTGATGGTGCCATGTCATTTTACCCGCGGTCTCCATTGAAGTAAACATCCTCTGTAGCCTTGGAATAAGAGGCAGATAGAACATTGATTTTCGTGGAACCGGTTTGCCTCTGCTCATCCCTGATCTACTGACACGATAGCGTGGTTGTCCACACAACTTGCATTCCGACAACTCTCCATCATTTATGCCAAACTCATTGTTATAATAGAGCATGCAACCAGACACACAACAATCAATCCTTTTAGATTTTAAGCCAAGCTTCGATACCACTCTTTTAGCTTCATAATAACTTTGCGGTAAACTCCCTCTAATGGGGGTTGCATCCAACATCATTTTGGTCATATATTCCATGCACAACTCAGCAACATTAAATTGAGACTTAAGACCCAACAACCGAACACACATTGATAATTTTGAGTCTGTAGATCCTTCAAATATGGGTTTATTTGTCTCACTCAAATACATGTAAAACATTTGAGCTTCCTCATTTGGAACTTCGTCAGCATCTAGTTCTTCAAAATCCAAATTTACTCCAACAGCGTCAGATATAATTCCCTGATAAACATCTAACGGTTGTATTCCCCATCCTTCAGATGTCGTAGTCGCTGGATAACTACTTGATGTGTGATCTACTACTTCAACCGGAACATTAACCGCAGGACTTGCAGCTACCCCTGGCGCTCCTTCCCCGTGACGACTCCATGTCCAATAATTTGGCCTAAACCCATTATTGTACAAATGAAGTCTAACTTCATGTTCATTTTTTATAGCTCCAAATGAACATTTCAAGCACGGACATCTAATACCGCCTTGTCGCCCAAATTCTTAATGATCAATGTACTTAGCACAAAAAATAAACTCTTCTACTCCTTCTACAAAACGTCGTTTTACACCAGATCTTCCAGGATACAATCAATCATACATCCAACTACGATCTATTTTCAAGAACTATGTATACTACACTACAATATAAATAAAATAAACTGTCAATTACTTCATATTTTGATATATATGTTTATATATTACTCATTTTATTTTGATATTTCAATAAACTATCAATTACAAGTAACACAATTAATTTTTTGATAATGTTATATACTAATAATTTAAACATTATAAATAATAACTCCAAATTTAATTTTAAATTTCAATTTTTATAAGACAATATATGTTAATAAAATTTATAAGTGGACTTAATAAATAAGTTTTTTCAATATAAATTATTTTGTATTATTATTGCAAACAAAATTTGTAACAAAATTTTACTATAAATAGTGAAGTAAGTAATATTTTATTAATTACTTTAACAACTAACCGTAGTGAAGAGAAGGCTCTGGCTTGAAGCTTATCCTGAACTCAAGCAGAGAGGAAAAAGGAAGAACCCAAACAATACCTAAACAAACAACAACACAATTAGTAACAAACTCATATTATTATAAAATAATTTAAAAATGAATATAAAAAAAAATTAAAAACTAAAACTATTAACTCATATCAAAAACATACCTTGAAGAAATTTCCCAATGAGAGGAGAAGACAATTCGTAGGGAGGAAGTGCTACACTTCAAAAAGAGATTTAGTAGAGAAGGAGAGAATTTGGAGAGAGTAAAAGAGAAATTTTAAGAAGAGAATGAGAGGATTGTTAGAAGTGTGAACAATGAGAAGTGGGGAAGGGATATATATAGGAAAACGGAGCCAACGGTCAAAAGGATATATCCGCCGCAAAGGCCCTTTGCGGCGGATTTTTGGTCTTTGCGGCGGATTTTGAAATTAAATATCCGCGCCTATTTTTCAAACGGGGATTTGCGGCGGATTGTGGGTCTTTGCGGCGGATATTTCAAATTAAAACACCGCGCATTTTTTTAAAACACCCAAATATCCACCGCAAGAACCCAAATTCCGCCGCAAATACCCAAAATATCCGCCGCAAATGCCCAAAATCCGCCACAAATACCCAAATATCCGACGCAAATAGCCAAAATCAAAATTCACTATTTAGTTAGTGTTGCCAAGATCTTGACCGTTAATTAGTATCGACACTAATCACTATTGACTATTCAATAATCACGCAGCACTATTTAGTGTCGGCAAGATCTTGATCGTTAATTAGTGTCGACACTAATCACTATTGACTATTTACTGTCGGCAAGATCTTGACCGTTAATTAGTGTCGGCAATATCTTGACCGTTAATTAGTGTCCAAGCTAATCACTATTCATTATTCAATAATCACGCTGCACTATTCACTATTTAGTGTCGGCAAGATCTTGACCGTTAATTTAGTGTCGGATATGTTGTTGTATTATTATGAGTATTATGGTTTTTTATTATTTTTTATCTTTTATATATTTAATGTCTGCTACCCCTAAACAGAGACCTACGCCATTCTCTTGAAACGACACTCTCTTGAGCATTGTCGGCAGCAGCTCCAATAGAGTGGCGTATGTCTCCATTTCTTTGTAAAGAAATTTCCACATTGTCATGAACACCCCTTCATATTTTTCGTTAAAAGTAACCCCTTTATCAGCAAAAAGCTCCTCCTCATTATTTCCACCACAAGAGACATATACGCTCATCAAACGCTCGGTATCATCCTCCAACTTAACAACCCGTCCTTGCAGTTCCTCAAACTTTCTATTTCGAGATTCAACCATCTTTTCAAAATAAAAAGTTTCACAAGAAACCATCTTTTGAAAAGATGGTTGAATCTCTAAATAGAAAGTTTGAGGAACTGCAAGGACGAATTGTTAAGTTGGAGGATGATACCGAGCGTTTGATGAGCGTAAATGTCTCTTGTGGTGGAAATAATGAGGAGGAGCTTTTTGCTGATAAAGGGGTTACTTTTAACGAAAAATATGAAGGGGTGTTCATGACAATGTGGAAATTTCTTTACAAAGAAATGGAGACATACGCCACTCTATTGGAGCCGCTGCCGACAATGCTCAAGAGAGTGCCGTATTAAGAGAGTGTCGTATCAAGAGAATGAGAGTATTGGTAGAGGTGTGAAAAAGAAGAAGGGGAGAAGGGGTTTATATAGGAAAAACGAAGTCAAACGGTCAAAAGGCAAGATCCACCGGAAACGGTAGTTACCGGCGGATTTATGGGATTTGCCGCGGATTAGGGGATTTGCGGAGGACGAAGGGGGAATTGCGGCGGTTTTTGAAATTCAAAATTGTCAAATATCCGCCTGAAATAACCTTACCGACGGATTGTTAAAATCTCGTAAAATTTTAAAAATTTTTGTAATATTGATCCGCCGCAATGTTTATTAAATCCGCCGCAAAAACCAAGTCGAATATTGATCCGCCGCAAACGTCAATTATTCCGCCGGTAACGTTGCGGCGGATCCATATCCGCCGTAAATGCCTAGAAACCGCCGAAAAATTTGCGGCGGATCCATATCCGCCGGAAAGTCCTGGCCGGAAAAATCAAATATTCTTGTAGTGTTTGTGCTAAGATTAGACACATGGTTCCCGGGATTAGCAATCGTTATGCAGCCGGATCATGTTAAGTTCAATTCACGAATTGCCGGGATTAGCAATTGTTGTGCAGTCGGCATTTCGATTAATAAATAAGACATTGTTATGTCAGCTATAAAATCATGTTAAGTTAAATTCACGATTTGTCGGGATTAGCACTTGTTGTGCAGCCGGCATTTCGATTAATAAATAAGACATTGTTATGTCAGCTTTTGTTGTAACGGTTTAATAATTGAACCGAGTTTTAGTGAGGGGGCACGGTAGGACTCACTGAGACAAGTTGTCTCACCCAATCCATATTTGTTGTTTTTATAGAGAACATGTTATAAGGACAGCAGGCGGCACAGTTAGTCGCCAGGCTCGAGGAGAAGTTGGAGATGAAATCTTCCATCTGTGTTTTGGATTCTTCTGATGTAGTCTCTGTATTCGGTCTTATGACTCGAACTTGTATCATGTTATATTTTTGTAGTTTCCGCTGTTTCTTGTAAAGATGTATATCTGAACAGGAATTTTTATACTCTGATTTATACCAAATTGTATATTTAGGTATTTCTTTGTTAAAAAATACCGGGGTGTTACATCTGCCACTATGACATCAACACCGAACCCGAAAAACATAAATTGGTTAAACAACGAACTTGATACGAATAAAGTAGAAAGCTCTTAATTTTTAACTTGTAGTAGTACAACCCTGTAGCTGAAACGATGCCAATGATATGTGCCATCACAACATATGAGGACTCCTGAAAAAGTGTAATTGTTAGTGCACATCAAACTGATAGGATGTTATATATGTAAAAGTCATAACTTGAAATTTGATACAACTTACATGAAGAAGAGGAATGCTATCTATGAATCCAAGATTAATTGTTGTTCTGCAAAACGAAATCCTCATATATATCAACTGGTAACTCCATTGATAAAAAAAATAAAAAACGACTTTTGTTGGTATATTATGGTATTTTCAGGTGGAATAAAATCGAATTTCTTCAAGGATGAAGATTGGGAGCTGTTACAAATTTATATTAATGCACTACCATGTGTTTTTAGAGGGAGTTTGAGTTTTCGAAATTTTTAAATGTAACTGTGGAAATTTGGTTGAAATTTCCACCTGAAATTACGTTTTTAATGTGGAATTAAAAATTGGGTTTTCAATTTGAATTGTACAACTGGATTGAATGGTGATATACGCGTATTAATTTATAACTGTGGCATAATTATATTTGGCTTCCATTTATTTAACGTTTTGATTCTGCTGACTCAGGTAATTAAATACCGTTTTAATTACTTCCGTTTTGTATTAAATGATAGGATTTCGTGGCATCCTAGTGGCATGTTTCGATGACGTGGAATTACATCATCAATGATGTCGTTTCTGTGGTCTGATTACATGGACAGTTCATGTGGACTGTTCATGGTTGTATATACTTAGGACTTAGGATAGGATTAGGATTAGGATTAGGATTAAGATAAGATATATTGGAAGTGTAATTAAGAGCTGACGTGAGGTGATTTTCGTCGTCGAAGATTTCATTTGAGCAATATATTAAGAGAGATTAGTGTAATTCAAGCATCTCTTATAGGATGGGAGTATAATTTATTCTAGGTTTTTATTTCTCAATGGAGGGGGAGTGTATATTTTAACATAAGAGGGGAGAGGAATGTAATTTACTCTAATAATTATGTTTCTTAAGATTAAGTCCAATTAAAGTGATCTAATAAGGTTAGGTTAATATGGACTTATGAGTGTCTAATAAGATCTTGGCCTTTAAAGTGTAGGGACCAAAGAGTAATTCTAATTTTGTGACGGGCTAAATTAGAAATACCAATAGATTACCCTAACTAGGGTTCTATAAATAATGAGGTTATGGTCCCCAGGTCACACTACAACAAAACAACCGTAACACCTTAAATTCACAACTAGGTGAACTAAAAGTATTAACGTAATCATAAACAATCAGAGTATAACCTGCTCATAATAATGGACCAAATAAAAACTAAAGCGGACTAAAACCACTTACTTAACTTTGAGATAAAAATTTCTCAATTACACTTCCGAAATAAGTACTCAAAAAGTACATATTCGATAAGATAAACATGACTATGGTCCATCTACAAGACAAGGTTAAAAAATACTACATAACCTTGATATAATTCAAGGATTTAAAACTTAATGATACATGAGAAGGGAAAAAGTAAAATACATCATAAAGATCACCAAATGATCTTCCCTCTAACTAAGTAGCTAAGGTCTCTGCTACTTCTCCTCGATTTGTTCTGCTTTACCCTGCACATCTGAAAACACCACATAAAAATAGTGAGATTACAAATCTCAGTGAGTTCTGTCGTACCCCCTCACAATTCCTCTCTCGGTGTTTTCCTTGTTTATGAACTATTCTTGTTCATGTTTGTCTTTTAATATTGTCTGTGGTTTAGCATAATCCGAGAAATAATGCCAGGTATTCTAGAATACCCAATTTTAACGGAAACCCCAATTCGTATAGCTATACCGAATAATGCCAGGGCCCTAGCTTCGGGTTCATGACTCCCCTCAGCTAGGTATGCTACATGAAACTCGGGATCGTCATCCCCCTCGATATCTTTTAATATTATCTCGGACAATAAGTCAGTTACTCGACACAAGGTCGTATTCTTTCAACTTATTACTTGAACTTAGACGCTTAGGTCTATTACTTGATACTTGTGTCGTTTTCTCACTCGTTAGTAAACTATACGGTTTAATAACAACGAGTATACTTGAATGTCAATCATTCCACATAAAAACTTCAGCAAATATGCATAAACTTCGGAAAATTATTTGTCCGACCAAAACGATGACGAATTTCAACAAATGACCCCTCTATGGAAAGCTTAGGATGTCTAGTTTCTGAATGACATTTTTGTTTTGCAAAATTATGATCCATTTAGTACAGTTTCACAAAACAAACTGACTGGTTCCTAAACAGGGCAGATTCTATTTTCCAACTTATGACACCTCTAAAATGTTCAAAACTCAATCAAATGGCATGGGACTTGAGCCTAAACCGAAGAAAATTGAATCTAGTTTTCAATGGAATGAGAATTATTCAAAAAGGAGTTCAAATGGAAATACCATGCCCGAAATACTGAACCTATATCTAGATTGCTTACAGAATTTTACCCTAGGTTGTAACACCAATAACTCGAGTTGTACAAATCCAATTTTAACCAAATCAGTGCCAAAATAACAAGAATTTAATCTAGTTTCCAAAATGACAAACCACATAATTTGACAATCAGTAAAACGTTCACAGTCACTGAAATACGGAACCTACCCCAGAATGTCTTAAAACAGTGAACTTAGCATCAAAATTGGCATCAAACATTCATCAAACTTTAACAATCAAACACATTATCAACCCAATTCAGAAATACACATGTTTTTAACTAAAAACAACAGTAAATTCGGAGAACTCACCTTCAAATCGGATTCCACACAAATGAAGCAAAAGATGACAATTTTCCCCAATTCCCAAATCAAACCCTAGACACCAACAAAGCTTCAAAACTCAAAATCAAACTTCAATCTTCCATCAATCTAGCTTGGGTTTGTTCCTAAACACCTAGGAGCCTTCAAAATCAATATTGAACTAAAATTTTTCAACCCACCTCACCCTATTTAGCTCACAAATTCGTATGGCTTAAAGGAGAGGAAAAATGGTAGATGAGCTTACTAGTGATGAACTTACTAAGTGATGTCCAATATCATACAACACTTATCAGATGCTTTCAGGGTAATTCACATAATGGCCTCTTACTCAAATTAGTTGAGCAAACAATCTCACAAACTTCTGGTTGTGGGTTGACGATATATATGTGGCCATACTGTTGATGCATCAATTACGATCACAAATACACTAGTAGAAAAAATGGATTTTACATCAGGAATTGGCATCGGTTCAAATACTAACCGATGTGGATAAAAATGCGGTGGCATTTTTGAAATTATGTGAACATTTTTCGCATCGGTTGATATAGGAACCGATGTAGAAATGCATGATTACACTTTTAATATCAGTTCTCTCGTTGCACCTGATGTTAAAAAGCCCCAATTTATCAATTTCTTAAAACCCTCTTCGCCAAACACACTCACTCTCTAACCAAAAATCCTGCCTTCGTTACAGTGACTCTGCAACCAAAAACCTAGTCACGCCGTTGCTGCCTTCGTTCTCTCTTCGTGAAGCACTCTCACTCTCTGCAACCAAAAACCTAGTCTCTATCTCTATCCATCGTCACCACAAGAGTCACGCCGTTGCTGCGCCCCAAGTACACCGCCAACCCCTCACTTTTGGCACTCCGTTCAGTGCTCATTTCCTTCCTCCATCGGCCAAACCGGTGAGTCTAGATGCCATTTCCACCCTCCTTGCGAATCCATCCCCAGACTCTTCATCAGATCTTCCTGAAATCGTCGTCCAAGTTCTCGATCTCAAGCAGAGCGGTAGCAGATGGATGTATAATTTCTTTTCATTGTTTATCTTTATGTTTTCCATTTTCCCTTCAAGATCTGAAATCTTAGCGTATTTATTATTTATTATTTGTTTGATGTTGTAATAGGTTCAATGCAAATGATGAGAAAATGAAGTTGAGAGGAATTCTTCCTCCAAGTCAAAACAATGATGTACTCTCAGGGAAAATCCAGAACCTAGGTCTCATTCGAATCCTTGATTATACTGTGAAACCCAAACAGAAACATCCAAGCAAAAATCTTACTTCGAAGGTGATTTTGTTGATTGTAAAAAAAGCAGAAGCAAATCAGAAGCGTTGCCGCATCGTAGTTCTTCAGGTGATAAAAGTGCTTCTTATGAATAATCACAACCCAAAACAAGACTTTGCAGTCCAGCAGGCACACCGTTAATCAGTTTTCAATTCTTCGCATATGCTCAACAGCACCCAAGGGTATGTTCCGATTGATAAACGCAGTCCCCTTATAATTCCATTTTCAAAAGCACGCACTCCACATGTTTGTTAAAATACCTGCTAGATGTGCATTAAGAGTGTATTCTATTTGTTTCTTTTTTCTTTTCTTTAGAATTACATAAATTCTTGTCTCAACTTTTTATTTTCATTTATTATTAGACTTGTGGATAATTAATTTATATATCAATGTTTCTGAGTTTATGGATTTTCAGTGTGGCTCCTGCTGCACGAATAGCCATGACACACAGAGTGCATCCTCTTGTTTCCTTGAATCCCTATATGTGTAACTGGACAATAAAGGTCAGTGTTACCAGCAAAGGAACCATGCGTACCTATAAGAATGCCAGAGGGGAAGGTTGTGTCTTCAATGTGGAATTGACTGATGAAGAAGTAAGTAAAAAATTGCCATCTATTTGATTGATGCATAGCTTATATTAGGTGTTTGATTGTTGACTGTCTTTTCAAGTGTGGAGGGTGATGTTTTTTTTTCTTGTTTTTTTTTTGAAACGTTTTCAGGGTACACAGATTCAAGCAACCATGTTTAATGCTGCTGCAATGAAGTTTTATGACAGATTTGTTATTGGAAAGGTTTACTACATTTCAAAGGGGACTTTAAAAGTTGCTAACAAGGAGTTCAAAACTGTGCAAAATGATTATGAAATGACACTGAATGAGAATTCTGAGGTGGAAGAGGCTGCCGACGAAGCTAGTTTTATTCCAGAAACAAAATTCAGTTTTGTCCCAATTGATCAGCTGGGTCCTCATGTCAATAAGCCTGAACTTGTTGGTGAGTGTTGTTGACAAGCCATGTTACCTCTCATTGACTGTTTCTCTTATTGCCATCTTACTGATTTTGGTCTGGTTTCAAACCAAAGCTTACAATAAAAAAAGCTCAGGTTCAGGTATATAAAGTGTCATTTCATTTCCTTTTTATTTAATTTATAGTCAGATAATAGGTTTAAGATATCTATTTCTATCTATCTATATTAGAGCTACCATTCTGTTTTGAATGTTTTGGGTGCAGGAAGAGTTAGAATTCAGTTTAAAATTAAATGGCTTCATCTTTGGAGGAGCTTCTTGCAAAGGAAGGATTTAAAGCAAGCAAAGGAATGACAAAGTCTAGGTCTTCCTTCCACCATGGTGCTTCAAGTGAACCACTTCACTCATTGGAAGACAGACTCTGTGTATCAAGTGAAAGAATTAAAACACAGCGAGCAAAGTCTAATAAGACAGCTTCAAGATATCAGATTATTAGTAATAATAAAAGTGATCCTCACACTCTTGTTGCAAACCGGAAGTCAAGATATCTATTTTTATTTCAATGACCATGTAGACAAGGAAAATCCAATCAAGGATTCAAATATGGTAATTAGACACTTGAGTGGAAATAGAAAGAATATAAAAGCTCAGGAGAACTCACTCAATAGATCTGATTGCAACAGAAAAAGCTTTGAAGATAGCAGGAATAAAAATAGTAATCATCATGGTATTGAATTGCAAGATTCTTCTTCTTCTTCTAGTCTTGCTCTGGATGAAGTTTCTGTGCAAGCACTAGTTTCCATTCTGAATGGATATGTAAAACGTTTTCTAAAGGATGAGGATTTTAGGTCTGCTTTGAGACACAATTGTTTCTCTTCCTTGAATTTTGTTCATCTTGAGGAAGAAAACAATAGTGAGACCAAAGTGATTACAAGTCTTGAGCAAGCAATTGAGACCATAGAACAAGCTGCTAGTGCTAGTGCTGCTGCTGAGGAACCAATTATATCTTCAACATATCTGAAGAGAAGCACTGTGCAGCTTAGCATTATTACTGGTTTGAGTTTAAATGATCTCTTGCAAGTATTTTGTGAATCTCCTTTTCAGGCAAGGACAGTATTGTTGCCTCATCTGTGGGAACATCTATTTTCTCCACAGCTTTGTCATTTGAAGGCATGGTACAAAAAGGAAGCTCAAATTCAGGTGGTTCTGAAAATCCGATGCCAAAAAGGTGTTAAAATCTAATTAAAAGGGACTTTTGGCATCGGGTGGTAATACAACTGATGCGAAAAATACTTTTCGCATCAGGTCTGTACCTGATGCAAAAGGTGCGTACTTTTAACATCGCCTGAATCTATAACGGACACGGAACCGATGCGAAAAGTCATTTTTAACCGATGCGAAAAGCCTAAATTGTAGTAGTGATATCTAAATGGTCCACGTGATTAGTGTACTCGTTTACAAATGTCACCTTATATAAGTTCTAGAATTACGAGAGACTTATCCTCTCAAATTGCCAATTTCTTTTGGGATTTAGTGAACACAAAAAATTAGTAGATTGAAGAAACTACTGGCTCTTCAATTCAAGTTCACACTAAAAAAAAGTGAACCATTTTTCGCATCATTATATTCTCGGGATGGTCCAACCGATCTTGCCAACAACAAAATTATTATAATATGTAAACTTCTGGTTTACAGTTGCATGTGTTTCAATTGCACATATATAAGTGTAGTCAAATCAGAGGAAAAAGGAGACAACTTTTCCAATACACTTATTTTATCCGAAGTATGTCTCGTTATATAAAGATATTCAACATATTCATTTCTTGTTTCGATATGATATCCATTTGGATTGATATTCTTAAAACTTAATAAATTTTTATGAGACTTTAGAGATTATAATATGGTACAATGTGTAAAAAAATGGTTTTCTAGGTAATTAGCTATACACTAGCTCTTCCGGAGCTTTAAATTACATTTTGCAAACTTCTGGTTGCAAGTTGATACGAAGTTGTTAGCCTGCATTTTCGACAGGCTCAATTAAATGCAGTCAACGAGGTTTGACTTGCTAATTTCAAGAGGAAAGGTGTTGATTTCGATAGTGAGAAGTTTTCCCAAGAATGTTCGACACAGTGCTTAACTTAGTAGAAATTGAAGAATTGAAGCCAATGGTTCGACGAGAAGAAAATTAGTGATAGATCAGAAGTCAAGTGCTCGTTGTCGAAAAGGTGTAGCAGTTATTGTGGTCGAAGACATGGCAGTTACCATTTTTCAAATTCTATGTACAGTTAGTTAGTTATTGTGTTTCCCTCCTTGTATAAATAGTAGTTTTTCATAGGAAAAACGGGTCATAAACTCACATATAGAATTCTGAAACTTAAACTTCCAACACCGCAGAGAAAACGAGTCAGAGAACAATGTATGAACTTGTGCACCATTCTCTTTACAATTAGTGCAATTTCACTTTTACTTTCTTAAGTTTTCTGCATTTTATTTGTTTCTCTTCGACTTCTACTCAGAATTCTCCCTTCTGCATTTTATTTGTTTTCTCTTCGACTTCTATTTAGAATCCTCCCCCCCTTCTGGAGATAACTTCGACGGTTATCTTCATATTTTCAAATTTAAACCGCAAGAACACTCATAATTTCTGGAAAAAACTTTAACACAAATGTTCTACCAAAAAACACGGTAAACAAATTGGCACGTCCGGTGGGACGTTTGTGCTAATTTCTAAAGTTTTTTTCGTTGAAATCTTAAAACTTGTGACATTATCTGTGCATGCGTTTGAGGAGTGGTAAACATCTTTCAAAGATGGCGCGCTCTAATGTAAACAATACTTCTGCATCAAATGCACAAAGTTCACAAGAACAAGCGTCAGTTAGTGACGCTAACGCTACGAATGTCGTTGGAGTAACCGCTTCCATGCCTTCTTCGACAGTTATGGGCGTAACCGCTGTAACTTCTCCTGTAATTACTCTCGTGTCGATGATGACAACGACAGCATTGACACAGACTAATGCAATGGCTTCTGTGCCACCAATATTAGGACCAACAAGTCCTTTAATGGCTAATCCCATGATTGGAAATATGCCATTTAATTTGCCTATGAACAGTAGGGGTTATCCATATGGCAGGCCTTCAGACAAATTCATCTACATATGCAGACAATGCAATTACAGGATTTACGCCTACACATAGTTCATCAGAGAACATTTTTAGTCGAGATGTTCAACCTTCATTGACCACATCATCTTTGCTGGCATTAAGGCAACAAATGGATGATAGTAATCATGATATGGTTAATATGTTAACACAACAAATTGGTACAATGTTTAACCCTCTAATACAAAACACAAATAATAGTTACCAAATGTTAGCAACACAAATGAGAAGAATTGCTGATTTCTTTGGCACTCCACCAGTGCATAACCAACAAATTCCTCAAATTCAGAATGTTAGGCCTGTTGAAATTCCCATAGAAAGGCCCAACAATGTAGTTCCCATCAATCAAGGGCAACAACTTGTTGTCGAAGAGCTTGTTCCTGATGTTGTGTTAGTCAATAGGAACCAAAATGCTGATGAAGTGGTTAGGCAAGTCCAACAAAATAATTTTGGAATCCAAAACGATTTGGCTAATCTTGTCGAAAATATTCTAGCCCAAAATGGTCTTAATTTAGGCCTACATAGGCCTAATTTTGTGTCACCTTTGTCGGATTATATATTGCAAACAGAATTGCCCAGGGGATGGAAAATCCCTAAGTTCACAAAATTCGCTGGGGAAACTAGCAAATCTACTGTCGAACACGTTGCCCGTTATTTAACTGAGGCTGGTGACATAGCACACAATGAGAATTTAAGAATGAAATACTTTCCAAATTCTCTAACTAAAAATGCTTTTACTTGGTTCACCACTTTACCTCCACATTCAATTTTTAATTGGAATCAGTTAGAAAAGGCTTTTCATGAGCAATTCTATATGGGCCAATGCAAGATTAGTCTTAAGGAATTGGCTAGCGTTCAACGTAAAGCGGCGGAGTCTATTGATGAGTATCTCAATAGATTTAGACTTCTCAAGGCAAGGTGCTTTACTCAAGTGCCTGAACACGAGTTAGTCGAAATGGCTGCTGGTGGCCTAGACTATTTTTTAAGAAAGAAATTAGATACTCTACACTTAAGAGATATGGCACAATTGGCCGATAGAATTCGACAAGTCGAAAGGCTTAAAGCTGAAAAGGTTAGGACTAGTAGGTTCAATAATAAAAAAGAAAAAATCGCATATATCGACACTAATGACAGCCCAGGAATTCGACATATCGTATGAGGATGTCGAAGAAGAGGTTAATATTGCAGAATTAAAACCCGGGCCTCCTTATACATGTAAAGTGTTAAAGCCATCAGATGGGAAAAATCCTGTCGAGCCTAAAAATGATAAGTTTGTTACAAAAACTTACACCTTTAATGTTTCTAAATGTGATGAAATATTTGATCTTTTAGTTACTGATGGTCAAATTTTGGTGCCTAAAGGCCTGAAAATACCACCATTGGAACAAAGAAAGAAAATGGGTTTTTGTAAATTCCATAACTTTTTAGGCCATAACACTTCTCGTTGTGTTATTTTCAGGGATTTGGTCCAGAAAGCTCTCAATGAAGGTAGGCTAAAATTTGGTGACAAATCAAAGCCTCCAATGCAAATCGACACTGATCCTCTTCCAGCAGCAGAGGCAATGTATGCTGAAGTCGACATCATGGTTGTCGAAGCCACTGGGATTGTTGCTGGAAATGATAATTTGACAAAAGATACTGAAATTTCTGAGGCTAATGTCGAAATGGTCACTGAAGACCAATATATTGAGAAAATGGAAGTTGTTTACCCAAAAGCAGAAGAGGAATTAATTGATTTCCTTAATCGTTGCAAGATAAGCAACACAGAAGTGATGCTATGTCCAAGATGCAGTTCTGTCTTTGACAAAGAGGCTGCAAAGAGCCTTGAAGGTTATCGACCTCAATTGAAGCGGAAAGGAAAATGGGTCGACAAAAGGCCAAAGTTCAGTTTCAACAAAAGAGGGATACCATACAAAGGTACTTCGACAAAGCATACTCAGAAAGAGCAACTTAAGACTTATGTTCCATTAACAAAGTCTCCTGTAGAGAAATGGGTGTACTCCAGTGGAAAGAATACTGGATACTTACCCGTGAATTCTGGTGGGAAAAGATTTAGGTATCAACCAAAACAACCAACACCCACAAAAATGGTCAAGGGCAGCACCAGTACTACTGGCCAAAACAAGGCACTTGAATCTAACAAGTACGCCTATAACAACAATTACAAGGGGAAGAATCCTATGACTAGAACTCAATGGCGCAGACACCAACGCCAAAAGAAAGCTATTGGTGCAGGACAAGTAGAGAGTTTTAACAAAAAACAAGGTCAGCAAGTGGCTGTCGAAGTGGCTAGAAAGCCAGCTACTGAGAGGATATTTCCTCCACTCTCAGCAATCACAGAAGGCTTTGACTTAGACGAAGAAATGGAGTCTGATTTTGCTGATTCTGGGTCGGACTTTGATGTCCTATGCAATGTGGTCTCAATTCTACCAATTGAGTATGATGTAGTTTCCGAAGTGAATGATGTCGAGGAAGATTTCGACGAAGAGACTACTTATAAACCAATTTGTTACTATGTGCTGAAGAATGGTTGTGTCGAAGAACAACATGATGTATTTGAGAAACCAAATTGTGGAATGATGAACCATCTCAAACCTTTGTTCATTCAAGCTAAAGTGAACAACATAGGTGTCAACAAGATTTTGGTCAACGGTGGTGCTGCTGTAAACTTGATGCCACAACATTTGTTGAGGAAAATTGGTAAATGTGATACGGATTTGAGGCCTCACAACGTGGTACTCACAAATTATGAAGGCAAAACTGGCCACTCACTTGGGGCCATTGAAGTCGAGTTAGCTGTGGGTAGCATCAAAAGATCAATGTTGTTTCTTGTAGTTCTTTCTAAGGCTAACTACAACTTGTTGCTAGGAAGAGAGTGGATACATGGCGTGGGGGCAATACCATCAACTGTTCACCAAAGGATCATTATTTGGAGAGAATATGGTTTGGTCGAAAACATTGAATGTGATCAGAGTTACTTCAAAGCGGGGGTAAATACTATCACTAAGAAAACTTTCGACAAACAATTGGCGAACGTTGCGCCATGTTCTTCTTCTGATCTTGGTTATGTATACCAAGATAATGTGTTTTCCTCAGTTACTCTTCACCCAAATTATGGATTTATTTGGGAGAGGGAGGTTATAGATGAGGATAATCACCCAAGAGGCTTTTGCAAGCCTACTGGGTGGGATGGACCATAAATAGTTTATTTATGTCAAAGCCCAATGCATGGGATAGAATTACGGCCTATGTGGCCGAAAACAAAGAAAAAACGGCTTTGGAGGCCGAGTTACGTCAACAAATGGTTGCTGAAGCCGGTGACAGTAATAGTAAGGAAAATTTGGCCGAAGACCAAAGGCTTGATTGTGTATATGATGATGAGCCTTTAGGTTTTGAAAAGGACCCAATGGGTTCGACCAAGAAAATGCAAGCACGAGATCCCTTAGAAGAAATTGACTTGGGAGCTCTGTAAAAAGGCCAACATATATTAGTGCAAAGATTGACAAGGCTTTTAGGGTGCAAACTGTCGAACTTTTGAAGGAATTTAAAGACTGTTTTGATTGGGACTACAATGAGATGCCAGGTTTGAGTCGAGAAGTAGTGGAATTGAAGCTGCCTATACGACCAGAGAAGAAGCCAGTGAAGAAGACACCAAGAAGATTTGCACCACAAATACTGTCGAAGATCAAAGCAGAAATCGAAAGACTACTCAAGAGCAAGTTCATCAGAACTGCCAGGTATGTAGATTGGTTAGCAAATATAGTTCCTGTTATTAAGAAAAATGGAACTCTTAGAGTTTGCATAGATTTCAGGGATTTAAATAATGCTACACCCAAAGATCAATACCCTATGCCTGTAGCAGAAATGCTTGTTGATTCAACAGCAGACTTTGAATATTTAAGTACACTTGATGGTTATTCTGGTTATAACCAAATTTTTATTGCTAAAGAAGATGTATCAAAAACAGCATTTCGATGTCCAGGGGCATTAGGTGTTTATGAATGGGTGGTGATGCCTTTTGGCTTAAAAAATGCTGGTGCTACATACCAAAGAGCTATGAATTCTATGTTTCATGATTTTACTGAAAATTTTATGCAAGTATACATAGATAACATAGTTGTTAAATCTTCATCAGAAAGTGGTCATTTAGACCACCTTCGACAATAATTTGAAAGAATGAGAAAATATGGATTGAAAATGAATCCACTTAAATGTGCCTTTTGTGTACGTGCAGGTAACTTTTTAGGGTTTGTTGTGCACAAAAAAGGCATTGAAGTAAATCAAAACAAGACAAAGGCAATTTTAGAGACGAAAGCTCCTTCGACAAATAAAGAATTGCAATTGTTACTAGGAAAAATCAATTTCCTTAGAAGGTTCATTTCAAACCTAAGTGGCAAGACACAAGTTTTTTCGCCATTACTTCGACTGAAGAAAGAAGATGTGTTCAGGTGGGATCCAGAACACCAAAAAGGTTTCGACGAGATCAAGGGCTATTTGATGAAGCCTCCCATTTTTTTACCTCCTATTAGAAATAAAGTAATGAAATTGTATGTAGCAGCATCAGAATTGTCAATAGGTAGCATGTTAGCACAAGAGGATGAAAATGGTTTCAAAAGAGCCATTTATTAACTCAGTAGAGTTTTAAATGATGCTGAAACTAGGTATCATCCAATAGAAAAGTTGTGTCTGTGCTTGTATTTCTCTTGTACAAAATTAAAGCAATATATAAAGCCTGTTGATGTGTATGTTTACTCGCATTTTGATATTATTAAACATATGCTGTCGAAACCAATATTACATAGTAGAATTGGTAAATGGGCTTTAGCGCTTTCTGAGTATTCACTAACTTATCAGCCTTTAAAAGCTATTAAAGGCCAAATTGTGGCTGATTTTATCGTCGATCACTCATTGGTTGAGGTCCTATTAGATTTAGTGGATATTCAGCCATGGAAGTTATACTTCGACGGTTCTAGCCATAAAAATGGTTCTGGAATTGGAATTCTCATTGTTTCTCCAACAAAAATACCAACGAAATATAAGTATAAGATCGAAGGTTTTTGCACCAATAATGAGGCTGAATATGAAGCCTTGATAGCAGGACTTGAGATTTTGTTAGACTTGGGGGCAAAACATGTCGAAATTAAGGGCGATTCTGAATTAGTTGTGAAGCAGTTAACTAAAGAGTATAAATGCATTAAGGAAAATCTAATAGTGTATTTTGTTGCTGCCAATGCTTTGTTAAAACGTTTTAACAGTGTTAACATAAAGCATGTGCCTCGAATTGACAATCAAGAGGCAAATGATTTGGCACAGATTGCTACAGGCTATAGAGTCTCGAAAGAAAAATTAGAAGAACTAATAAAAATAAAAGAGAGACTAATTTCTGCAATGCCAAAACTTGGGGGGCAGAGGAAGTATTATCACCTCCAATTACTGCAAATGAAATTTTTCATGAAAATTTTCAGCATTTTGAAGTTTTTGCCATTGACAATATGTCGAATGATGATTGACGAAAGCAAATTGTCGAATGCTTGGAAAATCCAACAGGAATAACTAATAGGAAAACCAAGTATAGAGCCTTAAGTTATGTGATTATTGGAAATGAATTGTTCAAAAAGACTCCTGAAGGAGTTTTGCTTAAGTGTCTTAGTGAAAGTGAGGCATATTTAGCAATATCCAATACTCATAGTGGAGCCTGTGGATCTCATCAAGCAGGTCATAAAATGAAATGGCTCTTGTTTCGACAAGGGGTGTACTGGCCAACTATGTTGAAAGACTGCATAGAATTTGCTAAAGGTTGCCAAGAATGTCAAAAGCATGCAGGGGTGCAACATGTACCTGCAAGTGAGTTACATTCGATAGTAAAACCTTGGCCATTTAGAGGTTGGGCCTTAGATTTAATTGGCGAGATTAAGCCAACTTCGTCGAAGGGCCATCGTTACATATTAGTTGGGATAGATTATTTTACTAAGTGGGTAGAAGCTATTCCCTTACCTAGTGTTAATCAAGAGGCAGTGATTAATTTCATTCAAAACCATATTTTGTATAGGTTGTGGATTCCAGAAACCATTACTACAGACCAAGGTTCAGTGTTTATTGGTCAAAAAATGTTAGAATTTTCCTCTGAGAATGGTTTAAAATTATTAAGTTCGACGCCATATTATGCACAAGCAAATGGTCAAGTCGAAGCAGCCAATAAAATCATCATTAACTTGATCAAAAAACATATTGGGCAGAAGCCTAGGAATTGGCATAAGACTCTTGGTCAAGTATTATGGGCTTGTCGAAATTCTCCTAGGGAGTCAATTAATACTACTCCTTTTAAGCTTACATTTGGGCATGATGCAGTGTTGCCAGTCGAAATTTGTTTACAGTCAACCAAAATTCAAAGACAGTTTGAAATTCCATCTGATCATTATTGGAATATGATGTTAGACGAATTGGTTGATTTAGACGAAGAAAGATTAACTGTGTTAGATGTTCTTACAAGGCAAAAAGAAAGAGTGGCCAAAGCCTATAATAAGAAAGTTAAGTCGAAAACCGTCGCTTTGGGAGACTTAGTTTGGAAAGTTATTTTACCTATGGACAAGAAAGATAGGGTCTTAGGTAAATGGTCACCAAACTGGGAAGGGACATTTAAAATTTTACAAGTATTTTCAAACGGTGCTTACGAAGTCGAAGAATTAGGCGCTGATAATCGAATTTTGCGTATAAATGTCAAGTATTTAAAAAGATATGAGCCAATATTGCAGGAAGTTAGAATAACGCAAGGTTAAGAAGTAACGAAGAAATTTAAATATGGCATTCGAAAGTTTGAATGCCAAAGAACATTGTCGAATTACAAAGTGGATAAAAAGAAAAAATTCAGAAACAAGGAAAGCTGAAATTTAAATTACAAGATTAGCTTTAAGTTTCTCAAAGACAATCTTGGCATGATCTAGTCCGGCAGCAATGAGAGCTTCTTCTTCGACCAATCTCTGAACTGCTGCCTCATGTTTGTTGGCCCTTTCTAGGTGCTCAATAGCCAAATTTGCTTTAGATCGAAGTGCAGCTTCCAAAGAATCGGGAGTTCTCTTTCGAATGGAAGCTTTCTTCTTTTCTTCTGCCTTAATCTTCTACTGCAAGATGTTGATTTGTTCCTGGTACTTTGAAATGTTAACATCACATTCAGCTATTTCTTTAGCATCATTTGCTGCTTGGAGTTCCAGTGACGAAACTTTAGTATCTGACACTTCGCCTGCAACCCATTCTTCCTGTTGAAGTTTAGCCTCACACTCTTTATTTGCAGCAACATTCTTTCTCTTTTGAAAGTCCCTTGCAATTTGCTCCAGAAGAACCTCAAATTCGACAAGGAAGCCAGTGAGAGATTTGCTGGATGTTGATTTGTTAAGTTTGTTCAGCAAGTTCTTAATTTCATAAGTGACCATATGGTTTTGTTCAATGGCTTGGAACAAATCTATTTCTAAGACTTTGGCTCGAAGTTCTCAAAGAAGGTCTTCTCTTGAGCTTTCAGAAATCCCGCCAATAGAAGTAGTCGAAGAACTTCGCTTGTTCTCAGTCGAGGCAGATCTGCAACTCAACATCAATTTCAGAGCTTCAAGGGGATTCTTACTCTTTAATTCCCCTAATTTTTCTTGACTGATGGTGTTGCTGGTCGAAGGTATGGCCTCAGGAGAGTTAATATCTTGTGGAGACTCACCAATTTGTTCTGAATCTCTTGGAGATTACTCTTCTTCATCCTCCTCATCTTCGACTGATTCAACACTTTCTTCTTTTTCTTCTTCTCCTTCGTTCTGGTTTTGAGGTGAAGGTGGACCATTGTTTTCCATGTCGATGTCAGGATTTTGGTCATTGTTTTTGACCCTGTTGTCATTACCTTTTTGTGGCTGATTTTGGTCAGTGTTTTTGACCAGTGCATCATTGCCTACATGTTGTTGGTTTTGAGTTGTTCGACCATTGCTTCATCAGTTGGTTGCTGTTGAGTTTGGTCTTGGGTTTCGATCATCTCTGTATCAACACCTCTTTGATCCTGCTTTTCGACACCTTGTTCAGGTATGGTTGTTTTAGCAAGAGAGAGAAAAGGTAAACCTTTGGTTTTTCTTTAAAGAGCAGTTATTTGCAATAAGTAGTGGGGAGTTTACCAACACAAAACGTGGCCCACTAAATCTGAGAAAACGGCGCCATAAAGTAACTTTACTAGAAGTGTCTTTTCAATTCTGAAAACTGATGATAGTGACCTCATAAGATTCAACATAAAGCTGTTGATTGTAATTTCAAAAACGTCATTTTCTGCCTTCATTTAAAACTCAGTCGAAAACGACATTTTTGGGGGGGCAATTTGTTAGCCTGCATTTTCGACAGGCTCAATTAAATGCAGTCAACGAGGTTTGACTTGCTAATTTCAAGAGGAAAGGTGTTGATTTCGACAGTGAGAAGTTTTCCCAAGAATGTTCGACACAGTGCTTAACTTAGTAGAAATTGAAGAATTGAAGCCAATGGTTCGACGAGAAGAAAATTAGTGATAGATCAGAAGTCAAGTGCTCGTTGTCGAAAAGGCGTAGCAGTTATTGTGGTCGAAGACATGGCAGTTACCATTTTTTAAATTCTATGTACAGTTAGTTAGTTATTGTGTTTCCCTCCTTGCATAAATAGTAGTTTTTCATAGGAAAAACGGGTCACAAACTCACATACAGAATTCTGAAACTCAAACTTTCAACACCACAGAGAAAACGAGTCAGAGAACAATGTATGAACTTGTGCACCATTCTCTTTACAATTAATGCAATTTCACTTTTACTTTCTTAAGTTTTCTGCATTTTATTTGTTTCTCTTCGACTTCTACTCAGAATTCTCCCTTCTGCATTTTATTTGTTTTCTCTTCGACTTCTATTTATAATCCTCCCTCCCTTCTGGAGATAACTTCGACGGTTATCTTCATATTTTCAAATTTAAACCGCAAGAACACTCATAATTTTTGGAAAAAACTTTAACACAAATGTTCTAGGATTTTCTAGTTGATCTTGCAAGCAACATTAATTTGTAACTAGCGATGTTTACCAAAAAACACGGTAAACAGAAGTACACATGCACTTTATGACTTCTGGTCATAGCAAGATAATGTACACAATCTAATATAAAATACACATATTTTTTCTTAGTTATATTCTAAAAACTTAGAATAGCTATCAAACTTAACTCTATTTTAAGCTAGCTAATCAATAGCATTATAGTTAAAAGGCATTGAGAGGAAATGACGGATAAAACTTCAATTATATTGAAGAATATTTTACTCCTTTAAAACATCAATAGGTTTGAAACAACACTTTATTCTTGCATACGTGCATATCAAACTTCTTGGTTCATATAGCATAATCTTAACCGCGCTCATATTTATTTAAGCAAAAATAATGTATTAAACTTTGGCCATTCAAAAAAATAAATTATAAAACTACTAAGTACGCGTATAACAAAAATTACCATATATATACAGAAAAATTGGGGACGCACAATTTTCTTCAAGAAACAAAACAGTATAAACCACACATACTAGTTTAACAAAAAAATACCATTTATACATAAAGAATTTGAGACACGCAATTTGAAATGTGATTTCACATGTGCTATAATATTATGGTAACATGAAATACAAGAAGATAATAAAAGGTTATGATGGGAAATAATAACATAAGAGTGTCTAGTTCTTTAGGATCTAGTCATACAGTCAACTCTTCTTATCCCTTTTTTTTTGCAATATTTTTATATGGAATTCTAAGCATAAGAGATTGGAAAATTTACATTTTCCCAAAATTCATGAGCTCCTACACCAATAAGAAGATCATAATCACAAATCATATACTAATATATTTAAATAGCATAATGATAACATTTACCACATCAATGATCATCACCACAACCTTTGTTGTACCAATATTATAATGTGAATCATTCACTTCTGGGAATGAACTTCAATTCATTGAGCGGTTCATCAGTATTATCACATAATCTTGATTCATAATATTTTTTAGAAATATTTTCTCATTTTGCTAATTCATGAGAATATTTGAGACATAAACTATATGCCCTTTCTCTTGATTTCCTTTGCTTCAAAACATACAAAGATGAAATAGATTGCAATCATTATGTAAAAGTTAAGTTCTTCAGGAACTCGATCACAAATCTTTCATGATATACGATGATCAAAGAAAATTGTACTTTCTAATCAATTGTTCTTCAAGATCTATACCACGAATCTAAACATTGACGAAAAAAATCATGTTTTGAGAAATCCTGCAGGGATGCTTTAATATAAAGTTCTTCTTTCTTTGAGTTCTTCAAGAACTATCACAAATATTCACAGACAATGATAAATAAAACAATTCTTTGTGCAATCCTACAAGGATAATGGATTACCAAATTATTAGTTCTTCAGGAACTATACCACAAAACTCTCAATTATTAGTTCTTCAGGAACTATACCACAAATTATTAGCTCTACCATATGATGTGGCATGTGTATACCCGGCTTTGTCGGGCTGTGTGATTCTTTTCTCCCAATGGAAATTTACCACACTCATTATTAGAATCCAAGACTTTGGGTGGGATCTGAGCTCAGTTACCGCTCGGGCCAACTCTTATTGGTTATTTGAGAAATAAAAGTAAATGTAAAATTAAAATACTTGAATTAAAGAATGGTTTGCTGAAGAGGAAAGCACCGAGTTCTATGATAACAAGGCCCACAACTCTTTGTCTCACTAAAGTTCAATGTGTATTAAAGAAGTTGTTTTACATGAATTCTGACATCCATTAACAAATGGCGTGGTTGAGTTGAATTAATGTCAAAGTTGAAATAATGTCAAAGTGAGAGAGATACAAAAGACTATAGAGAAGATTTATGGTTGATTTTAAATTGTTTTCAAGAATGGACTAGTTCATTAATTTGTGTACTGTTTGGGCATTGTCTGTTTTCACGGTACAAATCCACGTCAAATTAGAAGCTACAAAGTGTAAAGTGTAGCTTTTCATTTATGTGGCAAAAATTCGACAGTTGTGCGTCTGCAATAATGTGACCACATTTCCAACATAGTCGTTGTGTGTTTTTTCTCAGTTAAGCATGGTTTTAGTAAACGCGCTTTTAGAATAAAATCATTCTAACATAAATCCTTTTACTTCAGACATAATTTTAATATAAGAACAAATTTAGTTAAAAATGTTAAGATGTGATCTCAAATATTGGAATATGAAAACATACCTCGAATGGACGATGCACGTGAAGGATTAAATACTCTAAAATTATGGTTGACGATAAACGAAATTTAGAATATCCAGAGAATAATATTGTGGTGGTTACTTGCTTAGACTATAACACTCAAGTTAGAGCATAATGGGATATCAAGGAGTATGAGAATGATCTGCTTGAATTTTGAAGGGAAAACGGCACACACTCACTAAATGAACACTCTGTAACAAAAAAATACTAGATATTATTGCAAAAATTATTTTCTATTTTTTATTTTTAAGTTTCAACGAGTAAACATTATATGTTGTTGCTATAATTTTATTACTATTAATTCTCTATGGTGGATCGTTGCAATTGTCGAATTAATTATTTTATATTATACTTTTGAGTAACAACGGAAAATGTTACGTGTTGTTGGTATAATTTTACTACTGATAAAATATATTTCGTGTATTTATTCGCCATGGGGGCTACAGTATTATTACATGATTGATAATTACCTAACGACAAAAATGTCAATTGAAGAAAATATTCTAAAGTTATGAAACTTCATTTCTGACCAACTTAAAATGTTTATTGTAATTGAATTCTATCTGAGTCTATTTATACAAAGAATACGATGTTATCGTCTGTCTGCATGTGTATACTTCTAGTTAATTAAGAATGTTTGTTCAAAAATTATTATATCCTATGATAAACTTTTGTGGTGCAATAGTTAAGTTTCTGCCATTTAAGGAAAGCAATTTTTGGCAATTAATATTTTTTATAATAACAATTAATTTTCACAACAATAACAAATAATTTTAATATAAAAATTAATTGAGATTGATTCTCTTTTTTCTTCCCTTATTCAAGACTAAGGCTCTACATGGTAAAAAAATACTCCCTTTCGTCTCAAATCTTTTGATATTTTAGCCTTCAAATTTTGTCTCAAAACGTTTGATGTTTTATGAACCCAATGTTAATTTAACTATTTTATTTCAACTATACCCATAATAAATCATGGGACAATTATAATTGAGCCTTTAATAAGCACTAATGTCAAAGCTAATTATCTCACCTTTATTAATGATAATTTACACTATCCTAAAGAGGGTAATTCACACTTCCATTTGCACATAATTATAGTTATATTAATTATGAAAAATGTATTTACCAAAATAAAATTATGGGGAAGAAGATATTAAATAGGGGTATTTTAGTCTATATTTTATCTAGTTATTGTTTTCTTATTCCATGTGCCATTTGCTAAATCATCAAAAGATTTGAGACGGGGGGAGTAGCAGATAACAAATAAAGTTATAGTGAAAGAATTTTCAGATTGAATTTAAAGTGTTGAGTAAAAGTTTATAAATATAAAACAACACAAATGGATATTTCTAATTAATGTTAAAAGTAAATGATAATGTTCATTTAATGGAGATAAACAAGGAATTTAATTAATGTAAATAAAGGTAAAAATGAGAGAGAAAATGAAACGCTACAAGTATAAGCTCAAATTCTATTTCAAGCAATGTCCGAGAAAACGCTATAAGCTTTTGAAAAATGTTATAAACTAGTAGTACCAAATACTTACCCCAAACTTATTCGCTATAATCTATTCATTATAAGCTAGCGGTTTTTTATTAACCTTACCAAGTAGAGCCTAAATAAATAATAGTTTTTTTTTTTATTTTCTTTCCTTATATTAAACAAGAGTTATTCCTTTGGATATTAATGTATAAACGTATCTTAATTACTTCATTATTATTGCATTAATTTGTCACAGGTCCCAACTTGTTAAGCATTAAAAAGCTAGAATTCGAGAACTTAAGAGTGTATTTGGTAGAAGAGAAAGAGCAAAGAGAGAAAGAGAGTAGAGAGTGACTTTCTATTGTTTGGCACTCTCTTTTCTCTCTTTCTCTTTTCCTTTCCTCTTACTTCCCTCTTTCTCTTCTACCAAACACACCCTTAGTGTAAAATAATACTAAAGTAATCTCATTCGTTTCTCTCTATCTTATTTAATTTTCTCTAAACCAAACAAGAGAAAGTCACTCTCTCTTCTCTTTTTCTCTTTTCCCTTCCTCCCTCTTCAACCAAACACACCCTTAGTGTAAGGCTCATTCACATTATATGCACACCCCAGATTAAAGTTTTAACTTCATATTTATTTATTTATTTATTTATTTATTTATTTATTTAGTACTAATTAAAAACACATATCATAAATCAAGTAAACAAATTGGTGATGGAACACAATTGCATCAAAGCTCCACTAGAGATGGGGGAGAATGAGGTTAACTTAGACCTTGAAAGCTTCGAATCGATTGATTTCAATAACTTCGACTTGCTATTTCCCCCGTCCTCGCCATCGCCTTCGGCCACCATTGAGATGCACGCCGATGCAAATTTGACGCCCACACATGAAGATTTGCAACTTTCGAGTTTGTCCTTTGAATCCGATCAAACCAATGGTTCAGGAATGCCCGACACCAAAACCAACGATAGAGGAAACTTTAGCAGAGAGAAAGCTACGAAGCATCGTCACAAGCACAACGTTATTGGGTCTCGTGCAACGAAGAAGGGCTTCACCGTTGAGAAGCTCGCTGAACTTGCTGCGACGGATCCCAAGAAAGCAAAAAGGTTGATAATTAAATTAAACATTAATTTTTTTGAAAAGGAAGTTGAATATTAATTTTTTATCAAATTTTTGCCTAAAAAGATAGATCGAAGCCATGAAGTGTATCTCCACTAAATAGAATTTCTAGAGAACTTTTTAACTTTAGTTAATATGGGTAGGTTATTGACTAGTTTGGATTTGCTGCATTCAATTTATTTTAATCCAAGAATTTAAAATCCAAGTCTTCAAAATCAAGATCGAATACGATAGTGCTTGACATTGGATTGGGCAAAATGTAAGGGGGGTTGATTACTGCGGGAGACCAATATGGTTTATTTTATCTGTTTAGTTTAATTTGGAATTTAAAATTTTGAACATTGAGTGTTGAGATTGGTTGAATTGTTTGTTTGTTTTTTTGTTTGTTTGTGTTGTAGGATTGTTTCGAATAGGAAAGCCGCTGCAAGATCGAAAGAGAAGAGAGAGCGTCAAGTAACTGACATAGAAAAGAAGGCGGAATCACTTCTGATACAAAAAAATAACCTAGATAGAGAACTTGAGAAGCTTGAGGTACTTATTTTCTGTTCTTTTTTTTTTTGATAAGCAGTCATCTAGTTATGTCTATATCTCTTATCTCTCTTTCTTAAGCTCAAAATCACCAAAAGTTATGTGACTTTTCCCACACCAAAGTTAGAGAATCCATTCCGATTATGTTATTCTTACTTTTATGTTAATGCGGGCAATTGCTCTCATCCCTGCAACATGCACCCGCCGCTGCACATGGTACCTTTCACTGCACGTGGCTTGCTATAAGAATAAATAATTAAATTGATTTTGTTATACGTTTAATTATACTCAATTTATGCATCTGATCAAAAAATACTCAATTTATGTATGAGTTTCATTAGTACTCTATCAATTTATGTATGATTTTAATGAAAACTCATCATATTGCCACATGAGCCTATTTTGTAAGTGCATTTTAGAATTAACTTCAGAATAGTGAGTTCTGATTAAACAATACTAATGTAAAACGAATTTGCATTGACGGTGCTTGTCTCATGGGATCAATGTAGAATGAGAATACAGATCTAGAAGCTGAAAACAACATCCTCAAAATTAAGATAGAGACTAAGAGACAAGAAGCAAAAACGAAACAAGGTATGCATTATTGATATACTATACTTGATTATTGATGCAATAGTAGATTGTCATTTTGCTTTCCCCTTCTTCACCTTAAATATTTGTGTAGATCATCTATAGTTTTTGTATTGTGCAACAAATGTAAAAGTCGTTAGATTTTGAAAGAAAATCTCTCTCTCTCTCTCTCTCTCTCTCTTTCTTTCTCTCTCTCTCTCTCTCTCTCTCTCTCTCTCTCTCTTGTTATATATATATATATATTCTGTACCGAGCAGCTTTTTGGTAGGTCTCTTAGTGCCCTGGCAGGAGTTACCTGCAAGCCACTCCGACGCTCAAGTCAGTATATCGAATATATGAGTGAAGGTACTAAGGATTAGAGATTGAACCTTTTTTAGGGCAAAGTTTGCCTGTATTTATAGGAAATCATGCCCTCTCGTGGATCGTTGGATGGGTAGAGTCGATCTTGACCGTCCAAGCATGTTGGGCTCGCATGAGGTGGATATGGGCTGAATCGGTTGGGCTGATCCATATTACTTGCTAAGCGCACCTCCTGGTTTTGCTAATTGGACCTCTTGGTTGACCGCAGAACAATATATATATATATATATATATATATATATATATATATATATATATATATATATATATATATATATATATATAACAACAATTAATGCAGCTCGTTGTACTATATATGCAGTGGCTAGAAAGCATATGAATCCCATTAAATTTGATCAATAAAAGTTCACTTCATTACACTTGTGATATGGATAATATTATGAATCTGCATGTGTATTACTTTCCTAAAATTGGAGTTCATTTGTTTTAAATTATTTCATGAATTTTTTAAAAAGAAATAATTACGTTTTAGAATTTTCAATATATATGTATGTTTGACATTTTGGATACTATATCAATCCCTGAAATTATAATAAAAATCTATTGAAAGTAGCTTCTGCAAAAAATGTGATTTTAATAAGCATGGAGATCATAATTAAAGAAAATGAAAGAAGTGATTGTTAACAACACAAATGCTTTACTAAAAAGTTCTTATGTTTGTAGCATTCATCGAAGTGTTCAAGGAACAAAAGCATACTCTCAAGATACTAATTGAAAGGAATGATGCTCTCTTTGGCAATAATCCTTCTTCTGGTGGCTTGGTCTCTCAATATTCTTCTGAATTATTAGCACCACAACAGTTTCCTAATATTCAACCTCAGATTCAGGAAGCTCCTCAGCAACCACAGCTCTGTGTGCCGCCTCCTCCGCCGCCTCCTCCTTCTCCTTCTCCTCCTCCCTTTGGTGAGCCCTTCAGTGAACATTTTTTCAGGTTGGATTTTCTGAACTAGCAGAATTCATTAAGAGAAAAAGTTAGTGAATTATTTTGTGGTTCAGTACTGTCGTTAATGCTCTGTTTTAATTTGTTTTAAACAGTTTTGTAGGCTGGAAATATAGCCTAAACTTATGCACTTCATGTTCATGCAATTGTAGTTTAAAATTATAGAGTCTATTTTGTATTATCTTCTATAGTCCTTCGGACACATTAAAAAGGACGACTAGTACTGTACTGGTGCATGAATGCAACTATATTTATTCTAGAATTAAGTAATTGAATTTTAGTTTATTGGGATATTTTTTTTTTACAAATATTGAGATATTTTTTAAAAGGCAAAAGTGTACTCCTCCTTCTCATTTTAAGTGTTTCTTTTACAATATTTTTCTGTCTAAAATTATTTGTTACTTTAAAATATCAATAAAACGTTTAATAATTTTTCCACCAATATACCCTTATTTATTCAACCAGCTGTTATTAATAAATGTATTTTAGTAAATCAAACTCATGATTGAAATCCTCACACTTAGTCATTTCTTAAGAACCTGCACAACTAAAATATGACACTCTCGTAATGGGATCTTATTCTCCGGCAAATCTCTAGACCACTTAGAGGGCAAAAAAACAACTCTAGAACAAAAAAAAATTTATTTACCGAAATAGCACCATTTTTAGATTATTTACCAAATTAGCACACATCCAAAATTCAGGCCAGAAGTCGCCCCTACAGGAAACGACTTCTGAACTGGATTTTGCAAATTTTTCTGCTTTTTCAGGTCAGAAGTCGCCTCCCCCAGGGTGACTTCTGAACTGTGTTTTTTTATTTTTATTTTTCTTCTATATTAATTTTAATAAATTTAATTTAATTAATTTAGAAAATTAATATTGTTAATTCTAAATTAATTATAAATATTATTGTGAAAAAAAATTATCGGCTATATTGAAATATGGAACTAACTGTATTTATTTAATTAGTAGCACATTACAAAAAACTGATAGAATATTTATCGGCTATATTGAAAATTTAATTAATTTCTTTTTCTCACGTCTTATTTTGAAAACAAATTTTATAAAAAATTTTGTTTTTAGTTTCTTTTTCGAACATTTTTTCATTTACAAATTTTACACCTGCATACAAATTGTCTAGACTAGGTTTTTGAGAAGTAATTTTTTAAATTTACACTTGTGTTTCTTTTTTACGTCTTATTGTGTAAACAATTTTTCTCAAAAACCTTGTTGTTAAAACTTTTTCGAAATTTTTTCATTACGGAAATTTTACATCAGCATACAAACTGTCTAGACTAGGGTTTGGGGAAGTGGTTTTGAAACTTATTTTTGCGTACTCTTTCCTACTTGTTATCGAGACTTTTTTCACGTCTTATTTTGAAAACACATTTTCTCACAAACGTTGTTCTTTGATTTTTTTTTCCGAACGTTTTTTCATTTAGCAAATTTTATTTGTGCAAACAAACTGTCTAGATTTGGTTTTTGAGGAGTAATTTTTGAAACTCATTTTTGCATACTCTTTTCAACTTGTCTCCAAGACATTTCTCACATTTTATTCTTAAAACTAGTTTTGTCAGAAACATTATTCTTAGATCTTTTTTAAACCTTTTTACTTTTGGGAATTTTTACTTCTTCATATTGTTTAGACTAAGTTTTTAAAAAGTGATTTTTGAAACTTTTTTTTACGTACACTTTTCAACTTGTCCTCGAGACTTTTTTCACGTTTTGTTTTGAAAACAAATTTTCTCAAAAACCTTGTTCTCAGATTTTTTTCGAACGTTTTTACATTTAGGAAACTTTACTTCTGCATACAGATTGTCTAGACTAGGTTTTTGAGAAATCATTTTTGAAACTTATTTTTTGTACTCTTTTCATCTTGTCTCTGAGACATTTTCTCTCATCTTGTTTTGAAAACGATATTTCTCAAAAACCTTGTTGTTAGATCTTTTTCGAATTTTCTTAATTTAGGATTTTTTTACTTGTGCAAACAAATTGTCTAGACTAGGTTTTTAAGAAGTGATTTTTGAAACTTATTTTTACGTGTTTTTTTCAACTTGTCTCGGAGACTTTTTCTCACATGTTATTGTGAAAACAAATTTTCTCAAAAACTTTGTTCTTATATCTTTTTCGAACCTTTTTTCATTTTAAAAATTTTGCTTTTACATACAGATTGTCTATATTAGGTTTTTGAGAAATAATTTTTGAAATTGATTTTTGCATACTCTTTTCAACTTGACTCAGATACTTTTTCTCATGTCTTATTTTGAGAACAAAATTTCTCAAAAACCTTGTTCTTAGATCTTTTTTGAACCTTCTTGAATTTAGGAGATTTTATTTCTGCATACAAATTGTCTAGACGAGGTTTTTGAGAAGAGATTTTTATGTACTCTTCTCAACTTGTCTCTGAGACTTTTTTCATGTCTTATTTTGAAAACAATTTTTCTCAAAAACTTTATTTTTAGATCTTTTTCGAACCTTTTTTCATTTAGGAAATTTTACTTCAGCAAACAAACTATCTAGACAAGGTTTTTGATAAGTAATTTTTGAAACTTATTATTACGTACTCTTTTCAACTCGTCTTCGAGATCCACTACTAGAAAAGTTGTATTTAGAGAGGGATTTTTGAGATGGATTAGTATCCCTCACTATTAGTGAGGGATTTAGCTACGAAAAAAAGTAATTGGGACTGACTTACGTTTGTGACGGAAATAGAGACAAAAAATATCCCTCTCTAATAGTTTCGTAGCTAAATTCGTCACAAAATATTGAAAAAACTGTTAGAGAGGAATTTTGAGAAGGAAAGGAATCCCTCACTAAAGGAGTCCTTCACTAAATTCGTCACTAACCATAAAGTGCTCAGCGTGTTTCGCTTCCCTCACTAAATTCGTCACTAACCATAGAGTACTTTTTTTTCAATTCCCTCCCATTAATATTAAAAAAAATATACTATTTATTATATTGCAACTTTCGAAGCAGTGCAAATAAAAAAAATAGTTTAGTACTATTTATTATATTGCAACTTCCAATGCGTTGTCCATCAGAATCAATGTTTTAAAACTCGGACCGGTGATCGACTCGGTGAAGGTACTGGGTCACTGAGTCAATGGTCGGACCAAGGGATCGACAGTTGAACCGAATGACCATGACCAGGTCCCAATTAAAAAATTCCTGAATTTTCAGGACATATAAATTTAATAGTTGTAAAACTTAATTTGCTAAAATTACGTGACTATAATTATTAATATGTTTTTGAACGTCAACATTAATAATTCTCATTTTTTTATTATGAATAAAAATAAGAGAAGTAGAATAAATTGCCGTATATCTATTCACATGATGAATGGGCCAAATAAGATATCTGCAGTGATTTGATACATGCTTTAAAAAAGTAGATCCATTTGCCATATAGCCCATTAATTAGGGGTGTGCAAATGGTATGGTTAACCAGTCCAAATGTAGTAACCGGACCACACCACACCAAAAAAATCCAGAACCATTTATATGGTTTACAAACCCAACCATTTTTTAAAATTAAATCGGTGGCCCAAAACTTAAATTCTGAACCGGTTTGTTAATGTTGAACCTGATTTGCCACTGACTTTCATAGTCCCTTGTTTCTATTTTGACTTTCGTTTCTAAATCTCTAAAGCTGCGTATGAATCCTAAAGCCCCAAATCTCCAAACCTCCAAAATCGCACAACCAATCCACAGAATCGACCTCAAGAAATACCTTGTCTTTGATTCTGTCGCACTCATTTCGCACTGTGTTCTCGTTTGCGGCTTCAACAGAGTGCCTCTGTACACGGAAACTGCCTTTCTGCCGTGTCCTTCGTCGCAGTCACTGTTCATCCTCCGTCGCAATCGTTGTTCATCCTCCATTGCAGCCTTCCTTGCCGGGTATTAACGGAAACTTGCAGTTACAGTTGCCTCCGTTTTGATTTTTGGCTTATTTTTCTCCACCGTTCTTTTTATTAATCATCATCACTATTATTAGGAAAATCTGTTTTGAGTTTAAATCTGTTAGGAAGTTTAGGGAATTAAGGATGTGATTTTTATTAATCTGTTTTGGTATTTTGGGTACTGGAGTTGTTTTTAGGTGTTCATGATTTGTGAAATGTCTGAAAGATTGAGGGTACTAGAATTGATCTTTACTTATTGAAAACTCTTTTAAGTTTTATTTAAAGTCTCATTGTTATTCTAAAAATGATTTCTCTACAATTCTGCTAAGAACCGGTTCACCAAGTAAAGCTGGCTTCAAAACGGTTCAAACAAGGAAAACTAGTTTTAAAATGCAAACCGGTTAAAAACCGGTTTAGAACTGAACCCAACCCGATTTGAATAAAAACCGATTTTTTTATAGAAATGGTTTTTCAAACTGAACCGGACTACATATATGGTTCAGTTTGGTTTGGTTCCTGCACCATGCACACCCCTACCATTAATGCTATCCATTAACCAAAAGAAAACCTAGAAAACACATTTGCTTCCTGCCGCCACTACCAGACAACACTTCTCTCCTTCTTCCCTTTTCTGTATCGTCTGCAAAACTCAATAGCTTTTGGTTTGAAATATAGAGTATAGCAGATCCACTTTTTGTTGTTCATCATGTTCAACTTAATTACATGTACAACTTCAACTTTCTTCCTCTCCTCTTCTTTAATGATAAAATCAACTTTAGATCTGAAGTCCGTGTTTAACATTTCTTCTCATCTGTTCTCAATTTTTCTTTGAGCAAGACTCGACCGAGTAACTGTGAACCGCCGGGTTGCCGAGTTTTGCAAAAAGTCGGCCGAGTCAGAGCGAGTTTCACGGTCAGATCTGGCTTCTCCCACTCCCTCTATATTTCTCCTTCCGGTCAGATCTGGCTTCTTCTGGCCAGATCTGTTTTCAGTCCGATTTGCTCATATCTATGTTACGGTGGATTGCAAGTGGGTTGCGGTGGTGTATGACTTTTTGAAGAGATAACAAACTGTTGGTTATGAGAAAAAGGTCACAGTTAAGGGTGGTTAAAAGAGAGGAAGAACGGTGGTGGTTGTGGGTGTACGGTGGTGAGGGAGAGTAGCGGCTGGGAGGTGGTGAGGAGGGAGACAAGGAAGCGCGTGAGGTTGGGAGAAAAAAAGAATTATAGAAATTATATAAACAATTATATATTCAGAAAAAAAGAAGATTCAGAAAAAAAAAGAAGAATAATATTAAAAAGAAGATTTATAAAAACAATTATATATTCAGAAAAAAGAAGATTTTTAAATTGTATATTTAGAAAACAATTATAGAAATTTATATTCAGAAAACAATTATAGAAATATTAATGACGAATGTATTCCTTAGTGACGAAATTCCTTCTTCCATCAATTCTGTCAATTGGTTAGTGACGAATGTATTCCCTCACAGTTAGTGACAGATATCATTTTCCCTCGCCAATAATTTTGTGACGCCAAAATTCTTTACAAATTTACGGTCGTCACAAAATCCATCTCTAATATTGTTAGTGACGGATTTTCATATAATTAGTGACGGATTTTGCTCTTCTCTAATTTCAATTTTTTTTAGTAGTGAGACTTTTTGTCACGTCTTATTTTGAAAACCAGTTTTCTCCTTTGGTTCTTGGGGAATGTCACCTTCAACAATAAATCTAGAAAATCAAATGAGATCACCGATAGTCTTGCCAAAGAAGGGGCTTTTCTTGTGGGCTCTTGGGTGAAATGGATTTCTCAACTGGGTGAAAATTGTACCGAGGAATGAGCATATCTCCAACAGGATTGCCATCAAATATGGAAATAACATCAACTCATCATTATAATTTTTGAATGAGGTAGTGGTACAATTGATGACAACAGCATCGATCATTGAGTCAACTATTTAAAACCATAATAGTACTACTTAAGTATTATCAATACATTCCATCCAGAGAGAATCAATTATGCAATATACAAGAACAATTTGCAGCACCAATTTCTTCTGCAAGGCATAAATGCTTTCTCAATCCATGTTGGAACCAAATTGCTCGTTTCTTAGTAAATTCATTAACAAAGGAGTCCAGCATTTCAATAGAAACGTGTTGCATCACAACCACATGTGCAATATTTCCTTCATGTGCTAAATTCCATCTACGTGCAAACTCATAATCTAAAGGTCTCTCAAAGACAACTATATTGCTAAAATCATTTAACAATGCTCCAATGCCAGCGTCACGGAGTTTATCTTGTAAGTAACGCGCGTGCATTCATTATGCAATTGTGCACTTCATTTTCAAGTCCTATTAAACCTTTCTTTTGTAAAGCATACCAAATGAAAATTGGAGCATGGCCACTTCGACTACCAGTGATTGTGGCATCTCTAGAAGCAATCACCTCAATATCTCTAGAAAAGGTGTTGGTGTGTTCTAAACGAGTTATTAAAACACCACAAGGAATTGGACATCCCAAGAACTTATGGCCCGAAATGGTTATACTTCCAATTGGCTTCTTGAACGTAAACCTGCTTGGAGCCTGTTTTACCAACCAGACAATATTATGTAAGAATGAATTATACTATTTCCAGTCCTAATCATATAAAACAAATTTTATAGTGTATTAATTAATTTTTCTTTTTATACCTTTATTTTATATTATTTTATTTCTTATATAATAAGGCTAAAACTTTAACTTCTTTTCAAAAATACCCTCTTTATTAAATGATGGTTTATACTCTTTTTATAGGCAAATATTAGCGGTGATTAGTAATTAGTTAGGGGTGGGGGAAGTGTTAGTTTTTAGTATTTGAACCATGAACCTTTTTCTTGAAACTTCATAATGCCCCTTAGCTCGCCAACTGAACTACTTTATTGGGACAATGATTTATACTCTTAAGTAATGACACTACGTTTAATGACACAACCAAAATAGGAGTAAACATGGAACTCATCATTGAATGCATCTAAATAATATTGTTTGTTTCTTATAATTAATTTGGACCAACAAAACATTGTTTGTATCTTATAATATTGACTAGAGGTTGTATCTTTCAATCATTTAATACTAAGGCTATTTTGGGAATCAATTTAATCGTGACAAAAAAAATTGTGTGAAAAATTAGACATATAATTGTACATGTAGGCCGGGAAAAGGATCCCCTAAGTTGTGGTTTTTACCGGATGAATTTTCATCCGGTGAAAATATCAACCTTTAAAACACTCACTCTTTCCTTTTTTATATATTTTAAAACCCTCCTCCTTTATTTTTTGGTAAACAATCATTTTAGTCCCTGAATATGTTAGGTGTTGTCATTATAGTCTCTGAATGTATCGAAATTGCAAACACATCCCCAAGTGTCTCTTTAGTATGTCATTTTGGTCCTCAAATGTGTTTTTTGTTAGTCACTTTGGTACTCAAATATGTTTTTTGTTGGTCAATCTAATCCTTAAAATTACTAAAAAAGAGACACTTAGGACGTGTTTGCAATTTTGATATAATTGACGGAGCTCACTCATTAAAGGACCAAAATGACTGGTTATCCTTTTTTTAAGGTCTAGATTTTACAGAGAAACATCTCACTGGAGGGAGTCTAGGCCAATACCCAAATACACATTGGATTTTAAAAATGACAAGTAAAATAAAACAAAGTAATTCTTAAAAAAAAGGGTATCTATTGTGAAACAAAGGTAATAACATTTAACTTTTTTTTAGGAAAGAAAAATAAAAATTAATCAATATTTTACTCACATGTTTAATAAGTGGCATCATCATTCCAAATAAAGCTCCATCACAGTGTATATAAAATCGATCACGAGGGAAGCCACTTTCCACGAGTGTTTGTATTACCAAATCAATATCATCAATAGCTCCTTTCATAGTTGTTCCTAATTTGTGCATCAATAAAAAACAAAAACTAAGTTTATTATCCAGGTGTGTGTATATATTCTATAGACGAATTTTGTGAGTGAGAATATATAAGCTTCTTAACTATAACATTTTTAAGATGATGAGAGAGAATACCTATATTTAGATTGATGATGGCTGGCTTGTTCTTATTGGCAAGAAGTAAAGCCTTTAGATCAGCACAATCAATCTCACCAGACATCAATGTGCCAACCTTTATACATTGCATTCTGTACATTCTAGCTATCTTGAATATTGAATAATGTGAGTCCTCTGACGTATACATTATCCCATCTGGAAATTTTTCCCTTCTGTACACGATATATATATACAAATCAACAATTATATTTAAGATACATAGTATTTCTAAATACCAGTTTGAGTTTTTACTCGTTTCGTGAGCTTAAGCATTTTGTAAATACTTATAATATTTTCTAAAAAAATATTAGATAGAGTAATGCACCGGTGAAAATTATAGTATTTTATATTATATCATACAAAAAATTTGAGGAATGCACTGGTGAAAATTTGAGTAATGCACCAGTGAAAGACTTGAATGTTCCCTCAACAAAATTAATTACTTACCCCATTAGAATCCCATGAAGATTTCCTTCGGTTCCACCGGTTGTGACGTATCCCCAGTACTCATCTTTCCCTATCTCCCAAAGCTCAGCAAACCAATCAAGCACAGAAACTTCAAAATCTACTGAATTCATATCATAATTGCTCCCCAAAAATGGATCACCAGCATTGTTTAAATGAAAATTCAATAAAGGTGCCAATGCTTCATAGTCAAAGTTTTGATTACCGGGGAACCCTGCTTAATTATAAGCAAATACATTCAGTGCAAAATTTTTTATATAAAAAAAAAAGAGAATGGGATGAAGTAAAAAGATCAAAAGCATACCCAAAACCTGCGACATTTTTTTATTTAGTGTCCCCACATAGTGAATAATAACATCATCCAAATTGGTCTGTGTCTCTCCAATGCATTTGGTGATAGCAAGGGACATACGTCCATTATTGATCTCTTGAATTTCTCTATCCTTATCTTCTTTTCTTGATGGTTCGGTGTTGACCACCCTAGGTAACTGTTCTATGTCATGAACTTGTGGAATATTCAAAGATCTTATCTCCATGTTTTTCTTTACTGGACTTTTCATATTCTTTCTGCACTTATGTGTGTTATTTGAGAGTGACACTGCTAATTAAGTATAAGTAAAAAATTAAAGCCACAAAGAAATGAACGAATATTATTAATGTGATCATAATTAGCTGGTGTGGAGGGCAGGGAGTATCACTATCAAATGCTAAGTGTTGGGGAGAACAAATGATACAAAAGGAGAAGAATATGCCTGTGAATACGTGCCACTCAGACCTCTTTTCCCTCGCCTTTCAGATTCTCCCTTGTTTGGGTCCTTAAGCCCTTCTTCATTGTATAACTAGAACACACGCCTGTAAAATGCACGGGATACATATAACAGATAGATGGGTTAGTATTTATAAGAGTTACTGTTGTTTTTGAGTTTCAGAAAATCAATCCACCGAAGAAATTACTGGGATGAGTCGCAGACTAGGTCGCTCTCTTTAAGACGTTTTGTGGCATGTACTGCTCAAAATTGTGCAAGCAGGCTATCAGCCATGTCGTCCCCATAATAAAACAGCCCAGTCAAAACCGTTACGAAAAATCACTGCACGGTGAAATTTCGCTCTAGAAATACGCCCTCATTTTATGGTCCGAAGACCACTCAAATATGGCACGAAAACCACTCTAATTTGAGAAGAAACAGGGAGGGAGAAGAGAAGAAAACTCGGTACTGCTTCGGGTTTTTGGTGCGGTTTGCAAATTTAGCAGAGACTCTATTTATAGGAGAGTTTAGCAACAAGGCGAGCAAGTAACTATTGGAGCAAAAATCTCAACAGTTACTTGACCTACGGATGGCAAAACGGGCCGGCCCCGCCACGCCACGCTGTGAGCCCGCCAAAAAATAGGCGGGGAAGGCGGGCCTGCCAAAAGATATTGGGTTGAGAACTTGAGCCCGCCTCGCCCCTTGGTGGGTCGGCAGGCTAGCCCGCCATCACAATTAACAAATAAAAAATGTATTTAAACCATACTTTTTGGGCTTAAAATAGGCGGGTTAGCCCGCTCAAACCCGCAAAAAACATTAAAAAATATTTTGAAATAGATAAAAACAAGGAAAAATAAAAAAAATAAAGTTGGTGGGCCGGCCCTCCCCGCCCCGCTTGTGGCCCGCCAAATTGGCCGGTTAGGCGGGGCGGGCCACAGCGGGTTGGCGGGGTGAAATCACCAACCCAACCCGCCATTTTTTGGCGGGCTAGCGGCCCGACCTAGCGGGCTATGCCCGTTTTTCCATCCCTAACTTGACCTGGTCAAAACTTCTGAGAGAAGCAAGAAGTTTGGCGGTTCAACGAATCTGGTCATGACTTGTTACGCAAGTCAAGGATATGACTGTTGGCAGCTTGGTGATCAAGTCACATGTTAAACATGTGCTTTAATCGAGAAACGCACAAAAATAAAAATAATTTAATTTTTTCAGATAAAAATAACTACACCACTTAGCCCAAGCTCGATCAAGCCGAGCTGAGTCGGCCTGACAGCAGTGGCGAGCGAGCGCATGTGTGGTGGTCACTTTTGTGTGCGTTCTTCTCTTCTTTTCATAAAATTGGATACCTATTGGGGCACACCCAAAGGTATCAATCTCCACACTTCTAAACACTCTTAAAGTGTGTATTTTTTTTAATGTGGGACTTCACAATTTTTTCAATTCACGAACAAGTTCCGACGGTTACTATTGATTATATATTTAAAGGGTAATACGAAGTATCAGTCAAAATATGATGATGAACATTAGTCGAAATTCAATATGCTATATTAAATGTAGCTGTCTGACGTATTACAACATCAAAAGTTAATGGAAATTGAAAATACTTAAACATTAAATAACTCATTTTTTATAGGAAAATGTGGTGGTTATTAATTTGTTAGGGCGTAGGAAAAATGCTAGTTCATTAAACTTTTTTATGTCTCTTTGCTCACCAACTGAACTATCTAATTGGAACAACAATAATTCATGTAACAAATATGATCCTCCATATTAGGCAAACACCATCGTAATATATCTAGTATAGGTAGTATCATCTTCATTTCCATCACCCACAAAATTATTAATGACTTCAATAATTACCAACACCAAACATAACCATCCGTAACCATTCTCCCAAATATAACCTGTAAAACGCTCCAACTACTTTTCATCCACCCCCAAAAAATTATATAGGGGGAAGTAGAGTTTTTTTTCTGGGGGTTCAAGTGAATCTCTCACCAATACACTGGTCACTGTTGGTTAAACGTATATAAAAATAACGTAAAATACCACTCCAATAATGGTTTTTGAACCAAGTGATATGAATACCAAAAAACATACACAAACTACTCACTTGTTCCTGTAGATAAATCTCACTCATTAGTTCATGAATGCTGCTAATAGTCATTTGTACGTGCATTAGTGAGAAATTGTACTTTAGTATTTTTTTTTTGGTCTAGAGGTCTTTGATGCCGCTCGAGTGTTCAGAGAAAATAGGTCATGACTAATCTGGAGCTCAACTAAGAGGTAAGTAAAGTCCGGCTCCAATTTGTTCTATCATCGGGTAAACACAAAAACAATTGGACACCACTACAACAGTAAAAGGCATCAGGGGCGCTTTTTTTAACCCATTAGGGGCGCTTTCGGGCGCCCCTAAATCTGGCGCTGCTGTTGCTAAACCTTCTACAGGAGCGCCCAACAAGCGCCTCTAATTATTAGGCAACAGGGGCGCTCGAAGCTAAAAGCGCCCCTGTTGGTCTTGGCGCGTTTGAGAATCAGGGGCGCTTGCAGCTAAAAGCGCCCCTGATTTATGTGTCAAAAAAAAGGATTTATGTGTTACAAATTTGAAACATAAAGGACTGATTTGAGACAGAAAATGATTTATGTGTCAAAAATTTAAAACATAAAGGACTGATTTGAAACAAAAAAAAAGATAAGGGACCAAATCGTTACTTTAAATAAAGATAAGGGACCCCAGAAGCACTTTAGCCAAAAAAAAAAAACTAACCTACTTTCCCTGTCGCAGTAAGTTTATTTGTCATTGAAGACTATGATTTTAAAATAAGAGGAAGAAACTCTATTTTTTTTGTTTGATTATGAAAACTATTTTGTTGTAAAAGAATTAAGAAGTTCTATTTTTGATCGATGTATGTAATCACTTTATTAATTCACCGATTGATAATTTTGTTATCAAAACAATAGGAACTTTTTTATATATATTTACAAATAATAATAAAAAATTAAGAAATAGAATTATTTAACTACAAAATTATTTAAGAGCAACTCGTCAATTAAGTCTCTAAGCTTACATTGTCTTTCCTATTCATCCTAAAGTATATAAAAAACAATAAGTAGTTCATAGTCGACATGTGTGCTATTGATGTGAAATAGGTAGCTGAGTGTCTAACCAATAAAATTGTTTCATTCATTTGCTTACTAGTCCTATATATAGTCTCTTAGAGATATTTAGAGAACCAACCAATGAATGAAACAATTTTATTTTAGTATCTTAATTTAGTGTCTTTTCTTTAATTTACTGTTGCCATTTGTCGTCTTCTTTATAGTTAGAATCCTAATTTCCTTGTTCTAGGGAAAACTCTCTTATCAATCTTTTTTAAAAAAATTGCTTTTAATTCACAAATACACCTATATTAACATTACAAGAAAATCGCGTATTACCGGAGATTTTTTCCGGCGAAATTTTTCCGGCGGTATGTTTCCGGTAGAAATTTGGCATTTCCGGCGGAAAAATTTGAATTTCCGACGGCATTTTACATTTCCGGCTAATTTTTTTAAAATTTAAAAAATCTAAATTTTCTTAAAAATAAATCCGCCGGAAATGTTCCGGCGACATTTCCGGCGGATTGTTTTGCATTTCCGGCGGATTTATTTTAAATAAAAAAATTTATTATTATTTTTTTTAAAAAAAACCGCCGAAAATTCAAAAAAAATAGCCGGAAATGTCGGCGGAACATTTCCGGCGGTTTTTTTGAATTTCCGGTGGTTTTTTTAATTTTTTTTTAAAAAAAACCGCCTGAAATTCAAAAAAACCGCCGGAAATGTTCCGGCGACATTTCCGGCGGTTTTTTTTGAATTTCCGGCGGTTTTTAAAAAAAAAATTAATTTTTTTTTATTTAAAATAAATCCGCCGGAAATGTCACCAAAACATTTTCGGCGGATTTTTTTAATTTTCGGCGGTTTTTTTGTTAAAAAAATAATAAAAAATTTGAAAAATCCGCCGGAACTGTTATAAATTCCGCCGGAACATTTTCAGCTTCCTATAAATAAAATTTTCTCATACACTCTTCTTATTTCACTCTTATTTCACTCTTATTTCCTTCTCATTTTCTCTTACACCCTTCTACATTTCTCTCTTCTTCTTCTTCTTTCTCATTCATTCTTCTTCCTTCTCACTCTTCTGAATTTTCCGGCGGATTTTTTGAATTTCCAGCGGAATTTTATTCAAAAATAAATAAATAAATTCCGGCAGAAAAATCCACCGAAAAAATCAGCCGGAAATTACCGGCGGAAATTCTGCCGAAAATCGTTACCTACGAGCGTTTTACCGGCGGATTTCCGGCGGAAAAAATCCGCCGGAAACGTCACTTTTCCGGCGGATTTGGTGCATTTCCGGCGAATTTTTTCCTCCAAAAAATGTGTTTTTCTTGTAGTGTAACTACTCTTAATCTTCATTAGCTTAATTATTCCAATTGCTTTCTCTCATATAATATACAAAGCTAATGAGTAATGACTTGGATAGTAGTTCTAAAAATTTAATATATATGTTACATTATTTTAAGGCTAAAGTGCTCCTGCGGTCCCTTATCTTTATTTAAAGTAATGAATTAGTCCTTTATGTTTTTTTGTCTCAAATAAGTCTTTTATCTTTCAATTTTTTGACACATAAATCCTTTTCCGTTAACAGTGCTGATTTATGTGTCAAAAAAAAGGATTTATGTGTTAAAATTTTGAAACATAAAGGACTGATTTGGGACAGAAAATGATTTATGTGTCAAAAATTTAAAACATAAAGGACTGATTTGGGACAAAAAAAAGATAAATGACCAAATCGTTACTTTAAATAAAGATAAGGGACTCCGGGAGCACTTTAACCTTATTTTAAATATTACATATACAACGCAAACTCGTGCAGATACGGATATATGACTAATAATAAGTCATTTTGTCAAAAAAAAAGTAATAAGCCGAACTTTTTTAATCTTTATATATATATATATAGATAAATAGTGTGTGTCTGTGCACTCCGGTGATGATTGGCAGTATATGCGATGTCAAGGAATTGGATGCTCTCTTTTCCACTCACCCTACATCCCCCTCCATCTTCTCTATATCTCTCTTAAATTCACTCTCTCTCATCATTAATTATTATTTTTTAATTATTTTTTTCTCGTCCCACCCTTGTATTTGGTGATAGAGAGAAAGAATGAGAGGATCCAAACACAGATGTCAATATACTAGTTGGATGTCTTTTCATATAATATATATATGCTTAATTTTATAAAAGAGAGACTTCTTTCATTCCATAATATTTGATGTATAGGTCTTTTAATTTTGTGTCTATTTTTAAAATCCAAGGTTTAATTAATTATTTACTTTACTTCCATCTACGGCCTTAATCAATAGCTTTTATTAAACATCAATACCAATAGCTCGCCACTCGTTAATGAAAATGTCCACTATATATTTTTTTTGAACGGCAAAATTAGATATTATATATATTTTTTCTAGAATACTCTTAACTATTTATTATTTCATTTTATATATTTCTAACTTTGCAATAAATATATTGCAAAATATAATAATTTGCAATAAATAGCTAAGGACATTATTGACAAAAAATTAATCAATGTTGCATTAGAATTTGAAAATGACAAACACAATGAAACAAAATTATTCTTTTCTTTTTGACAAAAATGAAACAAAAGTATTCTTAAAAAACATGTATTGTGAAATTAACGAAAGTAGTGTATATATTAACTAGTCATGATGACCAGGTAAATACCCACACACACACACACACACACACACATATATATATATATATATATATATATATATATATATATAATACAATTTAACTATATAAAATTTTATAAAATAAAATAACGAATCCATTAAACATTAAATCTAACAACTAATTTTGTATTATATATATATATATATACTATTATTTATTATTAGTTATAAATCTTACAATTTTAAGTATTTGGAACTTTAAACAAATAAATCTATAAAACATATATTAATAAATTGTATATTTATATTTGGCTAAATACAATAATTTGTTATATGTTAATAATTGCTCACTTTTTTAATTGAATTATGACGATTTTATTTTTTTTAACTGTTAAAGTGCTCCTAATGGTGTGGTTATGCAATAGGTACATACACTAAAATTGTCATCTATTAGAAGAATGAGAAAGGAAGAAATAAAGAAATTCGCATTCAATGGTTAGAGATATGATTTTACAATGAGTGTGGGATACACTTTATATAGTGATCTTAACTAAGCTAACCAACTTGTAACTAATATAACTAATTACAACTACTTTAACTAACTTCAATATATTCTAACATCCCCCCCGCAAGTTGGAAGTGTGGATTAAATTTTCCAACTTGAGCAATACAAATCAAGATAAAGAAAATGAAAAAAAAATTGTAAGAAAAATTACAAGAAACTACAAGTTGTGATTCTATCGACTAAACACGAAAATCAATGAAAAAATTGATAACAGTCAAGATGCATAACTTTTAGAAGTCTTTGACCAACTTTTGGGGGCCTTTTAATCTTCTTCTAGCATCTCCACAACGCTCACCCCAATGAAATCAAGAACTCCAATCTTGGAAGATTATCAAATGCCAAATTAGGCTACGAAGAATGATGTTTGTTTGCTTAACTATCCATGATATTTATGGATAGAAGCTAGAATGCCAATTAGGCTATGAGGAATGATGTATGATTGCTTAAGTATCCATAATCATTTTGGAAAGAAGCGAAAATGCCAATAAGGAAAGGAAGAATGAAGTTTAATTTCTTAACTATCGATAATCATAATCATTTTGGATAGAAGCGAAAATGCCAATTAGGCAAAGAAGAATGATGGAACCATTTGGAGAATTATTTTTATTGGCATTACTTGAAAATGCCTTCGTTTTTGCTTCTCGCATCCCACTTTTTTATTTGGGTAGGTCGAAGGGAAAACCTTGAAACTTTTAGTTGATTGGCATTGCTTGAAAATGTCTTCACTTTCGCTTCTCGCATCCCACTTTTTGGGTAGGTCGAAGGAAAAATCTTGAATTTTTTGTAGTTAATTGGCATTGCTTGAAAATGCCTTCACTTTCGCTTCTTGCATCCCACTTTTTTGGGTAGGTCGAAGGGAAAATCTTGAATTTTTTGTAATTGATTGGCATTGCTTGAAAATGCCTTCACTTTTGCTTCTCGTATCCCAACTTTTTATTTGGGTAGGTTGAAGGAAAAATCTTGAAATTTTTGTTGTTTGTGGTTCATTGAACCAAGAATTGAGAAAATGATATTATTTGAATATGTTTGTAGAGAAGAGGAAGGAAACATATATTCAAAAACATATAAAAGAATGAAGATTCTTTTTTTGCAAGATTTGAGAATAACTGTGAAGGGTTAGAATAGAATTTGCAAAATGATCAAAGATATTGAATAAGTGAGGAAGAAAGATAAATATGATTTCCCTTTAGAAATTTTGGTGAAGCAATATTACATCGCTCTGATACCATATTAGAAGAATTGAGAAAGGAAGAAATAAAGAAATTCTCATTCCATGGTTAAGAGAGATATGATTTTACAATGAGTGTAAGATACACTTTATATAATGATCTTAACTAAACTAACCAACTTATAACTAATCTAACTAATTACAACTACTTTAACTAACTTGAATATATTCTAATACCATCAATGAGCTTGCAAAATTGAGTTCCAGAACAATACTACCCTACCAAAAATTAAGGTGTGCTCACTACCATGCAGGACAAAACATCAAATCAAATACTAATAGATTAACACGGGGATCGAGTTGTACCTTGCTGGCCAGTGTTTAAATGTTGGGACCTATGGGACATCTAATTTTGGCATATGGGACATCTAATTTTGGCCTATTTTTGGCCTATGGGACATCTATTTTCTAGGGGTGGACACAATAATTTAACCCGTCCGACAACCGAGGAAACCGAGGAAAAATTAGTGCATACGGTTGGGTCGGATCGGTTGGCGGGTCTACGGTTGAAGATAATCGGTTCCAAGTGGTTTTGAATGGGCGGTTGCGGTTCTGTTTTAAGAAACCGTCTGAACCTGAACCCGACCGACGATAGTAGTGCAGCGTAGCATAACATGTTTTAGGTAAAGCTTTTATTAATTGTTTTTGTCTTTGTCAGACACATTTTCACATAAAAACGAAAAAGCAAATAAAGTAAAAAAAGTAATACACTGCAACAAGACCAGTGCAACTGTGCACTGCAACACGCATGGCTGATGGCTCAATGTAACTTTTTCTGACAAAAAGATAAATCAAAAACATTTAAATTAATTAATAAATGATATAATTTCTCTTACACTAGGCTTGATTTCAACATTCATCTTCTTACTGTCTCTTCCTCGTTTCCTTATTTTGTAACAGGACTCCATTAAAACAAAGCTTAAAAAACTCAAACTTACTCGAATCACTCTCAATAGATCTCCATTTCCGTGTTGCGAAACCGAGTCAACCGATCCGTAGGAATCCGCCACCCGTAAACCCGTTACCCGCCTTACCCGCCAACTAAAACGGTCGGAGATGGGCTGCCCATGGTGGTGCTCGGTTTCTTCTCGGTGGACACATTTTGGACCGAACCCGGCCGAATCCGACCGATGTCCACCCCTATTTTCTAGATAATAAAATGTTTAAATGTTGGGACCTATGGGACATCTATTTTCTAGATAATAGAATACAATTACGCAACAAATAAGAAAATATTTGCATAATTATGTCTGTGATAGGCAAGACCACAAATATACAAATTAACAGTATTCATGTTTAACAGAGAATATGATAAACAATTATATCATGTGTGATAATAATGTATACATGATACATAACATATATAAAATTATTATGTAACGTCCTAAAAAAATTACAGACTACATTATGAGATTGTAACATTCAAAATTCCAATTTATTCACCAATAAGTTGATATAAAATATTTCTAGGCATTCAATAATTCCAAAACAAAATTAACAAAAAAATAAGAATATTAAATATTAATTATTTGCTAGAAAAATAAAATAAAAAGCATTTTTAATGCTTGTTCACACGTCCCCACGCACCGTGGGGTGCGAGTGGGCATCACCGTGTGGTGCGAGTGGGCATCGGTGATGAACTACCATTCATCCTCCGCGCTCAGTTCCTCAGAAACGGTTCGCAATAAATCCCGATTTTTGGCCTGGTTGGATCTCATGTTCTACGCAAGAGAAATTATTGATTTAACAAGCGTTTGATTCGTAATTTAAGAAAGCATGTTGTTTTTTGATACAAAAACAAATTCGCTTATGTCACACGATTGGCTCAATGAAAACACAAAAGACTTTAGTTTGTAGTTCATGTGACATTAACGAAACAATGTCCTAAACAAATTTACAAAAAATCTATGTAAATTGTTACATAAAAATTTTACTAGAACCGAAAATGGTGATTACGAAATTATGGTGAAGAACAACAACTTAACGAAGGCAGCACACAAAAAAATAGTGTAACAAAAGTATGATTAAGCCATAACATGCATCTAGTTAGGCTTTGATACCAATTGATAAATTAAAATTCATTCTAGACACAATATACCCCATATAATAACATTCATTAGTCACGAAATTCATACATTAAAAAGAGGGATTCAAGATGTGTGCACCTGCCATGATTATGGGATTTATTGGAGTCAACGTGAACAAAAAGGGTGTGAGAGAATACTTCCCACTTGCCTGATGACGGTTACCACAAGATTAAGGTTAGACAATAAACTGAATGGGGAGTCAACATTTAGATCATCAAGATTAGGGTAGGAACCTCTCAACGGGATAACTAAAAGAACGACCTCAAGCAGGTAGCTCAGCTGGCAAGCTAAGAGATATTGAAAGAGTGCACCAAAAGAGTGCAAGAAGGAGGTCCGGGTTCAACCCGTGGAAACTAACATTTCCCCCACCCCCACTAACATTGTCTATCAAAAAAAAAAAACTAAAAGAACGACCCAACCCATCACGTGTCATCCATAAATTATATCCCTAATAAAATATTCATTTATATTTAAGCTCATTATTTAAATAAGTAAATATATATATATATATGATTGATATAATAATTATTTAATTATATTTTAATTAATTGATTAAAGTTAATCTATTATAAAATAAAATCCAACATAGTTTGTATATAAATTAATTAATTTACTTGTAAAATGCTAAAAAAGTTGATAATATTAAAAATCTTTATAAATTATTTAGTTGCGAGGATAATAACACAGACAAAAATCATAAATTTTCTTTTTAGTTAGGGCGTGAGAGAATGTTAATTAGTTTTTAGAGTTTGAACTTGAACCTTCAGTGTGTATTCTTTCACCATCTCTTAACTCGCCAATCAAACTACCTTCTTGAGACAAGTCAATATAGAAATGAATTAAAAACGGTATTGAGCGTCAAAAAAATGGTCGATTAACTTTTGGGGGGGATTTTTTAACAAGATGAGTTAATATAAGGCAACACAAACGATAGTGGGCAAGAAGTTGAGATGGTAGATGTGTAACTGTGTAAGTTAGGTTACGTTGGTTTCAATTCTCTAAAGCTCAAGTGTTGCATGTATCCCAAACTAAAGGTCTAATTCAGCTTAACAAATAATTTTTCTTCACTAACTTTCTGTAAAATACAGTATATTTTGAATTCGCAACCACCACTTTTATTTATTTATTTATTTTTGTCTGAGTTTTGCCATCATCAATCATACTACTATTGGCTTCTTGGTTAGGTTTATGTTAAATAGTGTGGAGCCAGCCAGATTGTTATGCCGCTGTGTGACCATGCAATAGGAGATCGACGCACGATATGTTGATGTAATTTCTGCAGGACATAGTACGTAGCAGATGGTGAATGGTGATAGCACCATAGAGTTAATTTGGGGGATGGTATTTCTATTATTGCTGCAGATGGTGGCAGTTAGAGTTAATTTGGAGGGACTTTTTTGGGTAAACCCAGGTATTCACCGTACGGACAGCAGTGACTAATCCCTCGCTCATTTGGAGGGACTAAAAGTGCAAATAAAAAGTATGAGGACAAAAAATTGTCAAATTAAGAAAATTGGAGACCAAAAGTTGTTAAAAACAAAATAAAGAGACCAAAATTACTAAGTTGACAAAAATCACGTTTGTTTAGATTAATAATAGACTAATCAACTTAAACTAATAAATTTGTTGTTGTTCTTTTATCTCCTTATGCTAATAAACTTAGCTGAAGTAGCTAAAAAATATATTACTGGGGTAGGTAAATATAAAATACACCTACTTATTCAAGTACATATATTATTTTTGGGGTAACCGAGACTACCCCATGCTTACACAAGCCTCCGCCCCAGCACACTATTACACTGTCATATTTGGATTTGAACTCGGAGCTAGAATTACCAATCCAGCTGGCAATGGAGAAAACGCGAATCTCGAGTTTCAATATACTTATTTCTCTTATAAGTAAGTAACTAGCCCTAATACCCGTGCGATGTACATGGTTGGCTAAATCTGGTTTCTGTAAAATATGTAGTCTAATAACAATGAATAAAAATTAAATTATAACTATAAATTAAATAGGAAGATTATGAAATAAAAAAATAATAACAAAGGCATTGAAATTCAACATATATATATATATATATATATATATATATATATATATATATATATAGAAAATAAAAAGAAAAACCCTAAAGAGTTTTAATAATAGAATCCATATTCATCAAATGTAAATATAAAAACTTAACACATAATGTGATCAGAACCATACTCCTTCAGCATCTATCACTCTTGATCATTGAAGTTAACAACAATTGGTGAAATTAGTAAAAGTGTGTGTTTTTAGAAGTTAGTTTTTAGATTTTTTTTCTAAAAAAAGCATAAGTTATTTGTGTTTGTGTAACATAATAAAAACCGCTTCTTTTAAAATAATCAGGTTTTAGATTATTTTTAGATTCTCATTTTTTTGAAAAGCCATAACAAAAAAATTGGAAGCTTCTAAAATAGATTATTTTTTAAAAAAATTTACAAACAAGCTTTTAGTTGCCAATGAATGTGGTTGTTTGACTGAAGTGAGACACGTGGATATCGAGAGAAAACAACATGTATATTGTAAGTGAGACACATGGATATTGAGAGAAAACAACATGTAAGGTTGTAGGTAACCACCAATAAAATTATAGAAACACATATATAAAGTCGAAAGAATATGGTAAATGATGACTTCACTTTGGGAGGGTTATATTGTAAAAGTGGCTGAAGTTTTCGTGAGAGTCATTGCTAAATTATATTAATCAAGGTATCAACATTTGAGGAACGAATAATTTTGTGTAATTTGTATATGGATAAGGTTATTGAGTAACGAACTTCGCGTATTTGAACATCTTAAATTTTTTTTGACTCTAAAGTACCCCAAAACAGACTGTATAGCATTGCACTTTACGTATTTTGTCACGATTTTTTTTACCAAACTGATTGTTGAGGAAGGAACTTAGCGTATTTGAACAGTTAAAAAATTTCGAAACGCTTAAATACCCCTAAGAAACACTGCTTATGATATCACTTTATGTATTTGTCACGATTTTTTTTCACTAAACCATTTATTGGGAACAAACTTTATGTATTTGAACCGTACGTTAAATTTTTTTTGAACTCTAAAGTACCCAAAAACACTTTGCTTAGCATCGCACTTTACGTATTCTGTCATGAAAATTATTTTTTTCTTTCACCAAATCGGTTATTGAAGAACGAGCATCATGTATTTGAACATCCAAATTTCGAACTCTAAAGTACTTCTTAAAATATAGAAAAGAAAGAAAAAATGGCTGAAGTTTTGGCGCTAAGTCGTTACTCGCTTTTAAGATATGATGATAAATATATTATTAAACAATTAAAAAGCTTAATCGTAAATAATGAAATTCTTTTTTTTTTTTGACAAATATAATGAAATTCTTTTAAAAATTAACAAATAAGTAATTAAGAACCGTGCGAGTATATGTAGTGAAAATAAGAGTTTATTTAATAAATATATAACTAATAGTGAAGGCTTGGTCTAAACTATGGAGGCTTGAATGGCAAGAGGAGTGAGCATTTATAACCGGTTTTTGGATTTTTAACCGGTTTTTGAATTATTAACCGGATTTTGGATATACATTTTTTGATTTTAAAACCAGTTTTCATATTTTAATATCGGTTTCCGCATTTCAAAACCCGTTTTTTACCTTTCCAAAACGGTTTTCATATTTTAATACCGGTTTCCGCATCTCAAAACCCATTCCTTACAAATTATACTTCAAAACCAATTTTGCAACATTCAAGCTTCTTCATGAGCTATTAAAGTAAAATAACAATAACTAATGTATTCTAATGTGGCTGCAAACCACCAGTCCTTCGGAATTCCACCATTGATCGCCTTGCATCGCAACTTCCCGAGTAACTCAATCAAAAGTTTCGCCAAGCCAAGCAAAACCAGGTCCAACCAAGAAACCATCTTTGAAGTCAAATGGGACACCTTTGCAGAAGGCTGCTGCTAGCAAAGAAAAGAAGAAACAAGCCTTTTGCCAATGAAATCTGAAGTCGTGCAAGCTGTTGAACAAAATACCAATAATCTTAGTTTGAAGGACAATGGAGAGCTATCCAGTGGCGGACCCAGCTCACACTGAGGGGGTTCAGTTGACACCCCTGAAAAAAAAAAATTTCTGCTTACCACCCTATAGAATTTTTTTTTGACACCCCTGAATATTTTAAATTGCACCAATAGCCCAAATTTTGCAACCATTTGCACCCAACACCCAAACTTCACTTAACCAAAACACACACTCTCTGTCTCTCGCAAACGCACGTCAGGAAGCCTTTTTCGTCCTTCTCTGTTCTTTCTCTCGCACTCGCACACAGTGGCGCACTCGCACACAGTCGCACTCTCGCTCGCTGAAGCCTTCTTCTCCTCTGTTCTCTCGCGAGTCTCTGACCAGAAACACGAAGCCTTCTTCTTCTTCTTCTTCCGTTCTTCTCTGTTCTCTCGCCAGTCGCCACTGTTCTTCTTCCGTTCTTCTCTGTTCTTCGCTGAAGCTCACAGGTATGTAGCATTTTTCTTCTCTGTTCTTCGCTGATAATTTCTGATTTCAGTGATTTGGTTGAAATTTGAAAACCCTAAACTTAAAATTGGGGATTTCTGTGATTCTGATTTCTGTTCTTCAGTGATTTCTTGTAGTTTCTGATTTGGATATTTGGAGATAAATGATTGAGAACCCTAAATTGAAATTATGTTTGTAGTTTCTGATTTGGACATTTGGACATTTGGTAATTTCTGATATGGACATTTGGTAGTTTCTGAGAACCGTAAATTGAGTTGTTTCTGATTTATAGTTTCTGTTTGTGCCTTGGTAGTTTCTGAGAACCGTAAATTGAGTAGCTTCAGTGATTTCCTATACCTTGTTTGTAGTTTCTGTTTATAGTTTCTGATTTGGAAATTCTGTTTGTAGTTTCTGATTTGGACAAGGTCATCAAATGGATAAAGTTTTAGTAAAGAGACCAAGGTCATCAATTGATGAATGTGGATCAAGCTCACAACAACAACAACAACAACAACAAGAGTCATGTGTTGATTTAGATAAGTTGCCATCAGATCCTGGATTGCGAAGAAAAATTGCGACATATCATCCTAACGATCAAGATAAGATACAGAGAGCGTATTTGCAAAAAGGGCCATGTCAACCTAAGAATCACAACTTTCCACAAAGAAGTATTGGAGGCGCAAAGAGAAGATTTTCTACGGCATGGTTCACTGAATTTGGAAATTGGTTAGAGTACAGCATTGAAAAAGATGCTGCATATTGTTTGTATTGTTATCTCTTTAGGCCCGATATTGGAAACCAAGCGGGTGGTGATACATTTGTCACCGAGGGATTCAACAGTTGGAACAAGAAAGAGAAGATCAAGTCTCATGTTGGACCTCCTAATAGTGCTCATAACATTGCTTTCAGGAAATGTCAAGACTTGATGAACCAAAATCAACATATTGACACAGCGATGCCTAGGCATTTTGACAAAGTTCGTGACATATAACGAACACGTTTAAAGGCAACAATTGATTGTGCTTGTTGGCTCTTAAAGCAAGGATTAGCTTTTCGTGGTCATGATGAGTAAACGACTTCTACCAATCAAGGTAACTTCCTTGAGCTTCTTAAATTTCTTTCCATGCACAATGATTTGAGAACGTTGTTTTGGATAATGCTCCTGAAAACCATCAATTAACTGCTCCAAAAATCCAAAAAGATATTGCTCATGCTGCTGCATTAGAAACTACTCATGCTATTATTGCTGATATTGGAGATGAATTCTTTGTTATTCTTGTTGATGAAGCTCGTGACGTATCAACTAAAGAACAAATGGAACTTGCTCTGCGTTATGTTAATAAAACTGGCAGTATTGTTGAGCGTTTTCTAGGTATTGTTCATGTTAAGGATACCACTGCTTCATCATTGAAATTTGCAATTGATGAACTATTTTCTAAGCATGGACTTTGTAACACCCCCCTTTAGTAAATATAAATAAACGCGCAGTTATCAGAGTATCACGAGGGCGTCACATTTTTTTTTCAACACATAAAGATTTCCAAAGTTACTTTAAAATAAATCCTCAAAACAAATACAAGTAACCTCCAAGCAGCGGAATCACAAAATTATTTAACATCTCCAATTAAACAAGACATCGAGTCGAACTCCAAAAATAAATAGGCATTAAGCCAAAACTCCCAAAACGACAGAAAACAGTTCGCAAAACGAAAACTAAACCCCGCCCCGGTGTTACACATCAGAGCTGACTCGGACTCAACGAGAAGGAAAGTACACCTAATAGATCCTCCACGAGCGCTAACGATCACCTGCAGCGTTGCCACAATAGAGCAACATTCCAAGCAGAAGGGGTGAGCTTAACAGAAATAATGAGTGCATGATAGCAATATATAGGCAGCAGGTAAATCACCGTAACACAGAAGGTCAATACATCATAACACCACGCAAACTCAAACTATTTAATTAATGGATATTACATCATCATGTCTCGTTATAACTCACCTCAAAAGATACCACGTATTGTAGCATCACAGCTACCTCGTAACGAAAACATCACACCAGACACCGACTCGTAACACAGAAAGTCAACAACCAAGACACGTTACATATTTATGTATGGACTATGCAACAATGCAACCCCTCTGGGCATATGCATGCGGTACCGATCTCGTAAAATAAGCCGCGACGGGCAAGAGGCCGAAGCCTATACCACCAAAAATAATCTCAAAGAGGCCGAAGCCTATACCACCAAGAAATGCATATGACAATGCGACTCATGACTCATGCACCAATTACACCAACTCAAATATTTAATTCACAAATACTATATCATCATATCTCGTTTTGAAGCATTTATAACAATATCACGTGTTGTAGCATCACCGCTACCTCGAAATTCTCACCCGTTCACAGCATCATTACAATAGGGAAACAACACCTCTAGGACAAGAACAACGCCCGCATTTACTTAAAATAACTTTCACATAACCATGACTCGAAAGGTATAAGAAAACAGTGCCTTTAAATTCAAGGCAACAGCACACTTAGATTTAAGGAAAACAGCACATTAAATTTAAGCAAAACAGCACGTTTAATTTAAGGAAGACGGCACATTAAATTATAAAGAAAACAGCAGCATTAGCACTTTTAAAACAGCAACAGTAGTATTTATTTTACAGTGACAGCAGTGTTTATTTTACAGTAACAACAACACGTAAATATAGAAACGGCACTTTTTAAGTATAAGGAAACAACACTTTAAATTTTAAGTGGACAGCACCTTTAAATTGAGAAAAACAGCACATATTTGATCAAAAACAGCAAGGAAAACAGTGAGAAAAACAGCAACATAATTACTCCAAAAACAGCAGCAAAACAGTGAGAAAAACAGCAACATATAACCATATTTTTAAAAACAGCAACAGCACCTCATTTTCTAAAAAAACAGCAACATACAACCATATTTTTAAAAACAGCAACATTTGGAAAACAACGACTTAGACGGAATTCCTTACGCAACTTGCGACCAATTTTTCTTTCTCATTTCTTAATGAAATTCGGTGGAACCGGTGCCTACTTTGTAGAGAATTCAGTCTATTTTCTAACTAAACGAGAATCATTCAAAACGGAATTCAATTGAGAACACAAAACTTGCAAAAACCGAACCTATTCACAGATTACTTCCAGAATTTGACCTAACTTTGGAGACTCGTAACTTAAGCTACACAAATCCAAATTTAACCAAACCAGCGCCAAAATGACCAGAATTAAGTCCATTTCCTAACAAAATATGTCCCATAATTTTTGGACAAACGAAAGGTTTCCAGTTTTAAAAAATACAGAACCTATGTCCAGAATGCTCCCAGATTATTAACCTAACTTGTAGAGCCTATAACTAGAGCTACACAAATCCAAATCGAACGAAACCGGCACCAAAACGACCGGCGTGAAATCTATTTTCACAAACAATTAAACACGAAATTTTTGGACTGGCCGAACAGTCCCAGTTTCACGAAAACCGAAACAGTGTTACGCACTACATCTCAACATTTTACAAACACAACATTACACACCAAATCAATCAATTAGACATCCTCAATTCAATCTCAATCACTCCATCACATATCCTCATCATCACAAAACATGAAAATCGACCCTAAAGGTCATCAAATCACCCAACTCAATATTCAATTTTCTTATCTCATGTAACAACCACAACACTAATTGATTTTACAAGCCCTAACTACCCATGCACCCATCATAAACCCATTATCAAAGTTAAACCCACCCTTACCTTAGCCCTTAGGAGATGAAACGAGTGAAACCTTAGCCTTTCCTTGCTCCTCCTAGGTTGCGCCTCCCTCTTCTTCTTCTTCTCCTATGGCCGCGCCTCCTCTCTCTCACTCTCCTCTCTAATTTGCGTTTTCTTTCTTCTTGGCACACAATGAGCTAAACCTTAATTTTCTAGCTTAAGTATGCTTGGATCACGGGCTTCTATTAATTGGGCTAATTCGAATTAATCAAGGGCTTAACACTAACACCTCTAATTTTATTATTTTTAACCCACACAAGGCCCTCTCCTCTAATCCTCTTATTTGTATTCGTTCCAATTACTAATAAAGCTCACATACACAAGCATACATATATTTTATTATTTCACTTATTTTTCTCAAAACACAAATCCTAGATATTTAACTACATAAATTAATTACTGACACAATTAAATCAATTAAATAATTAAATCACTTAACAAAATAATTAACTCAATTAATTGGGCTGTTACAGACTTAGTATGTCAAGAATCCGTGGACAAGGTTATGATGGTGCTAGCAACATGAGTGGAGAATTAAATGGCCTAAAAAGTTTGATTTTAAGGGAGAATCCATGTGCATATTATGTTCATTGTTTTGCTCATCAGTTACAGCTTACTTTAGTTGCTATTGCTCAAGACCATCATGAAGTTTCCTTATTTTTTAATTTAGTCAGCAAGTTAATGAATGTTGTTGGGGTGTCTTGCAAGCGAGTTGACATGCTTCGTGAAAAACAATTGGAACGTGTTAGAGAGGCATTTTGCATAGGAGAAATTTCTAGTGGGCAGGGTCTTAATCAAGAAACTAGTCTTAAGCGACCTGCTGATACTCGTTGGAGTTCTCATTATGCCACTTTGATTAATATAGTATTGATGTTCTCTGCTATTATTGATGTTCTTAACATTTTGAAATTAGACGGTAGCCCTCGACAGTTAAAAGGTGATGCATCTGGTCTTCTAATTATGTTACAAACTTTTGATTTTGTATTCTACTTGCATTTGATGAGAGATGTATTGGCTATTTCAAATGAATTGTCACAAGCATTACAAAGGAAAGATCAAGACATTCTGAACGCTATGAACTTGGTTAATATCACAAAGGACAGGTTTGAAACACTCAGAAATGATGGATGGGACTCTTTATTGCAAGAAGTAATTTCATTTTGCAATAAGAATTCTATTACTGTTCCTGCTATGGAAGATTTGTTTGTTAAGGGGCAGTCAGTACGTAATCCAAGAGGCATTACAGCAGAGCATCATTATCGTGTTGAGTTATTTTATACTGTGATAGACATGCAGCTTCAGGAACTTAATGACCGTTTTGGTGAGATTAATACTCAATTGCTCCTTTGTTTGGCTTCTTTGGATCCATCTAAATTGTTCCATGCTTTTGATAAGGCAAAGTTGTTGGAATTTGCAAGTTTTTATCTAGATGAGTTCTCTCCATTTAAGTTAGCGGTGCTTAATGATCAACTAGACTGTTACATCGTCGATATGCGTAGGAATGTTCAATTTGCTTCTTTGAAAGGACTCCAACAACTTTCAGAGACGTTGGTTGAAAAGGGAAGACATAATGTGTGTAACATCCCTAATTTTTAAAATAACATTTTGAAGGGAATTTTATATAATCGCTAATCGAAGGAAATAATAATTCGGAATTCGGGGACGGACGAGTCGAGAAATTTTATGCCGAGTAATTAACCGTAGAATTAGTGGGGGTCTTGGCCTAAAAACCTTGAGTTAATGAACTAAGGGCATTATGGTCTTTTCTCAACCATAACACCCTCAGCCCATACACCCTCCAACTGAACCCATCTCACAAAATCAAATTCAAAAACAGAAAGTGGAAAGAAGAAGAGAGTGGAGAGGGAGAGAAGTCGAAGGTGAGGGAGAGAAAGGATGAGAGCAACAATTCTTCAAACCCTTATGCATGTTGAAGATTTAGCCACCATTCTATCCCATTTCTTCTCCTCTTCCCACTCATACCAATATCAGTACCAGATGCAAGCTAAATCATTCTCATCTCCTCTCTACCATTTTCGGCCACTTAAGCTCCACATGGAAGAAATGGAGTTTTTGCTCACTTGATGCCTTGCATGTGCACTTAGAGTTAGAAGAGAGGTACATCTGAACCCACTTTGTGAATTGGAAGTATTTTGAAGGTTGTAATGTTGCTGGTACAGAAGGTGGAAGCTCAAATTCGAAATGGCAAGTGATTGAGGATGGTGATTAAGCTAATCAGAAATTCTGGGTAAAACTCGTTTTACCTACCTTCGGTAATTACGTCGTATCTCCCTGTGCACGACTCCGATGATCGTGATTCTTGTCCCTCTGGAAACCAGACACAAAGATCTTCATTTTGGGCACAAGAACCGCCTGATTTCATTGAGAAAAGAGAGAGATATCATGCTCACAACTTTCGGATTAAGAATCAGCCACTGTTCTGTAGCAGTCCTCTTGTTTTGTTGATATCTCCCAAACTACTGGTTGCATGCAAGTGAATCTTTCTCCATCATAGAGTAGACAAAATTCTCTTCACAATGGGCACTGATTTTAAGGATTTTGGTCACGTATTGACCTAGCTATGCTCGTTGCAAATTGACGGTTTGTTGCTGGAAGTAGCGGGAGCGGATTCGGGAAGATTCGTGGGATCGCCATTCGTCCGAGTTCGCGAAGCTTCGGCGTTGGGAGCGATTTTCATCGCCAAAAGGTGGGTTCTATACTCACTAGGGTTTTATGGTCATGTGTTTCTCATTCTGAGTTTTGGTCTCGCATTTTATGAAAACCGGTATTGAACCGTTTTATGAAAACATTGTTCGAATCGTTAAATTATGTGATTGGTTAAATTTATCGTTGATTGTTGTTATGATTGTTGATTGCTATGTGATGATTGATTGGTTTCCATGACTGTTTTGATGTATTATTAAGTTCGGATGTGAATCAGAATGGATACGGGCACGATCGTAATGGACAAGAGAAAACGAAAACTGATTTTCTGAAATGCTGATGGCCACGCACGGACCGTGCGCCCCTGGGCACGGGTCGTGTGTGGGGTTCGGATACTCAAGGTTAATTTTGTGAAAATGCGCACGGATCGTGCGTCCCCTTCTGATGCCCAAATTTGAAATACGTCCTAAGCTATTCCGATTGGTCCTAAGTCCCTTCTAATCCACTCCTCAAGGTTTCCCAAGGATGGAAACATATTAGTATCGTGAAATCAAGTACGATCGAAGTAATTTTATGTTATGTTCATGTCTTTGCTTATGTGACGGCTCGATGCGGTATTTATGAGATCGATTGTGACTAAGTTAGGTTATCATAATGTTGAGTATGGGGGATACATTATGATGTGGACTAGGTAATGGATAGTTATAAGTTAAGTTAACGACGTTAGTAATTCCGTGTGAGATCACCTAATGACAAGATTATGCTAAGTATAAGATTAGGTTAAGATTAAGATCATGTTAATTATAAGCTCATTGTTATGTTCACAGATCACTGTTCACTGCTCATTGTTGAAGGTATATTAAAATATATACATCATGTTAGGGTGACGACCCTATGTTAGTTTAGTGTGCTGGGGGAGGGGAAGTCATGAGCCCTATGAACCTAGGCCCCATGAGGTTTGCCCACTAGCGATTAGTGGATTGGGTTCACCGGGAGCTTATTTTGCCAAGTGACCGGTGACATGCTAAAAATCATTGTTCATTGTTCATGTGTTGCCTCTTGTAACTGCTTATGAGGGTTATGAGGACAACGTTTATGTTAGCCACATAGTCAAATATTAAGACTATGAGTTATGAATCAGAATAATGAATCAAGCATAATTGAACCGAGAGAGTTAGTAAGGGGTCTCGATAGAACTCACTGAACGCGCTTCTTCGACTTCAAAGCGCGTCCAACACCAATTTTGGTGATGATGTAACACCCCTTTTCTACCCGGAAATTTTTTGACAAAAATCAGAGTTTTCAAAAACGTTTTTCGCTACACCCACAAGGGATGCCACATTTACACCAATAAACATCACACGCCAATAATAAAATTCACCGTTAAAATAGTACGATACATAACAGTAACTCCATCACCACGCAGCGGAATAAAATAAAGGTTTCAACGAATAATTATAACATCACCATAAAACTTCAGAAATTTAAATAATAGAGACATCTAATAAAAACTAGCGTTCATCCCCCCGAGTGCTACATATCAGAGCGACGACACCGACTCGACTAGCGAAGGTAGACATGCCTTCACTCGCAATCACCTGCGCGTTACCAACATAGGGGTAACATTCAAACAGAAGGGGTGAGATATCTAACATTATAATAGCATATATGATAGGCGATATGCTAGAGTTACGACAACTATATCAACCGCTTCACAACAACATCAAATTACAATCACCAAGAATCATCACCAATATCATGAGTAAATGAATGAGATGCAACCCACACCAACGGGTATATGCATGTGGTACCAATCATCACCATAAAACAAGATTTTATCAAACCAACTTGAAACCGAAAAAAATCTCTAAGTACCTAATTCACCCCCCTCTTAGGCGCAATCTATACTCACAATTAGTGGGGTTTGAACCCCTGACCTATTGAAAGCAAATGTTGAGCACTACCATGAGGCTACCAATCTTATTGAGAATATTATTTATTTCAAATATATATAATTGGTACCTCTTTTCCTAAAAGTCAAGTATGCTCATCCTCATGGCATTAGCTTGTAATATTAATATTATGTTTCAACAAACTTATTTAATATTAAGTATTTTTTTAAAGATTTATTTAATATTAAGTTGTTAACTTATGAAATTTCTTCTAAATATTTATTGAAGCATGATTTGAACTTTTAAAATTTATTTAATATATACCAAGAAAATAAAAATAAAATAGGCATGGTGTGTAATTTTAGCAAATTAAGTTTTACAAGTATGAAATATATAGGTCCTAAAAATTTGGGAATTTTTTATATTTTATTAGATATAAAATAAACATAGTTATTAATTTTACAGGGACGAAATTTATATTATATACTATATAGGTATTGAAAATTCTCGAAATAGAGACTGGGTCCGAGTCATCCGGTTCCGGTTTTGGTCATGCGGTTCAACTGTCGACCCTTCGGTCCGACCCTTGACCCAGTGACCCGGTACCTTCACCGAGTCGGTCACCGGTTCGAGTTTTAAAACATTGGCTTCAACAGCAAATATATTCCTTAAATATGGGCTGAAATGACATAAAGTTTGAGCTCCAAAATTGTGTTTTTTCTCTCTTTCTTGCTGACGCAGGACGCAACGCTGTAGCGTGGGAAATAATGGGAATGCAACTATTGAAAATGTGTTACATGCTTTTGGGCACCATAAAATATTCCCTCTAGTCACCCATGACAATAAAAATTGTCACTTAAGAATTGAGGAATATTTAATGGTCCTTTTTTATTTTTCTATGCACTAAAAATGGAAAAAAACATTTTTAATTATTTTTGACTAGGGTTTTCTTTCTAAAAAGTTGTACAAAAATTATCCTTGATAGAATAAAAATGTACTTTTTGTGGATGTGCATTTTTTAGCGAGAAAATCATCTTTTTGCGAAAAATGACCAAAATGTCCTTTTTGACCCTAAAACCCTAATTTGCCTAAAAAGTGCATTCCAACCCTAAAAATGATTTTAAAGACCTTGGAATGACTTCTAGGACCCAAAATGCAATGCATGATGCTCTTCATTCTTCAATTTATTTATTTTTTGTGGAAAATTAGGGTTTTGACCTAAGCCGGACAAAATTAGGGTATGACAGTAGGGAACATTGGATTCTGTTAGCAATAAATCCTAAGAAAGATAGGTGTACTTCATTGATTCATTGCATGGTCATTTCAACAACTACCCCGATTTGATCGAGATATTTAATATGTGTGTGTATTTCGATCCCTCTGCATATTTCTTAGTTTTACTTATATACGTATGTATTTCGAATAATATAGTTATATGACATTGTATTCAGTTGTTTGAAAACATATTGGGGATTGGAACAATCAATGACCAAATGGATACCAATAGAGATGTAAGTTTGTAATCAATGTTCTTATATATTTAACTACATTATTTTGTGAGAAAAAATGTATTAAATTAAATTTAACAATTAACTAATCTTTTGTTTTGTAGTGTCCAAAACAACCCAATAGCAATGATTGTGAGTATTATGTAATGAAGTTTTTGAAGGAAATTATTACCCACAACCAAACGACTATTCCTCAACAGGTATCTACTTAGAATTCTTTTTGATTTTGATATAATAATAGTTAATTCCATTTAACCATTTCAATTCTAATTTTATTTATTTATATACTTTCAATATTTTCCTGATTGTCTGGTGAAGACATACTCTGATGAGCAGCTACTTGAGCTTAGGGGAGAGTGGTGTCGTTATGTCTCCCATTTTTTTTTATTTTGGATAGAGTGATATTGTAAGTTGTTAGAGTTTGATTTGGATCCATATAGCTAAGCTAGTTTTGGTTCCTATTGTATGTTTAGCTAGTTTTGGATACCTATGAGTTGGATACATTTTGGTTCATGTCATGGTACATTTTGGTAAATATTGGTACATATTGGTGCATTTGTATTAGCTTGTTGTTGTTAACTATATAATGGATTGGATTGTTAGAGTTTGATTTGGATACATATGAATTGTTTGATTTGGATAGTTGCTAGCTGTTTTGGATACATAATAATGGAACTTAATTGTTAGCTAGTTTGTTTTGGTTCTTGTTGAGTACATATTGATGCATTTGTATTAGCTTGTTGGATACATAATAGTTCATGTTTTGGTACATTTTGGTACATATTGGTACATATTGGTGCATTTGTATTAGCTTGTTGTTGTTAACTATCTAATGGATTGGATTGTATTGGCTGTATATATAAGACCAGGAAATATCAAATGTAAAAAGGAAAATAAACAAAAACAGAAAAAAATAAAAAATAAAAATTAAACAATGGGCAGCGCTTGCAGGGGAAAGCGCTGCCCATTGTGTAGCGAAAGATGGCAATGAGCAGCGCTTTTAAGTGCAAGCGCTGCCCATTGTTTAGCGAAATTTTGGAATGAGCAGCGCTTATGACTTGGAAGCGCTGCCCATGGCTATCAATGAGCAGCGCTTCTTAAACGCTGCCCATTGTTGGAGTGGAATCAGCAGCGCCAAGTTAAGAAGCGCTCAGAAGCGCTGTCCATGGCTAAAAAAAAGCGTTGCCCATCCTTAAATCTGTTGTAGTGATTATGCGAAATCAAGATAGATTAGTAACACACATAAAACAATAGCAGACAAGTAAGTGAAATAAAAGTTTAACAGTACACCTTAAGCGAAAGAAAATCAACAATAAGTGAAATAAAAGTTTAACCATACACCTTAAGCGAAAGAAAAGCAACAGTAGCAGTTTCATACATAAAGATCACCAAGTATGATATGAACCTAGATATAGTAACATATATTACTCTGTTGAAGAAATTGAAGAGAGAAAAGAGAATCAGGCCGAGACAGTGACACTCGTGAGATGGAATCGTCTCAAGTCCACCGTTTATCACAAACTGCAAATTCGAATCATCAGTATCATACAAAAAAATGAAGGTTTTGGATTCACAGATGTTTGAACATGATATCAATGAATAAGAACAACAATTTATAACAAAATGTTACTGATCTTAAATAACAACACAACATATTTGGTTACATACCTATTTACACAAGAGATTAGGCAGGGCAACAGGGGGATCAAAGGCATATTTTGCATCCCTTGTCCCCGTCCTTATCTCTATTACGGGCGGGTTTTGCATTCTCTATCCTTGTCCCAAACGGGGTCGGGTTCCCCGTGGGTACCCGTTTCCGCCACTAATTTATATTTAAAAATAAAAAATTATATTTATGATAATCAATAGAATAAAATCATAATTATTATATGATGATAAACCAAAATTAAAAGTATTAACATAGACTTTGTATTGAAAATAGATTAAATTTAAAAATGAACAAAATTTATGAAACAAAATGATTGAGTATATATGCATAAAATAAAATAAAATAAATAATTAATGTTTTGTCGAGCGGTTTCGGGGCAGGTGCAGAGCAGGTATTGACATCCCTAAAGTCGTCCCCGTCAAACTTGGGTCGAGTGGGTACCCGCGAGTTCGGGTTTCATTGCTATGCCTAAAAGAGACTCCTAAAACCTCTTGTAATATCAACAGGTTGTAATATCATTTTTTCTGGGATATAACCTCTTATATACACTTCTAATTTTTGTGTCCATCACTTAGCTAGGTAGGGAGATCACCAAGCAACCAAAAGGAAGCAAAAAGAAAACCTTCAATTTGATGTTTCGTCGTCTAGCGAACCAAACAGCTTGCCTCGCAACGCAATAGAGAAAACTAGCTAGAAAAGTTTTTGCACAGTTTTGCCTCGCGATGGAGCTTGATCGCCTCGCAGTCTCAAGGAAAAATTTGGCCCATCGCCTCACAATGGACTATAGTTTTGACAGAATTTAAGCCAAAAAATATGAAAAATTAGGGCATCTCGAAATTGAGGCGAACCAAGGAGTTTGGAGACGACCTTAGGATGTGTCTTGGAGCTCGTGATGGCTAGGATTAACATCCCATTGACCTCCATTGATGATTCAAGCTTGGGAACAAGTTTTTGGAGCATCAATGTCGCCGACTTCTCCTTCTAGTTTGTTTATCACTTTCGTTTTCTTTATTGCTATGTCTAACTACACTTTCCATTGTTGCGAATGAGCAAAGATTGATGGATCTTTTATGTATTTGATTTGAATCCTTTTTAATCGAAGTACTCTTATGCATTTATGTTTTAGTCTCTGTTCTTATTGCTTTCTAGGAATTGACCACTCTTAGGATGATTTACGGTTTGTGATTGTGAATGGAAGTTTGAGTTACAAAGGTTAGAGTTTTGAAATCTTCATATCTCTAATCTAGGAATAGCCATTGATATTTAGAATCATGTGTGAACTCTTATTCGTAATTCTTAGTTTCTAATTAAGGTCACCTAAGAAATTGGGGATTTTGTTAGGAATAAAGGTCTTATTCCCTAAGGGATTTGGATAAGGATAGTTAAGAGAATTTGATCATAAGCCATAGGAGGAATTCGTAATACATTCAATTAATTATGCATAAAGGCAAAATCAATTGAGCTCGTTCCCAATGTTTTTAAATCAAAGATTTTATTGCTTTATTATTTTAATTACTTGTCAACAATCCAAATTAATCCTTGTTCAATTTAGTAATTAATCCGTTAAATTGATAATTAACCGCAATCCTTGAGTTCAACACTCGGTCTTACCGTTTTAATATTACTTGTAATGATTCGGTACACTTGCCGAAATCCTAACAACACTTTCTTGAAAGACTATGAAATTGTACATAAGGAGTTCGACTTTATTAGGGTTTTTATGGAAGTCGTACATAACATGTGCAACTTCACTTATCTCATGCAAAGTCATATATATGACATGTATAACTTCACTTTTTTCTTAAAAAGTTATATATGACATGTGCGACTTCAGCCAAAGTCTTAATTCTCATGTACGACTTTAATATTCTAGAGAAAAGTATATAAAATAAGCAAAGTCATACATAGCATGGACGACTTCACTTTTTTCCCTTACGGCGTACATATCATGTAAGTCTTGGCCCAAATGGATGGCTGTTTTTTTTACCCCCCATTATACCCCATACCCCTTTTTTACCCTAAATCCCCAAAAGACCCCTAAGTTTTCGTTAAAAAAAATATTTTTTAAAATTTCTGGAAATACACATATTTCCGGAAAGAAAAATTCTGGGTTTTCCGAAAATATCTCAAAAAGAGGTATTTCCGGAAAGTTTGAAAAAATGGTAACCAAAATTATCTCTCACACATGTATTTCCGGAATGGTTATTGTTGAAAAATATTTGAGGGATTTTCGGAAATACTTCATTTTACTGTATTTCCGGAACACATTTCTCAAATTGACCAAACTACCAATTTTACCCCTGACTCCTCAAACAAATTTTCGAATTTACCTCTTAACACATAATTTCGGAACTCATTTTTTGATTTTTTCCGGATTTACCTCTCAACACGTAATTGTGGAACTCATTTTTTGATTTTTTCCGGATTTACCTATCAAAACATAATTCCGGAAGTTTTTTTAAAAAAATTGAATTTTGCCTACGGACAAAAATCGTCACTAAAAGTGGTCAATTAAATTAAAAGACTTCACTTTCTACTTTACCTTCATTTCAACATAAGAGGTTCCTACACTATGGCACCAATGAACTATACACCGTGTTTGCACTTCTTTAATGGCTTTTAAACCTCAAAAGAATGAGTCAAAGCATGTTTGATGTTTTGCAAATTGACATAACTGTTGAAGGAAATGGTTGGGACTACATATTCATTAGAAAGAATTGTTCTTGTGTAGCTGGTATCAAGAAAATATGTCTCTAACACTACTTTAACTGTGAAATCAAATGAAGGGTCTGTGGTTGATTTGGTGATAGATGTTTATGATGGTCTTGTTTTGCTTCCTAACACTACAAGGAAGGCAAGTAATGTTGTTGTTGTTGTGTCTTTGAGATTGATTTGTGGTTTCTCTAGTGATTTTTACCCACGGACAGAGACTGTCACTACAAACGGTTTGACAAAATGCTCACATTTAGTGACAGTTTCTGTTCGTAGGTAAAAGTCAATTTTTTAAAAAACTTTCCAAATCCGGAAATACCTTTCGGAAGATAAATCCGGAATGTATTTTTAGTTTCGGAAATACCTTTTGGAAGATAAATCTGGAATGTATTTTTTTAATAAATCCGCAAATACTCTAGAATTTATTTTTAGTTCCGGAAATACCTTTTGGAAGATAAATCCGGAAATTCTAAAAAAATTGAAATTCTGGAAAATTTTTGTGAAATTGACATAGGTATTTTGGGGTTATTTCGAAAAATGGTGGGTTTAGAGTTCAAAGGGGGGTGTTTGAAAAAAAAAAAGCCTTTTGTTTAAAGGAGTACAAAGGCTTCAACCCGTACAATTAAAAAAATTGGGGAAGCAGTAAAACCTCGCTAGGCTGGGCCAAAACCCATTTGGAAGTATTGTACCCCCATCATATCACCATATACCCCCACATAATTTGATAAACCGAAAATTCCCCTGCCAAACTAAAACTCGCTCGGATTTACCCCCACTCAAGGTAAATTCGCTTTGTTATTTTTCCAAAGCGGATTTATCTACCCAATAGGTAAATTTGACTTTTAAATAACAAAGAGGATTTACCTTGTGTGGGGGTACATCCGCTTTTAAAATTAACAAAAGTGGATTTACCTAATGTGGGGGTAAATCCGATTTTTTTTTAAGGAAATCGGATTTATCTTTTTTTAGATAAATCCGCTTTGTTATTTTTCCAAAGCGGACTTATCTACCCAATAGGTAAATCCGTCTTTTAAATAACAAAGCGGATTTACCTTATGTAGGGGTACATCCGCTCTTTTAAAATTAACAAAAGCGGATTTACCTAATGTGGGGGTAAATCCGATTTTGAAATTAAAATTAAAATTAAAATTAATTTTTTTAGAAATATAAAATAGATATGAATATCGGTCGTCTTTTGGTTCTGTTTAGTGTATTGTTCGTTAACATGTGACGATGTTGTACGTCGGGTGAATAATTTAAACTAAAAAATCGGTTTACGAACAACCTACTCAGATTGTAATGAAACTACAGCCATTAAATCCGAAAAAAAATCAGGGACCAAGATCCCAAATTCCATCGTTTACTATATTTTATTAATTTTTTTAATTATTCATAATCTCCAAAAAATCTGAAAAAATTTGCATAACCTTATTTTGGTTTTATTAGATTTATAGTGGTGTTTTTATAATTTTTAGATTAGTTTTGACACTTTAACGGATTTTTAGTAGTATTTTTATAATATTTTTTAAAAAAATTAAATAAAAAATAGGTATTTTTATTACACAAGACGGATTTAACCCCCACCCAAGGTAAAACCGCTTTTAAAATTAACAAAAACAGATTTACCTTAGGTGGGGGTAAATCCGATTTTCTTTTTTTTAAGGGAAATCGGATTTACCTACTATAAGATAAATCCGATTTTGGGAAAAAACCAAAATCGGATTTATCTTTTAGTAGGTAAATCCGAGCGAAATTTTTAAGTGAGGAGTATTTTTGGGTTTTACTTTTATGTGGGGGTATGAGGTGATATGGTGGGGGTAAAAAAAAATCCCAAGGTAAAATAGACTAAATAGTACCCAATTAAGACATCAATAATGATTTTAGACAATCTGCTGGACAATTAAACCAATCTGAAAAAGATAACCCACCGTTTCTCCCTTCCTAACTATGAACCACCCACCCCCCCGGGTGAATATGTTTAACAAACCAAATAAATGACTTTGCATTAGCCATTTCCCTCTTGAATAAAATCTTGTTCCTTACGGTCCAAATACCCCAGAACATCATGATCACGATCTCCTTGGTTCTCAATGGGCGACATGGCTACTTCAGAAATAACTAACGTACTCCTATATTAAGTTTGACAATTACTCATTCCCGTACGTGGAAATGAGTTCATAATGATTTTCCAAAAAAAAAAAGAAGATTATAGATTCTTAGAGGTATAGGAGGAGTACCAAAAATTCTCTTGTCCTAAGAGTTCAATTAACGAAATCTCAGCTTATTTATTGATTCGACACTTGTCGTATTATTCATTTATTTAGCATACTCACACATACTTGCATAGTGAATTAGTGATTCTTTGTCTTTCTTACCCTCACCATGCATTCCATCCAATCCAACCATAAATGGTAAGACACACCAAACGACGGAAAATACGTATCCCAAAATACTTTGTGGACAACAATTATCGATTCCACAAGAAATATTCTTGTTCATAAAAGACATAAAATGTTTTTTTTTACCTTATTATTGGTGTCTAGTATTCACCGACTTTGTCGATGACTAGTCTATGTCAGGGAACCTTATTATTGGTGTCTAGTATAGTATCCACCGACTTTACAAATAAAACTATATGACTAGAAAAATTATTTCACAATAGATACTGTTCTGGATTGGGCCGCAGCCCATAGTGAATACTGGACCGGCGCGGACGGCCCAGTACGTGTTCAGCATCACACGACGTTTGGATGGGGTCGCAACCCGTTAAGAAGTTTGGGCCTATGCGAGCGGCCCAAAAACGACCAGCGCCACCCTATACCCACGATGGGAAGATCTACGGCGGAGAGGAATTCTCGCAGATCCAACGGCCGCCCTCAGCGCCCAAGTGCTATATAACGAGACCCTGACATCATATGAAAGGTACGTTTTTAACCAATATTACAACACTAAATCACCCCACTGACTTGGGCGTTGGAGTGCCATCGCAGGTACACCCCGAGGGAGCTCTGCACGCGACTAGCCTACATACAGGAACGACCTCAATACCCGGCACCAAGCCCCTAAGACAGCTCGAGCGCAAACAGATTCATTTCAACAAGAGGACCGATCGCTCAGAGAAGAGTCCGGTTCATTGGCGACCACAGTGGGAGAGCGAACATCCCCACTCCGATAGACATGGCTCCGCGAGGCAGACCACGCGGTGCCCCGCATCCACGAAACATGACGCCAATTCCCCAGCGCCAGCAGACACCGGAGGGCAACGCCGCCGACGTAGGCGATACTGCGTCCAGTGCACAAGGGGCTCCTCCCGGCCATACAAGCGTCATGCTGCCAAACGAGATACTGCAAGAATTACGCGAGTTGTTGAGAACTAGGAACGGAAACATCGCCAACCAAGTCGCCTCTGGGAGAGCATACACCGCGCCTGAACAACGTCGCCGCGACGACGAATCATCGAGACCAAGAGGAAATCCCTCCAGAAGACATAGATCTCCCCCGAGGAGGCAATTAGTACACCGATCGCCCCCAAGAAGGCGAGGAGTGGTCCTGCAACAACCACGGACCCCCTTTCCTCGACCGACCCTACATACTGGCCCGAGGAAGAGTCCTACCAAGAATCTTCATACGACTCCTCTGGGTCACTAACTCGGTCCAGAAGCCGATCGCCGGAAAGGTTCCCTCGTCCCTATTGGGATGCGCCTCCTCCACGACCTTGTAGATATGAATCACCTCCTCTGCGACGTGGTCATCGGGGTCACTACCGCGAGGACCGACCATCTCGTAGGAGGACGGGCAATGACGGCCTGGGACCCTTCATCCGGGGAATCGATGAGTACCCTATTCCTCGAGCGCTGGAGAAGCCGCCCTCTGATCTCAGGATGTACAACGGGGTAAAGGACCTCGATGCCCACCTACGGTATTTTGACTTGGTAATGAAGTATAGGCGGGCGGACGGGCCGGTTAAATGCAAAATCTTTCCATTAACCCTAGAGGGACCCGCTCTGGAGTGGTTCACCGAATTAAGGCCCAACAGTATCTCGTCCTGGGAGCAATTGGCTCGAGTTTTTAGTGCCCGCTTCACCGCATCAAGGGTGAAGCCTAAATTACATGCTATTTTGAAAGCGATTAGGCAGGGCCCGGATGAATCCCTCCGTGAGTATGTTGAGCGCTTCAACTGAGAAGCCTCCAATGTCCGAGGGCTGGAGGACGATATGCGCCTATGGTTTCTCCAGGACGGCCTCCGAACTGGTAGTTTATTCGAGATAGAAGTTGGTGTGAACGAGCCGCCGGACCTCGAAACTTTCCTACGCCGATCGCAGAGGTTTATGAACTATGAGGAAAGAGCGATGGCAACCCAAGCCGTCGCAGGGCAAGCGAAGGATCTCCAATCGAACCGGGTCCAAGACTCCAGGAGGGATAGAGGAGACAGAGAAGGACCATCCAGGGAATTCAAGCAGAAGAAATTCTCCGACCGGACCAAACTCAATACCTCGTACTCCTAGATCTTGGCCGAGTGCGCGAACACGGAGTTCAAAGACATAAAGAGGCCCGAACCACTAGTCCTTAAAGAAGGACAACGCCCGTCTCGCAGGTACTACCGTTATCATAGAAGTAACGGACATGACACCAACAATTGCATGGCCCTGAAAGACGACATCGAAGAACTAATCAGAAAGGGAAAACTAACCTAGTACGTGAAGAAAGGGCCTACAGAGAAACCAGAAGAGAAGGACAGAGATCGGTCCCCTCGAAAGGGTAAGGCGATCGTAAATGAAGTTGGGAAAGGCTCAAAGGAAGACGAGGATGAATACAGTGAAGAAATAAACGACCACAGGAGGTCAAGGGGAGGCGCGGTTGCGATGGTGATTACTGGAGGGTGCCCTATGGAAGGAGGAGAAACGAATAAGTCATCGAAAAGACGCTGGAAAGAAATAATGAACGTCGCCTCGACCTCCACGCCCGGTCGCCACTCAAAAAGGCTGGCTTTAGCATTCGGCGACGATGATTTGCTCGATGGGAAGCTTAATAAGTATGTCCCACTAATCGTCACCGCAGTAATGGCTAATGTCGAGGTCAGAAGAATCCTAGTCGACCAGGGGAGCTCGGCTGATATCATCTTTGAAGACCTCCTCGACATCTTGAGAATACCAAGGGGCGAGTTGACGACCTATCGGGGATCTGACCTGATAGGTTTCAATGGATCATCCACAACACCTCTTGGGATGCTGGAACTTATGGTAACCTTCGGGGACGACAGCGGGGAGAAACCCAAATGCAGAACTGTGAAAGTAAATTTTTTGGTATTACCATGCAGATCGGTATACCAGTGTATCATCGGTCGTCCCACATTGGGAAAGCTGGAAGCCGTGACCTCGACCGTCCATCTAAAGAAAATTCTATTCGGACTGCAATGAGGTGGTCACCGTCCCGGCAGATCTACAAGCCGCTCGACGATGCCACTTCATGAGCATGAAGGAACAAGGAAAGCATGAAACGAGAAAGATGAACGCCGTGAATAAGGGCGGGAGTCAAGTCAATGTGGCTGATCTGGATGCCCGCTACGACCCGGACAGTGAGCCTGAAGAAGGAGATGATGACCTGACCTGAGAGCTCAAGAAAAGAATTAAAAGACTTGAGCCGCACGGGGAACTCGCCCGAGTACAACTGGGGAACGACCCAGAGAAGACTGTGTCATTAGGAAGCGACCTTCCCACAGAGATACGAGATCAGTTAATCCAATGCTTGAAGGAACTGTTGACTCCCAGTCATATGATGTAAGTTAGGCATTTTTAGGACCAATTGTGCAGGGTTTTTATTGTATAACAGTCATTATCTGGGATTTAGTTCAGTTTTAGATCATTGTAGTAGGAAGTTCAATTGTAAGTTATTCCTTCACTTTTGGAGCTAAATGGGACTTGAAGACCTCTTAATTGGTTGTGGCATCTTTCGGCGAACCAGACACTTGCCCGGAAATGCAGCAATCTGGAGGAATTTTGCAAGTCAGAACTTTCTGTCATTCTTCGCGTCGCGACCAGGAGGGTTCGCGACGCGATCTGGAGGAATTTGTACAAGCCAGAACTTTCTGTCATTCTTCGCGTCGCGACCAGAAGGGTTCGCGACGCGACCTGGAGCAGTTTTGCGAGACCTGAAGTTTCTGTCATTTGTCGCGACGCGACGGCCACGGGCCGCGTCGCGATGGTGCGTAAAAATTAGGGTTTTTTTAAAGCTGTTTCAGGAATTTTGCAAAGGACTTCGTTTTTGGGAATTGGAGCCACGTTTTGGAGCAGCTGGAGGTGCGATTTTGGAGCCTTCTCACCACTTGGGAACAAGGGATTGAAGGTTCTAAATGTCTTCCTTTATGTTTGTTTTCTATTCTATGTTGGTTTCCACTCTTAGGATGATTTGTAACTAATTCTCTTAGATTAGGGAGAGATGAATCTCCCAAACCTATCATGTGAACCATTGATCTAGTTAATTCAGTTGTTATTCAATTTGCTTGTCTAATTACCTATGTTCTTAACGCTTTTCAATTACATATGATAATTGCGATGATCCAGGCTAGTAATTGCATAGGGATATGAATTAGTAGCTGGAAATTGGGTATTTAGATCACATGCTAGTAATCATCATAGGAATATGTGGTAGCTTATGTGAATTCATTATAGTTCTTAATCTTAATGCGTTACCCTCTGGCACGACTCACCTAAGGAATTAGGGTAACTCTTAGGGTAATAGGGGTCTTGAGACAAGGAATTGCCCTTGACCTAAATTAGTGAATTGAATCTAGAAATTGAATAATTAACTTGAATTGGCTGAGGTTCATGTGATAGGCGAGGTGAGAGGATTCGATCCCTAGTCGTTCTTCTCGCATTATTAATTCACGTTTGTATTCTGTTACCAATTATTCGATTTATCAAATATCTACAATCTACGAATTTACAATTTTGCTATTGTTGTCAACGCGCAATCCCTGTGGATCGACCGGTTCTTACTGATAAATTGTATTACTTGCGACATTTGGTACACTTGCCAAATTGTTAACAAGTTTTTGGCGCCGTTGCCGGGGATTGTTGACTTTGTTGTCGACAAGGCAAACGAGTTGATTCTAGATTTTTAGTTTTTGATTGTTTTTAGTTACTTAATTTTGCTACTTGTTGGTTTCTCGAATTTGTTGACGTTTGCTTCAGTGTTTCAGAGATTTGTGCATGCGGAGCAAGGGTCCACAAGAACTCTTGTTTGACCCGGAAATTGAAAAACTAGCAAAGGCAAATCGAAGGAAGGCTAAGCTTGCCAAGCAGCAAGCAAAGGAATTGTCACAAGTTCAATCAACTTCTACCGCGGTACCGGAAGAGTTTTCTAGTGAGGAGGAAGAGATGGCTGATCCTCCACCTCCACCCCGACGTACTCTAGGTGATTTCGGGCGAAGAAATCAAGGTGCCCAAGCATTAGCATTTCAACCAGTGGGCGTGGCCTAGTTTGATATCAAATCCTCTGTGCTCACAGCCTTGAAATCAGAGCAATTCTCTGGGTCGGATGCCGAAGACCCAAATCAGCACTTGTTCCAATTCTACGAGATCTGCGGGACTACACACCCGGAGGGAGTAACCGATAGTGCAAAGAAAGTTCGACTGTTTCCTTTCACCCTCACAGGGAGAGCCAAGGATTGGTTGAACACTCTCCCAGGAACAATCAACACCTGGAATGACCTTGAGAACAAGTTCTTGGAGAGGTTCTTCCCAATCTCTAAGTTCATAAGGAAACGAGCTGATATCTCCAATTTTACACAGGGAGAGTCCGAATCGTTGTATGACTCTTGGGAACGATTCAAACTACTACTCAAGAAGTGTCCTGGCCATGGCATAGAAGATTTCCTACAGTTACAAACCTTTTGCCATGGGCTGAGACCACAAACAAGAATGATGTTGGATGCCTCAGCTGGAGGATCCTTAGGTACCAAGACTTGGGAAGAAGCCAAGCAGTTGGTTGAAGACATGGCTTCCAATGAGTACAGGATCCAAAATGATAGGGGGGCTGACAAAAAGAAAGGTGTGCTGGAGCTTGATTCAAACAGCGCGGTGTTAGCCCAACAGAAACTAATGACCATGCAAATCGAGGCTCTCACTAAGCAATTAGCGGCAGCATGTGAAGTAGGCTCAAAAGCTCCAGCAACAGTACAAGCGGTGCAAGCAGGTGGGTGCAATTATTGTGGTAGGGAATCCCACGAAGGTGATTGTGCAGCTTATGGGGAAGCATTGGAACAGGCCAATTATATGGGCAACTTCCAAAGACAAGGCGGGAATCCATTTTCTAACACCTATAATCCAGGGTGGAAGAATCATCCCAATTTTTCTTGGAAGAATACCAATGACGGCACGAGTTCCAACCAACAACAGTCTCAGGCACCTGCCAATCAACAACAGAAACCACCTTCTCGGTTGGAGGATGCATTGACACAGTTTATGCAGATGACCAAAAATACCTTCCAAGCTCAAGAGCAGGTAATGAAAAACATGGAGAAAAACCATGAAGCATCGATGAAAAATTTGGAGGTACAGATTGGTCAGTTATCGAAGCAACTTGCGGACACATCCAAAAGTGGTTTCCCTGCCAACACTGTGGATAACCCGAGAAATGAGAATTGCAATGCCATCCATCTGAGAAGTGGTAAGGAGTTGGAACCGTCTGAAGTAACCAAGCCCAGGGAAAAGAAAGCAAATGAAGAGAATGAGGAAGCGGGTAAAGACAACCCTCAAGTGGAACCCAAAGAAATTCCAGCTTACATGAAACTGCCCTATCCTCATGTGAGCAAGAAAAATCATAAGGATGAGCAGTTCTCCAAGTTCATGGAGGTGTTCAGAAGCCTCCAGATCAATATACCTTTTGCTGACGCCCTGGAAAAAATGCCGGTCTATGCGAAGTTCATGAAACAGTTATTGACCAAAAAGAAAAGGTTGAAGGAGAACGAAACGGTAGCGTTGACAGAGGAGTGCAGTGCTATCATTCAAAACAAAATACCTCCTAAGCTGAAGGATCCAGGAAGCTTCACCATTCCCTGTGCAATTGGTGATGTGACTATAGATAAGGCACTCTGTGACTTGGGGGCAAGCATAAACCTAATGCCCTTGGGAATGTGGAAAAAGCTTGGGGGAGGTGAAGTCAAACCGACCCACATGACCTTGCAACTGGCCGATAGGTCAATAAGGTATCCGTATGGTATTGTGGAGGATGTCCTGGTAAAGGTGGGAAAATTCCTCTTCCCGGTAGATTTTGTGATTCTGCAGTTGGATGGTGACACTGAGGTTAAGAGTTCAATGGCTGGGGAGAATGACATCCCTTTCATTTTGGGAAGACCTTTCCTAGCCACTAGTAGAGCTGTCATAGATGTAGCCGATGGGACGGTGAAGCTGAGAGTGCAAGAGGAAGAGGTGACCCTAAAAGTGATCAAGGCAGCAAGAAAGGATGAGAAAAAGGAAGGGTGCTATAGTATTGAGGAACCCCAGATAACAGCCAAAAACAGAAGGCACATTCACTCTTCACCAGACAAGTCACCGGGCGAGTGGGTTGATCTAAAGGAAGTAGTGGGAGAGCCTGGCTGGAAATTCAATGGAGAAAGATTGGAAGGAGCTGTGAATGGGGAACTTGAAGAGCAAAAGGCTCCACCGGGGCCAATGTGAGATATCTTCTGAACCGTCAAGCTAGTGACGTTAAAGAAGCGCTGAGTGGGAGGCAACCCACTGAGGTACCAAGTCTTTATTTCAATTTCAATTCCAGTCTTTAATTCACTTTATTTTGGTTGTTAGCCTTAGGCATGGGAAGAAAAGTTTGTGTTCGGTCAAGTTCATGTCGCGAAAAGGAAGTAATTTCAAAGGAAAAAACTGTTCTGGTATATTTCGCGTCGCGAGCCTGTTAGGTCGCGTCGCGATTGGTTGAAAAATTGCCCAGAAAATGTTTCTGCCATTTCTCGCGTCGCGAAGAAAGGCGTGTCGCGTCGCGACGCTTTAAAATTTTTGAAACCGTAACGGTTCTGTGTAATCTCGCGACGCGATACACACGGGCCGCGTCGCGATGCAACGTAATTTAGCCCAGAAACTGGACAGTCCGAACACAAACCAGTGTTCTTAAAAATTTTGCCTTAGTTTTTCTCTGGATTAGCTATTCCCCCCCCCCCAATTTCCCCATTACTGTTTTGCTTTTATTTTGTGGTGAATTTGCACACTTTCACGGATTCTCCCCCGTCTCCATCTCCAGGTAACAATTCTCCTCCATCTCCATCTTTAAACTTGCAATGTTCTTATTTAGTTTTCAGTGAATTAGGGGGACACGAATCGCGAGTTTGGGGTTGAATTAGGAGTTGGATTGTTGTCCCCCACCCCTCTACATTGCATGTTTGCTGTTATTTCTGAATGGGAGGGTTGTTGAATCAAATGGTGGTTGGATTCTTGTTGATTTTGATTGTATAAAAGGTGTTTGCTAAAATGCTTCAATGAAGTTTTTGTTGCTCACCAAGTGTTTGTGAAATTGCTCCTATGAGTTTTGGCTAAGCAACTCTATTATTTGTGGAAATGTCTAAGTAAAACCTGTTTTGGGGTTGCTGGCCTGTTTCTAATTTTGAACATATTCACAACCTTAGGGTAGATGACTTTGAGTCCAGAAACTATGTTTTGCCTGTTGATTATTTTTCTTTGCTGGAGTGGGGCCCACACCAGGGACCCACCGAGAACTAACGATTGGTGCTGGATTCTGTTTGTTTAAATTTTTACAGGACATTACAGGTAAGCAGAAATGATGAAGAAAAGCAAAGCAGGCACCTCCAAGAAAAGGCGAGGGGATCCCGCAGTTGAGATTGACAGATTCAGGTCCCCCGTACATGAGGAGAGGTACCACCAAGTGGTCAAAGGGAAAAAGATAAATCCAGAAAGGGCCTTTAACCTCAGCACGGGGGAATTCCCCATCATTACTTCCACTCTCCTGGAATTGGGTTGGCTCTCGCTCAACTCAATGATCAAACAAGCCAACCAAAGCATGGTGAGAGAATTCTATGCAAATGCTTATGGGGATGAAGACAATAGAGTTTCAGTGGTGAGGGGAAGAGAGGTGTCCTACTCTCCTGATACCATTAACAGTCTCCTCGGGCTTCCCACTACTGCTAATTGTGCCATGATGGATGCTTGGGACAACAAGGGGGCGCACGATTATGAGGGTTTGCTGAGAGAGTTGTGTTGTCAAGGAGCAGCCTGGGACAGACATCTTATTGGTCCGATTGGTCAAGACTATCCCCGCCGCTTTTGCAATATGGCTCTGAAGGCAATTCCTAAGGCCTGGAACAATTTCTTTAATCAGTCTATCATTTCCTGCTCCAATTCCACTGATGTTAAGACTAAGGTAGCCATGGGACTGCAAGCTATCATGAGAGGCCAGAGGGTCAATCTGGGGAGAGCCATTTCAGCTAGTATTGCAGAGATTGCCAGATGTCCTAGGGCTAGATTGGGGCACTGTTCTATCATCCATGCTTTATGTAGACAGCAGGGCTGCCCGGAGTACCCAGATGATCTTCTAACCGACCCCAGGGAGGGTATCACAGCAGCATGGATCTTGAAGCAGCCCGAGGGGCCCTTAGATGGAGCAGCGCCACAGCAGCCAGCACCTCCAGCACCACAGCAGCCAGTAGGCCCATCTTACAGGGAGCAGTTTCAGACCGACTCCTCTTTCCAGTATGACCTCCTCATGGCCAGCTGGTGCGGGTCGTCTCTGTCATTGCAGCAGCAAGGCATAGATACTTCACACTTGGCATCATACAGAGTACACCGTGCTGCTGAGGAGTATATGGCCGAGAACAGAGCAACCGCCGCTTCATCTTCATCAGTACCACAGGCAGAGCAGCAGCAGGTCCCCCAGGATCCACTTCTTTCAGGAGACGAGTATTTGGAGGAGCACATTTCCTTCCCATGAGCAGGAGGCTCATTTATTTCCTGTTTTACTCAGACATTTTTATTTTTATCTTGCACTTTTTGGTTGTATTTTGCCCTATTCTAACTTCATTTTCGCACATTGGTCTGTACTTATTATTATAACTTACTCTGTGATAGTGGGGCACCACTGCCCTATATTTTGTTTTTGTTTTGTTAAAGCAGCTTCAATAGTGATGACCTGTGGCATTTGGGGTCGCATGTTAGCATTTTCCTTTTGACACTCGCACTTCAAGTTTTATCATCAAGTAATAGCAGGGGTCATGTCGAACGTTGCGGAAGTTCCTTATCATCTGTGAGCAGCATCTCTCGAGTTCCATCTCTATGATCCCAACTGTGAGGTTTGAGCCTAAACACGTTCTTATATATATTGTGTGTATTCCTTGCCTGAATTAGTCTGCAGAACTTGACATTGTGCTGCATTTTTTTCTGCATTTGATTTTCATACACACTGAGGCATTTCTTTTGGCACCCCTGAGCCTTTCAAGCCAACCCATTAATGTTATCCTCTGCTAGCCCCTCTGCAGCCTATTGTTAAAAAATTGTATGTGTTTCTCTGACAATCATAGCCTAGTTAATTCTTAACTTGGAGTTAGGTAACAAAAGCTGTGAGAGTGGGGAAAGTTTTAAGTTTGGGGTTGCTCGTGGAATAGCAACGAACTAAGTTTGGGGTGGTATACAAGAGAAGGAACAAGAAAATAAAGAAAGAAACAGAAAAAATACAGATATATGTATATATATACATATCAAAAAAATAATAATAAATAAATAAATTCCTTCTCTTGTTTTGTTAAATGCTTTGGGAAAATGGGTGAGTATTGCGTGAAATTGACAAAAAGAGAGGTAGGCCTAACTCCAAGTGCAACCTACTTATCCAAATGTATCCACCCTTACCTAAGCCCCGCTATAACCCTTAAAGTCCTCAAAATGTGTGTATGCAATTCATTTGTCTAAGATGATATAGAACTCTGTCAAGCCTATGAAACGATGATGCAGGTACTGTGAATTGAGTGAATACCCGAAACACCTCAAGAGTGAAACACTGGTGAGATGTGCGTACAGAGAAAACTTGAGAATGCTGCCTGCTTATGATTCGGTAGTTCCAATTCAGTTGTCCTGCCACTGCATTAGATTGATGATCATAATTGATGTGCTGATGTGTTTAAGGTTGATGTATTATATGTAACAGCTAAATAGAAAAAAAAAAAACAGCCACAGTCTGAATTGATTGTTTGCTTGAGGACAAGCAAAAGTTTAAGTTTGGGGTTGTGTTGACTCCCAGTCATATGATGTAAGTTAGGCATTTTTAGGACCAATTGTGCAGGGTTTTTATTGTATAACAGTCATTATCTGGGATTTAGTTCAGTTTTAGATCATTGTAGTAGGAAGTTCAATTGTAAGTTATTCCTTCACTTTTGGAGCTAAATGGGACTTGAAGACCTCTTAATTGGTTGTGGCATCTTTCGGCGAACCAGACACTTGCCCGGAAATGCAGCAATCTGGAGGAATTTTGCAAGTCAGAACTTTCTGTCATTCTTCGCGTCGCGACCAGGAGGGTTCACGACGCGATCTGGAGGAATTTGTACAAGCCAGAACTTTCTATCATTCTTCGCGTCGCGACCAGGAGGGTTTGCGACGCGACCTGGAGCAGTTTTGCTAGACCTGAAGTTTCTGTCATTTGTCGCGACGCGACGGCCACGGGCCGCGTCGCGATGGTGCGTAAAAATTAGGGTTTTTTTAAAAGCTGTTTCAGGAATTTTGCAAAGGACTTCGTTTTTGGGAATTGGAGCCACGTTTTGGAGCAGCTGGAGGTGCGATTTTGGAGCCTTCTCACCACTTGGGAATAAGGGATTGAAGGTTCTAAATGTCTTCCTTTATGTTTGTTTTCTATTCTATGTTGGTTTCCACTCTTAGGATGATTTGTAACTAATTCTCTTAGATTAGGGAGAGATGAATCTCCCAAACCTATCATGTGAACCTAGTTAATTCAGTTGTTATTCGATTTGCTTGTCTAATTACCTATGTTCTTAACGCTTTTCAATTACATATGATAATTGCGATGATCCAGGCTAGTAATTGCATAGGGATATGAATTAGTAGCTTGAAATTGGGTATTTAGATCACATGCTAGTAATCATCATAGGAATATGTGGTAGCTTATGTGAATTCATTATAATTCTTAATCTTAATGCGTTACCCTCTGGCACGACTCACCTAAGGAATTAGGGTAACTCTTAGGGTAATAGGGGTCTTGAGACAAGGAATTGCCCTTGACCTAAATTAGTGAATTGAATCTAGAAATTGAATAATTAACTTGAATTGGCTGAGGTTCATGTGATAGGCGAGGTGAGAGGATTCGATCCCTAGTCGTTCTTCTCGCATTATTAATTCACGTTCGTATTCTGTTACCAATTATTCGATTTATCAAATATCTACAATCTACGAATTTACAATTTTGCTATTGTTGTCAACGCGCAATCCGTGTGGATCGACCGGTTCTTACCGATAAATTGTATTACTTGCGACATTTGGTACACTTGCCAAATTGTTAACAGGAACACGCTGATGTCTTCGCATGGAGTGCTGCGGACATGCCAGGCGTTCCACCAGAGGTAGCTTGTCACCACCTGGCCGTTAATCCCACCGCAAAATGGGTCGCCCAAAGAAGGAGGGTGCAGGGTGACGAGAAAGGACAAGCCGCCAGTAAGGCAGTTGATGATTTGCTAGAAGCCGGGTTCATCAAAGAAATAAAGTACACGACATGGCTATCCAACATGGTTCTGGTCAAAAAGGCCAACGGGAAATGGCGCATGTGCGTCGACTATACTGATCTTAACCGGGCATGCCCTAAAGACGCGTTTCCAGTACCAAGCGTAAACCGGTTAGTAGACAGCGCAAACGGCTTCAGGTTACTGTCATTTTTAGACGCTTACTCGGGTTATAACCAGATCTCAATGCACCCGCCCGACCAGGAAAAGACAGCCTTCATGACGGCAAGGGGGAACTACTGTTACTTAGTCATGCCTTTTGGATTGAAAAATGCCGGGGCGACCTACCAGAGAATGATGAACAAAGTTTTCCAATCACAGATCGGCAGAATGGTCGAAGTGTACTTAGACGACATGATCATAAAAAGCAAACAAGACATTGATCATGTGGCCGACCTAAGAGAGATATTTGTGGAAGCCTGCAAGAACTCGCTGAAGCTGAATCCTGAGAAGTGCACGTTCGGAGTCAGGGCGGACAAGTTTTTGGGGTTCTTTTTAACAAAGCGGGGGATTGAGGCAAATCCAGATAAGTGCAGGGCCGTGACAGAAATGAAGTCACCGACTAGCAAAAAAGAGATTCAGAAGCTGAACGAGATGATAGCCGCGCTATCGCGATTCATTTCAAAAGCGGCCAGCAAGTCTCTCCCACTTTTCAAATTACTTAAGAAGGAGGCGAAGTTTGAATGGTCGGCCGAATGCGACGAGGCCCTAGATCAGCTGAAAAAGGTTCTGTTGCAACCACCCATCCTGACCACCCTAGAGCCCGGGGAAACGTTGTACCTGTACCTCTCCATCAGTGAGGAAGCCCTAGCAGCCGTGCTGGTGCGGGAAGACGGGGAAAAACAGAATCCCGTATATTTTGTGAGTAAAGCACTCCAGGGACCGGAACTCAGGTACCAAAGGATTGAGAAGCTAGCCCTTGCACTAATCGTGGCCGCTCGAAGACTGAGATCGTATTTCGTGGCTCACCAAATCGTCCTCAGAACAGATCAGCCCGTTCGACAGATCTTGCATCGACCCGACTTAGCAGGAAGGATGATCAAATGGGCAATAGAGCTCTCAGAGTTCGGCGTGAAATATGAGACAAGAACGACCACAAAGGCACAAATTCTGGCAGACTTCATAGCCGAGATGACCCCGATCCTGGAAGAAAGGCCTGATCCGACCTGGACGCTATATGTCGACGGCTCCTCAAACTGCAAAGGGAGCGGGGCAGGTTTGATTCTAGAAAGCCCAGAAGGAACGACCGTGGAGGTGTCGTTGACATTTTCCTTTTCTACGTCAAATAACCAGGCAGAATACGAAGCATGCATTGCAGGGCTTATGCTCGCTAGGGAGTTCAAAGCACGACGGGTCGAGCTCCGTTAAGACTCCCTGTTAGTAGTGTCCCAGATTGGAGAAGCGTATGATGCCAAAGATGAAGTTTTACGGAGGTACCTCGCTAAGGTACAAGAACTGCTCGATCAGTTCGAAAGTGCAGAAGTCTGACACATCCCCAGGTCAGAAAATGGAAGGGCGGACGTACTTTCGAAACTGGCGAGTACAAAAACCCCGGGGAACCACAGGAGTGTAATCCAGAAGATACTCCCTCAACCCAGCGTCCAACTAGGAACAGCTCCAATCACCGATGTCTGCACGATCGGTCAAGGGACGACATGGATCGATCCCATCCTAAAGTATATCGTGTTGGGGGAAGAGGAAGACGACCCAAAAAAGTCGGCTCTCATGCGAAGGCGGGCATCGTCATATTCGGTAATTGAAGGAAAATTGTTTCGCCGAGGACTCTCAACACCATTACTGAAGTGTCTAACACCACAAGAGGCCAATTATGTGTTGAGGGAAATCCACGAAGGGATATGTGGGAATCACCTAGGGGCACGAGCACTAGCCAAAAAAGCACTTCGAGCGGGATACTATTGGCCAACGATGGAGGGTGATGCCAGCGAGCTAGTAAAAAAATGTGATAAGTTCCAGAAGCACGCGGACGTACATATTGCCCCCCCCGGTCGAATTGAACTCCATTACCGCTCCTTGGCCGTTCGCGTGGTGGGGAATAGACCTTCTGGGCCCGTTCTCAGCAGCCCCAGGACAGCTTAAATACTTAATAGTGGCAGTAGACTACTTCACCAAGTGGGTAGAGGCCGAGCCCTTAGCGACCATTACCTCCAAAAACTGCTTGAAGTTCTTCAGGAAAAGTATACTAGTTCGATTTGGAGTCCCTGAGGTCGTGGTCTCGGACAACGGCACCCAGTTCATAGACAAAAACTTCCAAGAAAACATGTCGGAACTAGGAATCAAGCAGCGCTTCACATCAGTCGAGCACCCACAGACCAACGGACAAGCAGAGGCCGCCAACCGGGTGATCCTGCGCGGGCTGAAAAGAAGGCTGGACGAATCCAAAGGCAAGTGGGCAGAAGAACTCCCCTTTGTACTATGGGCATACCGGACCACCCCGCACTCCACCACAGGCAAAAGTCCATTCAAGTTGGTATACGGGGTGGAGGCACTTATCCCTGTTGAAGTTGGAGAACTCAGTTGGAGAACTGCATATCCCAAAAACCCCGATGAGAACGATCAGGGACTCAGGGAGGAGCTCGACTTGGTTGAAGAACTCCGCACCAAAGCGTCGTTGAAAGAAGCACTTGTGAAACAAGGGATGGCAACGAGACACAACTTAAAGGTCATCCCTAGAGAATTCGCCATCGGCCAGCTCGTCCTCAGAAGAGCAACGATAGGACAGAAGTTCGCAGCTCAAGGTAAACTCGCTCCAAACTGGGAAGGTCCCTACCGAGTCGTCTCGAAGACGGGGAAGGGCGCCTACCAACTTCAAACCATGGGAGGCGGGGCGGTGCCAAGGACATGGAACGCGGCCAACCTCAGGCGATACTTTGTTTAAATTTTTGACTAAACTCAATTGTAACTCTATCATTGACACTTGTTGAATTGAATAAAGTACACCGGGCGGGACACTCTTTTCCCACTGGGTTTTTATTGAGACCCGCCCGGCCATCACGGCAGATGGAATATTTTTATATGTTGTCTCATCCTTTTATGTTTTCCATACAGATCCATTAACCTCCAGGCGGGTTAAAATCAAACCGAGTTGATAAACCACTAGGCGGGCTCAGAGGTACTTAGTCGATCTAAGTAACACGAAGCGATTTTAATCGATAGTCGCAACCCCAAGGGCGAGTTAAATCTGGGGACGAACCCTAGTAAACGGCCTGAAGGTTAAAAATACGAATTAAAAGAAACGAAGCACTCACAATCGAAAGTCGCACCCCCAAGGGCGAGTTAAATCTAGATACGAGGTTCAGTAAACTGCCCGAAGGCTAAACGAATTGAACAGAACAATTAAAATAACGATTTCAAAGTCAAAAGCATGGTACATATTACAACAGTGGGGCGACTCGAAAGCCGCCCAAAAACGAATGCCAAATACTTGGAGCATATTAGAAAAATTCCAATGGGAACGATCAAAAACAACCACTTCCTCCACTACGACATTTCCTTCCTCGTCCTCCTCAGCAGGCTGGATGATCCGACCATCCACATAAGAATGGGAAAAGTTGATAACGCCTGGGTCAATCACAAGGTCCGGGTAGACGCACCGCACCTGAGCCAGAGCCTCATCAAACCGCCCTTGGAAAATTGAAACAGTGGAATGAACGAGCCGGTCATATTGAGCATAGGCCTCTTCCCGCTCCTCATTTCAGCAGCTTCCAGATTCAACCCGCTCATCTGTTCAGTCAAATCGCTAACCTTCCCCACCTCAAGCTGCAAATTCTTCTCAGCTTCAGCTAATGCGACCTGGGCGTCATCTCGCTCTTGGGTGACGACGGAGAGTGACTTCCTTGTTTCATCGAGGGCAGTGACGGTAGGCTGAAGGGCGGCCTCTGAATCTTGCAGTTTCTTCTTGAAAGCTTCCAACTCCTCCCGAACTTCTGAGATATAAACATGAGCACGGCTAAGCTTGTCGGTTTTGTCTAAGTTATCACTCTCCAACCATAAATTTTGGGCGAGGAGAATATTACCTTTTGTCCGCTCCATTTCTCCGTGTTTTAATTTCGCGACCAGGTGAGACCCAGCCTTGACCACCTCGGTCGCAAACAGTAGGGGGTCTTCACGGAATCCGCTGATGATGCTCTCATCGGTCATTTCCTCCAGATCGACCGCCAGGGCCGAACTCTTCTGAGGTCCTTTATGGGACCTGGACTTTTTATGAGCGGGGTCATCCTGGGTCAGATCGACAGTGGGAGGGGGACGTCCCCTCTTCGTCCCAACAACAGGCGGGCTTCTCTCGCCAGCTTCAGCAGCCACTGAACCCTCAGGAACCGGGGAAAGAGTAACTGCAGGGGTGGACGGGCCTGTCTGGGACCTCCTCCCTTTATTAGCTTGCTTCCTCAACTCGGCAAAACCTAGACCGGCCATTTCACCTGCGAAGAAGGTAAGAACACGGTGAAAAAAAAAAAGAGGGGTACGACTACCCATACCAAGAGCGACTTTGAAACCGTTATCATCGGTCGTTTTCACCAATTGGTGACATTTGATCAGACCCTCCTCCATCCAAGAGGCCAAGTTCTCAAGCAACCTCAGAGTCTCGGTATTTTCTTCGCCAAGATGGCAACGGGTTCTGTACGTAGCGGGCATGCGGAGAAAATGAGCGTACGTCCACGCTATGAGAAATTGCATGCCTGTTACTTGCCCACCGGAGTCAACCGTCCCAACCATCCGCTGAGATGCCTCGCAAACGGGGACCACCCATAGAAAAGACGACTTCCAGGGTTTGAGCGAGTCAGAAAAAGGCTTGAAAATCTTGTAGTCCGACTGAGCCTTAAGACTCAAATGCTCCCACCGATTCCGATTGCTGCCCGGCTCTGGTCGCCTGCTTGTCTCAAAAATTTTGAAGAAAGTTTGCTGATTGCACTCTCGCCCCATCACTCTCAATAACTGCTCAAACACCTTGATAAATGCCCACGAGTTAGGGTGCAGCTGCGAGGGTGCAACCCCAAGATAACGAAGAATACTGCGTTGAAAGCACGTAAATGGCGGACGAATCCCCACATCGCGAAGGATAGTGGCATACATGGTGAATTTTAAGGTGGCCGGGATCATAGCCACGTTTTCTGTTGAAGTAGGGCCTTCGACCGCCCACACCTGGTCCGGTGCGCCAACCAGCCCGGCAAAATACGATAACACTTCATCCCCAGGTTTGAATAGTGACAGAATCCGGCCTAGCACGGCCGACGAGATCCAAGAGCGATCCTCCCCTAGAGAGCCTCTCCAATCGGCTTCCCCTCTCCCGACGTCTGGCTGGATTACCCGCTCCGAATGAGCCGAGGACGTAGAAGGTGGATCATGACTTTCCCTCGCTTGGAAGAATACGGGGCGAGCGGGCATCGCAACATCCGATCCCTCAGCCGGAGGCGTAGAAGTAAATCCACCCTCCGAAGTCGTCCTATCTGTAGACGTTCGGGAGCTGGAGGATGGGTCGGTTGAAGAAACTGGCGGGCTGCCATTTACTTGGGCGGTTAGCTTCGTCCGCGCCATGAAGAAAGAAACCTGCAAGAAGGGAGCATGAAAGTCAGACCATCGAAGATGACCTACGGAAAGGGGCGACATGATCGACCCCGAGTCTGACACCCCCCTCCTCGCCCATGTTAATAAGAAGAGAAATGCGATTTAAATTACTAAAGCCCAAAAGTAAAGCTACATACCAGGAGCGGGATACAGTTTCGTCGCACTATGAATCACCAGAATGAGGCGATCGGAAGTTAGATCGCGCCGGAGTTTGTAGTCGCTGATCGGGAAACACCGTGCCAGAGTAGCCGGAAAATAGATCGCTCATCGGAGAAAGGAAGTCGCCCTCAGAGCAGAAAATCCGGAAAGTGAACAAATTGACATAAGGGGTGCCCCATATTTATAGGGAGGAAAAGCCAGAACGCGAAGGGACACGTCCCTTCCCCTTCTAAATTGATGATCTTCCTCGAAAATTGAACCGTCATCATCAAGCGCCCCCTTTCTTGAGAAGCGTGAAGTATGGTGGCAGTCCCATCGAAGCGTCACGCTTGTCCTCTCAAAACGTCATGTCTGTCAGAATACCACTTCGCTAGAAGGCGCAAGCATGCTCAATCGAACGGGCGCACGATCAGGTCGTCTCGGCACAGGCCAGCGCAGGGTACAGGCTAGCGCAGGCGACCAATGTGGAGGCAGCCCGCCTCACCGAAAGAAATATGACTCTTAGACCTGAACCCGTTCTACTGAACGACTTCGGTCTGGGGGGCAACTGTTCTGGATTGGGCCGCAGCCCATAGTGAATACTGGACCGGCGCGGACGGCCCAGTACGTGATCAGCATTACACGACGTTTGGATCGGGTCGCAACCCGTTAAGAAGTTTGGGCCTATGCGAGCGGCCCAAAAACGACCAGCGCCACCCTATACACACGATGGGAAGATCTACGGCGGAGAGGAATTCTCGCAGATCCAACGGCCGCCCTCAGCACCCAAGTGCTATATAACGAGACCCTGACATCATATGAAAGGTACGTTTTTAACCAATATTACAACACTAAATCACCCTAATGACTTGGGCGTTGGAGTGCCATCGCAGGTACACCCCGAGGGAGCTCTGCACGCGACCAGCCTACATACAGGAACGACCTCAATACTCGGCACCAAGCCCCTAAGATAGCTCGAGCGCAAACAGATTCATTTCAACAAGAGGAACGATCGCTCAGAGAAGAGTCCGGTTCAGATACTCACTAAGTTGTTTTTAAAAAGGAAATTTTATATTTAATTGAATTTAATTTAAAATACTAAAATTGCTTTTTTAAATTGTAAACTATTTATTCATAATTCCTAATATATATAAAAGATTAAAAAATAATGTTATTTTATATAAAAAATGAATATAAAAGATATAAAATTTTGTACTCACTAATTACTAGTGTTTTTTTTCAAAGAGAAAGTACTAGTATTAATTTTACATTCAATTAAAAAAGAGTTTTGCGTTATCTTAATAAAAATTGCTAAAACATTATAAAAAGTAATATGCAAAACGCAAGCCAGCTTGGATTGAACACACTAGCACGCAATTGCAGAGACTAATCCCTCGAGTTGGGTAGGATCACAACGGACGACAAAATTCTCACTCAAGAAATTTAACACTGCTGTGCAATAAAACCAATTGAATAAGAATTATAAATTGTTTTTTTGGTTACCATGTCATTGGTGTGTAGTTTTCACCGGCTCTGTCGGTGACTAATCTACGCCGGGGAACCTGGCTGGCCTCGAGTTTCTGGCTTTGCCGGCCCGTGTGTTTCTCCCCTCCCAACAGAGTTTTTGCCACACCCAAGATTCGAACCCGAGACCTTGGGGTGGGATCTAAGTCCAGTTATCACTCAGACCAACCCTTGTTGGTTTGTATCTATGGGTGCATCTAACATGGACCTCTTAAAAAAATTTAAAGAAGGGCCTTTACCATTTTTAGCAAAAAATGATTTTATAATAATAATAAAAATAATATTTTATTAAAACTTATTTAAAATAGGAGGGTCCATCGTTGGACCAGGTCCATACTAGACAACCCCTCTATCTATTTCATATTTATTTTTAACATTCACATATATACATAACCTATATAACTTAATTTCGAATTTTTTTTAGAGGCCATGGACCTACCCACCTCCACTAAGATCTTCCCTCTAGCTCCACGTGTCAATATTATCGTATGGGATGATGTATGGCACATCATCATTCCCACTTAATAGGGACGAAAAATAAAACAAATATATTTGTAAGGATGATAAACAAAAAATTCTATATTTATATAGGCCAAAATAAAAAAATTAAATTTTTTTTTTAGGTTTCAACTTTAACAATTGCATTCATAAGTCTATCATCGCTCTTAAACAATGAAATTTTTGTCTATTTTCTTCTTTGGAAAGTTTTATATTGTTGTTATTCCTTTTTCATAGTTCATCTATTTTTTTAACAAAATTTTAGGGTGAGGGGATGTCGTCCCAGTCCAAGGTAGGGAAGACTTTCGGGCTCTTTGAACACTTATGAAGGTTTACATTTACCTCACCCAAATAAACTAGTAGAGATTTGAACCCGAGACCTCCCGAATACAAATCCCGCAACATGACACAACATGTTAGTGCCACGTGATACCACCAACCAATAAGATATTGACATGTGGCACTGATGTCATTTTTATTTGCCACGTCGTCTTTTTTCGAAGAAGGATTAACAGCTGTGACGACAACAAAAACATTTTGATTTTCAGGAAGGTAATCCAATTTTTTTTAGAAGAACTAAATTGGATGAAAGGCAAATAATTTTGTCTTTTGCTTCTTACAACATGCATGTTTCTGTCTTAAAAAACAACTTGAGGTGGTAACTACTCTTTCTATATATTCGGTGTCTTGTGTTTCTCACTTTTTGTGCCTCTCTCTCTCTCTCTCTCTCTATCTCTCTCTCTCTCTCTCTCTCTCTCTCTCTCTCTCTCTCTCTCTCTCTCTCTCTCTCTCTCTCTCTCTCTCTCTCTCTCTCTCTCTCTCTCTCTCTCTCTCTCTCTCTCTCTCTCTCTCTCTCTCTCTCTCTCTCTCTCAAAGACATATTACTTAGCTAGGATATAATGGAGAATCCATCAGAGAACAACATGGCAATTTCTCTCAATATTCCTGCAGCTCATGCTAAAGAGCGGTTGCCTACTGTTGGCAACTTTTCTAGAGAAGAAGAAGACAATATTGACGAGAACAATAGACTTGCTATCACCCAATACGCTAGTGGTGAAACACGTGACAGTTTGGTTGCAGTAATTACTCGTTATGTCGAGACTCTAAACAACTACAACATGCGCAACTTAGGTAGCCAGTCTTCTATCTTTTGTTCTTAATACAATTTTAATTCCAAAAATTTATATCGATATATAACTTGCAATACACTAATGACTTCTCTTATGATTATTATTGAAGGGTACCCCACTAATCAGGACTTCAACTATGAGGCATTAGCACCATTACTTGATTTTCACCTGAACAATGCGGGTGATCCATTTCTAGGCAGCAGCTTCTCTCTAAATTCAACATCATTTGAAGTTGCTGTGCTTGATTGGTTTGCAAATTTGTGGGAGATTGACAATAAAGAATACTGGGGATATGTCACAACCGGTGGAACCGAAGGCAATCTTCATGGGATTTTAGTTGGGTTAGTAATTGTATTTCTCAAACTTTATGATATTATTATTACAAACATAAACACTGATCATTTATTTATTTTATATATATATATAGGAGAGAACAACTTCCAGATGGGATTCTCTATACGTCACAAGATTCTCATTATTCAATATTCAAAATAGCAAGGATGTATAGAATGGAATGTGTGAAGGTAGGTACTCTATTATCGGGTGAGATTGACTGTAATGATCTAAGGACCTCCCTTCTAGCTCACAAGGACAAGCCAGCCATTATCAACTTAAACATAGGTTTCTTCTTGTCTTTGATAACTATATTAATTAATACACAATAGTTGGTTAACAAGCTTATGTACATATACATCTATTATGTAATGGAGAACTATTTTAAATCAAACTATGTATTCTCGTGAATTACATTTGGCGAGTTCTTCTTGCAGGGACAACTATGAAAGGAGGCATCGATGATCTTGATCTTGTACTACAAACACTGGATAAATGTGGCTTTACTCATGATCGATTCTACATTCACTGTGATGGAGCTTTGTTTGGAATGATGTTGCCTTTTGTTAAACAGGTGAGTTAAACTTATTTACATTAATTAAACATAACATACTAATAAAAGCATTAGTTTGAAGTGTGCTTAGGAATGGGAGACTGAAACTCCAGCAGAATATGTCTTATCATGTGATTTATCTTATCATGTCTCTCTTGAGTTTGAGCTGGGTTAGAAATTAGTAGAATAGAATAAGAAAATAATTTATTCATTTACCCTTCTAAATAAAAATTTATTAAAAACAAGGGTGCTTCTAGGGTGCGGGAGCAAATCAAAGCCCTCACCGGTGAAAAATTGATTGAAGGATATTGTGTAAAATACTATGAGTGGTTAAGATTGAATCAATTAGTATTAAATATTCACAACCGTTGATGAATTTTTATACTACATCCTACTGTTATATTTAATGGTTCACCTTTGTGAGGGATTTGATTTGCTCCCTCACGCTAGAAGCACAACAAAAACAAAAACAAAAATAAAATTTGATGTTAAATTAAAAATATGAGCGCTTCATTTAGAAAATAAAGTATGATATTATGATTAGGGTAATTTTATCATTTTGTATAATCTAATAATTAAAAATATATTAAAATAAGTCATAAGAAATAAATATAAAAATATAAAATTAATTTAATTTTTTAACAAATAAAAGATAGTTGTCACGGTGATTTTGTCATCCACATTTAAATATCATATAATTATTTATTAACTTATCTAAAATAAATAATATTCTATCAATATATATATATATATATATATATATATATATATATATATATATATATATATATATATATATATATATATAGACTCACACACACAATAAAATAACATACGTTATCTTTTACCTAAAAAAGGAATAATATATATAATCTTATTTCTTATCAGGTGTTGCACATCAAATACATGATATAATGCTTATCGTGTCACTATTATATCTTATCTATGTCCTATTTTATATCATATATCTTGTCTCTATCATATACTGACGATCAAACAATCCCTAAAAAACCACAAATTTTTTTCACAAACTTGTTTGAATGGTGAATATTTAAACTTACATTACAATACTCATTTTTTTATTGGAAAATTAACAAAAAAACTAATTTTCCTTTTTGATAAGTTTTAAAGTTAGGATCATTATTTTTAAAAGTTTTGTAGAATGCTTAAGTTTTTGATATTATTTTTGTTTAAGAATGCATACGTATACACCTATATGTACCTATTTATCTATCATGATTATTCAATTGAAGGATTCTAATGATTTCATCGAAAGTATTGTTTTGGTGATTGGATAGGCACCTAAGATTACCTTCAAGAAGCCCATTGGAAGTGTAGCTATTTCTGGTCATAAATTCTTAGGATGCCCGATTCCATGTGGTGTTGTGATAACTCGTTTAGAACACATCAATACAATATCTAGAGACGTTGAAATCATTGCTTCAAGGGATGCTACAATAATGGGCAGCCGTAGCGGGCATGCTCCAATCTTCCAATGGTATGCTCTCAAAAATAAGGGTTTAATGGAAATTAAGAATGAAGTTCTTAAATCCATAGCAAGTGCACGTTACTTGTTTGAAAAACTTCGTAATGGTGGCATTGGTGCAATGTTAAACAAGTTTAGCAATATAGTTGTCTTTAAGAAGCCCCTTGATGATGACTTTACCTGTAGGTGGAATTTGGCATGCAACGGAAATGTTGCACATGTGGTACTGATGCAACATGTTACCATTGAAATGTTGGACACATTTGTTTGTGAATTTCTCCAAAAGCGGTCTTTTTGGTTCAAAGATGAACAGTACTAACCAATATGCATTGCAAAAGATGTTGGTTCTAGAAATTGTGCTTGTTCAATGCACAATATATCACGATTGAGAAATGTGATGTTAATCAAATAATTGATTCGATTAAAAGAAGTAGGGGGCCTAGGAATTATTGAAGTTGTAATTCAAATAAGTGTTGCGACATAGTGACATGGCATAGTGTTGTCATGACATATAGGAGTGTGCATTAATTTGCAAGTTAATTTTAATAATTATATTACTTTTTGTTAAGTGCAGTTAGGAGTTAGTTTCTGTTGTAACAGTTTTTGGTGCTTTTGTAGTAGAGTCTAAATTCAGAAAATGAGGTGTAACTGAATTAGATCTCAATCAATAATATAGAATTAGTTACTCAATCTCTCATTTTCTCTCATTCATCTCTCTAATTTTCTTGAGTTTCAATGCTAAATTGTGAAATGTTCTAACAAATTGGTATTTAGAGCTTCTTCAATCCCGAGAGAGAACCTTTTGTTGTGTGCAATTCCTCACTGAATCCATGACAAACAACAGAAAATGAGGTGTAACTGAATTAGGACTGTAAATCACTCTTCTACATCTTACAGATGCTCAGTGCAATATGCTCAAAGAGATCACTAGAAGGTCTGTAAATCACTCTTCTACATTCATCAATTTGTAAATCACTAGATGCTCAGGGCATGTTCAATCAACTAATTTATGCAACCAAACATACCATCAAAGTCATCAAACCAGTTACATTATACTCATTTATGTTACAACTCATGTCAAAACACAATTTCAGCAGAATACAAGCTTCCCAATGAACTTTATTGCAACTTCAACAACTCAAATTGGACATGCAATTACTGAACTTCAGAACTAACAACAAACAACGGCTAAAATATCAAACAACCATAAAACGTAGTGAAGAACTCACCTCAAGTGTTGAAATCAATACAAATGCAAGCAAGAATCGAAATTTGAAGCATCAACAAGCTCCTAGGCACACCAATCTCGAACTCAACTCTCAAGTCCTCTCCTTTGGATACTCTAACCACAATGTAGCCCTCACAATGTAGTCCTCTCCTAGAGCTTCCTTTGCTCCTATGAACACCACTAGCTGCCCCTAACACCCAAACTCGAATTCAAACCCTAGGTTCACTCCTTGATGCCTTCAATCGACAATGTAGGGTCTAAAGTAGCTTAATCAAGCCCCAAAATCAACATGCAAGCCAGAATTCCACTCAATCTACTTCACTCTCCTCATTTTTGCAAATTAAATGGGTAAAATGGTGGAGAAGGGGATGAACTAGTTGGGTGGTTGTGGTTTCAACCTTCAAGTGGAATGATGGTGGGTGATTGTTCAGATGGTGTAAATGCAGATGGGATGAAGAAGAGGTGAGAAGTTTTCTAGTGGGGGTGTTCTTTCCTCCTTCTCTCTTTCTCTCAACACTCTTTGTTTTTCTCTTCTTTTCTTTTGGTTGTGTGTATGTGTTTGAGTTTGAAAGTGTGGGAGTAAGGATATCACCTGAATGTAAATTTGAGAGGGAGTGTTTTACTAAAAAAAATTTAGTCACTATTTTTATAATTTACTCAATCTACTAAAACTAATCATTTTTTACAATGGTAAAACTAATCATTTTAACCACTGTCTATTGTCAAAAAAATATGTACCTCTAACAAAAGTTTAAAATTAATTTTTTTCAAAAAATTATATTATTAAATTAATATTATACTCACACTACTAGAAATTCGTTAGTTAGCGACTGAACTTAACCACTAAGAATTGTAAAAAAAAACTTTAACCACTACCAAAAATTACAAAATAACTTTTTATAATTAAATGAATATGATTAAATTAATAATAAATTATATAGAAAAAAATAAGTCATAATACGTGACAACGCGAGCGGCAACGAAAGACTGACAATGGGATCAACAACGAGAGCGGCAACAGAAACGGGAGTGGGAACGAAAGAGGCAACAAGAGCGCCAACGGAGGTGCATATTTTACCTTAAATCTCATTTTCTTTTTTCTTCATTTTTACTCCATCTAAATATTATTATTTACTATAATCTCTCTATTAAAACTATTAAAATAAATCAATTTAACCACTAAGAATTGTAAAAAAAAAAACTTTAACCACTACCAAATATTACAAAATAACTTACTTATAAATAAACGAATATGATTTAATTAATATTAAATCATATAGAAAAATATGAGTTAACATGTGGTAACAGGAGCGACAACGAGAGACTGTCACTAAGATCGGCAACTAGAGCGGCAATTGGGAGTGGCAACGAGAGAGGTAACGAGAGCGCCAACGAGAGTGCCAACGGGAGGGCCAACGAGAGTGCTAACGGGAGGGCCAACGGGAATGCATATTTTACCGAAAATCACATTTTCATTTTTCTTCATTTTTACTCCATTATTAACATTATATAGCCTTTTAACAAGTTATTCCCTTTTTTTATTACATTTTGCAACTTTCAACGTATTTATACAGTATCACCCACGGGTAAAATACTAATAGCCAAGTAAAAAATGGTGGTGCACAATATTATAGAAAATAAATGCCGGTCGCCATCTAATATTTATCATCTTGCTTTTCTTAATTATAAAGCAAGTAGCAACATGAAGCTTGTAGAAGATGTGGTTGTGCTCTAGTCTATTCTTCTTCTTTCTTTTACTTACTTGTCTCTATAATAAAAAAGCTTAAATATATGTTTGGCCCCTGTAAATATGACCATAATCTATTTACGCCCCTGTAAAAATATTTTTTTAAAATGGCACTTGCAAATATTAAGCGTTTATAGTTAAGCCCCTATCTATCCAAAAAACTGATGTGGCTAACGGAGATGACGTCAGCATGACAACATCAATGATTAACAGAGAAAGATTAACAGAGAAAGAATGAAATGATTCACTTCCGCTCCAGACTGTTCCAACAAAATGGAATAATTAGTAGAGAAAGATTGAAACAATTCAAAAACGATAATCCTTCTCTGTTAACCATTCATGATGTCATGCTGATGTCATCTCCGTTAGGCACGTCCGTTTTTTTGATGAAAAGTTAACATAGGGGCTTAACTATAAACGCTTAATATTTGCAAGGGCCATTTTAATTTTTTTTAGGGGCATAAATGGATTATAGCCATATTTGCAGGGGCCAAACATATATTTAAGCCTAATAAAAACATAGGCCAGCAAAATGACATCTTTAGACATTTTAAAATTTTGCCATTTGTCAAAAAATGGGGGCAAAATAGTAAAACAATCATTACGCCAGATCTTTAAAAAATTGGCGCCTTATGGGATAGCGCTTTTGATTAAAGCGCTGGATAAGCTTCAAACGCGCAGGGGAATGAGCGGCGCTTCTCTTAAAAGCGCTGGCCATAGGAGATCGAAAATGGGCAATGGGCAGCGCTTCCTTCCAAACGCTGCCTATAGGAGGACGGAAATTGGCAATGGGCAGCGATTTTTACAAGTGCTGCCTATGGGGAGGACGAAAATTGGCAGTGGGCAGCGCTTTTTACAAGCGCTGCCTATGGGAGGACGAAAATTGGCAATAGGCAGCGCTTTTTATGTCAAGCGCTGCCTATGGGTTAGACGAAATTTGGGTTATGGGCAGCGCTTTTTATGGCAAGCGCTGCCTATTGATATTAATTATTTGGGCTATGGGCATCGCTTTTTATGGCCAGCGCTGCCTATTGATATTAATTATTTGGGCTATGGGCAGCGCTTTTTATGGGAAGCGTTGTCTATTGATATTAATTTTTTCTTTCCCTCGCATCCAACGTTAATTTTCCTCACGAGATTCCCTCTCACTCTCACGACTCTCACTTACCAAGCTCTCTCACTCACACTCACCAAGCTCCCTCACTCTCTCAACCATTTTCGTTCCTCACCATTTTCGTTCTTCACCATTTTCGTTTCTCTCTCTCTCTCTCAACCATTTCGTCTCTCTCTCTCTCTCCGATTTCGTTTCTCTCTCTCTCTCTCTCAACCATTTCGTTTTGGTTTGGGTTTCCACATTAACCCATTTCATTTTGGCTTGCCAAGCATCTTTGAGGTAACTCATAAACCCATTTTCTTATTTTTGCATTTAAAGTGTTTGTGTTTTCGACTCAAAGAAGCTCATTTTCTTTATATTGCTTTGTTTATGATATTGTGATATTGTGTATATGTGGTTGTTTGGTTGTGTGTTGTTTTTTTGGTTTGCATTTAAAGTGTTTGTGTTTTGACTCAAAGAAGACCAATTTTAATTATTTTACTTAGTTTGTGATATTGTGTGTATGTGGTTGCTTTGTTGTGTGTTGTAGAAATTTGGATGCATGCATATCAATATTGTAAATAATTGACTTAGTTATTTGATATGGAAATTATTTATATGATATGAAAATTAGTTATTCAAAATACTACTTAGTGTTTATAATTTCAATAGAATGTGAATGATGTAAATAATTGACTTAGTTATTTGATATGGAAATTAGTTATTCAAAATACCACTTGGATGTTGTAAATGGATGATTGAAATTAGTTATTTGATATGGATGCATGTTGAGTTTCAAGTTTATGTTGTGTTTGAACATGTTAAATTGTATATGTGTGGTGAATGAAACTAGCAAAGTAAAATCGAATATGCCTAAATCGAATATGTCGCTGGAGTGGATTATTTTGTGAACTGTGCTGTTGAACGTTTAGGGACTTCTAGTAATATCAAATGTCCTTGTTTAAGTTGTTGTTATGTAAAATCAGTTAATGCAGAGGAGTTGGCAGGACATTTAAAGGGTTACGGAATTGATCAAAGTTACACTTGTTGGACAATGCATGGTGAGGAAAGAGGTGAATCTTCAAATATGGGTAATAGTACTGAGAGATGTGCGCCGGTTGACACCGAAAGACCTACATTTTATGGGGATGAATTTGAAGAGACGGCAAAGGCTGTTGAAGACGATCTTAATGACTGTCCTCAAATGTTTGAGAAGTTGATAACGGATGCAGAGACTCCGTTGTATTCGGGTTGTACTGAATTCACAAAATTATTGGCTGTGATAAAGTTGTATAACTTGAAAACTTGCCTTGGATGGACGGATAAGAGCTTTATGGAATTACTCACACTATTGAAAGAAATGTTGCCGAAGAATAATGTGCTCCCTTCTCGGACGTATGATGCAAAACAAATGTTAGGGTCCATTGGCTTGAACTATGAGAAGATACACGCCTGTCCCAATGATTGTATTTTATTTCGGAATGAACATGCATTGTTAAAGTCGTGTCCTAAATGTAATGCATCGCGGTATAAAAAGAAAGAATCTGCTCCAGAAAAGGTGTTGTGGTATTTTCCCATAATTCCTCGATTTAGGCGCATGTACCGTAGTTTAGAATATGCAAAACACTTGACATGGCATGAGGCAACACTTGACCGTAGTTTAGGGGCAAAAGTGTTGGCAATGCAAAATCTACTAGCAAGAAAGTGTCTCGGTCGGGCCATTCTACACAAAATTCTCAGCCCGCCCCTCCTCCAAAAGTGACTCAACCCTCCCCTCCTCCAAAAGTGACTCAACCCTCCCCTTCTCCAATTGTGTCTCAGTCTCAGCCCTCCGCCTCTTCCATTAATGATTATAAGATGATTGGTTATGCCGAAATGCACGCGGAATTCAGGATGACTGAGGCAACCCCGCTTCAATTAGAGGTGGATGACCAAATTTTTGGGAATTTAGGTCAAACACTGACGATCACACGTGAGGATATCGATGATGTATGTAAATAGAAGTGGGCAACTGTTAGGACTTTGGCAAGTGTACCAAATGTCGTCGCAAGTAATAAAATACGGTAAGTAACCGGTCGATTCCACAGGGATTGCGCGTTGAAAACAGTAGCAAAGTTGTAAATTCTTAGATTGTAAAGGTTTTGGTAATTGAGTAATCAGTAACAGTACACAAACGTGATTTAAGAATACGAGAAAAACGACTAGGGATCGAATCCTCTCACCTCGCCTATCACATGAACCTTAGCCAATTCAAGTTAATTATTCAATTTCTAGATTCAATTCACTAATTAAGGTCAAGGGCAATTCCTTGCCTCAAGACCCCTATTACCCTAAGAGTTACCCTAATTTCTTAGGTGAGTCATGCCAGAGGGTAATGCATTAAGATTAAGAATTTTAATGAATTCACATAAGCTACCACATATTCCTATGATGATTACTAGCATGTGATCTAACTACCCAATTTCCAGCTACTAATTCATATTCCTATGCAATCACTAGCCTGGATCATCACAATTATCATATGTAATTGAAAAGCATTAAGAACATAGGTATTTAGACAAAGTAAATCGAATAACAACTGAATTGATTAGAACAATGGTTCACATGATAGGGTTGGGAGATTCATCTCTCCCTAATCTAAGCAAATTAGTTACAATCCATCCTAAGAGTAGAAACCAACATAAAATAGAAAACAAACATAATAGAAGACATTAGAACCTTCAATCCCTTGTTCCCAAGTGGTGAGAAGGCCCCAAAATCGCACCCTCCAGCTGCTCCAAAATGTGGCTCAGATCCCAAGACGAAGTCTCTGAAAAAATGCTGAAACTGCTTTAAAAGCCCTAATTTTCACGCACCATCGCGATGCGGCCCGTGCCCGTCGCGTCGCGAAATAAGACAGAAGCATCTGGCTTCGCAAAATTGCTCCGGGTCGCATCGCGAACCCTCCTGGTCGCGACGCTAAATAGGACAAAAAACTTCTGGCTTTGCAAAATTCCTCCTGGTCGCGTCGCAAACCCTCCTGGTCGCGACGCGATATTGAACAGAAATCAAATCCCTCCATTTTGCTGCATTTCCGGGCAAGTGTCTGGTTCGCCGAATGATGCCACAACCAATTAGAGGTCTTCAAGTCCAATTTAGCTCCAAAAGTGAAGGAATTACTTACAAATGAACTTCCTACTACAATTATCTAAAACTAGACTAAATCCCCAGATAATGACAGTGATACAATGAAAAACCTGCACAATTGGTCCTAAAAATGCATAACTTACATCATATGATTGAGAGTCAACACAACCCCAAACTTAAACTTTTGCTTGTCCTCAAGCAAACAATCAATTCAGACTGTGGCTGTTTTTCTATTTAGCTGTTACATATAATACATCAACCTTAAACACATCAGCACATCAACTATCATCATCAACGTAATACAGTGGCAGGACAACTGAATTGGAAATACCTAATCATAAGCAGGCAGCATTCTCAAGTTTTCTCTGTACACACATCTCACCAGTGTTTCACTCTTGAGGTGTTTCGGGTATTCACTCAATTCACAGTACCTGCATCATCGTTTCATAGGCTTGACAGAGTTCTATATCATTCTATACAAATGAATTGCATACACACATTTTGAGGGCTAAAAGGGTTATAGCGGGGCTTAGGTAAGGGTGGATACATTTGGATAAGTAGGTTGCACTTGGAGTTAGGCCTACCTCACTTTTTGTCAATTTCACGCAATTCACTTACTCACCCATTTTCCCAAAGCATTCAACAAAACAAGAGAAGGATTTTATTTATTTATTTATTTATTTTGATGTATATATATATATATATATATATATATATATATATATATATATATATTTTTTCTTTTCTTGTTCCTTCTCTTGTATACCACCCCAAACTTATATTGTTGCTATTCCATGAGCAACCCCAAACTTAAAAATTTCCCCACTCTCACAGCTTTTGTTACCTAACTCCAAGTTAAGAATTAACTAGGCTATGATTTTCAGAGAAACAGCATACACTTTTTAACAATAGGCTCAGAGGGGCTAGCAGAGGATAAACATTAATTAGGTGTGGTTTGAAAGGCTCAGGGGTGCCAAAAGAAATGTCTCAGTGTGTATGAAAATCAAATGCAAAAACAATTAAGCACAATGTCAAGTTCTGCAGACGAATGCAGGCAAGGAATACACACAATATATATAAGAACGTGTTTAGGCTCAAACCTCACGGTTGGGATCGTAGAGATAGAACTTGAGAGATGCTGCTCACAGATGATAAAGAACTTCCGCAACTTTTGTCATGACCACTGCTAGTACTTGATGATAAAACTTGACGTGCGAGTGCTCAACAGGTAAAATGTACACATGCGAAGCCAAATGCCACACATCATCATCAGTGAAGCTGCTTTAACAAAAAAAAGAATAGGGTAGTGGTGCCTCAATATCACAGAGTAAGTTATAATAAGTACAGACCAAAGTGCAAAATAAGTCAAAAAGGGAATGAAAAATAAAGATTCAAAACAGTAAATAATGAACCAATGGGTTGCCTCCCACCAAGCGCTTCTTTAACGTCACTAGCTTGACGTTTGTCATCCCACTATTAAGGTGGCTGATATGACACAAAGAACACATCATCCTTCTTCTTTCGCTTCTGGGGCAGGAACATCATGAATATGAAACATAGTTGTAGATGCTTCCATACCCTTTTTAGGTGAAAGGTGATGAATAAGGCATAGAAGGAGTCTAAGTATATGTCAATCTCCTCACTTCTATCCTCCTTGCTACTTGGAAGAATAATAGGAACCATGATTTGTTGGGTTTTTTCTTGTTGGGTTTTCACCCCTTCCCCACATTGGGAGCTTTGATCTTCCCTCCAAACTACATGCTCCTCCATTTCAATCTTTTCTTCTTCCTCATCTTCCTTATCCTCCCCAGATTCTTCTTTTGTTGGGGCTTGTTCTTCTTGTTCCTCATTGGTAGTGCATAGCCATGGGTAATTTTCTGATATAGTTACCCACTCATCCTCACAGTTGCACTCCACAAGATACTCCCCACAAGAATCGCAAAAGGTGCGTGTCACACATTTTCCATTCAAGTGGGGTTCTTCACAAAAATTACCGCTAAGTGAGGGTGGCGCGGAGTCTATCATCACTTGCTCTTGGGGTTGGAAGAGGGTCTCGGACATTCGCATAAACTCGGACAAAGCATCTTCCAACCGAGAAGCTTGCTCTTTAGGCTGGAAGATAGTCTCAGTCATTTGCCTAAACTGGTCCAAAGCATCTTCCATCCGAGAAGTGGATTCCATAAATATTTTTTTTTTTTCGGGACAAACAGCAATTCTTTCGAACTTTACCCTTGCTACACAGTTCACTGAAACACTTCAACAAACCGTTAACAAGTCCAACACTATACAAAGTATCTAAACAAATAAAACAAAAATAAAATACTGAAATAAATAAAATAAAATAAAACAACTAAGAATTAACTCAAATGCCTTGTTGACAATGAAATCAACAATCCCCAGCAACGGCGCCAAAAACTTGTTAGGACTTTGGCAAGTGTGCCAAATGTCGTCGCAAGTAATAAAATACGGTAAGTAGTCGGTCGATTCCATAGGGATTGCGCGTTGAAAACAATAGCAAAGTTGTAAATTCTTAGATTGTAAAGGTTTTGGTAATTGAGTAATCAGTAACAGTACACAAACGTGATTTAAGAATACGAGAAAAACGACTAGGGATCGAATCCTCTCACCTCGCCTATCACATGAACCTTAGCCAATTCAAGTTAATTATTCAATTTCTAGATTCAATTCACTAATTAAGGTCAAGGGCAATTCCTTGCCTCAAGACCCCTATTACCCTAAGAGTTACCCTAATTTCTTAGGTGAGTCATGCCAGAGGGTAATGCATTAAGATTAAGAATTTTAATGAATTCACATAAGCTACCACATATTCCTATGATGATTACTAGCATGTGATCTAACTACCCAATTTCCAGCTACTAATTCATATTCCTATGCAATCACTAGCCTGGATCATCACAATTATCATATGTAATTGAAAAGCATTAAGAACATAGGTATTTAGACAAAGTAAATCGAATAACAACTGAATTGATTAGAACAATGGTTCACATGATAGGGTTGGGAGATTCATCTCTCCCTAATCTAAGCAAATTAGTTACAATCCATCCTAAGAGTAGAAACCAACATAAAATAGAAAACAAACATAAAGGAAGACATTAGAACCTTCAATCCCTTGTTCCCAAGTGGTGAGAAGGCCCCAAAATCGCACCCTCCAGCTGCTCCAAAATGTGGCTCAGATCCCAAGACGAAGTCTCTGAAAAAATGCTGAAACTGCTTTAAAAGCCCTAATTTTCACGCACCATCGCGACGCGGCCCGTTCCCGTCGCGTCGCGAAATAAGACAGAAGCATCTGGCTTCGCAAAATTGCTCCGGGTCGCGTCGCGAACCCTCCTGGTCGCGACGCGAAAAAGGACAGAAACATCTGGCTTTGCAAAATTCCTCCTGGTCGCGTCGCGAACCCTCATGGTCGCGACGCGATATTGAACAGAAATCAAATCCCTCCATTTTGCTGCATTTCCGGGCAAGTGTCTGGTTCGCCGAATGATGCCACAATCAATTAGAGGTCTTCAAGTCCAATTTAGCTCCAAAAGTGAAGGAATTACTTACAAATGAACTTCCTACTTCAATTATCTAAAACTAGACTAAATCCCCAGATAATGAATGCGATACAATGAAAAACCAGCACAATTGGTCCTAAAAATGCATAACTTACATCATATGATTGAGAGTCAACAGCAACCATTACTTCTATTAGAGCATATGTCAGGTACGTATGTAATTTATTATTTGACATCATTGAATTTTTACTTATTATATCGTTAATTTAATTTGTATATATCTCTAATTATAGGTACTTGTACGAGGACATTTTTGTCCCTTCGAAACAGACACAGAGATTTGTGTTCTTGTGTCCAGATAATACACACCTGCGTGAAGTGTCCCCAAAGCTGCGTAATTATGAGATGCTTGTGGAACAAAACAGGACAGAGGTTAAAAATTATATCACTCAATGCTTCTGGGAAGCTCAAAGTACAAGCGTTGATACCATGTTTTTGGCACTGTGTCTCTTACGGTGAGAGATTTAATCCATTCTTATATAAAATGCATTTTTTAAATACTAGTCAATTACTTATTCAAAATTTTATTTTGTAGGGAACATTGGATTCTGTTAGCAATAAATCCTAAGAAAGATAGGTGTACTTCATTGATTCATTGCATGGTCATTTCAACAACTACCCCGATTTGATCGAGATATTTAATAGGTGTGTGTATTTCGATCCCTCTACATATTTCTTAGTTTTACTTATATACGTATGTATTTCGAATAATATAGTTATATGACATTGTGTTCAGTTGTTTGAAAACATATTGGGGATTGGAACAATCAATGACCAAATGGATACCAATAGAGATGTAAGTTTGTAATCAATGTTCTTATATATTTAATTACATTATTTTGTGCAAAAAAATGTATTAAATTAAATTTTACAATTAACTAATCTTTTGTTTTGTAGTGTCCAAAACAACCCAATAGCAATGATTGTGAGTATTATGTAATGAAATTTTTGAAGGAAGGTATTACCCACAACCAAACAACTATTCCTCGACAGGTATCTACTTAGAATTCTTTTTGATTTTGACCATTTCAATTCTAATTTTATTTATTTATATAATTTCAGTATTTTCCTGATTGTCTGGTGAGGACATACTCTGATGAGCAGCTACTTGAGCTTAGGGGAGAGTGGTGTCGTTATGTCTCCCGTTTTTTTTATTTTGGATAGAGTGATATTGTAAGTTGTTAGAGTTTGATTTGGATCCATATAGCTAAGCTAGTTTTGGTTCCTATTGTAATTTTAGCTAGTTTTTGATATCTATGAATTGGATACATTTTGGTTCATGTTTTGGTACATTTTGGTAAATATTGGTTCATATTGGTGCATTTGTATTAGCTTGTTGTTGTTAACTATATAATGGATTGGATTGTTAGAGTTTGATTTGGATACATATGAATTGTTTGATTTCGATAGTTGCTAGCTGTTTTGGATACATAATAATGGAACTTAATTGTTAGCTAGTTTGTTTTGGTTCTTGTTGAGTACATATTGATGCATTTGTATTAGCTTGTTGGATACATTTTGGTTCATGTTTTGGTACATTTTGGTACATATTGGTGCATTTGTATTAGCTTGTTGTTGTTAACTATATAATGGATTGGATTGTATTGGCTGTATATATATGACCAGGAAATATCAAATGTAAAAAGGAAAATAAACAAAAACAGAAATAAAAAATAAAAAATAAAAATTAAATGGGCAGCGCTTGCAGGGGAAAGCGCTGCCCATTGTGTAGCGAAAGATGGCAATGAGCACCGCTTTTAAGTGCAAGCGCTGCCCATTGTTTAGCGAAATTTTGGAATGAGCAGCGCTTATGACTTGGAAGCGCTGCCCATGGCTATCAATGAGCAGCGCTTCTTAAACACTGCCCATTGTTGGAGTGGAATCAGCAGCGCCAAGTTAAGAAGCGCTCAGAAGCGCTGCCCATGGCTAAAAAAAAGCGTTGCCCATCCTTAAATCTGTTGTAGTGAATATGCGAAATCAAGATAGATTAGTAACACACATAAAACACTAGCAGACAAGTAAGTGAAATAAAAGTTTAACAGTACACCTTAAGTGAAAGAAAATCAACAATAAGTGAAATAAAAGTTTAACAATACACCTTAAGTGAAAGAAAAGCAACGGTAGCAGTTTCATACATAAAGATCACCAAATATGATAGGAACCTAGATATAGTAACATGAATTACTCTGTTGAAGAAATTGAAGAGAGAACAGAGAATTAGGCCGAGACAGTGAAACTCGTGAGATGGAATCGTCTCAAGTCCACCGTTTATCACAAACTGCAAATTCGAATCATCAGTATCATACAAAAAAATGAAGGTTTTGGATTCACAGATGTTTGAACATGATATCAATAAATAAGAACAACAATTTATAACAAAATGTTGCTGATCTTAAATAACAACACAACATATTTGGTTACATACCTATTTACAGAAGAGATTAGGCATGGCAACAGGGGGATCAAAGGCATATTTTGCATCCCTTGTCCCTGTCCTTATTTCTATTACGGCCGGGTTTTGCATTCTCTATCCTTGTCCCAAACGGGGTCGGGTTCCCCGTGGGTACCCGTTTCCGCCACTAATTTATATTTAAAAATAAAAAATTATATTTATGATAATCAAGAGAATAAAATCATAATTATTATATGATGATAAACCAAAATTAAAAGTATTAAGATAGACTTTGTATTGAAAATAGATTAAATTTAAAAATGAACAAAATTTACGAAACAAAATGATTGAGTATATATGCATAAAATAAAATAAAATAAATAATTAATGTTTTGTCTAGCGGTTTCGGGGCAGGGGCAGAGCAGGTATCGACATCCCTAAAGTCGTCCCCGGCTCAGTCAACGTGGTTTTCCCCGTCAAACTTGGGTCGAGTGGGTACCCGCGAGTTCGGGTTTCATTGCTATGCCTAAAAGAGACACCTAAAACCTCTTGTAATATCAACAGGTTGTAATATCATTTTTTCTGGGATATAACCTCTTATATACACTTCTAATTTTTGTATCCATCACTTAGCTAGGTAGGGAGACCACCAAGCAACCAAAAGGAAGCAAAAAGAAAACCTTAAATTTGATGTTTCGTCATCTAGCGAACCAAACAGCTTGCCTAGCAACGCAACAGAGAAAACTAGCTAGAAAAGTTTTTGCATAGTTTTGCCTCGTGATGGAGCTTGATCGCCTCGCAGTCTCAAGGAAAAATTTGGCCCATCGCCTCACAATGGACTATAGTTTTGACAGCATTTAAGCCCAAAAATATGAAAAATTAGGGCATCTCAAAATTGAGGCGAACCAAGGAGTTTGGAGACGACCTTAGGACGTGTCTTGGAGCTCGTGATGGCTAGGATTAACATCCCATTGACCTCCATTGATGATTCAAGCTTGGGAACAAGTTCTTGGAGCATCAATGTTGCCGACTTCTCCTTCTAGTTTGTTTATCACTTTCGTTTTCTTTATTGCTATGTCTAACTACACTTTCCATTGTTGCGAATGAGCAAAGATTGATGGATCTTTTATGTATTTGATTTGAATCCTTTTTAATCGAAGTACTCTTATGCATTTATGTTTTAGTCTCTGTTCTTATTGCTTTCTAGGAATTGACCACTCTTAGGTTGATTTACGGTTTGTGATTGTGAATGGAAGTTTGAGTTACAGAGGTTAGAGTTTTGAAATCTTCATATCTCTAATCTAGGAATAGTCATTGATATTTAGAATCATGTGTGAATTCTTATTCGTTATTCTTAGTTTCTAATTAAGGTCACCTAAGAAATTGGGGATTTTGTTGGGAATAAAGGTCCTATTGCCTAAGCGATTTGGATAAGGATAGTTAAGAGAATTTGATCATAAGCCATAGGAGGAATTCGTAATACATTCAATTAATTATGCATAAAGGCAAAATCAATTGAGCTCGTTCCCAATGTGTTTAAATCAAAGATTTTATTGCTTTATTATTTTAATTACTTGTCAACAATCCAAATTAATCCTTGTTCAATTTAGTAATTAATCGGTTAAATTGATAAATAACCTCAATCCTTGAGTTCAACACTCGGTCTTACCGTTTTAATATTACTTGTAATGATTCAGTACACTTGCCGAAATCCTAACAACACTTTCTTGAAAGACTATGAAATTGTACAAAAAGAGTTCGACTTTATTAAGGTTTTTATGGAAGTCGTACATAACATGTGCAACTTCACTTATCTCATGCAAAGTCATATATATGACATGTATAACTTCACTTTTTTCTTAAAAAGTTATATATGACATGTGCGACTTCAGCCAAAGTCTTAATTCTCATGTACGACTTTAATATTCTAGAGAAAAGTATATAAAATAAGCAAAGTCATACATAGCATGTACGACTTCACTTTTTTCCCTAACGGCGTACATATCATGTAAGTCTTAGCCCAAATGGATGGCTGTTTTTTTTTTACCCCCCATTATACCCCATACCCCTTTTTTACCCTAAATCCCCAAAAGACCCCTAAGTTTTCGTTAAAAAAATATTTTTTAAAAATTTCCGGAAATACACATATTTCCGAAAAGAAAAATTCTGGGTTTTCCGGAAATATCTCAAAAAGAGGTATTTCGGGAAAGTTTGAAAAAATGGTTACCAGATTTATCTCTCACACATGTATTTCCGGAATAGTTATTGTTGAAAAATATTTCAGGGATTTCCGGAAATACTTCATTTTACTGTATTTCCGGAACACATTTCTCAAGTTGACCAAACTACCAATTTTACCCCTGACTCCTCAAACAAATTTTCGAATTTACCTCTTAACACGTAATTTCGGAACACATTTTTTGATTTTTTCCGGATTTACCTATCAAAACATAATTCCGGAAGTTTTTTTAAAAAAATTGACTTTTACCTACGGACAAAAACCGTCACTAAAAGTGGTCAATTAAATTAAAAGACTTCACTTTCTACTTTACCTTCATTTCAACATAAGAGGTTCCTACACTATGGCACCAATGAACTATACACCCTGTTTGCACTTTTTTAATGGCTTTTAAACCTCAAAAGAATGAGTCAAAGCATGTTTGATGTTTTGCAAATTGACATAACTGTTGAAGGAAATGGTTGGGACTACATATTCATTAGAAAGAATTGTTCTTGTGTAGCTGGTATCAAGAAAATATTTGCCTAACACTACTTTAACTGTGAAATCAAATGAAGGGTCTGTGGTTGATTTGGTGATAGATGTTTATGATGGTCTTGTTTTGCTTCCTAACACTACAAGGAAGGCAAGTAATGTTGTTGTTGTGTCTTTGAGATTGATTTGTGGTTTCTCTAGTGATTTTTACCCACAGACAGAGACCGTCACTACAAACGGTTTGACAAAATGCTCACATTTAGTGACAGTTTCTGTTCGTAGGTAAAAGTCAATTTTTTTAAAAACTTTCCAAATCCGGAAATACCTTTCGGAAGATAAATCCGGAATGTATTTTTAGTTCCGGAAATACCTTTTGGAAGATAAATCTGGAATGTATCTTTTTAATAAATCTGCAAATACTCCGGAATGTATTTTTAGTTCCGGAAATACCTTTTGAAGATAAATCTGGAAATTCTAAAAATTTTGAAATTCTTGGAAAATTTTTGTGAAATTGAGATGGGTATTTTGGGGTTATTTCGAAAAATGGGGGGGGGGGGGTATAGAGTTCAAAGGGGGGGGGGTGTTTGAAAAAAAAGCCTTTTATTTAAAGGAGTACAAAGGCTTCAACCCGTACAATTAAAAAAAATTGGGGAAGCAGTAAAACCTCGCTATGCTGGGCCAAAACCCATTTGGAAGTAAAACGTAAGGAGGTAAAAGGGATTTTTTTTGTACCCCTATCATATCACCATATACCCCCGCATAATTTGATAAACTGAAAATTCCCCTGCCAAACTAGAACTCGCTCGGATTTACCCCCACTCAAGGTAAATCCGCTTTGTTATTTTTCCAAAGCGGATTTATCTACCCAATAGATAAATTTGACTTTTAAATAACAAAGCGGATTTACCTTATGTGGGGGTACATCCGCTTTTAAAATTAACAAAAGTGGATTTACCTAATGTGGGGGTAAATTCGATTTTTTTTTTTTTTAGGGAAATCGGATTTATCTTTTTTTAGATAAATCCGCTTTGTTATTTTTCCAAAGCGGATTTATCTACCCAATAGGTAAATCCGACTTTTAAATAACAAAGCAGATTTACCTTATGTGGGGGTACATCCGCTCTTTTAAAATTAACAAAAGCGGATTTACTTAATGTGGGGTAAATCCGATTTTGAAATTAAAATTAAAATTAATTTTTTTTAGAAATATAAAATAGATATGAATATCGGTCGTCTTTTGGTTCTGTTTAGTGTATTGTTCGTTAACATGTGACGATGTTGTACGTCGGGTGAATAATTTAAGCTAAAAAATCGGTTTGCGAACAACCTACTCAAATTGTAATGAAACTACAGCCATTAAATCCGAAAAAAATCAGGGATCAAGACTCCTCAAAAAGAGACTTCTTTCAGGACAGGGGAGCTCAAAATCCCAAATTCCATCATTTACTATATTTTATTAATTTTTTTTAATTTTTCATAATCTCCAAAAAATCTGAAAAAATTTGCATAACCTTATTTTGGTTTTATTAGATTTATAGTGGTGTTTTTATAATTTTTAGATTAGTTTTGACTCTTTAACGGATTTTTAATAGTATTTTTATAATATTTTTTAAAAAATTAAATAAAAAATAGGTATTTTTAATACACAAAGCGGATTTAACCCCCACCTAAGGTAAATCCGCTTTTAAAATTCACAAAAACAGATTTACCTTAGGTGGGGGTAAATCTGATTTTCTTTTTTTTAAGGGAAATCGGATTTACCTACTATAAGATAAATCCGATTTTGGGAAAAAACCAAAATCGGATTTATCTTTTAGTAGGTAAATCCGAGCGAATTTTTTAGGTGAGGAGTATTTTCGGGTTTCACTTTTATGTGGGGGTATGAGGTGATATGATGGCCGGGTAAAAAAAATCCCGAGGTAAAATAGACTAATAGTACCCCAATTAAGACATCAATAATGATTTTAGACAATCTGCTGGACAATTAAACCAATCTGAAAAAGATAACCCACTGTTTCTCCCTTCCAAACTTTGAACCACCACCCCTTGAATATGTTTAACAAACCAAATAAATGACTTTGCATTAGCTATTTCCCTGTTGAATAAAATCTTTTTCCTTACGGTCCAAATACCCGAGAACATCATGATCACGATCTCGTTGGTTCTCAATGGGCGACATGGATACTTCAGAAATAACTAACGTACTCCTATATTAACTTTGACAATTACTCATTCCCGTTCAGAAATAACTAACGTACTCCTATATTAAGACACACCAAACGACAGAAAATACGTATCCCAAAATACTTTGTGGATAGTTGAATTATCGATTCCACAAGAAATATCTTGTTCATAAAAGACATAAAATGTTTTTTTTACCTTATTACTAGGGGAATGCCCGTGCGTTGCACGGGTTGATATATTAATTTTTTTAAAAATTTATAAAGCCTTTATATAAATATATTGTTGATTTTTATATAAATGATGTATTTTAAAAATATAGTATTTCATAAATATATTGTTGATTTTTATATTCAAAAATTATTTATTTTGAGTAAAAATCTTATATAGTGTATTATTTTTATAAATATAAATAACAGGCAATATTTTTATGAGCTTAATTGTAGAAAAAGAATTTTATTAAACTTCATTAGACTTAGAAATAGTAATTGTAATTCTATTTTATATGTAAGTTTATGTGCACAAATTTTAATAGTAAAGGCAGATGAGTATGGCAAAAGATATATCATAGTAAACAAAAAAATATTGATCTTTATTATTTTCTTTCTCTGATTTTTAGCACCAATTAATAAAACATAAATTGAAAGTAAAACAATAAAAAAAATTAAAATAAAAGTTTAAATAAATTTATTTTAATTTTAATTTATAAGAAGAAAATAATCAAAATAAAAATCTATTCTTTATTTTTACTTTTTATAATGATATGAAAACGAAATCATGACTTCTTTATGCTCATAATTTTAATGAACAATATTAAAATTACATAATTTCTCAATGCCTATAGTTTTACACATAAATTGTTGCATGAATCACTAAGTGATCCAAATTTATTTTTCTGCCTCTTTGTCCACTTCAAAGCTGTCAAGAACATGAAACTCTTTATCTTTTTGTGTATTCTACATTTTTTCGCGAAACTCGCACCTTTCTCCTACTTCTTATTTTTCATTATGAATATTTGTTTGGCAAAATCTCTTCCATGACCATCCAAAATTGTCTCTCTTAAATAGTTATTTCTTGCTATAATTGACTAAAACTCTACCTCTTCCTCTCATATTCTACTAACTCATGATAATATTGTAAACTAAAGAAATAATTCATATGAAAGTGAAACCCCTCTCTTTCAATGGATAATTGTTACATAAAAATTAATTTTAAAGGCCAACTAATTAGTTGTTATTTCAAAAACAACTTATATGAATTTTGATGAAAAAGAGAAAAACATGGTATTGTAATATTTTTATTTCATCTAAATAATTATAGTATATAAATATATATTTTCAAATAGTTAATTAGATTTTTACAAATTTTAATAACATTATAATTTCTTTGTGAATAAATATATAACTTCGAATCTCAAAAAAAAATATATAACTTCCAAAACTATGTTGAGATTTATCTCTCTCTCTCTCTATCTCTCTCTCTCTCTCTCTCTCTATATATATATATATATATGTGTGTGTGTGTGTGTCTGTGTGTGTGTGTGTGTGTTTTGAATATATATAAAAGAAATCAATAAATAAAAGTATCATCTCATAAGTCTTGTGTCAATTAAAAGAAAAATTTTATGGTAAATTTTAAAGTCAACTAATTATTTCTTATTTCAAGAACAACTTATATTAATTTTGATTAAAAAAATAATAACAGTTCATTTTACCTTTTAAATTATATATTCAGTTAGGCCTCTGAATAAGCTTTCAAACGCATCTTAGAACACCTCAATCGGGTTCCCGAATCAAAAGTTATCGCGAAAACAAAATCAGTGTACAGTTGCTGAAAAACTGCAAAGCGTCGCGACGCGAACTGCTACCGTCGCGACGCGAAGAGAGTCAGAAACATTTTTGTTGCAAATCTGTGCATTGTCGCGACGCGAAGGGGACGGGTCGCGACGCGACCGTCTGCTGAAAAATGCAGAGTTTTCTGTTTCTCGCGAAATTCGCTATTCCGCTCAATTCTGATTCTTGTTCCGATTAAAAACAGTTCAATCAACCATAAAAACAGATTCAATCAATGTCACACAATCAATCAAATCAACCAAAAACTCAATCTAAACGAATTTTATCAAAATACGACATATTTCCAAATAACGGTTTTCGACCCAAAATCTTTCGAAAATAATCAACGTAAAATTTATTGTAAAACGAAATAATCCTAAGCGTGAGTAAAACTCACCGATTGTGATGAAAATCCCATATAGCCGAGACTTTTCGCGAAGTTGCTTTTCTGTCATAACCACACGAACAATCCCCGCATAACTTCCACGCTCCGACGACGCCCAAATCCGCTTCCGACCTTTTCGTTCAATCACGAGACATCTTTTTAACCGAAATACCGAATTCTTCGAAATCCCCATTCGAACCCTAATCACCAACCAACTTCAACTCCACGAAATTGAACTTCGTTCCGCACTCAATACGCTTCGGGTTCGCTCCTAGTCATCCTTGAATCATCAAACACTATTCATCATCTTCAACCTCCAAATCACTATTCACACATAAACCCCAATTTGAACCCTAACTTTTAATTCTTCAAAAACCCCAAATCGGACTTCACTATTCGCGTAATCCACCTTGAGCTCGCTCCTCACCACCATCCTAAGCTTTCCTTTGAGCTTGAACCACACAACCTCCATTTTTCTCTAAATTTCGAAAATGGTGAATTTGTGTAGAGTGAGTTGATGATGATGATGTTGGTACCAAATCGAAGAGGAAGTAACGCTGAACGTTTTTCGTGTTGGAAGGAAGTCGTTTTGATGAACCGAAGTATCCCCTTTTTCCTCTTCTTCTTCCACACCCATTCTTTCTCTTCTCCTTTCTTTTCTCTCCTTTCTCTCTGTTTCTCTCGCATGCTTCCTTTCTTTCTTTTTGATTCTCTTTCTTTTCTTCTTTCACTTACACACACTTACACGCATACATATATATATATATATATATATATATATATATATATATATATATATATATATATATATATATATATATTCAATATATAAGTGGTAACGTGGTCAAATTACCATATTGATCTTAATCTCTTATTTCGATTCCAAAACGTCATTGACCCATATTATTCGGTTAACGATCCGATGACAACCAATATATAATTTTAGGCAAAAGTGCTCCCGGGGTCCCTTATCTTTATTTAAAGTAACGATTTAGTCCTTTATCTTTTTTTTGTCCCAAATCAGTCCTTTATGTTTTAAACTTTTGACACATAAATCCTTTTCTGTCCCAAATCAGTCCTTTATGTTTCAAATTTTTAACACATAAATCCTTTTTTTTGACACATAAATCAGCACTGTTAACGGAAAAGGATTTATGTGTCAAAAATTTGAAAGATAAAGGCCTTATTTGGGACAAAAAAAAAACATAAAGGACTAATTCGTTAGTTTAAATAAAGATAAGGGACCCCGGGAGCACTTTAACCATTAATTTAATTGGGTTAACACCCAAATAATTCTAATAATTATTTTGAGGATGTTACATTCTCCCCAACTTGAAAAAATTTTGTCCTCAAAATTTCGTTAAGTCTTTCATTTGACTAACCGAGAATCGATATTCTCAGAAAGGTCTTAATTTGCTGGAAAACAATCTTGAATCAATGAAATGAGTGTAGAAACTCTTCCCCAGGTTGGCACGTCAATTTCTAAATATGATCCACTACTACCCTAGTCGGTGTCTTGTGTTTCTCACTTTTTTGTGCCTCTCTCTCTCTCTCAAACACAAATTACTTAGCTAGGATATAATGGAGAATCCATCAGAGAACAACATGGCAATTGCTCTCAATATTTCCGCAGCTCATGCTAAAGAGCGGTTGCCTACTGTTGGCAACTTTTCTAGAGAAGAAGAAGACAATATTGACGAGAACAATAGACTTGCTATCACCCAATGCGCTAGTGGTGAAACACGTGACAATTTGGTTGCAGTAATTACTCGCTATGTCGAGACTCTAAACAACTACTACATGCGCAACTTAGGTAGCCAGTCTTCTATCTTTTGTTCTTAATACAATTTTAATTCCAAAAATTTATATCGATATATAACTTACAATACACTAATGATTTCTCTTATGATTATTATTGAAGGGTACCCGACTAATCAAGACTTGATTTTCACCTGAACAATGCGGGTGATCCATTTCTAGGAAGCAGCTTCTCTCTAAATTCAACATCATTTGAAGTTGCTGTGCTTGATTGGTTTGCAAATTTGTGGGAGATTGACAATAAAGAATACTGGGGATATGTCACCACCGGTGGAACCGAAGGCAATCTTCATGGGATTTTAGTTGGGTTAGTAATTGTATTTCTCAAACTTTATGATATTATTATTACAAACATAAACACTGATCATTTATTTATTTTATATATATAGGAGAGAACAACTTCCAGATGGGATTCGCTACAGTGGCGGACCTGGCATGTATCCTATATAAATAGCTAACTGAACCCCCTGGAATTTTTTTTGCACTAAACACCCTATATAAATAGTCTAAATATCCTGAAATTTTAATTTTGACACCCCTGAAAATTTGAAATTATACTAGTAGACCAAGTTTTGCACCCATTTGACACCGGCTTTAAAAAATTTGACACCCCTGACCCCGGGGTCCTGGGTCCGCCACTGATTCTCTATACGTCACAAGATTCTCATTATTCAATATTCAAAATAGCAAGGATGTATAGAATGGAATGTGTGAAGGTAGGTACTCTAGCATCGGGTGAGATTGACTGTAATGATCTATATATAAGGACCTCCCTTCTAGCTCACAAGGACAAGCCAGCCATTATCAACTTAAACATAGGTTTCTTCTTGTCTTTGATAACTATATTAATTAATACACAATAGTTGGTTAACAAGCTTATGTACATATACATCTATTATGTAATGGAGAACTATTTTAAATCAAACTATGTATTCTCGTGAATTACATTTGGCGAGTTCTTCTTGCAGGGACAACTATGAAAGGAGGCATCGATGATCTTGAACTTGTACTACAAACACTGGATAAATGTGGCTTTACTCGTGATCGATTCTAAATTCACTATGATGGAGCTTTGTTTGGAATGATGTTGCCTTTTGTTAAACAGGTGAGTTAAACTAATTATTTACATTAATTAAACATAACATACTAATAAAAGCATTAGTTTGAAGTGTGCTTAGGAATGGGAGACTGAAACTCCAGCAGAATATGATAACTTAATCTTGTGACTTATCTTATCATGTCTCTTTTGAGTTTGAGCTGGGTTAGAAATTAGTAGAATAGAATAAGAAAATAATTTATTCATTTACCCTTCTAGATAAAAATCTATTAAAAACAAGGGTGCTTCTAGGGTGAGGGAGCAAATCAAAGCGCTCACCGGTGAAAAATTGATTGTAGGATATTGTGTAAAATACTATGAGTGGTTAAGATTGAATCAATTAGTATTAAATCACAACCGTTGATAAATTTTTATACTACATCTTACTGTTATATTTAATGGTTCACCTTTGTGAGGGATTTGATTTTCTCCCTCACCCTAGAAGCACAATAAAAACAAAAACAAAAATAAAATTTGATGTTAAATTAAAAATATGAGCACTTAATTTAGAAAAAAAAGTATGATATTATGATTAGGGTAATTTTATCATTTTGTATAATCCAATAATTAAAAATATATTAAAATAAGTCATAAGAAATAAAGTTATTATTAAAAATATAAAAATATAAAATTTAATTTAATTTTTTAACAAAAAAAGATAGTTGTCACAGTGATTTTGTCATCCACATTTAAATATCATATAATTATTTATTAAATTATCTAAAATAAATAATATTCTATCAATATATATATATATATATATATATATATAGACTCACACACACAATAAAATAACATACGTTATCTTTTACCTAAAAAAGGAACAATATATATTATCTTATTTCTTATCAGGTGTTGTACATCAAATACATGATATAATGCTTATCGTGTCACTATTATATCTTATCTATGTCCTATTTTATATCATATATCTTGTCTCTATCATATACTAACGATCAAACAATCCCTAAAAAACCTCAATTTTTTTTCACAAACTTGTTTGAATGGTTAATATTTAAATTTACATTACAATACTCATTGTTTTATTGGAAAATTAACAAAAAAACTAATTTTCCTTTTTGATAACTTTTAAAGTTAGGATCATTATTTTTAAAATTTTTGTAGAATGCTTAAGTTTTTGATATTATTTTTGTTTAAGAATGCATACGTATAAACCTATATGTACCTATTTATCTATCATGATTATTAAATTGAAGGATTCTATTGATTTCATCGAAAGTATTGTTTTGGTGATTGGATAGGCACCTAAGATTACCTTCAAGAAGCCCATTGGAAGTGTAGCTATTTCTGGTCATAAATTCTTACACTAATGCAAAAATGACATTAGAATTAGACATTTAAAGTCAGGCGCTCAGATGCCTGACTACATAAGTAGACACGGTGGCAAACTTGTAAATAAGTGGCAAAACTCGCGAGTATTAAGGTCAAGCGGATACACGCCTGACTTCTAAAGTGAAGAAATAGGGAAAAAATAAGACTTTAGAAGTCAGGCGTGTATTCGCCTGACTACATAAGTGACACAGTGGCAAACTTGTAATTAGGGGTGAAATTTTTCTTTTCTATTTAAATACTTTAGAAGTCAAGCGTGTATACACGCTTGACTTCTAAAGTACTAAAATAGAAAAAAAAAAGTAGTTACGTGAACCCTATCTCACTCTCACGAAGCCTTCTCATTCTCAGAATCTCCACTCTCACGAAGCCTTCTTCTCACATTCTCCATTCTCAGAAAACGCGTTCCCTCCCTCACCGTCGCGTTCTCACCGTTTCCTCTCCCTCACCGTCGCGTTCTCACCGTCGCGTTCTCACGCCATTCTCACCGTCGCCGTTCTCGTTCTCAGCGAAGGTCTCTTCCAACACAACGAACAGGTATAATACTTCTTCCTTCTCAAAACTCTTCTCTGCTTCTCAGAGTTGAGTTTTTGCTCCTTTTTAGTTTTGGTTTTAAGGTTTTGCTACGAACACAAAACCGTAACCTTCTGAATCTTGTTTCTGATTGCAGTTCTACGAAGATCTGCTTGTGGAGATCTCCAAACAGGTATAAAACTGCACTTCAGTGTTTTCCTTTAATTTGTTTGAAGATCTGTTGCTGTTTGAGATGATTCTGATCTTGTTTTTTACGTTTCTGGACAAGGACTATTTTCTTTTTATGTCGTGTTGGATGTCAATTGAAGAACTAGGTATGACAATCCTCAGTTGAGGGTTTTCTTTTTCTCAGTGGTCACTCTTATATACAATTTTGTCCACCTTTTCACTATCAATTGCTGCCTACACGATATATATTATTATTATTTTAATTTTCATAATTTATACTCTTAACTTTAATTTCGTTTTAATGCCAGTTCTCATCTCTGTCTGGATATCCATGTTGGCTACTAGTGCAGTTGCGTCTTTGCCCAAATTACCACCAGGTAAATGATAATTTATGACTTTGGTTATATTTCAATTTAAACTGAGACATCATCTTCAGATAATAGATATAGGAAATGTGTTTTGGAAAGTTATAGTTGCCGATCACTTTTATTTTGCATCAGCATCTTGATACCTCCTGCTCAAAGAAATCCTTGGAACATTCTTTATAAATGAATTTGTTTGTATCCCGTTTTACATATAGCTATCTCTCTATACTTTATAAGCATGTGACTGTGAGAACTTTCCAACCAAAGTGTTCAGTAATGATGATATGACTAGAAGTTCAGATTGGGCAATCTTGACTGTTAATTTGCCTCTCTCTCAATGAATTTGATTCATGTGTTATTATTGCTATCTGATCCAAGGACCAAGATATTCATGTTATCTCATGCTTTTATCAACACATCCACTCGTGTGTAAAAATTTAATATATTTCGTCACTGGACTACTGATTGGATTCAACATGAGGCAAATGTTGCTGAAACTGTTTATCTAACTATAAGGTGAAACTGTTTATCAATAGAGGGATACTTTGGAGGATGCAGCAATGAAGGTAGGGGGATGTTCTGGTTATCTAACTATAAGGTGAAACTGTTTGTTTTATGATATATATATATATATATGTTCATTGCTTTATTTTGTATGTTGTACAGCAAAGATTTGGTGAACATGGGTCAACTCTTGGACCCCACTCACGCTTCAATGTTGAAGTCAGCTGCAGCTACTGGCCAGCCTTCAGGGTGAGTTTTTTAAAATTCACTGTTTTTGCCTAGTTAATTTACGATTCATCTGAAATACTATGAGTTACATTTTTTTTATCTTAGTTAATAGTCTTCTGCACGGTCTGCTCCTACCTTTGAGACTCAGTGGTCATGTGTTCCTTATATAAAAACATTAATCCGGTGTTCAATTCTCTTGATATTCTACGTTCTCTATATCTATGAGTGTTTACTTTGTTAGCACCAAATTTCTTGATTTCAGGCAAGTTCTGCATGGTGCTGCTGGTGGGATGTCTCCACAAGTTCAAACTCGTAGTCAGCAATTACCAGGGTCTACACCGGTACACCTTTGATCTTAGAGTTGTCTTATTACTTCCTGTATATTCTGTATAAGCTGTTTTTCCCTGACTCGCCACTTTGAATCAGGATATAAAGAGTGAGATAAATCCTGTTTTAAATCCCAGAGCCGCTGGTCCTGAAGGATCATTGTTAGCAATTCCTGGTATTTTTCCATCATGTTTTCCCTATACTGTAGCTGATTTTAATTTTATTATTAGAAACTTGTTTTCTGCAAGGTGATAGAATTCAATTTTTTTTGTTATTGTAATTCATTCCGGATGGATGAGGATGTTTTGGATTTTGATGTTAAATTTTGATAATCTTATGTTTATATTCTTGCAATAAGTGGAGTAAACTAAATAGTTTTTATCTTCTTGTGCCAAGATCAAATCAAGGGAACAATAATTTGACTTTGAAAGGGTGGCCACTCACAGTATGTGTTCTTTTTGTTTTATTTTGTTTAATTCGTTTTTTTATGTTAATCTCACTAAGTTCTTTGTCATTTCAACATCCTTAATTGTCGAGACTAAGCGCAATAGTAGTTACATTATTAAGCCATGCCCATCCTTTTATTAGGGTTTGGATCAACTACGCTCGGGTCTACTCCAGCAACAAAAACCTTTCATACAAGCTCCTCAGCCTTTTCGTCAACTTCAAATGTTGACACCACAGCATCAGCAACAGTTTATGCTCGCACAAAAAAGTCTGGCATCACCATCTGCCAGTGAAGAAAGTAGAAGACTGAGAATGCTATTGAACAATAGGAATCTTGGCCTAAATAAAGACGGTATTTCAAACCCTATTGGCGATGTTATATCGAATGTCGGATCACCTCTTCAAGGTGGTGGCCCTCCTTTTCCTCGTGGAGATACAGATATGCTAATGAAGGTGCTAGTTCTCTTTTAATTTTCTTTCCATATTCAATTTAGTTGCTACACAATTAGTTGAACAGTTTTATATATAAAAATAAAAATCTCTTATATTTATGCTAATGAATGTTTCTGTATGTGCAGTTGAAACTGGCTCAGTTTCAGCAGCAGCAACAACAGCATCAACAACAGACAGGCATCAATGCACAGCAACAACAACTTCAACAGCATGCTCTTTCAAATCAGCAATCTCAGTCTTCAAATCATAGCATGCATCAGCAAGATAAAATAGGGGGAGGAGGTGGTAGTGTTACCATGGATGGTAGCATGTCAAATTCATTTAGAGGAAATGAACAGGTCAGTCCTTTTATTGTTGTCAATACCATGTACATGTAACTTACGATGAGTATAAAGTAGGTTCCTAACACAGTTCTCTGAATGCACTTGAAGGTTTCAAAAAGCCAGATGGGAAGAAAGAGAAAGCAACCTGTATCTTCTTCAGGTCCTGCTAAAAGTTCAGGAACAACAAATACCGCAGGACCATCACCAAGTTCAGCGCCTTCAACTCCCTCAACTCATACTCCTGGAGATGTGATATCAATGCCTACTACCATGCCTAATAATGGTAATTCTTCAAAGCCTCTAATGATGTTTGTTTTTTATGTCAGGCTCTTTTGGTGGTAGTGATGTTGGTGGTGTGTACTCATCAAGTTATGGCGGTGATTACATCTCTCGTGGAAGCGATGTAATCTTCCTGTCCTTCCTCAATCTCAACATGAAATAGTGTTATATGTGTGTATGTTTTGCTATATTCTTATCTATTATTGTTCATGTGCTTTAGGTTGGTGGCAACTCGTATTCATCAATGTATTCTGGTAGGGGTGCGGGTGGTGGTAGCAGTTACATGGGTGGTGGTGGATCAGGATCAGGATCTTATTATTGAGGTAAGAAAACTGAACTTCTTGGCATTGCATTTTGTGAATTACGTGAGGATGCATTCAATAAAAGTGAATATATTTTTCTAGAGATTTCTCCATCCTCGAAATGGCATCTCTTATTTTTTCGCAAGGGCGGCAAAGGTTGCACACTGTGGTCACCCGTGAATTTGTCTATATGAACAGATCTGATATAATAAAGTGGCTGCTATATGATGACGACCTTTGAAGTTTATGGACTGTATGATGCCTACAAGTTGGAGACAAAGGAACTTTGCTATTTATAGCCATTTTATTTGGGAATTTGTCCCAAAATGTAGGCCATGTAAACAGCATGATGAGCTGAAAATATTTGCATGCAATTGGTTGATCTCATCTGGCATGCCCCTCAAAGAACCACTTGGCCATGCAATATCATTGGAAAAATAAAGTCGCAGAAGAGGATTGAATATCATCTATTAGTGATAATTTCTGAATTGATATTGGTTATTGAAGTTGGCATTTTAATATTTTATATACTTGTTTATATGCTCACCTTGCATGATTTGCTGCAGAGCAAACTCAAATTGTTTATAAGCAGTTCATAATGAGTATGTTATAATTTCATGATATTTAGATTAGTGGTAAATTGGTTCTAGGATATTCTTCACTGTAGAAGGTGGGTATTATTTATGGTTGTTTTACTGTGAGTATTATTTATGACCTGAGCACTGATATATGACTCCATGGCCCAATGGATAAGGCGCTGGTCTTCGGGACCAGAGATCTGGGTTCGATCCCCAGTGGAGTCGCTTCTTTTTAACGAAAAATTTGTATAACCAGGGTGTATAGATTAAACCAAAATTTAAAAAAAAAAACTTTTAAGGTCAGGCGCAATAATGCTTGACCTTAAATCATACATACGAAGTCAAGCAATAATAAAAGCTTGACCTTAAATCATACTTACGAAGTCAGGCAATAATTAATGCTTGACTTTAAATCATACTTACGAAGTCAGGCAAGAATAAATGCTTGACTTTAAATCATACTTACGAAGTCAGGCAAGAATAAATGCTTGACTTTAAAACATACTTACGAAGTCAGGCGCAATAAATGCTTGACTTTTAATCAAACTTACGAAGTCAGGCTATCGCTTGACTTTAAAACTCCAGACATACAAAGTCGACTTAATAAAAGTCAAGCGGGTGCCTGACTTTAAATCCCCTTTTCGCCTGACTTTAAATCCCTTTTTTGCACTAGTGTTTGGATGCCCGATTCCATGTGGTGTTGTGATAACTTGTTTAGAACACATCAATACAATATCTAGAGACGTTGAAATCATTGCTTCAAGGGATGCTACAATAATGGGCAGCCGTAGCGGGCATGCTCCAATCTTCCTATGGTATGCTCTCAAAAATAAGGGTTTAATGGAACTTAAGAATGAAGTTCTTAAATGCATAGCAAGTGCAGTTACTTGTTTGAAAAACTTCGTAATGGTGGCATTGGTGCAATGTTAAACAAGTTTAGCAATATAGTTGTCTTTAAGAAGCCCCTTGATGATGACTTTACCCGTAGGTGGAATTTGGCATGCAACAGATATGTTGCACATGTGGTAGTGATGCAACATGTTACCATTAAAATGTTGGACACATTTGTTTGTGAATTTCTCCAAAAGCGGTCTGTTTGGTTCAAAGATGAACAGTACTAGCCAATATGCATTGCAAAAGATGTTGGTTCTAGAAATTGTGCTTGTTCAATGCACAATATATCACGATTGAGAAATTTATAAAATGTGATGTTAATCAAATAATTGATTCGATTAAAAGAAGTAGGGGGCCTAGGAATTATTGAAGTTGTAATTCAAATAAGTGTTGCGACATAGTGACATGACATAGTGTTGTCATGACATATAGGAGTGTGCATTAATTTGCAAGTTAATTTTAATAATTATATTAGTTTTTATTAAGTGCAGTTAGGAGTTAGTTTCTATTGTAACACTTTTTGGTGCTTTTGTAGTAGAGTCTAATTTCAGAAAATGAGGTGTAACTGAATTAGATCTCAATCAATAATAGAATTAGTTACTCAATCTCTCATTTTCTCTCATTCATCTCTCTAATTTTCTTGAGTTTCAATGCTAAATTGTGAAATGTTCTAACAAATTGGTATCTAGAGCTTCTTCAATCCCGAGAGAGAACCTTTTGTTGTGTGCAATTCCTCACTGAATCCATGACAAACAACATAAAATGAGGTGTAACTGAATTAGGACTGTAAATCACTCTTCTACATCTTACAGATGCTCAGTGCAATGCTCAAAGAGATCACTAGAAGGTCTGCAAATCACTCTTCTACATTCATCAATTTTTAGATGAAAGTATTACCTATTGTAAATAAAGCTAACCATAGTAAGATTAGCTAGTTATTATTTAACTACACTTAGTGTAACTAATTCTGTTATTAGCTAAGTTAATCCCGAGAGAGAACCTTTTGTTGTGTGCAATTCCTCACTGAATCCATGACAAACAACATAAAATGAGGTGTAACTGAATTAGGACTGTAAATCACTCTTCTACATCTTACAGATGCTCAGTGCAATGCTCAAAGAGATCACTAGAAGGTCTGCAAATCACTCTTCTACATTCATCAATTTTTAGATGAAAGTATTACCTATTGTAAATAAAGCTAACCATAGTAAGATTAGCTAAGTTATTATTTAACTACACTTAGTGTAACTAATTCTGTTATTATTTAACTACACTTAGTGTAACTATTTCCAGACTTGAGATGAATAATTTCATTTTTACATTCTTTTCTTCTCTGTGCTGCTATGGGTGCAACATGGTAACAGATTGAAACATTCATCTCCTCCTTCGATTCACGTTTCCCTCATCAATTCGCCTCTTGATCTTCTGCGAACTGTTTCTCTTGTTCTTCTGCGAACTGCTTCTTCAATGGCGGTGTTTTGATTATCTTTTCTCTTTTGATTATCAGATTGATTACAAATCTCAATGAGTTCCTCTGTGACCCCTCACATTTTAATCCCTCGGTGTTTTGATTATCTTTTCTCTGGCTCTTAGCACAAACTAGGAATGTCAACGGGGCGGGACGGGCACGGGTATCTCACTACCCGGACCCGCCCCGTTTATTATAAGTAGGCCCCGGACCCGCGCGGGTACCCGTTTAACGGGTTTTAAACGGATATTTTTTAAAACGGGTACCCGCGGGTACCCGCGTGTATTTGTAAATTAATAAATAAAAAACTTTTAAAAATAAAATTTGAAATACCATAGAAAATTAGTTTTTTTAACACTATTTTTTTGATTCATTTATATAAAAAAATTACGCATTTTGATATGCATTTATCGTATCAACTATTTATTAATATATAATTGTTAATGAATTGAGATAAAAAAACTAAAATTATGATAATAGAAACTTGAAAAATAACAACTAAACATTATCCAAAATATTAGGATAAAAGATACAACAAAATGTGAATAAACATCTACTTAAACAACAACAATAGATGATAAAAAAGAAGGAAGAAACAACAGAATTTTCAACGGGTACGGGTACCCGCGGGTCCGGGTACCCTGCTACCCGGACCCGCCCCGTTTATTGACGGGTAGCCAAAATACCCGTTTATTTGGCCCGCGGGTCCCCTTTTAACTAGCCGTGACGGGTTTTACCCGCGGGTACTCGCGGGTCCGGGTTTTTTTGAAACCCCTAGCACAAACCCCGGTACTGCAAGCCTTATACCACGGGAAATACACTCGACAAAAGCCTTCGCTCAGTCAACTTAAGTGAGCCTAGGTTCTGGGTTCAAGACTTCCCACCCCTAGTGTTCTTTTTAACCGGGGATCGTCATCCAAAGTGTTTTATGTTTACTTAGACACTTGTGTCCATTAATTTTCCTTGGCCGTCTTCTCACTCGATAAAAAAAATATATAAGTACTCGGTTTGTTTATAAACCATAACTTAACTTGTCATTAGATGCATCATAATAATACTCAATGTGTGGATTATGTTCGATTAATATTCATTGGGAAGGGTTAAGAAATGGATTGGAAAAGATTGGAGCGAAAAATAATAACGTTTGAGGTATTTAAGACAAATCCACAATCTGGGAATAGATTCACAGTCCTATGAATTAATTCACACAATGGGAACAGATCCACAGTCTGTGAACAGATTCACAGTCTTGGGAATCGATTCACAGAGTTGGAACAGATTCCCAGCCTGTGTAGTAAACCAAAAACTCTGTTTTCCTATAATTTTTGCTATTCCTTGGTTCCGATACTTATCCCACTTCGTTCCTAACGCAACTACAGTTCATAGAAACATTAGGGCATGTTCAGTCAACTAATTTATGCAACCAAACATACCATCAAAATCATCAAACCAGTTACATTATACTCATTTATGTTACAACTCATGTCAAAACACAATTTCAGCAGAATACAAGCTTCCCAATGAACTTTATTGCAACTTCAACAACTCAAATTGGACATGCAATTACTGAACTTCAGAACTAACAACAAACAACGGCTAAAATATCAAACAACCATAAAACGTAGTAAAGAACTCACCTCAAGTGTTGAAATCAATACAAATGCAAGCACGAATCGAAATTTGAAGCATCAACAAGCTCCTAGGCACACCAATCTCGAACTCAACTCTCAAGTCCTCTCCTTTGGATGCTCTAACCACAATGTAGCCCTCACAATGTAGTCCTCTCCTAGAGCTCCCTTTGCTCCTATGAACACCACTAGCTGCCCCTAACACCCAAACTCGAATTCAAACCCTAGGTTCACTCCTTGATGCCTTCAATCAACAATGTAGGGTCTAAAGTAGCTTAATCAAGCCCCAAAATCAACATGCAAGCCAGAATTCCACTCAATCTACTTCACTCTCCTCATTTTTGCAAATTAAATGGGTAAAATGGTGGAGAAGGGGATGAACTAGTTGGGTGGTTGTGGTTTCAACCTTCAAGTGGAATGATGGTGGGTGATTGTTCAGATGGTGTAAATGCAGATGGGATGAAGAAGAGGTGAGAAGTTTTCTGGTGGGGGGTGTTCTTTCCTCCTTCTCTTCGCACTCCTTCTCTCTTTCTCTCAACACTCTTTGTTTTTCTCTTCTTTTCTTTTGGTTGTGTGTGTGTGTTTGAGTTTGAAAGTGTGGGAGTGAGGATATCAGCTGAATGTAAATTTGAGAGGGAGTGTTTTACTAAAAAAAAAATTAGTCACTATTTTCATAATTTACTCAATCTACTAAAATTAATAATTTTTTACAAAGGTAAAATTAATCATTTTAACCACTGTCCATTGTCAAAAAAAGTTTTACCTCTAACAAAAGTTTAAAATTAATTTTTTTCAAAAAATTATATTATTAAATTAATATTATACTCACACTACTAGAAATTCGTTAGTTAGCGACTGAACTTAACCAGTAAGAATTGTAAAAAAAAACTTTAACCACTACCAAAAATTACAAAATAACTTTTTATAATTAAATGAATATGATTAAATTAATATTAAATTATATAGAAAAAAATAAGTCATAATGCGTGACAACGCGAGCGGCAACGAAAGACTGACAATGGGATCGACAACGAGAGCGGCAACAGGAACGGGAGTGGGAACGAAAGAGGCAACAAGAGCGCCAACGGGGGTGCATATTTTACCTTAAATCTCATTTTCTTTTTTCTTCATTTTTACTCCATCTAAATATTATTATTTACTATAATCTCTCTATTAAAACTTATAAATAAACGAATATGATTTAATTAATATTAAGTCATATAGAAAAATATGAGTTAACATGTGGCAAACAGGAGCGACAACGAGAGACTGGCACTGAGATCGGCAACTAGAGCGGCAATTGGGAGTGGCAACGGGAGTGGCAACGAGAGAGGTAACGAGAGCGCCAAGGAGAGTGCCAACGGGAGGGCCAACGAGAGTGCTAACGGGAGGGCCAACGGGAATGCATATTTTACCTAAAATCACATTTTCATTTTTCTTCATTTTTACTCCATTATTAACATTATATAGCCTTTTAACAAGTTATTCACTTTTTTATTACATTTTGCAACTTTCAACGTATTTATAATTTCATCGCAAATTATAACAAATACAGTATCACCCACGGGTAAAATACTAATAGCCAAGTAAAAAATGGTGGTGCACAATATTATAGAAAATAAATGTCGGTCGCCATCTAATATCTATCATCCTGCTTTTCTTAATTATAAAGCAAGTAGCAACATGAAGCTTGTAGAAGATGTGGTTGTGCTCTAATCTATTCTTCTTCTTTCTCTTACTTACTTGTCTCTATAATAAAAAGGCTTAAATATATGTTTGGCCCCCTGTAAATATGACCATAATCTATTTACGCCCCTGTAAAAAAATATTTTTTTAAAATGGAACTTGCAAATATTAAACATTTATAGTTAAGCCCCTATCTATCCAAAAAATTGACGTGGCTAATGGAGATGACGTCAGCATGACAACATCAATGATTAACAGAGAAAGATTAGCAGAGAAAGATTGAAATGATTCAGTTCCGCTCCAGACTGTTCCAAAAAAATGGAATAATTAGCAGAGAAAGATTGACACAATTCAAAAACGATAATCCTTCTCTGTTAATCATTCAAGATGTCATGCTGATGTCATCTCCGTTAGGCACGTCAGTTTTTTTGATGAAAAGTTAACAGAGGGGCTTAACTATAAACGCTTAATATTTGCAAGGGCCATTTTAATTTTTTTTTTCAGGGGCATAAATGGATTATAGCCATATTTGCAGGGGCCAAACATATATTTAAGCCTAATAAAAACATAGGCCAGCAAAACGACATCTTTAGACATTTTAAAATTTTGCCATTTGTCAAAAAATGGGGGCAAAATAGTAAAACAATATGCGAAATCAAGATAGATTAGTAACACACATAAAACAATAGGAGACAAGTAAGTGAAACAAAAGTTTAACAGTACACCTTAAGCGAAAGAAAATCAACAATAAGTGAAATAAAAGTATAACAGTACACCTTAAGGGAAAGAAAAGCAACAATAGCAGTTTCATACATAAAGATCACCAAATATGATAGGAACCTAGATATAGTAACATGAATTACTCTGTTGAAGAAATTGAAGAGAGAACAGAGAATCAGGCCGAGACAGTGAAACTCGTGAGATGGAATCGTCTCAAGTCCACCGTTTATCACAAACTGTAAATTCGAATCATCAGTATCATACAAAAAATTGAAGGTTTTGGATTCACAAATGTTTGAACATGATATCAATGAATAAGAACAACAATTTATAACAAAATGTTACTGATCTTAAATAACAACACAACATATTTGGTTACATACCTATTTACAGAAGAGATTAGGCATGGCAACATGGGGATCAAAGGCATATTTTGCATCCCTTGTCCCCGTCCTTATCTCTATTACGGCTGGGTTTTGTATTCTCCATCCTTGTCCCAAACGGGGTCGGGTTCCCCGTGGGTACCCGTTTCCGCCACTAATTTATATTTAAAAATAAAAAATTATATTTATGATAATCAATAGAATAAAATCATAATTATTATATGATGATAAAACAAAATTAAAAGTATTAACATAGACTTTGTATTTAAAATAGATTAAATTTAAAAATGAACAAAATTTATGAAACAAAATGATTGAGTATATATGCATAAAATAAAATAAAATAAAATAAATAATTAATGTTTTGTCGAGCGGTTTCGGGGCAGGGGCAGAGTAGGTATTGACATCCCTAAACTCGTCCCCGCCTCAGTAAACGTGGTTTTCCCCGTCAAACTTGGGTCGAGTGGGTACCCGCGAGTTCGGGTTTCATTGCTATGCCTAAAAGAGACTCCTAAAACCTCTTGTAATATCAACAGGTTGTAATATCATTTTTTCTGGGATATAACCTCTTATATACACTTCTAATTTTTGTGTCCATCACTTAGCTAGGTAGGGAGATCACCAAGCAACCAAAAGGAAGCAAAAAGAAAACCTTCAATTTGATGTTTCGTCGACTAGCGAACCAAACAGCTTGCCTAGCAACGCAACAGAGAAAACTAGCTAGAAAAGTTTTTGCACAGTTTTGCCTTGCGATGGAGCTTGATCGCCTCGCAGTCTCAAGGAAAATTTTGGCCCATCGCCTCACAATGGACGGTAGTTTTGACAGCATTTAAGCCCAAAAATATGAAAAATTAGGGCATCTCGAAATTGAGGCGAACCAAGGAGTTTGGAGACGACCTTAGGACGTGTGGAGCTCGTGATGGCTAGGATTAACATCCCATTGACCTCCATTGATGATTCAAGCTTGGGAACAAGTTCTTGGAGCATCAATGTCGTCGACTTCTCCTTCTAGTTTGTTTATCACTTTCGTTTTCTTTATTGCTATGTCTAACTACACTTTCCATTGTTGCGAATGAGCAAAGATTGATGGATCTTTTATGTATTTGATTTGAATCCCTTTTAATCGAATTACTCTTATGCATTTATGTTTCAGTCTCTGTTCTTAATGCTTTCTAGGAATTGATCACTCTTAGGATGATTTACGGTTTGTGATTGTGAATGGAAGTTTGAGTTACAAAGGTTAGAGTTTTGAAATCTTCATATCTCTATTCTAGGAATAGTCATTGATATTTAGAATCAGGTGTGAACTCTTATTCGTAATGCTTAGTTTCTAATTAAGGTCACCTAAGAAATTGGGGATTTTGTTAGGAATAAAGGTCTTATTGCCTAAGGGATTTGGATAAGGATAGTTAAGAGAATTTGATCATAAGCCATAGGAGGAATTCGTAATACATTCAATTAATTATGCATAAAGGCAAAATCAATTGAGCTCGTTCCCAATGTTTTTAAATCAATCACTACAAAAAAAGCTGGACTTTGCGGCGGGCGAAATCCGCCGCAAAAGCCAAATTTGCGGCGGATATTTGGACTTTGCGGCGGAAGTTTTTCGCCGGTAGCCAGCTCGAAGCAAACGCGTTGCGGAATATTATCCGCCGCAAGTTTGCGGCGGATTTAGTGGCGCCGCAAAATCCAACGCAAATTTGCGGCGGATAATCCGCCGGAAAAGGGGACAAATTTTTGACGCAATATATCCGCCGGAAAGTACCCAATATCCGCCGCAAATTATCCGCCGCAAAGTACCCCTTATCCGCCGCAAAACACCCGTTTTATTTAAAAAAAAATGAATATAATTTTTTTAAAAAATCATTTTTTAAAAAAAAATTTTAATTATTATTATTTTAATTAAAAAAAAAGTATTATTATTTTTAAAAAATAAATTTTATTTTTTTATTTTAATAATTATTATTATTTTAATTAAAAAAAATTTAATTATTATTATTTTAATTAAAAAAAATTATTATTATTTTTAAAAAATAAATTTTATTTTTTTAAAAAAATCGTTTTAATTAAAAATATATATTATAAGTGAACTTAATAAATAAGTTTTTTCAATATAAATTAATTTGAATTATTATTGCAAACAAAATACTAAACAAAATTTTACTAAAAATAGTGAAGTAAGTAATATTTTATTAATTACTTTAACAACTAACCGTAGTGAAGAGAAGGCTCTGGCTTGAAGCTTATCCTGAACTCAAGCAGAGAGGAAAAAGGAGGAGCCCAAACAATACCTAAACAAAAAAAACAATACAATTAGTAACAAATTCATATTATTATAAAATAATTTAAAAACGAATATTAAAAAAAAAATTAAAAACTAAAACTATTAACAAATATCAAAAACATACCTTGAAGAAATTTCCCAATAAGAGCAGAAGACAATTCGTAGGGAGGAAGCGCTACACTTCAAAAACAGATTTAGTAGAAAAGGAGAGAATTTGGGAGAGAGTATAAGAGAAATTTTAAGAAGAGAATGGGAGGATTGTTAGAAGTGTGAAGAATGAGAAGTGGGGAATGGAAATATATAGGAAAAAGCAGCCCAACGGTCAAAAGGGATTTGCGGCGGATTCTGGAGGTTTGCGGCGGATTTTAAAATTCAATATCCGCGGGTTTTTTTTTTCGGTACTTTGCGGCGGATTCTGGAGTTTTGCGGCGGATTTTGAAATTTAAAATCCGCGGGTTTTTTAATTTTGGAGATTTGCGGCGGATTCGTGGTATTTTGCGGCGGATATTCAAATCAAAATACCGCGCCTTTTTTTTAAAAAACACCAAATAATCCGCCGCAAAAGCTATAATCCGCCGCAAAGATCCGCCGCAAATAACACAAATCCGCCGCAAAGTACCATTTTTTTTTTTAAAAAAAATTATTCTTTTTTTAAAAAAATTATTATTATTTTTAAAAAAAAATTATTTTTTTTTTTAAAAAATTATTTTTTTTTTAAAAATATATTATTATTTTTAAAAAATTAATTTTATTTTTTTTAAAAAAATCGTTTTAATTAAAAATATATATTATTTTATTAATTTTTTTAATTATTGATAAAAAAATAAAATCCAATAACTAATTTATTTTTAATTTAAAAAAATAAAAATTGGGAAAAGCAGTAAAATATTATCACCAAAAAAATATACATACAATTAATAAAATATTTTAAACAAAAAAAATAAAATAATTAAAAGCGATAAAAATTGGGAAAAACAGTAAAATATATATTTAATGTCTGCTACCCCTAAACGGAGACCTACGCCATTATCTTGATATGACACTCTCTTGAGCATTGTCGGCAGCAGCTCCATTACAGTGGCGTATGTCTCCATTTCTTTGTAAAGAAATTTCCACATTGTCGTGAACACCCCTTCATCTTTTTCGTTAAAAGTAACCCATTTATCAGCAAAAAGCTCCTCCTCATTATTTCACAAGTGACATATACGTTAATCAAACGCTCGGTATCATCCTTCAACTTAACAGCCCGTCCTTGCAGTTCCTCAAACTTTCTATTTAGAGATTCAACCATATTTTCAAAATAGAAAGTTTCACAAGAAACCATCTTTTGAAAAGATGATTGAATCTCTAAATAGAAAGTTTGAGGAACTGCAAGGACGGGTTGTTAAGTTGGAGGATGATACCGAGCGTTTGATGAGCGTATATGTCTCTTGTGGTGAAAATAATGAGGATGAACTTTATGCTGATAAAGGGGTTACTTTTAACGAAAAAGATGAAGGGGTCTTCATGACAATGTGGAAATTTTTTTACAAAAAAATGGAGACGTACGCCACTCTATTGGAACCCCGCTGCCGACAATGCTCAAGAGAGTGCCGTATTAAGAGATCGAGTGCCGTATCAAGAGAATGAGAGTATTGGTAGAGGTGTGAAAAAAGAAGAAGGGGAGAAAGGGTTTATATAGGTGAAACGAAGTCAAACGGTCAAAAGGCAAGATCCGCCGGAAACGGAAGTTACCAGCGGATTTAAGGGATTTGCGGCGGACATAAGGGATTTGCGGCGGACGGAGGTGCATTTGCGGCGATTAATTAAAAGCTCGTAAAAAAAAAACCGTGAACCCAAATCCGCCGCAAGAACCGTTAAATCCGCCGCAAAATCCAAGACGAATTTTAATCCGCCGCAAATGTCAATTTTTCCGCCGGTAACTTTGAGGCGGATAAATTCCGCCGGAAATTCGTAGATTCCGCCGGTAACTTTGCGGCGGATCTATATCCGCCGGAAACTCCTGGCCGGAAAAACCAATAATTCTTGTAGTGAATGATTTTATTGCTTTACTATTTTAATTACTTGTCAACAATCCAAATTAATCCTTGTTCAATTTAGTAATTAATCGGTTAAATTGATAATTAACCGCAATCCTTGAGTTCAACACTCAGTCTTACCGTTTTAATATTACTTGTAATGATTCGGCACACTTGCCGAAATCCTAACAATACTTTCTTGAAAGACTATGAAATTGTACATAAGGAGTTCGACTTTATTAGGGTTTTTATGGAAGTCGTACATAACATGTGCAACTTCACTTATCTCATGCAAAGTCATATATATGACATGTATAACTTCACTTTTTTCTTAAAAAGTTATATATGACATGTGCGACTTCAGCCAAAGTCTTAATTCTCATGTACGACTTTAATATTCTAGAGAAAAGTATATAAAATAAGCAAAGTCATACATAGCATGTACGACTTGACTTTTTCCCCTTACGGCGTACATATCATGTATGTCTTAGCCCAAATAGATGGCTGTTTTTTTTTTACCCCCCATTATACCCCATACCCCTTTTTTACCCTAAATCCCCAAAAGACCCCTAAGTTTTCGTTAAAAAAAATATTTTTTAAAAATTTCCGGAAATACACATATTTCCGGAAAGAAAAATTCTGGGTTTTCCGGAAATATCTCAAAAAGAGGTATTTCCGGAAGCCAAATTGGCTTCCGGAAATACCCCTTTTTGAGGTGTTTCCGGAAAGTTTGAAAAAATGGTTACCGGATTTATCTCTCACACATGTATTTCCGGAATGGTTATTGTTGAAAACTATTTGAGGGATTTCCGAAAATACTTCATTTTACTGTATTTCCGGAACACATTTCTCAAATTGACCAAACTACCAGTTTTACCCCTGACTCCTCAAACAAATTTTCGAATTTACCTCTTAACACGTAATTCCGGAACTCATTTTTTGATTTTTTCCGGATTTACCTCTCAACACGTAATTGCGGAACTCATTTTTTGATTTTTTCCGGATTTACCTATCAAAACATAATTTCGGAAGTTTTTTTTAAAAAATTGACTTTTACATACGGACAAAAACCGTCACTAAAAATGGTCAATTAAATTAAAAGACTTCACTCTCTACTTTACCTTCATTTCAACATAAGCGGTTCCTACACTATGGCACCAATGAACTATACACCGTGTTTGCACTTCTTTAATGTCTTTTAAACCTCAAAAGAATGAGTCAAAGCATGTTTGATGTTTTGCAAATTGACATAACTATTGAAGGAAATGGTTGGGACTACATATTCATTAGAAAGAATTGTTCTTGTGTAGCTGGTATCAAGAAAATATGTGTCTAACACTACTTTAACTGTGAAATCAAATGAAGGGTCTATGGTTGATTTGGTGATAGATGTTTATGATGGTCTTGTTTTGCTTCCTAACACTACTAGGAAGGCAAGTAATGGTGTTGTTGTGTCTTTGAGATTGATTTGTGGTTGCTCTAGTGATTTTTACCCACGGACAGAGACCGTTACTACAAACGGTTTGACAAAATGCTCACATTTAGTGACAGTTTATGTTTTTAGGTAAAAGTCAATTTTTTTTAAAAACTTCCCAAATCCGGAAATACCTTTCGGAAGATAAATCCGGAATGTATTTTTAGTTCCGGAAATACCTTTTGGAAGATAAATCTGGAATGTATTTTTTTAATACATCCGCAAATACTCCGGAATGTATTTTTAGTTCCGGAAATACCTTTTGGAAGATAAATCCGGAAATTCTAAATTATTTGAAATTCTTGGAAAATTTTTGTGAAATTGAGATTGGTATTTTGGGGTTATTTCCAAAAATGGGGGTATAGAGTTCAAAGGGGGGGGGGGGGGTGTTTGAAAAAAAAGCCTTTTATTTAAAGGAGTACAAAGGCTTCAACCCGTACAATTAAAAAAAAAAATTGGGGAAGCAGTAAAACCTCGCTAGGCTGGGCCAAAACCCATTTGGAAGTAAAACGTAAGGAGGTAAAAGGGATTTTTTGTACCCCCATCATATCACCTTATACCCCCACATAATTTGATAAACCGAAAATACCCCTGCCAAACTAAAACTCGCTCGGATTTACCCCCACTCAAGGTAAATCCGCTTTGTTATTTTTCCAAAGTGGATTTATCTACCCAATAGGTAAATTTGACTTTTAAATAACAAAGCGGTTATACCTTATGTGGAGGTACATCCGCTTTTAAAATTAACAAAAGTGGATTTACCTAATGTGGGGGTAAATCCGATTTTCTTTTTTTTTTAGGGAAATCGGATTTTTCTTTTTTTAGACAAATCCGGTTTGTTATTTTTCCAAAGCGGATTTATCTACCCAATAGGTAAATCCGACTTTTAAATAACAAAGCGGATTTACCTTATGTGGGGGTACATCCGCTCTTTAAAAGTTAACAAAAGCGGATTTTCCTAATGTGGGGGTAAATCCGATTTTGAAATTAAAATTAAAATTAATTTTTTTTAGAAATATAAAATAGATATGAATATCAGTTGTCTTTTGGTTCTGTTTAGTGTATTGTTCGTTAACATGTGACGATGTTGTATGTCGGGTGAATAATTTGCAAACAACCTACTCAGATTGTAATGAAACTACAGTCATTAAATCCGAAAAAAATCAGGGATCAAGACTCCTCAAAAAGAGACTTCTTTCAGGACAGGGGAGCTCAAAATCCCAAATTCCATCGTTTACTATATTTTATTAATTTTTTTAATTTTTCATAATCTCCAAAAAATCTGAAAAAATTTGCATAACCTTATTTTGGTTTTATTAGATTTATAGTGGTGTTTTTATAATTTTTAGATTAGTTTTGACTCTTTAACGGATTTTTAGTCGTATTTTTATAATATTTTTTAAAAAATTAAATAAAAAATAGGTATTTTTAATACACAAAGCGGATTTAACCCCCACCTCAGGTAATTCCGCTTTTAAAATTAACAAAAACAAATTTACCTTATGTGGGGGTAAATCCGATTTTCTTTTTTTTTAAGGGAAATCGGATTTACCTACTATAAGATAAATCTGATTTTGGGAAAAAACTAAAATCGGATTTATCTTTTAGTAGGTAAATCCGAGCGAATTTTTTAAGTGAGAGGTATTTTCGGGTTTTACTTTTATGTGCGGGTATGAGGTGATATGATGGGGGTAAAAAAAATCCCGAGGTAAAATAGACTAAATAGTACCCCAATTAAGACATCAATAATGATTTTAGATAGACAATTAAACCAATCTGAAAAAGATAACCCACTGTTTCTCCCTTCCTAACTATGAACCACCACCCCTTGAATATGTTTAACAAACCAAATAAATGACTTTGCATTAGCTATTTCCCTGTTGAATAAAATCTTGTTCCTTACGGTCCAAATACCCCAGAACATCATGATCACGATCTCGTTGGTTCTCAATGGGCGACATGGATACTTCAGAAATAACTAACGTACTCCTATATTAACTTTGACAATTACTCATTCCCGTACTTCAGGAATAACTAACGTACTCCTATATTAAGACACACCAAACGACAGAAAATACGTATCCCAAAATACTTTGTGGACAACAATTATCGATTCCACAAGAAATATCTTGTTCATAAAAGACATAAAATGTTTTTTTTTACCCTATTATTGGTGTCTAGTATTCACCGACTTTGTCGATGACTAGTCTATGTCAGGGAACCTTATTATTGGTGTCTAGTATAGTATCTACCGACTTTACAAATAAAACTATATGACTAGAAAAATTATTTCACAATAGATACTCACTAAGTTGTTTTTAAAAAGGTAATTTTATATTTAGTTGAATTTAATTTAAAATACTAAAATTGCTTTTTTAAATTGTAAACCATTTATTCATAATTCCTAATATATATATAAAAGATTAAAAAATAATGTTATTTTATATAAAAAATGAATATAAAAGATATAAAACTTTGTACTCCCTAATTACTAGTGTTTTTTTCAAAGAGAAAGTACTGGTATTAATTTTACATTCAATTAAAAAAGATTTTTGCGTTATCTTATTAAAAATTGCTAAAACATTATAAAAAGTAATATGCAAAACGCAAGCCAGCTAGGATTGAACACGGTAGCATGCAATTGCAGAGACTAATCCCTCGAGTTGGGTAGGATAACAACGGACGACAAAATTCTCTCTCAAGAAATTTAACACTGCTGTGCCATAAAACCAATTGAATAAGAATTATAAACTGTTTTCTTTTTTGGTTACCATGTCATTGGTGTGTAGTTTTCACCGGCTTTGCCGGTGACTAATCTACGTCGAGGAACCTGGCTGGCCTCGAGTTTCCGGCTTTGCCGGCCCGTGTGTTTCTCCCCTCCCAACAGAGTTTTTGCCACACCCAAGATTCGAACCCGAGACCTTGGGGTGGGATCTAAGTCCAGTTACCACTCGGACCAACCCTTGTTGGTTTGTATCTATGGGTGCATCTAACATGGACCTCTTAAAAAAATTTAAAGATGGGCCTTACCATTTTTAGCAAAAAATGATTTTATAATAATAATAAAAATAATATTTTATTAAAACTTATTTAAAATAGGAGGGTCCATCGTTGGACCAGGTCCATACTAGACAACCCCTCTATCTATTTCATATTTATTTTTAACATTCACATGTATACATAACCTATATCACTTAATTTCGAAATTTTTTTAGAGGCCATGGACCTACCCACCTCCACTAAGATCTGCCCTCTGGCTCCACGTGTCAATATTATCGTATGGGATGATGTATGGCACATCATCATTCCCACTTAATAGGGACGAAAAATAAAACAAATATATTTGTAGGGATAATAAACAAAAAATTCTATATTTATATAGGCCAAAATAAAAAAATTAAAAAAATTATTTTTAGGTTTCAACTTTAACCATTGCATTCATAAGTCTATCATCGCTCTTAAACAATGAAATTTGTGTCTATTTTCTTCTTTGGAAAGTTTTATATTGTTGTTATTCCTTTTTCATAGTTCATCTATTTTTTTAACAAAATTTTAGGGTGAGGGGATGTCGTCCCAGTCCAAGGTAGGGAAGACTTTTGGGCTCTTTGAACACGTATGAAGGTTTACATTTACCTCACCCAAATAAACTAGTAGAGATTTGAACCCGAGACCTCCCGAATACAAATCCCGCCACATGATACAACATGTTAGTGCCACGTGATACCACCAACCAATAAGATATTGACATGTGGCACTGATGTCATTTTTATTTGCCACGTCGTTTTTTTCGAAGAAGGATTAACAGCAGTGACGAAAACAAAAACATTTTGATTTTCAGGAAGGTAATCCAATTTTTTAGAAGAACTAAATTGGATGAAAGGCAAATAAATTTGTCTTTTGCTTCTTACAACATGCATGTTTCTGTCTTAAAAAACAACTTGAGGTAGTAACTACTCTTTCTATATATTCGGTGTCTTGTGTTTCTCACTTTTTGTGCCTCTCTCTCTCTCTCTCTTTCTCTCTCTCTCTCTCTCTCTCTCTCTCTCTCTCTCTCTCTCTCTCTCTCTCTCTCTCTCTCTCTCTCTCTCTCTCTCTCTCTCTCTCTCTCTCTCTCTCTCTCTCTCTCAAAGACATATTACTTAGCTAGGATATAATGGAGAATCCATCAGAGAACAACATGGCAATTGCTCTCAATATTCCTGCAGCTCATGCTAAAGAGCGGTTGCCTACTGTTGGAACCTTTTCTAGAGAAGAAGAAGACAATATTGACGAGAACAATAGACTTGCTATCACCCAATGCGCTAGTGGTGAAACACGTGACAGTTTGGTTGCAGTAATTACTCGCTATGTCGAGACTCTAAACAACTACAGCATGTGCAACTTAGGTAGCCAGTCTTCAATCTTTTGTTCTTAATACAATTTTAATTCCAAAAATTTATATCGATATATAACTTGGAATACACTAATGACTTCTCTTATGATTATTATTGAAGGGTACCCCACTAATCAGGACTTCAACTATGAGGCATTAGCACCATTACTTCATTTTCACCTGAACAATGCGGGTGATCCATTTCTAGGAAGCAGCTTCTCTCTAAATTCAACATCATTTGAAGTTGCTGTGCTTGATTGGTTTGCAAATTTGTGGGAGATTGACAATAAAGAATACTGGGGATATGTCACAACCGGTGGAACCGAAGGCAATCTTCATGGGATTTTAGTTGGGTTAGTAATTGTATTTCTCAAACTTTATGATATTATTATTACAAACATAAACACTAATCATTTATTTATTTTATATATATAGGAGAGAACAACTTCCAGATGGGATTCTCTATACGTCACAAGATTCTCATTATTCAATATTCAAAGTAGCAAGGATGTATAGAATGGAATGTGTGAAGGTAGGTACTCTATTATCGGGTGAGATTGACTGTAATGATCTAAGGACCTCCCTTCTAGCTCACAAGGACAAGCCAGCCATTATCAACTTAAACATAGGTTTCTTCTTGTCTTTGATAACTATATTAATTAATACACAATAGTTGGTTAACAAGCTTATGTACATATACATCTATTATTTAATGGAGAACTATTTTAAATCAAACTATGTATTCTCGTGAATTACATTTGGCGAGTTCTTCTCGCAGGGACAACTATGAAAGGAGGCATCGATGATCTTGATCTTGTACTACAAACACTGGATAAATGTGGCTTTACTCGTGATCGATTCTACATTCACTGTGATGGAGCTTTGTTTGGAATGATGTTGCCTTTTGTTAAACAGGTGAGTTAAACTTATTTACATTAATTAAACATAACATACTAATAAAAGCATTAGTTTGAAGTGTGCTTAGGAATGGGAGACTGAAACTCCAGCAGAATATGATAACTTAATCCTGTGACTTATCTTATCATGTCTCTCTTGAGTTTGAACTGGGTTAGAAATTAGTAGAATAGAATAAGAAAATAATTTATTCATTTACCCTTCTAAATAAAAATCTATTAAAAACAAGGGTGCTTCTAGGGTCAGGAGCAAATCAAAGCCCTCACCGGTGAAAAATTGATTGTAGGATATTGTGCAAAATACTATGAGTGGTTAAGATTGAATCAATTTGTATTAAATCACAACCGTTGATGAATTTTTATACTACATCCCACTGTTATATTTAATGGTTCACCTTTGTGAGAGATTTGATTTGCTCCCTCACCCTAGAAGCACAATAAAAACAAAAACAAAAATAAAATTTGATGTTAAATTAAAAATTTGAGCACTTAATTTAGAAAATAAAGTATGATATTATGATTAGGGTAATTTTATCATTTTGTATAATCTAATAATTAAAAATATATTAAAATAAGTCATAAGAAATAAAGTTATTATTAAAAATATAAAAATATAAAATTAATTTAATTTTGTAACAAATAAAAGATAGTTGTCACAGTGATTTTGTCATTCACATTTAAATATCATATAATTATTTATTAACTTATCTAAAATAAATAATATTCTATCAATATATATATATATATATATATAGACTCACACACACAATAAAATAACATACGTTATCTTTTACCTAAAAAAGGAACAATATATGTGTCACTATTATATCTTATCTATGTCCTATTTTATATCATATATCTTGTCTCTAACATATACTGACGATCAAACAATCCCTAAAAAACCTCAATTTTTTTTCACAAACTTGTTTGAATGGTGAATATTTAAATTTACATTACAATACTCATTTTTTTATTGGAAAATTAACAAAAAAACTAATTTTCCTTTTTGATAAGTTTTAAAGTTAGGATCATTATTTTTAAAAGTTTTGTAGAATGCTTAAGTTTTTGATATTATTTTTGTTTAAGAATGCATACGTATAAACCTATATGTACCTATTTATCTATCATGATTATTCAATTGAAGGATTCTAATGATTTCATCGAAAGTATTGTTTTGGTGATTGGATAGGCACCTAAGATTACCTTCAAGAAGCCCATTGGAAGTGTAGCTATTTCTGGTCATAAATTCTTAGGATGCCCGATTCCATGTGGTGTTGTGATAACTCGTTTAGAACACATCAATACAATATCTAGAGACGTTGAAATCATTGCTTCAAGGGATGCTACAATAATGGGCAGCCGTAGCGGGCATGCTCCAATCTTCCTATGGTATGCTCTCAAAAATAAGGGTTTAATGGAACTTAAGAATGAAGTTCTTAAATGCATAGCAAGTGCACGTTACTTGTTTGAAAAACTTCGTAATGGTGGCATTGGTGCAATGTTAAACAAGTTTAGCAACATAGTTGTCTTTAAGAAGCCCCTTGATGATGACTTTACCCGTAGGTGGAATTTGGCATGCAACGGAAATGTTGCACATGTGGTAGTGATGCAACATGTTACCATTGAAATGTTGGACACATTTGTTTGTGAATTTCTCCAAAAGCGGTCTGTTTGGTTCAAAGATGAACAGTACTAGCCAATATGCATTGCAGAAGAAGTTGGTTCTAGAAATTGTGCTTGTTCAATGCACAATATATCACGATTGAGAAATTTATAAATATGTGGTGTTAATCAAATAATTGATTCGATTAAAAGAAGTAGGGGGCCTAGGAATTATTGAAGTTGTAATTCAAATAAGTGTTGCGACATAGTGACATGGCATAGTGTTGTCATGACATATAAGAGTGTGCATTACTTTGCAGGTTAATTTTAATAATGATATTAGTTTTTGTTAAGTGCAGTTAGGAGTTAGTTTCTGTTGTAACAGTTTTTGGTGCTTTTGTAGTAGAGTCTAAATTCAGAAAATGAGGTGTAACTGAATTAGATCTCAATCAATAATATAATTAGTTACTCAATCTCTCATTTTCTCTCATTCATCTCTCTAATTTTCTTGAGTTTCAATGCTAAATTGTGAAATGTTCTAACAAATTGGTATCTAGAGCTTCTTCAATCCCGAGAGAGAACCTTTTGTTGTGTGCAATTCCTCACTGAATCCATGACAAACAACAGAAAATGAGGTGTAACTGAATTAGGACTGTAAATCACTCTTCTACATCTTACAGATGCTCAGTGCAATGCTCAAAGAGATCACTAGAAGGTCTGTAAATCACTCTTCTACATTCATCAATTTGTAGATGCAAGTATATTACCTATTGTAAATAAAGCTAACCATAGTTAGATTAGCTAGTTATTATTTAACTACACTTAGTGTAACTAATTCTGTTATTAGCTAAGTTAATTCAGATTAGGTATATAACCAATTCTGTAACTATTTCCAGACTTGAGATGAATAATATCATTTTTACATTCTTTTCTTCTCTGTGCTGCTATGGCTGCAACATGGTAACAGATTGAAACATTCATCTCCTCCTTCGATTCACGTTTCCCTCATCAATTCGCCTTTTGATCTTCTGCGAACTGTTTCTCTTGTTCTTCTGCGAACTGCTTCTTCAATGGCGGTGTTTTGATTATCTTTTCTCTTTTGATTATCAGATTGATTACAAATCTCAATGAGTTCCTCTGTGACCCCTCACATTAATCTCTTGGTGTTTTGATTATCTTTTCTTTTGCTCTTAGCACAAACCCCGGTACTGCAAGCCTTATACCACGGGAAATACACCCGACAAAAGCCTTCGCTCAGTCAACTTAAGTGAGCCTAGGTTCTGGGTTCATGACTTCCCTCCCCTAGTGTGCCTTTTAACCGGGGAGCGTCATCCAATGTGTTTTATGTTTACTTAGACACTTGTGTCCATTAATTGGCCTTGGCCGTCTTCTCACTCGATAAAAAAAATATATAAGTACTCGGTTTGTTTATAAACCATAACTTAACTTGTCATTAGATGCATCATAATAATACTCAATGTATGGACTATGTTCGATTAATATTCATTGGGAAGGGTTAAGAAATGGATTGGAAAAGACTGGAGCAAAAAAGAATAGCGTTTGAGGTATTTAAGACAAATCCACAATCTGGGAATAGATTAACAGTCCTATGAATCGATTCACAGAATGGGAACAGATCCACAGTCTTGGGAATCGATTCACAGAGTTGGAACAGATTCCCAGCCTGTGTAGTAAACCAAAAAATCTGTTTTCGTGTAATTTTTGCTATTCCTAGGTTCTGATACTTATCCCATTTCGTTCCTAACTCAACTACAGTTCATAGCAACATCAGGGCATGTTCAATCAACTAATTTATGCAACGAAACATACCATCAAAATCATCAAACCAGTTGCATTATACTCATTTATGTTACAACTCATGTCAAAACACAATTTCAGCAGAATACAAGCTTCCCAATGAACTTTATTGCAACTTCAACAACTCAAATTGGACATGCAATTACTGAACTTATGAACTAACAACAAACAACGCTTAAAATACCAAACAACCATAAAACATAGTGAAGAACTCACCTCAGGTGTTGAAATCAATACAAATGCAAGCAAAAATCGAAATTTGAAGCATCAACAATCTCCTAGGCACACGTCAATCTCGAACTCAACTCGCAAGTCCTCTCCTTTGGATGCTCTAACCACAATGTAGCCCTCACAATGTAGTCCTCTCCTAGAGCTCCCTTTGCTCCTATGAACACCACTAGCTGCCCCTAACACCCAAACTCGAAATCAAACCCTAGGTTCACTCCTTGATGCCTTCAATCAACAATGTAGGGTCTAAAGTAGCTTAATCATGCCCCAAAATCAACATGCAAGCCAGAATTCCACTCAATCTACTTCACTCTCCTCATTTTTGCAAATTAAGTGGGTAAAATGGTGGAGAAGGGGATGAACTAGTTGGGTGGTTGTGGTTTCAACCTTCAAGTGGAATGATGGTGGGTGATTGTTCAGATGGTGTAAATGCAGATGGGATGAAGAAGAGGTGAGAAGTTTTCTGGTGGGGGTGTTCTTTTCTCCTTCTCTTCGCACTCCTTCTCTCTTTCTCTCAACACTCTTTGTTTTTCTCTTTTTTTCTTTTGGTTGTGTGTGTGTGTTTGAGTTTGAAAGTGTGGGAGTGAGGATATCAGCTGAATGTAAATTTGAGAGGGAGTGTTTTACTAAAAAAAGTTTAGTCACTATTTTTATAATTTACTCAATCTACTAAAATTAATCATTTTTTACAACGGTAAAATTAATCATTTTAACCACTGTCCATTGTCAAAAAAAGATGTACCTCTAACAAAAGTTTAAAATTAATTTTTTTCAAAAAATTATATTATTAAATTAATATTATACTCACACTACTAGAAATTCGTTAGTTAGCGACTGAACTTAACCAGTAAGAATTGTAAAAAAAAACTTTAACCACTACCAAAAATTACAAAATAACTTTTTATAATTAAATGAATATGATTAAATTAATATTAAATTATATAGAAAAAAATATTTCATAATACGTGACAACGCGAGCGGCAACGAAAGACTGACAATGGGATCGACAACGAGAGCGGCAACAGGAACGGGAGTGGGAACGAAAGAGGCAACAAGGGGTGCATATTTTAATTACCTTAAATCTCATTTTCTTTTTTCTTCATTTTTACTCCATCTAAATATTATTATTTACTATAATCTCTCTATTAAAACTATTAAAATGAGTCAATTTAACCACTAAGAATTGTAAAAAAAAATTTTAACCACTACCAAATATTACAAAATAACTTACTTATAAATAAACGAATATGATTTAATTAATATTAAATCATATAGAAAAATATGAGTTAACATGTGGCAACAGGAGCGACAACGAGAGACTGTCACTGAGATCGGCAACTAGAGCGGCAATTGGGAGTGGCAACGGGAGTGGCAACGAGAGAGGTAACGAGAGCGCCAACGAGAGTGCCAACGGGAGGGCCAACAAGAGTGCTAACGGGAGGGCCAACGAGAATGCATATTTTACCTAAAATCACATTTTCATTTTTCTTCATTTTTACTCCATTATTAACATTATATAGCCTTTTAACAAGTTATTCCCTTTTTTTTATTACATTTTGCAACTTTCAACATATTTATAATTTCATCGCAAATTATAACAAATACAGTATCACCCACGGGTAAAATACTAATAGCCAAGTAAAAAATGGTGGTGCACAATATTATAGAAAATAAATGTCGGTCGCCATCTGTAACCCCCCGATATGTCTAACATGTAGATATACCACAGTGCACAATATTAGCAATAATCAGAGGACACAATTCCTGCTTAAGTATTGAACGTATAAACTTTTTCCGAATTAAAACATAATATTTCGGACTAAGCCGTCTTAATTCCATACACGAATCCAAGATCCAAAAAGGAATATAACACCGTGTTCACTACTTAATAAACAGAATTCATAAGGGTTTATACAACTCATAGCAACTACAAGTTATATAACCACACAGAGACAACCAATTAGGAAATAAACATCAAGACTATCCGTTCTTGACATCTCCAAAAGCATTTCACCTATCCGTGTCGGGTACTCTTCCTCTTGCCCTGCTTCTGTAAAAACAACAAATATGATTGGGTGAGACAACTTGTCTCAGTGAGTCCTACCGTGCCCCCTCACTATCACTCGGTTTATTTTAAAACCGATTACCGCATAGTTAAATATATATAACTATCTGTCAACATAAATATAGCCCATTACCGACCGTGCAACAGTTCACTAATCTCGGTAACTTAAGTACTATCATTTATATTATTAAGCCCAGTCGATTAATTTATAATCACTAGCTTTCCAAACGAAACGCCGACCGTGCAACAGTTCACTAATCCCGGCGAATCGTGATCTTAACTTAGCATAAACCGGCCGTGCAACAGTTCACTAATCCCGGTAGCTCATGAATTGACCATGCCAACACGTATACAGGGCCTAGGGTGAGGGCTCATGACTTCCCTTCCTTGTATGCTACTTGTCGGGTCGTCACCCAACGCGATATATAATAAAATATACATCATGTCCGCATTGGACCGCCTTTTCAGTTTTAGATATCTATATCTATTATCGATCTATAACCCGTTTTGATGAATTCGAAGTTAGACATCCGGCGTTATAATCACTATACAATTCTTGACATATATATCTATATTATTGATCTATAACCCGTTTTGATGAATTCGAAGTTAGACATCCGGCGTTATAATCATAGCGTCGAGAAGGATCCACTATCCGGATTGTTATGCCAAAAACATTATCTCACACGCGGTCTAAGTTTTCGGTTTTCGGTTCAATTAACCTTCAAGTCCTCTTTTCCAAAAACTCAAGTTGATCATGCTTAAGACGGAGTTTTTATTAGGTTAATTATGTCACAAATAATCGGGAAGGAGATTAGAAGTGGTTTGGAATCAATCGGAGCGACGAAACGAGAAATCAGAAGCCGGTAACAGAACCCCATGTAACACCCCGTTAATTTCTAACTTGTAGAAATTACCGAAATGCACTACTGGCTTACGACAGAGTGACTTCCCTTTTAACATATTGAACACATACTAGACTTCGATGAATCGCTCATCAAGCGTACTTAACATAACTGAACTAAATATAATTAAAGTCGGTCCTTACACCCTCAACTAGTGTTCAATACTCAAAAGCAAAAGTCTGCGGAAGCGATTTACAACTTTATAACATAAGTCGTACAATCGTACATACTAAATATCTGAATACAAGATACAAAGGAAACTGAAATACAAGACATAAAGAAATAAAGATAGCGGCTGCTCCTCAAGCATCTCCATGACCATGCCTCATCATCTTCAACTTAGCCTGCAATTCTGAAAAACAACAACATGGATTGGGTGAGACAACTTGTCTCAGTGAGTTCTATCGAGACCCCTTACTAATCCTCTCGGTTCAATTATTCTTGGTTCATTATCTAAAACTCATAGTCCTCAAAGTTGACTATGTGGCTGAACTATGCTCAATCACTGAGCCTAACAATGATCTATGCTCAATCACTGAGCCTAACAATGAACTTTGCTCAATAACTGAGCCTAACCATGATTATTAGCATGTCACCGGTCACTTGGCAAAATAAGCTTCCGGTGAACCCAATCCACTAATCACTAGTGGGCAAACCTCAAGGGGCCTAGGTTCATAGGGCTCATGACTTCCCCTCCCCTAGCACACTAAACTGAAATAGGGTCGTCACCCTAACTTGATGTATATATTTTAATATACCTTGAACAATGATCTGTGAACATAACAGTGAGCATATACTTAACATGATCTTAATCTTAACCTAATCTTATTCTTACCATAATCTTGTCATTAGGTGATCTCACACGGAATTACTAACGTTGTTAACTTAATTATATCTATCCATTACCTAGTCCACATCATAATGTATCGCCCATACTCAACATTATGATAATTTAATTGAGTCATAATCAGTCGCATAATATATCAATCACAATCATAGCATGACAATCAATTCCATAACACGTTCCGTATACCCGCATTGGGCCGTCACAAACAGTATACCCGCATTGGGCCGTCAATAATCATTCAATCATGACATGAGGTTATTATCATTAAACTTAAGCAATTCCAACGAATTACGGTTGTTTTATCATGTCATAACATTGGGAAGGGATTAGGATAGGTTTGGAATCAATTGGGAAGCGTTTGGACACCTTTAAAAATCTGGGTCAGACAGATACGCACGACCCGTGCTTAATGGCGCACGACCCGTGCGCGAAAAGGAAATTTTCCAGGAAGCACCAGAAGGATCCGCACGATCCGTGTGCCAGGGCACACGATCCGTGCCTGATGCACAGTCCTGTAAAATGGCCATTTCGTGCTGTCTTTGACTCCGTTTCGTGTCCAATTCCTTTCCCGATCGATACCTAACTTATCAACCTTGACGAACAGAGTATCATCCAGCCAAACAATTCACATATCCATCACTCAATCACAACAACAATCAAAGTCTCAATCAACAAATCATGCATTTCAATCATTCGAGCGACATTTTCACAAAACGGTTTCGACACCAGTTTTTTTTTTATAAAACGTGAGGTTCAATATCAGAACTTGACACACATGACCATAAAATCCTAGTGAGTATAGAACTCACCTATTTGCTGAGACTTTAGTGATTCAACCGTTCCCGAGAACCACGAACTCTCCTCGGACTCGATCACAACACCAATTCACGAACTTTCTCCGGAATCGCTCCGAACACTCCCCAACGAACCCAGCCACTGAGATGACTTCTAAGGTTGCTCTAATTCGAAATGTGGTTGCTGAAATTGGTGCTAAGGCTCACAATGAAGACATGCAAGGTCAGATTTGGCAATTTATCTAGGTGGAGCTTGGTTGTGCTTCAATGGTGATTTCAAAAGGAAGAGGAGGATGGTTGTGATTTTTGTATCATTAGAAAGGAGATGAGGAGCTGATTCAGAATATGTAAAAATATTGAGCATGCATGGTGGTTTGAAGAAACTCTCACCTCTTCCCTTCCTCTCCCATTCGCACCCTCTCTCTTTCTCTCCCCTATGGTTCTGAATTTTCTGAATTGGAGATGAAGTGTGTTTCTTCTTCATTTGGTCCAGCTGAGGGGGTATATAAGGGGCATGGAAAAAGACTAAAATACCCTTTACTTAAACATTTCTTTCCCTAAGACTCCCTCAACCCTAATCACCCTAACTTAGCATAATTAAATTCTCAATCACACACAATTTCATTCTTAATAAATTAAACAAGTCATTTTTAATTTAAATAATTTAAATCAATTAAATAATTCACTAATAATTAATATTATGCTAATATAATTAAGTAGCAAAAATAGGGGATGTTACACCCCACGCACGGTCCGTGCCCAGGGGCGCACGACCCGTGCGTGATGCACCTAAAACCATCCAGTCAATCCGAAGGGAGCGCACGGTCCGTGCCCAGGGGCGCACGATCCGTGCGTCCTGTATTAATTCACAATTGTGCCAAACCGAAGCAGGCGCACGGTCCGTGCCTAGGGGCGCACGATCCGTGCGTCCTGTTCTGTTACAGAACTTGCACAGATTTTACCGATTCGTTTCTCCGATCGTTCCCAATTCGATTCCTAATCTCAATCCCACCTGAAATACAGAAAATCCAGGCAATTCCAGACTATATATCCAGTTCATAAATTATATGACGTAAATATAGATTCTATGGGAAAGACCGTAAAACGCAATAGTTTTAATAAAATGGTTTTCGGTTCTTAAACATTTCGAAATCAGTATTTTGTCTTAGGACTGAAAACAACGTAATTTCATAAAGCAATATTCCCTAATCGTAACACAGATTTCTTCCACTTTCATCATTTGGGCTTCAAAGCTGAAAATAGGATTGAGAGATAGGGTGAGAATCTGAGCCTGAGAGTGGTACCAATGGCTTCAGAATCGAAATTGGAGCAAGAATGTTAAGGGAGAACTTACATGCTAGAAGGAAATCTGAGCTTCCTCTCCTCTTCTCCTCCACTCGCGCCCTCTCTCCCTCTCTATTCTTCAGCCTTTCTAATTCTGAAATTTGATGGAATGGCAAAGTGTGGCTGAATGTTCAGATTAGAGGGTATATATACTGAGGGTGTGAAATTCCAATTTCGCCCTTCAGCTTAAGTACTTAAATTAATCATGACTAAGCCATAATTAATCATAGAATAGTATTTACTTGACAATCTCCTCGACTATAGATCCCTGAGACACGACCAATTATTTCCACAAATAATTAATCGGTCCTAGGCATCTTAGTACGAGTCTTTAAAAATTCGGGATGTTACAATCTCCCCAACTTTTAAAAATTTGGTCCTCAAAATTGACAAGACGTACCTCAATGGAAGAGATATGGATATCGAATCCGCATGTCATCTTCCAGCTCCCAGGTAGCCTCCTCGATTGAGAATCCATCCCAGACCACTTTGACAATAGGAATAGTCCTTGACAGTAGCGTCTTCTCGCCACGCTCTAAGATATGGCTAGGATAAGGTTGAAACGACAAGTCTGGTCGCAGGTCAATCGTATCAACACTCAACGGTTGATGTAGATCGGGAACATACTTCCTCAACTGAGACACGTGGAACACATCATGGAGATTTGATAGGGCCGGAGACAATGCGAGGCGATAGGCAACTGGCCCAATCCGTTCGATGATTTGGAATGGTCCAACATACCGAGGACTGAGCTTCTTCGCTCGCAAGGCTCTTCCAGTGCCTATGGTTGGAGAAACTTTCAAGAACACATGATCACCAACCTCAAATTCCAGCGGTCTCCTTCGATTGTCAGCATAGCTCTTTTGCCGACTCTGAGCAACCTTCATCCTCTCTCGGATTAACTTGATCTTCTCATTACGCAAGTTACGGAATTCTGAAACTCTAACTTCCAAGCCAAAGCGAAAAACGAGTAGAAGAATCATTGTTCATTGTATGTGATTGTGCACCGTTTCTTCTTTATTATTTTTTCAACTCGATTCGAATTTGTTTACATCTTTGCGAACCATTTACTGCTTCTTTTATTTTAGTTCTGTTTTTATGGTAAACTGTCCCCTTTTCTTTAAACTTCTTCTAATCAAAACACTGGTGTTCAAAGGCAATTGCACAGAGATTTTTCTAGTTTGATCTCGCAAACATTTCTCATAAAACTAGTGATTGTTCGCTAAAAACACCAGCAAACAAATTGGCACACCCGGTGGGACCCTTTGCCTTTCATGTTGTGTGTTTATTTGTCAGTGTGTACAATCGTATGCGCTTAAGAAGTGGTAGAATGGTGCGTACTAATTCTAACAGTTCTTCGAGTTCTAGTCCTGTAGTTTCGCAAGTGCAAGGAACGGCTGTTGATTCTGCAAATGTAAATGCAGGGGTAGTTGTGGGGACAATAGCCCCTTCAACATCAATAACCGTTCCTACAGTATCAATGACCAATATTGGTTCAACACAGTCGGTGTCTTTGCCATCGAGTGCAGGGCTTCATTCTAGTCCTTGTTTAGGGCCTCGCTTTGATCCTTATATGGCAACAGGAAGCGGTTTAGATCCGCGTTTTCAAAACTTGAATTTGCCACCATTTCCTTCGGGTATATATGGCATGCCTACTGGGATGCCTCATGTGTCAACATTCTCTTCTACACGCGTTTCTTATGAAAGTGTGCAGGGACGAGACCCGACTGCATTAACCAATGCATCGTTGTCGGCATTAAGACAACAAGTGGATGAAAGTAACCACGATATGGTTAATATGCTAACCCAACAGATCAGCACGGTTTTCAACCCCTTAATTCAAAATACCAACACAAGTTATCAGATGTTGGCAAATCAAATGGGTAGAATCGCCGATTTCTTTGGGACTCCGACGGCTGATAATAGGCAAATTCCCAATGTTATGGGTAACATGCCTGGTAACCCTCAAATAGCGGTTGCAGTCGAAGCCCAAGCAGTTGTAGGCGAACAACAAGGGGTGGCAAATCATATCCCTGAAGTAGTTTTGGTAAACCGAAACCAGAACGCTGACGAGGTTGTTCGACAAGTGCAACGAAATAATATTGGCGCTCAAGATAATATAGCCACTTTAGTAGAAACTATAATGGCTCAGAATGGCCTTAACGTAGGTTTACATAGGCCTAATTTCATATCACCATTGTGTGAATATGTATTACAAACGGAATTGCCAAGAGGTTGGAAAATTCCTAAGTTTACCAAATTTGGTGGTGACACAAACGAGTCTACTGTCGAACACATTGCGCGTTTCTTGACTGAGGCTGGGGACATAGCCCAAAATGAGAATTTGAGAATGAAATGTTTCCCAAATTCTCTAACAAAGAATGCCTTCACGTGGTTTACCACATTGCCTCCTGCTTCTGTATTCACATGGGGTCAACTAGAAAAGGCGTTCCATGCACAGTTTTACATGGGTCAGTCAAAGATTAGTCTAAAAGAACTGGCCAGCGTTCGACGCAAAATGCCTGAGACCGTTGACGACTATCTGAATAGGTTTAGACTTTTAAAATCTCGTTGTTTTACACAAGTACCTGAACATGAACTCGTCGAAATGGCTGCGGGTGGCCTCGATTATTCGATCAGAAAGAAATTGGACACATCTCATCTAAGGGATATGGCCCAATTAGCTGACAGAGTTCGACAGGTGGAAAGACTTAAAGAAGAAAAATCTACGTCAAGTAGGTTTCATAAAAAAGAAAAAGTGGCTTATGTCGAAGAAGAATTCGACACCACACTTAGTGATGTCGAAAGAGAGGAGATAGACGTAGCTGAACTTAAGCCTGGTCCTCCTTACACCTGTAAAGTGTTAAGGCCTGCAAATGGGGGCAACCCTGTAGAGCCTAAAAATGATAGATTTATGCCTAAAACTTATACATTCGACGTTACTAAATGTGATGAGATTTTCGATCTTTTGGTAAATGATGGCCAAGTATTGGTGCCTAAAGGTTTAAAAGTGCCAACTATTGACCAAAGAAAGAAAAAGGGTTACTGTAAGTTCCATAATTTTTTGGGACATAACACTGACCGTTGTGTACTTTTCAGGGATATTGTACAAAAGGCAATCGATGAGGGAAGGCTGAAATTTGCTGATAAGAAAATGAAGGCGCCTATGCTGATTGACACTGATCCATTACCCAAAGCTGAAGCCATGTATGCAGAACCTTTCGAAACGAATGTAAACATGGTAGATGCTGAAATAGAAGATCCTCCAAAAAAACTTAAATCCTCCACCAAGAAATTGGAGGGTTTTATATATGCTGAAGGGAAGAAGCAAGAGGTAACCTTGAAAGAGTACGATGGGAAGCTACATGCTGTGTACCCAAAAGCTGAAGAGGAATTGATAGACTTCCTCAACAGATGTAAGTGGAACAATTCTGAAGTCATGCTGTGTCCAAGATGCAGTGCTGTTTTCGATAAAGAAGCAGCCAAAGCTGTCGAAGGATACCAAGAGCAGGAACAACGCAAGAGAAAATGGCTTGACAACAGGCCAGATTTTAGCTTCGAAAAGGGAGACCTTCCTTACGAGATTAATGTTTCTACTAAGCCGTCGACAAGTAAGCAACAGTTTGTCAAGAAAACCTCAACCCAGAAGGGGTTCTTGAAGATTTCGCCCGGAAAGTCTTTTGTTCCTAAGTCAAATGCTCCTGTCGGGCAATGGATGTACAATAACAAACAAGCTAGAGCTGTTAAACAGGGTTTGGATGCTGCTAAGTATAATTACCAGAATAATTATAAAGGGAAAAATCCCATGACTAAGACCCAGTGGCGTCGTTACCAGAGACAGCAGAAAAAAAAGAAGGTGCTTGTAGATGTTGATAAAGTTCCAAGTTTTTTGGCAAACAACCGTGTTCCACGAAGCATGGTGACAACAAAAGATGTGGCTGAGAAAACTGGAGATGTCAAAGAAGAGAATGCAGAGGAGAATGGTGTTGTTGCAAGTCAAACAGATGCTGCGAACAAGGATCCAGATAAGAAGGGGTTCGAGTTATCAGCTTCCGCTAAGTCTTTCGTTCCAATGACAGCTCCTACATATGAGAAGTGGATACATGCCGGGTGTAGATATTACAGACATGCTAGTCCTCGTGGTGAAGTTGTTAAAAAAGAGAAGGGCAAAGCTGTTGTTATAGAAAAGCCAAGAAGGCCTGCTCTTGAAAGGATTTTTCCTCCGTTGTCGGAGTTGAAGGAGCAAAACTCTGATTTCGAGGAAGAAACAGAGTCAGATTCTGATTATTCTTTCGACGTTGTTTGCAATGTGGTGTCAATACTACCTGTTGAGTATGATGTCATCACAGTACCAAATGATGTAGAAGAGGATTTTATTGAAGATATGGCTCATCATAAGCCAATGTGTTACTATGTGATGGACGATGGCTGCGTCGAAGAACAGACACCTACCTTTGAAAGGCCAGATATGGTTATGAAAGACCATTTGCCATTGTATGTGCAGGTCAAAGCAAATGGCGTTGGCATAAACAAAGTCCTGGTAGATGGCGGCGCTGCGGTAAATCTAATGCCACAGTGTTTGTTGAAGAAAATAGGTAAATTCGACACAGATCTGAGCCCACACAACGTTGTGTTGAGCAACTATGAAGGGAAGTCTGGCCATTCTTTAGGTGCCATTGAAATAGATTTGGTAGTAGGAACAGTGAAGAGAAAGACTATGTTCTTGGTGATAGCTTCAAAAGCTAATTATAACATGCTCCTTGGAAGAGAATGGATTCATGGAGTAGGTGCCGTACCCTCAACTTTGCATCAACGTTTGGTGATTTGGAAGGAAGATGGTCTGGTTGAAAATATAGAGGCAGACCAAAGTTATTTTGGAGCTGAAGTAAACCAAATAACAAGAGAAAACTTTGAAAAACAAATGGCTAAAATTGCGCCATTTACATCTTCGCCAGCATATACTCCCCATGATAGCACACTTGCTTCAGTAAACTTACATCCAATGTATGGCTTCATGTGGGAAAGACAAATGGTGGGAGATGTAGGTGTTTATCCTGTTCCTCCAACAGGATGGAACACTGATTCTTAAGGATTTGTTTCTTATGTCAGCCCCCAATGCGTGGGACAAGATTACGACTTATATGGCCGAAAACAAGATAAAGGCGGCTATGGAAGCCGAATTGATTCAACAAACAATGGCTGTCGAAGCCAGGGACTCTGAAGAAAAAAACGGCATCATCATAGAAGAAAGACTTGATTGCATTTATGATGATGGGCCATTAGGGTTCGAAAAGGATCCTAGAGATTTGACAAGGCGTATGCAAGCTCAAGACCCATTGGAAGAGGTAGACTTGGGAGATGGCTCAAGGAAAAGGCCAACTTATATTAGTGCATACCTTGATGTCGCATTGAAAGCCCAAGTTATAACATTATTAAGGGAGTTCAAAGACTGCTTTGCTTGGGACTACGACGAAATGCCTGGTCTAAGTCGAGAAGTTGTAGAGATGCAACTACCAATTCGCCCAGGGAAGAAACCGGTGAAACAAATGCCAAGGAGATTTGCCCCTCAAGTGTTGACGAAGATCCAGGAAGAAATCGAAAGGCTATTCAGGAATAAGTTCATCAGAACTGCCAGGTATGTCGAATGGTTAGCTAATATAGTCCCTGTAGTAAAGAAAAATGGCACACTTAGAGTTTGCATAGACTTTAGAGATTTAAATAATGCTACTCCCAAAGATGAATATGCTATGCCTGTGGCAGAAATGCTAATCGATTCGGCAGCGGGATTTGAATATCTCAGTATGCTAGATGGTTATTCCGGGTATAATCAAATTTTCATTGCTGAAGAGGATGTAGCGAAAACCGCATTTCGATGCCCAGGGGCGTTAGGTGTTTACGAATGGGTAGTGATGCCATTTGGTTTAAAAAATGCTGGGGCTACATACCAAAGGGCAATGAATTCTATATTTCATGATTTTATTGACAATTTTATGCAAGTATATATAGATGATGTGGTGGTAAAATCTTCCTCAGAAAATGGTCACTTGAACCATCTTCGACAATCTCTTGAAAGAATGAGGAAATATGGATTAAAAATGAATCCACTAAAATGTGCCTTCTGTGTACGAGCAGGTGATTTCCTGGGTTTCGTAGTGCATAAAAAAGGCATTGAGATCAACCAGAATAAGACTAAAGCTATTATGGAAACGAAGGCTCCTTCGACCAAGAAAGAACTTCAATCATTGCTAGGAAAGATTAATTTTCTTCGAAGATTTATATCAAATCTAAGTGGCAAAACGCAAGCATTTTCGCCATTGTTGAGATTGAAGAAAGAAGACGTGTTCAAGTGGGAACAAGTCCATCAAGCAGCTTTTGATGAAATTAAGTCTTATTTAATGAAACCACCAATTTTATTGCCAGTTATTAGAAATAAAGTGCTAAAATTGTATATAGCAGCTTCTGATAACACAATAGGTAGCATGTTAGCACAAGAGGATGATAATGGTGTCGAAAGGGCCATTTATTACCTTAGTAGAGTTTTGATTGATGCTGAAACAAGGTATAACCCAATAGAAAAGTTGTGCCTTTGCTTGTATTTCTCTTGCACAAAGTTAAAGCAATATATTAAGCCAGCTGATGTATATGTTTATTCGCATTTTGATGTAATTAAGCATATGTTATCAAAACCAATGCTACACAGTCGAATCGGTAAATGGGCTCTAGCTTTGTTAGAATATAACTTAACATATCAACCTCTCAAGTCAGTCAAAGGACAAGTGGTCGCCGATTTTATAGTAGACCACTCTGTTGTCGAAAATACGATAAGTATTGTAGACACGCGTCCTTGGAAGTTATATTTCGGCGGTTCAAGCCATAAAAAGGGAGTTGGGATTGGCATGTTAATTATAACCCCTAATAATATCCCAACGAAGTATAAGTTTCGAATTCAAGAATCTTGCTCCAATAATGAGGCGGAGTACGAGGCTTTAATTGTAGGCCTTAAAATTTTGCTCGAATTGGGGGCAGATCATGTCGAAATAAAAGGTGATTCTGAACTGGTTATCAAACAGTTAACCAAGGAATACAAATGTATTAAAGAACACCTTATAAAGTATTATGTTGTTGCCAACACTATGTTACAGAAGTTTACAACTGTACACCTGGAACATTTACCACGGGTTAAAAATCAAGTGGCAAATGAATTGGCACAAATGGCTTCAGGCTACAAAGTCTCAGCACAAAGCCTAAAAGAGTTGATTGAGATAAAAGACAAACTCGTTTTAGTCGACTCTCTTTCTCATGATACATCTTCAACGTTATTGTCAACACCAAAAACTTGGGGGGCAATAAATACAAGTGAAGAAATTGTCGAAAAACGTCACATTGATGATGATATTAATCTAGCAGAAATTTTTGCTCTTGACAATATGATTGGTAATGATTGGCGGAGGCCTATTGTAGAGTATTTGCAAAATCCTACAGGAAACACTAATAGAAAAGTGAAATACAGAGCTTTAAGTTATGTGATAATTGGAAACGAGTTACTCAAGAAAACTCCAGAAGGAGTGTTATTAAAATGTCTTAGTGAGAATGAGGCATATTTGGCAGTCTCTAATACGCATAGTGGAACTTGTGGTTCACATCAAGTAAGCCACAAAATGAAATGGTTATTGTTTCGACAAGGAATATATTGGCCAACTATGTTGAAAGATTGCATAGAGTTTGCCAAAGGATGTCAGGAATGCCAAAAGCATGCTGGGATACAACGTGTGCCTGCGAGTGAGTTACATTCTATAGTCAAGCCTTGGCCGTTTAGAGGTTGGGCCCTAGACGTAATCGGAGAGATAAAACCAACTTCATCAAAAGGCCATAGATACATCCTTGTGGGGATTGATTATTTTACCAAATGGGTTGAAGCAATACCTCTAGCCAATGTTGATCAAGAGGCAGTTGTAAAGTTCATTCAGAATCATATCATTTATAGGTATGGAATTCCAGAAACCATAACTACGGATCAGGGTACTGTTTTTACTGGTCGAAAAATGGTTGAGTTTGCTGCTGAAATTGGTTTTAAGTTATTGACTTCGACACCGTACTACGCACAAGCCAATGGTCAGGTGGAGGCTGCCAATAAAATCATTATTAATTTGATTAAAAAGCATGTTGGGCGAAAACCCAAAAATTGGCACAATACGCTTGATCAAATATTGTGGGCTTGTCGAACTTCACCTAAAGGATCTATCAACACTACTCCTTACAGGCTAACATTTGGACATGACGCAGTGTTACCTGTTGAGATTTGTTTACAATCAACAAGAATTCAGAGGTAGGAGGAAATTCCCTATGATCACTATTGGAGTATGATGCTCGATGAATTGGTTGATTTAGACGAAGAAAGGTTGTTAGCGTTAGAAATGCTTATTCGTCAAAAAGAAAGAGTAGCTAAAGCTTACAACAAAAAAGTTAAATCGAAAACCTTTGAAGAGGGAGAGTTAGTGTGGAAAGTCTTGTTACCTATGGACAAAAAAGATAGAGTTTTAGGTAAATGGTCACCAGGGTGGGAAGGCCCACTTCGCGTGTTGCAGTGTTTTTCGAATGGCGCTTATGAAGTCGAAGAACTGGGTGACGAAAACAGGATATTTAGAATAAATGGCAAGTACTTGAAACAATATAAGCCAACGCTGAATGAAATAAAAATTGAACAAAAGTAGATAAAGGAAAGTTGTTCAGAAATGGTAATGTAAAGTACGAAAGAAAATTACATAACCATTATCAAATCTCTAAAACTATTACAGAACTTTAAAAATTCTCCAAAGAGGCCTTGCACCTTTCAAGAATGCTAGCACTCAAAGAGATGGAAGTCTCAAGAAGGTTCAAGCTTTTGTCGAGTTCAGAAATAGTAACTTGGCGTTGATTGGCGTTTTCCAAGTGCTCTATGGCTGTCAATGCTTCAGTTTCCTATTGCGAAGAGGAAGATTTTCTCATCCTTTCTTCGACCAAACCTTTCTGGTACTTAGCATTCGACATCTTTGTTTGAAGAATTCTCATCTCTTCATCGTAGCGTTGAATTTCTAGATCCCATTCGACAATCTCTTTTTTAGCTTCTTCTGCTTGTGCCTCAAGAGCTTCAATGTTACTCTGAGCAACCTTAAGAGAGTCAAGTTCCTTCTCACGGAGTTGGACTTCTTGTTCTTTCTTCTTGAGAGTACTAGACCGTTGCTTGAGTAGAAGAGAGAGCTGCTCGAAGAGAGAACCAAACTCGATTGAGAAAAGGAGGAATTCTTGAGGAGGATCTGACCTATTTATCTTCTGAATGAGAGTCTTGATTTCAAGATACTCAGAAGGGTTTTGAGAAAGCCTCGTCACAAGGTCCCCATCTAATATCTTAGCCTTCAATTGTCGGATCAGGTCTTCTGTCGATTCTTGATTAATAGAGGCTAAGGAAGTAGTCGAAGAGCTGTTAGTCAAGTGTGTTGACGAACTTTGAAGACTCAACATAATTCTTAAAGCGGCCAAAGGGCTCTTTTTCTTCATCTCAGAAAGCTCTTGTTCACCGACAGCACTACTAATCGACTCTTTAGCAGAGGTAGTCGGAGTTTTAGATTCAGCTTGGCCAAGATCTTTTTCTCCTACATCAGCCACAGCAAGAGCTTTAGGTTCAGAATTACCAGCATTAGAAGTGTCAGCATCAACAATTGGGAGTTCTGCTTCGACAGGTGGATTAATGGTCTCTACAAAAGTGGTTTCCATGTTTGTTGTCGACGGGGTTTCCGTTGCAACGAGTTCTTGGGCCACATTGTCCATTGAAAGATTTGGGGGGATTTCTTCGACAGCTAGACCAGGTGTTAGTGTAGGCGAAGAAGGCCTAGCAAAAGAAAGCTCTCGTGCTGCAACTTCAGTTAAAGATTCGACAACAGGAGTTTGGACAGGTTCATCTACCTGTTTTCATTAAGTTACGCTATTAGTGTCGAAATTAACGCAGTTGTGAAGCAAACGAAGTTTAAGATAAAATTCAAAGGAATACTTACCTTACGCTTCTTGCCTAAAGGGGAAAGTTGAAATTCGGAAGGCTCTTTGATAGTAATGCCTTTTGTTTCCCTTTGAGGGTCAAGTAAAGTTCTCTTCCTCGACCTCTGTTTAAGAGGAAGATCATCCTCACTTTCGGTGTCCTGAAGAGATAAATCAGTTGACAATGCAGGCAACATTATAGAGTAGGTGATGAACTTAAAAGAGTTTTCGAGTCAAAGAGGAGGTTTATAAACGTTACCTCAGAGATAGAAGAGACAACTTGTTTTCCTCGAATTTTCGTCTTCTGAAGAGGGCTTGGTGCTTTGGATACTTTCTGAAAGAAGAAAAGTTTTCGACATGATTGAGAGTCCTTACTCAGGAAAAAACTTGGAATGAGGTGATAACAATGTACCTTTTGTGAGGTAAGACTCGAGGCAGGGCTTGCTTCAGTTTTCTTCTTGATTTTTGGAGAGGGATTCTTTGTTGTTTTCTTGCTTCCTTTTCCCTTCGACTTGGCTATAGTTTTTTCTGATGTCGGAAATATTGGAAAGCAAGCAATAATTAAATTTGACTACAAGTAGTGAAATTTTAAAGACATAAAAATGGCGAAAAGATACATACCTTTGTGTCGGGAAGGGAAAGCAGACCTCAGTTTCTTCAAGAGCTTTTCGTCAAAAGTGTCAATGGTTCCGCCAGCAGCGTTAGTGTAATACTCGAGCCACCAGTCATGGAACTTGCCAGTACAGGAAAATTTGGGATTGAAGTTGAGAGGCTCGAAATCCAGAGCTTTGTAATGAAACTCTTTGAAAGACCGTTCATAGTCTCGCTCGGTTTCTGGAGTCATAAATTCTCGCTTGTGAAGATGCATGGGCGAAGGTCGAGTTTGGCAGAGGCCAAATTGCCTTGCAAAGTAACTTGGGAAATATCTGCTAATTCTGAAGTTTTCTTTCTTCCTTTTGGGAGCGAGTCTAGTGGAAAGGATGCCTGGGGAAAGGTATGCTTGCCAAATTCTGTTAGTTTCTTCGACATGTTCAGTAGAAGTAGAAGGAAATGCTCTTCTAAACCAAGCAGGCCCATGGGGTCGGTCCAAAAAAGGGGCCATAGAATCTTTGAATTGGGTGCAGTTTAGAAAAATCTCGAAGTAAATACAGAAAGATTCTTCTATAGTAATGCCTATTTCTCTTGACTTCAACTGGGCTAAACGGATACCCTCGGTCCTTCTTGTCTCCATGTCTGGTCGAGCTAGTTTTGGAACGAACAGGCCAAGTCTAGACTCAAAGGTGGCTATGAGCCACAACTGGAACAACCACATAGGACCAGAGACCAGAAAGGAAGTGGTCGATTCATCTTCCTTTAACTCCGCAACAGCATTATCGAGTTGTTGGTGCAGGGTTCCTAAAATTAATTTGGCTAAATTGATGTCTCTCCCTGCATGGAGTTGAGTGGCTAATGGTACATAAGACCTGGTAACTTGAAGAGAACGAGTGCAAAGGACAAACATGGATAGCCAAAGGGTAAGAAAGGCTATATGTTCTGAATCAGATACTTCTTCGGTATCAGTTTGGTGTTGTTCACTAATATAAGGGGCAAAAGCAGCATTTTGGAAGTCGAAATCATAATCTTCGGTGAGAAGCTTAGGGTCGAAAGTTTCACCCAAAGGCTTTAGGTCAGTAATGGCAGCCACGTCTAAGAGAGTGGGGGATAGCATACCACATTTGAGATGGAGACTGTGGGAGGTGCAATCCCAAAATTGCATGGCTGCAAAAATCAAGGTGCTGTTATACTTAGGCCCATACCTCGACAGCTGAGTTAGGTCGAAAATACCCTGCTTCTTCCAGATATTGGCTTTCTTGGCTTCCACTTTGTTAAGCCAATTTATATAGATTTTTTGGTCAACCCTAGGTGCAGACCTAAAAACCCTAGAAGGAGTGACTAGAAAATCTAATTGGAAGGGTTTTTCAAAGAAGATTCTAGGCCGAAGCTTTTGAAGACTAGGGAAAATCTCTTCAACTTCTTCATTTTCTAGCAAGATGTTAGGAAAAGGGCCTAAAAAGGCATGGGTATAAGGTTCAGCAGAAGGAATTAGTACCTGCTTTTGCCAAATGAGTGTTCGTCCATCAGTAAGGGAAGGTTCATCAACAAACTCTTCAACTGGTTGAGCATCTTTAAGTTCGTCGGTTTCTTTCGGGTTGTTGATGGGTTTCGTAGCAGCGTTGGAGGATGAAGCCATGAGTTCAAGAATAGAAATGGAGAATACAAAAGGTTTTGTTTTTTCAGAAATGACTCTAAGGTTTCAAACGAGTAAAGAGTAAAATGAAAGGACTCATTTGCTTTTATATGTTGGCGTGTACAGTGGTTCCCACGATTACCACAACGCACACGTTTGTGACCTTTCAAGGACGTGATGGCCCATCAACTATGCCACGTGACCCAATTAGGCAGTTTATGTTATTCGTGCCGTTTTAGCTGCGCCACTTTATCTGTGCAGGTCATGATGGCACTTTTCTCTCACTATTTAAATGCAGAAGGTAGTTGGAAGCGACGGTTCGCAGTTTTCAAAAAACGTCCTTTCTTCTTATACCTTTCAAACTGTCGAGAGAGACATTTTTTGGGGGGAAATTTGTTACCTCGAGATTTCGACAGTAGTATTTGAATAGGTATTATGAAGGTTCAGTTCCTTATTAATGATACTTTGGAAGTTACATGTCTCATTCAAGTCAATCTGCTACCAGTTTCGACAAAGGAAGTTTTCGAGCGTGGATAGTTAGGAAGGAGTTCGACAAGTCGATGCGTTGATTCTATAGGGAAACAGAGCAAAAGTCTTTTCGACAAAGTGGTGTCCAAGGTTTCGACAAGCAGTTACCAGCGAACCGGTCGAAGTTCGAATTCAAAGAGCAGTTAAGGGCGGTTACTAGCCGTTTATGTGTACCTCTAGTAGTATATATACTATTTTGTAATAGAAAATCAAGGGGGGCACAAATCATTACGCAAGTTACAGAATTCTGAAACTCTAACTTCCAAGCCAAAGCGAAAAACGAGTAGAAGAATCATTGTTCATTGTATGTGATTGTGCACCGTTTCTTCTTTATTATTTTTTCAACTCGATTCGAATTTGTTTACATCTTTGCGAACCATTTACTGCTTCTTTTATTTTAGTTCTGTTTTTATGGTAAACTGTCCCCTTTTCTTTAAACTTCTTCTAATCAAAACACTGGTGTTCAAAGGCAATTGCACAGAGATTTTTCTAGTTTGATCTCGCAAACATTTCTCATAAAACTAGTGATTGTTTGCTAAAAACACCAGCAAACACTTATCTTCACCAATCTCCCACCAACACAACGGAGTTCTACACTTCCTTCCATAAAGTGCTTCAAACGGTGCCATTCCAATGCTGGAGTGGTAACTGTTGTTGTAGGAGAATTCTACTAATGGAAGATGGTCCTCCTATTTTCTCTCGCTATCGAGCACACAAGCCCGAAGCATGTCCTCCAGAGTCTGAATAGCCCTCTCCGTCTGACCGTCAGTCTGAGGATGATAAGCAGTGCTAACCAGCACTCTAGTCCCCAAACCTTCATTCAATGCTCTCCAGAATCTGGAAGTAAACTTGGGGTCTCAGTCTGACACGATACTCGTTGGAACTCCATGCAGTCTGATAATGTTATTCACATATTCATCTACTAACTTGGAAACTTTATAAGTCGAACGTACGGGAATAAAGTGAGCGGAGTTAATCAATCGGTCCACTATTACCCAAATAGAATCATTGCCGGCCTGTCACCTCGGCAAACCCATAACGAAGTCCATGGAGATATCTTCCCATTTCCAAACTGGCACATTTAGCGGTTGTAACTGACCTCACGGTCTCTGGTGTTCCGCCTTAACCTTCTGACAAGTTAAGCACTGAGAAATGAATTCTGCAACCTCGGCCTTCATCCCAGGCCACCAATACATTAACTTCAAGTCTCGGTACATCTTGGTGGATCCCGGATGTACAGAGTACTGACTCCTATGAGCTTCTTCCAATACTTGCCTCTTGATATCATCATCATCGGGAACACAAGTCCTCCCATTACAGCAAATCATGCCATCCCTATCTTCCGTAAAATCTGGCAATCCTCTCTGAGACTGTAACTTCATATCAGCTCCTTGAGCTACACGGATTTGTTCCCTTAACACACGGGCTATCCGTATATGCCGCAACACCATGCGGTCCCTCTTTCTTGCTACCTTGAGCTTCAAGTCTCTGAACGATTCTAACAAAGCCATCTCTTGAATCATTAACCTAGCCGCGTGGATAGACTTCCTGCTTAGAGCATCTGCTACCACATTGGCTTTCCCAGGGTGATATTTCAATTCGAAGTCGTAGTCCTTCAAAAATTCAGTCCATCTTCGTTGCCTATTATTCAACTCCTTCTGGTCAAACAGATACTTCAAGCTCTTGTGATCACTAAAAACTTCGAAACGAGAACCGTAAAGGTAATGCCTCCAAATTTTCAGTGCAAATACAATAGCCGCCAACTCCAAATCATGAGGTGGGTAATTCTGCTCATGAGTCTTCAGTTGTCTAGATGCGTAGGCCACCACATGTTGATTCTGCATGAGAACACATCCTAAACCCTTCCCAGATGCATCACTGTAAATTTGAAACCCCAATGATGGATCTGGAAGAATTAGGATCGGAGCAGAAGTTAACTTTTCTTTCAACCCAAGGAAACATTCTTCACAATCGGCATCCCAAGTAAACGGTTGACCTTTGCGAGTCAATCGAGTAAGCGGAAGTACCAATTGTGAGAAACCTTCAATGAATCTTCTATAGTAACCAGCTAAACCCAGAAAGCTTCTGATCTCAGTCACTGACGTCGGTCGTTCCCAATTCAACACTGCTTCCACCTTGCTAGGATCAACTGCAACCCCTTCCTGGGAAATCACGTGACTCAAGAACTTCACTTCGGACATCCAGAAGTCACATTTCGACGGTTTAGCATAGAGTTTCTTTTCTCGGAGTACTCCTAGGACAAAGCGGAGATGCTGAGCATGCTCCTCAACTGACCTTGAGTAAACCAAGATATCATCAATAAAGACGACCCCAAACTGATCTAGGTAGGAATGGAATACTCTATTCATATAATCCATGAATACGGCTGGAGCGTTAGTCAATCCGAAGGGCATCACCACAAACTCGTAGTGTCCGTACCTCGTACGAAAAGCAGTCTTCGGAATGTCTAAGGCTCTTACCCTGATTTGATGGTACCCGGACCTTAGATCAATCTTGGAGAAAGCTTTAGCACCTCGGAGTTGGTCAAGTAGATTATCTATCCTTGGTAATGGATACTTGTTCTTGATAGTGATTTTATTCAGCTGACGGTAGTCTATGCACAATCTCATGCTTCCGTCCTTCTTCTTGACTAGCAATACCGGAGCACCCTATGGAGAAGCACTCGGTCGAATAAACTTCTTGGAAATTAATTCCTCAAGTTGGGACTTCAATTCCTTCAGTTCGAGAGGAGACATCCTATAAGGTGCTATGGATATTGGCCCTGCACCAGGCGCCAAATCTATAGAGAATTCTATCTCTCGTTCTGGAGGCAAAGAGGAAACTTCCTCTGGAAAAACATCTAAGAATTCATTAACAACTTGAATAGATGATAAATCCAAATCAGCTTCAGTTGATGCAGACAAAATAACAACAAAAGCTTCCGCACCTTGAAATACAGATTGGCTGGCTGAAGCGAACGAAATAACACCATCATCTGCAGGTAGTGAATGTTCCGCTACTTCAGAAGGAAAATTAATTGCACGATTGAAACAGTCAATAGTAATGTGATTGGAAGTCATCCAATTCATTCCCAAAACGATCTCCATCCCCCTCATAGGCAAACAGATAAAATCAACAACAAAATCCCTGCTTCCTATCGTGAGCAGACAGTTAAGGCATAATGATTGGGTTCACACACGACCCTTTGCAGCAGTAAGGATAGTTATTGGCTCGGATATAGGAGATACTATTAATCCTAACCGTTCGATGATTTGGAATGGTCCAACATACCGAGGACTGAGCTTCTTCGCTCGCAAGGCTCTTCCGGTGCCTATGGTTGGAGAAACTTTCAAGAACACATGATCACCAACCTCAAATTCCAACGGTCTCCTTCGGTTGTCAACATAGCTCTTTTGCCGACTCTGAGCAACCTTCATCCTTTCTCGGATTAACTTGATCTTCTCAGTAGTCTCACGAACCATATCGAGTCCCAAAAACTTATCTTCACCAATCTCCCCCCAACACAACAGAGTTCTACACTTCCTACCATAAAGTGCTTCAAACGGTGCCATTCCAATGCTGGAGTGGTAACTGTTGTTGTAGGAGAATTCTACTAATGGAAGATGGTCCTCCTATTTTCTCTCGCTATCGAGCACACAAGCCCGAAGCATGTCCTCCAGATTCTGAATAGCCCTCTCCGTCTGACCGTCAGTCTGAGGATGATAAGCAGTGCTAACCAGCACTCTAGTCCCCAAACCTTCATTCAATGCTCTCCAGAATCTGGAAGTAAACTTGGGGTCTCGGTCTGACACGATACTCGTTGGAACTCCATGAAGTCTGATAATGTTCTTCACATATTCATCTGCTAACTTGGAAACTTTATAAGTCGAACGTACGGGAATAAAGTGAGCGGATTTAGTAAATCGCTCCACTATTACCCAAATAGAATCATTGCCGGCCTGTCACCTCGGCAAACCCATAACGAAGTCCATGGAGATATCTTCCCACTTCCAAACTGGCACATCTAGCGGTTGTAATTGACCGCCCGGTCTCTGGTGTTCTGCCTTAACCTTCTGACAAGTTAAGCACCGAGAAATGAATTCTGCAACCTCGGCCTTCATCCCAGGCCACCAATACATTAACTTCAAGTCTCGGTACATCTTGGTGGATCTCGGATGTACAGAGTACTGACTCCTATGAGCTTCTTCTAATACTTGCCTCTTGATATCATCATCATCGGGAACACAAATCCTCCCATTACAGCAAATCATGCCATCACTATCTTCCGTAAAATCTGGCGATCCTCTCTGAGACTATAAATTCATATCAGCTCCTTGAGCTACACAGATTTGTTCCCTTAGCACACTGGCTATCCGTATATGCCGCAACACCATGCGGTCCCTCTTTCTTGCTACCTTGAGCTTCAAGTCTCTGAACGATTCTAACAAAGCCATCTCTTGAATCATTAACCTAGCCGCGTGGATAGACTTTCTGCTTAGAGCATCTGCTACCACATTGGCTTTCCCAGGGTGATATTTCAATTCGAAGTCGTAGTCCTTCAAAAATTCACTCCATCTTCGTTGCCTATTATTCAACTCCTTCTGGTCAAACAGATACTTCAAGCTCTTGTGATCACTAAAAACTTCGAAACGAGAACCATTTTCAGTGCAAATACAATAGCCGCCAACTCCAAATTATGAGTTGGGTAATTCCGCTCATGAGTCTTTAGTTGTCTAGATGCGTAGGCCACCACATGTTGATTCTGCATGAGAACACATCCTAAACCCTTCCCAGATGCATCACTGTAAATTTGAAACCCCAATGATGGATCTGGAAGAATTAGGATCGGAGCAGAAGTTAACTTTTCTTCCAATAAAAGGAAACATTCTTCACAATCGGCATCCCAAGTAAACGGTTGACCTTTGCCAGTCAATCGAGTAAGCAGAAGTACCAATTGTGAGAAACCTTCAATGAATCTTCTATAGTAACCAGCTAAACCCAGAAAGCTTCTGATCTCAGTCACTGACGTCGGTCGTTCCCAATTCAACACTGCTTCCACCTTGCTAGGATCAACTGCAACCCCTTCCTGGGAAATCACGTGACCCAAGAACTTCACTTCGGACATCCAGAAGTCACATTTCGACGGTTTAGCATAGAGTTTCTTTTCTCGGAGTACTCCTAGGACAAAGCGGAGATGCTGAGCATGCTCCTCAACTGACCTTGAGTAAACCAAGATATCATCAATAAAGACGACCCCAAACTGATCTAGGTAGGAATGGAATACTCTATTCATATAATCCATGAATACGGCTGGAGCGTTAGTCAATCCGAAGGGCATCACCACAAACTCGTAGTGTCCGTACCTCGTACGAAAAGCAGTCTTCGGAATGTCTAAGGCTCTTACCCTGATTTGATGGTACCCGGACCTTAGATCAATCTTGGAGAAAACTTTAGCACCTCGGAGTTGGTCAAGTAGATTATCTATCCTTGGTAATGGATACTTGTTCTTGATAGTGATTTTATTCAGCTGACGGTAGTCTATGCACAATCTCATGCTTCCGTCCTTCTTCTTGACTAGCAATACCGGAGCACCCTATGGAGAAGCACTCGGTCGAATAAACTTCTTGGAAATTAATTCCTCAAGTTGGGACTTCAATTCCTTCAGTTCGAGAGGAGACATCCTATAAGGTGCTATGGATATTGGCCCTGCACCAGGCGCCAAATCTATAGAGAATTCTATCTCTCGTTCTGGAGGCAAAGAGGAAACTTCCTCTGGAAAAACATCTAAGAATTCATTAACAACTTGAATAGATGATAAATCCAAATCAGCTTCAGTTGATGCAGACAAAATAACAACAAAAGCTTCCGCACCTTGAAATACAGATTGGCTGGCTGAAGCGAACGAAATAACACCATCATCTGCAGGTAGTGAATGTTCCGCTACTTCAGAAGGAAAATTAATTGCACGATTGAAACAGTCAATAGTAATGTGATTGGAAGTCATCCAATTCATTCCCAAAACGATCTCCATCCCCCTCATAGGCAAACAGATAAAATCAACAACAAAATCCCTGCTTCCTATCGTGAGCAGACAGTTAAGGCATAATGATTGGGTTCACACACGACCCTTTGCAGCAGTAAGGATAGTTATTGGCTCGGATATAGGAGATACTATTAATCCTAACCGTTCGATGATTTGGAATGGTCCAACATACCGAGGACTGAGCTTCTTCGCTCGCAAGGCTCTTCCGGTGCCTATGGTTGGAGAAACTTTCAAGAACACATGATCACCAACCTCAAATTCCAACGGTCTCCTTCGGTTGTCAACATAGCTCTTTTGCCGACTCTGAGCAACCTTCATCCTTTCTCGGATTAACTTGATCTTCTCAGTAGTCTCACGAACCATATCGAGTCCCAAAAACTTATCTTCACCAATCTCCCCCCAACACAACAGAGTTCTACACTTCCTACCATAAAGTGCTTCAAACGGTGCCATTCCAATGCTGGAGTGGTAACTGTTGTTGTAGGAGAATTCTACTAATGGAAGATGGTCCTCCTATTTTCTCTCGCTATCGAGCACACAAGCCCGAAGCATGTCCTCCAGAGTCTGAATAGCCCTCTCCGTCTGACCGTCAGTCTGAGGATGATAAGCAGTGCTAACCAGCACTCTAGTCCCCAAACCTTCATTCAATGCTCTCCAGAATCTGGAAGTAAACTTGGGGTCTCGGTCTGACACGATACTCGTTGGAACTCCATGAAGTCTGATAATGTTCTTCACATATTCATCTGCTAACTTGGAAACTTTATAAGTCGAACGTACGGGAATAAAGTGAGCGGATTTAGTAAATCGCTCCACTATTACCCAAATAGAATCATTGCCGGCCTGTCACCTCGGCAAACCCATAACGAAGTCCATGGAGATATCTTCCCACTTCCAAACTGGCACATCTAGCGGTTGTAATTGACCGCCCGGTCTCTGGTGTTCTGCCTTAACCTTCTGACAAGTTAAGCACCGAGAAATGAATTCTGCAACCTCGGCCTTCATCCCAGGCCACCAATACATTAACTTCAAGTCTCGGTACATCTTGGTGGATCTCGGATGTACAGAGTACTGACTCCTATGAGCTTCTTCTAATACTTGCCTCTTGATATCATCATCATCGGGAACACAAATCCTCCCATTACAGCAAATCATGCCATCACTATCTTCCGTAAAATCTGGCGATCCTCTCTGAGACTATAAATTCATATCAGCTCCTTGAGCTACACAGATTTGTTCCCTTAACACACTGGCTATCCGTATATGCCGCAACACCATGCGGTCCCTCTTTCTTGCTACCTTGAGCTTCAAGTCTCTGAACGATTCTAACAAAGCCATCTCTTGAATCATTAACCTAGCCGCGTGGATAGACTTTCTGCTTAGAGCATCTGCTACCACATTGGCTTTCCCAGGGTGATATTTCAATTCGAAGTCGTAGTCCTTCAAAAATTCACTCCATCTTCGTTGCCTATTATTCAACTCCTTCTGGTCAAACAGATACTTCAAGCTCTTGTGATCACTAAAAACTTCGAAACGAGAACCATTTTCAGTGCAAATACAATAGCCGCCAACTCCAAATTATGAGTTGGGTAATTCCGCTCATGAGTCTTTAGTTGTCTAGATGCGTAGGCCACCACATGTTGATTCTGCATGAGAACACATCCTAAACCCTTCCCAGATGCATCACTGTAAATTTGAAACCCCAATGATGGATCTGGAAGAATTAGGATCGGAGCAGAAGTTAACTTTTCTTCCAATAAAAGGAAACATTCTTCACAATCGGCATCCCAAGTAAACGGTTGACCTTTGCCAGTCAATCGAGTAAGCAGAAGTACCAATTGTGAGAAACCTTCAATGAATCTTCTATAGTAACCACCTAAACCCAGAAAGCTTCTGATCTCAGTCACTGACGTCAGTCGTTCCCAATTCAACACTGCTTCCACCTTGCTAGGATCAACTGCAACCCCTTCTTGGGAAATCACGTGACCCAAGAACTTTACTTCGGACATCCAGAAGTCACATTTCGACGGTTTAGCATAGAGTTTCTTTTCTCGGAGTACTCCTAGGACAAAGCGGAGATGCTGAGCATGCTCCTCAACTGACTTTGAGTAAACCAAGATATCATCAATAAAGACGACCACAAACTGATCTAGGTAGGAATGGAATACTCTATTCATATAATCCATGAATAATGTATTCAATAAAGACTGTCACTGAGATCGGCAAATAGAGCGGCAATTGGGAGGGGCAACGGGAGTGCCAACGGGAGTGGCAACGAGAGAGGTAACGAGAGCGCCAACGAGAGTGCCAACGGGAGGGCCAACGAGAGTGCTAACGGGAGGGCCAACGGGAATGCATATTTTACCTAAAATCACATTTTCATTTTTCTTCATTTTTACTCCATTATTAACAATATATAGCCTTTTAACAAGTTATTCCCTTTTTTTATTACATTTTGCAACTTTCAACGTATTTATAATTTCATCGGAAATTATAACAAATACAGTATCACCCACGGGTAAAATACTAATAGCCAAGTAAAAAATGGTGGTACACAATATTATAGAAAATAAATGTCGTTCGCCATCTAATATCTATCATCTTGCTTTTCTTAATTATAAAGCAAGTAGCAACATGAAGCTTGTAGAAGATGTGGTTGTGCTCTAGTCTATTCTTCTTCTTTCTTTTACTTACTTGTCTCTATAATAAAAAGGCTTAAATATATGTTTGGCCCATGTAAATATGACCATAATCTATTTACGCCCCTGTAAAAAATTTTTTTTTAAAATGGCACTTGCAAATATTAAGCGTTTATAGTTAAGCCCCTATCTTTCCAAAAAACTGACGTGGCTAACGAAGATGACGCCAGCATGACAACATCAATGATTAACAGAGAAAGATTAACAGAGAAAGATTGAAATGATTCAGTTCCACTCGAGACTGTTCCAACAAAATGGAATAATTAGCAGAGAAAGATTGACACAATTCAAAAACGATAATCTTTCTCTGTTAATCATTCATGATGTCATGCTGATGTCATCTCCGTTAGGCACGTCAGTTTTTTTGATGAAAAGTTAACAGAGGGGCTTAACTATAAACGCTTCATATTTGCAAGGGCCATTTTAATTTTTTTTTTCAGGGGCATAAATGGATTATAGCCATATTTGCAGGGGCCAAACATATATTTAAGCCTAATAAAAACATAGGCCAGCAAAACGACATCTTTAGACATTTTAAAATTTTTCCATTTGTCAAAAATGGGGGCAAAATAGTAAAACAATCACTACGCCAGATCTTTAAAAGAATGGCGCCTTATTGGGTAGCGCTTTTGATTAAAGCGCTGGATAAGCTTAAAACGCGCAGGGAAATGAGCAGCGCTTCTTTTAAAAGCGCCGGCCATAGGAGATCGAAAATGGGCAATGGGCAGCGCTTCTTTCCAAACTCTGCCTATAGGAGGACGAAAATTGGCAATGGGCAGCGCTTTTTACAAGTGCTGCCTATGGGGAGGACGAAAATTGGCAATGGGCAGCGCTTTTTACAAGCGCTGCCTATGGAAGGACGAAAATTGGCAATGGGCAGCGCTTTTTGTAACACCCCCTTTCTAATATTCCATAATTTAATAAAATCAGAGTTTTTTTTTTTTGATTTAAAAACAAACACAAGGGAGTGCTACACTAAACTCCAATTCAGCCAAACAGCTACAAACAATATAGTCCAACAAAATAATAATCATGATACATAGCACCATAGTCAAAGGGGCAAGCCCACAATCACCTGTTTAGTTTACATCACTGAATAAAATCACCAACCCGGCGGACTGATAACAGTTTAGACATAGTCAAATGCACCACCAAAAATAAAAGTCTAATGACATCAAATAAGTGACAAACAACAAAGACGCCCCCCCGGTGCTACGTATCAGAGCATGACACACCCTAACTATGAGAAGGCCTGAGGATACCTTCACTCGCTATCACCTGCACGTTGCCGACATGAGAAGCAACATAAAAAGCAGTAGGGTGAGTCTCTTTTCATAATCAATAACATATAGAATAAATGTCATATTAGGAAGGCAATTAGGGACACCAAATTTACAACAAGGGCAGCAACATCACCAAATTACAATCACCAAGCAACACACCCAATGTATGATCAATGCATGAAATGCAAACCCAAACACCACGGGCCATGCATGTGGATCCATTAGGCCGAAGCCTCTGCTCACCAAATGCATATGGTCTATGAGACGCAATGAACAATGCATCATACACACCAAAACACACCAAGAGAGCAACAAACATAATCACCAAATAATCCCCTCTCACCATAACCCAAAACTCCAAGGGTCTATGCTTGAGGATTCATCACCAAATAAACTCACCAATAAACTCACCAAATAAACTCGCCAGATAGATTCACCAACACATCAATACCAACTCCATTAAATCATTTTAGGACATTGACACGGAATAGGAGAAAGAGAGTAAAAATTGCAATTAGACACTTTGAATGTAACACCCCGGTATTTCTTTAACAAAGAAACACCTAAATATACAATTTGGTATAAATCAGATATACATCTTACAAGAAACAGCGGAAACTAATAAAATAAATAATACAAGCTCGAGTCATACGACCGAATACAGAGACAACTACAAAAGAACAAGGACAATAATAAATGAATCAATCTTCAATCTTCTCATCGAACCCGACAACCAACTGTACCGCCTGCTGTCCTTATAACCTGTTCTCTGTAAAACAACAAATATGGATTGGGTGAGACAACTTGTCTCAGTGAGTCCTACCGTGCCCCCTCACCGACACTCGGTTCAATTATTAAACCGTTTTCAAAAATTATTAGCTACCACGAGCTTATAATCGAAATGCCAAGCAAATCGTGTTCAGTAAGAAGTCTTATTTTTATAAGCATAAACCGACTGCAATCCGTGCTAATCCCGGCAGCTTTTAAGAAGTCTTTTAACACCATAGCTTAACCGACTGCAATCCATGCTAATCCCGGTAGCTATATCTTTTAACATAAGCCGACTGCAATCCATGCTAATCCCGGCAACCCGTGAGTTGACCACGCCAAAACACATTCAGGGCCTAGGTAAGGGGTCATGACTACCCTCCCTAGTATGCTACTTGTCGGATCGTCACCCGACGCGATATATGTATTACAATACATATCGATTCTCGAGAGTTAGATAATATATATATCTATTTGATCACCAAGGATCTATCACATATGTTTATTTGATAATTTATATCTTATTGACTTATAACCCGTTTTGATGAATTTATAAACATCCGGCATTATAATCATATTGTAACGTATTATTGACTTATAACCCGTTTTGATGAATTTATAAACATCCGGCATTATAATCAATTTCAATTAACATATATAAATATATATATTCAGTCAGTCCATCAGACGGTGTACCCACACGTATACTAGGGTTTCGGTTTTTCAATCAAATATGCTTTTGAAACTCTTTTTCAAAATAATGCGTGGAACAAGTTCAAAATTACGGTTGTCAGTAAGGCAATATCCTTAAAGTAGGTTGGGGAGAAAATTAGAAGTGATTCGGGATCGAAAGGAGCGACGAAATGAGAAATCGGAGTCCGGTAACAGCAGCTCACGCACGGTCCGTGCCCAGGGGCGCACGACCCGTGCGTGATTTACCAAAATCACACAGCCAACCCGAAGAGGACGCACGGTCCGTGCCCAGGGGCGCACGACCCGTGCGGCCTGTTCTGTTACCGAATTCTAGTTTCTCATTCCGCTTTCCATTTCTCGCCCAAATCGAATTCCGATCGTTCTCCAACCTGAAAACGGATTTAATAAACAACATTCCAGACCATATTCCAGTGAAAGCACTTAAAATCACAATTTTCGTAAATTGTTCAACAATTCAATAAATACCGTAAAAACGCGATATTGCTCAAAACGGTTTTCGGTTCAAAAATCTTTCGAAAATTGATAATTGCCTTATGACTCAAAACCGATATATTTTCAAGACATGTAAAAATATCCCTATCCGTGAGTAGAACTCACCCGGTTGACGAGTCCCCGAGAAGTCGCGTCCTCGCTCGAACAACCGAACCGTTAACCACTCGAACAATCCCCGTAGTCACGTACACGCTCCAAGTGCCTCCGCATCTGAACTCGATGGGTCCCACATGCACAACCAGTAACTAAGTCAATCATTCTCGCTACTGGACCCCACTTCAATATATCGAACTGATGGCGTTCGAGACTTCGGCGAATCGAACTCAAATTTGACGAACGGCATACTAGCTTCCATTTCCATTTCCCAGAATCAGGACCCAATTTTGCAATAAGCATAACTTGGTCAATCTGTGACCAAATATACTCAAATCAGTGCCCATTGTGAAGATAATTTCGTCTACTTTCATATGGAAGAAGTTTCACGCGCATGCATCCAGTAGATTGAGAGATATCACCGAAACTATGTGACTAGTTCAGTACAGTGGTAGATTCTGAAACCGTAACTTGGGGACATGATATCTCCTTCATTTCTCCATGAAATCATACGGTTCTTGTGCCCAAAATGAAGAGCTTCGAGTCTAGTTTCCAGAGGAACAAGAATCACGATCATCGGAGTTGTGTATAGTGAGATACGATGAAAACAATGTAGGTGTGTAAAACGGGTTTTACCCAGAATTTTGTTGAACTTGCATCTTCACCTTCTAAAAGCTTGATACTTCATCCATGGTGAAGATTGTTAGAGGTGGGATGAAGGGTGGAAAATGCTCTCATTGTATAGAGGAGGAGAAAGGAAAGAGATTGGTGAAATTTGCATCTACATGCATTGAGAGTTGGTGAAGATCCTCCATCCTCTTCCTCTCACCCTCACTCTCGCCTCTCCCTCTAATTTTTCCCTAAGAGCTCTTTTTCTTTTCCTTTCTTTCTGGTGTTCAGCAAAGTGAGATAGAGTTCTAAAAAGGGGAAAAGACATAAATACCCTTAAGTAATTTCCTTACTTTAATACACTTCTAAATCACCACTAACCCATAATTTCCTTCAAAATTCTTGTTTATGGTCTTGTGGAATTGAGGAATGTGTTTGATGTTGGGTAGTTTGGGTTAAAGGTTTAAAGGGTTTGGAAATGACCAAAATGCCCTTACACCTTAATTCTTGGTTTTGAGGCTAAAACCCCAATAATCTTATGGTTTTTCGCTCGGCATAGGTTTTCTCGACTAATCCTCATTCGAGTCGAGACTAACTGCTCACTCAATTGATATGTCTTCGATGTGAGGTGAAAAGACGATTTTACCCTTCAGCTGAATTGTTCAATTAAATTATGACTAAGCCACAATTAAATGTAGAGTAGGATTTCTTTGGACTCTTCTTCGACTATTAATCCCCGAGACACAACCAATTATTCCCACAAATAATTACTCGGTCTTAGGCATCATAGTACGAGTCTTTAAAAATTAGGGATGTTACATTGAACAACTTCAGTCCAGGACCATCAGGAAAATAATCCATTTTTGCCTAAAACCAGAATATTTAGGTAGACATCGGAATTAGCTTCGAAACGCATTTTGAACCGTCCAATTTAGACACCCGAGTCAAAAGATATTTAGAAAACAAATTTGGGAACAACAGCGACACCCTGGGCTACGCGAACACGGCAGCCAGAATTCGGCGAATTAGTTAAAATAGTAAACGACATCGGATTTCAACAAACGACCCCTCTACAGAAACCTGAGAATGTCTAGTTCCTGACTATGGTTTTCTTTTTTCGAAACAATGAGCCAATTAGTACAGTTTCAACAAACAAGTATCAGGGTTCAGAAAATGGAACAGCCACCATGACCTAACTTGTGGCACCTCTAGAATGATCAAAACTCAGCCAAAAGACATGGGGTTTGTGCCCAAACGAAGGAAATTGAATCTAGTTTTCAAAGAGACAGGAACCATTCAAAACGGAGTTCATATGAAAACTTTATAACCGAAATACCGAACCTAGACACAGAATTACTCCAGGATATTTTCTTAAATTGTGACACCTATATCTCGAGCCACACGACTCCAATTTCAATCAAACCAGTGCCAAATTAAAGATAAATAAGTCTAGTTTCTAAAATGGTAAACCACATAATTTTCGGACCACCCGATTAGACGTAGCATCAAAAGGAACGAGCCTGTATCCAGAATTTCCCAACAGTAAGTTTTTAACACCATAATTTCACAATTAACACCAAATTAATTCACCAATCATATTTTAATCATCAATTCATTACGCCAACTATTCAAATCACTAATATAAGCATAAATCATCATGTTCATCACCAAAAACCAGCAAACCAAACATCAATTAAATCATCAAACAAAACATCGAACACATGGCAAGCAAGGCATATTCTTAGCAACAAACAACAATTCTCTCATGACTCCAACACATAAAATGCTCACAACAACACACAAAATCAGTCAACCAAACACCCTAATACCTATCCCACATACCATATTCAGCCCACATGTTATTAAGAAGGAAAAGAAGAGCCCCCTAACCTTTAGGAATTCGAAATGCAAGGCACCCCTCCAAGAAATAACCAATAAATCTTCCTCTTGCTTGAGCTTCCACAAGATGCCTTTTCTTCCCTTTGTTTTTCTTCAAAAACTGTAGCTTCCTCCTTCTTTTCTCTCAACCCGTAGCCTCCTCTCCTCTCTCCCTTTCTATTCTTTTTCTTTCCTTTGGTTATATGACACAAATGAAAATAAAACCCTAAACCCCTAAGGTAAACACATACCCTTCGAGACCTTTGGCCAATTAATGGGTCATGGGCCTCTCATTGCACCTCTTTGATTTACTCATACACCTCCTGAATAAAATAAATCTCTAATTTAATTAATCTACTAAATAAATATTGTAAACCCTTGAATTAATTCATTAGCTTAAATTAAATATTGTAAGCCTTAAATAACTCAATTAAAGAAAATAATTAAATTATTTTGGGGCGTTACAACTCTCCCCCACTTAAAGGAATTTCGTCCTCGAAATTTTTATCCGCCAAGGCTAACACTCTCCCACCAATGACTAAGCCATCTAGACAACTAATGCTATCCATCGTGCTGATCACCATTTCTCGGATTATCGGCGGTAAGTGATTGGGCGGCCGTCCCTCCTACTTATTTAGCCAGGTAACTTTGAGAAATAACAACCAGACACCTCCTCTCCCGAAGGACCCCTCGATAGGGATTTGAGCGTAATCACGTTGGTACCACGTGATCACCCCCAAGCCCTATCAAAGTTCCTCCCCAATACGACATGCTAAGATTCCGCTGCGCTACTCTGATAAACTAGCTTGCATTCTACCTCACTCATCTACCCTTAAGGATAACAAAATTCATCAATCATCACAGCATCACAATGAAGTTCACAGAGTGCATAACAGTTGTACAACAAGCTACATAATTTAACAACACGCCAACAACATCAACAAACAGCTTTGCCACTCAGGCGACATCAACAACTAAAATTGCCACTCAGGCAACATCAACAACGACAAACCAACAGCAAGGCAACATCATCAACAACAACAACGCATGGGGCATAGTAGCGGCGTACTAATCAATAATGGCCATCGGCCCACAACAACAAATCAACAACACTATAACTTGGGCCATTCGGCGGTACCCAAGACAACACATAAACATCAACATTATTAACGAGGCAACCACAAGCAACAACAAAGCAACAAGGCGGAGACAACTCCGGGACCAACCCTCCCATGACAACAACTTGGAGACAAGAGTCCGGGACCAACAATCCCATAATCAATAACACATCAGCAAATTCGGGCACCAAGGCGCCGACACTGCAGCAACGACTTGGGGCACTAAGCCACCGACAACACAATAACAACTTGGGGCTCTAAGCCACCGACAATACTACAACAATTTAATTCGACCGACACGCCTAAAAATCAACGACACCAGAAACAGCCAATTTTGCCTTGAAATTAGAATATTCAGTTAGGCCTCTGAATAAGCTTTCCGAAACATTTTAGTTTACTCAAATCGGACTCCTGGGTCAAAAGATATTGCAAAAACATTTTTCCGTTACAATGACAGCATAAACTAAGCAACGCAGGAAATTCCAGCACTCACACATAAACTTCAACAATTTATTTACCCTATCAAACGACAGCGGAATTTAGCAAACAACCCCTCTACGGAAAGCTTACGGAGTCTAGTTTCTGGCTATATTTTTAGAATTTCAAAATGATGAGTCCAATAGCACAGTTTTCGCAAACAAGGCGGTAGGTCCAGAAAATGGGGCAGCGACTGTGTCCAAAGTTGTGACTCTTCTACAATGACCCAAACAAACCCAAATGACCTGAAACTTCAGCCTAAACAGTAAAACATTTTGTCTAGTTTTCAAAAAAATTGGATTCATTCGGAAAGGAGTTCATTTGAAAACACCACAATCAAGATACTGACTCTATGTCCAGACGGTCCCCAGAATTTTATCTTAACTTGTGAAGCCCATAACTGGAGCTATACTACTCCAAATGCGACCAAACCAAAGCCAAAATGACAAGCATTCAGTATAGTTTCTAAAATTGTAAGTTATATGATTTATCAACCAGTAAAACAGTCCCAGTTTAGCCGAAAGTCAAACTTACTCAGAAAGTGCCTACACAGTGAGCTTAGCAACAAATTAAGAATCCAAGCAGCCACAAATTCAGCCATCAAGCATAGTTTAAACTTCCCAATAATCATATACCAACCAACTAAAATACATCAACCACTTTAACACACTCGCTATGTAAATTACAAGCAATACATATTCCATATAAATCAAACAATACGTAGAGCACACAAGGTTTCATACATACTAATACATTTTTGCTCCCAAAGAAACCCAATACTAGTTTCAAAATCGTCATTAAATCATTTTTGACAAGGTTTTTAAAATCGACACAACAACAAATCATTACTCTTTTTCAAATAAAACCAACTAGAAAAATCATTTTCCAAACCAACCAAAACTTCACCTCCATACTTCCTCATTTAAAATCCTAAGTCAAAAATAATTTTATTTCCTTTGATCTCCGCCACATCAACACCCACGTTCATTCATTTAAAAATAGATTTTATTACAAATTTTAGTATCCAACCGTAAAATCGTCCATTAGACATTTCAAAAACAATTTCAGAAATCATTTTACTTTTCAGATCACAAAACTGCATAGCACAAGGCATTAGTATTACTCAAATAAAACGGTTTTCAGAAACAGCAACAATTCTCGAAAACAGTTTTTCAAACAAAAAAAAACAGCAACAATTTTCGGAAATAGCTTTTTGCAACCAACAGCAATTAAACCGCAACAGCACAGTAATTTCAGCAACAATGATTAAACAGTAGCAGCAACTTGGTTTAAATTAAAACAACAACGGCACCTAATTAGCACGATAAAATAGCACAGTAATCAGTTTTCAGTGACACAGCAAGCAGCAATAAACAAACGGCAACATCAATAGTAGTTTCAATAACAACAGTACACAATACCAGTAGGGGCATCTGTAACACCCTAAAATTATTTAATTAATTTATTTAATTAAATAATTGGGGATTTAAATTAAATTATTTGATGTAACTCAATTAATTAGAATTTGTGCTAATTTGCGTAGGAAGCATTAGGAAATGGAGGTGCCAACCCTAATGGACTTGGGCCTAAGTGAGAAGCCCAAGCCCACCATTCTTATCATATGCGAAGGGGAGTAGCGCATAGGGGGTAGGGTTTTTGCTAGTGTTTGCGAAAAACCAAAAGAAAGAAGAGCGTGAGTTAGAGAGAAAAGCAAGGAGGCGCCGTAAGGAGAGAAGAGGAAGAGGAGAGAAATCGCAACAAAGGAAGAGCAAGAACGTGATCTTGTTGCTGTGGTCCTGTACGTGACTATCTCCGGAGCCTCCGTTCTTCAATTTCGAGGTTAGGGGAGCTCTATCACTCTATCTAATAGTTTATATGATGGGTTCTAGATCTAGGATTTGTATTAGAACCGTATGATTCTTGATGTTCTTGGCGTGTTTGATGTTCATTACGTTCTTGACGTTCTTGATGTTAACTTTCGTATATATATATATATGGGTCTATGCGAATTTATCTATTGCTTGGGTTGATCCACGAATTTCGTTATTGGTGATGTTTTGCGTATGTGATGAGAATTAAAATGTTAATCTATGCGTTGGTTGTTGAAGGATGTGGTCGCATGAGGGGTTGATGGTGTTGGGCGCCTAGGGCGCCATGATGAGGCTAGTGATGTTGTTTGGTTTTTAATTGAGTTTTGATGAAATTGAGTTTTAGTGTTAATTTTGAATGAGAAAAGTGGGTTTTTGTGTTGCTGGAAAATTTTTGAGTTTTTATAACTTCAAGTTGTCAAGAAAAACCAAATTTTAGTGTTAAAGAAAGTGTTGAACAAATTCTGGCTATGTTGCTGTTTTCTGGGCGCTGGGTGCTTGAGCAGGGCGCTGGGCGCCTGATGGAGTGTGTCGCTGTGTGTGTCTGGCGCGCCTGGGCGCTGGGCGCCTGGGGCGTGCGTGTTGCGCTTTGCGCCTGGGCGCTAGGCGCCGTGTCTTGTTTTGTTGCGCTGTGCGCGCGTTGTTGCTCCCTGGGCGCATGGCGCCCGTGTCTGTGTTGCTTTGTGTTGTGCGCGCCTGGGCGCCGGGTGCCTGTGTTGCCTGGGCGCCTAAGGCGCCAATTTTCAGAACGACGTCTAATTTTTCCCAAACTTCTTTTTATTATAACTTTTGACTCCGACGTCCGTTTCGAACGATTCAAAAAGTGTCGTGAAGCTTTTTCCGCTGTCCATTTGTGTGTTCAATTTTTAAAATGGAAAATTATTAATTTCTGACTGTTTGTGGGCGCCCAAGTGGCTGTCCCCGGTGATCGTCCCAGTGACATTGAAAAATGACGTGGAACTCTTTTAAAATCCCTTTTGGTGTATAAACAACAGTTTTAAACACGGTAGTGTCAAAATGACTCTTTTGCCCCTAGTGGCCAAAGTTAATGATAATGATGTGTAAATGACGAGGATGCCCTTGGTGGCTAGTCAAATGACTGTTTTGCCCCTAGTGGCCAAAGTTAATGATAATGATGTGTAAATGACGAGGATGCCCTTGGTGGCTAGTCAAATGACGTTTTTGCCCTCAGTGGCTAATGTTTGAGTTAGATGATGTTTATGTGTAAGTGTCAATTGGGGCCTGAGTGGCTAAGTGAGGTTAAGGTCTAAGTGGCCTAGTGATGTTGTGTGATGATTATGAGTTTGGCAGGTGCTGTGCTCCGTGCGAGCAAACAGGTAAGTGATGGGTCACATTGTTGACTATGATCTGAGTAATTGTGTGATTTTGTGAAGTGAGTGGTGCATGTCATAGAGTCTCATGCCCATATGCATAAAACCCAGTGATGTTTTGAGGCCTGAGTGGCTAAGTGATGATGAGGCCTGAGTGGCTAAGCGACGTTTTGTGAAAAGGTACCTTCATGCACATACCCGCGAGTGGGTTGCATTTCATAAACCTACACGACATGAGATGAGTTTGTACACGATGTGAATGATGACTGTGTTGTGGATGTTTTGTGTATTGGATGCTGATTATTCTATTGCGTAGCCTGTGATTAGTGCTTATCATGTTTTCTATTATATAGACTGAAATGATGCTCACCCTTTCCTGTTTGAATGTTGCCCTCGTGTTGGTAACGTGCAGGTGATTCCCAGTGAAGGTATTAGCTTCATTTTTCGAGTCGAGTCGTCATGCTCTGATACGTAGCACTCAGGGGGGATAATGAACTCGGCCTTTATTAATGATTTTTGTTTATTTTGTCCATGTGGACTATTTGGTTATGTTTTACAAATTTCCGCTGCGTAGTTGTTTGTGTTATGAGAGGTTTTATAAGCGACGTTAACCATGAGGTTTGAGTTTTTGATATTGTGATGTGCTACGTGGACGTATTAATTTGAGTTAAACGTTTTTTTAAAGTTGGATAAGCGACGTTTGATTTGAGTACGTGTAACATTTCCTGTGAACGAGATTTCTTTTCAAACTCTGATTTTTATAAACAAATTGACGGGTAGAAAGGGGTGTTACATTAGTGGTATCAGAGCAGTTCGGTCTGTCCGGCCAATGTTGTCCTGTCATAGTGTCTTATGACATTAGATTAGTTCTAAATCTTTAGTTTGTGCTGCAGTGATAGTTCGTAATGGCTGGAAGAAACGACGCTGCTCTTGCTGCTGCATTGCAAGCTATGGCTCAGGCTGTGCAGGGTCAGCAAAATGTTGGTGATAATGCTGGTTTTAGGAGTCTGACTACCTTCCAGAGGGAGAATCCGCCCACCTTTAAGGGCAAATATGATCCAGATGGTGCTATGGCTTGGCTGAAGGAGATCGAGAGGATTTTCAGGGTGATGGACTGTACTGTTGAGCAGAAGGTCCGCTTTGGTACCCACATGTTAGCCGAGGAGGCCGACGACTGGTGGTTGGCTACTAGGCAGAGGTTAGAGGCTGTGCAGGAAGAGATTACTTGGGAGGTTTTCAGCAGGGAATTTCTGAGAAAGTATTTTCCTGAAGACGTCCGCGGGAAGAAAGAGATAGAGTTTTTGGAGCTGAAGCAGGGTGGTATGTCTGTGACTGCCTATGCGGCAAAATTTGTGGAGCTAGCCAAATTTTATCCACATTACAGTGAGGCTACAGCTGAATTTTCTAAATGCATCAAATTTGAGAATGGGTTGAGGCCTGATATTAAACAGGCCATTGGTTATCAGAAGATTCGTGTGTTCGCAGATCTGGTTGACAGTTGCAGAATTTTCGAGGAAGACAGTACTGCTCGCTACAAAGCTACTTCTGAGAGAAAGGGCAAGTTTCAGAGTCGAAGCAAGCCGTATGAGGTTCCTGCGGGTAAGAGTTATCAGAAGGCTGCTGGAGGTAAGGGTCCTAGTGGGGGAGATGCCCCTGCTAGCATTGTCTGTTATAAGTGTGGCAAGCCTGGCCACAAGAGTACTACGTGCAGGTCGGATGATAGGAATTGCTACCGTTGCGGTAAAAAGGGTCATATGGCAGCCGATTGTAAGGTCAAGGATGTGGTGTGTTTCAACTGTGGTGAGTCTGGGCATATCAGTACGAAGTGTACAAAGCCGAAAAAGGAAAGGTCTACTGGGAAGGTATTTGCATTGGCAGGAGAGGAGCCTGAGGATGATGATGGTCTGATTAGAGGTACGTGTTTTATTAATGGTACTTCTCTGAAATCTCTTATTGATACTGGTGCTACCCATTGTTTTATTTCTGTTGATTGCTGTAAAAGATTGAGTCTTGTTTTATCTGCTATGTGTGGGGATATGGTTGTCGATACTCCTGCGAAGGGGTCGGTGATTACGTCCCAGGTGTGTTCTCAGTGTCCCGTGTCGATTTTCGGCAGGGACTTTATTGTGAATTTTGTCTGTTTGCCGTTGAGAGGTCTGGATGTAATCTTAGGCATGGACTGGTTAGAGAATAATCACGTTCATATCAACTGTCGTAGCAAGTCGGTTAGTTTCGGTGAAGAAAGTTCGGTTTTAGTGTCTGCTGACCAGTTGAAGAAATTGAAGAAAGAAGGAGTTCAGTTATTTGCGTTGATGGCTTCGTTGTCTGCTGAGAGTCAGGCTGTTATTGAAGAGCTGAAGGTAGTACGCGAATTTCCTGAAGTATTTCCTGATGAAATCCCGGGTGTGCCACCGGAAAGAGAAGTTGAGTTTTCGATCGATCTTGTACCTGGTACGAGGCCTGTGTCTATGGCACCGTACAGAATGTCGGCGTCGGAATTGTCTGAGTTGAAGACGCAACTTGAAGAATTGCTTGAGAAAAAGTTTGTAAGACCGAGTGTATCACCGTGGGGAGCTCCGGTATTGTTAGTGAAGAAGAAAGATGGGAGCATGAGGTTATGTGTGGACTATCGTCAGTTGAATAAGGTAACTATCAAGAATAAGTATCCGCTTCCGAGGATCGACGATCTGATGGATCAATTAGTAGGTGCTCGTGTTTTCAGCAAAATTGATTTGAGGTCCGGATATCATCAGATTAAAGTAAAGGATGAGGATGTTCAGAAAACGGCGTTCAGAACGAGGTATGGGCATTATGAGTATTCAGTGATGCCGTTCGGTGTGACCAATGCTCCTGGTGTATTTATGGAATATATGAACCGTATTTTCCATGAATACCTAGATCGGTTTGTGGTAATCTTCATAGATGATATTCTAGTTTATTCTAAGTCAGATGAAGAGCATGCTGAGCATCTGAAGTCAGTGTTGGAAGTTTTAAAAGAGAAAAAGTTGTACGCCAAGTTATCGAAGTGTGAGTTCTGGCTGAAAGAGGTGAGTTTCCTTGGGCACGTGATTTCTGGTAATGGTATTGCGGTTGATCCGGCAAAAGTAGAAGCAGTGTTGGAGTGGGAGTCTCCGAAGTCCGTAACAGAGATTAGAAGCTTTTTGGGTTTGGCTGGGTACTACAGGAGGTTCATCGAGGGTTTTTCCAAGTTGGCCCTCCCATTGACTCAGTTGACTTGCAAGGGTAAAGTTTTTGTTTGGGATGCTCGATGCGAGGAAAGTTTTATGGAACTGAAAAAGAGATTGACGACGTCGCCTGTTTTGACGTTGCCTAATCCAGAGGAACCGTTCGTTGTGTATTGTGACGCATCGAAGATGGGTCTCGGTGGTGTGTTGATGCAGGATAGGAAGGTCGTTGCGTATGCGTCGAGGCAATTGCGGATTCATGAGAAAAATTACCCTACGCACGATTTAGAGTTGGCTGCTGTGGTTTTTGTGCTCAAGATTTGGAGGCACTACCTTTATGGTTCAAGGTTCGAAGTGTTCAGTGATCATAAGAGTCTAAAATATCTGTTCGATCAAAAAGAGTTGAATATGAGACAGCGTCGGTGGTTGGAACTCTTGAAGGATTATGACTTCGGTTTGAATTATCATCCCGGCAAGGCTAACGTCGTGGCTGATGCTTTAAGCAGGAAGTCCTTGCATATGTCGGCTATGATGGTGAAGGAATTAGAGTTAATTGAAGAATTCAGAGATTTGAGTTTGGTTTGTAAGATGACACCTCGCAGTGTCAAGCTGGGAATGCTAAAGATCGACAATGAATTCCTGGGCAGCATCAGAGAGGCTCAGAAGTCAGATGTTAAGTTAGTGGATTTAATTAATGGGGTTGGTCAATCTGAAGATGAAGAATTCAAATTAGATTCCAGTGGTGTGTTGAGGTTCCGGGGTAGGATCTGTGTTCCTGACGATGAAGAGATGAAAAAGGCAATTTTAGAGGAAGGTCATCGTAGCAAGTTGAGTATCCATCCTGGAGCAACGAAGATGTATCAAGATCTGAAAAAGATGTTTTGGTGGTATGGTATGAAGAGAGATGTGGCGCGGTTTGTGTATGCCTGTTTGACCTGTCAGAAATCTAAGGTAGAGCATCAGAAGCCTGCAGGGCTAATGCAACCGTTGGAAATTCCAGAGTGGAAATGGGATAGCATAGCAATGGATTTTGTGACGGGGTTACCGAATACAGCTAAGGGTCATGACGCTATTTGGGTGATCATTGGTAGGTTAACGAAGTCTGCTCACTTTATTCCTATTAATATCACTTATCCGGTGTCGAGGTTAGCAGAGGTATATGTCAAGGAGATTGTGAGGCTGCACGGTGTTCCGAAGAGTATTGTGTCAGATAGGGATCCGAGGTTCACTTCCGAGTTTTGGAAGAGTTTACAGAAAGAATTGGGTTCTAAGTTAAAAATGAGTTCGGCGTATCATCCCCAGACCGATGGTCAGTCAGAGAGAACAATTCAGTCGTTAGAGGATTTGTTGAGGGCTTGTGTATTGGAACAGCGGGGTTCATGGGATTCATATCTTGCGTTGATTGAGTTTACCTATAACAACAGTCACCATTCCAGTATCGGGATGGCACCGTTTGAAGCATTGTATGGTCGAAAGTGTAGAACGCCATTATGTTGGTATGATTCGGGGGAAAGTGTGGTGTTGGGACCGGAGATTGTCCGGGAGACTACAGAGAAGATCAAGATGATCCGTGAGAAGATGAAGGCTTCGCAGAGTCGTCAGAAGAGTTATCATGACAAGCGGAGGAAGGATTTAGAGTTTCAGGAGGGTGAGCATGTGTTCTTGAGGGTTTCTCCTATTACCGGTGTTGGTCGGGCGTTGAAATCGAAGAAGCTCACTCCTCGATTTGTTGGTCCTTATCAGATATCCGAGAGAATTGGAAATGTGGCTTATAGAGTGGCTTTACCGCCAAATCTTTCGAACTTGCACGACGTGTTTCACGTGTCGCAACTTCGGAAGTATGTTTCGGATCCATCTCATGTGATCCAAGTGGACGATGTAGAGGTGCGGGATAATCTCACTGTGGAGACGATGCCCGTGAGGATTGAGGATCGTGAAGTGAAGGCGCTTAGAGGCAAAGAGATTGCATTAGTGAAAGTGGTCTGGCTAGGAGCTGCCGGTGAGAGTATGACTTGGGAGCTAGAGAGCAAGATGCGAGAGTCCTACCCAGAGTTGTTTGACCAGGTAAATTTCGAGGACGAAATATTCTAAGTGGGGGAGAGTTGTAACACCCTAAAATTATTTAATTAATTTATTTAATTAAATAATTGGGGATTTAAATTAAATTATTTGATGTAACTCAATTAATTAGAATTTGTGCTAATTTGCGTAGGAAGCATTAGGAAATGGAGGTGCCAACCCTAATGGACTTGGGCCTAAGTGAGAAGCCCAAGCCCACCATTCTTATCATATGCGAAGGGGAGTAGCGCATAGGGGGTAGGGTTTTTGCTAGTGTTTGCGAAAAACCAAAAGAAAGAAGAGCGTGAGTTAGAGAGAAAAGCAAGGAGGCGCCGTAAGGAGAGAAGAGGAAGAGGAGAGAAATCGCAACAAAGGAAGAGCAAGAACGTGATCTTGTTGCTGTGGTCCTGTACGTGACTATCTCCGGAGCCTCCGTTCTTCAATTTCGAGGTTAGGGGAGCTCTATCACTCTATCTAATAGTTTATATGATGGGTTCTAGATCTAGGATTTGTATTAGAACCGTATGATTCTTGATGTTCTTGGCGTGTTTGATGTTCATTACGTTCTTGACGTTCTTGATGTTAACTTTCGTATATATATATATATGGGTCTATGCGAATTTATCTATTGCTTGGGTTGATCCACGAATTTCGTTATTGGTGATGTTTTGCGTATGTGATGAGAATTAAAATGTTAATCTATGCGTTGGTTGTTGAAGGATGTGGTCGCATGAGGGGTTGATGGTGTTGGGCGCCTAGGGCGCCATGATGAGGCTAGTGATGTTGTTTGGTTTTTAATTGAGTTTTGATGAAATTGAGTTTTAGTGTTAATTTTGAATGAGAAAAGTGGGTTTTTGTGTTGCTGGAAAATTTTTGAGTTTTTATAACTTCAAGTTGTCAAGAAAAACCAAATTTTAGTGTTAAAGAAAGTGTTGAACAAATTCTGGCTATGTTGCTGTTTTCTGGGCGCTGGGTGCTTGAGCAGGGCGCTGGGCGCCTGATGGAGTGTGTCGCTGTGTGTGTCTGGCGCGCCTGGGCGCTGGGCGCCTGGGGCGTGCGTGTTGCGCTTTGCGCCTGGGCGCTAGGCGCCGTGTCTTGTTTTGTTGCGCTGTGCGCGCGTTGTTGCTCCCTGGGCGCATGGCGCCCGTGTCTGTGTTGCTTTGTGTTGTGCGCGCCTGGGCGCCGGGTGCCTGTGTTGCCTGGGCGCCTAAGGCGCCAATTTTCAGAACGACGTCTAATTTTTCCCAAACTTCTTTTTATTATAACTTTTGACTCCGACGTCCGTTTCGAACGATTCAAAAAGTGTCGTGAAGCTTTTTCCGCTGTCCATTTGTGTGTTCAATTTTTAAAATGGAAAATTATTAATTTCTGACTGTTTGTGGGCGCCCAAGTGGCTGTCCCCGGTGATCGTCCCAGTGACATTGAAAAATGACGTGGAACTCTTTTAAAATCCCTTTTGGTGTATAAACAACAGTTTTAAACACGGTAGTGTCAAAATGACTCTTTTGCCCCTAGTGGCCAAAGTTAATGATAATGATGTGTAAATGACGAGGATGCCCTTGGTGGCTAGTCAAATGACTGTTTTGCCCCTAGTGGCCAAAGTTAATGATAATGATGTGTAAATGACGAGGATGCCCTTGGTGGCTAGTCAAATGACGTTTTTGCCCTCAGTGGCTAATGTTTGAGTTAGATGATGTTTATGTGTAAGTGTCAATTGGGGCCTGAGTGGCTAAGTGAGGTTAAGGTCTAAGTGGCCTAGTGATGTTGTGTGATGATTATGAGTTTGGCAGGTGCTGTGCTCCGTGCGAGCAAACAGGTAAGTGATGGGTCACATTGTTGACTATGATCTGAGTAATTGTGTGATTTTGTGAAGTGAGTGGTGCATGTCATAGAGTCTCATGCCCATATGCATAAAACCCAGTGATGTTTTGAGGCCTGAGTGGCTAAGTGATGATGAGGCCTGAGTGGCTAAGCGACGTTTTGTGAAAAGGTACCTTCATGCACATACCCGCGAGTGGGTTGCATTTCATAAACCTACACGACATGAGATGAGTTTGTACACGATGTGAATGATGACTGTGTTGTGGATGTTTTGTGTATTGGATGCTGATTATTCTATTGCGTAGCCTGTGATTAGTGCTTATCATGTTTTCTATTATATAGACTGAAATGATGCTCACCCTTTCCTGTTTGAATGTTGCCCTCGTGTTGGTAACGTGCAGGTGATTCCCAGTGAAGGTATTAGCTTCATTTTTCGAGTCGAGTCGTCATGCTCTGATACGTAGCACTCAGGGGGGATAATGAACTCGGCCTTTATTAATGATTTTTGTTTATTTTGTCCATGTGGACTATTTGGTTATGTTTTACAAATTTCCGCTGCGTAGTTGTTTGTGTTATGAGAGGTTTTATAAGCGACGTTAACCATGAGGTTTGAGTTTTTGATATTGTGATGTGCTACGTGGACGTATTAATTTGAGTTAAACGTTTTTTTAAAGTTGGATAAGCGACGTTTGATTTGAGTACGTGTAACATTTCCTGTGAACGAGATTTCTTTTCAAACTCTGATTTTTATAAACAAATTGACGGGTAGAAAGGGGTGTTACAGCATCTCCCCCACTAGTTCACTTACTATTAGCAGCTTCCGTTTACCTGTACCTGCAGGAATATCACTACAACACAAACCAATGGTCAAGACTAAAAGACAACAGTTGGTCATTAACCGACACAACGACTCTACGACTTGGCCGGACGGACTAACCATTGCTCTGATACCACTAATGTAACACCCCCTTTCTAATATTCCATAATTTAATAAAATCAGAGTTTTTTTTTTTGATTTTTAAACAAACACAAGGGAGTGCTACACTAAACTCCAATTCAGCCAAACAACTACAAACAATATAGTCCAACAAAATAATAATCATGATACATAGCACCATAGTCAAAGGGGCAAGCCCACAATCACCTGTTTAGTTTACATCACTGAATAAAATCACCAACCCGGCGGACTGATAACAGTTTAGACATAGTCAAATGCACCACCAAAAATAAAAGTCTAATGACATCAAATAAGTGACAAACAACAAAGACGCCCCCCGGTGCTACGTATCAGAGCATGACACACCCTAACTATGAGAAGGCCTGAGGATACCTTCACTCGCTATCACCTGCACGTTGCCGACATGAGAAGCAACATAAAAAGCAGTAGGGTGAGTCTCTTTTCATAATCAGTAACATATAGAATAAATGTCATATTAGGAAGGCAATTAGGGACACCAAATTTACAACAAGGGCAGCAACATCACCAAATTACAATCACCAAGCAACACACCCAATGTATGATCAATGCATGAAATGCAAACCCAAACACCACGGGCCATGCATGTGGATCCATTAGGCCGAATCCTCTGCTCACCAAATATAATTAGGCCGAAGCCTCTGCTCACCAAATGCATATGGTCTATGAGACGCCATGAACAATGCATCATACACACCAAAACACACCAAGCGAGCAACAAACATAATCACCAAATAATCCCCTCTCACCATAACCCAAAACTCCAAGGGTCTATGCTTGAGGATTCATCACCAAATAAACTCACCAAATAAACTCGCCAGATAGATTCACCAACACATCAATACCAACTCCATTAAATCATTTTAGGACATTGACACGGAATAGGAGAAAGTGAGTAAAAATTGCAATTAGACACTTTGAACAACTTCAGTCCAGGACCATTAGGAAAATAATCCATTTTTGCCTAAAACCAGAATATTTAGGTAGACGTCGGAATTAGCTTCGAAACGCATTTTGAACCGTCCAATTTAGACACCCGAGTCAAAAGATATTTAGAAAACAAATTTGGGAACAACAGCGACACCCTGGGCTACGCGAACACGGAAGCCAGAATTCGGCGAATTAGTTAAAATACTAAAACGACATCGGATTTCAACAAACGACCCCTCTACAGAAACCTGAGAATGTCTAGTTCCTGACTATGGTTTTCTTTTTTCGAAACAATGAGCCAATTAGTACAGTTTCAATAAACAAGTATCAGGGTTCAGAAAATGGAACAGCCACCATGACCTAACTTGTGGCACCTCTAGAATGATCATAACTCAGCCAAAAGACATGGGGTTTGTGCCCAAACGAAGGAAATTGAATCTAGTTTTCAAAGAGACAGGAACCATTCAAAACGGAGTTCAGATGAAAACGTTATAACCGAAATACCGAACCTAGACACAGAATTACTCCAGGATATTTTCCTAAATTGTGACACCTATATCTCAAGCCACACGACTCCAATTTCAATCAAACCAGTGCCAAATTAAAGATAAATAAGTCTAGTTTCTAAAATGGTAAACCACACAATTTTCGGACCACCCGATTAGACGTAGCATCAAAAGGAACGAGCCTGTATCCAGAATTTCCCAACAGTAAGTTTTTAACACCATAATTTCACAATTAACACCAAATTAATTCACCAATCATATTTTAATCATCAATTCAGCACGCCAACTATTCAAATCACTAATATAAACATAAATCATCATGTTCATCACCAAAAACCAGCAAACCAAACATCAATTAAATCATCAAACAAAACATCGAACACATGGCATGCAAGGCATATTCTTAGCAACAAACAACAATTCTCTCATGACTCCAACACATAAAATGCTCACAACAACACACAAAATCAGTCAACCAAACACCCTAATACCTATCCCACATACCATATTCAGCCCACATGTTATTAAGAAGGAAAAGAAGAGCCCCCTAACCTTTAGGAATTCGAAATGCAAGGCATCCCTCCAAGAAATCACCAATAAATCTTCCTCTTGCTTGAGCTTCCACAAGATGCCTTTTCTTCCCTTTGTTTTTCTTCAAAAACCGTAGATTCCTCCTTCTTTTCTCTCAACCCGTAGCCTCCTCTCCTCTCTCCCTTTCTATTCTTTTTCTTTCCTTTGGTTATATGACACAAATGAAAATAAAACCCTAAACCCCTAAGGTAAACACATACCCTTCGAGACCTATGGCCAATTAATGGGTCATGGGCCTCTCATTGCACCTCTTTGATTTACTCATACACCTCCTGAATAAAATAAACCTCTAATTTAATTAATCTACTAAATAAATATTGTAAACCCTTGAATTAATTCATTAGCTTAAATTAAATATTGTAAGCCTTAAATAACTCAATTAAAGAAAATAATTAAATTATTTTGGGGCGTTACACTTTTTATGGCAAGCGCTGCCTATGGGTTAGACGAAATTTGGGCTATGGGCAGCGCTTTCTCCCTCAACCATTTCGTCTCTCTCTCTCTCTCTCTCCGATTTCGTTTTTCTCTCTCTCTCTCTCTCAACCATTTCGTTTTGGTTTGGGTTTCCACATTAACCCATTTCATTTTGGCTTGCCAAGCATCTTTGAGGTAACTCATAAACCCATTTTCTTATTTTTGCATTTAAAGTGTTTGTGTTTTTGACTCAAAGAAGCTCATTTTCTTTATATTGCTTTGTTTATGATATCGTGATATTGTGTATATGTGGTTGTTTGGTTGTGTGTTGTTTTTTTGGTTTGTATATAAAGTGTTTCTGTTTTTGACTCAAAGAAGACCAATTTTAATTATTTAACTTAGTTTGTGATATTATGTGTATGTGGTTGCTTTGTTGTGTGTTGTAGAAATTGGGATGCATGCTTATCAATATTGTAAATAATTGACTTAGTTATTTGATATGGAAATTAATTATTTGATATGAAAATTAGTTATTCAAAATACTACTTAGTGTTTATAATTTCAATAGAATGTGAATGTTGTAAATAATTGACTTAGTTATTTGATATGGAAATTAGTTATTTGATTTGGAAATTAGTTATTCAAAATACCACTTGGATGTTGTAAATGGATGATTGAAATTAGTTATTTGATATGGATGCATGTTGAGTTTCAAGTTTATGTTGTGTTTGAACATGTTAAATTGTATATGTGTGGTGAATGAAACTAGCAAAGTAAAATCGAATATGCCTAAATCGAATATGTCGCTGGAGTGGATTATTTTGTGAACTGTGCTGTTGAACGTTTAGGGACTTCTAGTAATATCAAAATTATTGGCTGTGATAAAGTTGTATAACTTGAAAACATGCCACGGATGGACGGATAAGAGCTTTACGGAATTACTCACACTATTGAAAGAAATTTTGCCGAAGGATAATATGCTCCCTTCTCGGACGTATGATGCAAAACAAATGTTAGGGTCCATTGGCTTGAACTATGAGAAGATACACGCCTGTCCCAATGATTGCATTTTATTTCGGAATGGACGTGCACTGTTAAAGTCGTGTCCTAAATGTAATGCATCGCGGTATTAAAAGAAAGAATCTGCTCCAGAAAAGGTGTTGTGGTATTTTCTGATAATTCCTCGATTTAGGCGCATGTACCATAGTTTAGAAGATGCAAAACACTTGACATGGCATGAGGCAACACTTGACCGTAGTTTAGGGGAAAAAGTGTTGGCAATGCAAAATCTACTAGCAAGAAAGTGTCTCGGTCCGGCCATTCTACACAAAATTCTCAGCCCGCCCCTCCTCCAAAAGTGACTCAATTTAACCACTAAGAACTGTAGAAAAAAAACTTTAACCACTACCAAATATTACAAAATAACTTACTTATAAATAAACGAATATGATTTAATTAATATTAAATCATATAGAAAAATATGAGTTAACATGTGACAACAGGAGCGACAACGAGAGACTGTCACTGAGATCGGCAACTAGAGCGGCAATTGGGAGTGGCAACGAGAGAGGTAACGAGAGCGCCAACGAGAGTGCCAACGGGAGGGCCAACGAGAGTGCTAACGGGAGGGCCAACGAGAATGCATATTTTACCTAAAATCGCATTTTCATTTTTCTTCATTTTTACTCCATTATTAACATTATATAGCCTTTTAACAAGTTATTCCCTTTTTTTATTACATTTTGCAACTTTCAACGTATTTATAATTTCATCGCAAATTATAACAAATACAGTATCACCCACGGGTAAAATACTAATAGCCAAGTAAAAAATGGTGGTGCACAATATTATAGAAAATAAATGTCGGTCGCCATCTAATATCTATCATCTTGCTTTTCTTAATTATAAAGCAAGTAGCAACATGAAGCTTGTAGAAGATGTGGTTGTGCTCTAGTCTATTCTTCTTCTTTCTTTTACTTACTTGTCTCTATAATAAAAATGCTTAAATATATGTTTGGCCCCTGTAAATATGACCATACTCTATTTACGCCCTGTAAAAATATTTTTTTAAAATGGCACTTGCAAATATTAAGCGTTTATAGTTAAGCCCCTATCTATCCAAAAAACTGACGTGGCTAACGGTGATGACGTCAGCATGACAACATCAATGATTAACAGAGAAAGATTAACAGAGAAAGATTGAAATGATTCACTTCCGCTCCAGACTGTTCCAACAAAATGGAATAATTAGCAGAGAAAGATTGACACAATTCAAAAACGATAATCCTTCTCTGTTAATCATTCATGATGTCATGCTGATGTCATCTCCGTTAGGAACGTCAGTTTTTTTGATGAAAAGTTAACAGAGGGGCTTAACTATAAACGCTTAATATTTGCAAGGGCCATTTTAATTTTTTTTTTCAGGGGCATAAATGGATTATAGCCATATTTGCAGGGGCCAAACATATATTTAAGCCTAATAAAAACATAGGCCAGCAAAACGACATCTTTAGACATTTTAAAATTTTGCCATTTGTCAAAAAATGGGGGCAAAATAGTAAAACAATCACTACGCCAGATCTTTAAAAAAATGGCGCCTTATGGGGTAGCGCTTTTGATTAAAGCGCTGGATAAGCTTAAAACGCGCAGGGGAATGAGCAGCGCTTCTCTTAAAAGCGCCGGCAATAGGAGATTGAAAATGGGCAATGGGCAGCGCTTCCTTCCAAACGCTGCCTATAGGAGGACGAAAATTGGCAATGGGCAGCGCTTTTTACAAGTGCTGCCTATGGGGAGGACGAAAATTGGCAATGGGCAGCGCTTTTTACAAGCGCTGCCTATGGGAGGACGAAAATTGGCAATGGGAAGCGCTGCCTATGGGTTAGAAAAAATTTGGGCTACGGGCAGCTTTTTTTGTGTCAAGCGTTGCCTATTGATATTAATTATTTGGGCTATGGGCGGCGCTTTTTATGGGAAGCGCTGCCTATTGATATTAATTTTTTCTTTCCTTCGCATCCAACGTTAATTTTCCTCACGAGATTCCCTCTCACTCTCACGACTCTCACTCACCAAGCTCTCTCACTCACACTCACCAAGCTCCCTCACTCTCTCAACCATTTTCGTTCCTCACCATTTTCGTTCCTCACCATTTTTCCTCACCATTTTATCCTCACCATTGTTGTTTCTCTCTTTTTCTTTCAACCATTTCGTCTCTCTCTCTCTCCGATTTCGTTTTGCTCTCTCTCTCTCTCTCTCTGTGTCTCTCTCAACCATTTCGTTTTGGTTTGGATTTCCACATTAACCAATTTCATTTTGGCTTGCCAAGCATCTTTGAGGTAACTCATAAACCCATTTTCTTATTTTTGCAATTAAAGTGTTTGTGTTTTTGACTCAAAGAAGCTCATTTTCTTTATATTGCTTTGTTTATGATATTGTGATATTGTGTATATGTGGTTGTTTGGTTGTGTGTTGTTTTTTTGGTTTTCATTTAAAGTGTTTGTGTTTTTGACTCAAAGAAGACCAATTTAAATTATTTTACTTTGTTTGTGATATTATGTGTATGTGGTTGCTTTGTTGTGTGTTGTAGAAATTTGGATGCATGCATATCAATATTGTAAATAATTGACTTAGTTATTTGATATGGAAATTAGTTATTTGATATCAAAATTAGTTATTCAAAATACTACTTAGTGTTTATAATTTCAATAGAATGTGAATGTTGTAAATAATTGACTTAGTTATTTGATATGGAAATTAGTTATTTGATTTGGAAATTAGTTATTCAAAATACCACTTGGATGTTGTAAATGGATGATTGAAATTAGTTATTTGATATGGATGCATGTTGAGTTTCAAGTTTATGTTGTGTTTGAACATGTTAAATTGTATATGTGTGGTGAATGAAACTAGCAAAGTAAAATCGAATATGCCTAAATCGAATATGTCGCTGGAGTGGATTATTTTGTGAACTGTGCTGTTGAACGTTTAGGGACTTTCTAGTAATATCAAATGTCCTTGTTTAAGTTGTTGTTATGTAAAATCAGTTAATGCAGAGGAGTTGGCAGGACATTTAAAGGGTTACGGAATTGATCAAAGTTACACTTGTTGGACAATGCATGGTGAGGAAATAGGTGAATCTTCAAATATGGGTAATAGTACTGAGAGGTGTGCGCCGGTTGACACCGAAAGACCTACATTTTATGGGGATAAATTTGAAGAGACGGCAAAGGCTGTTGAAGACGATCTTAATGACTGTCCTCAAATGTTTGAGAAGTTGATAACGGATGCAGAGAGTCCATTGTATTCGGGTTGTACTGAATTCACAAAATTACTGGCTGTGATAAAGTTGTATAACTTGAAAACTTGCCACGGATGGACGGATAAGAGCTTTAAGGAATTACTCACACTATTGAAAGAAATGTTGCCGAAGGATAATGTGCTCCCTTCTCGGACGTATGATGTAAGACAAATGTTAGGGTCCATTGGCTTGAACTATGAGAAGATACACGCCTGTCCCAATGATTGCATTTTATTTCGGAATGAACGTGCATTGTTAAAGTCGTGTCCTAAATGTAATGCATCGCGGTATAAAAAGAAAGAATCTGCTCCAGAAAAGGTGTTGTGGTATTTTCCCATAATTCCTCGATTTAGGCGCATGTACCGTAGTTTAGAAGATGCAAAACACTTGACATGGCATGAGGCAACACTTGACCGTAGTTTAGGGGAAAAAGTGTTGGCAATGCAAAATCTATTAGCAAGAAAGTGTCTCGGTCTGGCCATTCTACACAAAATTCTCAGCCCGCCCCTCCTCCAAAAGTGACTCAACCCTCCCCTCCTCCAAAAGTGACTCAACCCTCCCCTTCTCCAATTGTGTCTCAGTCTCAGCCCTCCGCCTCTTCCATTAATGATTATAAGATAATTGGTTATGCCGAAATGCACGCGGAATTCCGGATGACTGACGCAACCCTGCTTCAATTAGAGGTGGATGACCAAATTTTTGTGAATTTAGGTCAAACACTTACGATCACACGTGAGGATATCAATGATGTATGTAAATAGAAGTGGGCAACCAGTACTTCTATTAGAGCATATGTCAGGTACGTATGTAATTTATTATTTGACATCATAGAATTTTTATTTATTATATAGTTAATTTAATTTGTATATATCTCTAATTATAGGTACTTGTACGAGGACATTTTGGTCCCTTCGAAACAGACACAGAGATTTGTGTTCTTGTGTCCAGATAATACACACCTGTGTGAAGTGTCCCCAAAGCTGCGTAATTATGAGATGCTTGTGGAACAAAACAAGACAGAGGTTAAAAATTATATCACTCAATGCTTCTGGGAAGCTCAAAGTACAAGCGTTGATACCATGTTTTTGGCACCGTGTCTCTTACGGTGAGAGATTTAATCCATTCTTATATAAAATGCATTTTTTAAATACTAGTCAATTACTTACTCAAAATTTTATTTTGTAGGGAACATTGGATTCTGTTAGCAATAAATCCTAAGAAAGATACGGTGTACTTCATTGATTCATTGCATGGTCATTTCAACAACTACCCCGATTTGATCGAGATATTTAATAGGTGTGTGTATTTCGATCCCTCTGCATATTTCTTAGTTTTACTTATATACGTATGTATTTCGAATAATATAGTTATATGACATTGTGTTCAGTTGTTTGAAAACATATTGGGGATTGGAGCAATCAATGACCAAATGGATACCAATAGATGTAAGTTTGTAAGCAATGTTCTTATATATTTAATTACATTATTTTGTGAAAAAAATGTATTAAATTAAATTTAACAATTAACTAATCTTTTATTTTGTAGTGTCCAAAACAACCCAATAGCAATGATTGTGAGTATTATGTAATGAAATTTTTGAAGGAAATTATTACCCACAACCAAACGACTATTTCTCGATAGGTATCTACTTAGAATTCTTTTTGATTTTGATATAATAATAGTTAATTCCATTTAACCATTTCAATTCTAATTTTATTTATTTATATAATTTCAATATTTTTCTGATTGTCGGGTGAGGACATACTCTGATGAGCAGCTACTTGAGCTTAGGGGAGAGTGGTGTCGTTATGTCTCCCGTTTTTTTTTTTATTTTGGATAGAGTGATATTGTAAGTTGTTAGAGTTTGATTTGGATCCATATAGCTAAGCTAGTTTTGGTTCCTATTGTAAGTTTAGCTAGTTTTGGATACATATGAATTGGATACATTTTGGTTCATGTTTTGGTACATTTTGGTACATATTGGTACATATTGGTGCATTTGTATTAGCTTGTTGTTGTTAACTATATAATGGATTGGATTGTTAGAGTTTGATTTGGATACATATGAATTGTTTGATTTGGATAGTTGCTAGCTGTTTTGGATAGATAATAATGGAACTTAATTGTTAGCTAGTTTGTTTTGGTTCTTGTTGAGTACATATTGATCCATTTGTATTAGCTTGTTGGATACATTTTGGTTCATGTTTTGGTACATTTTGGTACATATTGGTACATATTGGTGCATTTGTATTAGCTTGTTGTTGTTAACTATATAATGGATTAGATTGTATTGGTTGTATATATATATGACCAGGAAATATCAAATGTAAAAAGGAAAATAAACAAAAACAGAAAAAAATTAAAAAAAATAAAATTAAACAATGGGCAGCGCTTGCAGGGGAAAGCGCTGCCCATTGTGTAGCGAAATATTGCAATGAGCAGCGCTTTTAAGTGCAAGCGTTGCCCATTGTTTAGCGAAATTTTGGAATGAGCAGCGCTTATGACTTGGAAGCGCTGCCCATGGCTATCAATGAGCAGTGCTTCTTAAACGCTGCCCATTGTTGGAGTGGAATCAGCAGCGCCAAGTTAAGAAGCGCTCAGAAGCGCTGCCCATGGCTAAAAAAAAGCGTTGCCCATCCTTAAGTCTGTTGTAGTGAATATGCGAAATCAAGATAGATTAGTAACACACATAAAACAATAGCAGACAAGTAGGTGAAATAAAAGTTTAACAGTACACCTGGAGCGAAAGAAAATCAACAATAAGTGAAATAAAAGTTTAACAGTACACCTTAAGCGAAAGAAAAGCAACAGTAGCAGTTTCATACATAAAGATCACCAAATATGATAGGGGAGAATGATGGTCCGATAGGGTTTCTTCCGTAGGCGCCGCGGCGGCCTCAATGGCTGGTCTCTCTGCCGAGTTGTTGCAACTCCGGCCACGGAGTCCAGTGGTGCTGAATCACTCCTGGTCTTCGCCCATGTTCCCTGAGAATCGTGTACCTCTGGTTGGTGATTGGAGATCTGGTTTGCGATCTCCAGATCTGTCTCGTTCCTCTTTGGTGGTGGCCGATGCGGTGGCCGTTGGCCGATCTGCTCCTCGGGTTCTGCTTGATGATGGGAGATCTGGGCCCCTGTCTTCAGATCTGTCTCGTTCTTCTTTGCAGGTGGCCGATGCGGTGGCCGTTGGCCGATCTGCTTCGTATCTGTTGCGTGATGCACTTCTCTTTCCTGAGGTGACAATGGTTGCCGATCCTTTGCAGACGCCTCCAGCGTCGGTGGTTCTGCCGGCACAAAACTCTCCTCGTGAGGGAACTCTGTTTCCAGAGGCGGCGGTGGGCTCCAGTCATATCCTTGGAGCGACATCAGTAGCACAGCAGCCTGTTGTTGCTGCTCCATCCGTGAGTGGTGGTAAACAGTCTTTCTCTGATGCTTTGACCGGTATCCCTCAAGCCCCTAAATCTTTTGCATACTTTGACTACAGCAAGCAGCAGAAACCTTGTTTAAAAGGAGATGTTCTTGCAGTTAAGATTTCTGAAGATGAATATCAGGCTAGTATTGCTGAATGTGTCAATCTATTACATGGTAGAATATTTTTGTCTAAAGGAGATAAGCCCTATCAGATTAAAGAATTAAAGGAGAAGTTGTTTAAATTGTGGAAGATTTCTTCTGATTGGTCTCTGGTCTCTCTTGGTAAGGGATTTTTTGAATTCTCTTTTGTATCTAATGAGGACTTTAGGCGTGTTTGGTCGCTTGGATCGCGATCGCTACAGCCGGGTGTTCTGCGCTTGTATGCTTGGAGGCCAGATTTTGACCCTCTCTCTGAAAAGCAAACCAATGCTCAGTGTTGGGTTAGGCTTCACGGTCTTTCCCGGGAATATTGGAGGTCAAAGATTTTGTTTGAGATTAGTGGGAGTCTAGGTGCCCCTATTGCTTTGGATGAAGCCACTAAGAAGAGGACTTTTGGTCATTTTGCTAGAGTTCTTATTGATATTGATTTCTCTGAGAAGCTGCATGATCAATTGTTAGTAGAAAGAGAGGGGTATGCCTTTCCCATCAGGGTGGAATATGAGAGTGTCCCTCTCTTCTGCAACTCTTGTAGTTGTGTTGGTCACTCAAGCCTCCTCAGAATGATAAAGGGAAGTCATTGGAGAAACCGGATAAGCCTGACGCAGGCACTGCCATACAAGACAATAGTCTGGTTTTGATATTGGATGACATTGATACCAATTGTTTCAAGGGTCTTGACAACACTGTTATTACACCTGAAGAGATGGCTGGGGGCCATGATCTTGGTGTTGCTCACACCTGCTCCACCAAGTACCCCACGACTAGGTTTGATACTGGTGCTTCTTACGCAGTGGAGACATCCACTTTGGGAAAAAGCTGGGCGGATATCGCAGATGAGGAGGTTGTCTCTAACTCGCAAGCAGCTATGTTCTCTCCAAACACCAAAGTTTTGATTGTTCCTGACTCAAAGGTCACGAATCCTGCAGTAAAGGATGATATGGAAATTTTAAGTAGGTTGTGGGGTGAGTCGCCAGATGATGTTGGCGATCCGGTGGTTTCTGACTCAGCGAAGAGGTACTCGGAACCGGTTGTGTCCAAGAAACAGAAGAAGCAGCAAAAAAAGACTGTTGGCTACAATCTTCGGTCTAAATCTAGTTCAATTTCTGTCACTTTCTGAGGTGTTGTTTATTTTCAGCCTTTTTGGCCTGTTTTATTTGGACTGTTGGTCTGCTCTCATCCGCTGATTGGTTTTTGGGTGCCTTTGCCCAGGTTTCCTTTTTGTTGCCTTGTAAGATTTTTCTGGCCTTGGGTTTTGGTTTGGTCCCCCCTTGGTCTTTTTACTTTCTGTAGTCCTTTTTTCTCTTTTTTAATATAATTTAGTTGCTTAAAAAAAAACCTAGATATAGTAACATGAATTACTCTGTTGAAGAAATTGAAGAGAGAACAGAGAATCAGGCCGAGACAGTGAAACTCGTGAGATGGAATCGTCTCAAGTCCACCGTTCATCACAAACTGCAAATTCGAATCATCAGTATCATACAAAAAAATGAAGGTTTTGGATTCACAGATGTTTGAACATGATATCAATGAATAAGAACAACAATTTATAACAAAATGTTACTGATCTTAAATAACAACACAACATATTTGGTTACATACCTATTTATAGAAGAGATTACGCATGGCAACAGGGGGATCAAAGGCATATTTTGTATCCCTTGTCCCCGTCCTTATCTCTATTACGGCCGGGTTTTTCATTCTCTATCCTTGTCCCAAACGGGGTCGGGTTCCCCGTGGGTACCCGTTTCCGCCACTAATTTATATTTAAAAATAAAAAATTATATTTATGATAATCAGTAGAATAAAATCATAATTATTATATGATGATAAAACAAAATTAAAAGTATTAGCATAGACTTTGTATTGAAAATAGATTAAATTTAAAAATGAACAAAATTTATGAAACAAAATGATTGAGTATATATGCATAAAATAAAATAAAATAAATAATTAATGTTTTGTTGAGCGGTTTAGGGGCAGGGGCTGAGCAGGTATCGACATCCCTAAATTCGTCCCCGGCTCAATCAACGTGGTTTTCCCCGTCAAACTTGGGTCGAGTGGGTACCCGCGAGTTCGGGTTTCATTGCTATGCCTAAAAGAGACTCCTAAAACCTCTTGTAATATCAACAGGTTGTAATATCATATTTTTTGGGATATAACCTCTTATATACACTTCTAATTTTTGTGTCCATCACTTAGCTAGGTAGGGAGATCACCAAGCAACCAAAAGGAAGCAAAAAGAAAACCTTCAATTTGATGTTTCGTCGTCTAGCGATCCAAACAGCTTGCCTAGCAACGCAACAGAGAAAACTAGCTAGAAAAGTTTTTGCACAGTTTTGCCTCGCGATGGAGCTTGATCGCCTTGCAGTCTCAAGGAAAAATTTGGCCCATCGCCTCACAATGGACTGTAGTTTTGACAGCATTTAAGCCCAAAAATATGAAAAATTAGGGCATCTCGAAATTGAGGCGAACCAAGGAGTTTGGAGACGACCTTAGGACGTGTCTTGGAGCTTGTGATGGCTAGGATTAACATCCCATTGACCTCCATTGATGATTCAAGCTTGGGAACCAGTTCTTGGAGCATCAATGTCGCTGACTTCTCCTTCTAGTTTGTTTATCACTTTTGTTTTCTTTATTGCTATGTCTAACTACACTTTCCATTGTTGCGAATGAGCAAAGATTGATGGATCTTTTATGTATTTGATTTGAATCCCTTTTAATCGAATTACTCTTATGCATTTATGTTTCAGTCTCTGTTCTTAATGCTTTCTAGGAGTTGATCACTCTTAGGATGATTTACGGTTTGTGATTGTGAATGGAAGTTTGAGTTACAAAGGTTAGAGTTTTGAAATCTTCATATCTCTAATCTAGGAATAGTCATTGATATTTAGAATCATGTGTGAACTCTTATTCGTAATGCTTAGTTTCTAATTAAGGTCACCTAAGAAATTGGGGATTTTGTTAGGAATAAAGGTCTTATTGCCTAAGGGATTTGGATAAGGATAATTAAGAGAATTTGATCATAAGCCATAGGAGGAATTCGTAATACATTCAATTAATTATGCATAAAGGCAAAATCAATTGAGCTCGTTCCCAATGTTTTTAAATCAAAGATTTTATTGCTTTATTATTTTAATTACTTGTCAACAATCCAAATTAATCCTTGTTCAATTTAGTAACTAATCCGTTAAATTGATAATTAACCGCAATCCTTGAGTTCAACACTCGGTCTTACCGTTTTAATATTACTTGTAATGATTCGGTACACTTGCCGAAATCCTAACAACACTTTCTTGAAAGACTATGAAATTGTACATAAGGAGTTTGACTTTATTAGGGTTTTTATGGAAGTCGTACATAACATGTGCAACTTCACTTATCTCATGCAAAGTCATATATATGACATGTATAACTTCACTTTTTTCTTAAAAAGTTATATATGACATGTGCGACTTCAGCCAAAGTCTTAATTCTCATGTACGACTTTAATATTCTAGAGAAAAGTATATAAAATAAGCAAAGTCATACATAGCATGTACGACTTCACTTTTTTCCCTTACGGCGTACATATCATGTAAGTCTTATGCCCAAATGGATCGCTGTTTTTTTTTACCCCCATTATACCCCATACCCCATTTTTACCCTAAATCCCCAAAAGACCCTTAAGTTTTCGTTAAAAAAAATATTTTTTAAAAATTTCCGGAAATACACATATTTCCGGAAAGAAAAATTCTGGGTTTTCCGGAAATATCTCAAAAAGAGGTATTTCCGGAAAGTTTGAAAAAATGGTTACCGGATTTATCTCTCACACATGTATTTCCGGAATGGTTATTGTTGATAAATATTTGCGGGGTTTCCGGAAATACTTCATTTTACTGTATTTCCGGAACACATTTCTCAAATTGACCAAACTACCAAATTTTACCCCTGACTCCTCAAACAAATTTTCGAATTTACCTCTTAACACGTAATTTCGGAACTCATTTTTTGATTTTTTCCGGATTTACCTCTCAACACGTAATTGCGGAACTCATTTTTTGACTTTTTCCGGATTTACCTATCAAAACATACTTTCGGAAGTTTTTTTAAAAAAATTGACTTTTACCTACGGACAAAAACCGTCACTAAAAGTGGTCAATTAAATTAAAACACTTCACTTTCTACTTTACCTTCATTTCAACGTAAGAGGTTCCTACACTATGGCACCAATGAACTATACACCGTGTTTGCACTTCTTTAATGGCTTTTAAACCTCAAAAGAATGAGTCAAAGCATGTTTGATGTTTTGCAAATTGACATAACCGTTGAAGGAAATGGTTGGGACTACATATTCATTAGAAAGAATTGTTCTTGTGTAGCTGGTATCAAGAAAATATGTGTCTAACACTACTTTAACTGTGAAATCAAATGAAGGGTCTGTGGTTGATTTGGGGATAGATGTTTATGATGGTCTTGTTTTGCTTCCTAACACTACAAGGAAGGCAAGTAATGGTGTTGTTGTGTCTTTGAGATTGATTTGTGGTTTCTCTAGTGATTTTTACCCACGGACAGAGACCGTCACTACAAACGGTTTGACAAAATGCTCACATTTAGTGACAGTTTCTGTTCGTAGGTAAAAGTCAATTTTTTCAAAAACTTCCCAAATCCGGAAATACCTTTCGGAAAATAATTCCGGAATGTATTTTTAGTTCCGAAAATACCTTTTGGAAGATAAATCTGGAATGTATTTTTTTAATAAATCCGCAAATACTCCGGAATGTATTTTTAGTTCCGGAAATACCTTTTGGAAGATAAATCCGGAAATACCTTTTATTTAAAGGAGTACAAAGGCTTCAACCCGTACAATTAAAAAAATTTGGGGAAGCAGTAAAACCTCGCTAGGCTGGGCCAAAACCCATTTGGAAGTAAAACGTAAGGAGGTAAAAGGGATTTTTTTTTTGTACCCCCATCATATCACCATATACCCCCACATAATTTGATAAACCGAAAATTCCTCTGCCAAACTAAAACTCGCTCGGATTTACCCCCACTCAAGGTAAATCCGCTTTGTTATTTTCCAAAGCGGACTTATCTACCCAATAGGTAAATTTGACTTTTAAATAACAAAGCGAATTTACCTTATGTGGGGGTACATCCGCTTTTAAAATTAACAAAAGTGGATTTACCTAATGTGGGGGTAAATCCGATTTTCTTTTTTTTTTTAGGGAAATCGGATTTATCTTTTTTTTAGATAAATCCGCTTTGTTATTTTTCCAAAGCAGATTTATCTACCCAATAGGTAAATCCGACTTTTAAATAACAAAGCGGATTTACCTTATGTGGGGGTACATCCGCTCTTTTAAAATTAACAACAGCGGATTTACCTAATGTGGGGGTAAATCCGATTTTGAAATTAAAATTAAAATTAATTTTTTTTAGAAATATAAAATAGATATGAATATCGGTCGTCTTTTGGTTCTGTTTAGTGTATTGTTCGTTAACATGTGACGATGTTGTACGTCGGGTGAATAATTTAAGCTAAAAAATCGGTTTGCGAACAACCTACTCAGATTGTAATGAAACTACAGCCATTAAATTCGAAAAAAATAAGGAATCAAGACTCCTCAAAAAGAGACTTCTTTCAGGACAGGGGAGCTCAAAATCCCAAATTCCATCGTTTACTATATTTTATTAACTTTTTTAATTTTTAATAATCTCCAAAAAAATCTAAAAAAATTTGCATAACCTTATTTTGGTTTTATTAGATTTATAGTGGTGTTTTTATAATTTTTAAATTAGTTTTGACTCTTTAACGGATTTTTAGTAGTATTTTTATAATATTTTTTTAAAAATTAAATAAAAAATAGGTATTTTTAATACAAAAGCGGATTTAACCCCCACCTAAGGTAAATCCGCTTTTAAAATTAACAAAAACAGATTTACCTTAGGTGGGGGTAAATCCGATTTTTTTAAGGGAAATCGGATTTACCTACTATAAGATAAATTCGATTTTGGGAAAAAACCAAAATCGGATTTATCTTTTAGTAGGAAAATCCAAGCGAATTTTTTAAGTGAGGAGTATTTTCGGGTTTCACTTTTATGTGGGGGTATGAGGTGATATGATGGGGGTAAAAAAAAATCCCGAGGTAAAATAGACTAAATAGTACCCCAATTAAGACATCAATAATGATTTTAGACATACAATTAAACCAATCTGAAAAAGATAACCCACTGTTTTTCCCTTCCTAACTATGAACCACCACCCCTTGAATATGTTTAACAAACCAAATAAATGACTTTGCATGAGATAACCCCTTGTTCCTTACGGTCCAAATTCCCCAGAACATCATGATCACGATCTCCTTGGTTCTCAATGGGCGACATGGCTACTTCAGAAATAACTAACGTACTCCTATATTAAGTTTGACAATTACTCATTCCCGTACGTGGAAATGAGTTCATAATGATTTTCCAAAAATTCTCTTGTCCTAAGAGTTCAATTAACGAAATAATCTCAGCTTATAGATTCTTAGAGGCGCATACTCACACATACTTGCATAGTGATTCTTTGTCTTTCTTACCCTCACCATGCATTCCATCCAATCCAACCATAAATGGTAAGACACACCAAACGACGGAAAATTCGTATCCCAAAATACTTTGTGGACAACAATTATCGATTCCACAAGAAATATTCTTGTTCATAAAAGACATAAAATGTTTTTTTTACCTTATTATTGGTGTTTAGTATTCACCGACTTTGTCGATGACTAGTCTATGTCACCGAACCTTATTATTGGTGTCTAGTATAGTATCCACCGACTTTACAAATAAAACTATATGACTAGAAAAATTATTTCACAATAGATACTCACTAAGTTGTTTTTAAAAAGGTAATTTTATATTTAATTGAATTTAATTTAGAATACTAAAATTGCTTTTTTAAATTGTAAACCATTTATTCATAATTCCTAATATATATAAAAGATTAAAAAATAATTTTATTTTTTATAAAAAATGAATATAAAAAATATAAAACTTTGTACTCACTAATTACTAGTGTTTTTTTCAAAGAGAAAGTACTAGTATTAATTTTACATTCAATTAAAAAAGAGTTTTGCGTTATCTTAATAAAAATTGCTAAAACATTATAAAAAGTAATATGCAAAACGCAAGCCAGCTAGGATTGAACACGGTAGCACGCAATTGCAGAGACTAATCCTTCGAGTTGGGTAGGATCACAACGGATGAGAAAATTCTCTCTCAAAAAATTTAACACTGATGTGCCATAAAACCAATTGAATAAGAATTATAAATTGTTTCCTTTTCTGGTTATCATGTCATTGGTGTGTAGTTTTCACCGGCTTTGTCAGTGACTAATCTACGCCGGGGAACCTGGCTGGCCTCAAGTTTCCGGCTTTGCCGGCCCGTGTGTTTCTCCCCTCCCAACAGAGTTTTTGCCACACCCAAGATTCGAACCCAAGACCTTGGGGTGGGATCTAAGTCCAGTTACCACTCGGACCAACCCTTGTTGGTTTGTATCTATGGGTGCATCTAACATGGACCTCTTAAAAAAATTTAAAGATGGGCCTTTACCATTTTTAGCAAAAAATGATTTTATAATAATAATAAAAATAATATTTTATTAAAACTTGTTTAAAATAGGAGGGTCCATCGTTGGACCAGGTCCATACTAGACAACCCCTCTATCTATTTCATATTTATTTTTAACATTCACATATATACATAACCTATATCACTTAATTTCGAATTTTTTTTAGAGGCCATGGACCTACCCACCTCCACTAAGATCTGCCCTCTGGCTCCACGTGTCAATATTATCGTATGGGATGATGTATGGCACATCATCATTCCCACTTAATAGGGACGAAAAATAAAACAAATATATTTGTAGGGATGATAAACAAAAAATTCTATATTTATATTGGCCAAAATAAAAAAATTAAAAAAATTATTTTTAGGTTTCAACTTTAACCATTGCATTCATAAGTCTATCATCGCTCTTAAACAATGAAATTTGTGTCTATTTTCTTCTTTGGAAAGTTTTATATTGTTGTTATTCCTTTTTCTAAGTTCATCTATTTTTTTAACAAAATTTTAGGGTGAGGGGATGTCGTCCCAGTCCAAGGTAGGGAAGACTTCCGGGCTCTTTGAACACTTATGAAGGTTTACATTTACCTCACCCAAATGAACTAGTAGAGATTTGAACCCGAGACCTCCCGAATACAAATCCCGCCACATGATACAACATGTTAGTGCCACGTGATACCACCAACCAACAAGATATTGACATGTGGCACTGATGTAATTTTTATTTGCCACGTCGTCTTTTTTCGAAGAAGGATTAACAGCAGTGACGAAAACAAAAACATTTTGATTTTCAGGAAGGTAATCCAATTTTTTTTAGAAGAACTAAATTGGATGAAAGGCAAATAATTTTGTCTTTTGCTTCTTACAACATGCATGTTTCTGTCTTAAAAAACAACTTGAGGTGGTAACTACTCTTTCTATATATTCGGTGTCTTGTGTTTCTCACTTTTTGTGCCTCTCTCTCTCTCTCTCTCTCTCTCTCTCTCTCTCTCTCTCTCTCTCTCTCTCTCTCTCTCTCTCTCTCTCTCTCTCTCTCTCTCTCTCTCAAAGACATATTACTTAGCTAGGATATAATGGAGAATCCATCAGAGAACAACATGGCAATTTCTCTCAATATTCCTGCAGCTCATGCTAAAGAGCGGTTACCTACTGTTGGCAACTTTTCTAGAGAAGAAGAAGACAATATTGACGAGAACAATAGACTTGCTATCACCCAATGCGCTAGTGGTGAAACACGTGACAATTTGGTTGCAGTAATTACTCGCTATGTCGAGACTCTAAACAACTACAACATGCGCAACTTAGGTAGCCAGTCTTCTATCTTTTGTTCTTAATACAATTTTAATTCCAAAAATTTATATCGATATATAACTTGCAATACACTAATGACTTCTCTTATGATTATTATTGAAGGGTACCCCACTAATCAGGACTTCAACTATGAGGCATTAGCACCATTACTTGATTTTCACCTGAACAATGCGGGTGATCCATTTCTAGGCAGCAGCTTCTCTCTAAATTCAACATCATTTGAAGTTGCTGTGCTTGATTGGTTTGCAAATTTGTGGGAGATTGACAATAAAGAATACTGGGGATATGTCACAACCGGTGGAACCGAAGGCAATCTTCATGGGATTTTAGTTGGGTTAGTAATTGTATTTCTCAAACTTTATGATATTATTATTACAAACTTAAACACTGATAATTTATTTATTATATATATATATATATATATATATATATATATATATATATATATATATATAGGAGAGAACAACTTCCAGATGGGATTCTCTATACATCACAAGATTCTCATTATTCAATATTCAAAATAGCAAGGATGTATAGAATGGAATGTGTGAAGGTAGGTACTCTAGCATCGGGTGAGATTGACTGTAATGATCTAAGGACCTCCCTTCTAGCTCACAAGGACAAGCCAGCCATTATCAACTTAAACATAGGTTTCTTCTTGTCTTTGATAACTATATTAACTAATACACAATAATTGGTTAACAAGCTTATGTACATATACATCTATTATGTAATGGAGAACTATTTTAAATCAAACTATGTATTCTCGTGAATTACATTTGGCGAGTTCTTCTTGCAGGGACAACTATGAAAGGAGGCATCGATGATCTTGATCTTGTACTACAAACACTGGATAAATGTGGCTTTACTCATGATCGATTCTACATTCACTGTGATGGAGCTTTGTTTGGAATGATGTTGCCTTTTGTTAAACAGGTGAGTTAAACTTATTTACATTAATTAAACATAACATACTAATAAAAGCATTAGTTTGAAGTGTGCTTAGGAATGGGAGACTGAAACTCCAGCAGAATATGATAACTTATCCTGTGACTTATCTTATCATGTCTCTCTTGAGTTTGAACTGGGTCAGAAATTAGTAGAATAGAATAAGAAAATAATTTATTCAGTTACCCTTCTAAATAAAAATCTATTAAAAACAAGGGTGCTTCTAGGGTGAGGGAGCAAATCAAAGCCCTCACCGGTGAAAAATTGATTGTAGGATATTGTGTAAAATACTATGAGTGGTTAAGATTGAATCAATTAGTATTAAATCACAACCGTTGATGAATTTTTATACTACATCCTACTGTTATATTTAATGGTTCACCTTTGTGGGGGATTTGATTTGCTCCCTCACCCTAGAAGCACAATAAAAACAAAAACAAAAATAAAATTTGATGTTAAATTAAAAATTTGAGCACTTAATTTAGAAAATAAAGTATGATATTATGATTAGGGTAATTTTATCATTTTGTATAATCTAATAATTAAAAATATATTAAAATAAGTCATAAGAAATAAAGTTATTATTAAAAATATAAAAATATAAAGTTAATTTAATTTTTTAACAAATAAAAGATAGTTGTCACAGTGATTTTGTCATTCACATTTAAATATCATATAATTATTTATTAACTTATCTAAAATAAATAATATTTTATCAATATATATATATATATATATATATATATATATATATATATATATATATATATATATATATAGACTCACACACACAATAAAATAACATACGTTATCTTTTACCTAAAAAAGGAACAACATATGTGTCACTATTATATCTTATCTATGTCCTATTTTATATCATATATCTTGTCTCTAGCTATCATATACCGACGATCAAACAATCCCTAAAAAACCTCAATTTTTTTTCACAAACTTGTTTGAATGGTGAATATTTAAATTTACATTACAATACTCATTTTTTTATTGGAAAATTAACAAAAAAACTAAAGTTAGGATCATTATTTTTAAAAGTTTTGTAGAATGCTTAAGTTTTTGATATTATTTTTGTTTAAGAATGCATACGTATAAACCTATATGTACCTATTTATCTATCATGATTATTCAATTGAAGGATTCTAATGATTTGATCGAAAGTATTGTTTTGGTGATTGGATAGGCACCTAAGATTACCTTCAAGAAGCCCATTGGAAGTGTAGCTATTTCTGGTCATAAATTCTTAGGATGCCCGATTCCATGTGGTGTTGTGATAACTCGTTTAGAACACATCAATACAATATCTAGAGACGTTGAAATCATTGCTTCAAGGGATGCTACAATAATGGGCAGCCGTAGCGGGCATGCTCCAATCTTCCTATGGTATGCTCTCAAAAATAAGGGTTTAATGGAACTTAAGAATGAAGTTCTTAAATGCATAGCAAGTGCACGTTACTTGTTTGAAAAACTTCGTAATGGTGGCATTGGTGCAATGTTAAACAAGTTTAGCAACATAGTTGTCTTTAAGAAGCCCCTTGATGATGACTTTACCCGTAGGTGGAATTTGGCATGCAACGGAAATATTGCACATGTGGTAGTGATGCAACATGTTACCATTGAAATGTTGGACACATTTGTTTGTGAATTTCTCCAAAAGCGGTCTGTTTGGTTCAAAGATGAACAATACTAGCCAATATGCATTGCCGAAGAAGTTGGTTCTAGAAATTGTGCTTGTTCAACGCACAATATATCACGATTGAGAAATTTATAAATATGTGGTGTTAATCAAATAATTGATTCGATTAAAAGAAGTAGGGGGCCTAGGAATTATTGAAGTTGTAATTCAAATAAGTGTTGCGACATAGTGACATGGCATAGTGTTGTCATGACATATAGGAGTGTGCATTAATTTGCAAGTTAATTTTAATAATGATATTAGTTTTTGTTAAGTGCAGTTAGGAGTTAGTTACTATTGTAACAGTTTTTGGTGCTTTTGTAGTAGAGTCTAAATTCAGAAAATGAGGTGTAACTGAATTAGATCTCAATCAATAATATAATTAGTTACTCAATCTCTCATTTTCTCTCATTCATCTCTCTAATTTTCTTGAGTTTCAATGCTAAATTGTGAAATGTTCTAACAAATTGGTATCTAGAGCTTCTTCAATCCCGAGAGAGAACCTTTTGTTGTGTGCAATTCCTCACTGAATCCATGACAAACAACAGAAAATGAGGTGTAACTGAATTAGGACTGTAAATCACTCTTCTACATCTTACCGATGCTCAGTGCAATGCTCAAAGAGATCACTAGAAGGTCTGTAAATCACTCTTCTACATTCATCAATTTTGTAGATGCAAGTATATTACCTTTTGTAAATAAAGCTAACCATAATTAGATTAGCTAGTTATTATTTAACTACACTTAGTGTAACTAATTCTGTTATTAGCTAAGTTAATTCAGATTAGGTATATAACCAATTCTGTAACTATTTCCAGACTTGAGATGAATAATATCATTTTTACATTCTTTTCTTCTCTGTGCTGCTATGGCTGCAACATGGTAATAGATTGAAACATTCATCTCCTCCTTCGATTCACGTTTCCCTCATCAATTCGCCTCTTGATCTTCTGCGAACTGTTTCTCTTGTTCTTCTACGAACTGCTTCTTCAATGGCGGTGTTTTGATTATCTTTTCTCTTTTGATTATCAGATTGATTACAAATCTCAATGAGTTCCTCTGTGACCCCTCACATTAATCTCTCGGTGTTTTGATTATCTTTTCTTTTGCTCTTAGCACAAACCCCGGTACTGCAAGCCTTATACCACGGGAAATACACCCGACAAAAGCCTTCGCTCAGTCAACTTAAGTGAGCCTAGGTTCTGGGTTCATGACTTCCCTCCCCTAGTGTGCTTTTTAACCGGGGAGCATCATCCAATGTGTTTTATGTTTACTTAGACACTTGTGTCCATTAATTGGCCTTGGTCGTCTTCTCACTCGATAAAAAATATATATAAGTACTCGGTTTGTTTATAAACCATAACTTAACTTGTCATTAGATGCATCATAATAATACTCAATGTATGGACTATGTTCAATTAATATTCATTGGGAAGGGTTAAGAAATGGATTGGAAAAGATTGGAGCGAAAAAGAATAGCGTTTGAGGTATTTAAGACAAATCCACAATATGGGAATAAAATCACAGTCCTATGAATCAATTCACGGAATGGGAACAGATCCACAGTCTTGGGAATCGATTCACAGAGTTGGAACAGATTCCCAGCCTGTGTGGTAAACCAAAAAATCTGTTTTCGTGTAATTTTTGCTATTCCTTTGTTCCGATACTTATCCCATTTCGTTCCTAACTCAACTACAGTTCATAGCAACATCAGGGCATGTTCAATCAACTAATTTATGCAACCAAACATACCATCAAAATCATCAAACCAGTTACATTAAACTCATTTATGTTACAACTCATGTCAAAACACAATTTCAGCAGAATACAAGCTTCCCAATGAACTTTATTGCAACTTCAACAACTCAAATTGGACATGCAATTACTGATCTTATGAACTAACAACAAACAATGGCTAAAATACCAAACAACCATAAAACGTAGTGAAGAACTCACCCCAGGTGTTGAAATCTATACAAATGCAAGCAAAAATCGAAATTTGAAGCATCAACAAGCTCCTAGGCACACGTCAATCTCGAACTCAACTCTCAAGTCCTCTCCTTTGGATGCTCTAACCACAATGTAGCCCTCACAATGTAGTCCTCTCCTAGAGCTCCCTTTGCTCCTATGAACACCACTAGCTGCCCCTAACACCCAAACTCGAATTCAAACCCTAGGTTCACTCCTTGATGCCTTCAATCAACAATGTAGGGTCTAAAGTAGCTTAATCATGCCCCAAAATCAACATGCAAGCCAGAATTCCACTCAATCTACTTCACTCTCCTCATTTTTGCAAATTAAATGGGTAAAATGGTGGAGAAGGGGATGAACTAGTTGGGTGGTTGTGGTTTCAACCTTCAAGTGGAATGATGGTGGGTGATTGTTCAGATGGTGTAAATGCAGATGGGATGAAGAAGAGGTGAGAAGTTTTCTGGTGGGGGTGTTCTTTTCTCCTTCTCTTCGCACTCGGCCTTCTCTCTTTCTTTCAACACTCTTTGTTGTTCTCTTCTTTTCTTTTGGTTGTGTGTGTGTGTGTTTGAGTTTGAAAGTGTGGGAGTGAGGATATCAGCTGAATGTAAATTTGAGAGGGAGTGTTTTACTAAAAAAAGTTTAGTCACTATTTTTATAATTTACTCAATCTACTAAAATTAATCATTTTTTACAACGGTAAAATTAATCATTTTAACCACTGTCCATTGTCAAAAAAAGATGTACCTCTAACAAAAGTTTAAAATTAATTTTTTTCAAAAAATTATATTATTAAATTAATATTATACTCACACTCCTAGAAATTCGTTAGTTAGCGACTGAACTTAACCACTAAGAATTGTAAAAAAAAACTTTAACCACTACCAAAAATTACAAAATAACTTTTTATAATTAAATGAATATGATTAAATTAATATTAAATTATATAGAAAAAAATAAGTCATAATACGTGACAACGCGAGCGGCAACGAAAGACTGACAATGGGATCGACAACGAGAGCGGCAACAGGAACGGGAGTGGGAACGAAAGAGGCAACAAGGGGTGCATATTTTACCTTAAATCTCATTTTCTTTTTTCTTCATTTTTACTCCATCTAAATATTATTATTTACTATAATCTCTCTATTAAAACTATTAAAATGAGTCAATTTAACCACTAAGAATTGTAAAAAAAAAATTTAACCACTACCAAATATTACAAAATAACTTACTTATAAATAAACGAATATGATTTATTTAATATTAAATCATATAGAAAAATATGAGTTAACATGTGGCAACAGGAGCGACAACGAGAGACTGTCACTGAGATCGGCAACTAGAGCGGCAATTGGGAGTGGCAACGGGAGTGCCAACGGGAGTGGCAACGAGAGAGGTAACGAGAGCGCCAACGAGAGTGCCAACGGGAGGGCCAACAAGAGTGCTAACGGGAGGGCCAACGGGAATGCATATTTTACCTAAAATCACATTTTCATTTTTCTTCGTTTTTACTCCATTATTAACATTATATAGCCTTTTAACAAGTTATTCCCTTTTTTTATTACATTTTGCAACTTTCAACGTATTTATAATTTCATCGCAAATTATAACAAATACAGTATCACCCACGGGTAAAATACTAATAGCCAAGTAAAAAATGGTGGTGCACAATATTATAGAAAATAAATGTCGGTCGCCATCTGTAACCCCTCGATATGTCTAACGTGTAGTTATAGCACAGTGCACAATATTAGCAATAATCAGAGGACACAATTCCTGCTTAAGTATTGAACGTATAAAATTTTTCCAAATTAAAACATAATATTTCGGACTAAGCCGTCTTAATTCCATACACGAATCCAAGATCCAAAAAGGAATACAACACCGTGTTCACTACTTAATAAACAGAATTCTTAAGGGTTTATACAACTCATAGCAACTACAAGTTATATAACCACACAGAGACAACCAATTAGGAAATAAACATCAAGACTATCCGTTCTTGACATCTCCAAAAGCACTTCACCTATCCGTGTCGGGTACTCTTCCTCTTGCCCTGCTTCTCTGTAAAAACAACAAATATGATTGGGTGAGACAACTTGTCTCAGTGAGTCCTACCGTGCCCCCTCATGTCACTCGGTTTATTTTAAAACCGATTACCACATAGTTAAATATATATATAACTATCTGTCAACATAAATATAGCCCATTACCGACCGTGCAACAGTTCACTAATCTTGGTAATTTAAGTACTATCATTTATATTATTAAGCCCAGTCGATTAATTTATAATCACTAGCTTTCCAAACGAAACGCCGACCGTGCAACAGTTCATTAATCCCGGCGAATCGTGATCTTAACTTAGCATAAACCGGCCGTGCAACAGTTCACTAATCCCGGTAACCCCCGGATTGACCACGCCAACACGTATACAGGGCCTAGGGTGAGGGCTCATGACTTCCCTTCCTAGTATGCTACTTGTCGGGTCGTCACCCAACGCGATATATAATAAAATATACATCATGTCCGCATTGGACCGTCTTTTCAGTTTTAGATATCTATATCTATTATCGATCTATAACCCGTTTTGATGAATTCGAAGTTAGACATCCGGCGTTATAATCACTATACATTTCTTGACATATATATCTATATTATTGATCTATAACCCGTTTTGATGAATTCGAAGTTAGACATCCGGCGTTATAATCATAGCGTCGAGAAGGATCCACGATCCGGTTTGTTATGCCAAAAACATTATCTCACACGCGGTCTAAGTTTTCGGTTTTCGGTTCAATTAACCTTCAAGTCCTCTTTTCTAAAAAACTCAAGTTGATCATGCTTAAAACGGAGTTTTTATTAGGTTAATTATGTCACAAATAATTGGGAAGGAGACTAGAAGTGGTTTGGAATCAATCGGAGCGACGAAACGAGAAATCAGAAGCCGATAACAGAACCCCACGCACGGCCCGTGCCCAAGGGCGCACGACCCGTGCGTGATGCACCTAAAACCATCCAGTCAATCCGAAGGGAGCGCACGGTCCGTGCCCAGGGGCGCACGATCCGTGCGTCCTGTATTAATTCACAATTGTGCCAAACCGAAGCAGGCGCACGGTCCGTGCCCAGGGGCGCACGATCCTTGCGTCCTGTTCTGTTACAGAACTTGCACAGATTTTACCGATTCGTTTCTCCGATCGTTCCCAATTTGATTCCTAATCTCAATCCCACCTGAAATATAGAAAATCCAGGCAATTCCAGACTATATATCCAATTCATAAATTATATGACATAAATATAGATTCTATGGGAAAGACCGTAAAACGCAATAGTTTTAATAAAACGGTTTTCGGTTCTTAAACATTTCGAAATCATTATTTTGTCTTAGGACTGAAAACAACATAATTTCATAAAGCAATATTCCCTAATCGTGAGTAGAACTCACCGTGATGTCGATTCCACTAGAAGCTTCAATCGAACCGCGAAAAGATCGATATACGAGGAACACGATCGAGAACCGAAAGGCACCAACAGAGACACTCACAACAGCTACTGAACTTGGTTGAAGTACTGAAACAGCAACCCACTCCACCCGACTTCTCCCCAATTCAAAATGTAAGGTACAGCTCCTCTTGAACAACGAAAACTGAACATGCAAGGCAAACCGAACTCAGAATTCTATCGTCTTCAACATTGAAGATGAAATCGAATTTGGGAGGTTGAAGGAAGTCAGAAACTGAATTGGCATTTCAGAATACAATTGCGAAATTGATGAGGAAATTTCAGAGGGTTATTTACATGCACTAATTTCAGATAATCAAGAACATGCACCACTTGTAACACAGATTTCTTCCACTTTCATCATTTGGGCTTCAAAGCTGAAAATAGGATTGAGAGATAGGGTGAGAATTTGAGCTTGAGAGTGGTACCAATGGCTTCAGAATCGAAATTGGAGCAAGAATGTTAAGGGAGAACTTACATGCAAGAAGGAAATCTGAGCTTCCCTCCTCTTCTCCTCCACTCGCGCCCTCTCTCCCTCTCTATTCTTCAGCCTTTCTAATTCTTATATTTGATGGAATGGCAAAGTGTGGCTGAAGGTTCAGATTAGAGGGTATATATACTGAGGGTGTGAAATTCCAATTTCGCCCTTCAGCTTAAGTACTTAAATTAATCATGACTAAGCCATAATTAATCATAGAATAGTATTTATTTGACAATCTCCTCGACTATAAATCCCTGAGACACGACCAATTATTTCCACAAATAATTAATCGGTCCTAGGCATCTTAGTACGAGTCTTTAAAAATTCGAGATGTTACAATCTCCCCAACTTTTAAAAATTTTGTCCTCAAAATTGACAAGACGTACCTCAATGGAAGAGATATGGATATCGAATCCGCATGTCATCTTCCAGCTCCCAGGTAGCCTCCTCGATTGAGAATCCATCCCAGACCACTTTGACAATAGGAATAGTCCTTGACCGTAGCGTCTTCTCGCCACGCTCTAAGATATGGCTAGGATAAGGTTGAAACGACAAGTCCGGTCGCAGGTCAATTGTATCAACACTCAACGGTTGATGTAGATCGGGAACATACTTCCTCAACTGAGACACGTGGAACACATCATGGAGATTTGATAGGGCCGGAGACAATGCGAGGCGATAGGCAACTGGCCCAATCCGTTCGATGATTTGGAATGGTCCAACATACCGAGGACTGAGCTTCTTCGCTCGCAAGGCTCTTTCGGTGCCTATGGTTGGAGAAACTTTGAAGAACACATGATCACCAACCTCAAATTCCAACGGTCTCCTTCGGTTGTCAGTATAGCTCTTTTGCCGACTCTGAGCAACCTTCATCCTTTCTCGGATTAACTTGATCTTCTCAGTAGTCTCACGAACCATATCGGGTCCCAAAAACTTATCTTCACCAATCTCCCACCAACACAACGGAGTTCTACACTTCCTACCATAAAGTGCTTCAAACGGTGCCATTCCAATGCTGGAGTGGTAACTGTTGTTGTAGGAGAATTCTACTAATGGAAGATGGTCCTCCTATTTTCTCTCGCTATCGAGCACACAAGCCCGAAACATGTCCTCCAGAGTCTGAATAGTCCTCTCCGTCTGACCGTCAGCCTGAGGATGATAAGCAGTGCTAACCAGCACTCTAGTCCCCAAAGCTTCATTCAATGCTTTCCAGAATCTGGAAGTAAACTTGGGGTCTCGGTCTGACACGATACTCGTTGGAACTCCATGCAGTCTGATAATGTTCTTCACATATTCATCTGCTAACTTGGAAACTTTATAAGTCGAACGTACGGGAATAAAGTGAGCGGATTTAGTCAATCGGTCCACTATTACCCAAATAGAATCATTGCCGGCCTGTCACCTCGGCAAAACCCATAACGAAGTCCATGGAGATATCTTCCCATTTCCAAACTGGCACATCTAGCGGTTGTAACTGACCGCCCGGTCTCTGGTGTTCCGCCTTAACCTTCTGACAAGTTAAGCACCAAGAAACGAATTCTGCAACCTCTGCCTTCATCCCAGGCCACCAATACATTAACTTCAAGTCTCGGTACATCTTGGTGGATCCCGGATGTACAGAGTACTGACTCCTATGAGCTTCTTCCAATACTTGCCTCTTGATATCATCATCATCGGGAACACAAATCCTCCCATTACAGCAAATCATGCCATCACTATCTTCCGTAAAATCTGGCGATCCTCTCTGAGACTATAAATTCATATCAGCTCCTTGAGCTACATGGATTTGTTCCCTTAAACACACTGGCTATCCGTATATGCCGCAACACCATGCGGTCCCTCTTTCTTGCTACCTTGAGCTTCAAGTCTCTGAACGATTCTAACAAAGCCATCTCTTGAATCATTAACCTAGCCGCGTGGATAGACTTCCTGCTTAGAGCATCTGCTACCACATTGGCTTTCCCAGGGTGATATTTCAATTCGAAGTCGTAGTCCTTCAAAAATTCAGTCCATCTTCGTTGCCTATTATTCAACTCCTTCTGGTCAAACAGATACTTCAAGCTCTTGTGATCACTAAAAACTTCGAAACGAGAACCGTAAAGGTAATGCCTCCAAATTTTCAGTGCAAATACAATAGCCGCCAACTCCAAATCATGAGTTGGGTAATTCCGCTCATGAGTCTTCAGTTGTCTAGATGCGTAGGCCACCACATGTTGATTCTGCATGAGAACACATCCTAAACCCTTCCTAGATGCATCACTGTAAATTTGAAACCCCAATGATGGATCTGGAAGAATTAGGATCGGAGCAGAAGTTAACTTTTCTTTCAATCCAAGGAAACATTCTTCACAATCGGCATCCCAAGTAAACTGTTGACCTTTGCGAGTCAATCGAGTAAGCGGAAGTACCAATTGTGAGAAACCTTCAATGAATCTTCTATAGTAACCAGCTAAACCCAGAAAGCTTTTGATCTCAATCACTGACGTCGGTCGTTCCCAAATCAACACTGCTTCCACCTTGCTAGGATCAACTGCAACCCCTTCCTGGGAAATCACGTGACCCAAGAACTTCACTTCGGACATCCAGAAGTCGCATTTCGACGGTTTAGCATAGAGTTTCTTTTCTCGGAGTACTCCTAGGACAAAGCGGAGATGCTGAGCATGCTCCTCAACTGACCTTGAGTAAACCAAGATATCATCAATAAAGACGACCACAAACTGATCTAGGTAGGAATGGAATACTCTATTCATATAATCCATGAATACGGCTGGAGCGTTAGTCAGTTCGAAGGGCATCACCACAAACTCGTAGTGTCCGTACCTCGTACGAAAAGCAGTCTTCGGAATGTCTAAGGCTCTTACCCTGATTTGATCGTACCCGGACCTTAGATCAATCTTGGAGAAAAATTTAGCACCTCGGAGTTGGTCAAGTAGATTATCTATCCTTGGTAATGGATACTTGTTCTTGATAGTGATTTTATTCAGCTGACGGTAGTCTATGCACAATCTCATGCTTCCGTCCTTCTTCTTGACTAGCAATACCGGAGCACCCCATGGAGAAGCACTCGGTCGAATAAACTTCTTGGAAATTAATTCCTCAAGTTGGGACTTCAATTCCTTCAGTTCGAGAGGAGACATCCTATAAGGTGCTATGGATATTGGCCCTGCTCCAGGCGCCAAATCTATAGAGAATTCTATCTCTCGTTCTGGAGGCAAAGAGGAAACTTCCTCTGGAAAAACATCTAAGAATTCATTAACAACTTGAATAGATGATAAATCCAAATCAGCTTCAGTTGATGCAGACAAAATAACAACAAAAGCTTCCGCACCTTGAAATAGAGACTGGCTGGCTGAAGCAAACGAAATAACACCATCATCTGCAGGTAGTGAATGTTCCGCTACTTCAGAAGGAAAATTAGTTGCACGATTGAAACAGTCAATAGTAATGTGATTGGAAGTCATCCAATTCATTCCCAAAACGATCTCCATCCCCCTCATAGGCAAACAGATAAAATCAACAATAAAATCCCTGCTTCCTATCGTGAGTAGACAGTTAAGGCATAATGATTGGGTTCACACACGACCCTTTGCAGTAGTAAGGATAGTTATTGGCTCGGATATAGGAGATACTATTAATCCTAACCGTTCAGCACATGCTTCATAGATAAAGCAATGAGTAGAACCAGAGTCATACAGAATATTAACAGTTTGATTAAAGAGAGAACCTGTACCCCTTATAAGGTTATCAGCTGGTTTGATGGTCTTGGCATCCAAAGTATTGACTCGAGCCTATCTAGGAGCATCAGGAGACTCTAAGAAAGCTTTTCTTGCTGGGCAGTTATTAGCATAGTGACCTTCCTCCTTACAAAAGTAGCATTGGTCTGGTGCCGCTTGACATCGGCCTTTGTGATATTTCTTGCAGTGATTACACTTGCTAGGTTTTGAAGAATCGGTCATTTGAACGTGCTTTCCCTTCTCATAGCTTCCCTTTCTTCTGAGGTTTGAAGAAGTTGATTCGTTACCTTTTCGTTTCTCTTTCCAAAAATCCTTCCTTTCAACATACATTCTCTTGAGATCACTTTCAGCTGAATGAGCTTGTTGAACCAAAGCAGGATAAGTGGTCAAGGAATAAGAACTGAGACCTTGATTCACATCACCTCGAAGACCTTGTTTGAACATAACCATTTTCCATTTATCATCGGGAGCGTTAGTCCTCAATTCATAAAATTGAGATAGCCTTTCAAACTTGGCGGCATACTCACCAACCGACATATCTCCCTGTTTCAGACAGACGAACTCCATCTGCTTAGCAAGCCTTTCCGTATCCAGAAAATAATGACCCAGGAACAAATCCTTAAATTTAACCCAGTTAAGAGGTGCTCCTTGGGTTTGCAACATTCTACGTGCATTAGTCCACCATGTATGAGCATCTTCATCCAGAGCGTTAGCAGTGTTAGGACTTTGGCAAGTGCACCAAATGTCGTCGCAAGTAATAAAATATCGGTAAGAACCGGTCGATTCCACAAGGATTGCGCGTTGACAACAATAGCAAAATTGTAAATTCGTAGATTGTAGAGATTCGGTAATTTGAGTAATTGGTAACAGTACACAAACGTGAATTAATAATGCGAGAAAAACGACTAGGGATCGAATCCTCTCACCTCGCCTATCACATGAACCATAGCCAATTCAAGTTAGTTATTCAATTTCTAGATTCAATTCACTAATTTAAGGTCAAGGGCAATTCCTTGTCTCAAGACCCCTATTACCCTAAGAGTTACCCTAATTCCTTAGGTGAGTCATGCCAGAGGGTAACGCATTAAGATTGAGAATTTTAATGAATTCACATAAGCTACCACATATTCCTATGATGATTACTAGCATGTGACCTAATTACCCAATTTCCAGCTACTAATTCATATCCCTATGCAATCACTAGCCTGGATCATCACAATTATCATGTGTAATTGAAAAGCATTAAGAACATAGGTAATTAGACAAAGTAAATCGAATAACAACCGAATTGACTAGAACAAAGGTTCACATGATAGGGTTGGGAGATTCATCTCTCCCAAATCTAAGTAAATTAGTTACAAATCATCCTAAGAGTGGAAACCAACATGAAATAGAAAACAAACATAAAGGAAGACATTAGAACCTTCAATCCCTTGTTCCCAAGTGGTGAGAAGGCCCCAAAATCGCACCCTCCAGCTGCTCCAAAGTGTGGCTCCAAATCCCAAAACGAAGTCCCTTGTAAAATTGCTGAAACTGCTTTAAAAACCCTAATTTTCACGCACCATCGCGACGCGGCCCGTGTCCGTCGCGTCGCGACAAAAGACAAAAGCTTCAGGCCTCGCAGAACTGCTCCAGGTCGCGTCGCGAACCCTCCTGGTCGCGACGCGAAAAATAACAGAAAGTTCTGGCTTGTAAAATTCCTCCAGATCGCGTCGCGAACCCTCCTGGTCGCGACGCGAAAATCAACAGAAAGTTCTGACTCGCAAAATTCCTTCAGATTGCTGCATTTCCGGGCAAGTGTCTGGTTCGCCGAAAGATGCCACAACCAATTAAGAGGTCTTCAAGTCCCATTTAGCTCCAAAAGTGAAGGAATAACTTACAATTGAACTTCCTACTACAATTATCTAAAACTGAACTAAATCCCAGATAATGACTGTTATACAATAAAAACCCTGCACAATTGGTCCTAAAAATGCCTAACTTACATCATATGATTGAGAGTCAACACAACCCCAAACTTAAACTTTTGCTTGTCCTCAAGCAAACAATCAATTCAGACTGTGGCTGTTTTTCTATTTAGCTGTTACATGTAATACATCACCTTAAACACATCAGCACATCAATTATCATCATCAATCCAATACAGTGGCAGGACAACTGAATTGGAAATACCGAATCATAAGCAGGCAGCATTCTCAAGTTTTCTCTGTACGCACATCTCACCAGTGTTTCACTCTTGAGGTGTTTCGGGTATTCACTCAATTCACAGTACCTGCATCATCGTTTCATAGGCTTGACAGAGTTCTATATCATCTTAGACAAATGAAATGCATACACACATTTTGAGGACTTTAAGGGTTATAGCGGGGCTTAGGTAAGGGTGGATACATTTGGATAAGTAGGTTGCACTTGGAGTTAGGCCTACCTCTCTTTTTGTCAATTTCACGCAATACTCACCCATTTTCCCAAAGCATTTAACAAAACAAGAGAAGGAATTTATTTATTTATTTATTTTTCTCTTTTTTTTTTGATATGTATATATATACATATATATATATGTATTTTTTTCTTTCTTTCTTTTCTTGTTCCTTCTCTTGTATACCACCCCAAACTTAGTTTGTTGCTATTCCACGAGCAACCCCAAACTTAAAACTTTCCCCACTCTCACAGCTTTTGTTACCTAACTCCAAGTTAAGAATTAACTAGGCTATGATTGTCAGAGAAACAACATACAATTTTTAACAATAGGCTCAGAGGGGCTAGAAGAGGATAAACATTAATGGGTTGGCTTGAAAGGCTCAGGGGTGCCAAAAGAAATGCCTCAGTGTGTATGAAAATCAAATGCAAAAAAACAATAAAGCACAATGTCAAGTTCTGCAGACTAATGCAGGCAAGGAATACACACACAATATATATAAGAACGTGTTTAGGCTCAAACCTCACAGTTGGGATCATAGAGATGGAACTTGAGAGATGCTGCTCACAGATGATAAAGAACTTCCGCAACGTTTGTCATGACCCCTGCTATTACTTGATGATAAAACTTGAAGTGCGAGTGTCAAAAGGAAAATGCAAACATGCGACCCCAAATGCCACAGGTCATCACTATTGAAGCTGCTTTAACAAAACAAAAACAAAATATAGGGCAGTGGTGCCCCACTATCACAGAGTAAGTTATAATAATAAGTACAGACCAAAGTGCGAAATAAAGTCAAAATAGGGCAAAATACAACCAACAGTGCAAAATAAAAATGTCTGAGTAAAACAGAAAAATAAATGAGCCTCCTGCTCAAGGAAATGAAATGTGCTGCTCCAAATACTCATCCCCTGAAAGAAGTGGATCCTGGGGGTCCTGCTGCTGCTCCGCATGGGGGACTGATGAAGATGAAGCGGCGGCTGCTCTGTTCTCGGCCATGTACTCCTCAGCAGCACGGTGGACTCTGTATGATGCCAAGTGTGAAGTATCTATGCCCTGCTGCTGCAATGACAGAGACGACCCGCACCAGCTGGCCATGAGAAGGTCATACTGGAAAGAGGAGTCGGTCTGAAACTGCTCCCGGTAAGATGGGCCTGCTGGCTGCTGTGGTGCTGGAGGTGCTGGCTGCTGTGGTGCTGCTCCATCTATGGGCCCCTCGGGCTGCTTCAAGATCCAGGCTGCTGTGATACCCTCCCTGGGGTCAGTTAGAAGATCATCTGGGTACTCCGGGCAGCCCTGCTGTCTACATAAAGCATGGATGATAGAATAGTGACCCAATCTAGCCCTAGGACATCTGGCAATCTCTGCAATACTCGCTGAAATGGCTTTCCCCAGATTTACCCTCTGGCCTCTCATGATAGCATGTAGTCCCATGGCTACCTTTGTCTTGACATCAGTGGAGTTGGAGCATGAAATGATAGTCTGATTAAAGAAATTGTTCCAGGCCTTAGGAATTGCCTTCAGAGCCATGTTGCAAAAGCGGCGGGGAAAGTCTTGACCAATCGGACCGATAAGATGTCTGTCCCATGTTGCTCCTTGACGACACAACTCCCTCAGCAAACCCTCATAATCGTGCGCCCCCTTGTTGTCCCAGGCATCCATCATGGCACAATTAGTAGTAGTAGGTAGCCCGAGGAGACTGTTGATGGTATCAGGAGAGTAGGACACCTCTCTTCCCCTCACCACTGAAACTCTATTGTCTTCATTCCCATAGGCATTTGCATAAAATTCTCTCACCATGCTTTGGTTGGCTTGTTTGATCATTGAGTTGAGCGAGAGCCAACCCAATTCCCGGAGAGTGGAAGTAATGATGGGGAATTCCCCCGTGCTGAGGTTGAAGGCCCTTTCTGGATTTATCTTTTTCCCCTTGACCACTTGGTGGTACTTCTCCTCATGTACGGGGGACCTGAATCTGTCAATCTCAACTGCGGGTTCCCCTCGCCTTTTCTTGGAGGTGCCTGCTTTGCTTTTCTTCATCATTTCTGCTCACCTGTAATGTCCTGTAAAAATTAAAACGAAAAGAATCCAGCACCAATCGTTAGTTCTCGGTGGGTCCCTGGTGTGGGCCCCACTCCAGCAGAGAAAAATAATCAACAGGCAAAACATCGTTTCTGGACTCAAAGTCATCTACCCTAAGGTTGTGAATATGTTCAAAATTAGAAACAGGCCAGCAACCCCAAAACAGACTTTACTTAGACATTTCCACAAACAGCTTGGCTACACAAAAATTTCCTTCAAGAATTTTATCGAACACCTTGTGTACGCCCAAAATCCACTTAATTTCTACCCCCAATTTAATCATTCTCTCTCCCACATTAGCAATAAGCAACAATCATGCAACAACATATCATAGGGAACAATCCTACTCTTCTAATTTGACTTCGAATCCTTACATTTCCTACCCAAAAATCACCCCAACAACCATCAAAAACACTCAAAATATTATACTCTAATTAAAGAATAAGGTTAAGATTGATACCTGGAGATGTTGATGGTGAGGAATTCGTGTAAGGTAGCAAGAATTTACAATCAAATGTGATCAAAAACCGTAATGGGGTGGGGAATTCGTAGTGAGCACCAAAGAGGGAAAATAGAGAAGTTGAAAAGCTTTTTGAATTTGTGTTCGGACTGATCAGTTTTACTCTAAAAAGGGTCCAATCGCGACGCGGCCCGTGTGTATCGCGTCGCGAGATTACACAGAACCGTTACAGCTCCCAGAATTCTAAAGCATCGCGACGCGACACGCCTCTCTCGCGACGCGAGAAATGGCAGAAACATTTTTCTTGGAAAATTTTCAACTAATCGCGACGCGACAGAACAGGTTCGCGACGCGAAATAGACCAGAACCTTTTTTTCTTTGAAATTACTTCCCTTTCGCGTCATGAACTTGACCGAACACAAAACAATTTCTTCTCATGCCTAAGGCTAACAGCAAAATAAAGTAAATTAAAGACTGGAATTGAAATTGAATTAAAGACTTGGTACCTCAGTGGGTTGCCTCCCACTCAGCGCTTCTTTAACGTCACTAGCTTGACGGTTCAGAAGGTATCTCACATTGGCCCCGGTGGAGCCTTTTGCTCTTCAAGTGCCCCATTCACAGCTCCTTCCAATTTTTCTCCATTGAATTTCCAGCTAGGCTCACCCACCACTTCCTTTAGATCAACCCACTCGCTAGGTGACTTGTCTGGTGACGAGTGAATGTGCCTTCTGTTTTTGGCTTTTATCTGGGGTTCCTCAACACTATAGCTGTAACGCCCTAAAATAATTTAATTGATTAATTAATTAAGTTATTTGAGGGATTACAATATTTATTTAAGTGGAATAATTAAATTATAATTGTGTTATTACAGGAGGTGAAAAGAATTAAGAAGGGTGGTGTAAATAGGGCCCAAGTCAATTAGTGACCCAAGCCCATTCCTAAAAACCCAAAACCCTATGGAAGGGTCTCATCGCGCATTCCACTGAAGAAAGAAAAGAAACGGATCAGAGAGGGAGAGAGGATAGAAGTTCGCGACGGCTAGCAAGGAGAGAAAGAAGGAGATTTGTTCATCTTGGCTTTAGGTAATGTGCTTCTTTGATCCTTCTCTTCGATTTTTTCTTCTTCTTTTGCAAGTGTTGTAGTTTCAATCACTCATTACCTATTGTTGCTGCTCCTCCATGGCTTTAGTGAGGCCACGGTTTGCGTAAGAAGAGAGGAGGGAGCTGCTGCGATTTTTGGTGACTTTGGCTCGTTGTGTTGCGGGGTTTTGTTCGTGACTCCTTCATCGTTGTTTCGGGTCATACAAATTCGAGGTAAGGGTGAGCGTTTCAATTTAATGTAATTGGGTATATGGTGGGTTTGTGGGTTTTTGGTAGTGGTTGAATTCGTAATTTATAGGTTAAGAAGAATGATGGATTGATTTATTAGTGTTAATATGCGAATTGCCCTATGAGATGAAGAAGTGAATTTCGATTTTTTTTTGGTGAATGAGGTGTGGTTAATTTTCGAGGTTTGGTGAATTGTTGGTGTTGAAATGAAATTTTGATGAATTAAGTGATATGCGTATAATTACGTGAATGATTCCAAGGAATAGAAAATAGACAGTGTTGCTGTCCCTAGAGTAAAAATGTTGCTGTTTGTCAATTATTAATGTTGCTGTTTGCAGAATTATAATGTTGCTGTTTGTCAATTATTAATGTTGCTGTTTGCAGAATTATAATGCTGCTGTTTGTCAATTATTAATGTTGCTGTTTGCAGAATTATAATGTTGCTGGTTGTCAATTACTAATGTTGCTGTTTGCAGAATTATAATGTTGCTGTTTGTCAATTATTAATGTTGCTGTTTGCAGAATTATAATATTGCTGTATGTCAATTATAATGCTGCTGTTTGTCAATAAAAAAATGCTACTGTTTTGCGCTAAAAGGCCACTGTTTTGTTGCTGTTTTTGGACTCGAAAATGCTGCTGTTTTGCGCTAAAAGGCCACTGTTTTGTCGCTGTTTTTGGACTTGAAAAATGCTGCTGTTTTGCGCTAAAAGGCCACTGTTTTTCCATCTTCAATTTGTTGCTGTTTACTAACCGAATTTTCTGCATTTCGTAAAAGAAAAGAACGTGTAAATGTGACTGTTATTCTATTACTGTTTCTCCGGTTAAAAATGTGAGGTTTCTTCCACTTGGAAAATGGGATGTTCTTCTCAAGTTTAATTGTGATGTTTCCTAAGCATGAAAATGAAATGTTTATACGAAATTTAAATATGTTGTTATTCGAAATTTTAAATAGGTTGTCACTTAAATTTTTATGTGTAGTTATTTACATTTAAATGGATGTCCCCTAAATTTTTAATGTGTTGTTACTTGAAAATTTAGGAGTATTGTTACCTAAGATTTAAAGATGTTGTTACTCAAATTTTTGAATGTGATGTTTCTGAAGAGTTGTGATATTAATATGGTGACTATGATGAATACACTCTATGAGTGTCTTATGGTGACGATGACGAGTACTCCGGGTGAGTGAATTGGTGATTGCACATGTGTCCATAGAGTCTCATAGCATGTGCATATTATGACGAATAGGCTTCGGCCTCTTATCGACGAAAACCAGTGACGATGTGCCCAAGTGGCTATTTATGACGAGTATGGTACCATCATGCATATGCCCAGGTGTGGGTTGCATTTTCATGCGCATACATTTTTTTTTGTTATGACTGGTGATGTGAATTATGACTTTGGTGTTGTGTGTAATGACGATGAAGTTGATGATAATGATGATGTTGTGTGATAGGTTGCTCATATTACTCTACTGTATGCTTAATTATATTTTGTTGAAAATTCTCACCCCTTCTGCTTGGAATGTTGCTCTATTGTGGCAACGCTGCAGGTGACTGCGAGTGAAGGACATGCTGCCTTCCTTCATAACTGTTGGGATGTCTGTTGAGTCGCTCTCTGATACTGTGACACCTAGGGGGCGTGTTTGACATCGTTATTTAAATAATAAATTGTTTCATATTTTTGTTGATGGCGTGACGCGTGTTTGAGCGGTATTTAGTGAGTGTTGTTTATTTTCTGCTGTGACGTAACTCCTAGAGTTTAATTTTATGACGGGTGATGGTCGAAATTTTTGTTGAGGATGATTGCGCAAACTTAATGAATACAAGTGGACGTTCTTTTTGTTAATAACAACGTGACATTTCCTTTCTATCAGTTAAATTAATTTTTGCGAAAAAGTTTTACTCTGATAAGTGACGTGTAAATTATGGGGTAGAAAGGGGGTGTTACATTAGTGGTATCAGAGCAGTTCGGTCTGTCCGGCCGGTGGTCGAGTTGTCAAGTTGAGTAGCATTTGAGTTTTGTTACTCGTATCTAAATTTTGTTTTCTGTTGCAGTGCTAGAATGGCAGGACGGAACGATGCTGCACTTGCTGCTGCTTTGCAGGCTATAGCTGGGGTTGTGGGTAACATACCCAATGCTATTGGTGATGGGACGCGTAGTTTGGCTACGTTCCAGCGTGAGAACCCTCCTGCTTTTGAAGGCGGGTATAGTCCTGATGGTGCCCTTGAGTGGCTAAGTGAGATGGAGCGGATCTTCCGCGTTATGGATTGCACCGATGCTCAGAAGGTTCGCTATGGCACACATATGTTGAAGAAAGAGGCTTATGATTGGTGGAGGACGACTAGTCAGGGGTTGACGGCTGCCAACGAGGAGGTTACCTGGGCTGTGTTCGAGAGGGAATTCAAGAGAAAGTACTATCCGGAGGATGTCCGCGGGAAGAAGAAGGTTGAGTTTCTGAGACTTGAGCAAGGTAGCATGACTGTAACTGAGTATGCTGCAAAATTTACTGAGCTGTCTAAGTTTTATCCTCATTATGATAGAGAGGGTGTGGAGTTCTCCAAATGCATCAAATTTGAAAATGGGTTGCGTGCTGACATTAAGAGGGCCATAGGGTACCAGCAAATTCGTGTGTTTCCATTGTTGGTTAATAGCGCCAAAATTTTTGAGGAGGATAATAATGCCTTCTCCAGAGCTATGAAAGAAAAGCAAAAGAATTTCTCAAGTCGTGGTAAGCCATATGAGGCGCCTGCTGGTAAGGGCAAAGGTAAGTTTGTTGGTGGGTTGGTAGCCCCGCAAGTGCACGGGTCGTATCGCGTAATAAAAGAGTATCGGTCCACAGGGAGAGCCTAAGTGAATACCAATTTAGTTTTTCAAAGTTTGATTAACTGAAAAGAAAGTGTTTTTAGAAAGAAGGAACATTTTAGTAAAGTCTACTCACTCATGATCATTGTAGACAAAAGAGGAGAAAAGAAAATAAAAGAAGCAAACATAAAGTTAAATAGCGAGAAATAAAAGAAAGCGGTAAAGTGCAAAAATCATAAATAGCGGAATTGTAAATGACAAGAAAGTAAATTGCTTGAAAAGTAAATTGCCAGTAATTTACTTGACTTGCCAGTAATTTACTTGACTTGCCAGTAGTTTACTTGACTTGGAAATTTAAAGAGCAAGGAAAATAAAAGTGCAAGAAAGTAAATAACTTGGAAAATAAAGGTGCAAGAAATTAAATAGCAAGAATAGTAAATGACTTGGAAAATAAAGGTGCAAGAATTTAAAGGAGCAAGAAAGTAAATGACTTGGAAAGTAAAAGGGCAAGAAAATAAATAGCAAGAATTTAAAGGGCAAGAAAGTAAATGACTTGGAAGATAAAGGTGCAAGAAATTAAATAGCAAGGAAAGTAAATGACTTGGAAAGAAAAAGGGCAAGAAAATAAATAGCAAGAATTTAAAGGGCAAGAAAGTAAATAAACAAGAATCATAAAAAGCATGAAGAGTAAATTGAAGTCATGAATCATTAGAGAGCCTTTGTCATTGATTTTCTAACAAAATTCAAGCTTTTTTACAAGTGAGGATCAAGCCTCTATTTATAGGAAAATATGAGGGGCAAAATGGTCCAAAAGAGGAAAAAGTGGCAAATCAAGTTGGCCAAGGTAGTCATCAAAAAGCCATCCTCAAGTGGGCAAAAATATCCAACTTTGACTGCACAGTCGAAATCTGATAGCAGATGCAGTCGACGTCGAAATCTGGAAGACAGATGCAGTCGAAGTCGAAATCTGGAAGACAGATGCAGTCGAAGTCGAAATCTGGAAGACAGATGCAGTCGAAGTCGAAATCTGGAAGACAGATGCTGTCGAATTCTGGCCTGCTGAGACAGATGCTGTCGAATTCTGGCCTGCTGAGACAGATGCTGTCGAATTCTGAGAGATCTAGTCGAATTCTGACCTGCTGAGACTTAGGCAGCCCAAATTGCTTCAAAATAAAACCTGAAGATAAAAAGTAAACATTTGCAGTAAAATAGAACAAAAATATAATTAAAATACTAAAAAGACTTAATAAAATAACTATTAAAAAGACTCTAAAAATAGACTTATCAAACTCCCCTATGCTTGAACCTTTGCTTGTCCTCAAGCAAAAACAGTGTAAATCTTTAGGCCCATTCTGAAGGAAAATTATTTTCATATCGAAACCTTAAGTGAACTGTGGGGCAATTCTAACACTTTGGTTTGAGAGCTACTATTTTTGGGCTTCTTGTGGAATTGGGAGACAAATTTAAAGTATCAATACATTAGAGAGGATATCCATGTCATCATAGAACCGGTTCCCCAGCATTCTTAAGCTTGGGTCCTTCATTTACTAAGACCGGGTCTCAAAGGAGGGTCTTTATACGTTGGGTATTCAAGCATTTTTTCTTTTCTTTTTGATTTTATATGCTAACCATTTATTTTGACATTTAAAATGTACCAATTTTTGCATTTTGAATTGGTTTTGCAAATTATTATATTTTTTTTTTTTTTGAATACCCCAACTCAGACGTTTTTCTCCAGTAACCGCGCATCCAGTGAATGTCACCAAGAGAACCAGGTTACTAGTTTCTTTTCAGTCCCTCTATTTGTATTAATAACTGAAAATAGTCTCAATAGTGTGTGTGTGAAAAAGTCCTAGAAGTAGAAATCGAACCATGATACAATCTTTGTTGTTCCCAACCAGTCCACCTAGATGATTGCTAATGAAAAATTGAAAAATTTATTTTTGTCCAGAAAAGGCTTATCTAAAACATGCTTAGGGTTCACAAAGTTTCGTGATGGAGGGAGCAGATATAACTCAAAAAAGATAAAAACTCGGCAAAGCAATAAAGAAAAGTAATAAAATACCCCCCCATGCTTGGACTAGGCATTGTCCTCAATGATTTTTCAAGTAAAACAAAAGGGGTTAGGAGAGCTCACCTGGCTGTCTGGTTCAGGATACTCGGCCCTGGGGTATTTTATTTTTCAACAAATCGAAAAATACATTAAGCCGTGGGTTGCCTCCCACGCAGCGCTCGTTTATGGTCATTAGCTTGACCTTTTCCCTTTAGAAAGTTATTCCTGGGTCCCATTGCTTGAAGCATAGAGACCAAGTGACATATGAAGAATGAAAGCATTTTCCTAGATCCCATGGCTTGTAAAATGGAAGTTGTGTAAGCAATAAGATCTTTTTTACAATTCCCCCCAGATTAAATGTTATTTTTTTCACAAAGGAAGGTGAAAAATAAGATAAAGGAGATGGTTTGTATGGTGGTGGGGGGATGTATGGTTCTTCTCTTTCTTTTTCTGGTTCCTTCTCTTTTTCTTTCTCTTCTTGCTCACACGGTAAATTATGTTTGTCACTCACAATTTTTTTCTTGGTTTGCTCTTGGTTCCTCTAATTGTTTTTCGCTTCTAAGGGTGACAACATATATTTGGCCATTTAGATTTTGTTCAGGCTGTTCAGGAAATACCCCCGAAGATTTAGAGGATGAAGCCACCTGTGTTGCCACTTGAGTTATTTGATTTTCAAGCATCTTACTGTGAGTGGCAATAGAGTCGATTTTTGATTCTAATTTGATAAGTGTGTCACTCAAATAACAAGTATGATTTTTGAATTCTTCATTTTGTTTTGTTTGAGATGACACAAATTTTTCCATCAAAAATTCCAAGTTCGACTTTTGCGGTTTGTTTTGTGGGTTGTTAAAAACGCTTTGATTTTGAAAGACAGGAGGTGGTCTAGGTGCTGGATTGGGTGGAGGATTTTTATAAGAAAAATTTGGATGATTTCTCCACCCAGAATTATAAGTATTTGAAAACGGATCTTCTTTTTGAGCATAGTTTATATGCTCATTTCCAGTACTAGATGCCTCAAGCTGGCATTTAGCTCCAATATGGCCAACAACCCCACATAATTCACATGGTGGAGTAGTAGGAGAAAAAGTTTGTGAAACGGCACTTACATTTAATTTTTCAAATTTTTGAAAAAGTGCGTCCACTTTTGAGGCAAGATGATCAACAGCGGATATTTCATACTTACCTGGCTCTTTTGACGATGCTGGTTTATCTGCTATGGCTCGCTCACTTGCCCATTGACAATGGTTTTGAGCCATATCTTCAATGAGTGCATAAGCTTCAGTAAAATTTTTGTTCATCAAAGCTCCACCTGCAGCTGCATCAACAGTCATTCTAGTTGCATATTGTAATCCATTATAAAAAGTGTGAACAACGAGCCATTTCTCTAGTCCATGATGGGGGCATAGCCTTAACATTTCTTTGAAACGTTCCCATGTATCATAAAGAGATTCCCCGTTGTTTTTAGAAAATCGAGTAATTTGACTTCTCATTTGAGCTGTTTTACTCGGGGGAAAGAACCTAGCGAGAAAAGCTTGTTTTAATTGGCCCCAGCTGGTAATGGATTCCGAAGGCAAAGAATGTAGCCATGCTCTTGCTCTATCCCTTAATGAAAAAGGGAAGAGCTTTAGTCTTATGGCATTTTGAGGTACCCCGTTTAATTTGAGAGTCCCACAGTATTCCAGAAAAATTGAAATATGAAGATTTGGGTCCTCCGTGGGAGAACCAGAAAATTGGTTTTGTTGAACCATTGAAAGCAGAGATGATTTGAGTTCAAAATTATTTGCTTCCACATTTGGATGTACAATGGCAGCCGATGGTTCTGCTGAAGGTGTTGCGTACTCTTTGAGAGCACGATTTTCATTAGCCGCCATTTGGTTATCGGGAATTTCTCTCCTCCTTCTATGTAAGAACCTTTCGATTTCGGGAATTTGTTGAACAGTTTCACCGAAACTTCTAGTTCTTCGCATTCGAGGGACAAGAGAAGAAAAAGTAAAAATAAAGAAAATAAAATTTCAATCTAACCGGTTTCGAAAAACTTAATCAATATCACTGCCTCCCCGGCAACGGCGCCAAAAACTTGGTAGCCCCGCAAGTGCACGGGTCGTATCGCGTAATAAAAGAGTATCGGTCCACAGGGAGAGCCTAAGTGAATACCAATTTAGTTTTTCAAAGTTTGATTAACTGAAAAGAAAGTGTTTTTAGAAAGAAGGAACATTTTAGTAAAGTCTACTCACTCATGATCATTGTAGACAAAAGAGGAGAAAAGAAAATAAAAGAAGCAAACATAAAGTTAAATAGCGAGAAATAAAAGAAAGCGGTAAAGTGCAAAAATCATAAATAGCGGAATTGTAAATGACAAGAAAGTAAATTGCTTGAAAAGTAAATTGCCAGTAATTTACTTGACTTGCCAGTAATTTACTTGACTTGCCAGTAGTTTACTTGACTTGGAAATTTAAAGAGCAAGGAAAATAAAAGTGCAAGAAAGTAAATAACTTGGAAAATAAAGGTGCAAGAAATTAAATAGCAAGAATAGTAAATGACTTGGAAAATAAAGGTGCAAGAATTTAAAGGAGCAAGAAAGTAAATGACTTGGAAAGTAAAAGGGCAAGAAAATAAATAGCAAGAATTTAAAGGGCAAGAAAGTAAATGACTTGGAAGATAAAGGTGCAAGAAATTAAATAGCAAGGAAAGTAAATGACTTGGAAAGAAAAAGGGCAAGAAAATAAATAGCAAGAATTTAAAGGGCAAGAAAGTAAATAAACAAGAATCATAAAAAGCATGAAGAGTAAATTGAAGTCATGAATCATTAGAGAGCCTTTGTCATTGATTTTCTAACAAAATTCAAGCTTTTTTACAAGTGAGGATCAAGCCTCTATTTATAGGAAAATATGAGGGGCAAAATGGTCCAAAAGAGGAAAAAGTGGCAAATCAAGTTGGCCAAGGTAGTCATCAAAAAGCCATCCTCAAGTGGGCAAAAATATCCAACTTTGACTGCACAGTCGAAATCTGATAGCAGATGCAGTCGACGTCGAAATCTGGAAGACAGTTGCAGTCGAAGTCGAAATCTGGAAGACAGATGCAGTCGAAGTCGAAATCTGGAAGACAGATGCAGTCGAAGTCGAAATCTGAAAGACAGATGCAGTCGAAGTCGAAATCTGGAAGACAGATGCAGTCGAAGTCGAAATCTGGAAGACAGATGCAGTCGAAGTCGAAATCTGGAAGACAGATGCTGTCGAATTCTGGCCTGCTGAGACAGATGCTGTCGAATTCTGGCCTGCTGAGACAGATGCTGTCGAATTCTGAGAGATCTAGTCGAATTCTGACCTGCTGAGACTTAGGCAGCCCAAATTGCTTCAAAATAAAACCTGAAGATAAAAAGTAAACATTTGCAGTAAAATAGAACAAAAATATAATTAAAATACTAAAAAGACTTAATAAAATAACTATTAAAAAGACTCTAAAAATAGACTTATCATGGGTCTAAGCGAAGTGGGGGAGATGCTGCAGCCAGTGTTACTTGTTACACGTGTGGGAAAGTGGGTCATAAAAGTCCAGATTGCCCAAGCGGGGATAAGAAGAGATGTTATCGGTGTGGGAAAGAGGGGCATATATCTTCCGGTTGTGATAAGAAAGAGGTGGTATGCTTTAACTGCGGGGAGAGTGGTCATATTTGTACGCAGTGCTCAAAACCCAAGAAGGAGAAGTCTTTTGGAAAAGTGTTCGCTCTGGCTGAGTCTGATGTAGTGAATGAGATTCGAGGTACGTGCTATATCAATAATTTTCCTCTTGTTGTTATTGTTGATACGGGTGCTACCCATAGTTTTATTGCTGCTGCATGTGTTGAGAAATTAAGCCTTGTTTTATCTGATATGTTGAGAGAGATGGTCATCGACACTCCAGCTAAGGGTTCGGTGACTACCTCCGTTGTTTGTGCCAAATGTCCTGTATCTGTATATGGTAGAGAATTCTTAATTGATTTGATCTGTTTGCCGCTGAGTGGAATGGATGTCATTCTGGGTATGGACTGGTTAGTTGATAACCATGTCCATATCAACTGTCGGGAAAGGTCCGTGAGTTTTGAGTCGCTTGAAGAGGAGTCTGGTCTGTTATCTGCGGGTCAACTGCATAGAGCGATGAGAGAAGAGGTTCAGCTGTTTTCTCTGTTGGCGTCGTTGTCTGCTGAGAGCCAAGCGAAGATTGATGTGTTGCCGGTAGTGCGTGAGTTTTCTGAGGTGTTCCCTGACGAGATTCTGGATGTACCACCAGAGAGAGAGAGGTGGAGTTTGCTATTGATCTGGTCCCCGGCACTAAGCCTGTGTCTATGGCGCCATATAGAATGTCTGCATCTGAGTTGGCAGAATTGAAAAAGCAACTTGAAGATTTATTAGAAAAGAAGTTTGTAAGACCGAGTGTGTCACCTTGGGGAGCTCCAGTGTTGCTAGTGAAAAAGAAAGACGGTAGTATGAGGTTGTGCGTAGACTATCGACAGTTAAATAAAGTCACAATCAAGAACAAGTATCCGTTGCCAAGAATTGATGACTTGATGGATCAGTTAGTAGGTGCTAAAGTATTTAGCAAGATTGACTTAAGGTCTGGTTATCATCAGATCAAGGTCAAGGATGAAGATGTCCAGAAGACGGCATTTAGGACAAGATATGGGCACTATGAGTATTCTGTTATGCCTTTCGGTGTGACTAATGCGCCGGGAGTATTCATGGGATACATGAACCAAATCTTCCGTGAGTACTTGGATAAGTTTGTGGTAGTTTTCATTGATGACATTCTGATTTACTCTAAGTCAGAAGAGGATCATGCGGAACATCTGAGGTTGGTGTTAGGAATTCTGAGGGATCGAAAGTTGTATGCGAAGTTGTCCAAGTGTGAGTTTTGGTTGAAAGAAGTCAGTTTTCTCGGTCATGTGATTTCTAGGGAGGGGATTGCAGTGGATCCTTCTAAAGTTGATGTGGTATTGCAGTGGGAGTCTCCAAAGTCAGTTACGGAGATAAGGAGTTTTCTGGGATTGGCGGGTTATTATAGAAGATTCATTGAGGGGTTCTCGAAGTTGGCTCTGCCATTGACTCAATTGACTTGCAAGGGTAGGGCCTTTGTTTGGGATGACCGATGTGAGGAAAGTTTCAATGAGCTGAAGAGGAGGTTGACTACGTCTCCAGTGTTGACCCTGCCTAATCCGGTTGAACCGTTTGTGGTTTATTGTGATGCGTCTAAGATGGGTTTGGGTGGTGTGCTTATGCAGAATGGGAAAGTGATCGCTTATGCGTCGAGGCAATTGAGAATTCATGAAAAGAATTACCCTACTCACGATTTAGAACTTGCTGCTGTGGTATTCGCATTGAAAATTTGGAGACATTACTTGTATGGATCGAGATTTGAGGTGTTCAGTGATCACAAGAGTCTACAGTATCTGTTCGATCAGAAAGAATTGAATATGAGGCAGCGCCGGTGGTTAGAACTATTGAAAGATTATGATTTTGAATTGAGTTATCACCCGGGAAAAGCTAATGTGGTTGCGGATGCGCTGAGTCGGAAGACTTTGCACATGTCGGCATTGATGGCTAGAGAGCTTGAGTTAATTGAGCAATTCAGGGACATGAGTTTAGTGTGTGAAGTTACGCCTCAGAGTGTCAGGTTGGGTATGTTGAAAATTGGCAATGATTTTATGGCTGGTATCCGAGAGGCGCAGAAGTTAGATGTGAAATTAGTTGATATGATGAGTGGGATTGGTCAGTCTGAGAATGAGGACTTCGAGATAGATGCGCAAAATGTACTGAGGTATCGTGGAAGAATTTGTGTTCCCGAAGATGAGGAAATGAGAAAGGCAATTCTTGAGGAAGGGCATAAGAGTAAGTTGAGTATCCATCCTGGAGCGACGAAGATGTACCAAGATCTGAAAAAGATGTTCTGGTGGCCTGGGTTGAAGCGCGATGTGGCGCAGTTTGTGTATTCGTGTTTGACCTGTCAGAAATCGAAGGTCGAGCATCAGAAGCCTGCGGGAATGATGCAACCGTTGAATGTTCCAGAGTGGAAGTGGGATAGTATCTCCATGGATTTTGTGACTGGGTTACCCAATACGGTGAGAGGGCATGATTCAATTTGGGTGGTTGTGGATAGATTGACGAAGTCGGCTCATTTTATTCCTATCGGTATTAAGTATCCAGTGTTGAGATTGGCTGAAATCTCCATTCAGGTGATTGTGAAGCTGCATGGGGTTCCTTTGTGCATTGTGTCGGATAGAGACCCAAGGTTCACTTCGGACTTTTGGAGTAGTTTGCAGAAGGAGTTGGGTTCGAAATTGAGGTTGAGTTCAGCTTATCATCCTCAAACTGATGGGCAGACAGAGAGGATGATTCAATCGTTGGAGGACCTGTTGAGATCATGTGTGCTAGAGCAGGGAGGTGCGTGGGATACTCATCTCCCGTTAATTGAGTTCACCTACAACAACAGCTATCATTCCAGTATCGGAATGGCGCCGTTTGAGGCGTTGTATGGCCGGAGGTGTAGGACTCCGGTGTGTTGGTACAAGACTGGGGAAAGTTTAGTACTTGGACCTGAGCTAGTCAGAGAGACTACTGAGAAGGTAAAGATGATCCGGGAGAAAATGAAAGCGTCGCAGAGTAGACAGAAGAGTTACCATGATAAGAGAAGGAAGGATTTAGAATTTGAAGTTGGTGACCACGTATTCTTGAGGGTCACACCTATGACTGGTGTTGGGCGAGCGCTGAAATCAAAGAAGTTGACTCCTCGATTCATCGGGCCGTATCAGATTACGGAGAGAGTTGGAAATGTTGCATATCGGGTGGCCTTACCACCTAACCTTTCGAACTTGCACGACGTGTTTCACGTGTCGCAGCTTCGGAAGTATGTTGCAGATCCGTCTCATGTGATTCAACTAGATGATGTGGAGGTGCGAGACAATCTCACCGTGGAGACTGTGCCAGTTAGAATTGACGACCGTGAGGTAAAAGTGTTAAGAGGCAAAGAGATTAATTTAGTGAAAGTGGTTTGGTTGGGAGCCGTGGGCGAGAGCATGACGTGGGAATTGGAAAGTAAGATGAAAGAGGCCTATCCAGAGTTATTTGACTCAGGTAATTTCGAGACGAAATTCTCTAAGTGGGGGAGAGTTGTAACGCCCTAAAATAATTTAATTGATTAATTAATTAAGTTATTTGAGGGATTACAATATTTATTTAAGTGGAATAATTAAATTATAATTGTGTTATTACAGGAGGTGAAAAGAATTAAGAAGGGTGGTGTAAATAGGGCCCAAGTCAATTAGTGACCCAAGCCCATTCCTAAAAACCCAAAACCCTATGGAAGGGTCTCATCGCGCATTCCACTGAAGAAAGAAAAGAAACGGATCAGAGAGGGAGAGAGGATAGAAGTTCGCGACGGCTAGCAAGGAGAGAAAGAAGGAGATTTGTTCATCTTGGCTTTAGGTAATGTGCTTTTTTGATCCTTCTCTTCGATTTTTTCTTCTTCTTTTGCAAGTGTTGTAGTTTCAATCACTCATTACCTATTGTTGCTGCTCCTCCATGGCTTTAGTGAGGCCACGGTTTGCGTAAGAAGAGAGGAGGGAGCTGCTGCGATTTTTGGTGACTTTGGCTTGTTGTGTTGCGGGGTTTTGTTCGTGACTCCTTCATCGTTGTTTCGGGTCATACAAATTCGAGGTAAGGGTGAGCGTTTCAATTTAATGTAATTGGGTATATGGTGGGTTTGTGGGTTTTTGGTAGTGGTTGAATTCGTAATTTATAGGTTAAGAAGAATGATGGATTGATTTATTAGTGTTAATATGCGAATTGCCCTATGAGATGAAGAAGTGAATTTCGATTTTTTTTTGGTGAATGAGGTGTGGTTAATTTTCGAGGTTTGGTGAATTGTTGGTGTTGAAATGAAATTTTGATGAATTAAGTGATATGCGTATAATTACGTGAATGATTCCAAGGAATAGAAAATAGACAGTGTTGCTGTCCCTAGAGTAAAAATGTTGCTGTTTGTCAATTATTAATGTTGCTGTTTGCAGAATTATAATGTTGCTGTTTGTCAATTATTAATGTTGCTGTTTGCAGAATTATAATGTTGCTGTTTGTCAATTATTAATGTTGCTGTTTGCAGAATTATAATGTTGCTGTTTGTCAATTATTAATGTTGCTGTTTGCAGAATTATAATGTTGCTGGTTGTCAATTATTAATGTTGCTGTTTGCAGAATTATAATGTTGCTGTTTGTCAATTATTAATGTTGCTGTTTGCAGAATTATAATATTGCTGTATGTCAATTATAATGCTGCTGTTTGTCAATAAAAAAATGCTACTGTTTTGCGCTAAAAGGCCACTGTTTTGTTGCTGTTTTTGGACTCGAAAATGCTGCTGTTTTGCGCTAAAAGGCCACTGTTTTGTCGCTGTTTTTGGACTTGAAAAATGCTGCTGTTTTGCGCTAAAAGGCCACTGTTTTTCCATCTTCAATTTGTTGCTGTTTACTAACCGAATTTTCTGCATTTCGTTAAAGAAAAGAACGTGTAAATGTGACTGTTATTCTATTACTGTTTCTCCGGTTAAAAATGTGAGGTTTCTTCCACTTGGAAAATGGGATGTTCTTCTCAAGTTTAATTGTGATGTTTCCTAAGCATGAAAATGAAATGTTTATACGAAATTTAAATATGTTGTTATTCGAAATTTTAAATAGGTTGTCACTTAAATTTTTATGTGTAGTTATTTACATTTAAATGGATGTCCCCTAAATTTTTAATGTGTTGTTACTTGAAAATTTAGGAGTATTGTTACCTAAGATTTAAAGATGTTGTTACTCAAATTTTTGAATGTGATGTTTATGAAGAGTTGTGATATTAATATGGTGACTATGATGAATACACTCTATGAGTGTCTTATGGTGACGATGACGAGTACTCCGGGTGAGTGAATTGGTGATTGCACATGTGTCCATAGAGTCTCATAGCATGTGCATATTATGACGAATAGGCTTCGGCCTCTTATCGACGAAAACCAGTGACGATGTGCCCAAGTGGCTATTTATGACGAGTATGGTACCATCATGCATATGCCCAGGTGTGGGTTGCATTTTCATGCGCATACATTTTTTTTTTGTTATGACTGGTGATGTGAATTATGACTTTGGTGTTGTGTGTAATGACGATGAAGTTGATGATAATGATGATGTTGTGTGATAGGTTGCTCATATTACTCTACTGTATGCTTAATTATATTTTGTTGAAAATTCTCACCCCTTCTGCTTGGAATGTTGCTCTATTGTGGCAACGCTGCAGGTGACTGCGAGTGAAGGACATGCTGCCTTCCTTCATAACTGTTGGGATGTCTGTTGAGTCGCTCTCTGATACTGTGACACCTAGGGGGCGTGTTTGACATCGTTATTTAAATAATAAATTGTTTCATATTTTTGTTGATGGCGTGACGCGTGTTTGAGCGGTATTTAGTGAGTGTTGTTTATTTTCCGCTGTGACGTAACTCCTGGAGTTTAATTTTATGACGGGTGATGGTCGAAATTTTTGTTGAGGATGATTGCGCAAACTTAATGAATACAAGTGGGCGTTCTTTTTGTTAATAACGACGTGACATTTCCTTTCTATCAGTTAAATTAATTTTTGCGAAAAAGTTTTACTCTGATAAGTGACGTGTAAATTATGGGGTAGAAAGGGGGTGTTACAATAGCACCCTTCCTTTTTCTCATCCTTTCTTGCTGCCTTGATCACTTTTAGGGTCACCTCTTCATCTTGCACTCTCAGCTTCACAGTCCCGTCTGCTACATCTATGACAGCTCTACTGGTGGCTAGGAAAGGTCTTCCCAAAATGAAAGGGATGTCATTTTCCCCATCCATTGAACTCTTGACCTCAGTGTCACCATCCAACTGCAGAATTACAAAATCTACCGGGAAGAGGAATTTTCCCACCTTTACCAGGACATCCTCCACAATACCATACAGATGCCTTATTGACCTATCTGCCAGTTGCAAGGTCATGTGAGTCGATTTGACCTCACCACCCCCAAGCTTTTTCCACACTCCCAAGGGCATTAGGTTTATGCTTGCCCCCATGTCACAGAGTGCCTTTTCTATAGTGACATCACCAATTGCACAAGGAATGGTGAAGCTTCCTGGATCCTTCAGCTTAGGGGGTATTTTGTTTTGAATGATAGCACTGCACTCCTCTGTTAACGCTACCGTTTCGTTCTCCTTCAACCTTTTCTTTTTGGTCAATAAATGTTTCATAAACTTCGCATAGACCGGCATCTTTTCCAGGGCGTCGGCAAAAGGTATATTTATCTGGAGGCTTCTGAACACCTCCATGAACTTGGAGAACTGCTCATCCTTCTGATTTTTCTTGCTTACCTGAGGATAGGGCAGTTTCATGTAAGCTGGAGTTTCTTTGGGTTCCACTTGAGGGTTGTCTTTCCCCGCTCCCTCACTCTCTTCATTTGCTTTCTTTTCCCTGGGCTTGGTTACTTCAGACGGTTCCAACTCCTTACCACTTCTCAGATGGATGGCATTGCAATTCTCATTTCTCGGGTTGTCCACAGTGTTAGCAGGGAAACAACTTTTGGATGTGTCCGCAAGTTGCTTCGATAACTGACCAATCTGTACCTCCAAATTTTTCATTGATGCTTCATGGTTTTTCTCCATGTTTTTCATTACCTGCTCTTGAGCTTGGAAGGTATTTTTGGTCATCTGCATAAACTGTGTCAATGCGTCCTTTAACCGAGAAGGTGGTTTCTGTTGTTGATTGGCAGGTGCCTGAGACTGCTGTTGGTTGGGACTCGTGCCGTCATCGTTATTCTTCCAAGAAAAATTGGGATGATTCTTCCACCCTGGATTATAGGTGTTAGAAAATGGATTCCCGCCTTGTCTTTGGAAGTTTCCCATATAGTTGGCTTGTTCCAATGCTTCTCCATAAGCTGCACAATCACCTTCGTGGGATTCCCTACCACAATAATTGCACCCACCTGCTTGCACTGCTTGTACTGTTGCTGGAGCTTTGGAACCTACTTCACATGCTGCCGCTAATTTCTTAGTGAGAGCCTCGATTTGCATGGTCATTAGTTTCTGTTGGGCTAACACCGCGCTGTTTGAATCAAGCTCCAGCACACCTTTCTTTTTGTCAGCCCCCCTATCATTTTGGATCCTGTACTCATTGGAAGCCATGTCTTCAACCAACTGCTTGGCTTCTTCCCAAGTCTTGGTACCTAGGGATCCTCCAGCTGAGGCTTCCAACATCATTCTTGTTTGTGGTCTCAGCCCATGGCAAAAGGTCTGTAATTGGAGGAAATCTTCTATGCCATGGCCAGGACATTTCTTGAGTAGTAGTTTGAATCGTTCCCAAGAATCATACAACGATTCGGACTCTCCCTGTGTAAAATTGGAGATATCAGCTCTTTTCCTTATGAATTTGGAGATTGGGAAGAACCTCTCCAAGAACTTGTTCTCAAGGTCATTCCAGGTGTTGATTGTCCCTGGGAGAGTGTTCAACCAATCCTTGGCTCTCCCTGTGAGAGTGAAAGGGAACAGCCAAACTTTCTTTGCACTATCGGTTACTCCCTCAGGGTGTGTAGTCCCACATATCTCGTAGAATTGGAACAAGTGCTGATTTGGGTCTTCGGCATCCGACCCAAGAATTGCTCTGATTTCAAAGCTGTGAGCACAGAGGATTTGATATCAAACTGGGCCACGCCCACTGGTTGAAATGCTAATGCTTGGGCACCTTGATTTCTTCGCCCGAAATCACCTAGAGTACGTCGGGGTGGAGGTGGAGGATCAGCCATCTCTTCCTCCTCACTAGAAAACTCTTCCGGTACCGCGGTAGAAGTTGATTGCACCTGTGACAATTCCCTGGCTTGCTGCTTGGTGAGCTTAGCCTTTCTTCGATTTGCCTTTGCTAGTTTTTCAATTTCCGGTTCAAACAAGAGTTCTTGTGGACCCTTGCTCCGCATGCACAAATCTCTGAAACACTGAGGCAAACGTCAACAAATTCAAGGAACCAACAAGTAGCAAAATTAAGTAACAAACAACAATTAAAAACTAAGAATCTAGAATCAACTCGTTTGCCTTGTCGACAACAAAGTCAACAATCCCCGGCAACGGCGCCAAAAACTTGTTAGGACTTTGGCAAGTGCACCAAATGTCGTCGCAAGTAATAAAATATCGGTAAGAACCGGTCGATTCCACAGGGATTGCGCGTTGACAACAATAGCAAAATTGTAAATTCGTAGATTGTAGAGATTCGGTAATTTGAGTAATTGGTAACAGTACACAAACGTGAATTAATAATGCGAGAAAAACGACTAGGGATCGAATCCTCTCACCTCGCCTATCACATGAACCATAGCCAATTCAAGTTAGTTATTCAATTTCTAGATTCAATTCACTAATTTAAGGTCAAGGGCAATTCCTTGTCTCAAGACCCCTATTACCCTAAGAGTTACCCTAATTCCTAAGGTGAGTCATGCCAGAGGGTAACGCATTAAGATTGAGAATTTTAATGAATTCACATAAGCTACCACATATTCCTACGATGATTACTAGCATGTGACCTATTTACCCAATTTCCAGCTACTAATCCATATCCCTATGCAATCACTAGCCTGGATCATCACAATTATCATATGTAATTGAAAAGCATTAAGAACATAGGTAATTAGACAAAGTAAATCGAATAACAACCGAATTGACTAGAACAAAGGTTCACATGATAGGGTTGGGAGATTCATCTCTCCCTAATCTAAGTAAATTAGTTACAAATCATCCTAAGAGTGGAAACCAACATGAAATAGAAAACAAACATAAAGGAAGACATTAGAACCTTCAATCCCTTGTTCCCAAGTGGTGAGAAGGCCCCAAAATCGCACCCTCCAGCTGCTCCAAAGTGTGGCTCCAAATCCCAAAACGAAGTCCCTTGTAAAATTGCTGAAACTGCTTTAAAAACCCTAATTTTCACGCACCATCGCGACGCGGCCCGTGTCCGTCGCGTCGCGACAAAAGACAGAAGCTTCAGGCCTCGCAGAACTGCTCCAGGTCGCGTCGCGAACCCTCCTGGTCGCGACGCGAAAAATAACAGAAAGTTCTGGCTTGTAAAATTCCTCCAGATCGCGTCGCGAACCCTCCTGGTCGCGACGCGAAAATCAACAGAAAGTTCTGACTCGCAAAATTCCTCCAGATTGCTGCATTTCCGGGCAAGTGTCTGGTTCGCCGAAAGATGCCACAACCAATTAAGAGGTCTTCAAGTCCCATTTAGCTCCAAAAGTGAAGGAATAACTTACAATTGAACTTCCTACTACAATTATCTAAAACTGAACTAAATCCCAGATAATGACTGTTATACAATAAAAACCCTGCACAATTGGTCCTAAAAATGCCTAACTTACATCATATGATTGAGAGTCAACAAGCAGCACAAATCACCTTCTCTTCTTCATTGCATTGCAAGGTCATAAAGATCCTTTCCATGGCATCTACCCAGAAATGGGCTTTCATTGCATCGGATCCTCCTTTGAAGGTTGGGGGGTTCATCTTCAGAAACTGAAAATACACCCTGTTGGGATCCTCAGGTGTTAGCACATTGACTGGCTCAACTGGTTGTGGTTGAGGCATCTGATGCATCTGCTGCATTTGAGCCATTTGAGCCATTTGTTGCTGTTGCATCAGCATCATGTCATTCATCATTTTCTGCTGAGTCTCTATGACATTCTGCATCCATTCTTGATAAGGATCAACGGGTGGGTTTCTCCTACCTCTTCCAGCCATGATTCTGCGAAGTATGCACAAAGTATTAAGTTGATCAGGCTCAATGTCTAATAGCATACTAAGACAAATCAGACTTAGAAGACGTAAAAGACTCTTAAGATATAAGTCTGACTAGGTCGAACCGCTCTGATACCAAATGTAACACCCCGATATGTCTAACGTGTAGATATACCACAGTGCACAATATTAGCAATAATCAGAGGACACAATTCCTGCTTAAGTATTGAACGTATAAACTTTTTCCGAATTAAAACATAATATTTCGGACTAAGCCGTCTTAATTCCATACACGAATCCAAGATCCAAAAAGGAATACAACACCGTGTTCACTACTTAATAAACATAATTCATAAGGGTTTATATAACTCATAGCAACTACAAGTTATATAACCACACAGAGACAACCAATTAGGAAATAAACATCAAGACTATCCGTTCTTGACATCTCCAAAAGCACTTCACCTATCCGTGTCGGGTACTCTTCCTCTTGCCCTGCTTCTCTGCAAAAACAACAAATCTGATTGGGTGAGACAACTTGTCTCAGTGAGTCCTACCGTGCCCCCTCACTATCACTCGGTTTATTTTAAAACCGATTACCGCATAGTTAAATATATATAACTATCCGTCAACATAAATATAGCCCATTACCGACCGTGCAACAGTTCACTAATCTCGGTAATTTAAGTACTATCATTTATATTATTAAGCCCAGTCGATTTATTTATAATCACTAGCTTTCCAAACGAAACGCCGACCGTGCAACAATTCACTAATCCCGGCGAATCGTGATCTTAACTTAGCATAAATCGGTCGTGCAACAGTTCACTAATCCCGGTAACCCACGAATTGACCACGCCAACACGTATACATGGCCTAGGGTGAGGGATCATGACTTCCCTTCCTAGTATGCTACTTGTCGGGTCGTCACCCAACGCGATATATAATAAAATATACATCATGTCCGCATTGGAGCATCTTTTCAGTTTTAGATATCTGTATCTATTATCGATCTATAACCCGTTTTGATGAATTCGAAGTTAGACATCCGGCGTTATAATCACTATACAATTCTTGACATATATATCTATATTATTGATCTATAACCCGTTTTGATGAATTCGAAGTTAGACATCCGGCGTTATAATCTTAGCGTCGAGAAGGATCCACGATCCAGTTTGTTATGCCAAAAACATTATCTCACACGAGGTCTAAGTTTCCGGTTTTCGGTTCAATTAACCTTCAAGACCTCTTTTCCAAAAACTCAAGTTGATCATGCTTAAAACAGAGTTTTTATTAGGTTAATTATGTCACAAATAATCGGGAAGGAGATTAGCAGTGGTTTGGAATCAATCGGAGCGACAAAACGAGAAATCGGAAGCCGGTAACAGAACCCCACGCACGGTCCGTGCCCAGGGGCGCACGACCCGTGCGTGATGCACCTAAAACCATCCAGTCAATCCGAAGGGAGCGCACGGTCCGTGCCCAGGGGCGCACGATCCGTGCGTCCTGTATTAATTCACAATTGTGCCAAACCGAAGCAGGCGCACGGTCCGTGCCCAGGGGCGCACGATCCGTGCGTCCTGTTCTGTTACAAAACTTGCACAGATTTTACCGATTCGTTTCTCCGATCGTTCCCAATTTGATTCCTAATCTCAATCCCACCTAAAATACAGAAAATTCAGGCAATTCCAGACTATATATCCAGTTCATAAATTATATGACGTAAATATAGATTCTATGGGAAAGACCGTAAAACGCAATAGTTTTAATAAAACGGTTTTCGGTTCTTAAACATTTCGAAATCAGTATTTTGTCTTAGGACTGAAAACAACATAATTTCATAAAGCAATATTCCCTAATCGTGAGTAGAACTCACTGTGATGTCGATTCCACTAGAAGCTTCAATCGAACCGCGAAAAGATCGATATACGAGGTACACGATCGAGAACCGAAAGGCACCAACATAGTCACTCACAGAAGCTACTGAACTTGGTTGAAGTACTGAAACAGCAACCCACTCCACCCGACTTCTCCCCAATTCAAAATGTAAGGTACAGCTCCTCTTGAACAACGAAAACTGAACATGCAAGGCAAACCGAACTCAGAATTCTATCGTCTTCAACATTGAAGACGAAATCAAATTTGGGAGGTTGAAGGAAGTCAGAAACTGAATTGGCATTTCAGAATACAATTGCGAAATTGATGAGGAAATTTCAGAGGGTTACTTACATGCACTAATTTCAGATAATCAAGAAAATGCAGCACTTGTAACACATATTTCTTCCACTTTCATCATTTGGGCTTCAAAGCTGAAAATAGGATTGAGAGATAGGGTGAGAATCTGAGCTTGAGAGTGGTACCAATGGCTTCAGAATCGAAATTGGAGCAAGAATGTTAAGGGAGAACTTACATGCAAGAAGGAAATCTGAGCTTCCCTCCTCTTCTCCTCCACTCGCGCCCTCTCTCCCTCTCTATTCTTCAGCCTTTCTAATTCTTAAATTTGATGGAATGGCAAAGTGTGGCTGAAGGTTCAGATTAGAGGGTATATATACTGAGTGTGTGAAATTCCAATTTCCCCCTTCAGCTTAAGTACTTAAATTAATCATGACTAAGCCATAATTAATCATAGAATAGTATTTATTTGACAATCTCCTCGACTATAAATCCCTGAGACACGACCAATTATTTCCACAAATAATTAATCGGTCCTAGGCATCTTAGTACGAGTCTTTAAAAATTCGGGATGTTACAATCTCCCCAACTTTTAAAAATTTTGTCCTCAAAATTGACAAGACGTACCTCAATGGAAGAGATATGGATATCGAATCCGCATGTCATCTTCCAGCTCCCAGTTAGCCTCCTCGATTGAGAATCCATCCCAGACCACTTTGACAATAAGAATAGTCCTTGACCGTAGCGTCTTCTCGCCACGCTCTAAGATATGGCTAGGATAAGGTTGAAACGACAAGTCTTGTCGCAGGTCAATCGTATCAACACTCAACGGTTGATGTAGATCGGGAACATACTTCCTCAACTGAGACACGTGGAACACATCATGGAGATTTGATAGGGCCGGAGACAATGCGAGGCGATAGGCAACTGGCCCAATCCGTTCGATGATTTGGAATGGTCCAACATACCGAGGACTGAGCTTCTTCGCTCGCAAGGCTCTTCCGGTGCCTATGGTTGGAGAAACTTTCAAGAAAACATGATCACCAACCTCAAATTCCAACGGTCTCCTTCGGTTGTCAGTATAGCTCTTTTGCCGACTCTGAGCAACCTTCATCCTTTCTCGGATTAACTTGATCTTCTCAGTAGTCTCACGAACCATATCGGGTCCCAAAAACTTATCTTCACCAATCTCCCACCAACACAACGGAGTTCTACACTTCCTACCATAAAGTGCTTCAAACGGTGCCATTCCAATGCTGGAGTGGTAACTGTTGTTGTAGGAGAATTCTACTAATGGAAGATGGTCCTCCTATTTTCTCTCGCTATCGAGCACACAAGCCCGAAGCATGTCCTCCAGAGTCTGAATAGTCCTCTCCGTCTGACCGTCAGCCTGAGGATGATAAGTAGTGCTAACCAGCACTCTAGTCCCCAAAGCTTCATTCAATGCTCTCCAGAATCTGGAAGTAAACTTGGGGTCTCGGTCTGACACGATACTCATTGGAACTCCATGCAGTCTGATAATGTTCTTCACATATTCATCTGCTAACTTGGAAACTTTATAAGCCGAACGTACGGGAATAAAGTGAGCGGATTTAGTCAATCGGTCCACTATTACCCAAATAGAATCATTGCCGGCCTGTCACCTCGGCAAAACCCATAACGAAGTTGTTGCGCCCGAAAAAGTCCCCGAGGGAGAACCTTCCTCGTTTACAACTTTTCTAAAAAAACAATAAAGCCGCCACCAATATTTATTAAGGAAAATATTAGGAAAACCTTTTTAGAAAGCGATTGGCCTTTGAAAACTGAGAGTTTTGGGTTCGGGGGTCGGTTACGCGCGGGGAAGGTATTAGCACCTCACACGTCCTCTCTACTGAGAGGGAACCTTTAATTAAATGTGTGGTTTTAAGTGTTGATTTGAAAAATACCTAGTTTGCTTCTTTATTTCTTATTTGAAAATGAATTAAAGAACTTAATAAATTTTTTTTATTTTTGAAGAGAAAGGGGGAAAAAAAGGTTTTTAGAAAAAGTGCTTGACAGGACATGGCCCGCTCCTACGTATCTCCCGGTGCGATGGAGAATTCAAAGCTACGTAGTTCTTGTTTGTTTTGAAAACGGTTTTTGTTTTTTATCTTGTTTAATTGTGAAAATCGAGCTTTCATGATGATCAATTGAGCAAAGGCTCCAAGTGACCACCACTAGCACTCCATTGTTAATAATCATGCAAGCAAAGGCTTCGCAAGATTAAAAACAAAGTTTTTTTTTTTATTTAGTGAAAACTCTTTTAGGAAAATTCAGGCATTCATGATGATCAATTGAGCAAAGGCTCCAAGTGACCACCACTAGTACCTCGTTGTTAATAATCATGCAAGCAAAGGCTTCACAAGACTATTAACAAAGTTTTTGATTTATGAGAAACTATTTTGTCTTGAAGAGAAATAAATTAAATTAAAAAAAACGAGAAAAAGGGGGGGGGGGGTGAAATGGTAAGATAGGGTGTTATTAGTCGCAAGGGGGTTGTATTATTGAAAACTGGGTGTGAAAAGCAGCAGCCCATTTTGTGAACCGGTCCACAAATTCATGGGCCTTTTTCAGGGGGAGGCGTAATACGCAAATGAGGGGTGTAAGTAGTATTGAGTTAAATGAAATGACAAAAATGACCCTAGGCGTTTACACAATATAAGGAAAACAAAAAAAACCCTAGACCTAATTTCTCCTCATTCTTCTCGCGGCGCCGTTCCCATCCTCACACTTTCAAACCCTAATTTCTCCCATTTCTCCTCTCACGCGGCGCTGCCTATGGCTGAAATTCTCTCAACCCCAATTCCTCTCATTTCTCCTCTCTCTCCGCCACGCTTTACGGCTCCACGAACCCATCCCCTCCTCTGTTTTTCTTTCACCGTCAACCCAAATCTCGCTCTCCTCCACCACCAACACAACCCAAGCCTTCTCCTCCACTTCCTCACGGTGCTGCTTTGCAGAATGGCGAGAAAGGAAGGAAAGAAGTGAGTTCGGAGCGGGGGAAAACGCGAAGAAGGAGGGGGGCAGATGGAGTCCGGTGAAGGCAACGCTGGCCGGCCGTCCCTTGGCCGACGCAGAGGACGATGGTAGAGGACCAGTTTCAAAGAGGATGGTCACGATGGGAGAGGAGATGCAGAGAGGACGACAGCGTGGTGGTTCCTGGGTGATTCCCGGTGGCGACGAGGTGTTTTTTTGGGAGACGGCCACCATCACGGTGGTCGGACTGGTACGGTTCTGGTACGGTTCTACCCTTCCCTTTTTTATTTCGTTTTTTTTTCTACTCTTCTCCTATTTCTGAATCAGATCTTCTTGTTTTTATGTTTTTTGTTCCTCTGGATGATTCGCGGCCAACGGTGACAGGAGGGACGACGGCGAGCCTTACGGCGGTGCTCGCTGATAGTGACGGCGTGATTGGGGAGGAAGACGACCACCGTACACGGTGGTCGGAGCTAAAGGGGTAAGCTTCGGTTCTGATTTGTTTTATTTTACGTCTCTCTTCATGTTTTGATTTCTGTTTTTACCTGTTTGGCTCCTGATTCCTTAAAAAACTTAAACCCTAATTCAGCTAAAACCTTTTGCCTATTTTCTTTGAAGCAAATCTCTGGACAAATTGCTGATTTCGTTTTCCTCTTCAAAACCAATTAACAGAACCCTAATTTTTTCAAAAAAACACACGCAGAAGTTGTTCGTAACCAATAACTTACTACAAATTGATTTTTTTAAAACTAAATTTTTTATAACCCTGATTAGTTTCTAAAAAAACTTTAAGGCCTAATCCATTCATACAAAAACGTATACAGGGCATATGTGTCACCAAAAGAATCATCAAAATAACCTTGCAGTCGCTATATATACGATTTATTTAACATGTGAACATCTAAAAAGGTTAAAGCATCACAGATCACACCTATATCTACATGATTTTGGTATTTTGAATAAGAGAAGCACCAACCTGTTTTCCAGCTTCTGAACTTTTGTTTGATTGCTGTTGTTAATTAACCACTGCTACTGTTATCCTTGTTGTTTCTGCTCCTACTACTTCTGTTTCTGAATTCTTAATGTTTCGTGATTAGGGTTTCAATGGGAAAACCCTAATCTTTTGATTCTGAATTCTATGTAATTTCTGTCCGTGTCTCCCCTATTCTCTGTGATCCAAGCTTGTTTTTATAGGCAATTTTTAGGCTTAGGAAATTAATTTCTGATTCTATCCTGATTTTGTTTTCCTATTTCAGATTTGATACTTGCTCAGCAAGAACAAGATGTTGGGCTGGAGGTTGGAGAAGACTTGGTGGGCAAGGAACCAAGAAGGCCCAGCTGCTGTCGAAGCAGCTGTCATTTTGGGCTGATGCGCCCTTTTTTGATTTGTGTTTTTTTGTATTTTTTTTTTATTATTTTCGGATCTGTATTTTTTGGTATTTTTGGACATTTGGACATCTTAGACACTTCTATACTGTAATAACAATTAAATAGATTTTTTTTTGACATCTTTTTTTGATACTATATTGCTTAAATAAATTATATAAACAAAATAAGATTAATAACAAGAAAAAGGAGTCGGGCCAAATACAAAGACGAGAACGGGCCAGACTAAACAAATACGCTAAAACGAGGCCCAAAAATAGAAAAATGGGCCTGTTAACTAAAAACGCTAAAAATTAACTTGGAATTGCATTCTTAAGCCCAAATTGAAACGACAAGCCCAATCGCGAGAAAAATGACTTTGGTAGTTGTCATACCCCAATTTTGTCCGGCTTAGGTCCAAACCCTAATTTTCCACACAAAAATAAATTATGCATTGCATCTTGGGTCCTAGAAACCATTTCAAAGTTTTTGAAATCATTTTTAGGGTTAGAATGCACATTCTGGGAAGTTAGGGTCAAAAAGGGCATTTTTGGTCATTTCTCACAAAAGGGTCTATAAAAATAATTTTTACAATAAGCCTCATGCATCAAATTAGGGTTTTTGAAAATATGTTATGCATGCATGGCAAGCTTTGGAAAATATCTCATGCATGCATGGCAAAGACCTAAAAACATTTTTGTGGAAAGCAAAAAAAAAACAATTTCTATTTTGTTCCAAATGACCAAAAATCGATTTATACAATTTATATAGGCTATGAAATCGATTTTAGGCTCACCTATAGGCCAAGAATCGATTTCCTTATCATATGTTGGAAACAAGGAATCGATTCACACCTATACATAAGCCAAAGCCATGAATCGATTCTTACTATCTTGCAAGGGCATTGAAATCGATTTTTAAGCTCTCCTAAAGGCCAAGAATCGATTCCCACATACTTTAACTAAACATGAAATCGATTCCCACCTATTTAGGATGTCTCAAGAATCGATTTCCTTCTTTTTTAAAAACACAATGAAATCGATTCCTATCATTTCAGGAAGTCCAAGAATCGATTCCCACTAATTTCTAAAGCCCAAGGAATCGATTCCTATGTTTTCTAAAAGCAAAGAATCGATTATACTATATTTTTCCTTCATCAAACAATCGATTCATCCTTGCAATAAATGTTTTTCAAAATTCCTACGCTTTCCTAAGCCTATAAATAGGCAGCCTCAAGTCACATTTTGGGAGAGACTTCACGAGATCAGAGGAGAACACACACAGATCTTCACACACACATTTCACGAGATCTGAGAAGAATTGCTCCTGAGACATTTCACGAGATCTGGGAAGACAACTCTCGCAAATCTCATTTCCCAGTTCTCCGCTTCATTTTCGCTCTATTCGCGCCGTTGGTCCGTCTGAGCTGATCTCCTGCAAGGGTTAGTCGGGATTTGCGTTCTTCAGAGTTGTAATATCTGTCTTCATCAGAGGTATTTCAGTCTTTTCGTTTGTTAATATTTAGTTATTGTGATCCATGTGATTTAACTTAGCTATAGCGTTTATCTACTCGTTCTTGTATATTATCGTCCATTGTTGATGACGAACCATATGATTCCCACTTATGCCTAGTGCATCATGTTCTAAGTGGTGAAGATGGTCTCGGGTGATTCAGCTTGCCCCTTTCAAACCCTTTCAAAAACATTTTCTAGAACTACGTCGCTTTGATTCCCGTTTGGGATACGTAGGAGCGAGCCACGTCCTCGTCAAGCGCAACAAATAAAAATTCTTTTCATTCCCCTAAACCAATCATTTTCATAAAGCAAACAAAAATCATTTTTCAAACCCATTGTTGCTAGTAGCTCATCAGAGCCTCTGTTCGTTTAGCTATTAGTGACAATGTCTTTTTCTCCTAAAAATAATAAACGACGATCCATCATAACTTTTGTTAGTTTGATCATCGTACAAATCAATCTCTTTCAAAAATCATTTTCAGAAAAGATAATAAAAAACGAGTTGTTATCAATAGTCCATCAGAACCTTCGTTCGTTTGACTAGCGGTACAACTCTCTCTTTTGAGTATTTAGTAAGTGATTCATCATAGCCTCTGCTAGTTTAATCATTTGCAAACGCTCGTCCTATTTCAAAAACTCACTAAAAAAGATAAAAAACAAAAACTTTTCAAAAAGAACCAAGAACTACGTAGCTTTGAATTCTCCATCGCACCGGGAGATACGTAGGAGCGGGCCATGTCCCGTCAAGCACTTTTTTCTAAAAACCTTTTTTTTCCCCCTTCTCACCTAAAATAAAATTTTCCTTAAAGATTTCTCATTCATCTCCAAATAAGAAATAAATAGGCAAATCTAGGTATTTTTCAAATCAAACGTTAAAACCACACATTTAATTAGAGGTTCCCTTTCGGTAGAAAGGACGTGCGCGGTGCTAATACCTTCCTCGCGCGTAACCGACCCCCGAACCTATATCTCTAGTTTTCAAAGACCATCCGCCTTGTCCAAAAGACCTTTTTTCAATGTTTTGGTCTTAAAATTAAAATATTGGTGGCGGCTCCAACTTTTTCCACGTTGTACATTGAGAAACCCAAGCACGGGATTTTTCGGGGTGCAACAGCTGGCGACTCCGCTGGGGACACTTTTTTTTTAAAAAGACGAGGGTCAAGCCTAACTAATTTAAATGTGTGGTTTAATGTATTGTTGATTTGATCAAAACCCTGTTTGCCTTTCTTTCTTATCTTTTATTCCCTTTCTTTTATCGCTTATGCCCATGCATTTTTTCTCTTCCCCATTCTATCCTGTTCCCTCTTCTTCGCTCCCTTTCTTGAGGTAAGTAGTGCATTGTTGTTGGCACCCTAGATTAGTTGTATTTAATTGGTATTAAACCCTAGGGTAGACGACATGTTATTGCTTTCTATTGTCTGGATTGTCTGGAGTTTCATTTGTAGGTGGGGTAGTTTTTAAGGAAATGCCCTTCGCACACTACACTTATACCCTGTGACTATGTGCTTTGAGTGGGACCATAACCCAGGTCTGCAAAAACTTAGGAGAGTGGATTCGAGTAGTGAGAGCCCATCAGGACCTTTGTCCGTTTGGCTACTTGCGAAAGTTTCAACCAGAGTTGTGCTCTTTCATGATGCCTCACACCTAGCAGTTTGCTGCATTTGTGGGGAATTTTGTGAAAGGGACTGTAGCTCTGGTGGCCTTGTGAGGGAGTGAATAGAGCTACATAGAAGGATTACCCTTTAAATTGCCCTAGATCATAGGTCTCACCTCTTTTTTAGGTCACAAGGGCTTTTCCAAAATTGTGTGTGCATTATTGCATCTAGTTTAGTTCATTTCCGCCAACATTTTTTGAAAAAAACAACAAAAGCAAAGGAAAAAGAATATGTTTTTCCTTCTCTTTCATGAATACCTATATGGGGTGGCATATAGGGTATACCGCCCTAATTTTTCAAAACCCCACCCGTAAATATCTGTCTTTATAACAAACATCCTCATCATCCGCACTTTGCATCATAACAGCAGGCATTACATAAGCAAAATTCTGAAAAAATTCATACAGCATTCCTCATGCATCTAAATACAAAAATAAAATAAAGCCATATGCATTGCATTCATTTACGCATTCATACTTGTACTTATAAAAATGTTCTATCAGAGAGAAACGAAAGGCAAGCTGGTTCGCCAACACCGATATTACACCCGTCTACAAGCAAGATTGATGGCTAGCAATCAGCATCTCGGGGATGAGGACCACCTGAGTCCAGACGAGTTGGGTGTGGAGATTCTTAACCCTGAGCAACTGGCTCAGGAAAATCAGGCCTTGAAGACTAAAGTTGAGGCTATGGAAGCACAGATGGTCGAAGTAATGAGTATGCTACAGAATCTGAGGGGTGGAGCCGCTGCTGGGGCCGCTGCTGTTGTAAATCCTGAAGGGGTTGTTACTTTCGTTTCTCCTCCGGTGTCCGCTGAAGTTACAACTACTCACACTTCTTATAGACAAGGGGCCAGTCACTTTGCCCATTCTCCAGGGGCGAGCGGACAGGGTCATCTGAATGCACAGATATATCCTTGGGGGATGCCAATGGGTTATATGCCGTCCGTTGCTGAAGCTATTCCTGTGGGGTCGAGTCAACCTGTCATGGCTATACCTAGTCGAGCTGCTATGGGACCACAAATTCATACTCCTAGTCCTGATACTGTACTGCCAAGAGGTTCACCTAGTCCTACTCTGGGAGTTACTGTGAACCCTCAGAACGCTGTCCATCATATGGGAAACCCTGCTCAGTATGGGGGTTATTATCACGTTCCGGGGAACTATCCACAAGGTCATTTGTTTGGGAACACTCAGCATGGGGATCGGTATCACTCGCTTGAAGAGCGCTTAAGAGCTGTGGAAGGATCAGGAACTAGAGCCAGGGATGCCCGAGATTTGTGCCTTGTCCCAGATGTTGTTATACCCCCTAAATTCAAAGCACCTGACTTTGATAAATATCGCGGCACCGGGTGTCCATCTAACCATTTGACGATGTATGTTAGAAAAATGGCCGCTTATGCTCATGATGACAAGGTGCTCATTCATTATTTCTAGGACAGTCTGACTGGGGCATCACTAGATTGGTACATGCAGCTGCAATCCTCCGAAGTTCACAGTTGGAAGGATCTCTCTGAAGCCTTTCTAAAACAATACCAGTATAACATGGACCTTGCTCCAGACCGGTCTCAATTGCAGCACATGAGCAAAGGAGATAGAGAATCATTCAAAGAATATGCTCAAAAATGGAGGAGCATAGCTGCTCAGGTGAAGCCGCCATTAACTGAAAAGGAGATGGTGTACATGTTTATGGAGACCCTTCCAGGGTTGTATTATGATAGGTTGGTGGGGAGCGTTTCGTCCAATTTCTCAGATATGGTTGTCATTGGGGAACGATTAGAACACGGATTGCGTAGCGGAAAGATTGCGGGAGGTTTTGGCAATTCTAGTGGACAAAAGAAACCCTTTCCCAACTTCCCCAAGAAGAAAGAAGGGGAAACCAATGTTATTTCCGCAGGGGGAGGCCCATCTTTCAGCTCTCCACAGCAGGCGGTGCCATTATCTTTCAACTCACCGCAGCAAACTAATTCGGGCTACAGAGCCCAGAACTATCAAGAGGAGAGGCGTGCTAATTTTGATCCGATCCCAATGACCTATACTGAATTGTTCAATCATCTTGTCTCAAAGAATTTGGTCAATACTCGCCCCATGAAGCCTATGCAACCTCCCTTTCCTAGGGGGTACAATGCTGATGCTACTTGTAGCTTTCATAGTGGAGGAGTCGGCCACACGGTTGAGGACTGCAAGGCTTTCAAATATGTAGTCCAAGATTTGATTGACGCCAACTGGATCTCTTTCAAGCCGAACAGTCCCAGTACAACTACAAACCCCCTACCGGGACATGGGATGCCATCCGCTAATGCAGTAGAGGACTCTGTGGGGGAGACAATGATAAAAGATGTTAGGTGTATCCAGACTCCTCTGGGAAATATACATGCTGAGTTGTGTCGTCGTGGTGTTATCAAGAGGGGCTGTGTATGCGCCGATCCTTTATGTGTGGGTGCCTGTGAAGTTTTCAAGTCAGTCCTGCAAGACCTTATAGATCGGTGCGTGGTTCAGATAGGGACCCATGATATTGAAAATGAAAAAGAAATCAATGAGGAAGTAATAGCGGTGCCTATGAAAGAGGAATGTTGGGATACCCTAGGGGAGTCCAGTGGAAAGTTTGACTACTTGGTCAGATATGACGCTCCCGAGAGTGCTAAAATCCGAATAGAAGACATCCAGCCCACAGGATGGGATGAGGAAGAGGAACAGTACGACCAAATTGCTGTCATCAATAATGGTCTTAAATCAGAAGAGGAATGTTGGGATACCCTAGGGGAGCCCAGTGGAAAGTTTGATTACTTGGTCAGGTATGACGTTCCCGAGAGTGCTCAAATCCGAATGGAAGACATCCAGCCCACAGGATGGGATGAGGAAGAGGAACAATACAACCAAATTGCTGTCATCGGTAATGGATCCGAAGCTGATGAAAGTGAGACTGGTCTGGTTCGTCGCTGCCTTGCCAGAGAAAGTTGAAGAATGGGGAAGCTGCTGCCTTTCCTGTGACTTTTAATTCAATATGATCATTGTAATGCAACTCTGTGGCTCTGCCCAAGGTCATAGAGCAAGTTGTTAGGGGCAATCATGTTTTTATTTTCAGAATCATCATCATTAATAAAAACGTTGTTTTTGAATTCCAACCAATAAAAATCAATTCCTTTTCATTTCGTGTGTCTTTTCCTTGCATTATTATTGCTTGTTTGTTTGTTTCGCCTTTCATTCTGCTTTTTCGCCTCAGTAAAAAGCGGATCCACAGCAATTGTCTCTCAAAATAACAGTGCCAACAGTCCATATTTTGACTTTGATCACCTTATCAATCAAGCAGAGTGGGACGTTGAGAAAGACCTGGAAAATCCTCCAGAAGGTTAATGAAGCAAGGAGAAAGGGTTATTCAGCATCACGGGGAATCCACTGAAGTGATCAACTTGGGAACCGCTGAGAACAAGAAAGAGGTCAGGATGGGTACTTCAATAAAGGAAAATTAGAGCTCAAAAGGGAAATAAAGAAGAAGGGCAAGTGCATGAAAATAAGTGAATTATTGTCCCAGAGTTAATTCTTGAGGAAATAAGCAATCATGATTTGAAATGAAGTCGGACCACCATTCCATACCCAAAAACAAAACCCTCCTACCCACCGTAAGCCAAGAAAATCCCAAAGAGAAAACAAAATCTTTTCCGACCCGTCTTAAGCCAAGAAAAGCCAAAAATCCAAAAGTCACCTTAGACAAGGATCACCTCGAATTAAAAAACAGTGCATCGTTCTTTATCAGCTCACCCAAGCTCAAGAAAAAGAAGAAGTCAAAGAAGGAAAAATCATTCAAAAGGAAAATCCCAAAACCAAAAGAAAAAAATACAAAAGAGATGTAAATAGTGAGTTGATACATGTTACCACAGAACCCAAGAGGTCCTCGTCTCAATAAACCTTCAAACACTTTCTCATTCCATGCGCCCCTCCTCTCATAAACCGCAAACACTCTCCTTTGACCTCGACAGCCCGCCCTCCATAAACCCTTAGCCAGGAATAAAACCTCCTAATACCTCATCAAGCCAGTTAACCATCATAAATCATCAATCAACAGCCAACACCCGAATAAAAACCATCCTGCCATTAGCCCCAAATACTTCATTAAGCTTACTCATCTCTCCTCCACAAAACACCACAATCCCGAAAGGTCCATCCCGATCAATGATTGATTGCTGTTGTTTTCTCAAGGTTTTAGCTCAAGGACAAGTAAATTCATTTGTTTACCATATGCCAAGTGGGGCAATTCTGTCGCTCTTCACCCCTCCTACAACTGGGGAAATTGACCCTACACCTATCTCATCCCTTGTCGCACTCACATTCATTGAAATCATACAGGGGCAACCCCCTTTCTTCTCTAGTGTATGGGTCAGAAGCAGTTCTTCTCATCAAGGTTGAAACACCCTCTCTACAAGTAGTCATGGAGGCCAGGTTAGAAGAAGCAAAATGGATCCAAGCTCGTCTAGATCAACTGAAAAGAAATGCTGCCCTGCGCCATGGCCAGATGAAGGCAGCTTTCGGCAAGCAAGTCCGCCTTCGAGAATTCGGCGTTGGAGACCATGTACTCAAAAAGATCCTACCTATCCGGACTGACTCCGTGAGAAGTTGAGGCCCACTTATGACGGTCCATGTGAAGTCAAGAAAGCTTTTTCCAGAGGAGCGCCGATACTCATAAACATAGACGGCGAAGATCTCGGGAATCCAGTCAATTCAGATCAAGTGAAGAAGTATTATGCCTAAAAGAAATAGATGAAAAAAGAGAAAGACAAGCCAAGTAAGAATTAGCTCGCTAGGTTGAAAACCCGCAAAGGGCGACCTAGGCAAAATCAGAGCGACCCGGTGGATTGAAAACCCGCAAAGGGCGATCCAGGCAAAAATTAGGGTCTGAAAACTTAGGCATGAAAAGTAAAGAAAGGCATACAACTCTCCTACAAGCTTGGATGAGGGAGTGATCAAGGTCAAGGACATAGATGTTTGGCACTGTTCCACAGAGACAGACAGTCAGAATTCAGCTTCTCTCCTTTTTTCGTGTCTTTTTACAGTTTAAACTTTCAAGTGTAATAAATAATCGGCGTAACTTCTTGTGCGACCGGTTTCCACATTAATAAAGTTCAAATTTCTCGTATTTGTTCACTCTTTTATTTTCTGCTTTTTCTGCTCAAAATAAACGTTTTATGATGATGATGATCCTGAACTGTAAAACATGTGCATATATCATAGAGCATTGCAAATCATTACGAGATTCTTAAGAGTCCTGAGAGAAAGCACACCATCAAAATCAGTCAATCATGCGAAAGAGTAACTACATCCACGATTGCTTCAAACCAGCAAAGTCAAGACCAACATGCACTCGGCCCATGAGCCCCGCAAGTCCAACAGGTTCCTCAGTCTCGTGTCATGAGTGTCGCGGGTTGGCTGAACCAGCCAAAAAAAAAAAAAAAAAAAAAGGGGGGGGGGGCAATAAACAAACACAGTCATGCATTACATTCATCATGCATAAAATCATGCATTTATCAGACATAAAAATAATGATAATAAAGTAAAGAAAAAGAGAAATTCAGGCATTTGCATTCATCATAAGAGAAAGAAAAAGAAAATAACAATCATGGCATTTGCATCATGCATCGCATAGAGAAAAAACAAAACGAAGTCTTCCATTGCATACGCTGGCATTCCATGCGGTCAAACCAGACCTTTGTGTCCTTAAACCAGATCATTGTGGTCCATAAACCAGACCTTCGTGTCCTTAAACCATACCTTTAGGGTCCATAAATCAGACCAGTATGCAGACACAAATTGCTCCATAAACCAGGCTTGTCGGCCCATAAACCAGACTCGTTGTGATCCTTAAATCAGACTAATGTCAAGTCCATAACTTAGCATTCCAAGGCATTTCACAACTCTCAAGCATTGCATTTGCATACACACACTTCATAAAAAGGGAAAAGAACAAAATCATCATATGTCATTCATCATTAGAGCATTACATTTTGCATCAGATACTTCATAGAAAAAGCAAAGAAAGCAAACAAAGATAAGAAACCACAAAAGCAACACAAAAACATTCCCTGTCGTCCAGCATTCCATATCATTCAGCATTCCTTTGTCATTCAATCATCAAACATTAAAGCATTGCATATGCATCATATTAACAAGAATCATTGCATCAAACATCAAAGCATTGCATCATAGAAGAAGCAAAAAGAAACAAACAGAAGTTAGAACAAGAGCATTTCATTCATCAAAGCATCAATCACCGCATACATTTGCATTCAAACATCAAAGCAATACAGTTGCATCACATCAATACTGGCATCTCATAAATAAATAAATAAAAAAAGAAAAAAAGAAAACAGCAATCATGGCATTTGCATTGCATGCATTTATTCATTTTCAGCTACAGGTACAAAGAGAGGATGAGCACTTCGGTGTTAGCCCTCGCCCCCAGATTCCAGAAAATGTTCCCCCAAGTTGGGGGTTCAGAAAGAAAAAAAAGAAGAAAAAAAGAGAAATAGAAAAGAGGGAGAGAAAAGAAAAGAGAGCGCTCAAGCGCGCATTGCGAATTGGAGCACAGAGATCATCGCTCCCTTTTGCCCAGGTCTCACATCGTGTACGAGCAACGCGATGGACCGCAGCCCCATGTGAGGTTCAACGGAATAGTTGTATCAGCCTAAGATACAGTGGACGCCGTGCATTGATCTGTATATCAGTTCCGGAGCTGATAACGATCCCCCCGGTCGCTCGAAAAGGCCAACAGGAAGAGCGTGCTCCTCAAAGCCACGTGCAAACTCGGATTCGTCAAAGAGTTCGTTTTAGGATTATAGGTTTTAGGCAGCCTGGGCAATTTACCGTTTTCTGCACGCAAGTGCCCATTTTACTTTTCTGTCTGCACGCAAGTGCCCATTTTACTTTTCTGTCTGCACGCAAGTGCCCATTTTACTTTTCTGTCTGCACGCAAGTGCCCATTTTACTTTTCTGTCTGCACGCAAGTGCCCATTTTACTTTTCTGTCTGCACGCAAGTGCCCATTTTACTTTTCTGTCTGCACGCAAGTGCCCATTTTACTTTTCTGTCTGCACGCAAGTGCCCATTTACTGCTTTCCGCACGCCAAGTGCCCACTTTACCGCTTTCTGCACAAAAGTGCCATCTTTTCAAAAAATCTAGAAAAAGAAAAAAGAGGAAAATTCGGGTTTTCCCAAGTGGACAAAATCGGTATAATTTCTGAATTCTTTATCTTCATTTTGCCTTGGAATATGTTTCGGCCAATTCATATTCCTCGTTAAAATTCAGATAAAGAGGGGCAGCTGTCATACCCCAATTTTGTCCGGCTTAGGTCCAAACCCTAATTTTCCACACAAAAATAAATTATGCATTGCATCTTGGGTCCTAGAAACCATTTCAAAGTTTTTGAAATCATTTTTAGGGTTAGAATGCACATTCTGGGAAGTTAGGGTCAAAAAGGGCATTTTTGGTCATTTCTCACAAAAGGGTCTATAAAAATAATTTTTGCAATAAGCCTCATGCATCAAATTAGGGTTTTTGAAAATATGTTATGCATGCATGGCAAGCTTTGGAAAATATCTCATGCATGCATGGCAAAGACCTAAAAACATTTTTGTGGAAAGCAAAAAAAAACAATTTCTATTTTGTTCCAAATGACCAAAAATCGATTTATACAATTTATATAGGCTATGAAATCGATTTTAGGCTCACCTATAGGCCAAGAATCGATTTCCTTATCCTATGTTGGAAACAAGGAATCGATTCACACCTATACATAAGCCAAAGCCATGAATCGATTCTTACTATCTTGCAAGGGCATTGAAATCGATTTTTAAGCTCTCCTAAAGGCCAAGAATCGATTCCCACATACTTTAACTAAACATGAAATCGATTCCCACCTATTTAGGATGTCTCAAGAATCGATTTCCTTCTTTTTTAAAAACACAATGAAATCGATTCCTATCATTTCAGGAAGTCCAAGAATCGATTCCCACTAATTTCTAAAGCCCAAGGAATCGATTCCTATGTTTTCTAAAAGCAAAGAATCGATTATACTATATTTTTCCTTCATCAAACAATCGATTCATCCTTGCAATAAATGTTTTTCAAAATTCCTACGCTTTCCTAAGCCTATAAATAGGCAGCCTCAAGTCACATTTTGGGAGAGACTTCACGAGATCAGAGGAGAACACACACAGATCTTCACACACACATTTCACGAGATCTGAGAAGAATTGCTCCAGAGACATTTCACGAGATCTGGGAAGACAACTCTCGCAAATCTCATTTCCCAGTTCTCCGCTTCATTTTCGCTCTATTCGCGCCGTTGGTCCGTCTGAGCTGATCTCCTGCAAGGGTTAGTCGGGATTTGCGTTCTTCAGAGTTGTAATATCTGTCTTCATCAGAGGTATTTCAGTCTTTTCGTTTGTTAATATTTAGTTATTGTGATCCATGTGATTTAACTTAGCTATAGCGTTTATCTACTCGTTCTTGTATATTATCGTCCATTGTTGATGACGAACCATATGATTCCCAGTTATGCCTAGTGCATCATGTTCTAAGTGGTGAAGATGGTCTCGGGTGATTCAGCTTGCCCCTTTCAAACCCTTTCAAAAACATTTTCTAGAACTACGTCGCTTTGATTCCCGTTTGGGATACGTAGGAGCGAGCCACGTCCTCGTCAAGCGCAACAAATAAAAATTCTTTTCATTCCCCTAAACCAATCATTTTCATAAAGCAAACAAAAATCATTTTTCAAACCCATTGTTGCTAGTAGCTCATCAGAGCCTCTGTTCGTTTAGCTATTAGTGACAATGTCATTTTCTCCTAAAAATAATAAACGACGATCCATCATAACTTTTGTTAGTTTGATCATCGTACAAATCAATCTCTTTCAAAAATCATTTTCAGAAAAGATAATAAAAAACGAGTTGTTATCAATAGTCCATCAGAACCTTCGTTCGTTTGACTAGCGGTACAACTCTCTCTTTTGAGTATTTAGTAAGTGATTCATCATAGCCTCTGCTAGTTTAATCATTTGCAAACGCTCGTCCTATTTCAAAAACTCACTAAAAAAGATAAAAAACAAAAACTTTTCAAAAAGAACCAAGAACTACGTAGCTTTGAATTCTCCATCGCACCGGGAGATACGTAGGAGCGGGCCATGTCCCGTCAAGCACTTTTTTCTAAAAACCTTTTTTTTCCCCCTTCTCACCTAAAATAAAATTTTCCTTAAAGATTTCTCATTCATCTCCAAATAGGAAATAAATAGGCAAATCTAGGTATTTTTCAAATCAAACGTTAAAACCACACATTTAATTAGAGGTTCCCTTTCGGTAGAAAGGACGTGCGCGGTGCTAATACCTTCCTCGCGCGTAACCGACCCCCGAACCTATATCTCTAGTTTTCAAAGACCATCCGCCTTGTCCAAAAGACCTTTTTTCAATGTTTTGGTCTTAAAATTAAAATATTGGTGGCGGCTCCAACTTTTTCCACGTTGTACATTGAGAAACCCAAGCACGGGATTTTTCGGGGTGCAACAGTAGTCCCAATTAGGTTCGACTAAATCCAAATACAAAGATTAAATTGAAGAACGCACGAAACGACCGATCATTCGCGTGCATGCCTAATTTAAAACAACGGTATTTCAATTTAGTTGAACAGGGTAATTGAAATTGGCCAGAGTTAATAACTGAGACACCATACTGATAATTCTCGTATTCATGCGACTTCAAAACACGATTTAAAAATAAACGACTAAAACTAGAAAAAGAAGACGGACAAAATTGGGGTATAACAAAAGTCCATGGAGATATCTTCCCATTTCCAAACTGGCACATCTAGCGGTTGTAACTGACCGCCCGGTCTCTGGTGTTCCGCCTTAACCTTCTGACAAGTTAAGCACCGAGAAACGAATTCTGCAACCTCTGCCTTCATCCCAGGCCACCAATACATTAACTTCAAGTATCGGTACATCTTGGTGGATCCCGGATGTACAGAGTACTGACTCCTATGAGCTTCTTCCAATACTTGCCTCTTGATATCATCATCATCGGGAACACAAATCCTCCCATTACAGCAAATCATGCCATCACTATCTTCCGTAAAATCTGGCGATCCTCTCTGAGACTATAATTTCATATCAGCTCCTTGAGCTACACAGATTTGTTCCCTTAAACACACTGGCTATCCGTATATGCCGCAACACCATGCGGTCCCTCTTTCTTGCTACCTTGAGCTTCAAGTCTCTGAATGATTCTAACAAAGCCATCTCTTGAATCATTAACCTAGCCGCGTGGATAGACTTCCTGCTTAGAGCATCTGCTACCACATTGGCTTTCCCAGGGTGATATTTCACTTCGAAGTCGTAGTCCTTCAAAAATTCAGTCCATCTTCGTTGCCTATTATTCAACTCCTTCTGGTCAAACAGATACTTGAAGCTCTTGTGATCACTAAAAACTTCGAAACGAGAACCGTAAAGGTAATGCCTCCAAATTTTCAGTGCAAATACAATAGCCGCCAACTCCAAATCATGAGTTGGGTAATTCCGCTCATGAGTCTTCAGTTGTCTAGATGCGTAGGCCACCACATGTTGATTCTGCATGAGAACACATCCTAAACCCTTCCCAGATGCATCACTGTAAATTTGAAACCCCAATGATGGATCTGGAAGAATTAGGATCGGAGCAGAAGTTAACTTTTCTTTCAATCCAAGGAAACATTCTTCACAATCGGCATCCCAAGTAAACGGTTGACCTTTGCGAGTCAATCGAGTAAGCGGGAGTACCAATTGTGAGAAACCTTCAATGAATCTTCTATAGTAACCAGCTAAACCCAGAAAGCTTCTGATCTCAGTCACTGACGCCGGTCGTTCCCAATTCAACACTGCTTCCACCTTGCTAGGATCAACTGCAACCCCTTCCTGGGAAATCACGTGACCCAAGAACTTCACTTCGGACATCCAGAAGTCACATTTCGACGGTTTAGCATAGAGTTTCTTTTCTCGGAGTACTCCTAGGACAAAGCGGAGATGCTGAGCATGCTCCTCAACTGACCTTGAGTAAACCAAGATATCATCAATAAAGACGACCACAAACTGATCTAGGTAGGAATGGAATACTCTATTCATATAATCCATGAATACTCTATTCAATAAAGACTGTCACTGAGATCGGCAACTAGAGCGGCAATTGGGAGGGGCAACGGGAGTGCCAACGGGAGTGGCAACGAGAGAGGTAACGAGAGCGCCAACGAGAGTGCCAACGGGAGGGCCAACGAGAGTGCTAACGGGAGGGCCAACGGGAATCACTAATGGAAAAAAGACATTTAGCGTCGGTTAAATTGGACATTTAGCGTCGGTTACCGCCCGACGCTAAATCGACCGACGCTAAATCGACCGACGCTAAATGTTAGACATTTAGCGTCGCTTATTTAACCGACGCTAAATGTCACTCAACGTCAACAGAAATGACATTTAGCGTCGGTTGTTTTAAATAACCGACGCTAAATGTCTCCAAAACGTCATTTAAAAATGACATTTAGCGTCGGTTATTTGAAACAACCGACGCTAAATGTATCAAAGGGGACATTTAGCGTCGGTTATTTGAAACAACCGACGCTAAATCTCTCTAAACGTCATTTGAAAATGACATTTAGCGTCGGTTATTTGAAACAACCGACGCTAAATGTATCAAAGGGGACATTTAGCGTCGGTTGGTTTAAACAACCGACGCTAAATGTCTCTAAACGTCATTTAAAAATGACATTTAGTGTCGGTTATTTGAAACAACCGACGCTAAATGTCTCTAAACGTCATTTAAAAATGACATTTAGCGTCGGTTTTTTGAAACAACCGACGCTAAATGTCTCTCAACGTCAACAGAAATGACATTTAGCGTCGGTTTTTTGAAACAACCGAGGCTAAATGTCATTTTACACATTTTAGTTCCATTCATTTTTTTATCCTTACGAAACCTGTTGTATCCCAGAAATGACCAATTCCCAGAAACAACCATTTCCAAAATAGTCCAATTCACAGACCAATTCCAAAACAGAAAAATTCATTCTAAAACCATTCCATTCTATAGTTGTACAAATTACACAGACAGCAATTCCAAAACAGACCAATTCACAGACCAATTCACAGACAGCAATTCCAAAACAGACCAATTCACAGACCAATTCACAGACCAATTCACAGATTGCAATCCCAAAACTGACCACTTCACAGGCAGCAACTAAACTGAATCTATAGTTGTACAAATTACCAGATTGCATCACAGACAGCAACCATAACAGAAACGACCAATTCTATTAAAAGTATGCATCACAGACAGTATACAAATTAACAGAATCAAAGAATTTTAAACAATGTATCTTTTTGCTCCGTGCGAATCTTCATAAAAAATTCTGACCAAAGCAGACGAACCTCAAAAATCTCCTCTTCGGTGTATGCCTTTGAGTCATCAAATACCTACAAGTTTAAAAATTACTAAAACAAATTATATTCAATCATTCTAATTCCAAATAAATGTGTAAAGTATAATTTTAACCAAAAATTTATACCTGCTCCCAATTATCAACAATACCAGCATTCACAATGGTCAGCATAAACTTCATCACATAATAGCCACAATGATAACCATTCCGTTGTATTGGCATCTACACAAATGAATTCACTCCAAATTAAATCAACTCAATAACATAAACAGAATATATATATATATATATATATATATATATATATATATATATATATATATATCATATATGACCAATTTCAAATTAAATCAACTCAATATTTTAAATTACTTACTGTAGGGTACAACCACGTGGGGGCAGATGTAGAATAACCTTTGACAGCTCTAATAACAATATAAAAGTACTTATAAGTCCTCAACCCAACTTAATTCAAATACTACAATCTAAACCATGATAAAAAATAAAAACTTACTTGCTAAGCATGCCTTTGATTTCTTTGTTTGGTTTGCGGCCTAAAGAACACATCCAGACCACAGTATTTTGATTTGGGATTAAGATAATTAGTTGCCAATGTCCACTGCAACATTGATAAACTTAAAATTAACCAACACACAAAGAAAAATGAATCACCAATTAGTTGAAATATTTTGCTGTTACGTACCTATGGCAAAATGGAGTAATATATACTCTCGTAGTGGTGGTCATCAATTTCTCTTGAATGTTTTGAAGGACAACATTTATGGAGTAATGCTTCAAGTTAAGCTTGTATGGACACACAAATCCATATAAGTCCCCAATACCTCTTTCAAGACATTGACGGTGCAAATATCTAGTGGCAAGTAAGAAAAACTATCAAATCGATTAATATATGTAAAAATGTGAGAAATTTATATAATGAAATAGAATTTACTACTTACGTGGACCATAAGGTCAAATGGCTCATCTCAAGCCACTCTTCACCGGAAATCATGTTCAAGATCTCTTTGAAGGAGACAAAGCATTCATGAGCTTCGTGCTCCAACATTATCTTGGCATGTCTCTTATCGGCATACCCCACCACAAGCATCTCTTTCATCAAATAAATATTTACCTCCTCCTCCGCATGAGGTGGTGAGTGGCTTGCCTTAGATCCAACCGTTGTATTGGGAGAGGGAACCTGAACCCCAGCATGTTGAAGACCTCCACATGAGATGGTGTGCTGAAAAATTAAAACATAAATATAAATTAAGCTATTATTTATGAATTGATTCAAATAATAAAACAAATCTAGTAATATAAACATATACCTCTTCCAACACTTTGCGAACTCGGTCTTGCACCATCACTTCCACGTCCTTCATAACTTCTTTCATCAACTCCGCTTTGACAACTTGTGAGCTACCCGGGCCAGTACGTGTCACACCTCCAAAGTATCTCTTTATCCCAACACCTTTTCCAACTCCCCGAACACGACCAGGATGCTCAGGTGTTCCAATGGCAACCGTCAAAATATCATTCTTTCCTTGAGGAACGAAAGATCCTTGGCTACTCAAAACCGCAAGTTCATCCTGCAACAAAAGCATGTTCACATGTTACAATTTAACAATCTTAGATTCACACACAATTTCTTAGAAACACCACACAATATTATACTTACAATCTTAGATCCAACAGATGCTGACGACTGGCATGCATAAGATCCAGACTTGCTTTGGCGGCCAGCCTTCCACAGCTCATGACGCTCTGGAGATGTAGGCTCCACCTCCAAATCAGGATCACCAGACTCCTCCTTGATTTTTTTGATTTTTTATTCTTTCAAATTCTTCTTCAACTTTTTATAACCACCTGGCCCCATTGTGTGGTTGTATTTATTATTTTTTCGAATATTCTTGGCAGCTTCTCTCTTAGCCTGTTACAAAGAACAAAAACACCACCATATTTACAACATATCATTAATGTTTAAGAAACTAAAATAGTTATAGTTAAAACAATACCACAAACTCCTCAGTAATGCGACTGTTGTCAAATGCAGCCCATGTCTCGAGAGATATGTTGCTGTACTTGTGACATGGATTTTTTTGACCATCATTATCCCCACTACCAAAGACGTATGTTCTGGTGAGAGTTGTCTTGAACTGTCTCCAACAAAGAGAGATATGAGACATCCAAGCTTTCTTGAATTCATTACTCTCGGGAACATCAAATATTAGCTTTACATCATCCCAAGCAATCGTTTTTGTCTCCTCGTCAACATCACTCCACTTCATTGGCAATATGCTTATCTTTGTTCGTGCAACCACCCCTAAATAGGTCTTGAATTTGTTAGCATAAGGACCAATAAGACCGCCTTTACTATCAATTTACACTCTGTATTTTTGACCATCTGGGCACCTAGAAGTGAACTTTTTTAATGAAGTTGGATGTCTGGTATTCTTTTTTGAAGACATGATAGCTGAACTTAAACAAAGGAAACAATCAAGAAAAGAAATAAGATGTTATAAATAAGAAAAGAAATAAGATGTTATAATTGGTGGTACATGTCCATACAATGTCATTAATAAGGAACCATCTCTTAAGTTGAGAAAATCATCAATAGCATATAAACTGGTTAGAAAACTGAAAAATAGGTCAATCGGTTCCATTATACAACATAGGTGCAATGTATCCAACTACGATCCATTGCACCTTTCGCATACTCATCCAACATAGGTTACAATGTATCCAACTACTCATCCAGCATACTCATCCAACATAGGTACAACATAGGTCAATCGACTCCTTTCGCATACTCATCACTCAGACGATTACAATGTATCCAACTACGATCCATCGCTACGCTCCAAAGATAGTAAAAATAAATTCATAAATCAAAATCAAACTATCACATCAAACCAAGATAGTAAAAATAAATTCATAAATCAAAACAAGTAAAAATATAAATGTATAACATCAAACCAACATAGTAAACTTAAAGCTTCATTAATAAGGTTCTTTTTTATAGCATGATTCTTCATAGAAACATGAACAACAACTCCAACAACTCCACATACTAATATGCTCTAGTGCAACAATAAAATCAGCCCACAAAACACAACAGACAAGTGTTTAATCATGTTACTATTGTTACTAGTATTTAATAATATTAACATAATTTTGATCAGGGAATGAACTCAAATGATTAATCTAGACAAGAAATTGAATAAGTAATATACCGAGAAGCAGATGCAAGAGTGAGAAGCGGGTTTGACAGTGAACTTCCTGGGTTGACCCGTCCGAGCAACGGCGATTTCCGGTTCGCGCTATTCGTATACCACTGTACTCAGCTTTCCACTTCTAGAAATCCAATTTGATCTAAAAAATCACTTGGAATATCAGTTGCAACTTACCTGCATGAAAATTATGAATATTGGATAAATTAATAGTACTACAAAATGATATTATGAAATGATTAAGGACTTTAACACCTTCAAAAAATACTACAAATTATGCAGTTAACAAATTCAAAGTTCCCTTAAGGAATCACAATCCAAAACAAGAATTAAAGTTCCCTTAAGGAATCACAATCCAAAACTAGTTTAATTACAATGAAATCAGTCAAGAACCCCCAAATGTCATCTTCACAATCCAAAACTAGTTTAATTACAATCCAAAACTAGTTCAATCACAATAAACAAACAGATTTGTATAGTTGCTAATTGTCAAAATCATGTCCTCAAAATCAGCAAAGAAACTATATAACAAAAGAAGGAAGCACTACTATGGTCTAAGATTAAGATCAACTCGAGAAGACTAAAAAGTAAACACAAGGCTAGCAATAACTCAAAACCAAAGACTATACCCTAGCCCTTAAGCAACCACCACAACTTCAAACCAGTAGACCCCACAAACTTTTTTCTACGTGGACAGATTATCATTTCTGTTACATATTTTCTGTTATTTGAGATAACAATAAATTAAAGTATTAGTGAAATAAAATTAAATGGCAAACAATTTGAAACAAGTAAAATCTTCAAAAACATGATAGATAGAATAAGAGGAAAGTGATAATGGCTATGTAACAGGAAGATGCAGGATGTGACTTACTAGGATCCACTGAAATAGCAGATATTAAAGATCCATAAACTCCTCTTGTTGGTATGCCAGTGGTTCCTTTTCCAGCCCAGTAGAAGTGAATCTTCAAAGTATGTTCTGTGACACTAGCATTAAAGGTCTTCACAGTTGATTTTTCAGTACCACCAGCTTCTCTTTCAATATCAAAGTCTTTGAGTACCAATTTCCCCTTAATTTTAGTACATAACAATATATTCCATCTAGCTTTTCAGTACCACCAACTTCTGCAACAAAGAGTGATATTTAAGGTTAAATACTAAAGCTAATACCAAAGACCTTATTTTACAGAACATTCCTCAGAAAGTAAAATCTGGAAAGATAGACACTATGTTTCAAGAACAACATCTTATTGTTTAACCACAGATGAAGAGTAGCTCTCGACAAGGTTTCTGGAAAATTAACAAAATATTGTTATAGTGATAAGTGATAACTGATAACTAACACTCATTCAGCAAAACTAGAACTCAAAGCTAGTTGATAACTGATAACTGTAACGCCCCAAAATAATTTAATTATTTATTTAATTAAGTTATTTAAGGCTTACAATATTTATTTAATTTAATTAAATAATTCGAGTTTAAGTATTTTATTTTATTTTATTAGGAGGTGCTGTTACTATTTAAGTGGTGCGAGCAAGGGCCCGTGATCCACAATTAGGCCCGTGGCCCGTTTCTTTGGCATTGGAGTCGAATTAGTTGGGGTCTAGGGAGTTAGTGGCAAATTCACCCAAGTGAGAAAAGAAAAGAAAGTAACGTAGAGAGAGTGAGAAAAGAAAGTTGCGAAGAGAAGGAGAGAAGAAGAGGAGAAGGGGCGAAGCTCATAGAGAGAGGGAGGAGACTCATTGGTGGTTCGCAATTCTTCCTTGGAGCTTGGCTAGCAAATTCGAATTTCACAAGGTTAGGGGGTCCTCTTTTTGTTCTTAATACTTATGCGAATTGGGAATTGCTTAGGGTTAGGGTCCTAGGTTAGTTTCCATGATTTAATTGTGTTGTTGTTGAGAAATTATAATATTGTGATGTTGTTGTTGAATTAATATGTTGAGAATTTTATGATTGATGTTTGAATTGGGGCAATATGCGAATTGTAGACTAATTGTTTGAGTATATGATTGTTTGGTGATTATATGGTGAAATTGGGAATTATGGTGACACTTTGATTATATACGTATATAGGAGTGTTTTGGTGATTTTAGTTGATAATTGAAAGTGGAAAAAAAATTCTGTTTAGAAGTCCCTAGGCGCCTTGGGCGCCATAAGCATGTTGCTGAAAAATTCTGTGTTGCGCCTAGTCATGGGCACCAGGCGCCCAGCAGTGTGCTGCGCCTGTTTTTCCAAAAATTCTGTTGCCCTGTGTTGCCATTCTGTGCCATTCTGTGTTGCTGTCTCTGTTGCCTGTGTTGCCATCCAGTGTTCCTGTGCTGCCAGTTTTGGCACATGTTGCTTGTGTCATGGGCGCCAAGGGCCCCAAAGTTCTGGTGATAGTTTTGTGAAATTTGTTTTCAGGTTTTTATACTTGGGTAAAATGGCTCATGAAAACTGATTTTGGTCAAAAAAGGAGTTGAGTTGCGTATTTTCACTAGGTGCCTAGTGCATGGGCGCCAAAATTAAAGTTCAGCTTTTGATAAAATTTTTATGGAGTTTTCATGTCCTGAGCATTTGGCTCGTGTAAAATGAATTTCGAAGAAAAATGAGTTGTGTAGCATGTTGGCCTTAGGCGCCTAGTGCTTGGGCGCCATTGTTGCTGCTGTTCCCTGGGCGCGCCTGTGCGCGTTGTTGCTCCTGGGCGCCAGCGCCTATGCGCTTGTTGCCTTCCTGGGCGCCCAGCGCCTATGCGCTGTTGCGCGTGTTGTTCCCCTAGGCGCCTAGCGCCTGTGCGCTGTTGCGCGTGTTGTTTCTGGGCGCCAGCGCCCATGCGCCTGTGCGTGTTGCTTCTCCTGGGCGCCAAGCGCCCATGCGCCAAGCGCTGTGTTGCCCCTGGGCGCCCAGCGCCCATGCGCCTGTTTCCAGAATGTCTAACATTTTTCCTAAACTGTTTTTAATATAACTTTTGACTCGGTTATCCAAATTCAACGGTTCAAAATGCGTTTTGAAGCTAATTTCAGTGCCTATCCAATAGTCACGATTTTGTGCAAAAATAATTTATTTTTACTGGTGTTTCTGGCTGAGGGTGTTCAAGTGTCCAAATGGCTATTTTTACCCACTTTACCTATGTCGTGTCAATGTCCTAAGCTGGTCTATTTAAATTGGTGTTGGTGTGAGTGGTGAGCTGAATTGGTGAGAATGATAGGGTGAGATTGGTGAGCAGAGGCTACGGCCTAATTTTAATTTGGTGAGCTGATTAATATACAATGGTGAGATCATGAATTTTAAATGATAAATTGATTGGACTTGGTGTGTTGTGATGCATTCCATAGCATCTCATGGACATATGCATTATTGGTGAGCAGAGGCTACGGCCTAATTTTAATTGGTGAGCAGAGGCTTCGGCCTAGTTTGATTTGGTGAGCAGAGGCTACGGCCTATTTGTATTGGTGACGGATCCGACATGCATGTACCCGTGGAGTTTGGGTTGCATTACATACATAATCATATATTATATAGTGCTGCTTGGGATTAGTATGCTGATGTGATCATTCCCTATTGTTATGAATTGGTGTGCCTGGTTTCCTTTTCCTATGCAGTGCTTAATTCTCATATGTTATTAATTATGAAAAGAGACTCACCCTACTGTTTTTATGTTGCTTCTTATGTCGGCAACGTGCAGGTAATAGCGAGTGAAGGATTTCTTATGCCTTCGTCTGGTAGGAAGTGTCACGCTCTGATACGTAGCACCAGGGGGGGGGGTGTCCTTATGTTTATGTTTTATTTTCCTAAAACTGTTAGTTTTCATTGGTGATGTATTGGTTTTAATTTTGAACTGATTATTATTCCGCTGCTGTTGGTGATCTGATTTAGTTGATGCGAACTAAACTTTTCGTATGGTGTTATGTATCTTGATTTTTATGGAGTAAGTGTAGCACTCACTTTAATTGTTTAAAAAAAAAAAAGAAACTCTGATTTTGTTAAAAAGCACAGTTATAGAAAAGGGGTGTTACATTAGTGGTATCAAAGCAGTTCGGTCTGTCCGGCCAAGTCGTCCTGTCATAGTGTCTTATGACAAATAGAATTGTTAGATTAGTTCTAAATTTCTGTTTGTGCTGCAGTGATAGTTTGAAATGGCTGGGAGGAACGACGCTGCTCTTGCTGCTGCTTTGCAGGCTATGGCTCAGGCTGTTGGGAACCAGCAGAATGGTGCTGAAAATGCTGGGACTCGCAGTTTGGCCACGTTCCAGAGAGAGAATCCACCTGTCTTTAAGGGCAAGTATAATCCAGATGGTGCTCTGGCATGGCTGAAAGAGATTGAAAGGATATTTCGGGTCATGGATTGTAATGATGCGCAGAAGGTCAGGTATGGTACCCATACGCTGGCAGAGGAAGCTGATGATTGGTGGATGGAGGTGAGGCAGAGGTTAGAGACTGCCAATGAAGAGATAACTTGGGCTGTTTTCCGTAGAGAGTTCTTGCGGAAATATTTTCCTGAAGATGTGAGAGGTAAGAAAGAAATAGAGTTCCTTGAGCTGAAGCAGGGAAGCATGTCAGTGACAGAGTATGCTGCCAAGTTCACTGAATTGGCTAAGTTTTATCCCCATTATGCTGATGCTGATTCTGAGTTCTCAAAGTGTATCAAGTTTGAGAATGGGCTGAGGGCTGATATTAAGAAGGCTGTAGGGTACCAGAAGATTCGGGTATTCGCTGATTTGATCGACAGTTGCAGGATATATGAGGATGATAGTAATGCTCACTCCAGGGTCATGAAGGATCTGAGGGGTAAATTTCAGAACCGGGGTAAACCGTATGAGGCTCCAGCTGGTAAGGGTAAGCAGAGGTATGCTGACAATAAGAAAGCAAGTGGGGGAGATGCCCCTGCGAAGGTTGTGTGCTACAGGTGTGGCAAGCCGGGTCACAAGAGTTTTGACTGCTCGGATAATAAATGTTTCAAGTGCGGTAAGGAAGGTCACGTGGCTGCGAAATGTGAGAAAAGGGATGTGGTGTGCTACAACTGCGGGGAATCAGGTCATATCAGTACTAAGTGTACTAAGCCGAAGAAAGAGAAGTCCCATGGAAAAGTGTTTGCTCTCGCAGGATCAGAGGATACTAATGAGATTCGAGGTACATGTTTTATTAATGGTATTCCTTTGATTGCTATTATTGATACTGGTGCTACGCATTCATTTATTGCTGCCTTGTGTGCTGAGAAATTGGACCTTGTTTTATCTTCTATGATGAGAGAGATGGTTATTGACACTCCAGCTAAGGGTTCAGTAACTACCTCTCTTGTGTGTGCTAAGTGCCCTCTGTCAATCTTCGGCAGAAATTTTCTTGTTGATCTTATTTGTTTGCCGTTGGGAGGGTTGGATGTCATTCTTGGTATGGACTGGTTAGTATTTAACCATGTGCATATTAATTGTTTCCGGAGGTCTGTGAGTTTCTTTCCTCCTGAAGAGGAAGAATCAGTGTTGTTGCCTGCTGGTCATTTGCATAAGGTAATGAAGGAGGGAGTTCATCTGTTTGCTTTGATGGCGTCATTGTCTGCTGAGAATCAGGCAATCATTGAAAGGGTTCAAGTAGTGTGTGAGTTCCCTGAAGTGTTCCCAGATGAAATTCCAAGTGTTCCGCCAGAGAGGGAGGTTGAGTTTGCCATTGATCTTATACCTGGTACTAGGTGTAACGCCCCAAAATAATTTAATTATTTATTTAATTAAATTATTTAAGGCTTACAATATTTATTTAATTTAATTAAATAATTCAAGGTTTAATGTATTTATTTAATTTTATTTTATTAGGAGGTGCTGTTACTATTTAAGTGGTGCGAGCAAGGGCCCGTGATCCACAATTAGGCCCGTGGCCCGTTTCTTGGCATTGGAGTCGAATTAGTTGGGGTCTAGGGAGTTAGTGGCAAATTCGACCAAGTGAGAAAAGAAAAGAAAGTAACGTAGAGAGAGTGAGAAGAGAAAGTGCGAAGAGAAGGAGAGAAGAAGAGGAGAAGGGGCGAAGCTCATAGAGTGAAGAAGAGGAGGCTCAATTGGTGGTTCGCAATTCTTCCTTGGAGCTTGGCTATCAATTCGAATTTCACAAGGTTAGGGGGTCCTCTTTTTGTTCTTAATACTTATGCGAATTTGGGAATTGCTTAGGGTTAGGGTCCTAGGTTAGTTTCCATGATTGATTTGTGTTGTTGTTGAGAAATTATAAAAATTGTGATGCTTGTTGTTGAATTATTGTGTTGAGAATTTCATGATTGATGATGAATTGTGGTTATATACGAATTGTAGACCATATGTTTGAGTATATGATTAATTGGTGCTCATTGGGTGAGATTGGGAATTTTGATGACACTTTGATTATATATATATATATATATAGGAGTGTTGTGGTGATTTTATTTGGTAATTTAATGTGGGAAAATTTCTGTTTGGATGCCTAGGCGCCTTAGGCGCCATATGGAATTGTTGCTGAAAATTCTGTTTTGCGCCATGGTCATGGGCGCCAAGTGCCCAGCAGTGTGCTGCGCCAGTTTTCCAAAATTCTGGGTCACTGTGTTGCCTGTGTTGCTGTCCCTGTTGCCTGTGTTGCTGTCCCTGTTGCCTGTGTTGCCTACTGTGTTCCCTGTGCTGCCAGTTTTGGCACTTGTGGCTTGTGTCATGGGCGCCAAGGGCCCCAAAGTTCTGGTGATAGTTTTGTGAAAATTGTTTTCAGGTTTTTATACTTGGGTAAAATGGCTCATGAAAACTGATTTTGGTCAAGAAAGGAGTTGAGTTGCGAAATTTCACTAGGTGCCTAGTGCATGGGCGCCAAAATTAAAGTTCAGTTTTTGGAAAAATTTTTATTGATTTATCATGTCCTGAGTATTTGGCTCGTGTAAAATGAATTTCGAAGCAAAATGAGTTGTGTAGCATGTTAGCCTTAGGCGCCTAGTGCTTGGGCGCCATGTTGCTGCTGTTCCCTGGATGTTGCTTCTGGGCGCCAGCGCCTATGTGCGCGTGTTGCCTCTTGGGCGCCTAGCGCCTGGGCGCTGTTGCGCGCTCGTTCCCCTGGGCGCCTAGCGCCTGTGCGCTGTTGCGCGTGTTGCTCCTGGGCGCCAAGCGCCTATGCGCCTGTGCGCTGTTGCGTGTTGCCTCTCCTGGGCGCCAAGCGCCCATGCGCCAAGCGCTGTGTTGCCCCTGGGCGCCCAGCGCCCATGCGCCTGTTTCCAGAATGTCTAACATTTTTCCTAAACTGTTTTTAACATAACTTTTGACTCGGTTATCCAAATCCAACGGTTCAAAATGCGTTTTGAAGCTAATTTCAGTGCCTATCCAATAGTCTCAATTTTATGCAAAAATAATTTATTTTCACTGGTGTTTCTGGCTGATGGTGTTCAAGTGTCCAAATGGCTATTTTTACCCACTTTCTCTATGTTGTGTCAATGTCCTAAGCTGGTCTATTGTGAATTGGTGTTGGTGTGAGTGGTGAAATGAATTGGTGAGTGTGATAGGGTGAGATTGGTGAGCAGAGGCTACGGCCTAATTTTAATGTGGTGAGCTGATTTATATACAATGGTGAGATCATGAATTTGTAAATGATGAATTGTTTGGACTTGGTGTGTTGTAATGCATTTCCCATAGCATCTCATGGACATATGCATTATTGGTGAGCAGAGGCTACGGCCTAATTTTGATTTGGTGAGCAGAGGCTACGGCCTATTTGTATTGGTGACGGATCCGACATGCATGTACCCGTGGAGTTTGGGTTGCATTACATGCATAAATCATATATTGTGTGGTGCTGTTTGGAAATAAAATATTGATGCGACTGCTCCATTATTGTGAATTGGTGTGCCTGACTTCCTTTTTCCTATGCATTGCTTAATTTTCATATGTTATTAATTATGAAAAGAGACTCACCCTACTGCCTTTATGTTGCTTCTTATGTCGGCAACTTGCAGGTAATGATGAGTGAAGGTTTCCTGTATACCTTCGTCTGGTAGGAAGTGTCACGCTCTGATACGTAGCACCAGGGGGGGGTGTCTTAGGTTTATGCTTTATTTTCTTAAAACTGCTAGACTTTGTTGGTGATGTATTGGTTCTAATTCTGAATTGATTATTATTCCGCTGCTGATGGTGATTGGTTTTAGTTGATGCGAGCTAAGCCTTTTTCTTATGGTGTTATGTATCGTGATTTTTATGAAGTAAATGTAGCACTCGCTTGAATTGTTTTCAAAAAAAAAAAAAAGAGACTCTGATTTTGATTAAAAGTAAAGTTATTAGAAAGGGGGTGTTACATTAGTGGTATCAGAGCAGTTCGGTCTGTCCGGCCAAGTCGTCTTGTCATAGTGTCTTATGACAAATAGAATTGTTAGATTAGTTCTAAATTTCTGTTTGTGCTGCAGTGATAGTTTGAAATGGCCAGACGGGACGATGCTGCACTTGCTGCTGCCTTGCAGGCTATAGCCGGGGCGATGGGTAATATACCCGGTGCTGTTAATGATGGGACGCGCAATTTGGCTACGTTCCAGAGAGAGAATCCACCTGTCTTTAAGGGCAAGTATAATCCAGATGGTGCTCTGGCATGGCTGAAAGAGATTGAAAGAATATTCCGGGTCATGGATTGTGATGATGCGCAGAAGGTCAGGTATGGTACCCATACGCTGGCAGAGGAAGCTGATGATTGGTGGATGGAGGTGAGGCAGAGATTAGAAACTGCTAATGAAGAGATAACTTGGGCTGTTTTCCGTAGAGAGTTCTTGCGGAAGTATTTTCCTGAAGATGTGAGAGGTAAGAAAGAAATAGAATTCCTTGAGCTGAAGCAAGGAAGCATGTCAGTGACAGAGTATGCTGCCAAGTTCACTGAATTGGCTAAGTTTTATCCCCATTATGCTGATGCTGATTCTGAGTTCTCAAAGTGTATTAAGTTTGAGAATGGATTGAGGGCTGATATCAAGAAAGCTGTAGGGTATCAGAAGATTCGGGTATTCGCTGATTTGATCGACAGTTGCAGGATATATGAGGATGATAGTAATGCTCACTCCAGGGTCATGAGGGATCTGAGGGGTAAGTTTCAGAACCGGGGAAAACCGTATGAGGCTCCAGCTGGTAAGGGTAAGCAGAGGTATACTGACAATAAGAAAGCAAGTGGGGGAGATGCCCCTGCGAAGGTTGTGTGCTACAGGTGTGGCAAACCGGGTCACAAGAGTTTTGACTGCTCAGATAATAAATGTTTCAAATGCGGTAAAGAGGGTCATGTGGCTGCGAAATGTGAGAAAAGGGATGTGGTGTGTTACAATTGCGGGGAATCAGGTCATATTAGTACTAAGTGTACTAAGCCGAAGAAAGAGAAGTCCCATGGAAAGGTGTTTGCTCTCGCAGGATCAGAGGACACTAATGAGATTCGAGGTACATGTTTTATTAATGGTATTCCTTTGATTGCTATTATTGATACTGGTGCTACGCATTCGTTTATTGCTGCTTTGTGTGCTGAGAAATTGGACCTTGTTTTATCTTCTTTGATGAGGGAGATGGTTATTGACACTCCAGCTAAGGGTTCAGTAACTACCTCTCTTGTGTGTGCTAAGTGCCCTCTGTCAATCTTCGGCAGAAATTTTCTAGTTGATCTTATTTGTTTGCCGTTGGGAGGGTTGGATGTCATTCTTGGTATGGACTGGTTAGTATTTAACCATGTGCATATTAATTGTTTCCGGAGATCTGTGAGTTTCCTTCCTCCCGAAGAGGAAGAATCGGTGTTGTTGCCTGCTGGTCATTTGCATAAGGTAATGAAGGAGGGAGTTCATCTGTTTGCTTTAATGGCGTCATTGTCTGCTGAGAATCAGGCAATCATTGAAAGGGTTCAAGTAGTGTGTGAGTTCCCTGAAGTGTTCCCAGATGAGATTCCAAGTGTTCCGCCAGAGAGGGAGGTTGAGTTTGCCATTGATCTTATACCTGGTACTAGGCCTGTGTCTATGGCACCGTACCGAATGTCAGCCTCAGAATTGTCTGAATTGAAAAAGCAATTAGAAGATCTGCTTGAAAAGAAATTTGTAAGGCCAAGTGTGTCACCGTGGGGTGCTCCGGTTTTGTTAGTGAAGAAGAAGGACGGAAGTATGAGACTTTGTGTCGATTATAGGCAATTGAACAAAGTGACAATAAAGAACAGGTATCCGCTTCCCAGAATTGATGACCTGATGGACCAGTTGGTAGGTGCTAAGGTGTTTAGTAAAATCGATTTGAGGTCAGGTTATCACCAGATCAAGGTAAAGGATGAAGACATTCAGAAAACCGCTTTCAGAACGAGATATGGGCACTATGAGTATTCTGTTATGCCGTTTGGGGTTACCAATGCGCCGGGTGTGTTTATGGAGTACATGAATCGTACTTTCCATAGTTACTTGGATCGGTTTGTCGTTGTGTTTATTGACGACATTCTGGTGTATTCTAAGACAGAAGAGGAGCATGCAGAACATTTGAGGTTAGTGCTAGAAGTGCTGAAAGAAAAGAAATTGTATGCAAAATTGTCTAAGTGTGAGTTCTGGCTGAATGAAGTAGGTTTCCTTGGTCATATTATCTCTGGTAATGGTATAGCTGTGGACCCAGCCAAGGTTGATGCCGTGTCTCAATGGGAGAGTCCGAAGTCAGTTACAGAAATCAGAAGCTTCTTGGGATTAGCTGGGTATTATAGGAGATTTATTGAAGGTTTCTCGAAGTTGGCACTTCCGTTGACTCAATTGACGTGTAAGGGAAGAGCTTTTGTGTGGGATGCACGCTGTGAGGAGAGCTTCAATGAGTTGAAGAAGAGGTTGACTACATCGCCCGTTTTGACTTTGCCTGTTCCTGATCGACCGTTTGTAGTATATTGCGATGCTTCCAAGATGGGTTTGGGAGGTGTATTGATGCAAGAGGGTAAGGTAGTAGCTTATGCGTCCAGACAGTTGAGGACCCATGAGAAGAACTACCCTACTCATGATTTGGAGCTAGCTGCAATTGTGTTTGTGCTGAAAATTTGGAGGCATTATCTGTATGGTACCAGATTTGAAGTGTTTAGCGACCATAAGAGTCTGAAATACTTGTTTGATCAGAAGGAGCTAAATATGAGACAGAGACGTTGGTTAGAATTGCTGAAGGATTATGATTTCGGCTTGAACTATCACCCCGGCAAAGCTAATGTCGTGGCTGATGCTTTAAGTCGGAAGAGTTTGCATATGTCGGCTATGATGGTGAAAGAGTTAGAATTGATTGAGCAGTTTCGAGACCTGAGTCTGGTTTGTGAAGTGACACCGCAGAGTGTCAGATTGGGGATGTTGAAGATCGGAAATGAATTTTTGGTTAGTGTCCGAGAAGCACAAAAGTCAGATGTAAAGTTGGTAGACCTGTTGGTTGTGAATGATCAAGATGTGGATGGAGATTTCAAGTTAGATTCCCAAGGTGTATTAAGATTCAGAGATAGGATCTGCATTCCTGACAATGCTGAGATGAAGAGAATGATTCTTGAGGAGAGCCATAGGAGCAAGTTGAGTATTCATCCCGGGGCTACGAAAATGTACCAAGATTTGAAGAAAATGTTCTGGTGGCCTGGTATGAAGAAGGATGTGGCGCAGTTTGTGTATTCTTGTCTGACTTGTCAGAAGTCTAAGATTGAGCATCAGAAGCCTGCGGGGTTGATGCAACCATTGGAGATTCCGGAATGGAAATGGGATAGCATTTCCATGGATTTTGTAACTGGTTTGCCAAATACAGTGAGAGGGTTTGACGCTATATGGGTGGTTGTAGACAGGTTGTCTAAGTCTGCTCATTTCCTACCAATTAATATGACTTATCCAGTTCCAAGGTTGGCAGAAATCTACATCAAGACTATTGTGAAGTTGCATGGCGTTCCGCTTAGTATTGTGTCTGATAGAGATCCAAGATTCACCTCTGAATTTTGGAAGAGTTTGCAGGAAGCTTTGGGTTCTAAGTTGAGGTTGAGCTCCGCTTATCATCCGCAGACAGATGGTCAGACGGAGAGGACTATTCAGTCGTTAGAGGACTTGTTGAGGGCATGTGTTCTTGAGCAGGGAGGTTCATGGGATTCTCATCTTTCGTTGATAGAATTCACTTATAACAACAGTTTTCACTCTAGTATTGGTATGGCACCGTTTGAGGCATTGTATGGTCGGAGATGTAGGACTCCGTTGTGTTGGTATGAATCTGGGGAGAGTGCAGTGTTGGGGCCTGAGATTGTGCGAGAAACAACTGAGAAGGTAAAATTAATCCGTGAGAAGATGAAAGCGTCGCAGAGTCGACAAAAGAGCTATCATGATAAGAGAAGGAAGGATTTAGAGTTTCAGGCCGGTGATCATGTGTTCCTGAGAGTCACTCCGGTGACTGGTGTTGGGCGTGCCTTGAAATCTAAGAAGTTAACTCCCCGTTTCATTGGTCCGTATCAGATTACGGAGAGGGTGGGAAGTGTTGCATATAGGGTGGCTTTGCCGCCTAATCTTTCGAACTTGCATGACGTGTTTCACGTGTCACAACTTCGAAAGTATGTTCCGGACCCGTCTCATGTGATTCAGATGGACGAAGTAGAGGTACGGGATAATCTCACGGTTGAGACTATGCCGGTGCGGATTGAAGATAGAGAAGTAAAGATTCTGAGAGGGAAGGAAATTCCGTTGGTGAAGGTGGTGTGGTTGGGAGCTGCTGGTGAGAGTATGACTTGGGAGCTAGAGAGCAGGATGCGGGAAGCATATCCGGAGTTGTTTGATTCAGGTAATTTCGAGGACGAAATATTCTAAGTGGGGGAGAGTTGTAACGCCCCAAAATAATTTAATTATTTATTTAATTAAATTATTTAAGGCTTACAATATTTATTTAATTTAATTAAATAATTCAAGGTTTAATGTATTTATTTAATTTTATTTTATTAGGAGGTGCTGTTACTATTTAAGTGGTGCGAGCAAGGGCCCGTGATCCACAATTAGGCCCGTGGCCCGTTTCTTGGCATTGGAGTCGAATTAGTTGGGGTCTAGGGAGTTAGTGGCAAATTCGACCAAGTGAGAAAAGAAAAGAAAGTAACGTAGAGAGAGTGAGAAGAGAAAGTGCGAAGAGAAGGAGAGAAGAAGAGGAGAAGGGGCGAAGCTCATAGAGTGAAGAAGAGGAGGCTCAATTGGTGGTTCGCAATTCTTCCTTGGAGCTTGGCTATCAATTCGAATTTCACAAGGTTAGGGGGTCCTCTTTTTGTTCTTAATACTTATGCGAATTTGGGAATTGCTTAGGGTTAGGGTCCTAGGTTAGTTTCCATGATTGATTTGTGTTGTTGTTGAGAAATTATAAAAATTGTGATGCTTGTTGTTGAATTATTGTGTTGAGAATTTCATGATTGATGATGAATTGTGGTTATATACGAATTGTAGACCATATGTTTGAGTATATGATTAATTGGTGCTCATTGGGTGAGATTGGGAATTTTGATGACACTTTGATTATATATATATATATATAGGAGTGTTGTGGTGATTTTATTTGGTAATTTAATGTGGGAAAATTTCTGTTTGGATGCCTAGGCGCCTTAGGCGCCATATGGAATTGTTGCTGAAAATTCTGTTTTGCGCCATGGTCATGGGCGCCAAGTGCCCAGCAGTGTGCTGCGCCAGTTTTCCAAAATTCTGGGTCACTGTGTTGCCTGTGTTGCTGTCCCTGTTGCCTGTGTTGCTGTCCCTGTTGCCTGTGTTGCCTACTGTGTTCCCTGTGCTGCCAGTTTTGGCACTTGTGGCTTGTGTCATGGGCGCCAAGGGCCCCAAAGTTCTGGTGATAGTTTTGTGAAAATTGTTTTCAGGTTTTTATACTTGGGTAAAATGGCTCATGAAAACTGATTTTGGTCAAGAAAGGAGTTGAGTTGCGAAATTTCACTAGGTGCCTAGTGCATGGGCGCCAAAATTAAAGTTCAGTTTTTGGAAAAATTTTTATTGATTTATCATGTCCTGAGTATTTGGCTCGTGTAAAATGAATTTCGAAGCAAAATGAGTTGTGTAGCATGTTAGCCTTAGGCGCCTAGTGCTTGGGCGCCATGTTGCTGCTGTTCCCTGGATGTTGCTTCTGGGCGCCAGCGCCTATGTGCGCGTGTTGCCTCTTGGGCGCCTAGCGCCTGGGCGCTGTTGCGCGCTCGTTCCCCTGGGCGCCTAGCGCCTGTGCGCTGTTGCGCGTGTTGCTCCTGGGCGCCAAGCGCCTATGCGCCTGTGCGCTGTTGCGTGTTGCCTCTCCTGGGCGCCAAGCGCCCATGCGCCAAGCGCTGTGTTGCCCCTGGGCGCCCAGCGCCCATGCGCCTGTTTCCAGAATGTCTAACATTTTTCCTAAACTGTTTTTAACATAACTTTTGACTCGGTTATCCAAATCCAACGGTTCAAAATGCGTTTTGAAGCTAATTTCAGTGCCTATCCAATAGTCTCAATTTTATGCAAAAATAATTTATTTTCACTGGTGTTTCTGGCTGATGGTGTTCAAGTGTCCAAATGGCTATTTTTACCCACTTTCTCTATGTTGTGTCAATGTCCTAAGCTGGTCTATTGTGAATTGGTGTTGGTGTGAGTGGTGAAATGAATTGGTGAGTGTGATAGGGTGAGATTGGTGAGCAGAGGCTACGGCCTAATTTTAATGTGGTGAGCTGATTTATATACAATGGTGAGATCATGAATTTGTAAATGATGAATTGTTTGGACTTGGTGTGTTGTAATGCATTTCCCATAGCATCTCATGGACATATGCATTATTGGTGAGCAGAGGCTACGGCCTAATTTTGATTTGGTGAGCAGAGGCTACGGCCTATTTGTATTGGTGACGGATCCGACATGCATGTACCCGTGGAGTTTGGGTTGCATTACATGCATAAATCATATATTGTGTGGTGCTGTTTGGAAATAAAATATTGATGCGACTGCTCCATTATTGTGAATTGGTGTGCCTGACTTCCTTTTTCCTATGCATTGCTTAATTTTCATATGTTATTAATTATGAAAAGAGACTCACCCTACTGCCTTTATGTTGCTTCTTATGTCGGCAACTTGCAGGTAATGATGAGTGAAGGTTTCCTGTATACCTTCGTCTGGTAGGAAGTGTCACGCTCTGATACGTAGCACCAGGGGGGGGTGTCTTAGGTTTATGCTTTATTTTCTTAAAACTGCTAGACTTTGTTGGTGATGTATTGGTTCTAATTCTGAATTGATTATTATTCCGCTGCTGATGGTGATTGGTTTTAGTTGATGCGAGCTAAGCCTTTTTCTTATGGTGTTATGTATCGTGATTTTTATGAAGTAAATGTAGCACTCGCTTGAATTGTTTTCAAAAAAAAAAAAAAAGAGACTCTGATTTTGATTAAAAGTAAAGTTATTAGAAAGGGGGTGTTACACTAGGCCTGTGTCTATGGCACCGTACCGAATGTCAGCCTCAGAGTTGTCTGAATTGAAAAAGCAATTAGAAGATCTACTTGAGAAGAAATTTGTAAGGCCAAGTGTGTCACCGTGGGGTGCTCCAGTATTGTTAGTGAAAAAGAAGGACGGGAGCATGAGACTTTGTGTCGATTATAGGCAATTGAACAAAGTGACAATAAAGAACAGGTATCCGCTTCCCAGAATTGATGATCTGATGGACCAGTTGGTAGGTGCTAAGGTGTTTAGTAAAATCGATTTGAGGTCGGGTTATCACCAGATCAAGGTAAAGGATGAAGACATTCAGAAAACCGCTTTCAGAACGAGATATGGGCACTATGAGTATTCTGTTATGCCGTTTGGGGTCACCAATGCACCGGGTGTGTTTATGGAGTACATGAATCGTACTTTTCATAGTTACTTGGATCGATTTGTAGTTGTGTTTATTGACGACATTCTAGTGTATTCTAAAACAGAAGAGGAGCACGCAGAACATTTGAGGTTAGTGTTGGAAGTGTTGAAAGAAAAGAAATTGTATGCAAAATTGTCTAAGTGTGAGTTCTGGCTGAATGAAGTAGGTTTCCTTGGTCATATTATCTCTGGTAATGGTATAGCTGTGGACCCAGCCAAGGTTGATGCTGTGTCTCAATGGGAGAGCCCGAAGTCAGTTACAGAAATCAGAAGCTTCTTGGGATTAGCTGGTTATTACAGGAGATTTATTGAAGGTTTCTCGAAGTTGGCACTTCCGTTGACTCAATTGACGTGTAAGGGAAAAGCTTTTGTGTGGGATGCACGCTGTGAGGAGAGCTTCAATGAGTTGAAGAAGAGGTTGACCACATCGCCCGTTTTGACTTTGCCTGTTCCTGATCGACCGTTTGTAGTATATTGCGATGCTTCCAAGATGGGTTTGGGAGGTGTATTGATGCAAGAGGGTAAGGTAGTAGCTTATGCGTCCAGACAGTTGAGGACCCATGAGAAGAACTACCCTACTCATGATTTGGAACTAGCTGCAATTGTGTTTGTGCTGAAAATTTGGAGGCACTATCTGTATGGTACCAGATTTGAAGTGTTTAGTGACCACAAGAGTCTGAAATACTTGTTTGATCAGAAGGAGCTAAATATGAGACAGAGACGTTGGTTAGAATTGCTGAAAGATTATGATTTTGGCTTGAACTATCACCCCGGCAAAGCTAATGTCGTGGCTGATGCTTTAAGTCGGAAGAGTTTGCATATGTCGGCTTTGATGGTGAAAGAGTTAGAGTTGATTGAGCAGTTTCGGGACATGAGTCTGGTTTGTGAAGTGACACCGCAGAGTGTCAGATTGGGGATGTTGAAGATTGGCAATGAATTCTTGGTCAGTGTCAGAGAAGCCCAAAGGTCAGATGTAAAGTTGGTAGACCTGTTGGTTGTGAATGATCAAGGTATGGATAGAGATTTCAAGTTGGATTCCCAAGGTGTATTGAGATTCAGAGATAGGATCTGCATTCCTGACGATGTTGAGATGAAGAGAATGATTCTTGAGGAGAGCCATAGAAGCAAGTTGAGTATTCATCCCGGGGCTACGAAAATGTACCAAGATTTGAAGAAAATGTTCTGGTGGCCTGGTATGAAGAAGGATGTGGCTCAGTTTGTGTATTCTTGTCTGACTTGTCAGAAGTCTAAGATTGAGCATCAGAAGCCTGCGGGGTTGATGCAACCATTGGAGATTCCGGAATGGAAATGGGATAGCATTTCCATGGATTTTGTAACTGGGTTGCCAAATACAGTGAGAGGGTTTGATGCTATATGGGTAGTTGTGGACAGGTTGTCTAAGTCTGCTCATTTCTTACCAATTAATATGACTTATCCAGTTCCAAAGTTGGCAGAGATCTACATCAAGACTATTGTGAAGTTGCATGGCGTTCCGCTTAGTATTGTATCTGATAGAGATCCAAGATTCACCTCTGAATTTTGGAAGAGTTTGCAGGAAGCTTTGGGTTCTAAGTTGAGGTTGAGCTCCGCTTATCATCCGCAGACAGATGGTCAGACGGAGAGGACTATTCAGTCGTTAGAGGACTTGTTGAGGGCATGTGTTCTTGAGCAGGGAGGTTCATGGGATTCTCATCTTTCGTTGATAGAATTCACCTATAACAACAGTTTTCATTCTAGTATTGGTATGGCACCGTTTGAGGCATTGTATGGTCGGAGATGTAGGACTCCGTTGTGTTGGTATGAATCTGGGGAGAGTGCAGTGTTGGGGCCTGAAATTGTGCGAGAAACAACTGAGAAGGTAAAATTGATCCGTGAGAAGATGAAAGCGTCGCAGAGTCGACAAAAGAGCTATCATGAAAAGAGAAGGAAGGATTTAGAGTTCCAGGCAGGTGATCATGTGTTCCTGAGAGTCACTCCGGTGACTGGTGTTGGGCGTGCCTTGAAATCTAAGAAGTTAACTCCCCGTTTCATTGGTCCGTATCAGATTACGGAGAGGGTGGGAAGTGTTGCCTATAGGGTGGCTTTGCCGCCTAATCTTTCGAACTTGCATGACGTGTTTCACGTGTCGCAACTTCGAAAGTATGTTCCGGACCCGTCTCATGTGATTCAGATGGACGAAGTAGAGGTACGGGATAATCTCACGGTTGAGACTATGCCTGTGCGGATTGAAGATAGAGAAGTAAAGATTCTGAGAGGGAAGGAAATTCCGTTGGTGAAGGTGGTGTGGTTGGGAGCTGCTGGTGAGAGTATGACTTGGGAGCTGGAGAGTAAGATGCGGGAGGCATATCCGGAGTTGTTTGATTCAGGTAATTTCGAGGACGAAATATTCTAAGTGGGGGAGAATTGTAACGCCCCAAAATAATTTAATTATTTATTTAATTAAGTTATTTAAGGCTTACAATATTTATTTAATTTAATTAAATAATTCGAGTTTAAGTATTTTATTTTATTTTATTAGGAGGTGCTGTTACTATTTAAGTGGTGCGAGCAAGGGCCCGTGATCCACAATTAGGCCCGTGGCCCGTTTCTTTGGCATTGGAGTCGAATTAGTTGGGGTCTAGGGAGTTAGTGGCAAATTCACCCAAGTGAGAAAAGAAAAGAAAGTAACGTAGAGAGAGTGAGAAGAGAAAGTTGCGAAGAGAAGGAGAGAAGAAGAGGAGAAGGGGCGAAGCTCATAGAGAGAGGGAGGAGACTCATTGGTGGTTCGCAATTCTTCCTTGGAGCTTGGCTAGCAAATTCGAATTTCACAAGGTTAGGGGGTCCTCTTTTTGTTCTTAATACTTATGCGAATTGGGAATTGCTTAGGGTTAGGGTCCTAGGTTAGTTTCCATGATTTAATTGTGTTGTTGTTGAGAAATTATAATATTGTGATGTTGTTGTTGAATTAATATGTTGAGAATTTTATGATTGATGTTTGAATTGGGGCAATATGCGAATTGTAGACTAATTGTTTGAGTATATGATTGTTTGGTGATTATATGGTGAAATTGGGAATTATGGTGACACTTTGATTATATACGTATATAGGAGTGTTTTGGTGATTTTAGTTGATAATTGAAAGTGGAAAAAAAATTCTGTTTAGAAGTCCCTAGGCGCCTTGGGCGCCATAAGCATGTTGCTGAAAAATTCTGTGTTGCGCCTAGTCATGGGCACCAGGCGCCCAGCAGTGTGCTGCGCCTGTTTTTCCAAAAATTCTGTTGCCCTGTGTTGCCATTCTGTGCCATTCTGTGTTGCTGTCTCTGTTGCCTGTGTTGCCATCCAGTGTTCCTGTGCTGCCAGTTTTGGCACATGTTGCTTGTGTCATGGGCGCCAAGGGCCCCAAAGTTCTGGTGATAGTTTTGTGAAATTTGTTTTCAGGTTTTTATACTTGGGTAAAATGGCTCATGAAAACTGATTTTGGTCAAAAAAGGAGTTGAGTTGCGTATTTTCACTAGGTGCCTAGTGCATGGGCGCCAAAATTAAAGTTCAGCTTTTGATAAAATTTTTATGGAGTTTTCATGTCCTGAGCATTTGGCTCGTGTAAAATGAATTTCGAAGAAAAATGAGTTGTGTAGCATGTTGGCCTTAGGCGCCTAGTGCTTGGGCGCCATTGTTGCTGCTGTTCCCTGGGCGCGCCTGTGCGCGTTGTTGCTCCTGGGCGCCAGCGCCTATGCGCTTGTTGCCTTCCTGGGCGCCCAGCGCCTATGCGCTGTTGCGCGTGTTGTTCCCCTAGGCGCCTAGCGCCTGTGCGCTGTTGCGCGTGTTGTTTCTGGGCGCCAGCGCCCATGCGCCTGTGCGTGTTGCTTCTCCTGGGCGCCAAGCGCCCATGCGCCAAGCGCTGTGTTGCCCCTGGGCGCCCAGCGCCCATGCGCCTGTTTCCAGAATGTCTAACATTTTTCCTAAACTGTTTTTAATATAACTTTTGACTCGGTTATCCAAATTCAACGGTTCAAAATGCGTTTTGAAGCTAATTTCAGTGCCTATCCAATAGTCACGATTTTGTGCAAAAATAATTTATTTTTACTGGTGTTTCTGGCTGAGGGTGTTCAAGTGTCCAAATGGCTATTTTTACCCACTTTACCTATGTCGTGTCAATGTCCTAAGCTGGTCTATTTAAATTGGTGTTGGTGTGAGTGGTGAGCTGAATTGGTGAGAATGATAGGGTGAGATTGGTGAGCAGAGGCTACGGCCTAATTTTAATTTGGTGAGCTGATTAATATACAATGGTGAGATCATGAATTTTAAATGATAAATTGATTGGACTTGGTGTGTTGTGATGCATTCCATAGCATCTCATGGACATATGCATTATTGGTGAGCAGAGGCTACGGCCTAATTTTAATTGGTGAGCAGAGGCTTCGGCCTAGTTTGATTTGGTGAGCAGAGGCTACGGCCTATTTGTATTGGTGACGGATCCGACATGCATGTACCCGTGGAGTTTGGGTTGCATTACATACATAATCATATATTATATAGTGCTGCTTGGGATTAGTATGCTGATGTGATCATTCCCTATTGTTATGAATTGGTGTGCCTGGTTTCCTTTTCCTATGCAGTGCTTAATTCTCATATGTTATTAATTATGAAAAGAGACTCACCCTACTGTTTTTATGTTGCTTCTTATGTCGGCAACGTGCAGGTAATAGCGAGTGAAGGATTTCTTATGCCTTCGTCTGGTAGGAAGTGTCACGCTCTGATACGTAGCACCAGGGGGGGGGTGTCCTTATGTTTATGTTTTATTTTCCTAAAACTGTTAGTTTTCATTGGTGATGTATTGGTTTTAATTTTGAACTGATTATTATTCCGCTGCTGTTGGTGATCTGATTTAGTTGATGCGAACTAAACTTTTCGTATGGTGTTATGTATCTTGATTTTTATGGAGTAAGTGTAGCACTCACTTTAATTGTTTAAAAAAAAAAAAAGAAACTCTGATTTTGTTAAAAAGCACAGTTATAGAAAAGGGGTGTTACAATAACTAACACCCAAATCAGAAGCAACAATCAGAAAATAAACAATTAAACAATCAAATTAAACACCCAAATCAGAAGCAACAATCAGGGATTCCAAATTTAAAAAATCAGAAATTAGGGTTTTCAATTCACACAGAAATTGAACAATTTTCCCCAAATCAAACAATCATCAAAGAAGAGGAGAAGAAATCTAACCTGATAAGAAGAAGAACTGAAGAAGAAAGCTCGCGATTCACTAAGAAATTGGGGACTGATACATTGTTTTCGCGACTGAGAGAGGGAAGCGAGAGAGGGAAGATGAAAACCCTAAACCGTCACAGAGGGTGGAGTGGTGGGGACGAGTTCGCGAACGGAGTGCACGGCGAGGCGGGGCGGAAAACGGAGTTCGCGAAAGGAGTTCCGCTTGTGTGAGGAAGAGAAGGGTTTCTGTGAGGAAGCGAGAGAGGGAAGATGAAAACCCTAAACCGTCACAGAGGGTGGAATGGTGGCGACGAGTTCGCGAACGGAGTGCACGGCGAGGCGGGGAGGAGAACGGAGTTCGCGAATGGAGCGCCTCTTGTGTAAGGAAGAGAATGGTTTCTGTGAGGAAGAGAAGAGCGTGTTTTGTGCGGAAGAGAAGAGCGTGTTTCTGTGAGGATGAGAAGAGCGTGTTTTGTGCGAAAAATTAAAACTGGGACATTTAGTGACGGGTGTTTAAACAACTGACACTAAATGTACTTGCTTTGGACATTTAGTGACGGGTGTGTAAATAACCGACACTAAATGTCCAAAGCAAATTAATACTTTTAGCGTCGGTTGTTTAAACACCCGTCATTAAAGGTAGGCGCGAAAAATGGAATCTTCAATTTAATTGCAAAAATGCCACCGGTCACACATTTAGTGTCGGGTTTTCAAACACCCGACACTAAATGATGCTTAATAATGTCATTTTTCCACTAGTGAATGCATATTTTACCTAAAACCACATTTTCATTTTTCTTCATTTTTACTCCATTATTAACATTATATAGCCTTTTAACAAGTTATTCCCTTTTTTATTACATTTTGCAACTTTCAACGTATTTATAATTTCATCGCAAATTATAACAAATACAGTATCACCCACGGGTAAAATACTAATAGCCAAGTAAAAAATGGTGGTGCACAATATTACAGAAAATAAATGTCGGTCGCCATCTAATATCTAATATCTTGCTTTTCTTAATTATAAAGCAAGTAGCAACATGAAGCTTGTAAAAGATGTGGTTGTTCTCTAGTCTATTCTTCTTCTTTCTTTTACTTACTTGTCTCTATAATAAAAAGGCTTAAATATATGTTTGGCCCCTGTAAATATGACCACAATCTATTTACGCCCCTGTAAAAAAATATTTTTTTAAAATGGCACTTGCAAATATTAAGCGTTTATAGTTAAGTCCCTATCTTTCCAAAAAACTGACGTGGCTAACGAAGATGACGTCAGCATGACAACATCAATGATTAACAGAGAAAGATTAACAGAGAAAGATTGAAATGATTCAGTTCCGCTCCAGACTGTTCCAACAAAATTGAATAATTAGCAGAGAAAGATTGACACAATTCAAAAACTATAATCCTTCTCTGTTAATCATTCATGATGTCATGCTGATGTCATCTCCGTTAGGCACGTCAGTTTTTTTTGATGAAAAGTTAACAGAGGGGCTTAACTATAAACGCTTAATATTTTCAAGGGCCATTTTAATTTTTTTTCAGGGGCATAAATGGATTATAGCCATATTTGCAGGGGCCAAACATATATTTAAGCCTAATAAAAACATAGGCCAGCAAAACGACATCTTTACACATTTTAAAATTTTTCCATTTGTCAAAAAATGGGGGCAAAATAGTAAAACAATCACTACGCCAGATCTTTAAAAAAATGGCGCCTTATGGGGTAGCGCTTTTGATTAAAGCGCTGGATAAGCTTAAAACGCGCAGGGGAATGAGCAGTGCATCTCTTAAAAGCGTCGGCCATAGGAGATCGAAAATGGGCAATGGGCAGCGCTTCCTTCCAAACGCTGCCTATAGGAGGACGAAAATTGGCAATGGGCAGCGCTTTTTACAAGTGCTGCCTATGGGGAGGACGAAAATTGGCAATGGGCAGCACTTTTTACAAGCGCTGCCTATGGGAGGACGAAAATTGGCAATGGGCAACGCTTTTTATGGCAAGCGCTGCCTATGGGTTAGACGAAATTTGGGCTACGGGCAGCTTTTTTTGTGGCAAGCGTTGCCTATTGATATTAATTATTTGGGCTATGGGCGGCGCTTTTTATTGGAAGCGCTGCCTATTGATATTAATTTTTTCTTTCCTTCGCATCCAACGTTAATTTTCCTCACGAGATTCCCTCTCACTCTCACGACTCTCACTCACCAAGCTCTCTCACTCACACTCACCAAGCTCCCTCACTCTCTCAACCATTTTCGTTCCTCACCATTTTCGTTCCTCACCATTTTTCCTCACCATTTTCGTTTCTCTCTTTTTCTTTCAACCATTTCGTCTCTCTCTCTCTCTCTCTCCGATTTTGTTTTGCTCTCTCTTTCTCTCTCTCTCTCTCTCTCTCTTTGTCTCTCTCAACCATTTCGTTTTGGTTTGGGTTTCCACATTAACCCATTTCATTTTGGCTTGCCAAGCATCTTTGAGGTAACTCATAAACCCATTTTCTTATTTTTGCAATTAAAGTGTTTGTGTTTTTGACTCAAAGAAGCTCATTTTCTTTATATTGCTTTGTTTATGATATTGTGATATTGTGTATATGTGGTTGTTTGGTTGTGTGTTGTTTTTTTGGTTTGCATTTAAAGTGTTTGTGTTTTTGACTCAAAGAAGACCAATTTTAATTATTTTACTTTGTTTGTGATATTATGTGTATGTGGTTGCTTTGTTGTGTGTTGTAGAAATTTGGATGCATGCATATCAATATTGTAAATAATTGACTTAGTTATTTGATAAGGAAATTTGTTATTTGATATCAAAATTAGTTATTCAAAATACTACTTAGTTTTTATAATTTCAATAGAATGTAAAATCGAATATGCCTAAATCGAATATGTCGCTGGAGTGGATTATTTTGTGAACTGTGCTGTTGAACGTTTAGGGACTTCTAGTAATATCAAATGTCCTTGTTTAAGTTGTTGTTATGTAAAATCAGTTAATGCAGAGGAGTTGGTAGGACATTTAAAGGGTTACGGAATTGATCAAAGTTACACTTGTTGGACAATGCATGGTGAGGAAAGAGGTGAATCTTCAAATATGGGTAATAGTACTGAGATATGTGCGCCGGTTGACACCGAAAGACCTACATTATATGGGGATGAATTTGAAGAGACGGCAAAGGCTGTTGAAGACGATCTTAATGACTGTCCTCAAATGTTTGAGAAGTTGATAACGGATGCAGAGACTCCGTTGTATTCGGGTTGTACTGAATTCACAAAATTACTGGCTGTGATAAAGTTGTATAACTTGAAAACTTGCCACGGATGGACGGATAAGAGCTTTACGGAATTACTCACACTATTGAAAGAAATGTTGCCGAAGGATAATGTGCTCCCTTCTCGGACGTATGATGTAAAACAAATGTTAGGGTCCATTGGCTTGAACTATGAGAAGATACACGCCTGTCCCAATGATTGCATTTTATTTCGGAATGAACGTGCATTGTTAAAGTCGTGTCCTAAATGTAATGCATCGCGGTATAAAAAGAAAGAATCTGCTCCAGAAAAGGTGCTGTGGTATTTTCCCATAATTCCTCGATTTAGGCGCATGTACCGTAGTTTAGAAGATGCAAAACACTTGACATGGCATGAGGCAACACTTGACCGTAGTTTAGGGGCAAAAGTGTTGGCAATGCAAAATCTATTAGCAAGAAAGTGTCTCGGTCCGGCCATTCTACACAAAATTCTCAGCCCGCCCCTCCTCCAAAAGTGACTCAACCCTCCCCTCCTCCAAAAGTGACTCAACCCTCCCCTTCTCCAATTGTGTCTCAGTCTCAGCCCTCCGCCTCTTCCATTAATGATTATAAGATGATTGGTTATGCCGAAATGCACGCGGAATTCAGGATGACTGACGCAACCCTGCTTCAATTAGAGGTGGATGACCAAATTTTTGGGAATTTAGGTCAAACACTGACGATCACACGTGAGGATATCAATGATGTATGTAAATAGAAGTGGGCAACCAGGTACGTATGTAATTTATTATTTGATATCATTGAATTTTTATTTATTATATAGTTAATTTAATTTGTATATATCTCTAATTATAGGTACTTGTACGAGGACATTTTGGTCCCTTCGAAACAGACACAGATTTGTGTTCTTGTGTCCGGATAATACCCACCTGTGTGAAGTGTCCCCAAAGCTGCGTAATTATGAGATGCTTGTGGAACAAAATAAGACAGAGGTTAAAAATTATATCACTCAATGCTTCTGGGAAGCTCAAAGTACAAGCGTTGATACCATGTTTTTGGCACCGTGTCTCTTACGGTGAGAGATTTAATCCATTCTTATATAAAATGCATTTTTTAAATACTAGTCAATTACTTACTCAAAATTTTATTTTGTAGGGAACATTGGATTCTGTTAGCAAGAAATCCTAAGAAAGATACGGTGTACTTCATTGATTCATTGCATGGTCATTTCAACAACTACCCCGATTTGATCGAGATATTTAATAGGTGTGTGTATTTCGATCCCTCTGCATATTTCTTAGTTTTACTTATATACGTATGTATTTCGAATAATATAGTTATATGACATTGTGTTCAGTTGTTTGAAAACATATTGGGGATTGGAGCAATCAATGACCAAATAGATACCAATAGATGTAAGTTTCTAAGCAATGTTCTTATATATTTAATTACATTATTTTGTGAAAAAAATGTATTAAATTAAATTTAACAATTAACTAATCTTTTGTTTTGTAGTGTCCAAAACAACCCAATAGCAATGATTGTGAGTATTATGTAATGAAATTTTTGAAGGAAATTATTACCCACAACCAAACGACTATTCCTCGACGGGTGTCTACTTAGAATTCTTTTTGATTTTGATATAATAATAGTTAATTCCATTTTACCATTTCAATTCTAATTTTATTTATTTATATAATTTCAATATTTTCCTGATTGTCGGGTGAGGACATACTCTGATGAGCAGCTACTTGAGCTTAGGGGAGAGTGGTGTCGTTATGTCTCCCGTTTTTTTTTTTATATTGGATAGAGTGATATTGTAAGTTGTTAGAGTTTGATTTGGATCCATATGGCTAAGCTAGTTTTGGTTCCTATTGTAAGTTTAGCTAGTTTTGGATACATATGAATTGGAAACATTTTGGTTCATGTTTTGGTACATTTTGGCACATATTGGTACATATCGGTGCATTTGTATTAGCTTGTTGTTGTTAACTATATAATGGATTGGATTGTTAGAGTTTCATTTGGATACATATGAATTGTTTGATTTGGATAGTTGCTAGATGTTTTGGATAGATAATAATGGAACTTAATTGTTAGCTAGTTTGTTTTGGTTCTTGTTGAGTACATATTGATCCATTTGTATTAGCTTGTTGGATACATTTTGGTTCATGTTTTGGTACATTTTGGTACATATTGGTACATATTGGTGCATTTGTATTAGCTTGTTGTTGTTAACTATATAATGGATTGGATTGTATTGGTTGTATATATATGACCAGGAAATATCAAATGTAAAAAGGAAAATAAACAAAAACAGAAAAAAAATAAAGAAAATAAAATTAAACAATGGGCAGCGCTTGCAGGGGAAAGCGCTGCCCATTGTGTAGCAAAATATGGCAATGAGCAGCGCTTTTATGTGCAAGCGCTGCCCATTGTTTAGCGAAATTTTGGAATGAGCAGTGCTTATGACTTGGAAGCGCTGCCCATGGCTATCAATGAGCAGCGCTTCTTAAACGCTGCCCATTGTTGGAGTGGAATCAGCTGCGCCAAGTTAAGAAGTGCTCAGAAGCGCTGCCCATGGCTAAAAAAAAAGCGTTGCCCATCCTTAAATCTGTTGTAGTGAATATGCGAAATCAAGATAGATTAGTAACACACATAAAACAATAGCAGACAAGTAAGTGAAATAAAAGTTTAACAGTACACCTTAAGCGAAAGAAAATCAACAATAAGTGAAATAAAAGTTTAACAGTACACCTTAAGCGAAAGAAAAGTAACAGTAGCAGTTTCATACATAAAGATCACCAAATATGATAGGGGCGAATGATGGTCCGATAGGGTTTCTTCCCTAGGCGCCGCGGCGGCCTCAATGGCTGGTCTCTCTGCCGAGTTGTTGCAACTCCGGCCACAGAGTCCAGTGGTGCTGAATCACTCCTGGTCTTCGCCCATGTTCCCTGAGAATCGTGTACCTCTGGTTGGTGATTGGAGATCTGGTTTGCGATCTCCAGATCTGTCTCGTTCCTCTTTGGTGGTGGCCAATGCGGTGGCCGTTGGCCGATCTGCTCCTCGGTCTTTGCTTGATGATGGGAGATCTGGGCCCCTGTCTACAGATCTGTCTCGTTCTTCTTTGCAGGTGGCCGATGCGGTGGCCGTTGGCCGATCTGCTTCGTATCTGTCGCGTGATGCACTTCTCTTTCTTGAGGCGACAATGGTTGCCGATCCTTTGCAGACGCCTCCAGCGTCGGTGGTTCTGCCGGCACAAAATTCTCCTCGTGAGGGAACTCTATTTCCAGAGGCGGCAGTGGGCTCCAGTCATATCCTTGGAGCGACATCAGTAGCACAGCATCCTGCTGTTGCTGCTCCATCCGTGAGTGGTGGTAAACGGTCTTTCTCTGATGCGTTGACCGGTATCCCTCAAGCCCCTAAATCTTTTGCAGACTTTGACTACAACAAGCAGCAGAAACCTTGTTTAAAAGGAGATGTTCTTGCAGTTAAGATTTCTGAAGATGAATATCAGGCTAGTATTGCTGAATGCGTCAATCTATTACATGGTAGAATATTTTTGTCTAAAGGAGATAAGCCCTATCTGATTAAAGAATTAAAGGAGAAGTTGTCTAAATTGTGGAAGATTTCTTCTGATTGGTCTCTGGTCTCTCTTGGTAAGGGATTTTTTGAATTCTCTTTTGTATCTAATGAGGACTTTAGGCGTGTTTGGTCGCTTGGATCGCGATCGCTACGGCCGGGTGTTCTGCGCTTGTATGCTTGGGGGCCAGATTTTGACCCTCTCTCTGAAAAGCAAACCAATGCTCAGTGTTGGGTTAGGCTTCACGGTCTTTCTCGGGAATATTGGAGGTCAAAGATTTTGTTTGAGATTAGTGGGAGTCTAGGTGCCCCTATTGCTTTGGATGAAGCCACTAAGAAGAGGACTTTTGGTCATTTTGCTAGAGTTCTTATTGATATTGATTTCTCTGAGAAGCTGCATGATCAATTGTTAGTAGAAAGAGAGGGGTATGCCTTTCCCATCAGGGTGGAATATGAGAGTGTCCCTCTCTTCTGCAACTCTTGTAGTTGTATTGGTCACTCTACTCAGAATTGCAAGAAAACTGCGGAGACGGGTCCTATCAAGCCTCCTCAGAATGATAAAGGGAAGTCATTGGAGAAACCGGATAAGCCTGACGCAGGCACTGCCATACAAGACAATAGTATGGTTTTGATATTGGATGACGTTGATACCAATTGTTTCAAGGGTCTTGACAACACTGTTATTACACCTGAAGAGTTGGCTGGGGGCCATGATCTTGGTGTTGCTCACACCTGCTCCACCAAGTCCCCCACGACTAGGTTTGATACTGGTGCTTCTTACGCAGTGGAGACATCCGCTTTGGGAAAAAGCTGGGCGGATATCGCAGATGAGGAGGTTGTCTCTAACTCGCAAGCAGCTATGTTCTCTCCAAACACCAAAGTTTTGATTGTTCCTGACTCAGAGGTCACGAATCCTGCAGTAAAGGATGATATGAAAATTTTAAGTAGGCAGTGGGGTGAGTCGCCAGATGTTGTTGGCGATCCGGTGGTTTCTAACTCAGCGAAGAGGTACTCGGAACCGGTTGTGTCCAAAAAACAGAAGAAGCAGCAAAAAAAGACTGTTGGCTACAATCTTCAGTCTAAATCTAGTTCAATTTCTGTCACTTTCTGAGGTGTTGTTTATTTTCAGCCTTTTTGGCCTATTTTATTTGGACTGTTGGTCTGCTCTCATCCGCTGATTGGTTTTTGGGTGCCTTTGCCCAGGTTTCCTTTTTGCTGCCTTGTTAGATTTTTCTGGCCTTGGGTTTTGGTTTGGTCCCCCCTTGGTCTTTTTACTTTCTGTAGTCCTTTTTTCTCTTTTTTAATATAATTTAGTTGCTTAAAAAAAACCTAGATATAGTAACATGAATTACTCTGTTGAAGAAATTGAAGAGAGAACAGAGAATCAGGCCGAGACAGTGAAACTCGTGAGATGGAATCGTCTCAAGTCCACCGTTCATCACAAACTGCAAATTCGAATCATCAGTATCATACAAAAAAATGAAGGTTTTGGATTCACAGATGTTTGAACATGATATCAATGAATAAGAACAACAATTTATAACAAAATGTTACTGATCTTAAATAACAACACAACATATTTGGTTACATACCCATTTACAGAAGAGATTACTCATGGCAACAGGGGGATCAAAGGCATATTTTGTATCCCTTGTCCCCGTCCTTATCTCTATTACGGCCTGGTTTTGCATTCTCTATCCTTGTCCCAAACGGGGTCGGGTTCCTCGTGGGTACCCGTTTCCGCCACTAATTTATATTTAAAATATTTATGATAATCAATAGAATAAAATCATAATTATTATATGATGATAAAACAAAATTAAAAGTATTAACATAGACTTTGTATTGAAAATAGATTAAATTTAAAAATGAACAAAATTTATGACACAAAATGATTGAGTATATATGCATAAAATAAAATAAAATAAATAATTAATGTTTTGTCGAGCGGTTTAGGGGCAGGGGCTGAGCAGGTATCGACATCCCTAAAGTCGTCCCCGCCTCAATCAACGTGGTTTTCCCCGTCAAACTTGGGTCGAGTGGGTACCCGCGAGTTCGGGTTTCATTGCTATGCCTAAAAGAGACTCCTAAAACCTCTTGTAATATCAACAGGTTGTAATATCATTTTTTTGGGATATAACCTCTTATATACACTTCTAATTTTTGTGTCCATCACTTAGCTAGGTAGGGAGATCACCAAGCAACCAAAAGGAAGCAAAAAGAAAACCTTCAATTTGATGTTTCGTCGTCTAGCGAACCAAACAGCTTGCCTAGCAACGCAACAGAGAAAACTAGCTAGAAAAGTTTTTGCACAGTTTTGCCTCGCGATGGAGCTTGATCGCCTTGCAGTCTCAAGGAAAAATTTGGCCCATCGCCTCACAATGGACTGTAGTTTTGATAGCATTTAAGCCCAAAAATATGAAAAATTAGGGCATCTCGAAATTGAGGCGAACCAAGGAGTTTGGAGACGACCTTAGGACGTGTCTTGGAGCTCGTGATGGCTAGGATTAACATCCCATTGACCTCCATTGATGATTCAAGCTTGGGAACCAGTTCTTGGAGCATCAATGTCGCTGACTTCTCCTTCTAGTTTGTTTATCACTTTTGTTTTCTTTATTGCTATGTCTAACTACACTTTCCATTGTTGCGAATGAGCAAAGATTGATGGATCTTTTTTGTATTTGATTTGAATCCCTTTTAATCGAATTACTCTTATGCATTTATGTTTCAGTCTCTGTTCTTAATGCTTTCTAGGAATTGATCACTCTTATGATGATTTACGGTTTGTGATGGTGAATGGAAGTTTGAGTTACAAAGGTTAGAGTTTTGAAATCTTCATATCTCTAATCTAGGAATAGTCATTGATATTTAGAATCATGTGTGAACTCTTATTCGTAATGCTTAGTTTCTAATTAAGGTCACCTAAGAAATTGGGGATTTTGTTAGGAATAAAGGTCTTATTGCCTAAGGGATTTGGATAAGGATAATTAAGAGAATTTGATCATAAGCCATAGGAGGAATTCGTAATACATTCAATTAATTATGCATAAAGGCAAAATCAATTGAGCTCGTTCCCAATGTTTTTAAATCAAAGATTTTATTGCTTTATTATTTTAATTACTTGTCAACAATCCAAATTAATCCTTGTTCAATTTAGTAACTAATCCGTTAAATTGATAATTAACCGCAATCCTTGAGTTCAACACTCGGTCTTACCGTTTTAATATTACTTGTAATGATTCGGTACACTTGCCGAAATCCTAACAACACTTTCTTGAAAGACTATGAAATTGTACATAAGGAGTTCGACTTTATTAGGGTTTTTATGGAAGTCGTACATAACATGTGCAACTTCACTTATCTCATGCAAAGTCATATATATGACATGTATAACTTCACTTTTTTCTTAAAAAGTTATATATGACATGTGCGACTTCAGCCAAAGTCTTAATTCTCATGTACGACTTTAATATTCTAGAGAAAAGTATATAAAATAAGCAAAGTCCTACATAGCATGTACGACTTCACTTTTTTCCCTTACGGCGTACATATCATGTAAGTCTTAGCCCAAATGGATCGCTGTTTTTTTTTTACCCCCATTATACCCCATACCCCATTTTTACCCTAAATCCCCAAAAGACCCTTAAGTTTTCGTTAAAAAAAATATTTTTTAAAAATTTCCGGAAATACATATTTCCGGAAAGAAAAATTCTGGGTTTTCCGGAAATATCTCAAAAAGAGGTATTTCCGGAAAGTTTGAAAAAATGGTTACCGGATTTATCTCTCACACATGTATTTCCGGAATGGTTATTGTTGATAAATATTTGCGGGGTTTCTGGAAATACTTCATTTTACTGTATTTCCGGAACACATTTCTCAAATTGACCAAACTACCAATTTTACCCCTGACTCCTCAAACAAATTTTCGAATTTACCTCTTAACACGTAATTTCGGAACTCATTTTTTGATTTTTTCCGGATTTACCTCTCAACACGTAATTGCGGAACTCATTTTTTGATTTTTTCCGGATTTACCTATCAAAACATACTTTCGGAAGTTTTTTTAAAAAAATTGACTTTTACCTACGGACAAAAACCGTCACTAAAAGTGGTCAATTAAATTAAAAGACTTCACTTTCTACTTTACCTTCATTTCAACATAAGAGGTTCCTACGCTATGGCACCAATGAACTATACACCGTGTTTGCACTTCTTTAATGGCTTTTAAACCTCAAAAGAATGAGTCAAAGCATGTTTGATGTTTTACAAATTGACATAACCGTTGAAGGAAATGGTTGGGACTACATATTCATTGGAAAGAATTGTTCTTGTGTAGCTGGTATCAAGAAAATATGTGTCTAACACTACTTTAACTGTGAAATCAAATGAAGGGTCTGTGGTTGATTTGGGGATAGATGTTTATGATGGTCTTGTTTTGCATCCTAACACTACAAGGAAGGCAAGTAATGGTGTTGTTGTGTCTTTGAGATTGATTTGTGGTTTCTCTAGTGATTTTTACCCACGGACAGAGACCGTCACTACAAACGGTTTGACAAAATGCTCACATTTAGTGACAGTTTCTGTTCGTAGGTAAAATCCAATTTTTTTAAAAACTTCCCAAATCCGAAAATACCTTTCGGAAGATAAATCCGGAATGTATTTTTAGTTCCGGAAATACCTTTTGGAAGATAAATCTGGAATGTATTTTTTTAATAAATCCGCAAATACTCCGGAATGTATTTTTAGTTCCGGAAATACCTTTTGGAAGATAAATCCGGAAATACCTTTTATTTAAAGGAGTACAAAGGCTTCAACCCGTACAATTAAAAAAATTTGGGGAAGCAGTAAAACCTCGCTAGGCTGGGCCAAAACCCATTTGGAAGTAAAACGTAAGGAGGTAAAAGGGATTTTTTTTGTACCCCCATCATATCACCATATACCCCCACATAATTTGATAAACCGAAAATTCCCCTGCCAAACTAAAACTCGCTCGGATTTACCCCCACTCAAGGTAAATCCGCTTTGTTATTTTCCAAAGCGGATTTATCTACCCAATAGGTAAATTTGACTTTTAAATAACAAAGCGGATTTACCTTATGTGGGGGTACATCCGCTTTTAAAATTAACAAAAGTGGATTTACCTAATGTGGGGGTAAATCCGATTTTCTTTTTTTTTTTAGGGAAATCGGATTTATCTTTTTTTAGATAAATCCGCTTTGTTATTTTTCCAAAGCAGATTTATCTACCCAATAGATAAATCCGACTTTTAAATAACAAAGCGGATTTACCTTATGTGGGGGTACATCCGCTCTTTTAAAATTAACAAAAGCGGATTTACCTAATGTGGGGGTAAATCCGATTTTGAAATTAAAATTAAAATTAATTTTTTTTTAGAAATATAAAATAGATATGAATATCGGCCGTCTTTTGGTTCTGTTTAGTGTATTGTTCGTTAACATGTGACGATGTTGTACGTCGGGTGAATAATTTAAGCTAAAAAATCGGTTTGCGAACAACCTACTCAGATTGTAATGAAACTACAGCCATTAAATTCGAAAAAAATCAGGGATCAAGACTCCTCAAAAAGAGACTTCTTTCAGGACAGGGGAGCTCAAAATCCCAAATTCCATCGTTTACTATATTTTATTAACTTTTTTAATTTTTAATAATCTCCAAAAGAATCTAAAAAAATTTGCATAACCTTATTTTGGTTTTATTAGATTTATAGTGGTGTTTTTATAATTTTTAAATTAGTTTTGACTCTTTAACGGATTTTTAGTAGTATTTTTATAATATTTTTTAAAAAATTAAATAAAAAATAGGTATTTTTAATACACAAAGCGGATTTAACCCCCACCTAAGGTAAATCCGCTTTTAAAATTAACAAAAACAGATTTACCTTAGGTGGGGGTACATCCGATTTTTTTAAGGGAAATCGGATTTACCTACTATAAGATAAATCCGATTTTGGGAAAAAACCAAAATCGGATTTATCTTTTAGTAGGTAAATCCGAGCGAATTTTTTAAGTGAGGAGTATTTTCGGGTTTCACTTGTATGTGGGGGTATGAGGTGATATGATGGGGGTAAAAAAAAATCCCGAGGTAAAATAGACTAAATAGTACCCCAATTAAGACATCAATAATGATTTTAGACATACAATTAAACCAATCTGAAAAAGATAAGCCACTGTTTTTCCCTTCCTAACTATGAACCACCACCCCTTGAATATGTTTAACAAACCAAATAAATGACTTTGCATGAGATAACCCCTTGTTCCTTACGGTCCAAATTCCCCAGAACATCATGATCACGATCTCCTTGGTTCTCAATGGGCGACATGGCTACTTCAGAAATAACTAACGTACTCCTATATTAAGTTTGACAATTACTCATTCCCGTACGTGGAAATGAGTTCATAATGATTTTCCAAAAATTCTCTTGTCCTAAGAGTTCAATTAACGAAATCTCAGCTTATAGATTCTTAGAGGCGCATACTCACACATACTTGCATAGTGATTCTTTGTCTTTCTTACCCTCACCATGCATTCCATCCAATCCAACCATAAATGGTAAGACACACCAAACGACGGAAAATACGTATCCCAAAATACTTTGTGGACAACAATTATCGATTCCACAAGAAATATTCTTGTTCATAAAAGACATAAAATGTTTTTTTTTTACCTTATTATTGGTGTTTAGTATTCACCGACTTTGTCGATGACTAGTCTATGTCACCGAACCTTATTATTGGTGTCTAGTATAGTATCCACCGACTTTACAAATAAAACTATATGACTAGAAAAATTATTTCACAATAGATACTCACTAAGTTGTTTTTAAAAAGGTAATTTTATATTTAATTGAATTTAATTTAGAATACTAAAATTACTTTTTTAAATTGTAAACCATTTATTCATAATTCCTAATATATATAAAAGATTAAAAAATAATGTTATTTTATATAAAAAATGAACATAAAAGATATAAAACTTTGTACTCACTAATTACTAGTGTTTTTTTCAAAGAGAAAGTACTAGTATTAATTTTACATTCAATTAAAAAAGAGTTTTGCGTTATCTTAATAAAAATTGCTAAAACATTATAAAAAGTAATATGCAAAACGCAAGCCAGCTAGGATTGAACACGGTAGCACGCAATTGCAGAGACTAATCCCTCGAGTTGGGTAGGATCACAATGGACGGCAAAATTCTCTCTCAAGAAATTTAACATTGATGTGCCATAAAACCAATTGAATAAGAATTATAAATTGTTTCCTTTTTTGGTTATCATGTCATGGTGTGTAGTTTTCACCGGCTTTGTCAGTGACTAATCTACGCCGGGGAACCTGGCTGGCCTCAAGTTTTCGGCTTTGCCGGCCCGTGTGTTTCTCCCCTCCCAACAGAGTTTTTGCCACACCCAAGATTCGAACCCAAGACCTTGGGGTGGGATCTAAGTCCAGTTACCACTCGGACCAACCCTTGTTGGTTTGTATCTATATGGGTGCATCTAACATGGACCTCTTAAAAAAATTTAAAGATGGGCCTTTACCATTTTTAGCAAAAAATGATTTTATAATAATAATAAAAATAATATTTTATTAAAACTTATTTAAAATAGGAGGGTCCATCGTTGGACCAGGTCCATACTAGACAACCCCTCTATCTATTTCATATTTATTTTTAACATTCACATATATACATAACCTATATCACTTAATTTCGAATTTTTTTTAGAGGCCATGGACCTACCCACCTCCACTAAGATCTGCCCTCTGGCTCCACGTGTCAATATTATCGTATGGGATGATGTATGGCACATCATCATTCCCACTTAATAGGGACGAAAAATAAAACAAATATATTTGTAGGGATGATAAACAAAAAATTCTATATTTATATAGGCCAAAATAAAAAAATTAAAAAAATTATTTTTAGGTTTCAACTTTAACCATTGCATTCATAAGTCTATCATCGCTCTTAAACAATGAAATTTGTGTCTATTTTCTTCTTTGGAAAGTTTTATATTGTTGTTATTCCTTTTTCTAAGTTCATCTATTTTTTTAACAAAATTTTAGGGTGAGGGGATGTCGTCCTAGTCCAAGGTAGGGAAGACTTTCGGGCTCTTTGAACACTTATGAAAGTTTACATTTACCTCACCCAAATGAACTAGTAGAGATTTGAACCCGAGACCTCCCGAATACAAATCCCGCCACATGATACAACATGTTAGTGCCACGTGATACCACCAACCAACAAGATATTGACATGTGGCACTGATGTAATTTTTATTTGCCACGTCGTCTTTTTTCGAAGAAGGATTAACAGCAGTGACGAAAACAAAAACATTTTGATTTTCAGGAAGGTAATCCAATTTTTTTTAGAAGAACTAAGTTGGATGAAAGGCAAATAATTTTGTCTTTTGCTTCTTACAACATGCATGTTTCGGTCTTAAAAAACAACTTGAGGTGGTAACTACTCTTTCTATATATTCGGTGTCTTGTGTTTCTCACTTTTTGTGCCTCTCTCTCTCTCTCTCTCTCTCTCTCTCTCTCTCTCTCTCTCAAAGACATATTACTTAGCTAGGATATAATGGAGAATCCATCAGAGAACAACATGGCAATTGCTCTCAATATTCCTGCAGCTCATGCTAAAGAGCGGTTACCTACTGTTGGCAACTTTTCTAGAGAAGAAGAAGACAATATTGACGAGAACAATAGACTTGCTATCACCCAATGCGCTAGTGGTGAAACACGTGACAATTTGGTTGCAGTAATTACTCGCTATGTCGAGACTCTAAACAACTACAACATGCGCAACTTAGGTAGCCAGTCTTCTATCTTTTGTTCTTAATACAATTTTAATTCCAAAAATTTATATCGATATATAACTTGCAATACACTAATGACTTCTCTTATGATTATTATTGAAGGGTACCCCACTAATCAGGACTTCAACTATGAGGCATTAGCACCATTACTTGATTTTCACCTGAACAATGCGGGTGATCCATTTCTAGGAAGCAGCTTCTCTCTAAATTCAACATCATTTGAAGTTGCTGTGCTTGATTGGTTTGCAAATTTGTGGGAGATTGACAGTAAAGAATATTGGGGATATGTCACGACCGGTGGAACCGAAGGCAATCTTCATGGGATTTTAGTTGGGTTAGTAATTGTATTTCTCAAACTTTATGATATTATTATTACAAACATAAACACTGATCATTTATTTATTTATTTTATATATATAGGAGAGAACAACTTCCAGATGGGATTCTCTATACGTCACAAGATTCTCATTATTCAATATTCAAAATAGCAAGGATGTATAGAATGGAATGTGTGAAGGTTGGTACTCTAGCATCGGGTGAGATTGACTGTAATGATCTAAGGACCTCCCTTCTAGCTCACAAGGACAAGCCAGCCATTATCAACTTAAACATAGGTTTCTTCTTGTCTTTGATAACTATATTAATTAATGGTTAACAAGCTTATGTACATTTACATCTATTATGTAATGGAGAACTATTTTAAATCAAACTATGTATTCTCGTGAATTACATTTGGCGAGTTCTTCTTGCAGGGACAACTATGAAAGGAGGCATCGATGATCTTGATCTTGTACTACAAACACTGGATAAATGTGGCTTTACTCATGATCGATTCTACATTCACTGCGATGGAGCTTTGTTTGGAATGATGTTGCCTTTTGTTAAACAAGTGAGTTAAACTTATTTACATTAATTAAACATAACATACTAATAAAAGCATTAGTTTGAAGTGTGCTTAGGAATGGGAGACTGAAACTCCAGCAGAATATGATAACTTAATCCTGTGACTTATCTTATCATGTCTCTCTTGAGTTTGAACTGGGTTAGAAATTAGTAGAATAGAATAAGAAAATAATTTATTCATTTACCCTTCTAAATAAAAATCTATTAAAAACAAGGGTGCTTCTAGGGTCAGGGAGCAAATCAAAGCCCTCACCGGTGAAAAATTGATTGTAGGATATTGTGCAAAATACTATGAGTGGTTAAGATTGAATCAATTAGTATTAAATCACAACCGTTGATGAATTTTTATACTACATCCCACTGTTATATTTAATGGTTCACCTTTGTGAGAGATTTCATTTGCTCCCTCACCCTAGAAGCATAATAAAAACAAAAACAAAAATAAAATTTGATGTTAAATTAAAAATTTGAGCACTTAATTTAGAAAATAAAGTATGATATTATGATTAGGGTAATTTTATCATTTTGTATAATCTAATAATTAAAAATATATTAAAATAAGTCATAAGAAATAAAGTTATTATTAAAAATATAAAAATATAAAATTAATTTAATTTTTTAACAAATAAAAAATAGTTGTCACAGTGATTTTTGTCATTCACATTTAAATATCATATAATTATTTATTAACTTATCTAAAATAAATAATATTCTATCAAAATATATATATATATATATATATATATATAGACTCACACACACAATAAAATAACATACGTTATCTTTTACCTAAAAAAGGAACAATATATGTGTCACTATTATATCTTATCTATGTCCTATTTTATATCATATATCTTGTCTCTAACATATACTGACGATCAAACAATCCCTAAAAAACCTCAACTTTTTTTCACAAACTTGTTTGAATGGTGAATATTTAAATTTACATTACAATACTCATTTTTTTATTGGAAAATTAACAAAAAAACTAATTTTCCTTTTTGATAAGTTTTAAAGTTAGGATCTTTATTTTTAAAAGTTTTGTAGAATGCTTAAGTTTTTGATATTATTTTTGTTTAAGAATGCATACGTATAAACCTATATGTACCTATTTATCTATCATGATTATTCAATTGAAGGATTCTAATGATTTCATCGAAAGTATTGTTTTGGTGATTGGATAGGCACCTAAGATTACCTTCAAGAAGCCCATTGGAAGTGTAGCTATTTCTGGTCATAAATTCTTAGGATGCCCGATTCCATGTGGTGTTGTGATAACTCGTTTAGAACACATCAATACAATATCTAGAGACGTTGAAATCATTGCTTCAAGGGATGCTACAATAATGGGCAGCCGTAGCGGGCATGCTCCAATCTTCCTATGGTATGCTCTCAAAAATAAGGGTTTAATGGAACTTAAGAATGAAGTTCTTAAATGCATAGCAAGCGCACGTTACTTGTTTGAAAAACTTCGTAATGGTGGCATTGGTGCAATGTTAAACAAGTTTAGCAACATAGTTGTCTTTAAGAAGCCCCTTGATGATGACTTTACCCGTAGGTGGAATTTGGCATGCAACGGAAATGTTGCACATGTGGTAGTGATGCAACATGTTACCATTGAAATGTTGGACACATTTGTTTGTGAATTTCTCCAAAAGCGGTCTGTTTGGTTCAAAGATGAACAGTACTAGCCAATATGCATTGCAGAAGAAGTTGGTTCTAGAAATTGTGCTTGTTCAATGCACAATATATCACGATTGAGAAATTTATAAATATGTGGTGTTAATCAAATAATTGATTCGATTAAAAGAAGTAGGGGGCCTAGGAATTATTGAAGTTGTAATTCAAATAAGTGTTGCGACATAGTGACATGGCATAGTGTTGTCATGACATATAGGAGTGTGCATTAATTTGCAAGTTAATTTTAATAATGATATTAGTTTTTGTTAAGTGCAGTTAGGAGTTAGTTTCTGTTGTAACAGTTTTTGGTGCTTTTGTAGTAGAGTCTAAATTCAGAAAATGAGGTGTAACTGAATTAGATCTCAATCAATAATATAATTAGTTACTCAATCTCTCATTTTCTCTCATTCATCTCTCTAATTTTCTTGAGTTTCGATGCTCAATCTCTCCCGAGAGAGAACCTTTTGTTGTGTGCAATTCCTCACTGAATCCATGACAAACAACAGAAAATGAGGTGTAACTGAATTAGGACTGTAAATCACTCTTCTACATCTTACAGATGCTCAGTGCAATGCTCAAAGAGATCACTAGAAGGTCTGTAAATCACTCTTCTACATTCATCAATTTGTAGATGCAAGTATATTACCTATTGTAAATAAAGCTAACCATAGTTAGATTAGCTAGTTATTGTTTAACTACACTTAGTGTAACTTATTCTGTTATTAGCTAAGTTAATTCAGATTAGCTATATAACCAATTCTGTAACTATTTCCAGACTTGAGATGAATAATATCATTTTTACATTCTTTTCTTCTCTGTGCTGCTATGGCTGCAACATGGTAACAGATTGAAACATTCATCTCCTCCTTCGATTCACGTTTCCCTCATCAATTCGCCTCTTGATCTTCTGCGAACTGTTTCTCTTGTTCTTCTGCGAACTGCTTCTTCAATGGCGGTGTTTTGATTATCTTTTCTCTTTTGATTATCAGATTGATTACAAATCTCAATGAGTTCCTCTGTGACCCCTCACATTAATCTCTCGGTGTTTTGATTATCTTTTCTTTTGCTCTTAGCACAAACCCCGGTACTGCAAGCCTTATACCACGGGAAATACACCCGACAAAAGCCTTCGCTCAGTCAACTTAAGTGAGCCTAGGTTCTGGGTTCATGACTTCCCTCCCCTAGTGTGCTTTTTAACCGGGGAGCGTCATCCAATGTGTTTTATGTTTACTTAGACACTTGTGTCCATTAATTGGCCTTGGCCGTCTTCTCACTCGATAAAAAAAAATATAAGTACTCGGTTTGTTTATAAACCATAACTTAACTTGTCATTAGATGCATCATAATAATACTCAATGTATGGACTATGTTCGATTAATATTCATTGGGAAGGGTTAAGAAATGGATTGGAAAAGATTGGAGCAAAAAAGAATAGCGTTTGAGGTATTTAAGACAAATCCACAATCTGGGAATAGATTCACAGTCCTATGAATCGATTCACAGAATGGGAACAGATCCACAGTCTTGGGAATCGATTCACAGAGTTGGAACAGATTCCCAGCCTGTGTAGTAAACCAAAAAATCTGTTTTCGTGTAATTTTTGCTATTCCTAGGTTCCGATACTTATCCCATTTCGTTCCTAACTCAACTACAGTTGATAGCAACATCAGGGCATGTTCAATCAACTAATTTATGCAACCAAACATACCATCAAAATCATCAAACCAGTTACATTATACTCATTTATGTTACAACTCATGTCAAAACACAATTTCAGCAGAATACAAGCTTCCCAATGAACTTTATTGCAACTTCAACAACTCAAATTGGACATGCAATTACTGAACTTATGAACTAACAACAAACAACGGCTAAAATACCAAACAACCATAAAACGTAGTGAAGAACTCACCTCAGGTGTTGAAATCAATACAAATGCAAGCAAAAATCGAAATTTGAAGCATCAACAATCTCCTAGGCACACGTCAATCTCGAACTCAACTCGCAAGTCCTCTCCTTTGGATGCTCTAACCACAATGTAGCCCTCACAATGTAGTCCTATCCTAGAGCTCCCTTTGCTCCTATGAACACCACTAGCTGCCCCTAACACCCAAACTCGAATTCAAACCCTAGGTTCACTCCTTGATGCCTTCAATCAACAATGTAGGGTCTAAAGTAGCTTAATCATGCCCCAAAATCAACATGCAAGCCAGAATTCCACTCAATCTACTTCACTCTCCTCATTTTTGCAAATTAAGTGGGTAAAATGGTGGAGAAGGGGATGAACTAGTTGGGTGGTTGTGGTTTCAACCTTCAAGTGGAATGATGGTGGGTGATTGTTCAGATGGTGTAAATGCAGATGGGATGAAGAAGAGGTGAGAAGTTTTCTGGTGGGGGTGTTCTTTTCTCCTTCTCTTCGCACTCCTTCTCTCTTTCTCTCAACACTCTTTGTTTTTCTCTTCTTTTCTTTTGGTTGTGTGTGTGTGTTTGAGTTTGAAAGTGTGGGAGTGAGGATATCAGCTGAATGTAAATTTGAGAGGGAGTGTTTTACTAAAAAAAGTTTAGTCACTATTTTTATAATTTACTCAATCTAACAAAATTAATCATTTTTTACAACGGTAAAATTAATCATTTTAACCACTGTCCATTGTCAAAAAAAGATGTACCTCTAACAAAAGTTTAAAATTAATTTTTTTCAAAAAATTATATTATTAAATTAATATTATACTCACACTACTAGAAATTCGTTAGTTAGCGACTGAACTTAACCACTAAGAATTGTAAAAAAAAAACTTTAACCACTACCAAAAATTACAAAATAACTTTTTATAATTAAATGAATATGATTAAATTAATATTAAATTATATAGAAAAAAATAAGTCATAATACGTGACAACGCGAGCGGCAACGAAAGACTGACAATGGGATCGACAACGAGAGCGGCAACAGGAACGGGAGTGGGAACGAAAGAGGCAACAAGGGGTGCATATTTTACCTTAAATCTCATTTTCTTTTTTCTTCATTTTTACTCCATCTAAATATTATTATTTACTATAATCTCTCTATTAAAACTATTAAAATGAGTCAATTTAACCACTAAGAATTGTAAAAAAAAATTTTAACCACTACCAAATATTACAAAATAACTTACTTATAAATAAACGAATATGATTTAATTAATATTAAATCATATAGAAAAATATGAGTTAACATGTGGCAACAGGAGCGACAACGAGAGACTGTCACTGAGATCGGCAACTAGAGCAGCAATTGGGAGTGGCAACGGGAGTGCCAACGGGAGTGGCAATGAGAGAGGTAACGAGAGCGCCAACGAGAGTGCCAACGGGAGGGCCAACGAGAGTGCTAACGGGAGGGCCAACGAGAATGCATATTTTACCTAAAATCACATTTTCATTTTTCTTCATTTTTACTCCATTATTAACATTATATAGCCTTTTAACAAGTTATTCCCTTTTTTTTATTACATTTTGCAACTTTCAACGTATTTATAATTTCATCGCAAATTATAACAAATACAGTATCACCCACGGGTAAAATACTAATAGCCAAGTAAAAAATGGTGGTGCACAATATTATAGAAAATATGTCGGTCGCCATCTGTAACCCCCCGATATGTCTAACATGTAGATATACCACAGTGCACAATATTAGCAATAATCAGAGGACACAATTCCTGCTTAAGTATTGAACGTATAAACTTTTTCCGAATTAAAACATAATATTTCGGACTAAGCCGTCTTAATTCCATACACGAATCCAAGATCCAAAAAGGAATACAACACCGTGTTCACTACTTAATAAACAGAATTCATAAGGGTTTATACAACTCATAGCAACTACAAGTTATATAACCACACAGAGACAACCAATTAGGAAATAAACATCAAGACTATCCGTTCTTGACATCTCCAAAAGCATTTCACCTATCCGTGTCGGGTACTCTTCCTCTTGCCCTGCTTCTCTGTAAAAACAACAAATATGATTGGGTGAGACAACTTGTCTCAGTGAGTCCTACCGTGCCCCCTCACTATCACTCGGTTTATTTTAAAACCGATTACCGCATAGTTAAATATATATAACTATCTGTCAACATAAATATAGCCCATTACTGACCGTGCAACAGTTCACTAATCTCGGTAATTTAAGTACTATCATTTATATTATTAAGCCCAGTCGATTAATTTATAATCACTAGCTTTCCAAACGAAACGCCGACCGTGCAACAGTTCACTAATCCCGGCGAATCGTGATCTTAACTTAGCATAAACCGGCCGTGCAACAGTTCACTAATCCCGGTAGCCCATGAATTGACCATGCCAACACGTATACAGGGCCTAGGGTGAGGGCTCATGACTTCCCTTCCTAGTATGCTACTTGTCGGGTCGTGTCACCCAACGCGATATATAATAAAATATACATCATGTCCGCATTGGACCGTCTTTTCAGTTTTAGATATCTATATCTATTATCGATCTATAACCCGTTTTGATGAATTCGAAGTTAGACATCCGGCGTTATAATCACTATACAATTCTTGACATATATATCTATATTATTGATCTATAACCCGTTTTGATGAATTCGAAGTTAGACATCCGGCGTTATAATCATAGCGTCGAGAAGGATCCACGATCCGGATTGTTATGCCAAAAACATTATCTCACACGCGGTCTAAGTTTTCGGTTTTCGATTCAATTAACCTTCAAGTCCTCTTTTCCAAAAACTCAAGTTGATCATGCTTAAGACGGAGTTTTTATTAGGTTAATTATGTCACAAATAATCGGGAAGGAGATTAGAAGTGGTTTGGAATCAATCGGAGCGACGAAACGAGAAATCAGAAGCCGGTAACAGAACCCCACGCACGGTCCGTGCCCAGGGGCGCACGACCCGTGCGTGATGCACCTAAAACCATCCAGTCAATCCGAAGGGAGCGCACGGTCCGTGCCCAGGGGCGCACGATCCGTGCGTCCTGTATTAATTCACAATTGTGCCAAACCGAAGCAGGCGCACGGTCCGTGCCTAGGGGCGCACGATCCGTGCGTCCTGTTCTGTTACAGAACTTGCACAGATTTTACCGATTCGTTTCTCCGATCGTTCCCAATTCGATTCCTAATCTCAATCCCACCTGAAATACAGAAAATCCAGGAAATTCCAGACTATATATCCAGTTCATAAATTATATGACGTAAATATAGATTCTATGGGAAATGTAACAGCCCAGGTCCACCGCAGCGGCCACCCCGGTCCCACTGTTACCTCACGGTCTTCTCTACCCCTCTTGTAGAGTTTTTGCCTTCCGTGGGAATCGAACCTTGCACCTGAGGCATAAGTGCAAGTTAAACCCCCTTCCCACTACCAATTGAGCGCGCGCTCAATTGGTAGTGGGAAGGGGGTTTAACTTGCACTTATGCCTCAGGTGCAAGGTTCGATTCCCACGGAAGGCAAAAACTCTACAAGAGGGGTAGAGAAGACCGTGAGGTAACAGTGGGACCGGGGTGGCCGCTGCGGTGGACCTGGGCTGTTACAGGAAATACCGTAAAACGCAATAGTTTTAATAAAACGGTTTTCGGTTCTTAAACATTTCGAAATCAGTATTTTGTCTTAGGACTGAAAACAACGTAATTTCATAAAGCAATATTCCCTAATCGTAACACAGATTTCTTCCACTTTCATCATTTGGGCTTCAAAGCTGAAAATAGGATTGAGAGATAGGGTGAGAATCTGAGCTTGAGAGTGGTACCAATGGCTTCAGAATCGAAATTGGAGCAAGAATGTTAAGGGAGAACTTACATGCAAGAAGGAAATCTGAGCTTCCTCTCCTCTTCTCCTCCACTCGCGCCCTCTCTCCCTCTCTATTCTTCAGCCTTTCTAATTCTGAAATTTGATGGAATGGCAAAGTGTGGCTGAAGGTTCAGATTAGAGGGTATATATACTGAGGGTGTGAAATTCCAATTTCGCCCTTCAGCTTAAGTACTTAAATTAATCATGACTAAGCCATAATTAATCATAGAATAGTATTTACTTGACAATCTCCTCGACTATAGATCCCTGAGACACGACCAATTATTTCCACAAATAATTAATCGGTCCTAGGCATCTTAGTACGAGTCTTTAAAAATTCGGGATGTTACAATCTCCCCAACTTTTAAAAATTTGGTCCTCAAAATTGACAAGACGTACCTCAATGGAAGAGATATGGATATCGAATCCGCATGTCATCTTCCAGCTCCCAGGTAGCCTTCTCGATTGAGAATCCATCCCAGACCACTTTGACAATAGGAATAGTCCTTGACCGTAGCGTCTTCTCGCCACGCTCTAAGATATGGCTAGGATAAGGTTGAAACGACAAGTCTGGTCGCAGGTCAATCGTATCAACACTCAACGGTTGATGTAGATCGGGAACATACTTCCTCAACTGAGACACGTGGAACACATCATGGAGATTTGATAGGGCCGGAGACAATGCGAGGCGATAGGCAACTGGCCCAATCCGTTTGATGATTTGGAATGGTCCAACATACCGAGGACTAAGCCTCTTCGCTCGCAAGGCTCTTCCGGTGCCTATGGTTGGAGAAACTTTCAAGAACACATGATCACCAACCTCAAATTCCAACGGTCTCCTTCGATTGTCAGCATAGCTCTTTTGCCGACTCTGAGCAACCTTCATCCTCTCTCGGATTAACTTGATCTTCTCATTACGCAAGTTACAGAATTCTGAAACTCTAACTTCCAAGCCAAAGCGAAAAACGAGTAGAAGAATCATTGTTCATTGTATGTGATTGTGCACCGTTTCTTCTTTATTATTTTTTCAACTCGATTCGAATTTGTTTACATCTTTGCGAACCATTTACTGCTTCTTTTATTTTAGTTCTGTTTTTATGGTAAACTGTCCCCTTTTCTTTAAACTTCTTCTAATCAAAACACTGGTGTTCAAAGGCAATTGCACAGAGATTTTTCTAGTTTGATCTCGCAAACATTTCTCATAAAACTAGTGATTTTTTGCTAAAAACACCAGCAAACAAATTGGCACGCCCGGTGGGACCTTTTGCCTTTCATGTTGTGTGTTTATTTGTCAGTGTGTACAATCGTATGCGCTTAAGAAGTGGTAGAATGGTGCGTACTAATTCTAACAGTTCTTCGAGTTCTAGTCCTGTAGTTTCGCAAGTGCAAGGAACGGCTGTTGATTCTGCAAATGTAAATGCAGGGGTAGTTGTGGGGACAATAGCCCCTTCGACATCAATAACCGTTCCTACAGTATCAATGACCAATATTGGTTCAACATAGTCGGTGTCTTTGCCATCGAGTGCAGGGCTTCATTCTAGTCCTTGTTTAGGGCCTCGCTTTGATCCTTATATGGCAACAGGAAGCGGTTTAGATCCGCGTTTTCAAAACTTGAGTTTGCCACCATTTCCTTCGGGTATATATGGCATGCCTACTGGGATGCCTCATGTGTCAACATTCTCTCCTACACGCGTTTCTTATGAAAGTGTGCAGGGACGAGACCCGACTGCATTAACCAATGCATCGTTGTCGGCATTAAGACAACAAGTGGATGAAAGTAACCACGATATGGTTAATATGCTAACCCAACAGATCAGCACGGTTTTCAACCCCTTAATTCAAAATACCAACACAAGTTATCAAATGTTGGCAAATCAAATGGGTAGAATCGCCGATTTCTTTGGGACTCCGACGGCTGATAATAGGCAAATTCCCAATGTTATGGGTAACATGCCTGGTAACCCTCAAAGAGCGGTTGCAGTCGAAGCCCAAGCAGTTGTAGGCGAACAACAAGGGGTGGCAAATCATATCCCTTTTAGTAGTTTTGGTAAACCGAAACCAGAACGCTGACGAGGTTGTTCGACAAGTGCAACGAAATAATATTGGCGCTCAAGATAATATAGCCACTTTAGTAGAAACTATAATGGCTCAGAATGGCCTTAACGTAGGTTTACATAGGCCTAATTTCATATCACCATTGTGTGAATATGTATTACAAACGGAATTGCCAAGAGGTTGGAAAATTCCTAAGTTTACCAAATTTGGTGGTGACACAAACGAGTCTACTGTCGAACACATTGCGCGTTTCTTGACTGAGGCTGGGGACATAGCCCAAAATGAGAATTTGAGAATGAAATGTTTCCCAAATTCTCTAACAAAGAATGCCTTCACGTGGTTTACCACATTGCCTCCTGCTTCTGTATTCACATGGGGTCAACTAGAAAAGGCGTTCCATGCACAGTTTTACATGGGTCAGTCAAAGGTTAGTCTAAAAGAACTGGCCAGCGTTCGACGCAAAATGCCTGAGACCGTTGACGACTATCTGAATAGGTTTAGACTTTTAAAATCTCGTTGTTTTACACAAGTACCTGAACATGAACTCGTCGAAATGGATGCGGGTGGCCTCGATTATTCGATCAGAAAGAAATTGGACACATCTCATCTAAGGGATATGGCCCAATTAGCTGACAGAGTTCGACAGGTGGAAAGACTTAAAGAAGAAAAATCTACGTCAAGTAGGTTTCATAAAAAAGAAAAAGTGGCTTATGTCGAAGAAGAATTCGACACCACACTTAGTGATGTCGAAAGAGAGGAGATAGACGTAGCTGAACTTAAGCCTGGTCCTCCTTACACCTGTAAAGTGTTAAGGCCTGCAAATGGGGGCAACCCTGTAGAGCCTAAAAATGATAGATTTATGCCTAAAACTTATACATTCGACGTTACTAAATGTGATGAGATTTTCGATCTTTTGGTAAATGATGGCCAAGTATTGGTGCCTAAAGGTTTAAAAGTGCCAACTATTGACCAAAGAAAGAAAAAGGGTTACTGTAAGTTCCATAATTTTTTGGGACATAACACTGACCGTTGTGTACTTTTCAGGGATATTGTACAAAAGGCAATCGATGAGGGAAGGCTGAAATTTGCTGATAAGAAAATGAAGGCGCCTATGCTGATTGACACTGATCCATTACCCAAAGCTGAAGCCGTGTATGCAGAACCTTTCGAAACGAATGTAAACATGGTAGATGCTGAAATGGAAGATCCTCCAAAAAAACTTAAATCCTCCACCAAGAAATTGGAGGGTTTTATATATGCTGAAGGGAAGAAGCAAGAGGTAACCTTGAAAGAGTACGATGGGAAGCTACATGCTGTGTACCCAAAAGCTGAAGAGGAATTGATAGACTTCCTCAACAGATGTAAGTGGAACAATTCTGAAGTCATGCTGTGTCCAAGATGCAGTGCTGTTTTCGATAAAGAAGCAGCCAAAGCTGTCGAAGGATACCAAGAGCAGGAACAACGCAAGAGAAAATGGCTTGACAACAGGCCAGATTTTAGCTTCGAAAAGGGAGACCTTCCTTACGAGATTAATGTTTCTACTAAGCCGTCGACAAGTAAGCAACAGTTTGTCAAGGAAACCTCAACCCAGAAGGGGTTCTTGAAGATTTCGCCCGGAAAGTCTTTTGTTCCTAAGTCAAATGCTCCTGTCGGGCAATGGATGTACAATAACAAACAAGCTAGAGCTGTTAAACAGGGTTTGGATGCTGCTAAGTATAATTACCAGAATAATTATAAAGGGAAAAATCCCATGACTAAGACCAAGTGGCGTCGTTACCAGAGACAGCAGAACAAAAAGAAGGTGCTTGTAGATGTTGATAAAGTTCCAAGTTTTCTGGCAAACAACCGTGTTCCACGATGCATGGTGACAACAAAAGATGTGGCTGAGAAAACTGGAGATGTCAAAGAAGAGAATGCAGAGGAGAATGGTGCTGTTGCAAGTCAAACAGATGCTGCGAACAAGGATCCAGATAAGAAGGGGTTCGAGTTATCAGCTTCCGCTAAGTCTTTCGTTCCAATGACAGCTCCTACATATGAGAAGTGGATACATGCCGGGTGTAGACATTACAGACATGCTAGTCCGCGTGGTGAAGTTGTTAAAAAAGAGAAGGGCAAAGCTGTTGTTATAGAAAAGCCAAGAAGGCCTGCTCTTGAAAGGATTTTTCCTCCGTTGTCGGAGTTGAAGGAGCAAAACTATGATTTCGAGGAAGAAACAGAGTCAGATTCTGATTATTCTTTCGACGTTGTTTGCAATGTGGTGTCAATACTACCTGTTGAGTATGATGTCATCACAGTACCAAATGATGTAGAAGAGGATTTTACTGAAGATATGGCTCATCATAAGCCAATGTGTTACTATGTGATGGACGATGGTTGCGTCGAAGAACAGACAGCAACCTTTGAAAGGCCAGATATGGTTATGAAAGACCATTTGAAGCCATTGTATGTGCAGGTCAAAGCAAATGGCGTTGGCATAAACAAAGTCCTGGTAGATGGCGGCGCTGCGGTAAATCTAATGCCACAGTGTTTGTTGAAGAAAATAGGTAAATTCGACACAGATCTGAGCCCACACAACGTTGTTTTGAGCAACTATGAAGGGAAGTCTTGCCATTCTTTAGGTGCCATTGAAATAGATTTGGTAGTAGGAACAGTGAAGAGAAAGACTATGTTCTTGGTGATAGCTTCAAAAGCTAATTATAACATGCTCCTTGGAAGAGAATGGATTCATGGAGTAGGTGCCGTACCCTCAACTTTGCATCAACGTTTGGTGATTTGGAAGGAAGATGGTCTGGTTGAAAATATAGAGGCAGACCAAAGTTATTTTCGAGCTGAAGTAAACCAAATAACAAGAGAAAACTTTGAAAAACAAATGGCTAAAATTGCGCCATTTACATCTTCGCCAGCATATACTCCCCATGATAGCACACTTGCTTCAGTAAACTTACATCCAATGTATGGCTTCATGTGGGAAAGACAAATGGTGGGAGATGTAGGTGTTTATCCTGTTCCTCCAACAGGATGGAACACTGATTCTTAAAGATTTGTTTCTTATGTCAGCCCCCAATGCGTGGGACAAGATTACGGCTTATATGGCCGAAAACAAGATAAAGGCGGCTATGGAAGCCGAATTGATTCAACAAACAATGGCTGTCGAAGCCAGGGACTCTGAAGAAAAAAACGGCATCATCATAGAAGAAAGACTTGATTGCATTTATGATGATGGGCCATTAGGGTTCGAAAAGGATCCTAGAGATTTGACAAGGCGTATGCAAGCTCAAGACCCATTGGAAGAGGTAGACTTGGGAGATGGCTCAAGGAAAAGGCCAACTTATATTAGTGCATACCTTGATGTCGCATTGAAAGCCCAAGTTATAACATTATTAAGGGAGTTCAAAGACTGCTTTGCTTGGGACTACGACGAAATGCCTGGTCTAAGTCGAGAAGTTGTAGAGATGCAACTACCAATTCGCCCAGGGAAGAAACCGGTGAAACAAATGCCAAGGAGATTTTCCCCTCAAGTGTTGACGAAGATCCAGGAAGAAATCGAAAGGCTATTCAGGAATAAGTTCATCAGAACTGCCAGGTATGTCGAATGGTTAGCTAATATAGTCCCTGTAGTAAAGAAAAATGGCACACTGAGAGTTTGCATAGACTTTAGAGATTTAAATAATGCTACTCCCAAAGATGAATATGCTATGCCTGTGGCAGAAATGCTAATCGATTCGGCAGCGGGATTTGAATATCTCAGTATGCTAGATTGTTATTCCGGGTATAATCAAATTTTCATTGCTGAAGAGGATGTAGCGAAAACCGCATTTCGATGCCCAGGGGCGTTAGGTGTTTACGAATGGGTAGTGATGCCATTTGGTTTAAAAAATGCTGGGGCTACATACCAAAGGGCAATGAATTCTATATTTCATGATTTTATTGACAATTTTATGCAAGTATATATAGATGATGTGGTGGTAAAATCTTCCTCAGAAAATGGTCACTTGAACCATCTTCGACAATCTCTTGAAAGAATGAGGAAATATGGATTAAAAATGAATCCACTAAAATGTGCCTTCTGTGTACGAGCAGGTGATTTCCTGGGTTTCGTAGTGCATAAAAAAGGCATTGAGATCAACCAGAATAAGACTAAAGCTATTATGGAAACGAAGGCTCCTTCGACCAAGAAAGAACTTCAATCATTGCTAGGAAAGATTAATTTTCTTCGAAGATTTATATCAAATCTAAGTGGCAAAACGCAAGCATTTTCGCCATTGTTGAGATTGAAGAAAGAAGACATGTTCAAGTGGGAACAAGTCCATCAAGCAGCTTTTGATGAAATTAAGTCTTATTTAATGAAACCACCAATTTTATTGCCAGTTATTAGAAATAAAGTGCTAAAATTGTATATAGCAGCTTCTGATAACACAATAGGTAGCATGTTAGGACAAGAGGATGATAATGGTGTCGAAAGGGCCATTTATTACCTTAGTAGAGTTTTGATTGATGCTGAAACAAGGTATAACCCAATAGAAAAATTGTGCCTTTGCTTGTATTTCTCTTGCACAAAGTTAAAGCAATATATAAAGCCAGCTGATGTATATGTTTATTCGCATTTTGATGTAATTAAGCATATGTTATCAAAACCAATGCTACACAGTCGAATCGGTAAATGGGTTGTAACATCCCTAAATTTTTAAAGACTCGTACTAAGATGCCTAGGACCGATTAACTATTTGTGGGAATAATTGGTCGCGTCTAGGGGATTAATAGTCGAGAAAATTATCAAGAAAACCTATTCTCCATTAAAGGATGGCCTGTTCATGGTTAAACGAGGAATTGAGGCCGAAGGGCAAATCTGTCTTTTCACACCCCTAGTTATTAAAATATAATCGGGAAGGTTATAATCAATTACGAGCCGAAAGAATTGAGGAATTTCGGATCGGAACCGAAATAATCGAGAAGTTTTGTACCGAAAAGGGATTTTTTTTTATTTGAACACCTAAATTATCATTTCATGGGCCAAGGGCAAAATGGTCCTTTCACCATCATTTAAACCCCCAGCCCATATTTACCCAGCTGAACCCCCCTCACCTTTAAAAACTTTTGCTCCAGCTGAAAGAAGAGGAAAAACAGAAAATAGGTGAGAAGAGAGAAGAAGGGGAAAGTCGAGAGAGAGAGAGAGAGGAAGAAGGAAGAGGAAGGATTCATCTCCATGATCATTGCATGTAAGTGCTCAGACCTCCTTTCCACTCCATTTTCGATTCTCTTTCTATTGGTATAAGTTTCAGAAGCTAATTCTCATTCTTTCTCTCAACCCCATTTTCGACCTTGGTGCTTCATTGGTGAAGAAGGTGGAGCTTGCATGTTCGGTTTTTGTTATTGTTGCTGTCAAAGGAGAAATCTAGTGCTTGCATTTCGAACTTAGAAGGATTTCAGTCATTCTAGTTGCTGTTCCAATTGCTCAGTGGGAAGAGTTGCTGTCTCGGTTCGAACTAGTATCTAACGGGGATTGTTCGTGGCTTCTTGTGATTCGGTTATCGCGTATTCCGTTGAAGCTCCTCGTACGATCGTCGACTAGGTGAGTTCTACTCACGGATTAGGGCCATTTTCATGTATTCTGAAACTGTGTCTGTTTCAAAATGATAAGGCAATCATTTCTGATTTCGAAAGACTTGGAATCGAAAAGCGTTTTTGGGTAAAAACGGTGTTTTACGGTTAAATGAGATTTTGATTTAATCATTGGAATAAAGTGAATTGTGTACTACTGGAAATATATATTCTGTAAATTTCTGAGTTTCATGTGATTGAAATTGGAAATCGAATTGGACGAGAACGGAGAGCGAAAATGAGAGAAATGTGAAATTCTGGTAACAGACACAGGTCGCACGGACCGTGCGCCCCTGGGCACGGATCGTGCGCCTGCTTCGGGTTGGAAGTATTGGAGACAGAACGGGACGCACGGGTCGTGCGCCCCTGGGCACGGATCGTGTGTTTCCTTCTGGTAGATGGGTCCTGAGTAGTGCACCACGCACGGGTCGTGCGCCCCTGGGCACGGGTCGTGCGTGTGGTTCTGTTACCGGCTTCCGTTTTCTCATTTCGTCGCTCCGTTCGATCCCGAACCTTTTCTAATCTCTTTCTCAATCATTTAAAAATGAAGTTGCCTTATTAAAAACCGTATTTTGAGCTCGTTCAACTTATGATTTTGAAAAGAGCTTCGAAAGCACATTTAAGTGAAAAACCGAAACCCTAGGATACGTGTGGGTACACTGACTGAATATATATGTTTATATATGTCAAATGAAAATGATTATAATGCCGGAGGTCTAACTTATGAATTCCTCAAAACGGGTTATAGATCGATATGGATATTGTTTATCCAATTATTATGTGATTGATCCTTTGGTGATCGAAAAGATATACATTATCTAACTCTCGAGAACTTGATGCGTATTGTCATACGTATTACGTTGGGTGACGACCCGACAAGTAGCATACTAGGGAGGGTAGTCATGACCCCTTACCTATGGCCCTGAATGTGTTTTGGCGTGGTCAACTCCCGGGTTACCGATATTCGTGACGTTGGGTTCACAATCGGTTTATGCTAAACTAAGACTATGGTATTTCCGATATTCGTGACGTTGGGTTCACAATCGGTTTATACTAAATAAGATAAGAACACGATTTGCTTGGCATTTCGATTATTAAATAAGGCATTGTTATGTCAACTTTGGTTGTAACGGTTTAATAAATTGAACCGAGTGTCAGTGAGGGGGCACGGTAGGACTCACTGAGATAAAGTTATCTCACCCAATCCATATTTGTTGTTTTTCAGAGAAGCAGGGAAAAAGGAAGACTATTGTGCACGAGTAGCTGGTATACTCTTGGAGGTGCCGAAGACTTAGTCATTTGATCCCTTGTTCTTTTGTGGTCTTATTGGTTATATAAACTTGTATTGATTATGAGTTATATGAACCGTCTTATGTTTCTGTTTGGTATTTGGACTTGGATATTGTAATCCATTCGGTATGGAACCGATGTACTTCTATTTTTTTGAAGTAATGTTATTCCGATTATGTTTTTATTTCGGAAAAAGTTTGTATGTCCAATGTTTAAACAGGAACTGTGTCCTCTGAACTTCCGCATCTGTGCATCTTCGGTCTCTCTACATGTTAGAAATACCGGGGTGTTACATTTGGTATCAGAGCGGTTCGACCTAGTCGGACTTAGTTGTTAAGAGTCTTTTACGTCTTCTAAGTCTGATTTTTCTTAGTATGCTATTAGACATTGAGCCTGATCAACTTAATACTTTGTGCATACTTCGCAGAATCATGGCTGGGAGAGGTAGAAGAAACCCACCTGTTGATCCTCATCAGGAATGGATGCAAAATGTCATCGAGACTCAGCAGAAGATGATGAATGACATGATGCTAATGCAACAGCAACAGATGGCTCAAATGGCTCAAATGCAGCAAATGCATCAGATGCCTCAACCTCAACCAGCTGAGCCAGTCAATGTGCCAACACCTGAGGATCCCAACAGGGTGTATTTCCGGTTTCTGAAGATGAAACCCCCAACCTTCAAAGGAGGATCCGAGGCAATGCAAGCCCATTTCTGGGTAGATGCCATGGAACGGATCTTTGATACTTTGCAATGCAATGAAGGAGAAAAGGTAATTTGTGCTGCTAACGCTCTGGACGAGGATGCTCACACTTGGTGGGTTAACGCTCGTAGAATGCTTCAAAATCAAGGAACTCCTCTTGAGTGGAATAATTTCAAGGAGTTGTTTTTGGATCATTATTTTCCCGACTCCCAAAGACTTGATAAACAAATGGAATTTCTGAGTTTGAAACAGGGAGAGATGACAGTTGGGGAATACGCTGCAAAATTCGAGAGGTTGTCACAATTCTATGAATTGGGGGCCACCGCTCCTGATGATAAGTGGAAAATGGTGATGTTCAGACAAGGTCTTAGAGGCGATGTGAATCAAGGTCTCAGTTCTTATTCCATGACCACTTATCCTGCTTTGGTTCAACAGGCTCATTCAGCTGAGAGCGACCTGAAAAGAATGTATGCGGAGAGGAAAGATTTCTGGAAGGATAAAAGAAAGAGTAGTGAGTCAACTTGTAACACCCCTTTTTCTACCCAACGGTTATTAAAAAAATATCAGAGTTTTTCGCGCCAAAAGAGTGTCACATTTTTCGAACCGGAAAACCACTTCGCAAACAGAGTACTTTAATTATAACTAACTTCTTTTCAAAAACATGCAGCGGAAATAAAAAGGTTTAACTTGGCAATCATACTTCAAAAGGTTTACAACTTAGAAAGGCATATACATAACACATAAGGAAAGACACAAGGACAACCCTCCCGAGTGCTACGTATCAGAGCCGACTCGACCATACTAGAAGAAGAATCTCTAGCCATCTTCAGTCACCGTCACCTGCAGGTTGCCGACATACGAGGCAACACGACGCAGTAGGGTGAGTCTCACTAAATAGATAATAATAGATAAAACAAGAAACACAGTATAATAGGCACACCAGGGATACCATCAATTTACTACACCAATAATACAGTTACACCAAATCCAGTTACGCCGAATACTGTTACACCAAGTACCGTCACACCAAATACAGTCACACCCAGAATACAGTTCAAGAAGACGCAATCAAACACAGGACGCGTATGCAATGTATGAGATGCAACCCAAAACTCCACTGGGCATATGCATGTGGATCCATTAGGCCGAAGCCTCTGCTCACCAAATATAATTAGGCCGAAGCCTCTGCTCTCCAAAGATAATTAGGCCGAAGCCTCTGCTCACCAATTATGCACATGGTTTATGCGACGCCATGAACAATGCACCAAAACACACCATATTCACCACAATGAGAAATAAGCATAATCACCAATTTTTATAATCAGGCCGAAGCCTCTGCGCACCAATTTTATAACTAGGCCGAAGCCTCTGCTCACCATCACCAAATAATTAATAGACTCACCATTTCTGTTAATCAACCAACCATTTCTATTAATTAACCAACCATCTCTATTAATTAATAGACTCACCAAACAGACCCACCATTTACACCAACACCAATTCAATTAAACCCTTTTAGGACATCGACACGGAATAGGCAAAAGTAAGCAAAACTACATCTTAGACACCTCGGACAACATCTGCCCAGAACCCTCTGAAAAATAATGTATTTTTGCCTAAAATTAGAATATCCAGGTAGGCACCTGAATAAGCTTTGAAACTCATTTTGAACCATCGAATTTGGACACCCGAGTCAAAAGATAATTAGAAAACAAATTTGGGAACAACGGCGACACCCTGGGCTACGCGAACACGACAGCCAGAATTCGGCGAATTAGTTAAAATAGTAAACGACATCGGATTCCAACAAACGACCCCTCTACAGAAACCTGAGAATGTCTAGTTTCTGACTATGGTTTTCTTTTCTCGAAACAATGAGCCAATTAGTACAGTTTCAACAAATAAGTATCAGGGTTCAGAAAACGGGACAGATTCTGTCCTTCCACTTCAAATCACTCTAAACTGACTTACACTTGACCAAATGGAACAAAAACTTAGCCTTAACAAAAGAAATTTGAGTATAGTTTCTAATGGAAAAAGAATCGTTCAAATCAGAGTTCAATTGAAGACACAAGACCTGAAACACTGAACCTATACCTAGTTTAAGTCCAGAAATTTGACCTGACTTGGGACGCTCATAACTCGAGCTACACTACTCCAAATTTAACCAAACCAGTGCCAAAGTGACCAAAATTAAGTCTGTTTTCTAACAAAAAAAGTCCCATAATTTTTTGACGAACAGAAAGTTCCCAGTTTCATAAATACCGAACCTACGTCCAGAATGCTTCCAGAATATTACCCTAACTTGTGGAATTCATATCTCGAGCTACACAACTCTAAACGCAACCAAACCAGCGTCAAATTAACAAGCATTCAATCAAGTTTTCGAAATGACAAACCACATAATTTTTCAATTAGTAAAACGTTCTCAGTCACTGAAATACTAAACCTATGTCAGAACATCTCAAAACAGTGAATTCAACAACAAAAACAACCATCACACTTCAGCCACATATAGATATTATAAACATCAACAGCAATTTAAACAACTACTCCTAACACCTAGTACCAATGATTTCGTGGTTTATAAATTATTAACTATGAACGAGAGCCCCCTTACCTTATTGAAGAACTCGAATCCTAGGCTTAGAAACCTTGAAAAACTTAGCTTTTCTTCTCTCTCCTCTTTTCTTTCTTGGTCACGAACTCCTCTCTTTCTTTTTCTCTATGGAAGCCACGAAATTCCTCTCTTTTTCCTTGCCTTGGCCGCCACTCCTTAGCTCTCACTCTCTCACAAAATCTAATTTTCTCAACTAATGAAACCCTAACTTAAAAACTCCTTATTTATAGGCTCACTTAATCAATCATGGGCTTTCTTAGTTTATGACTTAATCATGGGCCTCCACTAACACCTCTAATTCGCCACCACCTATCCACATATACTAACAACTAATTATTTCTAATATTCTATCACATAAAATCCCTAAATAATTATTCCTATCATTTTATTTTATTTTTCTCAAACACAAACCCTAGATAATTAATTAAATAAATTAACTAATTATTTTGGGCTGTTACAACTCTCCCCCCCTAAAAAGAATTTCGCCCTCGAAATTTACCCGCTAAAACTAACACTCTCCCACTAACAATCACACACAGTTCACACAGCAGGGAAGGTCAAAAACAAACCAGACAACAGCACATAGGGATACACAAAACACATAACACTAGTAGGGATGTCTCCCCCACTAGATCACTTACCATTGGCAACTTTTGATGTACCTGCAACGCAAACATTGGTTAGCACTAAAAAGACAACAGTTGGTCGCTAACCGACACAACGACTCGATGACTTGGCCGGACGGACCAACCATTGCTCTGATACCACTAATGTAACACCCCTTTTTCTACCCAACGGTTATTAAAAAAATATCAGAGTTTTTCGCGCCAAAAGAGTGTCACATTTTTCGAACCGGAAAACCACTTCGCAAACAGAGTACTTTAATTATAACTAACTTCTTTTCAAAAACATGCAGCGGAAATAAAAAGGTTTAACTTGGCAATCATACTTCAAAAGGTTTACAACTTAGAAAGGCATATACATAACACATAAGGAAAGACACAAGGACAACCCTCCCGAGTGCTACGTATCAGAGCCGACTCGACCATACTAGAAGAAGAATCTCTAGCCATCTTCAGTCACCGTCACCTGCAGGTTGCCGACATACGAGGCAACACGACGCAGTAGGGTGAGTCTCACTACATAGATAATAATAGATAAAACAAGAAACACAGTATAATAGGCACACCAGGGATACCATCAATTTACTACACCAATAATACAGTTACACCAAATCCAGTTACGCCGAATACTGTTACACCAAGTACCGTCACACCAAATACAGTCACACCCAGAATACAGTTCAAGAAGACGCAATCAAACACAGGACGCGTATGCAATGTATGAGATGCAACCCAAAACTCCACTGGGCATATGCATGTGGATCCATTAGGCCGAAGCCTCTGCTCACCAAATATAATTAGGCCGAAGCCTCTGCTCTCCAAAGATAATTAGGCCGAAGCCTCTGCTCACCAACTATGCACATGGTTTATGCGACGCCATGAACAATGCACCAAAACACACCATATTCACCACAATGAGAAATAAGCATAATCACCAATTTTTATAATCAGGCCGAAGCCTCTGCGCACCAATTTTATAACTAGGCCGAAGCCTCTGCTCACCATCACCAAATAATTAATAGACTCACCATTTCTGTTAATCAACCAACCATTTCTATTAATTAACCAACCATCTCTATTAATTAATAGACTCACCAAACAGACCCACCATTTACACCAACACCAATTCAATTAAACCCTTTTAGGACATCGACACGGAATAGGCAAAAGTAAGCAAAACTACATCTTAGACACCTCGGACAACATCTGCCCAGAACCCTCTGAAAAATAATGTATTTTTGCCTAAAATTAGAATATCCAGGTAGGCACCTGAATAAGCTTCGAAACTCATTTTGAACCATCGAATTTGGACACCCGAGTCAAAAGATAATTAGAAAACAAATTTGGGAACAACGGCGACACCCTGGGCTACGCGAACACGACAGCCAGAATTCGGCGAATTAGTTAAAATAGTAAACGACATCGGATTCCAACAAACGACCCCTCTACAGAAACCTGAGAATGTCTAGTTTCTGACTATGGTTTTCTTTTCTCGAAACAATGAGCCAATTAGTACAGTTTCAACAAATAAGTATCAGGGTTCAGAAAACGGGACAGATTCTGTCCTTCCACTTCAAATCACTCTAAACTGACTTACACTTGACCAAATGGAACAAAAACTTAGCCTTAACAAAAGCAATTTGAGTATAGTTTCTAATGGAAAAAGAATCGTTCAAATCAGAGTTCAATTGAAGACACAAGACCTGAAACACTGAACCTATACCTAGTTTAAGTCCAGAAATTTGACCTGACTTGGGACGCTCATAACTCGAGCTACACTACTCCAAATTTAACCAAACCAGTGCCAAAGTGACCAAAATTAAGTCTGTTTTCTAACAAAAAAAGTCCCATAATTTTTTGACAAACAGAAAGTTCCCAGTTTCATAAATACCGAACCTACGTCCAGAATGCTTCCAGAATATTACCCTAACTTGTGGAATTCATATCTCGAGCTACACAACTCTAAACGCAACCAAACCAGCGTCAAATTAACAAGCATTCAATCAAGTTTTCGAAATGACAAACCACATAATTTTTCAATTAGTAAAACGTTCTCAGTCACTGAAATACTAAACCTATGTCAGAACATCTCAAAACAGTGAATTCAACAACACAAACAACCATCACACTTCAGCCACATATAGATATTATAAACATCAACAGCAATTTAAACAACTACTCCTAACACCTAGTACCCATGATTTCGTGGTTTATAAATTATTAACTATGAACGAGAGCCCCCTTACCTTATTGAAGAACTCGAATCCTAGGCTTAGAAACCTTGAAAAACTTAGCTTTTCTTCTCTCTCCTCTTTTCTTTCTTGGTCACGAACTCCTCTCTTTCTTTTTCTCTATGGAAGCCACGAAATTCCTCTCTTTTTCCTTGCCTTGGCCGCCACTCCTTAGCTCTCACTCTCTCACAAAATCTAATTTTCTCAACTAATGAAACCCTAACTTACAAACTCCTTATTTATAGGCTCACTTAACCAATCATGGGCTTTCTTAGTTTATGACTTAATCATGGGCCTCCACTAACACCTCTAATTCGCCACCACCTATCCACATATACTAACAACTAATTATTTCTAATATTCTATCACATAAAATCCCTAAATAATTATTCCTATCATTTTATTTTATTTTTCTCAAACACAAACCCTAGATAATTAATTAAATAAATTAACTAATTATTTTGGGCTGTTACACAACTTCTTCAAAACCGAAGTATAAAGGGAATTTAGACAAAGGAAAGCAGACTCAGTCGGATAACTCTTCTGGGTATCGGAACTGTAAGGTGTGTAAGAAGAACCATCGTGGGAGATGTCAATTGGAGTCAAAATCAAACCAATGTTATTATTGTAATGAAGAGGGGCACTATGCTAACAGCTGCCCAGTGAGAAAGGCTTTCTTAGAGTCCCCTGATGCTCCTAGACAGGCTCGAGTCAACACTCTGGATGCTAAGACCATCAAACCAGCTGATAATCTTATAAGGGGTACAGGTTCTATCTTTCATCAAACTGTTAATATTCTGTATGACTCTGGTGCTACTCATTGTTTTATCTCTGAAGCATGTGCTGAACGGCTAGGATTAATAGTATCTCCTATATCCGAGCCAATATCTATCCTTACTGCTGCAAAGGGTCGTGTGTGAACCCAATCATTATGCCTTAATTGTCTGCTCACCATAGGGGGCAGGGACTTTGTTGTTGATTTTATCTGTCTGCCTATGAGAGGAATGGAGATCGTGTTGGGAATGAATTGGATGACTTCCAATCACATTACGATTGACTGTTTCAATCGTGCAATTAATTTTCCTTCTGAAGTAGCTGAACATTCACTACCTGCAGATGATGGTGTTATTTCGTTCACTTCAGCCAGCCAGCCTCTATTCCAAGGTGCGGAAGCTTTTGTTGTTATTTTGTCTGCATCAACTGAAGCTGATTTGGATTTATCATCTACTCAAGTTGTTAATGAATTCTTAGATGTTTTTCCAGAGGAAGTCTCCTCTTTACCTCCAGAACGAGAGGTAGAATTCTCTATAGATTTGGCGCCTGGTGCAGGGCCAATATCCATAGCACCTTATAGGATGTCTCCTCTCGAACTGAAGGAGTTGAAGTCCCAACTTGAGGAATTAATTTCCAAGAAGTTTATTCGACCGAGTGCTTCTCCATGGGGTGCTCCGGTATTGCTAGTCAAGAAGAAGGACGGAAGCATGAGATTGTGCATAGACTACCGTCAGCTGAATAAAATCACTATCAAGAACAAGTATCCATTGCCAAGGATAGATGATCTACTTGACCAACTTCGAGGTGCTAAAGTTTTCTCCAAAATTGATCTAAGGTCAGGGTACCATCAAATCAGGGTAAGAGCCTTAGACATTCCGAAGACTGCCTTTCGTACGAGGTACGGACACTACGAGTTTGTAGTGATGCCTTTCGGATTAACTAACGCTCCAGCCGTATTCATGGATTATATGAATAGAGTATTTCATTCTTACCTAGATCAGTTTGTGGTCGTCTTGATTGATGATATCTTGGTTTACTCAAAGTCAGTTGAGGAGCATGCTCAGCATCTCCGATTTGTCCTAGGAGTACTCCGAGAGAAGAAACTCTATGCTAAACCCTCGAAGTGTGACTTTTGGATGTCTGAAGTAAAGTTCTTGGGTCATGTGATTTCCCAGGAAGGGGTTGCAGTTGATCCTAGCAAGGTGGAAGCAGTGTTGAATTGGGAACGGCCAACGTCAGTGACGGAGATCAGAAGCTTTCTGGGTCTAGCTGGTTACTATAGAAGATTCATTGAAGGTTTTTCACAATTGGTACTTCCGCTTACTCGATTGACTCGCAAGGGTCAACCGTTTACTTGGGATGCCGACTGTGAGGAGTGTTTTCTTGGATTAAAAGAAAAATTAACTTCTGCTCCAATTCTAATTCTTCCGGATCCGTCATTGGGATTTCAGATTTACAGTGATGCCTCTGGGAAGGGTTTAGGATGTGTTCTCATGCAGAATCAACATGTTGTGGCTTATGCATCAAGGCAATTGAAGACACACGAACGGAATTACCCAACTCATGACTTAGAGTTAGCGGCGATTGTGTTTGCACTAAAAATTTGGAGGCATTACCTTTACGGTTCTCGTTTCGAGGTTTTTAGTGATCACAAGAGCTTGAAGTATCTGTTTGACCAAAAAGAGTTGAATAACAGACAGAGAAGGTGGACTGAATTTTTGAAGGATTACGACTTCGAATTGAAATATCACCCTGGGAAAGCCAATGTGGTAGCGGATGCTCTGAGCAGGAAGTCTATCCACACGACAAGATTAATGGTTCACGAGATGGCTTTGTTGGAGTCATTCCGAGACTTGAAGCTCAAGGTAGCACGAAAGAGGGATCGCATAGTGTTGCGGCAAATACGGATATCCAGTGTGCTAAGGGAACAAATCCGTGTAGCTCAAGGAGCTGATATGAAGTTGCAGTCTCAGAGGGGATCGCCAGATTTCACTGAGGATAGTGATGGCATGATTTTCTTTAACGGGAGGATTTGTGTTCCCGATGATGATGATATCAAAAGGCAAGTATTGGAAGAAGCTCATAGGAGTCAGTACTCTGTGCATCCGGGATCTACCAAGATGTACCGAGACTTGAAGTTGATGTATTGGTGGCCTGGGATGAAGGCCGAGGTTGCAGAATTTGTTTCTCGGTGCTTAACCTGTCAGAAGGTTAAGGCGGAACACCGGAGACCGGGCGGTCAGTTGCAACCGCTAGATGTGCCAGTTTGGAAGTGGGAAGATATTTCAATGGACTTCATTATGGGTTTGCCGAGATCACAGGCAGGCAACGATTCCATTTGGGTAGTAGTGGACCGATTGACTAAATCCGCTCACTTTATTCCCGTTCGCTCGACATATAAGGTTTCCAAGTTAGCAGATGAATACGTGAAGAACATCATCAGACTGCATGGAGTTCCAACGAGCATCGTGTCAGACCGAGATCCCAAGTTTACTTCCAGGTTCTGGAGAGCATTGAACGAAGCTTTGGGAACGAGAGTGCTGGTTAGCACTGCTTATCATCCTCAGACTGATGGTCAGACTGAGAGAACTATCCAGACTCTGGAGGACATGCTTCGGGCTTGTGTGCTCGATAGCGGGAGAAAATGGGAGGACCATCTTCCATTAGTGGAATTCTCCTACAACAACAGTTACCACTCCAGCATTGGAATGGCACCGTTTGAAGCACTTTATAGTAGGAAGTGTAGAACTCCGTTGTGTTGGTGGGAGATTGGTGAAGATAAGTTTTTGGGACCCGATATGGTTCGCGAGACTACTGAGAAGATCAAGTTAATTCGAGAAAGGATGAAGGTTGCTCAGAATCGGCAGAAGAGCTATGCTGACAGCCGAAGGAGACCGTTGGAGTTTGAGGTTGGTGATCATGTATTCTTGAAAGTTTCTCCAACTATAGGCACTGGGAGAGCTTTGCGAGCGAAGAAGCTCAGTCCTCGATATGTTGGACCTTTCCAAATCATCGAACGGTTAGTCCATCTTCGTTGCCTATTATTCAACTCCTTCTGGTCAAACAGATACTTCAAGCTCTTGTGATCACTAAAAACTTCGAAACGAGAACCGTAAAGGTAATGCCTCCAAATTTTCAGTGCAAATACAATAGCCGCCAACTCCAAATCATGAGGTGGGTAATTCCGCTCATGAGTCTTCAGTTGTCTAGATGCGTAGGCCACCACATGTTGATTCTGCATGAGAACACATCCTAAACCCTTCCCAGATGCATCACTGTAAATTTGAAACCCCAATGATGGATCTGGAAGAATTAGGATCGGAGCAGAAGTTAACTTTTCTTTCAATCCAAGGAAACATTCTTCACAATCGGCATCCCAAGTAAACGGTTGACCTTTGCGAGTCAATCGAGTAAGCGGAAGTACCAATTGTGAGAAACCTTAATCTTCTATAGTAACCAGCTAAACCCAGAAAGCTTCTGATCTCAGTCACTGACGTCGGTCGTTCCCAATTCAACACTGCTTCCACCTTGCTAGGATCAACTGCAACCCCTTCCTGGGAAATCACGTGACCCAAGAACTTCACTTCGGACATCCAGAAGTCACATTTCGACGGTTTAGCATAGAGTTTCTTTTCTCGGAGTACTCCTAGGACAAAGCGGAGATGCTGAGCATGCTCCTCAACTGACCTTGAGTAAACCAAGATATCATCAATAAAGACGACCACAAACTGATCTAGGTAGGAATGGAATACTCTATTCATATAATCCATGAATACGGCTGGAGCGTTAGTCAATCCGAAGGGCATCACCACAAACTCGTAGTGTCCGTACCTCGTACGAAAAGCAGTCTTCGGAATGTCTAAGGCTCTTACCCTGATTTGATGGTACCCGGACCTTAGATCAATCTTGGAGAAAACTTTAGCACCTCGGAGTTGGTCAAGTAGATTATCTATCCTTGGTAATGGATACTTGTTCTTGATAGTGATTTTATTCAGCTGACGGTAGTCTATGCACAATCTCATGCTTCCGTCCTTCTTCTTGACTAGCAATACCGGAGCACCCCATGGAGAAGCACTCGGTCGAATAAACTTCTTGGAAATTAATTCCTCAAGTTGGGACTTCAATTCCTTCAGTTCGAGAGGGGACATCCTATAAGGTGCTATGGATATTGGCCCTGCACCAGGCGCCAAATCTATAGAGAATTCTATCTTTCATTCTGGAGGCAAAGAGGAAACTTCCTCTGGAAAAACATCTAAGAATTCATTAACAACTTGAATAGATGATAAATCCAAATCAGCTTCAGTTGATGCAGACAAAATAACAACAAAAGCTTCCGCTCCTTGAAATAGAGATTGGCTGGCTGAAGCGAACGAAATAACACCATCATCTGCAGGTAGTGAATGTTCCGCTACTTCAGAAGGAAAATTAATTGCACGATTGAAACAGTCAATAGTAATGTGATTGGAAGTCATCCAATTCATTCCCAAAACGATCTCCATCCCCCTCATAGGCAAACAGATAAAATCAACAACAAAATCCCTGCTTCCTATCGTGAGCAGACAGTTAAGGCATAATGATTGGGTTCACACACGACCCTTTGCAGCAGTAAGGATAGTTATTGGCTCGGATATAGGAGATACTATTAATCCTAACCGTTCGATGATTTGGAATGGTCCAACATACCGAGGACTGAGCTTCTTCGCTCGCAAGGCTCTTCCAGTGCCTATGGTTGGAGAAACTTTCAAGAACACATGATCACCAACCTCAAATTCCAACGGTCTCCTTCGGTTGTCAGCATAGCTCTTTTGCCGACTCTGAGCAACCTTCATCCTTTCTCGGATTAACTTGATCTTCTCAGTAGTCTCACGAACCATATCGAGTCCCAAAAACTTATCTTCACCAATCTCCCCCCAACACAACAGAGTTCTACACTTCCTACCATAAAGTGCTTCAAACGGTGCCATTCCAATGCTGGAGTGGTAACTGTTATTGTAGGAGAATTCTACTAATGGAAGATGGTCCTCCTATTTTCTCTCGCTATCGAGCACACAAGCCCGAAGCATGTCCTCCAGAGTCTGAATAGCCCTCTCCGTCTGACCGTCAGTCTGAGGATGATAAGCAATGCTAACCAACACTCTAGTCCCCAAAGCTTCATTCAATGCTCTCCAGAATCTGGAAGTAAACTTGGGGTCTCGGTCTGACACGATACTCGTTGGAACTCCATGCAGTCTGATAATGTTCTTCACATATTCATCTGCTAACTTGGAAACTTTATAAGTCGAACTTACGGGAATAAAGTGAGCGGATTTAGTCAATCGGTCCACTATTACCCAAATAGAATCATTGCCGGCCTGTCACCTCGGCAAACCCATAACAAAGTCCATGGAGATATCTTCCCACTTCCAAACTGGCACATCTAGCGGTTGTAATTGACCGCCCGGTCTCTGGTGTTCCGCCTTATCCTTCTGACAAGTTAAGCACCGAGAAATGAATTCTGCAACCTCGGCCTTCATCCCAGGCCACCAATACATTAACTTCAAGTCTCGGTACATCTTGGTGGATCTCGGATATACAGAGTACTGACTCCTATGAGCTTCTTCCAATACTTGCCTCTTGATATCATCATCATCGGGAACACAAATCCTCCCATTACAGCAAATCATGCCATCACTATCTTCCGTAAAATCTGGCGATCCTCTCTGAGACTATAAATTCATATCAGCTCCTTGAGCTACACGGATTTGTTCCCTTAACACACTGGCTATCCGTATATGCCGCAACACCATGCGGTCCCTCTTTCTTGCTACCTTGAGCTTCAAGTCTCTAAACGATTCTAACAAAGCCATCTCTTGAATCATTAACCTAGCCGCGTGGATAGACTTCCTGCTTAGAGCATCTGCTACCACATTGGCTTTCCCAGGGTGATATTTCAATTCGAAGTCGTAGTCCTTCAAAAATTCACTCCATCTTCGTTGCCTATTATTCAACTCCTTCTGGTCAAACAGATACTTCAAGCACTTGTGATCACTAAAAACTTCGAAACGAGAACCATTTTCAGTGCAAATACAATAGCCGCCAACTCCAAATCATGAGTTGGGTAATTCCGCTCATGAGTCTTCAGTTGTCTAGATGCGTAGGCCACCACATGTTGATTCTGCATGAGAACACATCCTAAACCCTTCCCAGATGCATCACTGTAAATTTGAAACCCCAATGATGGATCTGGAAGAATTAGGATCGGAGCAGAAGTTAACTTTTCTTTCAATAAAAGGAAACATTCTTCACAATCGGCATCCCAAGTAAACGGTTGACCTTTGCCAGTCAATCGAGTAAGCAGAAGTACCAATTGTGAGAAACCTTCAATGAATCTTCTATAGTAACCAGCTAAACCCAGAAAGCTTCTGATCTCAGTCACTGACGTCGGTCGTTCCCAATTCAACACTGCTTCCACCTTGCTAGGATCAACTGCAACCCCTTCCTGGGAAATCACGTGACCCAAGAACTTCACTTCGAACATCCAGAAGTCACATTCCGACGGTTTAGCATAGAGTTTCTTTTCTCGGAGTACTCCTAGGACAAAGCGGAGATGCTGAGCATGCTCCTCAACTGACCTTGAGTAAACCAAGATATCATCAATAAAGACGACCACAAACTGATCTAGGTAGGAATGGAATACTCTATACATATAATCCATGAATAATCTATTCAATAAAGACTGTCACTGAGATCGGCAACTAGAGCGGCAATTGGGAGGGGCAACGGGAATGCCAACGGGAGTGGCAACGAGAGAGGTAACGAGAGCGCCAACGAGAGTGCCAACGGGAGGGCCAACGAGAGTGCTAACGGGAGGGCCAACAGGAATGCATGTTTTACCTAAAATCACATTTTCATTTTTCTTCATTTTTACTCCATTATTAACAATATATAGCCTTTTAACAAGTTATTCCCTTTTTTTGTTACATTTTGCAACTTTCAACGTATTTATAATTTCATCGCAAATTATAACAAATACAGTATCACCCACGGGTAAAATACTAATAGCCAAGTAAAAAATGGTGGTGCACAATATTATAGAAAATAAATGTCGTTCGCCATCTAATATCTATCATCTTGCTTTTCTTAATTATAAAGCAAGTAGCAACATGAAGGTTGTAGAAGATGTGGTTGTGCTCTAGTCTATTCTTCTTCTTTCTTTTACTTACTTGTCTCTATAATAAAAAGGCTTAAATATATGTTTGGCCCCTGTAAATATGACCATAATCTATTTACGCCCCTGTAAAAAAATATTTTTTTAAAATGGCACTTGCAAATATTAAGCGTTTATAGTTAAGCCCCTATCTTTCCAAAAAACTGACGTGGCTAACGAAGATGACGTCAGCATGACAACATCAATGATTAACAGAGAAAGATTAACAGAGAAAGATTGAAATGATTCACTTCCGCTCCAGACTGTTCCAACAAAATGGAATAATTAGCAGAGAAAGATTGACACAATTCAAAAACGATAATCTTTCTCTGTTAATCATTCATGATGTCATGCTGATGTCATCTCCGTTAGGCATGTCAGTTTTTTTGATGAAAAGTTAACAGAGGGGCTTAACTATAAACGCTTAATATTTGCAAGGGCCATTTTAATTTTTTTTTTCAGGGGCATAAATGGATTATAGCCATATTTGTAGGGGCCAAACATATATTTAAGCCTAATAAAAACATAGGCCAGCAAAACGACATCTTTAGACATTTTAAAATTTTTCCATTTGTCAAAAAATGGGGGCAAAATAGTAAAACAATCACTACGCCAGATCTTTAAAAAAATGGCGCCTTATGGGGTAGCGCTTTTGATTAAAGCGCTGGATAAGCTTAAAACGCGCAGGGGAATGAGCAGCGCTTCTCTTAAAAGCGCCGGCCATAGGAGATCGAAAATGGGCAATGGGCAGCGCTTCCTTCCAAACTCTGCCTATAGGAGGACGAAAATTGGCAATGGGTAGCGCTTTTTACAAGTGCTGCCTATGGGGAGGACGAAAATTGGCAATGGGCAGCGCTTTTTACAAGCGCTGCCTATGGAAGGACGAAAATTGGCAATGGGCAGCGCTTTTTGTAACACCCCCTTTCTAATATTCCATAATTTAATAAAATCAGAGTTTCTTTTTTTTTTTTTGATTTAAAAACAAACACAAGGGAGTGCTACACTAAACTCCAATTCAGCCAAACAACTACAAACAATATAGTCCAACAAAATAATAATCATGATACATAGCACCATAGTCAAAGGGGCAAGCCCACAATCACCTGTTTAGTTTACATCACTGAATAAAATCACCAACCCGGTGGACTGATAACAGTTTAGACATAGTCAAATGCACCACCAAAAATAAAAGTCTAATGACATCAAATAAGTGACAAACAACAAAGACGCCCCCCCCGGTGCTACGTATCAGAGCATGACACACCCTAACTATGAGAAGGCCTGAGGATACCTTCACTCGCTATCACCTGCACGTTGCCGACATGAGAAGCAACATAAAAAGCAGTAGGGTGAGTCTCTTTTCATAATCAATAACATATAGAATAAATGTCATATTAGGAAGGCAATTAGGGACACCAAATTTACAACAAGGGCAGCAACATCACCAAATTACAATCACCAAGCAACACACCCAATGTATGATCAATGCATGAAATGCAAACCCAAACACCACGGGCCATGCATGTGGACCCATTAGGCCGAAGCCTCTGCTCACCAAATATAATTAGGCCGAAGCCTCTGCTCACCAAATGCATATGGTCTATGAGACGCCATGAACAATGCATCATACATACATAAACTTCAACAATTTATTTACCCTATCAAACGACAGCGGAATTTAGCAAACAACCCCTCTACGGAAAGCTTACGGAGTCTAGTTTCTGGCTATATTTTTAGAATTTAAAAATGATGAGTCCAATAGCACAGTTTTCGCAAACAAGGCGGTAGGTCCAGAAAATGGGGCAGCGACTGTGTCCAAAGTTGTGACTCTTCTACAATGACCCAAACAAACCCAAATGACCTGAAACTTCAGCCTAAACAGTAAGACATTTTGTCTAGTTTTCAAAGAAATTGGATTCATTCGGAAAGGAGTTCATTTGAAAACACCACAATCAAGATACTGACTCTATGTCCAGACGGTCCCCAGAATTTTATCCTAACTTGTGAAGCCCATAACTGGAGCTATACTACTCCAAATGCGACCAAACCAAAGCCAAAATGACAAGCATTCAGTATAGTTTCTAAAATTGTAAGTTATATGATTTATCAACCAGTAAAACAGTCCCAGTTTAGCCGAAAGTCAAACTTACTCAGAAAGTGCCTACACAGTGAGCTTAGCAACAAATTAAGAATCCAAGCAGCCACAAATTCAGCCATCAAGCATAGTTTAAACTTCCCAATAATCATATACCAACCAACTAAAATACATCAACCACTTTAACACACCCGCTATGTAAATTACAAGCAATACATATTCCATATAAATCAAACAATACATAGAGCACGCCAAATTTCTTAACCAATTTAAACATCATAGAGCACACAAGGTTTCATACATACTAATACATTTTTGCTCCCAAAGAAACCCAATACTAGTTTCAAAATCGTCATTAAATCATTTTTGACAAGGTTTTTAAAATCGACACAACAACAAATCATTACTCTTTTTCAAATAAAACCAACTAGAAAAATCATTTTCCAAACCAACCAAAACTTCACCTCCATACTTCCTCATTTAAAATCCTAAGTCAAAAATAATTTTATTTCCTTTGATCTCCGCCACATCAACACCCACGTTCATTCATTTAAAAATAGATTTTATTACAAATTTTAGTATCCAACCGTAAAATCGTCCATTAGACATTTCAAAAGCAATTTCAGAAATCATTTTACTTTTCAGATCACAAAACTACATAGCACAAGGCATTAGTATTACTCAAATAAAACGGTTTTCAGAAACAGCAACAATTCTCGAAAACAGTTTTTCAAACAAAAAAAAACAGCAACAATTTTCGGAAATAGCTTTTTGCAACCAACAGCAATTAAACCGCAACAGCACAGTAATTTCAGCAACAATGATTAAACAGTAGCAGCAACTTGGTTTAAATTAAAACAACAACGGCACCTAATTAGCACGATAAAATAGCACAGTAATCAGTTTTCAGTGACACAGCAAGCAGCAATAAACAAACGGCAACATCAATAGTAGTTTCAATAACAACAGTACACAATACCAGTAGGGGCATCTCCCCCACTAGTTCACTTACTATTAGCAGCTTCCGTTTACCTGTACCTGCAGGAATATCACTACAACACAAACCAATGGTCAAGACTAAAAGACAACAGTTGGTCGTTAACCGACACAACGACTCTACGACTTGGCCGGACGGACCAACCATTGCTCTGATACCACTAATGTAACACCCCCTTTCTAATATTCCATAATTTAATAAAATCAGAGTTTTTTTTTTTTTGATTTAAAAACAAACACAAGGGAGTGCTACAATAAACTCCAATTCAGCCAAACAACTACAAACAATATAGTCCAACAAAATAATAATCATGATACATAGCACCATAGTCAAAGGGGCAAGCCCACAATCACCTGTTTAGTTTACATCATTGAATAAAATCACCAACCCGGCGGACTGATAACAGTTTAGACATAGTCAAATGCACCACCAAAAATAAAAGTCTAATGACATCAAATAAGTGACAAACAACAAAGACGCCCCCCGGTGCTACGTATCAGAGCATGACACACCCTAACTATGAGAAGGCCTGAGGATACCTTCACTCGCTATCACCTGCACGTTGCCGACATGAGAAGCAACATAAAAAGCAGTAGGGTGAGTCTCTTTTCTTAATCAATAACATATAGAATAAATGTCATATTAGGAAGGCAATTAGGGACACCAAATTTACAACAAGGGCAGCAACATCACCAAATTACAATCACCAAGCAACACACCCAATGTATGATCAATGCATGAAATGCAAACCCAAACACCACGGGCCATGCATGTGGATCCATTAGGCCGAAGCCTCTGCTCACCAAATATAATTAGGCCGAAGCCTCTGCTCACCAAATGCATATGGTCTATGAGACGCCATGAACAATGCATCATACACACCAAAACACACCAAGAGAGCAACAAACATAATCACCAAATAATCCCCTCTCACCATAACCCAAAACTCCAAGGGTCTATGCTTGAGGATTCATCACCAAATAAACTCACCAATAAACTCACCAAATAAACTCGCCAGATAGATTCACCAACACATCAATACCAACTCCATTAAATCATTTTAGGACATTGACACGGAATAGGAGAAAGTGAGTAAAAATTGCAATTAGACACTTTGAACAACTTCAGTCCAGGACCATTAGGAAAATAATCCATTTTTGCCTAAAACCAGAATATTTAGGTAGACATCGGAATTAGCTTCGAAACGCATTTTGAATCGTCCAATTTAGACACCCGAGTCAAAAGATATTTAGAAAACAAATTTGGGAACAACAGCGACACCCTGGGCTACGCGAACACGGCAGCCAGAATTCGGCGAATTAGTTAAAATAGTAAACGACATCGGATTTCAACAAACGACCCCTCTACAGAAACCTGAGAATGTCTAGTTCCTGACTATGGTTTTCTTTTTTCGAAACAATGAGCCAATTAGTACAGTTTCAACAAACAAGTATCAGGGTTCAGAAAATGGAACAGCCACCATGACCTAACTTGTGGCACCTCTAGAATGATCAAAACTCAGCCAAAAGACATGGGGTTTGTGCCCGAACGAAGGAAATTGAATCTAGTTTTCAAAAAGACAGGAACCATTCAAAACGGAGTTCAGATGAAAACATTATAACCGAAATACCGAACCTAGACACAGAATTACTCCAGGATATTTTCCTAAATTGTGACACCTATATCTCGAGCCACACGACTCCAATTTCAATCAAACCAGTGCCAAATTAAATATAAATAAGTCTAGTTTCTAAAATGGTAAACCACACAATTTTCGGACCACCCGATTAGACGTAGCATCAAAAGGAATGAGCCTGTATCCAGAATTTCCCAACAGTAAGTTTTTAACACCATAATTTCACAATTAACACCAAATTAATTCACCAATCATATTTTAATCATCAATTCAACACGCCAACTATTCAAATCACTAATATAAACATAAATCATCATGTTCATCACCAAAAACCAGCAAACCAAACATCAATTAAATCATCAAACAAAACATCGAACACATGGCATGCAAGGCATATTCTTAGCAACAAACAACAATTCTCTCATGACTCCAACACATAAAATGCTCACAACAACACACAAAATCAGTCAACCAAACACCCTAATACCTATCCCACATACCATATTCAGCCCACATGTTATTAAGAAGGAAAAGAAGAGCCCCCTAACCTTTAGGAATTCGAAATGCAAGGCACCCCTCCAAGAAATCACCAATAAATCTTCCTCTTGCTTGAGCTTCCACAAGATGCCTTTTCTTCCCTTTGTTTTTCTTCAAAAACCGTAGATTCCTCCTTCTTTTCTCTCAACCCGTAGCCTCCTCTCCTCTCTCCCTTTCTATTCTTTTTCTTTCCTTTGGTTATATGACACAAATGAAAATAAAACCCTAAACCCCTAAGGTAAACACATACCCTTCGAGACCTATGGCCAATTAATGGGTCATGGGCCTCTCATTGCACCTCTTTGATTTACTCATACACCTCCTGAATAAAATAAACCTCTAATTTAATTAATCTACTAAATAAATATTGTAAACCCTTGAATTAATTCATTAGCTTAAATTAAATATTGTAAGCCTTAAATAACTCAATTAAAGAAAATAATTAAATTATTTTGGGGCGTTACACTTTTTATGGCAAGCGCTGCCTATGGGTTAGACGAAATTTGGGCTATGGGCAGCGCTTTCTCTCTCAACCATTTCGTCTCTCTCTCTCTCTCTCTCTCTCTCTCTCTCTCTCTCAACCATTTCGTTTTGGTTTGGGTTTCCACATTAACCCATTTCATTTTGGCTTGCCAAGCATATTTGAGGTAACTCATAAACCCATTTTCTTATTTTTGCATTTAAAGTGGTTGTTTGGTTGTGTGTTGTTTTTTTGGTTTGTATATAAAGTGTTTCTGTTTTTGACTCAAAGAAGACCAATTTTAATTATTTAACTTAGTTTGTGATATTATGTGTATGTGGTTGCTTTGTTGTGTGTTGTAGAAATTTGGATGCATGCATATCAATATTGTAAATAATTGACTTAATTATTTGATATGGAAATTAATTATTTGATATGAAAATTAGTTATTCAAAATACTACTTAGTGTTTATAATTTCAATAGAATGTGAATGTTGTAAATAATTGACTTAGTTATTTGATATGGAAATTAGTTATTTGATTTGGAAAGTAGTTATTCAAAATACCACTTGGATGTTGTAAATGGATGATTGAAATTAGTTATTTGATATGGATGCATGTTGAGTTTCAAGTTTATGTTGTGTTTGAACATGTTAAATTGTATATGTGTGGTGAATGAAACTAGCAAAGTAAAATCGAATATGCCTAAATCGAATATGTCGCTGGAGTGGATTATTTTGTGAACTGTGCTGTTGAACGTTTAGGGACTTCTAGTAATATCAAATGTTCTTGTTTAAGTTGTTGTTATGTAAAATCAGTTAATGCAGAGGAGTTGGCAGGACATTTAAAGGGTTACAGAATTGATCAAAGTTACACTTGTTGGACAATGCATGGTGAGGAAAGAAGTGAATCTTCAAATATGGGTAATAGTACTGAGAGATGTGCGCCGGTTGACACCGAAAGACCTACATTTTATGGGGATGAATTTGAAGAGACGGCAAAGGCTGCTGAAGACGATCTTAATGACTGTCCTCAAATGTTTGAGAAGTTGATAACGGAGCAGAGACTCCGTTGTATTCGGGTTGTACTGAATTCACAAAATTATTGGCTGTGATAAAGTTGTATAACTTGAAAACATGCCACGGATGGACGAATAAGAGCTTTACGGAATTACTCACACTATTGAAAGAAATTTTGCCGAAGCATAATGTGCTCCCTTCTCGGACGTATGATGCAAAACAAATGTTAGGGTCCATTGGCTTGAACTATGAGAAGATGCACGCCTGTCCCAATGATTGCATTTTATTTCGGAATGGACGTGCACTGTTAAAGTCGTGTCCTAAATGTAATGTGTTGCACCCCGAAAAATCCCTTGCTTGGGTTTCTCGATGTACAACGTGGAAAAATTTTGGAGCCGCCACCAATATTTTAATTTTAAGACCAAAACATTGAAAAAAGGTCTTTTAGAAAAGAAAAAAAAAGGCGGATGGTCTTTTGAAAACTAGAGATATAGGTTCGGGGGTCGATTGCGTGCGAGGAAGGTGTTAGCACCGCGCACGTCCTTTCTACCGAAAGGGAACCTCTAATTAAATGTGTGGTTTTAAAACTTGATTTGAAAAATACCTAGATTTGCCTATTTATTTCTTGTTTGAAGATGAATGGGAAAACTTAACAAAAATTTTATTTTGGGGGGAAAAAGGTTTTTTAGAAAAAAGTGCTTGACGGGACATGGCCCGCTCCTACGTATCTCCCGGTGCGATGGAGAATTCAAAGCTACGTAGTTCTTGGTTCTTTTTGAAAAGTTTTTGTTTTTTTTTTATCTTTTTTGGTGAGTTTTTAAAATAGGACGAGCGTTAGCAAATGATTAAACTAGCAGAGGCTATGATGAATCACTTACTAAATACTCAAAAGAGAGAGTTGTACCGCTAGTCAAACGAACGAAGGTTCTGATGGACTATTGATAACAACTCGTTTTTTATTATCTTTTTTTTTGAAAGTGATTTTCGAAAGAGATTGATTTGTACGATGATCAAACTAACAAAGGTTATGATGGATCATCGTTTATTATTTTTAGGAGAAGTGGGCATTGTCACTAATAGCTAAACGAACAGAGGCTCTGATGAGCTACTAGCAACAATGGGTTTGAAAATGATTTTTGTTTGTTTTATGAAAATGATTGGTTTAGGGGGATGAAAAGAATTTTTATTTGTTGCGCTTGACGAGGACGTGGCTCGCTCCTACGTATCCCAAACGGGAATCAAAGCGACGTAGTTCTAAAAAATATTTTTGAAAGGGTTTGAAAGGGGCAAGCTGAATCACCCGAGACCATCTTCACCACTTAGAACATGATGCACTAAGCATAAGTGGAAATCATATGGTTCGTCATCAGCGATGGACGATAATATACAAGAACGAGTAGATAAACGCTATAGCTAAGTTAGATCACATGGATCACAATAACTAAATATGAACAAATGAAAAGACTGAAATACCTCTGATGAAGACAGATATTACAGATCTGAAGCACGCAAACCCCGACTAACCCTTGCAGGAGATCAGCTCAGACGGAACAACGGCGCGAATAGAGCAAAAATGAAGCGGAGGACTGGAAAATGAGATTTGCGAGAGTTGTCTTCCCAGATCTCGTGAAAATGTCTCTGGATCAATTCTTCTCAGATCTCTTGAAAATGTCTCAGACCTCGTGAAAAATGTGTGTAGCAATTCTTCTCTCTGATCTCGTGTGAAGTGTGTGTGTCAAAATGTGATTTGAGGCTGCCTATTTATAGGCTTAGGAAAGCGTAGAATTTTTAAAAAACATTTATTGCAAGGATGAATCGATTGTTTGAGCCTTTGGAAATAGCAAAGAATCGATTCTTGGACATTCTAAATAGGTGAAAATCGATTCCATGTTTAGTTAAAATAAGTGGGAATCGATTCTTGGCTCTTGGAAATGGCTTGAAAATCGATTTCATGCTTTGACAAAATAAGGAGGAATCGATTCTTGGCTCTTTAAAGTGGCCTGAAAATCGATTTCATGCTTTGACAAAATAAGGAGGAATCGATTCTTGGCTCTTTAAAGTGGCCTGAAAATCGATTTCATGCCTTGATAGCATAGGGAAGAATCGATTCTTGGTTCCTAAAAATGGCCTGAAAATCGATTTCATGCCTTGATAACATAAGGAGGAATCGATTCTTGGCTTCTTAACATGGCCTGAAAATCGATTTCATGGTTTAATATTGGATTAAGGAATCGATTTCATGGCCTTTACCAAATAGTATAAATCGATTCTTGGCCCTTGGAACAGAATGGAAATCAATTCTTACTTTCCACAAAAATGTTTTTTTAGGTTTTTGCCATGCATGCATAAAATATTTTCCAAAGCTTGCCATGCATGCATAACATATTTTTTCAAAACTTGCCATGCATACATAACACATTTTCAAAAACCCTAATCTGATGCATGAGGCTTATCGCAAAAATTATTTTTATAGACCCTTTTGTGGGAAATGACCAAAATAAGCATTCTAACCCTAAAAATGATTTCAAAAAAAACTTTGGAAGGGTTTCTAGGACCCAAAATGCAGTGCATAATTTTTGTGTGTGGAAAATTAGGGTTTGGACCTAAGCCGGACAAAATTGGGGTATGACAGCTGCCCCTCTTTATCTGAATTTTAACGAGGAATATGAATTGGCCGAAACATATTCCAAGGCAAAATGAAGATAAAGAATTCAGAAATTATACCGATTTTGTCCATTTGGGGAAACCCGAATTTTCCTCTTTTCTTTTTTCTATGTTTTTTTTTGAATAGATGGGCTTGAGAACAAACGGGGAACGGTTAACACCTGGCGCATTAACCGAGAGGGAAAATGACGGACCACTCGGGATCTGAAGGAGCACTAAGGCTCTGAAGGACCACTCAGGGTCTGAAGGAGCACTAAGGCTCTGAAGGACCGCTCAAGGTCTGAAGGAGCACTAAGGCTCTGAAGGTCTAATTCGCAGTCGATGCTTGGCGCATTGATTAGAGTTAAACTGAAGGACTGACGAGGTCTGAAGGGCATGCCTAAGCCTGATGGACCAATGGGTCTGATGGAGCGCAAACTAGCAACGATACTAGTGAAACGGTCTGCTTGGGGGGGTGGCCTTTTCCGAGCGGCCAGGATGGGTCAAGATCAGATCCGGAACTGATATGTTGACCATGAAGGACGTCCACTGCGTCTTAGGCTGACACAACTAGTCTGAAGGACCACTCGGGGTCTGAAGGACTTACCCGCAGCTCGAATGCAAGGTGAAGTCTGCTTTTGAAGGGACACTTGGGTCCTGAAGGGATTCACGAATCCTGTTGATTGATTGATTGAAATGTTCAATGCTGCCGCACTGAATTGAGGTACCTGCATACGTCGGTTAATACAAGGAATGGTGCATGGAGTATGAGTACATGTTATGAGTGCACGTTATGAGTGCATGTTATGCAAAGGCATGTTATGCATGTGCATGCAATGAGTGCATGTTGTGCTATGATTTTGGTGCGACGCTGAATGTGGTGAAATGCTATTTACGATTCTTCATCTCTGTGATTTTTCTTTGGTCAGCTTTCTTTTTTCTGACTGTTTGTTTTTTCTTTGCTTTTTCATTCTTTGATCAGCTTTCTTTTTTCTGACTGTTTGTTTTTTCTTTGCTTTTTTCATTCTTTGATCAGCTTTCTTTTTTCTGATCGTTTGTTTTTGCTTGCTCTTTTGCTCTTTTGGCTTATTTTCTTTTGCTGGTTCGACCAACCCATGACGAGACTGAGGAACCCATTAGACTTGTGGTGGCGTATAAGCCAAGTGCCGATTGTCTTGTGATTTGCCATCTGAAATGGCTTATGAGTGCAATTATTTCCTTGTAAGCTTAATTTGCCCTGAGAAGTTGCTTCCTTCCCATAACTTTTAAAAATTTCGTAATGATTGTGATGCCCTATGATTTATGCACATGTTTTACAGATCAGTGTTACCATCATCATAAAACGTTTATTTTGAGCAGAAAAAGCAAAAATAGAAGGCAAAGAGATATGAAAAGGTTGGACTTTATTGATATAGAAGCCGATTGTACAGAAGGTTACACCGACTATTCAATACATTTGAAAATTTAAACTACAAAAAGACACGAAAAAGAGAGAAGCTGATTTCTGACTGTCCGTCTCTGTGGAACAGTGCTAAACATTTATGTCCCTGACCTTGATCACCTCTTCATCCAAGTTTCCGGGGAGTTTGTATGCCTTTCTTTACTTTTCATGCCCAAGCTTTCCGACCCTAATTTTTGCCTGGATCGCCCTTTGCGGGTTTTCAATCCACCGGGTCGCTCTGATTTTGCCTAGGCCGCCCTTTGCGGGTTTTCAACCTAGCGAGCTAATTCCTACTTGGCTTGTCTTTCTCTTTTTCGTCTATTTCTTTCAGGCATAATACTTCTTCACTGAATCAGAATTGACTGGGTTCCTGAGATCTTCGCCGTCCATATTTGTGAGTATCAGCGCTCCTCCGGAAAATGCTTTCTTGACTACGTAAGGTCCATCATAGTTGGGCGTCCACTTCCCACGGGGATCGCTCTGAATGGGCAGGATCTTCTTGAGTACAAGATCTCCTTCATTGAATTCTCGGGGACGGACCTTCTTGTCAAAAGCAGTCTTCATCCTTTGTTGGTACAGTTGCCCATGACACAAGGCTGTGATTCTCTTCTCCTCAATGAGGTTTAGCTGATCTAGGCGAGCTTGTACCCACTCTGCTTCTTCCAGCTTAGTTTCCATTAGTACCCGCAGGGAGAGTATCTCGACCTCAATAGGGAGGACTGCCTCTGACCCGTATACCAGAGAGAAAGGCGTTGCCCCGGTCGATGTGCGCACTGAAGTACGATAACCGTGTAAAGCGAAAGGAAGCATCTCATGCCAATCTTTGTACGTGACCACCATTTTCTGCACTATCTTCTTGATGTTTTTGTTGGCCGCTTCGACTGCCCCATTCATCTTGGGCCGATAGGGTGAGGAATTATGATGCTGGATTTTGAACTCTGCGCACAAGTCCTTCATCATTTTGCTGTTTAGGTTGCTGCCGTTATCAGTGATGATCTTGTTAGGAAGACCATAACGGCAAATCAAGTCTTTCTTCACAAATTTGGCGACCACTGAACTGGTTACACTAGAGTATGAAGCAGCTTCGACCCACTTAGTGAAATAATCGATTGCAACCAGAATGAAACGATGTCCATTTGATGCTTTAGGCTCTATGGGGCCAATGACGTCCATGCCCCACATTGAGAACGGCCAAGATGCAGTCATGACATTTAGAGAGGCAGGTGGCACATGAATGTGATCAGCGTAGATTTGGCACTTGTGGCACTTTCGGACGAAGCTGTAGCAGTCACCTTCCATCTGCAACCAGTAATAGCCGGCTCTCAAGATTTTTCTTGCCATGGTGTGCCCACTGGAATGAACCCCGAACGACCCTTCATGGACCTCTTTCATAATTTTTGCTGCCTCTTCCTCTGTCACACACCTCAGGAGGACCATATCATGATTCCTTTTGTAGAGAATTTCGCCATTCAAAAAGAAATTCCTCGACAATCTTCTGAGCGTTCTTTTGTCATTCTCTGATGCCCCAGGGGGATATTCTCTATTGATGACGTACTGCTTGATATCGTAATACCATGGCTTGCTATCAGGCTCTTCCTCAATTGCAGTGCAGTAATGATGTGCCGGGAGACCCCGATGTTGGATTCTGATACGAGTTAGACTTTTGTCGCAATTGATGTTGAACATTGACGACAGAGTTGCTAAAGCATCGGCCAGCTGATTTTCACCTCGAGGGATATGCTGGAAAGTAATTTCGTCGAAGGACTCCACCAATTCCTGGACATAATTACAATAAGGGATCAATTTAGGATCCCTGGTCTCCCAATCACCTCTCACCTGATGAATAACCAAAGCCGAATCACCATACACATCGAGTCTTTTAACCTTCCATTCAAGGGCTGCCTGAATCCCCAAGATGCACGCTTCATATTCTGCGATGTTGTTAGTGACATAAAAGCTTAATCTGGCAGTGACTGGAACGAAGCGGTTATCTGGGGAGATTAGCACAGCCCCAGCTCCGTGCCCCCACACATTGGATGCGCCATCGAATATCATCCTCCACCTCTCCTCTTCTTGAGACTTTCCTTCCTCAAATAGTGCCATGATGTCTTCATCGGGAAAATCATACTGCATTGGTTGGTAGTCTTGAATTGGCTGACATGCTAAGTACTCGGCGAGTGCACTGCCCTTGACCGCTTTCTGCGTGACATGCAGGATATCGTACTCTGATAATAACATTTGCCAACGAGCGATCCGTCCTGTGAGCGCTGGCTTTTCAAAAATATACTTGATTGGATCCATTTTAGATACCAACCAGGTTGTATGACTTAGCATGTACTGCCTTAGACGATGAGCAGCCCATGCTAAGGCACAACAAGTCTTTTCTAGCACTGAATATCTCGTCTCACAGTCAGTGAACTTTTTGCTCAAGTAGTATATGGCATGCTCTTTCTTTCCTGATTCATCATGCTGCCCCAGCACACACCCCATCGAATTGTCCAACACGGTTAGATACAGAATGAGCGGTCTTCCGGGCACTGGCGGCATCAGAATTGGTGGGTTTTGAAGGTAATCCTTGATTCTCTCAAAAGCTCTTTGGCAATCATCATTCCACTCTAATCTTTGGTTCTTGCACAACAGCTTAAAGAGAGGCTCGCAAGTGGCGGTCAATTGGAATATGAACCTTGAGATGTAGTTCAGTCTCCCAAGGAAACCACGAACCTCTTTCTCAGTCTTTGGTGCTGGCATTTCAAGGATTGCCTTGACTTTATCTGGATCAACCTCTATCCCTTTCTGACTGACGATGAATCCCAGTAATTTTCCAGATCTCACACCGAAAGTGCATTTTGCTGGGTTTAACCTGAGCTTGAACTTCCGTAGACGTTCAAAGAGTTTTTGCAGGTTGACAATGTGTCCTCCATCAGTCTTGGACTTTGCAATCATATCATCTACATACACCTCAATTTCTTTGTGCATCATATCGTGGAATAACGTCACCATTGCCCTTTGATAAGTCGCACCGGCATTCTTGAGTCCAAAAGGCATCACTTTGTAGCAGAATGTTCCCCAAAGAGTTATGAAGGTGGTTTTCTCCATATCTTCTGGAGCCATTTTTATCTGATTGTACCCTGAATACCCATCCATAAAGGAGAATAAAGAATGTTGGGCTGTACTGTCTACCAGAACATCAATATGAGGCAGAGGGAAGTCGTCTTTGGGGCTAGCTCTATTCAGATCCCTGTAATCGACACACATCCTGACCTTGCCATCCTTTTTCGGAACAGGGATGATATTTTCTACCCATTGGGGATACTTGGCCACTGCTAGAAACCCTGCATCAAACTGCTTTTTTACCTCATCCCGGATTTTCAATGACATCTCAGGTTTCATTCTTCTCAATTTCTGCTTGACCGGTGGACACTCTGGCTTCACGGGTAACCTGTGCTCAACAATATCAGTATCTAACCCTGGCATATCCTTATATGACCACGCAAAGACATCAGCGTAATCACGCAAGAGTTGGATTAGCCTTTTGCGTTCACTTTCTTCCATGGCAGTACCGACCTTAACCTCCCTTTTATCCTCTTCTGTACCCAAGTTGATGATTTCAATCGACTCTCCATGAGGCTGAATGACCTTTTCTTCCTGCTCTATTAGTCTTGTCAATTCCGGAGGAGTTTCCCAGTTTTCCTCAACACCCCCTTCAGTTTGGTTGATTGGATGATCAAAGCCATAATAGGAATCATTAGCACTGTTATTTTCAGAGACAATTACTTTTGATCTGCATTCGTAGAAGCAGAAAGTAGAATGAAAAGCGAAACAAACAAATAAAGCTAAAAGAAAGGAAAGATAAATGAAGAAAAAGAGATTTTATTGATGAAATTCGAAACAAGCGTTTTTATTGATGATGGGGTCATTGAAAATAAAACATGCATGCCCTAACAAACTATCCTGAGGTCTTGGGCAGAGCCAAAGGAATGCATTACAATCATTACTTTGAACTAAAAGTGATGGGCAAGTCTACAGCTTCCCAATTCTTGAGCTCTTCTTCAGCAAGGCAACGACGGACTAGGCTGGTACCACCTTCTTCATCCTCTGAACCATTCTCAATAGCAGTGATCTGGTCTGGATCTAGCAACCCTGCACTCTTAAAGCTTTGACCGATATCACCGATGGGGATCCTCTTTGGCCATGGATCCTGGCCTCTTAACTTGGCCAACCATTCACCTCTTCTCTCTTCAGCCAACTTCCTCCTTTCAGCCTCACTTGGGTAATATCCCAACCCACAACGATCTTTGTTTCCTTTCAGTTGTACAGGAGCAAGAATTCCTTGTCCCGTTTTTCCCAAACCACGCCCCAGCTGGTATCCTTGATCCATCATGATCCTTGCAACCATCTCTTCATCTTTTGACAACTTTATCACAGGCGACGGTAACTCACTTCCCCCAAACTCAGCATTGGCAATCTCGAGAGATTGAAAGGAAGTTTCCAGGGATTCCTCAGCTGCTTCCACATAACGAAAGGGGGAAGGCTTGTTGACTAACATTTCCTCCTCTCCGAACACCACCACAATTCTATCATCGACCACAAATTTGACTCTCTGATGCAGTGAGGAAGGGATGGCTCCCGCCATATGGATCCATGGTCTTCCGAGCAGACAGCTGTAGGACGAGGAGATGTCCATGATTTGAAAGTTAACACAGAATGTCTCAGGACCTATCTGAATAGGGAACTCCATTTCCCCTATTACCTCTTTCCTCGATCCATCAAATTCCCTCACCAATGTCGAGCTAGGCTTCATGAAAGAACAATCCACATCCAACTTGTTTACAGTGGATTTTGGCATCACATTTAGAGAAGAACCATTGTCGATCAGAACACGAGCTAGCACGAAATCCCCACATTTAACAGAGATGTGTAGGGCTTGGTTATGTTTCCTTCCTTCCGGGGGAAGTTCGTCATCGGCAAAAGTCACATGATTCGCAGCCACAACATTCCCAACTATTTCATCAAATTGGCCCACGGAAATATTCTGAGCAACATGAGCCCCATTCAGTACTTTCATTAGGGCAGCTCGATGCGCTTCTGAACTTAGCAACAATGACAGCATTGAGATCTTTGCTGGGGTCTGATTCATCTGGTCAACCACCTTATAGTCACTTTGCCTTACAATCTTTAGGAACTCATTAGTTTCTTGTTCTGCCACTTTCTTTTTCTGAGCATTCTCCACTTCTTTATCCTTCCCTTTGTGAGCCCTATCTTCAGCTTCCTTGGATGATTCACCCTGAACGAAATTGGGGGTATACATACGGCCGCTCCTTGTCATTCCACTTGCCCCAGTTATATTGGTAATGACAGAAGTGTTTGGAGAACTCTCTACTGGAGGCAGAGTACTGTATATCCATGGCACTGCACTGTCCTTCTCATATGGGAATGGAGCAGGAATCCCAATGACCACTGGCTGAGGCTTGACTTGGGCTGGTTTTGGATCGTACCATATCTCAATTGGCTTCCTGGCCTCTTTACCACCATTGAACTGCAACATCAGCACACTTTCTTCCTTTTCAACTACTCCCACTTGAACCACATAACGATCCATCAAGTCTTGCAGAACTGACTTGAAAACTTCACAGGCACCCACACATAAAGGATCGGAGCATACACAACCCTTCTTGATAACACCACAACGACACAACTCAGCATGTATATTTTCCAGAGGAGTCTGGATACACTTAACATCTCTTATCATTGTCTGCCCCACAGAATCCTCTACTGCATTAGCGGACGGTGTCCCATGTCCCGGTAGGGGGTTTGTAGTTGTACTGGGACTGTTCGGCTTGAAAGAGATCCAGTTGGCGTCAATCAAATCCTGGACTACATATTTGAAAGCCTTGCAATCTTCCACCGTGTGTCCGACTCCTCCACAATGAAAGCTACAAGTAGCATCGGCATTGTACCCCCTAGGAAAGGGAGGTTGTATAGGCTTCATGGGGCGAGTATTGACCAACTTCTTTGAGACAAGATGATTGAACAAGTCAGTATAGGTCATCGGGATCGGATCAAAATTAGCACGCCTCTTCTCTTGATAGTTCTGGGCTCTGTAGCCCGAATTAGTTTGCTGCGGAGAGTTGAAAGATAATGGCACCGCCTGCTGTGGAGAGCTGAAAGATGGGCCTCCCCCTGCGGAAATAACATTGGTTTCCCCTTCTTTCTTCTTGGGGAAGTTGGGAAAGGGTTTCTTTTGTCCACTAGAATTGCCAAAACCTCCAGCAATCTTTCCGCTACGCAATCCGTGCTCTAATCGTTCCCCAATGACAACCATATCTGAGAAATTGGACGAAACGCTCCCCACCAACCTATCATAATACAGCCCTGGAAGGGTCTCCATAAACATGTACACCATCTCTTTTTCAGTCAATGGCGGCTTCACCTGAGCAGCTATGCTTCTCCATTTTTGAGCGTATTCTTTGAATGACTCTCTATCTCCTTTGCTCATGTGCTGCAATTGAGACCGGTCCGGGGCAAGGTCCATGTTATACTGGTATTGTTTTAGAAAGGCTTCAGAGAGATCCTTCCAACAGTGAACTTCGGAGGATTGCAGCTGCATGTACCAATCTAGTGATGCCCCAGTCAGACTGTCCTGGAAATAATGAATGAGCACCTTGTCATCATGAGCATAAGCGGCCATTTTTCTAACATACATCGTCAGATGGCTAGATGGACACCCGGTGCCGCGGTATTTATCAAAGTCAGGTGCTTTGAATTTAGGGGGTATGACAACATCGCGGACAAGGCACAAATCTCGGGCATCCCTGGCTCTAGTTCCTGATCCTTCCACAGCTCTTAAGCGCTCTTCAAACGAGTGATACCGATCCCCATGCTGAGTGTTCCCAAACGAATGAACTTGTGGATAGCTCCCCGGACCGTGATAATAACCCCCATACTGAGCAGGGTTTCCCATATGATGGACAGCGTTCTGAGGGTTCACAGTAACTCCCAGAGTAGGACTAGGTGAACCTCTTGGCAGTACAGTATCAGGACTAGGAGTATGAATTTGTGGTCCCATAGCAGCTCCACCAGGCATAGTCGTGACAGGTTGACTCGACCCCACAGGAATAGCTTCAGCAGCAGGCGGCATATAACCCATTGGCATCCCCCAAGGATATATCGGTGTATTCAAATGACCCGGTCCGCTCGCCCCTGGAGGATGGGCAAAGTGACTGACCCCCTGTCCATAAGAAGTGTGAGTAGTTGTAACTTCAGCGGACACCGGAGGAGAAACGAAAGTAACAACCCCTTCAGAATTTACAACAGCGGCGGCCCCAGTAGCGGCCCCACCCCTCAGATTCTGTAGCATACTCATTACTTCGACCATCTGTGCTTCCATAGCCTCCACTTTAGTCTTCAAAGCTTGATTCTCTTGAGCCAGCTGCTCAGGATTAAGAATCTCCACAACCGACTCATCTTGACCCATGGGGTCTTCATTCTCGAGATGTTGATTGCTAGCCATCAATCTTGCTTGTAGACGGGTGGAGTATCGGTGTTGGCGAACCAGCTTGCCTTTTGTTTTTCTCTCTGATGATAGAACATTTTTTATGAGTACAAGTAGGAATGCGTAAATGAATGCAATGCATATGCACATGGCCTTATGTTATTTTTGTGTTTAACGCCAGTAATCGTGAGATAACTTGCTCTTGTCATAAGCGGATATCGAAACATTTTAAAAGCGTGACGAACATTGGGATCAACAAGCGATAGGGCACATTTCCTTCGAGCTTTAAGCCAATTATAAGAAAGAAAGAGAGTACAATACTGTTAAGAGTGCAATACAATATCTCCCAAAGAAAAATACAATGCTCTTAAAAAATTACAACATTCTAAAGAAAAATTATAACTCCCTAGAGAACATTCTGAAAGGAAAATTACAATGCACTAAAATCTAGTAGCATATGGCCTTCAACTTCTTTTTCTTTTCTGTTTCTTTGCTTGCAGCAGCGGCTCCTTCAGCCTTTTCCATGAGCTCCTTGTGGATACCTTGTGTTGGAGGTAACCTGATATTGCAGGATGTGTTTTGATGATGAAAAAGACAAAGGTAAGATTGACGGTCAAAGTCAATAAAAGTGACTAAACGTCAAAGTCACAATCCAAGACAAGCAAGCCAAGAACTGAAGATTCAAGTTTAAGGGTAGTCCTTAAATATAAGGGTAGTCCTTAGGGTTTGGGTGTGTCTTAGGAAAAAGTGTAAGCTCTTTCAAAAGGTCAGCTCGTATCTCAAAGTCTCACACACTCACAAAGTTTTTTAAGGTGCATGCATATTTACGTAAACATTCTTATCACCTTTTTAAATAACAAAATCGATTTTCCTCATGCATAAACAAATAGCAAAATCGATTTTCAGGCAAATTAGAAAAGATAGAAATCGATTGTCAGGCCATGTCTTATAATACACAAATCGATTTCTGAGCCAAATATTTTTTAAGGGAAGAATCGATTCCCAACCTTTTGCACATAACTGAGAATCGATTCCCACTTGTCTCAGGCAAGCTGAAAATCGATTCCTACATATTTTCACTAAGTATAGAATCGATTCCTAGCTTTCCATGGCACTCAAGAATCGATTTCCCATATTTTACAAACAAAGATAAAATCGATTCCTTACCTAAATAAATCGATTCCTGGATCAAATACCTATTAACAAAGAATCGATTCCTACATTATTTTCAACGTAAAAATGAATTTCTCATAGCCTATAAATAGGCAGTGCTTCACGATTCATTTTACACACAACACACATCAACCCATTTGTACGAATCAGAAAAAGATTTTTGAGAAAACTCTTCACGCTTATACTTTTGCTCGTCACGTACCGTTGGTCTGTCTGAGCTGATCTGTTGCTAAGAGTTAGTTGGGGTTGTATTCTTCAAGTTGTAATATCTGCCTACACTAGAGGTATTTCTGCATTTACAATTGTTTATTATTTAATTGTTGTGTTTTGGTCTAGGGAGTGGGGTATCTCTCTAGGGTAGCTGCATGTACTAGGAAGTAGGGTATCTTTCTAGGGCAGTTGATTGTAACAGGGGTGGGGTATCTCTTGTTATTGTTATATTAGATCTGAGGGCTCTCTATAGGTGGGGTATCCTAGGAGGAGAGTGCCTAAGTCTGTAAAGGTTTTCCAAGGCACCTGTAAGCCTTGTTGTTGTTTTAGTGGAAAATCTCACAAGGGTGTGAGGACTGGACGTAGGTCACTAGGAGGTGACCGAACCAGGATAAATCTCTGCGTGCTTTACTGCTTTCCTGCTTTACTGTTTTACCGCTTTACTGCTTTATACTCTAATTCCTTCGCTTCCACTTAACCTGCGCGAAAATTGATCTAAGTCATTGAAAAGGGGAAAAACATTTTCAAAAGATCTGAAAAGTTTTTAAATCTCAATTCACCCCCCCCCTCTTGAGACTGAAGCCACTTGGTAACAAGTGGTATCAGAGCTAGACTCTTGTATAAAGGGCCTAGCAGCTTCAAGAGAAATGGCTTCAGGTTGGTCTACGCAAGAGGGTGCTTCTCTTACCCGTCCTCCGGGATTCAACGGGAAAGATTACGCATATTGGAAAGAAAGAATGAGAATCTTTATTGAAGGGGTAGACTTAGATGTTTGGGATGCTGTGGAAAAAGGACCCTATGTCCCCACACACTTAGTAGATGGTATTCTTACTATTAAGAGTAGAAATGAATGGTCTGATGATGAGAAAAGAAAAGTGCAACATAATTTACGTGCCAAAAATATTATTACTTCTGCTTTAAGTCCTGATGAATTTTTTCGAGTTTCAAACTGTAAATCTGCCCAAGAAATGTGGGATAATCTCCAAGTTACTCATGAGGGTACAAATGAAGTGAAAAGGGCAAGAACAAATACTCTTATCAGAGAGTACGAATTATTTAGAATGAATACAGGTGAAACAATACCAGAAATGCAGAAAAGGTTCACTCACATTGTGAATCAGTTAAGCTTGTTGGGTAAGTCATTTCCTGCAGAGGATCTAATCAACAAAGTTCTGAGATGTCTAAATAGAGAATGGCAGCCCAAGGTTACTGCTATAGCTGAATCAAGAAATTTAGCTACTATGACTCTGGCTACTCTGTTCGGTAAACTTCAAGAGCATGAACTAGAACTCACTCGTCTAGCTGAGTACGAAAATACAGATAAGAAAAAGAAAAGCTTGGCTCTAAAAGCATCTTGTTCTAGTCAATTTGATGACAGTGACAACTCAGATGATGAAATTGATGAAAATGAAGGGAATATGGCTCTTATGGTTCGAAAGTTCAAAAGGTTCATGAAAAGCAACAACTATCCAAAGAAGAACTTCAAATCAAAAAGGTTCTCCAGCAAAGAAAGTACATCCGGTCCTCCTACTTGTTATGAATGCGGGAAACTCGGGCACATGAAAATGGAATGTCCTAATCTACAGAAAAAGGACTCCAAATCTGAAAAGAAGGCATTCAAAAATAACAAAGGAAGAAAAGCCTACATCGCATGGGAAGACAACTGCATGGATTCATCAGATGAATCAGAAGATGAAGAAGCTCAAGTTGCATTAATGGCTGATCATGAAAGCGAGAATGAAAACGAGGTAATTTCTAACCCTGACTCTTTACAAAATGCATATGATGATTTATATGAAGCTTTCACTGAGTTGCATGATGATTCTATGAAATTAGCTAAGGCATTAGATAAATCAAAGAAAATCATTGCTAATCTTCAAGATGAAGTTAATGTTTTAACTAAAGAAAAACTAGAACTTAGGAAAGAAAATGATAAACTTGTGTATGTTAATGAAAATTATGCATGTGATAAATGTACAGAACATGAAAAGAAAATCAATGAGCTTGAATGTAAAATAGACAAAATGCCCAAATTGCATCTTAGGATTCAGAGAAATAATTTTGTGAAAAGCAATATGCATCATAGACCTAAGTTTTCCACTAAACCTTATATTAGATGTTACTATTGTGATAAACCTGGACATACAGCTTCTGTTTGCAGGGCAAGAGGTAAGCAAACTATGAAAAAGGTATGGGTTCCCAAAAGGACCATACCAAACACTAACCCACAAGGACCCAAAGAGATTTGGGTACCTAAAACCTTGTTTTGAACCAATGCAGGTATGCTTCAAGGTACGGGGGTCAGATTGGTACCTTGACAGCGGATGCTCAAAGCACATGACTGGAGATATTACAAAGTTCCTAACTCTTACCCCCAGATCAAGCGGTCATGTGACTTATGGTGACAATAACAGAGGAAGAATCCTTGGTGAAGGTAAAGTTGGTAAAGACTTATCTACTGCTATTGATAATGTGCTCTATGTTGAAGGTCTTAAACATAATCTTTTAAGCATTAGCCAACTTTGTGATAAAGGAAATAGAGTAATATTTGACTCAGGTTCATGCATCATTGAGGATAAACAAAGTAAACAAGTTAGAATGATAGGAAATAGAGTAGAAAACATATACATGATGAGTTTAGATAGTGTTTCATCACATAATGCATGTTGCCTCATTAGTAAGGAAGAAAACTCTTGGTTATGGCACCGTAGGACAGCTCATATTCATATGGATCATCTTAACAAGCTAGTGTCTAAAGATCTAGTTAGTGGTTTGCCTAATATCAAGTTTGAAAAAGATAAATTGTGTGATGCATGCCAAAAGGGTAAACAGGTAAAAGTGTCCTTTAAATCAAAGAATATTGTGTCTACTAACAAACCTTTGCAGCTGTTACACATGGATCTATTTGGTCCCTCAAGGACAAAAAGTTATGGTGGAAATTACTATGCTCTAGTTATAGTAGATGATTATTCAAGGTATACCAGGACTCTCTTTCTGGCAAATAAGAGCGAAGCTTTTGGAGCATTCAAAAAGCTTGCTCGCAGCATTCAAAATGAGAAAGAATTGAAGATTGTCTCAATTCGATCTGATCACGGTGGAGAATTTGAAAATGAAAAATTCGAAATCCTATGTGAAGAACTTGGTATAAATCACAACTTCTCAGCACCTAGAACTCCTCAACAAAATGGAGTTGTTGAAAGGAAAAATCGATCATTGGAGGAACTTGCCAGAACAATGCTAAATGATCATGACATCCCAAAATACTTTTGGGCGGATGCTGTAAGTACTGCTTGTTATGTTATGAATAGAGTTCTAATTAGGCCTATTTTAAAGAAAACCCCCTATGAACTTTACAAGGGGAGAAAACCAAATATTTCACACCTTCACACCTTTGGTTGCAAATGTTTTGTATTGAATAATGGAAAAGACAACCTAGGTAAATTCGATGCTAAAGCTGATGAAGGAATTTTTCTTGGTTACTCTTTATCTAGCAAGGCCTTTAGAATTTTTAATAAAAGAAATAAGGTAATTGAGGAATCTGTACATGTTACATTTGATGAAACTAACCCCAAAAGGCTGGGAAAGGTTATTGATATTGCAGATGAACCTGAAGAGTTAGAGATAGGTGAGAAGAAGAAAGAAGAAGAAACAAAAACCACCCCTCAAGAGAAGTCAGAAGAAGGATCAAGCAGTGAACTTCCCAAGGAATGGAGAATCCCAAGGGATCACTCGCTCGAAAATGTCATAGGTGATGTAACAAAAGGGGTAACTACTCGTAACTCTCTTCGAAATGCATGTAATCATATGGCTTTCGTATCTCAAATTGAACCTAGAAATATAGATGAAGCCGTAGTTGATGAACATTGGACTATTGCTATGCAAGAAGAGTTAAATCAGTTTGAAAGAAACGAAGTGTGGGATCTAGTTCCTAGACCTGATAAACACCAGATAATAGGCACAAGATGGGTGTTTAAAAACAAGCTAGACGAATCAGGTATAATAATTAGGAACAAAGCTAGACTAGTTGCTAAAGGTTATAATCAAGAAGAAGGAATAGACTATGATGAAACGTATGCTCCTGTAGCTATATTAGAAGCTATTCGCATGTTACTTGCTTTTGCATCAATCATGGATTTTAAATTGTATCAAATGGATGTTAAGAGCGCTTTCTTAAATGGTTTTATCCAAGAAGAAGTATATGTTGAACAACCTCCTGGTTTTGAAAATTTCGAAAAACCAGACCATGTTTTTAAACTCAAAAAGGCTCTATATGGTCTGAAGAAAGCTCCCAGAGCTTGGTACGAAAGATTGAGCAAATTTTTACTCAATCATGATTTTCAAAGAGGAAAAGTTGACACTACACTTTTTATAAAAAGGTCAAAAGATGACATCTTACTCGTGCAAATCTATGTGGATGATATTATTTTCGGTGCTACTAATGAATTGCTTTGCAAAGAATTTTCAAGTATTATGCAGAATGAATTTGAAATGTCAATGATGGGAGAACTCAACTTCTTCCTTGGGCTTCAAATAAAACAAACAAACAACGGCATTTTCATATCTCAATCAAAGTACTGCAAAGAACTACTCAAAAGGTTCGAAATGGACAAAGCAAAAGAAATGTCCACACCAATGAGCACCTCATGCTACTTAGACAAAGATGAAGAAGGTAAACCGGTAGAACTAAGCAAATACCGAGGTATGATTGGCTCTCTTCTCTACTTAACTGCTAGTAGACCGGACATCATGTTTAGTGTCTGCATGTGTGCTAGGTATCAAGCAAATCCAAAAGAATCACATTTAGTAGCTGTCAAAAGAATAATGAGATATCTGGTAGGCACTCAAAATGTTGGTTTATGGTACCCAAAAGGCGCCACATGTAGTCTTATTGGTTATTCAGATTCTGACTTTGCAGGATGTAAGTTGGATAGAAAAAGCACTAGTGGAACATGTCACATACTAGGTAGTGCATTAGTCTCATGGCACAGTAAGAAACAAGTCAGTGTCGCACTGTCAACTGCTGAAGCAGAATATGTTGCAGCAGGGAGCTGTTGTGCACAAATCCTCTGGATGAAGCAACAACTTCTTGACTATGGTATAGATCTAGATCATATTCCTATAAAATGCGACAATACCAGCGCTATCAACCTTACAAAGAACCCCGTCCAACACTCTAGGACCAAGCATATAGAAATAAGACATCATTTTATTAGAGATCATGTCCCAAAAGGGGATTGTGTAATCGAATTTGTGGAATCGGCAAAACAGCTAGCTGATATTTTTACAAAACCTTTACAAAAAGAAAACTTTTTCTTCATACGAAGAGAACTTGGAATCATTGATTCCTCTTCATGCTGTTAGATTCGCATTTTTATTACATGTTGCCCTCTTTGATCATGACAAAAAGGGGGAGAAGAATAGAGTTCTTAATATGAGTCCTTTTTTATATTTAGAATAAGGTTTTGATATTCAGCATGCATTTGCATTTACTTGCATACAGTCAATAAAACAGGGGGAGCATCATGATAGGGGGAGTATCATATACATTATCTGTTTGAAACTAACCTCCCACCTTGAGATGAGTTAATGTTTTGTCATCATCAAAAAGGGGGAGAATGTGGATACCTTGTGTTGGAGGTAACCTGATATTGCAGGATGTGTTTTGATGATGAAAAAGACAAAGGTAAGATTGACGGTCAAAGTCAATAAAAGTGACTAAACGTCAAAGTCACAATCCAAGACAAGCAAGCCAAGAACTGAAGATTCAAGTTTAAGGGTAGTCCTTAAATATAAGGGTAGTCCTTAGGGTTTGGGTGTGTCTTAGGAAAAAGTGTAAGCTCTTTCAAAAGGTCAGCTCGTATCTCAAAGTCTCACACACTCACAAAGTTTTTTAAGGTGCATGCATATTTACGTAAACATTCTTATCACCTTTTTAAATAACAAAATCGATTTTCCTCATGCATAAACAAATAGCAAAATCGATTTTCAGGCAAATTAGAAAAGATAGAAATCGATTGTCAGGCCATGTCTTATAATACACAAATCGATTTCTGAGCCAAATATTTTTTAAGGGAAGAATCGATTCCCAACCTTTTGCACATAACTGAGAATCGATTCCCACTTGTCTCAGGCAAGCTGAAAATCGATTCCTACATATTTTCACTAAGTATAGAATCGATTCCTAGCTTTCCATGGCACTCAAGAATCGATTTCCCATATTTTACAAACAAAGATAAAATCGATTCCTTACCTAAATAAATCGATTCCTGGATCAAATACCTATTAACAAAGAATCGATTCCTACATTATTTTCAACGTAAAAATGAATTTCTCATAGCCTATAAATAGGCAGTGCTTCACGATTCATTTTACACACAACACACATCAACCCATTTGTACGAATCAGAAAAAGCTTTTTGAGAAAACTCTTCACGCTTATACTTTTGCTCGTCACGTACCGTTGGTCTGTCTGAGCTGATCTGTTGCTAAGAGTTAGTTGGGGTTGTATTCTTCAAGTTGTAATATCTGCCTACACTAGAGGTATTTCTGCATTTACAATTGTTTATTATTTAATTGTTGTGTTTTGGTCTAGGGAGTGGGGTATCTCTCTAGGGTAGCTGCATGTACTAGGAAGTGGGGTATCTTTCTAGGGCAGTTGATTGTAACAGGGGTGGGGTATCTCTTGTTATTGTTATATTAGATCTGAGGGCTCTCTATAGGTGGGGTATCCTAGGAGGAGAGTGCCTAAGTCTGTAAAGGTTTTCCAAGGCACCTGTAAGCCTTGTTGTTGTTTTAGTGGAAAATCTCACAAGGGTGTGAGGACTGGACGTAGGTCACTAGGAGGTGACCGAACCAGGATAAATCTCTGCGTGCTTTACTGCTTTCCTGCTTTACTGTTTTACCGCTTTACTGCTTTATACTCTAATTCCTTCGCTTCCACTTAACCTGCGCGAAAATTGATCTAAGTCATTGAAAAGGGGAAAAACATTTTCAAAAGATCTGAAAAGTTTTTAAATCTCAATTCACCCCCCCCTCTTGAGACTGAAGCCACTTGGTAACACTCCTCAGTCAAGGCCTTGCAGAAATTCACAAACTCATACACACGGACCGGGGTGTTGAAGGGAAGCATCTCAGCTTCAGCCCTCCTTAGTTTTCTGGGGACATCCCTTACAGCATGATTAGCTAGCCATGCCAACTTCGAAAATTTACCCCTCCAAAGTCGGATCTCATCTCTCAGCTCTTTAACAATCTCTTGTTCTTCTATCTTGCCAATCAGTGCTAGGAAGCGCTGCTCCCAGTACTTGCTCTCTACTTGTACTTGCCTGTAAGACTCCCCTAGGTATCGGAGATTCCTTGCCAGTTCATCAGATCTCCCCTGCTCATAACTCAGCATTTCTTGATATTCCCTAAGAACATTCCCAATGGAATTTCTTTCTCGTTCAAGAGTCTTCAGCTGCCTTTTCAACTCCATCACCAAGTGAGGTTCTTGTCTGGGCTCAGTCGCCACAATCTTCCATTCTTTGGCTTCCTCAAGGGCCTTTCTTGTTTTTTGTTTGTACCTCTGGAGTTCATCCCTAGCCCCCTTCAGGTATTTCTGAGCTTCTAGCTTACTCTCCTTTTCCGCTTTGAAACGCTTGACACCCTCCTCAACAGCTATCACCTTGATCTTGTTCTCTTCCTCTAACTCCTCCTTTTGTAGGTTTATTTTCTCCAACTTTGCTTGCAATGCCTTTTTCTCTTCCTCCGCTTTTGCTAAGGCAGATTTAACCTCATTCAACTCCTCAGGGGTAGGAAGGCAAGGCTTTGACATCTCTTTCTCGACTGGCAGTACTTCTTGGGAAGGTGGACGAGTACTTTGGATTCTTTCATACAACCATTGGTAAAAGGTGACCTCGCCAACCTTTTTCATGAGCTCATCTCTATTTTTACGGACCACAGTTTCCCATGCTTTTGAGATTTTTTGAAGTAAACCCTTGTTCTTTGGATCTTCTCTGTTAAGGAAAATGGGAGTCAGCATGTCTTCGGTAGGCATATTCCTCATAGGGTACCCAAGCTGTCGGATAATCAAGGAAGGATTATAGTTGATGCAGCCTTGAGTACCTATTAGGGGCACGTTTTGAAAGTCTCCGCACCGAAACACAACGGAGGGCCTGTTCTTCCAACATGAAGTAGTGTACCAGCGGACCTTGAGGGCATTAAGACTCCCTAAGGTATGCACCCACTCCTGGGCACTTTTGACCTCTACCTCACAATTCAAGGCATAAGACAACAGATCTGTAGCTGGATTCTTGTGAGCGATGACGTGGTTAAGGAGCCAAGCATACAGTACATGAAGGGAGCAGGCAATCTTCTTTTTCCCCAGCACTCGATGATGTGTAAAGGAGTAATAAGTGTCCGCGAGTATGGCTGGTACTGGGTTAATTGGGATATCCTTGCTTATGAAGGCTAAGAACACCCCAATGGCAACCTCGTCAATGAACCTTTCAACTTGTGGGAAGAGGACAATCCCAAAGATAGTTAGCGCTAGTAACTGCTTATAGGGACCCCATCTGTTGGCTTGAGCATGGGACTTCATTAGGTCTTCAAAATAACTCAGTGGAAACCCCATTATACGGTTCTTTTTCTCTTTCCGGAGCTTTAACTCCCCCACTCCAACCTGCAGTAGCAAAGAGAGCCTCTGATCTGAATATTGATGCCCCTGGTACTGATAAGGCGTCGCCTCTGACTTAAAGAAACCTAAAATTTGCTCATACTCTTCTAAAGCTGGTGAGAGTTGGAAATCCTTGAAGATGAAACAGCGGATATCCGGATCATAGAATTGACTGAGGGCTTTCACAACATTTTCTTGAAGATCCAGCTGCAGTAACCGAAGAATATTCCCATAAGCCTTTTCAAACAACCTACGCTCATCCGGTCCCATTAGAGAGGCACACTCTGTTAAATTGGCCACATCTGCTTTCTTTACTACTGGAAATCTCGAATTTAACATACCCTCGCTTCTTGATCCCATGCCGTCTTGTTCTTTCACGCCTATGACAAGATTCCAAATTACTCCACGATTACTGGCAAACAAATTAGATGCATGAGGAATGTTGTATGAATTTTTCAGAATTTTCCTTATGTAATGCATGCTGTTATGATGTAAAATGCGGATGATGAGGATGATTAATATAAAGACAGATATTTACAGGCGGGGTTTTGAAAATTTAGGGCAGTATACCCTATATGCCACCTCATGAAAGAAAAACATATTCTTTTTTTGATTTTGTTGTTTTTTTTTTTTTTTTTTCAAAAACGTTGGCGGAAATGAACCAGATGTAGTAATGCAACACACAATTTTGGGAAAGCCCTTGTGACCTAAAAAGAGGTAAGACCTATGATCTAGGGCAATTAAAAGGGTAATCCTTCCATGTAGCTCTATTCACTCCCTCACAAGGCCACCAGAGCTACAGTCCCTTTCACAAAATTCCCCACAAATGCAGCAAACTGCTAGGTGTGAGGTATCATGAAAGAGCACAACTCTGGTTGAAACTTTCGCAAGTAGCCAAACGGACAAAGGTCCTGATGGGCTCTCACTACTCGAATCCACTCTCCTAAGTTTTGCAGACCTGGGTTATGGTCCCACTCAAAGTACATAGTCACAGGGTATAAGTGTAGTGTGTGTCAAGGGCATTTTCCCTAGCACTACCCCCACCTGAAATGAAAACCAGAGCAGTCCAGACAAAAGCAAGCAATAACAAGTTATCTACCCTAGGGTTCCATACCTAGAATATCTATAAACAAGGATATTGCTCACCTTAGGAAAAGGAGCCAAGAAGAGGGGATCATGGGGATTGAAAAAATGCATGGGCATAAGCGATAAAAGAAAGGGAATAAAAGATAAGAAAGAAAGGCAAACAGGGTTTTAATCAAATCAACAATATATTAAACCACACATTTAAATTAGTTAGGCTTGACCCTCGTCTTTTTAAAAAAAGTGTCCCCAGCGGAGTCGCCAGCTGTTGCACCCCGAAAAATCCCCTGCTTGGGTTTCTCGATGTACAACGTGGAAAAATTTTGGAGCCGCCACCAATATTTTAATTTTAAGACCAAAACATTGAAAAAAGGTCTTTTAGAAAAAAAAAAAGGCGGATGGTCTTTTGAAAACTAGAGATATAGGTTCGGTGGTCGATTGCGTGCGAGGAAGGTGTTAGCACCGCGCACGTCCTTTCTACCGAAAGGGAACCTCTAATTAAATGTGTGGTTTTAACACTTGATTTGAAAAATACCTAGATTTGCCTATTTATTTCTTGTTTGAAGATGAATGGGAAAACTTAACAAAAATTTTATTTTGGGGGGAAAAAGGTTTTTTAGAAAAAAGTGCTTGACGGGACATGGCCCGCTCCTACGTATCTCCCGGTGCGATGGAGAATTCAAAGCTACGTAGTTCTTGGTTCTTTTTGAAAAGTTTTTGTTTTTTTTTTTTTATCTTTTTTGGTGAGTTTTTAAAATAGGACGAACGTTAGCAAATGATTAAACTAGCAGAGGCTATGATGAATCACTTACTAAATACTCAAAAGAGATAGTTGTACCGCTAGTCAAACGAACGAAGGTTCTGATGGACTATTGATAACAACTCGTTTTTTATTATCTTTTTTTTTTGAAAGTGATTTTCGAAAGAGATTGATTTGTACGATGATCAAACTAACAAAGGTTATGATGGATCATCGTTTATTATTTTTAGGAGAAGTGGGCATTGTCACTAATAGCTAAACGAACAGAGGCTCTGATGAGCTACTAGCAACAATGGGTTTGAAAATGATTTTTGTTTGTTTTATGAAAATGATTGGTTTAGGGGGATGAAAAGAATTTTTATTTGTTGCGCTTGACGAGGACGTGGCTCGCTCCTACGTATCCCAAACGGGAATCAAAGCGACGTAGTTCTAAAAAATATTTTTGAAAGGGTTTGAAAGGGGCAAGCTGAATCACCCGAGACCATCTTCACCACTTAGAACATGATGCACTAGGCATAAGTGGAAATCATATGGTTCGTCATCAGCGATGGACGATAATATACAAGAACGAGTAGATAAACGCTATAGCTAAGTTAGATCACATGGATCACAATAACTAAATATGAACAAATGAAAAGACTGAAATACCTCTGATGAAGACAGATATTACAGATCTGAAGAACGCAAACCCCGACTAACCCTTGCAGGAGATCAGCTCAGACGGACCAACGGCGCGAATAGAGCAAAAATGAAGCGGAGGACTGGAAAATGAGATTTGCGAGAGTTGTCTTCCCAGATCTCGTGAAAATGTCTCTGGAGCAATTCTTCTCAGATCTCTTGAAAATGTCTCAGACCTCGTGAAAAATGTGTGTAGCAATTCTTCTCTCTGATCTCGTGTGAAGTGTGTGTGTCAAAATGTGATTTGAGGCTGCCTATTTATAGGCTTAGGAAAGCGTAGACTTTTTAAAAAACATTTATTGCAAGGATGAATCGATTGTTTGAGCCTTTGGAAATAGCAAAGAATCGATTCTTGGACATTCTAAATAGGTGAAAATCGATTCCATGTTTAGTTAAAATAAGTGGGAATCGATTCTTGGCTCTTGGAAATGGCTTGAAAATCGATTTCATGCTTTGACAAAATAAGGAGGAATCGATTCTTGGCTCTTTAAAGTGGCCTGAAAATCGATTTCATGCTTTGACAAAATATGGAGGAATCGATTCTTGGCTCTTTAAAGTGGCCTGAAAATCGATTTCATGCCTTGATAGCATAGGGAAGAATCGATTCTTGGTTCCTAAAAATGGCCTGAAAATCGATTTCATGCCTTGATAACATAAGGAGGAATCGATTCTTGGCTTCTTAACATGGCCTGAAAATCGATTTCATGGTTTAATATTGGATTAAGGAATCGATTTCATGGCCTTTACCAAATAGTATAAATCGATTCTTGGCCCTTGGAACAGAATGGAAATCAATTCTTACTTTCCACAAAAATGTTTTTTTAGGTTTTTGCCATGCATGCATAAAATATTTTCCAAAGCTTGCCATGCATGCATAACATATTTTTTCAAAACTTGCCATGCATACATAACACATTTTCAAAAACCCTAATCTGATGCATGAGGCTTATCGCAAAAATTATTTTTATAGACCCTTTTGTGGGAAATGACCAAAATGTGCATTCTAACCCTAAAAATGATTTCAAAAAAAACTTTGGAAGGGTTTCTAGGACCCAAAATGCAGTGCATAATTTTTGTGTGTGGAAAATTAGGGTTTGGACCTAAGCCGGACAAAATTGGGGTATGACATAATGCATCGCGGTATTAAAAGAAAGAATCTGCTCCAGAAAAGGTGCTGTGGTATTTTCCGATAATTCCTCGATTTAGGTGCATGTACCATTGTTTAGAAGATGCAAAACACTTGACATAGCATGAAGCAACACTTGACCGTAGTTTAGGGGCAAAAGTGTTGGCAATGCAAAATCTACTAGCAAGAAAGTGTCTCGGTCCGGCCATTCTACACAAAGTTCTCAGCCCGCCCCTCCTCCAAAAGTGACTCAATTTAACCACTAAGAATTGTAGAAAAAAAACTATAACCACTACCAAATATTACAAAATAACTTACTTATAAATAAACGAATATGATTTAATTAATATTAAATCATATAGAAAAATATGAGTTAACATGTGGCAACAAGAGCGACAACGAGAGACTGTCACTGAGATCGGCAACTAGAGCGGCAATTGGGAGTGGCAACGAGAGAGGTAACGAGAGCGCCAACGAGAGTGCCAACGGGAGGCCCAACGAGAGTGCTAACGGGAGGGCCAACGGGAATGCTTATTTTACCTAAAATCACATTTTCATTTTTCTTCATTTTTACTCCATTATTAACATTATATAGCCTTTTAACAAGTTATTCCCTTTTTTTATTACATTTTGCAACTTTCAACGTATTTATAATTTCATCGCAAATTATAACAAATACAGTATCACCCACGGGTAAAATACTAATAGCCAAGTAAAAAATGGTGGTGCACAATATTATAGAAAATAAATGTCGGTCGCCATCTAATATCTATCATCTTGCTTTTCTTAATTATAAAGCAAGTAGCAACATGAAGCTTGTAGAAGATGTGGTTGTGCTCTAGTCTATTCTTCTTCTTTCTTTTACTTACTTGTCTCTATAATAAAAATGCTTAAATATATGTTTGGCCCCTGTAAATATGACCATAATCTATTTACGCCCTGTAAAAATATTTTTTTAAAATGGCACTTGCAAATATTAAGCGTTTATAGTTAAGCCCCTATCTATCCAAAAAACTGACGTGGCTAACGGTGATGACGTCAGCATGACAACATCAATGATTAACAGAGAAAGATTAACAGAGAAAGATTGAAATGATTCACTTCCGCTCCAGACTGTTCCAACAAAATGGAATAATTAGCAGAGAAAGATTGACACAATTCAAAAACGATAATCCTTCTCTGTTAATCATTCATGATGTCATGCTGATGTCATCTCCGTTAGGAACGTCAGTTTTTTTGATGAAAAGTTAACAGAGGGGCTTAACTATAAACGCTTAATATTTGCAAGGGCCATTTTAATTTTTTTTTTTCAGGGGCATAAATGGATTATAGCCATATTTGCAGGGGCCAAACATATATTTAAGCCTAATAAAACCATAGGCCAGCAAAACGACATCTTTAAACATTTTAAAATTTTGCCATTTGTCAAAAAATGGGGGCAAAATAGTAAAACAATCACTACGCCAGATCTTTAAAAAAATGGCGCTTTATGGGGTAGCGCTTTTGATTAAAGCGCTGGATAAGCTTAAAACGCGCAGGGGAATGAGCAGCGCTTCTCTTAAAAGCGCCGGCCATAGGAGATTGAAAATGGGCTACGGGCAAGCGCTGCCTATGGGTTAGACGAAATTTGGGCTACGGGCAGCTTTTTTTGTGGCAAGCGTTGCCTATTGATATTAATTATTTGGGCTATGGGCGGCGCTTTTTATGGGAAGCGCTGCCTATTGATATTAATTTTTTCTTTCCTTCGCATCCAACGTTAATTTTCCTCACGAGATTCCCTCTCACTCTCACGACTCTCACTCACCAAGCTCTCTCACTCACACTCACCAAGCTCCCTCACTCTCTCAACCATTTTCGTTCCTCACCATTTTCGTTCCTCACCATTTTTCCTCACCATTTTTCCTCACCAATTTCGTTTCTCTCTTTTTCTTTCAACCATTTCGTCTCTCTCTCTCTGATTTCGTTTTGCTCTCTCTCTCTCTCTGTGTCTCTCTCTCAACCATTTCGTTTTGGTTTGGGTTTCCACATTAACCAATTTCATTTTGGCTTGCCAAGCATCTTTGAGGTAACTCATAAACCCATTTTCTTATTTTTGCAATTAAAGTGTTTGTGTTTTTGACTCAAAGAAGCTCATTTTCTTTATATTGCTTTGTTTATGATATTGTGATATTGTGTATATGTGGTTGTTTGGTTGTGTGTTGTTTTTTTGGTTTGCATTTAAAGTGTTTGTGTTTTTGACTCAAAGAAGACCAATTTTAATTATTTTACTTTGTTTGTGATATTATGTGTATGTGGTTGCTTTGTTGTGTGTTGTAGAAATTTGGATGCATGCATATCAATATTGTAAATAATTGACTTAGTTATTTGATATGGAAATTAGTTATTCAAAATACTACTTAGTGTTTATAATTTCAATAGAATGTGAATGTTGTAAATAATTGACTTAGTTATTTGATATGGAAATTAGTTATTTGATTTGGAAATTAGTTATTCAAAATACCATTTGGATGTTGTAAATGGATGATTGAAATTAGTTATTTGATATGGATGCATGTTGAGTTTCAAGTTTATGTTGTGTTTGAACATGTTAAATTGTATATGTGTGGTGAATGAAACTAGCAAAGTAAAATCGAATATGCCTAAATCGAATATGTCGCTGGAGTGGATTATTTTGTGAACTGTGCTGTTGAACGTTTAGGGACTTCTAGTAATATCAAATGTCCTTGTTTAAGTTGTTGTTATGTAAAATCAGTTAATGCAGAGGAGTTGGCAGGACATTTAAAGGGTTACGGAATTGATCAAAGTTACACTTGTTGGACAATGCATGGTGAGGAAAGAGGTGAATCTTCAAATATGGGTAATAGTACTGAGAGATGTGCGCCGGTTGACACCGAAAGACCTACATTTTATGGGGATGAATTTGAAGAGACGGCAAAGGCTGTTGAAGACGATCTTAATGACTGTCCTCAAATGTTTGAGAAGTTGATAACGGATGCAGAGAGTCCGTTGTATTCGGGTTGTACTGAATTCACAAAACTACTGGTTGTGATAAAGTTGTATAACTTGAAAACTTGCCACGGATGGACGGATAAGAGCTTTAAGGAATTACTCACACTATTGAAAGAAATGTTGCCGAAGGATAATGTGCTCCCTTCTCGGACGTATGATGTAAAACAAATGTTAGGGTCCATTGGCTTGAACTATGAGAAGATACACGCCTGTCCCAATGATTGCATTTTATTTCGGAATGGACGTGCACTGTTAAAGTCGTGTCCTAAATGTAATGCATCGCGGTATTAAAAGAAAGAATCTGCTCCAGAAAAGGTGCTGTGGTATTTTCCGATAATTCCTCGATTTAGGCGCATGTACCATAGTTTAGAAGATGTAAAACACTTGACATGGCATGAGGCAACACTTGACCGTAGTTTAGGGGCAAAAGTGTTGGCAATGCAAAATCTACTAGCAAGAAAGTGTCTCGGTCCGGCCATTCTACACAAAATTCTCAGCCCGCCCCTCCTCCAAAAGTGACTCAATTTAACCACTAAGAATTGTAGAAAAAAAACTTTAACCACTACCAAATATTACAAAATAACTTACTTATAAATAAACGAATATGATTTAATTAATATTAAATCATATAGAAAAATATGAGTTAACATGTGGCAACAGGAGCGACAACGAGAGACTGTCACTGAGATCGGCAACTAGAGCGGCAATTGGGAGTGGCAACGAGAGAGGTAACGAGAGGGCCAACGAGAGTGCCAACGGGAGGGCCAACGAGAGTGCTAACGGGAGGGCCAACGGGAATGCATATTTTACCTAAAATCACATTTTCATTTTTCTTCATTTTTACTCCATTATTAACATTATATAGCCTTTTAACAAGTTATTCCCTTTTTTTATTACGTTTTGCAACTTTCAACGTATTTATAATTTCATCGCAAATTATAACAAATACAGTATCACCCACGGGTAAAATACTAATAGCCAAGTAAAAAATGGTGGTGCACAATATTATAGAAAATAAATGTCGGTTGCCATCTAATATCTATCATCTTGCTTTTCTTAATTATAAAGCAAGTAGCAACATGAAGCTTGTAGAAGATGTGGTTGTGCTCTAGTCTATTCTTCTTCTTTCTTTTACTTACTTGTCTCTATAATAAAAATGCTTAAATATATGTTTGGCCCCTGTAAATATGACCATAATCTATTTACGCCCTGTAAAAATATTTTTTTAAAATGGCACTTGCAAATATTAAGCGTTTATAGTTAAGCCCCTATCTATCCAAAAAACTGACGTGGCTAACGGTGATGACGTCAGCATGACAACATCAATGATTAACAGAGAAAGATTAACAGAGAAAGATTGAAATGATTCACTTCCGCTCCAGACTGTTCCAACAAAATGGAATAATTAGCAGAGAAAGATTGACACAATTCAAAAACGATAATCCTTCTCTGTTAATCATTCATGATGTCATGCTGATGTCATCTCCGTTAGGAACGTCAGTTTTTTTGATGAAAAGTTAACAGAGGGGCTTATCTATAAACGCTTAATATTTGCAAGGGCCATTTTAATTTTTTTTTCAGGGGCATAAATGGATTATAGCCATATTTGCAGGGGCCAAACATATATTTAAGCCTAATAAAAACATAGGCCAGCAAAACGACATCTTTAGACATTTTAAAATTTTGCCATTTGTCAAAAAATGGGGGCAAAATAGTAAAACAATCACTACGCCAGATCTTTAAAAAAATGGCGCCTTATGGGGTAGCGCTTTTGATTAAAGCGCTGGATAAGCTTAAAACGCGCAGGGGAATGAGCAGCGCTTCTCTTAAAAGCGCCGGCCATAGGAGATTGAAAATGGGCAATGGGCAGCGCTTCCTTCCAAACGCTGCCTATAGGAGGACGAAAATTGGCAATGGGCAGCGCTTTTTACAAGTGCTGCCTATGGGGAGGACGAAAATTGGCAATGGGCAGCGCTTTTTACAAGCGCTGCCTATGGGAGGACGAAAATTGGCAATGGGCAGCGCTTTTTATGGCAAGCGCTGCCTATGGGTTAGACGAAATTTGGGCTACGGGCAGTTTTTTTTGTGGCAAGCGTTGCCTATTGATATTAATTATTTGGGCTATGGGCGGCGCTTTTTATGGGAAGCGCTGCCTATTGATATTAATTTTTTCTTTCCTTCGCATCCAACGTTAATTTTCCTCACGAGATTCCCTCTCACTCTCACGACTCTCACTCACCAAGCTCTCTCACTCACACTCACCAAGCTCCCTCACTCTCTCAACCATTTTCGTTCCTCACCATTTATCCTCACCATTTTTCCTCACCATTTACGTTTCTCTCTTTTTCTTTCAACCATTTCGTCTCTCTCTCTCTCCGATTTCGTTTTGCTCTATCTCTCTCTGTGTCTCTCTCTCAACCATTTCGTTTTGGTTTGGGTTTCCACATTAACCAATTTCATTTTGGCTTGCCAAGCATCTTTGAGGTAACTCATAAACCCATTTTCTTATTTTTGCAATTAAAGTGTTTGTGTTTTTGACTCAAAGAAGCTCATTTTCTTTATATTGCTTTGTTTATGATATTGTGATATTGTGTATATGTGGTTGTTTGGTTGTGTGTTGTTTTTTTGGTTTGCATTTAAAGTGTTTGTGTTTTTGACTCAAAGAAGACCAATTTTAATTATTTTACTTTGTTTGTGATATTATGTGTATGTGGTTGCTTTGTTGTGTGTTGTAGAAATTTGGATGCATGCATATCAATATTGTAAATAATTGACTTAGTTATTTGATATGGAAATTAGTTATTTGATATCAAAATTAGTTATTCAAAATACTACTTAGTGTTTATAATTTCAATAGAATGTGAATGTTGTAAATAATTGACTTAGTTATTTGATATGGAAATTAGTTATTTGATTTGGAAATTAGTTATTCAAAATACCATTTGGATGTTGTAAATGGATGATTGAAATTAGTTATTTGATATGGATGCATGTTGAGTTTCAAGTTTATGTTGTGTTTGAACATGTTAAATTGTATATGTGTGGTGAATGAAACTAGCAAAGTAAAATCGAATATGCCTAAATCGAATATGTCGCTGGAGTGGATTATTTTGTGAATTGTGTTGTTGAACGTTTAGGGACTTCTAGTAATATCAAATGTCCTTGTTTAAGTTGTTGTTATGTAAAATCAGTTAATGCAGAGGAGTTGGCAGGACATTTAAAGGGTTACAGAATTGATCAAAGTTACACTTGTTGGACAATGCATGGTGAGGAAAGAGGTGAATCTTCAAATATGGGTAATAGTATTGAGAGATGTGCGCCGGTTGACACCAAAAGACCTACATTTTATGGGGATGAATTTGAAGAGACGGCAAAGGCTGTTGAAGACGGTCTTAATGACTGTCCTCAAATGTTTGAGAAGTTGATAACGGATGCAGAGAGTCCGTTGTATTCGGGTTGTACTGAATTCACAAAATTACTGGCTGTGATAAAGTTGTATAACATGAAAACTTGCCACGGATGGACGGATAAGAGCTTTAAGGAATTACTCACACTATTGAAAGAAATGTTGCCGAAGGATAATGTGCTCCCTTCTCGGACGTATGATGTAAAACAAATGTTAGGGTCCATTGGCTTGAACTATGAGAAGATACACGCCTGTCCCAATGATTGCATTTTATTTCGGAATGAACGTGCATTGTTAAAGTCGTGTCCTAAATGTAATGCATCGCGGTATAAAAAGAAAGAATCTGCTCCAGAAAAGGTGTTGTGGTATTTTCCCATAATTCCTCGATTTAGGCGCATGTACCCTAGTTTAGAAGATGCAAAACACTTGACATGGCATGAGGCAACACTTGACCGTAGTTTAGGGGTAAAAGTGTTGGCAATGCAAAATCTATTAGCAAGAAAGTGTCTCGGTCTGGCCATTCTACACAAATTTCTCAGCCCGCCCCTCCTCCAAAAGTGACTCAACCCTCCCCTCCTCCAAAAGTGACTCAACCCTCCCCTTCTCCAATTGTGTCTCAGTCTCAGCCCTCCGCCTCTTCCATTAATGATTATAAGATAATTGGTTATGCCGAAATGCACGCGGAATTCAGGATGACTGACGCAACCCTGCTTCAATTAGAGGTGGATGACCAAATTTTTGGGAATTTAGGTCAAACACTTACGATCACACGTGAGGATATCAATGATGTATGTAAATAGAAGTGGGCAACCAGTACTTCTATTAGAGCATATGTCAGGTACGTATGTAATTTATTATTTGACATCATAGAATTTTTATTTATTATATAGTTAATTTAATTTGTATATATCTCTAATTATAGGTACTTGTACGAGGACATTTTGGTCCCTTCGAAACAGACACAGATTTGTGTTCTTGTGTCCGGATAATACACACCTGTGTGAAGTGTCCCCAAAGCTGCGTAATTATGAGATGCTTGTGGAACAAAACAAGACAGAGGTTAAAAATTATATCACTCAATGCTTCTGGGAAGCTTAAAGTACAAGCGTTGATACCATGTTTTTGGCACCGTGTCTCTTACGGTGAGAGATTTAATCCATTCTTATATAAAATGCATTTTTTAAATACTAGTCAATTACTTATTCAAAATTTTATTTTGTAGGGAACATTGGATTCTGTTAGCAATAAATCCTAAGAAAGATACGGTGTACTTCATTGATTCATTGCATGGTCATTTCAACAACTACCCCGATTTGATCGAGATATTTAATAGGTGTGTGTATTTCGATCCCTCTGCATATTTCTTAGTTTTACTTATATACGTATGTATTTCGAATAATATAGTTATATGACATTGTGTTCAGTTGTTTGAAAACATATTGGGGATTGGAGCAATCAATGACCAAATGGATACCAATAGATGTAAGTTTGTAAGCAATGTTCTTATATATTTAATTACATTATTTTGTGAAAAAAATGTATTAAATTAAATTTAATAATTAACTAATCTTTTGTTTTGTAGTGTCCAAAACAACCCAATAGCAATGATTGTGAGTATTATGTAATGAAATTTTTGAAGGAAATTATTACCCACAACCAAACGACTATTTCTCGATAGGTATCTACTTAGAATTCTTTTTGATTTTGATATAATAATAGTTAATTCCATTTAACCATTTCAATTCTAATTTTATTTATTTATATAATTTCAATATTTTTCTGATTGTCGGGTGAGGACATACTCTGATGAGCAGCTACTTGAGCTTAGGGGAGAGTGGTGTCGTTATGTCTCCCGTTTTTTTTTTATTTTGGATAGAGTGATATTGTAAGTTGTTAGAGTTTGATTTGGATCCATATAGCTAAGCTAGTTTTGGTTCCTATTGTAAGTTTAGCTAGTTTTGGATACATATGAATTGGATACATTTTGGTTCATGTTTTGGTACATTTTGGTACATATTGGTACATATTGGTGCATTTGTATTAGCTTGTTGTTGTTAACTATATAATGGATTGGATTGTTAGAGTTTGATTTGGATACATATGAATTGTTTGATTTGGATAGTTGCTAGCTGTTTTGGATAGATAATAATGGAACTTAATTGTTAGCTAGTTTGTTTTGGTTCTTGTTGAGTACATATTGATCCATTTGTATTAGCTTGTTGGATACATTTTGGTTCATGTTTTGGTACATTTTGGTACATATTGGTACATATTGGTGCATTTGTATTAGCTTGTTGTTGTTAACTATATAATGGATTGGATTGTATTGGTTGTATATATATATATATGACCAGGAAATATCAAATGTAAAAAGGAAAATAAACAAAAACAGAAAAAAATTAAAAAAAATAAAATTAAACAATGGGCAGCGCTTGCAGGGGAAAGCGCTGCCCATTGTGTAGCGAAATATGGCAATGAGCAGCGCTTTTAAGTGCAAGCGCTGCCCATTGTTTAGCGAAATTTTGGAATGAGCAGCGCTTATGACTTGGAAGCGCTGCCCATGGCTATCAATGAGCAGCGCTTCTTAAACGCTGCCCATTGTTGGAGTGGAATCAGCAGCGCCAAGTTAAGAAGCGCTCAGAAGCGCTGCCCATGGCTAAAAAAAAGCGTTGCCCATCCTTAAATCTGTTGTAGTGAATATGCGAAATCAAGATAGATTAGTAACACACATAAAACAATAGCAGACAAGTAAGTGAAATAAAAGTTTAACAGTACACCTTAAGCGAAAGAAAAGCAACAGTAGCAGTTTCATACATAAAGATCACCAAATATGATAGGGGCGAATGATGGTCCGATAGGGTTTCTTCCCTAGGCGCCGCGGCGGCCTCAATGGCTGGTCTCTCTGCCGAGTTGTTGCAACTCCGGCCACGGAGTCCAGTGGTGCTGAATCACTCCTGGTCTTCGCCCATGTTCCCTGAGAATCGTGTACCTCTGGTTGGTGATTGGAGATCTGGTTTGCGATCTCCAGATCTGTCTCGTTCCTCTTTGGTGGTGGCCGATGCGGTGGCCATTGGCCGATCTGCTCGTCGGGTTCTGCTTCATGATGGGAGATTTGGGCCCCTGTCTTCAGATCTGTCTCGTTCTTCTTTCTAGGTGGCCGTTGGCCGATCTGCTTCGTATCTGTCGCGTGATGCACTTATCTTTCCTGAGGCGACAATGGTTGCCGATCCTTTGCAGACGCCTCCAGCGTCGGTGGTTCTGCCGGCACAAAACTCTCCTCGTGAGGGAACTCTGTTTCCAGAGGCGGCGGTGGGCTCCAGTCATATCCTTGGAGCGACATCAGTAGCACAGCAGCCTGTTGTTGTTGCTCCATCCGTGAGTGGTGGTAAACAGTCTTTCTCTGATGCTTTGAACGGTATCCCTCAAGCCCCTAAATCTTTTGCAGACTTTGACTACAGTAAGCAGCAGAAACCTTGTTTAAAAGGAGATGTTCTTGCAGTTAAGATTTCTGAAGATGAATATCAGGCTAGTATTGCTGAATGCGTCAATCTATTACATGGTAGAATATTTTTGTCTAAAGGAGATAAGCCCTATCAGATTAAAGAATTAAAGGAGAAGTTGTTTAAATTGTGGAAGATTTCTTCTGATTGGTCTCTGGTCTCTCTTGGTAAGGGATTTTTTGAATTCTCTTTTGTATCTAATGAGGACTTTAGGCGTGTTTGGTCGCTTGGATCGCGATCGCTACGGCCGGGTGTTCTGCGCTTGTATGCTTGGAGGCCAGATTTTGACCCTCTCTCTGAAAAGCAAACCAATGCTCAGTGTTGGGTTAGGCTTCACGGTCTTTCCCGGGGATATTGGAGGTCAAAGATTTTGTTTGAGATTAGTGGGAGTCTAGGTGCCCCTATTGCTTTGGATGAAGCCACTAAGAAGAGGACTTTTGGTCATTTTGCTAAAGTTCTTATTGATATTGATTTCTCTGAGAAGCTGCATGATCAATTGTTAGTAGAAAGAGAGGGGTATGCCTTTCCCATCAGGGTGGAATATGAGAGTGTCCCTCTCTTCTACAACTCTTGTAGTTGTATTGGTCACTCAAGCCTCCTCAAAATGATAAAGGGAAGTCATTGGAGAAAGCGGATAAGCCTGACGCAGGCACTGCCATACAAGACAATAGTCTGGTTTTGATATTGGATGACATTGATACCAATTGTTTCAAGGGTCTTGACAACACTGTTATTACACCTGAAGAGATGGCTGGGGGCCATGATCTTGGTGTTGCTCACACCTGCTCCACCAAGTACCCCACGACTAGGTTTGATACTGGTGCTTCTTACGCAGTGGAGACATCCACTTTGGGAAAAAGATGGGCGGATATCGCAGATGAGGAGGTTGTCTCTAACTCGCAAGCAGCTATGTTCTCTCCAAACACCAAAGTTTTGATTGTTCCTGACTCAAAGGTCACGAATCCTGCAGTAAAGGATGATATGGAAATTTTAAGTAGGCTGTGGGGTGAGTCGCCAGATGATGTTGGCGATCCGGTGGTTTCTGACTCAGCGAAGAGGTACTCGGAACCGGTTGTGTCCAAGAAACAGAAGAAGCAGCAAAAAAAGACTGTTGGCTACAATCTTCGGTCTAAATCTAGTTCAATTTCTGTCACTTTCTGAGGTGTTGTTTATTTTCAGCCTTTTTGGCCTGTTTTATTTGGACTGTTGGTCTGCTCTCATCCGCTGATTGGTTTTTGGGTTCCTTTGCCCAGGTTTCCTTTTTGTTGCCTTGTAAGATTTTTCTGGCCTTGGGTTTTGGTTTGGTCCCCCCTTGGTCTTTTTACTTTCTGTAGTCCTTTTTTCTCTTTTTTAATATAATTTAGTTGCTTAAAAAAACCTAGATATAGTAACATGAATTACTCTGTTGAAGAAATTGAAGAGAGAACAGAGAATCAGGCCGAGACAGTGAAACTCGTGAGATGGAATCGTCTCAAGTCCACCGTTCATCACAAACTGCAAATTCGAATCATCAGTATCATACAAAAAAATGAAGGTTTTGGATTCACAGATGTTTGAACATGATATCAATGAATAAGAACAACAATTTATAACAAAATGTTACTGATCTTAAATAACAACACAACATACTTGGTTACATACCTATTTATAGAAGAGATTACGCATGGCAACAGGGGGATCAAAGGCATATTTTGTATCCCTTGTCCCCGTCCTTATCTCTATTACGGCCGGGTTTTTCATTCTCTATCCTTGCCCCAAACGGGGTCGGGTTCCCCGTGGGTACCCGTTTCCGCCACTAATTTATATTTAAAAATAAAAAATTATATTTATGATAATCAATAGAATAAAATCATAATTATTATATGATGATAAAACAAAATTAAAAGTATTAGCATAGACTTTGTATTGAAAATAGATTAAATTTAAAAATGAACAAAATTTATGAAACAAAATGATTGAGTATATATGCATAAAATAAAATAAAATAAATAATTAATGTTTTGTTGAGCGGTTTAGGGGCAGGGGCTGAGCAGGTATCGACATCCCTAAAGTCGTCTCCGCCTCAATCAACGTGGTTTTCCCCGTCAAACTTGGGTCGAGTGGGTACCCGCGAGTTCGGGTTTCATTGCTATGCCTAAAAGAGACTCCTAAAACCTCTTGTAATATCAACAGGTTGTAATATCATATTTTTGGGATATAACCTCTTATATACACTTCTAATTTTTGTGTCCATCACTTAGCTAGGTAGGGAGATCACCAAGCAACCAAAAGGAAGCAAAAAGAAAACCTTCAATTTGATGTTTCGTCGTCTAGCGATCCAAACAGCTTGCCTAGCAACGCAACAGAGAAAACTAGCTAGAAAAGTTTTTGCACAGTTTTGCCTCGCGATGGAGCTTGATCGCCTTGCAGTCTCAAGGAAAAATTTGGCCCATCGCCTCACAATGGACTGTAGTTTTGACAGCATTTAAGCCCAAAAATATGAAAAATTAGGGCATCTCGAAATTGAGGCGAACCAAGGAGTTTGGAGACGACCTTAGGACGTGTCTTGGAGCTCGTGATGGCTAGGATTAACATCCCATTGACCTCCATTGATGATTCAAGCTTGGGAACCAGTTCTTGGAGCATCAATGTCGCTGACTTCTCCTTCTAGTTTGTTTATCACTTTTGTTTTCTTTATTGCTATGTCTAACTACACTTTCCATTGTTGCGAATGAGCAAAGATTGATGGATCTTTTATGTATTTGATTTGAATCCCTTTTAATCGAATTACTCTTATGCATTTATGTTTCAGTCTCTGTTCTTAATGCTTTCTAGGAGTTGATCACTCTTAGGATGATTTACGGTTTGTGATTGTGAATGGAAGTTTGAGTTACAAAGGTTAGAGTTTTGAAATCTTCATATCTCTAATCTAGGAATAGTCATTGATATTTAGAATCATGTGTGAACTCTTATTCGTAATGCTTAGTTTCTAATTAAGGTCACCTAAGAAATTGGGGATTTTGTTAGGAATAAAGGTCTTATTGCCTAAGGGATTTGGATAAGGATAATTAAGAGAATTTGATCATAAGCCATAGGAGGAATTCGTAATACATTCAATTAATTATGCATAAAGGCAAAATCAATTGAGCTCGTTCCCAATGTTTTTAAATCAAAGATTTTATTGCTTTATTATTTTAATTACTTGTCAACAATCCAAATTAATCCTTGTTCAATTTAGTAACTAATCCGTTAAATTGATAATTAACCGCAATCCTTGAGTTCAACACTCGGTCTTACCATTTTAATATTACTTGTAATGATTCGGTACACTTGCCGAAATCCTAACAACACTTTCTTGAAAGACTATGAAATTGTACATAAGGAGTTCGACTTTATTAGGGTTTTTATGGAAGTCGTACATAACATGTGCAACTTCACTTATCTCATGCAAAGTCATATATATGACATGTATAACTTCACTTTTTTCTTAAAAAGTTATATATGACATGTGCGACTTCAGCCAAAGTCTTAATTCTCATGTACGACTTTAATATTCTAGAGAAAAGTATATAAAATAAGCAAAGTCATACATAGCATGTACGACTTCACTTTTTTCCCTTACGGCGTACATATCATGTAAGTCTTAGCCCAAATGGATCGCTGTTTTTTTTAACCCCCATTATACCCCATACCCCTTTTTTACCCTAAATCCCCAAAAGACCCTTAAGTTTTCGTTAAAAAAAATATTTTTTAAAAATTTCCGGAAATACACATATTTCCGGAAAGAAAAATTCTGGGTTTTCCGGAAATATCTCAAAAAGAGGTATTTCCGGAAAGTTTGAAAAAATGGTTACCGGATTTATCTCTCACACATGTATTTCCGGAATGGTTATTGTTGATAAATATTTGCGGGGTTTCCGGAAATACTTCATTTTACTGTATTTCCGGAACACATTTCTCAAATTGACCAAACTACCAAATTTTACCCCTGACTCCTCAAACAAATTTTCGAATTTACCTCTTAACACATAATTTCAGAACTCATTTTTTGATTTTTTCCGGATTTACCTATCAAAACATACTTTCGGAAGTTTTTTTAAAAAAATTGACTTTTACCTACGGACAAAAACCGTCACTAAAAGTGGTCAATTAAATTAAAACACTTCACTTTCTACTTTACCTTCATTTCAACATAAGAGGTTCCTACACTATGGCACCAATGAACTATACACCGTGTTTGCACTTCTTTAATGGCTTTTAAACCTCAAAAGAATGAGTCAAAGCATGTTTGATGTTTTGCAAATTGACATAACCGTTGAAGGAAATGGTTGGGACTACATATTCATTAGAAAGAATTGTTCTTGTGTAGCTGGTATCAAGAAAATATGTGTCTAACACTACTTTAACTGTCAAATCAAATGAAGGGTCTGTGGTTGATTTGGGGATAGATGTTTATGATGGTCTTGTTTTGCTTCCTAACACTACAAGGAAGGCAAGTAATGGTGTTGTTGTGTCTTTGAGATTGATTTGTGGTTTCTCTAGTGATTTTTACCCACGGACAGAGACCGTCACTACAAAGGGTTTGACAAAATGCTCACATTTAGTGACAGTTTCTGTTCGTAGGTAAAAATCAATTTTTTCAAAAACTTCCCAAATCCGGAAATACCTTTCGGAAAATAATTCCGGAATGTATTTTTAGTTCCGGAAATACCTTTTGGAAGATAAATCTGGAATGTATTTTTTTAATAAATCCGCAAATACTCCGGAATGTATTTTTAGTTTCGGAAATACCTTTTGGAAGATAAATCCGGAAATACCTTTTATTTAAAGGAGTACAAAGGCTTCAACCCGTACAATTAAAAAAATTTGGGGAAGCAGTAAAACCTCGCTAGGCTGGGCCAAAACCCATTTGGAAGTAAAACGTAAGGAGGTAAAAGGGATTTTTTTTTGTACCCCCATCATATCACCATATACCCCCACATAATTTGATAAACCGAAAATTCCTCTGCCAAACTAAAACTCGCTCGGATTTACCCCCACTCAAGGTAAATCCGCTTTGTTATTTTCCAAAGCGGATTTATCTACCCAATAGGTAAATTTGACTTTTAAATAACAAAGCGAATTTACCTTATGTGGGGGTACATCCGCTTTTAAAATTAACAAAAGTGGATTTACCTAATGTGGGGGTAAATCCGATTTTCTTTTTTTTTTAGGGAAATCGGATTTATCTTTTTTTTAGATAAATCCGCTTTGTTATTTTTCCAAAGCAGATTTATCTACCCAATAGGTAAATCCGACTTTTAAATAACAAAGCGGATTTACCTTATGTGGGGGTACATCCGCTCTTTTAAAATTAACAACAGCGGATTTACCTAATGTGGGGGTAAATCTGATTTTGAAATTAAAATTAAAATTAATTTTTTTTAGAAATATAAAATAGATATGAATATCGGTCATCTTTTGGTTCTGTTTAGTGTATTGTTCGTTAACATGTGACGATGTTGTACGTCGGGTGAATAATTTAAGCTAAAAAATCGGTTTGCGAACAACCTACTCAGATTGTAATGAAACTACAGCCATTAAATTCGAAAAAAATCAGGGATCAAGACTCCTCAAAAAGAGACTTCTTTCAGGACAGGGGAGCTCAAAATCCCAAATTCCATCGTTTACTATATTTTATTAACTTTTTTAATTTTTAATAATCTCCAAAAAAATCTAAAAAAAATTGCATAACCTTATTTTGGTTTTATTAGATTTATAGTGGTGTTTTTATAATTTTTAAATTAGTTTTGACTCTTTAACGGATTTTTACTAGTATTTTTATAATATTTTTAAAAAAATTAAATAAAAAATAGGTATTTTTAATACAAAAGCGGATTTAACCCCCACCTAAGGTAAATCCACTTTTAAAATTAACAAAAACAGATTTACCTTAGGTGGGGGTAAATCCGATTTTTTTAAGGGAAATCGGATTTACCTACTATAAGATAAATTCGATTTTGGGAAAAAACCAAAATCGGATTTATCTTTTAGTAGGAAAATCCAAGCGAATTTTTTAAGTGAGGAGTATTTTCGGGTTTCACTTTTATGTGGGGGTATGAGGTGATATGATGGGGGTAAAAAAAAATCCCGAGGTAAAATAGACTAAATAGTACCCCAATTAAGACATCAATAATGATTTTAGACATACAATTAAACCAATCTGAAAAAGATAACCCACTGTTTTTCCCTTCCTAACTATGAACCACCACCCCTTGAATATGTTTAACAAACCAAATAAATGACTTTGCATGAGATAACCCCTTGTTCCTTACGGTCCAAATTCCCCAGAACATCATGATCACGATCTCCTTGGTTCTCAATGGGCGACATGGCTACTTCAGAAATAACTAACGTACTCCTATATTAAGTTTGACAATTACTCATTCCCGTACGTGGAAATGAGTTCATAATGATTTTCCAAAAATTCTCTTGTCCTAAGAGTTCAATTAACGAAATAATCTCAGCTTATAGATTCTTAGAGGCGCATACTCACACATACTTGCATAGTGATTCTTTGTCTTTCTTACCCTCACCATGCATTCCATCCAATCCAACCATAAATGGTAAGACACACCAAACGACGGAAAATTTGTATCCCAAAATACTTTGTGGACAACAATTATCGATTCCACAAGAAATATTCTTGTTCATAAAAGACATAAAATGTTTTTTTTTTACCTTATTATTGGTGTTTAGTATTCACCGACTTTGTCGATGACTAGTCTATGTCACCGAACCTTATTATTGGTGTCTAGTATAGTATCCACCGACTTTACAAATAAAACTATATGACTAGAAAAATTATTTCACAATAGATACTCACTAAGTTGTTTTTAAAAAGGTAATTTTATATTTAATTGAATTTAATTTAGAATACTAAAATTGCTTTTTTAAATTGTAAACCATTTATTCATAATTCCTAATATATATAAAAGATTAAAAAATAATGTTATTTTTTATAAAAAATGAATATAAAAAATATAAAACTTTGTACTCACTAATTACTAGTGTTTTTTTCAAAGAGAAAGTACTAGTATTAATTTTACATTCAATTAAAAAAGAGTTTTGCGTTATCTTAATAAAAATTGCTAAAACATTATAAAAAGTAATATATATGCAAAACGCAAGCCAGCTAGGATTGAACACGGTAGCACGCAATTGCAGAGACTAATCCCTCGAGTTGGGTAGGATCACAACGGACGACAAAATTCTCTCTCAAGAAATTTAACACTGATGTGCCATAAAACCAATTGAATAAGAATTATAAATTGTTTCCTTTTCTGGTTATCATGTCATTGGTGTGTAGTTTTCACCGGCTTTGTCAGTGACTAATCTACGCCGGGGAACCTGGCTGGCCTCAAGTTTCCGGCTTTGCCGGCCCGTGTGTTTCTCCCCTCCCAACAGAGTTTTTGCCACACCCAAGATTCGAACCCAAGACCTTCGGGTGGGATCTAAGTCCAGTTACCACTCGGACCAACCCTTGTTGGTTTGTATCTATGGGTGCATCTAACATGGATCTCTTAAAAAAATTTAAAGATGGGCCTTTACCATTTTTAGCAAAAAATGATTTTATAATAATAATAAAAATAATATTTTATTAAAACTTATTTAAAATAGGAGGGTCCATCGTTGGACCAGGTCCATACTAGACAACCCCTCTATCTATTTCATATTTATTTTTAACATTCACATATATACATAACCTATATCACTTAATTTCGAATTTTTTTTAGAGGCCATGGACCTACCCACCTCCACTAAGATCTGCCCTCTGGCTCCACGTGTCAATATTATCGTATGGGATGATGTATGGCACATCATCATTCCCACTTAATAGGGACGAAAAATAAAACAAATATATTTGTAGGGATGATAAACAGAAAATTCTATATTTATATTGGCCAAAATAAAAAAATTAAAAAAATTATTTTTAGGTTTCAACTTTAACCATTGCATTCATAAGTCTATCATCGCTCTTAAACAATGAAATTTGTGTCTATTTTCTTCTTTGGAAAGTTTTATATTGTTGTTATTCCTTTTTCTAAGTTCATCTATTTTTTTAACAAAATTTTAGGGTGAGGGGATGTCGTCCCAGTCCAAGGTAGGGAAGACTTCCGGGCTCTTTGAACACTTATGAAGGTTTACATTTACCTCACCCAAATGAACTAGTAGAGATTTGAACCCGAGACCTCCCGAATACAAATCCCGCCACATGATACAACATGTTAGTGCCACGTGATACCACCAACCAACAAGATATTGACATGTGGCACTGATGTAATTTTTATTTGCCACGTCGTCTTTTTTCGAAGAAGGATTAACAACAGTGACGAAAACAAAAACATTTTGATTTTCAGGAAGGTAATCCAATTTTTTTTAGAAGAACTAAATTGGATGAAAGGCAAATAATTTTGTCTTTTGCTTCTTACAACATGCATGTTTCTGTCTTAAAAAACAACTTGAGGTGGTAACTACTCTTTCTATATATTCGGTGTCTTGTGTTTCTCACTTTTTGTGCCTCTCTCTCTCTCTCTCTCTCTCTCTCTCTCTCTCTCAAAGACATATTACTTAGCTAGGATATAATGGAGAATCCATCAGAGAACAACATGGCAATTTCTCTCAATATTCCTGCAGCTCATGCTAAAGAGCGGTTACCTACTGTTGGCAACTTTTCTAGAGAAGAAGAAGACAATATTGACGAGAACAATAGACTTGCTATCACCCAATGCGCTAGTGGTGAAACACGTGACAATTTGGTTGCAGTAATTACTCGCTATGTCGAGACTCTAAACAACTACAACATGCGCAACTTAGGTAGCCAGTCTTCTATCTTTTGTTCTTAATACAATTTTAATTCCAAAAATTTATATCGATATATAACTTGCAATACACTAATGACTTCTCTTATGATTATTATTGAAGGGTACCCCACTAATCAGGACTTCAACTATGAGGCATTAGCACCATTACTTGATTTTCACCTGAACAATGCGGGTGATCCATTTCTAGGCAGCAGCTTCTCTCTAAATTCAACATCATTTGAAGTTGCTGTGCTTGATTGGTTTGCAAATTTGTGGGAGATTGACAATAAAGAATACTGGGGATATGTCACAACCGGTGGAACCGAAGGCAATCTTCATGGGATTTTAGTTGGGTTAGTAATTGTATTTCTCAAACTTTATGATATTATTATTACAAACATAAACACTGATCATTTATTTATTTATTTTATATATATAGGAGAGAACAACTTCCAGATGGGATTCTCTATACGTCACAAGATTCTCATTATTCAATATTCAAAATAGCAAGGATGTATAAAATGGAATGTGTGAAGGTTGGTACTCTAGCATCGGGTGAGATTGACTGTAATGATCTAAGGACCTCCCTTCTAGCTCACAAGGACAAGCCAGCCATTATCAACTTAAACATAGGTTTCTTCTTGTCTTTGATAACTATATTAATTAATACACAATAGTTGGTTAACAAGCTTATGTACATATACATCTATTATGTAATGGAGAACTATTTTAAATCAAACTATGTATTCTCGTGAATTACATTTGGCGAGTTCTTCTTGCAGGGACAACTATGAAAGGAGGCATCGATGATCTTGATCTTGTACTACAAACACTGGATAAATGTGGCTTTACTCATGATCGATTCTACATTCACTGTGATGGAGCTTTGTTTGGAATGATGTTGCCTTTTGTTAAACAGGTGAGTTAAACTTATTTACATTAATTAAACATAACATACTAATAAAAGCATTAGTTTGAAGTGTGCTTAGGAATGGGAGACTGAAACTCCAGCAGAATATGATAACTTAATCCTGTGACTTATCTTATCATGTCTCTCTTGAGTTTGAACTGGGTCAGAAATTAGTAGAATAAAATAAGAAAATAATTTATTCATTTACCCTTCTAAATAAAAATCTATTAAAAACAAGGGTGCTTCTAGGGTGAGAGAGCAAATCAAAGCCCTCACCTGTGAAAAATTGATTGTAGGATATTGTGTAAAATACTATGAGTGGTTAAGATTGAATCAATTAGTATTAAATCACAACCGTTGATGAATTTTTATACTACATCCTACTGTTATATTTAATGGTTCACCTTTGTGAGGGATTTGATTTGCTCCCTCACCCTAGAAGCACAATAAAAACAAAAACAAAAATAAAATTTGATGTTAAATTAAAAATTTGAGCACTTAATTTAGAAAATAAAGTATGATATTATGATTAGGGTAATTTTATCATAAGAAATAAAGTTATTATTAAAAATATAAAAATATAAAGTTAATTTAATTTTTTAACAAATAAAAGATAGTTGTCACAGTGATTTTGTCATTCACATTTAAATATCATATAATTATTTATTAACTTATCTAAAATAAATAATATTCTATCAATATATATATATATATATATATATATATATATATATATATATATATATATATATATATATATATATATAGACTCACACACACAATAAAATAACATACGTTATCTTTTACATAAAAAAGGAACAACATATGTGTCACTATTATATCTTATCTATGTCCTATTTTATATCATATATCATGTCTCTAGCTATCATATACCGACGATCAAACAATCCCTAAAAAACCTCAATTTTTTTTCACAAACTTGTTTGAATGGTGAATATTTAAATTTACAATACAATACTCATTTTTTTATTGGAAAATTAACAAAAAAACTAAAGTTAGGATCATTATTTTTAAAAGTTTTGTAGAATGCTTAAGTTTTTGATATTATTTTTGTTTAAGAATGCATACGTATAAACCTATATGTACCTATTTATCTATCATGATTATTCAATTGAAGGATTCTAATGATTTGATCGAAAGTATTGTTTTGGTGATTGGATAGGCACCTAAGATTACCTTCAAGAAGCCCATTGGAAGTGTAGCTATTTCTGGTCATAAATTCTTAGGATGCCCGATTCCATGTGGTGTTGTGATAACTCGTTTAGAACACATCAATACAATATCTAGAGACGTTGAAATCATTGCTTCAAGGGATGCTACAATAATGGGCAGCCGTAGCGGGCATGCTCCAATCTTCCTATGGTATGCTCTCAAAAATAAGGGTTTAATGGAACTTAAGAATGAAGTTCTTAAATGCATAGCAAGTGCACGTTACTTGTTTGAAAAACTTCGTAATGGTGGCATTGGTGCAATGTTAAACAAGTTTAGCAACATAGTTGTCTTTAAGAAGCCCCTTGATGATGACTTTACCCGTAGGTGGAATTTGGCATGCAACGGAAATATTGCACATGTGGTAGTGATGCAACATGTTACCATTGAAATGTTGGACACATTTGTTTGTGAATTTCTCCAAAAGCGGTCTGTTTGGTTCAAAGATGAACAGTACTAGCCAATATGCATTGCCGAAGAAGTTGGTTCTAGAAATTGTGCTTGTTCAACGCACAATATATCACGATTGAGAAATTTATAAATATGTGGTGTTAATCAAATAATTGATTCGATTAAAAGAAGTAGGGGGCCTAGGAATTATTGAAGTTGTAATTCAAATAAGTGTTGCGACATAGTGACATGGCATAGTGTTGTCATGACATATAGGAGTGTGCATTAATTTGCAAGTTAATTTTAATAATGATATTAGTTTTTGTTAAGTGCAGTTAGGAGTTAGTTACTGTTGTAACAGTTTTTGGTGCTTTTGTAGTAGAGTCTAAATTCAGAAAATGAGGTGTAACTGAATTAGATCTCAATCAATAATATAATTAGTTACTCAATCTCTCATTTTCTCTCATTCATCTCTCTAATTTTCTTGAGTTTCAATGCTAAATTGTGAAATGTTCTAACAAATTGGTATCCAGAGCTTCTTCAATCCCGAGAGAGAACCTTTTGTTGTGTGCAATTCCTCACTGAATCCATGACAAACAACAGAAAATGAGGTGTAACTTAATTAGGACTGTAAATCACTCTTCTACATCTTACAGATGCTCAGTGCAATGCTCAAAGAGATCACTAGAAGGTCTGTAAATCACTCTTCTACATTCATCAATTTTGTAGATGCAAGTATATTACCTTTTGTAAATAAAGCTAACCATAGTTAGATTAGCTAGTTATTATTTAACTACACTTAGTGTAACTAATTCTGTTATTAGCTAAGTTAATTCAGATTAGGTATATAACCAATTCTGTAACTATTTCCATACTTGAGATGAATAATATCATTTTTACATTCTTTTCTTCTCTGTGCTGCTATGGCTGCAACATGGTAACAGATTGAAACATTCATCTCCTCCTTCGATTCACGTTTCCCTCATCAATTCGCCTCTTGATCTTCTGCGAACTGTTTCTCTTGTTCTTCTGCGAACTGCTTCTTCATTGGCGGTGTTTTGATTATCTTTTCTCTTTTGATTATCAGATTGATTACAAATCTCAATGAGTTCCTCTGTGACCCCTCACATTAATCTCTCGGTGTTTTGATTATCTTTCTTTTGCTCTTAGCACAAACCCCGGTACTGCAAGCCTTATACCACGGGAAATACACCCGACAAAAGCCTTCGCTCAGTCAACTTAAGTGAGCCTAGGTTCTGGGTTCATGACTTCCCTCCCCTAGTGTGCTTTTTAACCGGGGAGCATCATCCAATGTGTTTTATGTTTACTTAGACACTTGTGTCCATTAATTGGCCTTGGTCGTCTTCTCACTCGATAAAAAATATATATAAGTACTCGGTTTGTTTATAAACCATAACTTAACTTGTCATTAGATGCATCATAATAATACTCAATGGACTATGTTCAATTAATATTCATTAGGAAGGGTTAAGAAATGGAATGGAAAAGATTGGAGCGAAAAAGAATAGCGTTTGAGGTATTTAAGACAAATCCACAATCTGGGAATAGAATCACAGTCCTATGAATCGATTCACGGAATGGGAACAGATCCACAGTCTTGGGAATCGATTCACAGAGTTGGAACAGATTCCCAGCCTGTGTAGTAAACCAAAAAATCTGTTTTCGTGTAATTTTTGCTATTCCTTTGTTCCGATACTTATCCCATTTCGTTCCTAACTCAACTACAGTTCATAGCAACATCAGGGCATGTTCAATCAACTAATTTATGCAACCAAACATACCATCAAAATCATCAAACCAGTTACATTAAACTCATTTATGTTACAACTCATGTCAAAACACAATTTCAGCAGAATACAAGCTTCCCAATGAACTTTATTGCAACTTCAACAACTCAAATTGGACATGCAATTACTGATCTTATGAACTAACAACAAACAACGGCTAAAATACCAAACAACCATAAAACGTAGTGAAGAACTCACCTCAGGTGTTGAAATCTATACAAATGCAAGCAAAAATCGAAATTTGAAGCATCAACAAGCTCCTAGGCACACGTCAATCTTGAACTCAACTCTCAAGTCCTCTCCTTTGGATGCTCTAACCACAATGTAGCCCTCACAATGTAGTCCTCTCCTAGAGCTCCCTTTGCTCCTATGAACACCACTAGCTGCCCCTAACACCCAAACTCGAATTCAAACCCTAGGTTCACTCCTTGATGCCTTCAATCAACAATGTAGGGTCTAAAGTAGCTTAATCATGCCCCAAAATCAACATGCAAGCCAGAATTCCACTCAATCTACTTCACTCTCCTCATTTTTACAAATTAAACGGGTAAAATGGTGGAGAAGGGGATGAACTAGTTGGGTGGTTGTGGTTTCAACCTTCAAGTGGAATGATGGTGGGTGATTGTTCAGATGGTGTAAATGCAGATGGGATGAAGAAGAGGTGAGAAGTTTTCTGGTGGGGGTGTTCTTTTCTCCTTCTCTTCGCACTCCTTCTCTCTTTCTTTCAACACTCTTTGTTTTTCTCTTCTTTTCTTTTGGTTGTGTGTGTGTGTTTGAGTTTGAAAGTGTGGGAGTGAGGATATCAGCTGAATGTAAATTTGAGAGGGAGTGTTTTACTAAAAAAAGTTTAGTCACTATTTTTATAATTTACTCAATCTACTAAAATTAATCATTTTTTACAACGGTAAAATTAATCATTTTAACCACTGTCCATTGTCAAAAAAAGATGTACCTCTAACAAAAGTTTAAAATTAATTTTTTTCAAAAAATTATATTATTAAATTAATATTATACTCACACTACTAGAAATTCGTTAGTTAGCGACTGAACTTAACCACTAAGAATTGTAAAAAAAAACTTTAACCACTACCAAAAATTACAAAATAACTTTTTATAATTAAATGAATATGATTAAATTAATATTAAATTATATAGAAAAAAATAAGTCATAATACGTGACAACGCGAGCGGCAACGAAAGACTGACAATGGGATCGACAACGAGAGCGGCAACAGGAACGGGAGTGGGAACGAAAGAGGCAACAAGGGGTGCATATTTTACCTTAAATCTCATTTTCTTTTTTCTTCATTTTTACTCCATCTAAATATTATTATTTACTCTAATCTCTCTATTAAAACTATTAAAATGAGTCAATTTAACCACTAAGAATTGTAAAAAAAATATTTAACCACTACCAAATATTACAAAATAACTTACTTATAAATAAACGAATATGATTTAATTAATATTAAATCATATAGAAAAATATGAGTTAACATGTGGCAACAGGAGCGACAACGAGAGACTGTCACTGAGATCGGCAACTAGAGCGGCAATTGGGAGTGGCAACGGGAGTGCCAACGGGAGTGGCAAGGAGAGAGGTAACGAGAGCGCCAACGAGAGTGCCAACGGGAGGGCCAACGAGAGTGCTAACGGGAGGGCCAACGGGAATGCATATTTTACCTAAAATCACATTTTCATTTTTCTTCATTTTTACTCCATTATTAACATTATATAGCCTTTTAACAAGTTATTCCCTTTTTTTATTACATTTTGCAACTTTCAACGTATTTATAATTTCATCGCAAATTATAACAAATACAGTATCACCCACGGGTAAAATACTAATAGCCAAGTAAAAAATGGTGGTGCACAATATTATAGAAAATAAATGTCGGTCGCCATCTGTAACCCCTCGATATGTCTAACGTGTAGATATACCACAGTGCACAATATTAGCAATAATCAGAGGACACAATTCCTGCTTAAGTATTGAACGTATAAAATTTTTCCAAATTAAAACATAATATTTCGGACTAAGCCGTCTTAATTCCATACACGAATCCAAGATCCAAAAAGGAATACAACACCGTGTTCACTACTTAATAAACAGAATTCATAAGGGTTTATACAACTCATAGCAACTACAAGTTATATAACCCGTTTTGATGAATTCGAAGTTAGACATCCGACGTTATAATCACTATACAGTTCTTGACATATATATCTATATTATTGATCTATAACCCGTTTTGATGAATTCGAAGTTAGACATCCGGCGTTATAATCATAGCGTCGAGAAGGATCCACGATCCGGTTTGTTATGCCAAAAACATTATCTCACATGCGGTCTAAGTTTCCGGTTTTCGGTTCAATTAACCTTCAAGTCCTCTTTTCCAAAAACTCAAGTTGATCATGCTTAAAACGGAGTTTTTATTAGGTTAATTATGTCACAAATAATCGGGAAGGAGACTAGAAGTGGTTTGGAATCAATCGGAGCGACGAAACGAGTAATCAGAAGCCGATAACAGAACCCCACGCACGGTCCGTGCCCAGGGGCGCACGACCCGTGCGTGATGCACCTAAAACCATCCAGTCAATCCGAAGGGAGCGCGCGGTCCGTGCCCAGGGGCGCACGATCCGTGCGTCCTGTATTAATTCACAATTGTGCCAAACCGAAGCAGGCGCACGGTCCGTGCCCAGGGGCGCACGGTCCGTGCCCAGGGGCGCACGATCCTTGCGTCATGTTCTGTTACAGAACTTGCACAGATTTTACCGATTCGTTTCTCCGATCGTTCCCAATTTGATTCCTAATCTCAATCCCACCTGAAATACAGAAAATCCAGGCAATTCCAGACTATATATCCAGTTCATAAATTATATGACATAAATATAGATTCTATGGGAAAGACCGTAAAACGCAATAGTTTTAATAAAACGGTTTTCGGTTCTTAAACATTTCGAAATCATTATTTTGTCTTAGGACTGAAAACAACATAATTTCATAAAGCAATATTCCCTAATCGTGAGTAGAACTCACCGTGATATCGATTCCACTAGAAGCTTCAATCGAACCGTGAAAAGATCGATATACGAGGTACACGATCGAGAACCGAAAGGCACCAACAGAGACACTCACAGCAGCTACTGAACTTGGTTGAAGTACTGAAACAGCAACCCACTCCACCCGACTTCTCCCCAATTCAAAATGTAAGGTACAGCTCCTCTTGAACAACGAAAACTGAACATGCAAGGCAAACCGAATTCAGAATTCTATCGTCTTCAACATTGAAGATGAAATCGAATTTGGGCGGTTGAAGGAAGTCAGAAACTGAATTGGCATTTCAGAATACAATTGCGAAATTGATGAGGAAATTTCAGAGGGTTATTTACATGCACTAATTTCAGATAATCAAGAACATGCAGCACTTGTAACACAGATTTCTTCCACTTTCATCATTTGGGCTTCAAAGCTGAAAATAGGATTGAGAGATAGGGTGAGAATTTGAGCTTGAGAGTGGTACCAATGGCTTCAGAATCGAAATTGGAGCAAGAATGTTAAGGGAGAACTTACATGCAAGAAGGAAATCTGAGCTTCCCTCCTCTTCTCCTCCACTCGCGCCCTCTCTCCCTCTCTATTCTTCAGCCTTTCTAATTCTTAAATTTGATGGAATGGCAAAGTGTGGCTGAAGGTTCAGATTAGAGGGTATATATACTGAGGGTGTGAAATTCCAATTTCGCCCTTCATCTTAAGTACTTAAATTAATCATGACTAAGCCATAATTAATCATAGAATAGTATTTATTTGACAATCTCCTCGACTATAAATCCCTGAGACACGACCAATTATTTCCACAAATAATTAATCGGTCCTAGGCATCTTAGTACGAGTCTTTAAAAATTCGGGATGTTACAATCTCCCCAACTTTTAAAAATTTTGTCCTCAAAATTGACAAGACGTACCTCAATGGAAGAGATATGGATATCGAATCCGCATGTCATCTTCCAGCTCCCAGTTAGCCTCCTCGATTGAGAATCCATCCCAGACCACTTTGACAATAGGAATAGTCCTTGACCGTAGCGTCTTCTCGCCACGCTCTAAGATATGGCTAGGATAAGGTTGAAACGACAAGTCCGGTCGCAGGTCAATCGTATCAACACTCAACGGTTGATGTAGATCGGGAACATACTTCCTCAACTGAGACACGTGGAACACATCATGGAGATTTGATAGGGCCGGAGACAATGCGAGGCGATAGGCAACTGGCCCAATCCGTTCGATGATTTGGAATGGTCCAACATACCGAGGACTGAGCTTCTTCGCTCGCAAGGCTCTTCCCGTGCCTATGGTTGGAGAAACTTTCAAGAAGACATGATCACCAACCTCAAATTCCAACGGTCTCCTTCGGTTGTCAGTATAGCTCTTTTGCCGACTCTGAGCAACCTTCATCCTTTCTCGGATTAACTTGATCTTCTCAGTAGTCTCACGAACCATATCGGGTCCCAAAAACTTATCTTCACCAATCTCCCACCAACACAACGGAGTTCTACACTTCCTACCATAAAGTGCTTCAAACGGTGTCATTCCAATGCTGGAGTGGTAACTGTTGTTGTAGGAGAATTCTACTAATGGAAGATGGTCCTCCTATTTTCTCTCGCTATCGAGCACACAAGCCCGAAGCATGTCCTCCAGAGTCTGAATAGTCCTCTCCGTCTGACCGTCAGCCTGAGGATGATAAGCAGTGCTAACCAGCACTCTAGTCCCCAAAGCTTCATTCAATGCTCTCCAGAATCTGGAAGTAAACTTGGGGTCTCGGTCTGACACGATACTCGTTGGAACTCCATGCAGTCTGATAATGTTCTTCACATATTCATCTGCTAACTTGGAAACTTTATAAGTCGAACGTACGGGAATAAAGTGAGCGGATTTAGTCAATCGGTCCACTATTACCCAAATAGAATCATTGCCGGCCTGTCACCTCGGCAAAACCCATAACGAAGTCCATGGAGATATCTTCCCATTTCCAAACTGGCACATCTAGCGGTTGTAACTGACCGCCCGGTCTCTGGTGTTCCGCCTTAACCTTCTGACAAGTTAAGCACCGAGAAACGAATTCTGCAACCTCTGCCTTCATCCCAGGCCACCAATACATTAACTTCAAGTCTCGGTACATCTTGGTGGATCCCGGATGTACAGAGTACTGACTCCTATGAGCTTCTTCCAATACTTGCCTCTTGATATCATCATCATCGGGAACACAAATCCTCCCATTACAGCAAATCATGCCATCACTATCTTCCGTAAAATCTGGCGATCCTCTCTGAGACTATAAATTCATATCAGCTCCTTGAGCTACATGGATTTGTTCCCTTAAACACACTGGCTATCCGTATATGCCGCAACACCATGCGGTCCCTCTTTCTTGCTACCTTGAGCTTCAAGTCTCTGAACGATTCTAACAAAGCCATCTCTTGAATCATTAACCTAGCCGCGTGGATAGACTTCCTGCTTAGAGCATCTGCTACCACATTGGCTTTCCCAGGGTGATATTTCAATTCGAAGTCGTTGTCCTTCAAAAATTCAGTCCATCTTCGTTGCCTATTATTCAACTCCTTCTGGTCAAACAGATACTTCAAGCTCTTGTGATCACTAAAAACTTCGAAACGAGAACCGTAAAGGTAATGCCTCCAAATTTTCAGTGCAAATACAATAGCCGCCAACTCCAAATCATGAGTTGGGTAATTCCGCTCATGAGTCTTCAGTTGTCTAGATGCGTAGGCCACCACATGTTGATTCTGCATGAGAACACATCCTAAACCCTTCCTAGATGCATCACTGTAAATTTGAAACCCCAATGATGGATCTGGAAGAATTAGGATCGGAGCAGAAGTTAACTTTTCTTTCAATCTAAGGAAACATTCTTCACAATCGGCATCCCAAGTAAACGGTTGACCTTTGCGAGTCAATCGAGTAAGCGGAAGTACCAATTGTGAGAAACCTTCAATGAATCTTCTATAGTAACCAGCTAAACCCAGAAAGCTTTTGATCTCAATCACTGACGTCGGTCGTTCCCAATTCAACACTGCTTCCACCTTGCTAGGATCAACTGCAACCCCTTCCTGGGAAATCACGTGACCCAAGAACTTCACTTCGGACATCCAGAAGTCGCATTTCGACGGTTTAGCATAGAGTTTCTTTTCTCGGAGTACTCCTAGGACAAAGCGGAGATGCTGAGCATGCTCCTCAACTTACCTTGAGTAAACCAAGATATCATCAATAAAGACGACCACAAACTGATCTAGGTAGGAATGGAATACTCTATTCATATAATCCATGAATACGGCTGGAGCATTAGTCAATTCGAAGGGCATCACCACAAACTCGTAGTGTCCGTACCTCGTACGAAAAGCAGTCTTCGGAATGTCTAAGGCCCTTACCCTGATTTGATGGTACCCGGACCTTAGATCAATCTTGGAGAAAAATTTAGCACCTCGGAGTTGGTCAAGTAGATTATCTATCCTTGGTAATGGATACTTGTTCTTGATAGTGATTTTATTCAGCTGACGGTAGTGTATGCACAATCTCATGCTTCCGTCCTTCTTCTTGACTAGCAATACCGGAGCACCCCATGGAGAAGCACTCGGTCGAATAAACTTCTTGGAAATTAATTCCTCAAGTTGGGACTTCAATTCCTTCAGTTCGAGAGGAGACATCCTATAAGGTGCTATGGATATTGGCCCTGCACCAGGCGCCAAATCTATAGAGAATTCTATCTCTCGTTCTGGAGGCAAAGAGGAAACTTCCTCTGGAAAAACATCTAAGAATTCATTAACAACTTGAATAGATGATAAATCCAAATCAGCTTCAGTTGATGCAGACAAAATAACAACAAAAGCTTCTGCACCTTGAAATAGAGAATGGCTGGCTGAAGCAAACGAAATAACACCATCATCTGCAAGTAGTGAATGTTCCGCTACTTCAGAAGGAAAATTAGTTGCACGATTGAAACAGTCAATAGTAATGTGATTGGAAGTCATCCAATTCATTCCCAAAACTATCTCCATCCCCCTCATAGGCAAACAGATAAAATCAACAATAAAATCCCTGCTTCCTATCGTGAGCAGACAGTTAAGGCATAATGATTGGGTTCACACACGACCCTTTGCAGCAGTAAGGATAGTTATTGGCTCGGATATAGGAGATACTATTTGTAATATCCCCAATCTTCGCTAATTAAATTAATTGGCGTGAATTAATATTGAGTGAAAATTATTGTCTTGATTGAAAATAAATGGAATTGGATTGGCAATTTGTTTAATTGATGAGTATGTGAAATGAAGTGCTTAATTGAATTGATTGCATCACATTAGATTAATTAGGAGTGAAGGAGTCATAGGGTATGAAATATTTAAGTGAAGGTCATTGTTGTCTTTTTACACTACCCTTTAAATACCCCCCTTCCAGCTGAACCAAGGGAAACATTTCATTTACTAAGTTCAAAAGAGAAACAGCAAGCTGAAGAGAGGGAAGAGTTAGGGAGGTTGAGAGGGAGAGCTTGGAGAGATGAGAGTACCATTCTTTCAAACCTCCATGCATGTTAGAAGTCTCACCACCATTCTTTCACATTTTCTCTCCTCTTTCCACTGATGCCTCTTTCACACACAGGCTCATCCCTGATCATCTCACTTCACAGCCATGCAATTTCGAGTTTGAGGGAGAAGAAGGGTTCAACAGAAAATTCTGGGTAAAACCCGTTTTACCTACCTTCGGTAATTTCGTCGTATCTCCCTGAGCACGACTCCGATCATCGTGATTCTTGTCCCTCTGGAAACTAGACACAAAGCTCTTCATTTTGGGCACAAGAACCGCATGATTTCATTGAGAAATGAGAGATATCACACTCACAACTTTCGGATTAAGAATCAGCCACTGTTCCGAAGCAGTCCTCTTGTTTCGTTAATATCTCCCAAACCACTGGTTGCATGTAAGTGAATCTTTCTCCATCAGAGAGTAGAGAAAATTCCCTTCACCGTAGACCCTCGTTTTGCTAAGATTGGTGGAGATTAGAGTGAGTTATACTCTTTGCAAATTGGCGTTTAGTTGCTGGAAACAGCAGGAGCAGATTCCGTTAGTTCGTGTTGGAGAAGTTTCGGCGTTGGGTGATCGTCATCTCCAAAAAGGTGAGTTCTATAACTCACTAGGGAAACCATAAACTTGTGCATGTATGTGTGTCCCGGTTTAGGTCTCGCGTTTTATAAAAATTCGAGTCGATAATGTTTGCGAAAATCTCGCGTGTGAGTTGTTAAGTCATGAGATCCTTGGAATTGAAATTTGCTAAATTGCATGAGTGTGATTGTTGAATGAATATTATTGATTGTACTGAATATACTGATTTCCATGTCTGTATTGATGTGTTATCGAGTTTGAATGTGAATCGGAATGGACATGGGAACGATCGGAATAGAAAAGAAAACGCGAAAACAGTTTTTCTGAAATACTGAGAGTCACGCACGGATCGTGTGTATGGGCGCACGGGTCGTGCGTGAGACTCTGAACCTCATGGTGCCGTTTTTGAAAACGCGCACGGGTCGTGCGTCATAGCGCACGGACCGTGCGTATCCTTCTGATGCCAACTTTTAAAATATGTCCTAAGCTATTCCGAATGGTCCCAAGTCCCTTCTAATCCACTCTCCAAGTCTCCCCAAGGATGGGAGCACTGTAATTCTATGTGTTTGACTGTGATTGAATCCAAGTTATGTTAGTGCCATGTGATTGGTTATGTTTGGATTATGTTCAGGTGCAGTGAATGCTCATGTGATTGACCATTGGTTTCATGTTATGACTTTGTGATGATGTATTGTGCTGGGCTGATTGGTTTAGTAAGATTGTTAAGCTAAGTTAGCAAACCTTAGTAATCCATGTGAGATCACTAAATTATAAGATTAAGTTAATAATTAGACCACCTAATGTTAAGAATAAGATTAGGTCATGTTAAAGCTCAGTGATTGAGCATAGTTCATTGTTAGGCTCAGTGATTGAGCATAGTTCATTGTTAGGCTCAGTGATTGAGCATAGTTCATTGTTAGGGTGACGACCCTATTTCAGATTAGTGTGCTGGGGGAGAGGAAGTCATGATCCTTATGAACCTAGGCTCCATCAGGGACCCACTAGTGATTAGTGGGGACGGGTTCACCGGAAGCTTATTATGCCAAGTGACCGGTGACACGCTAAGAATCATTGTTAGGCTCAGTGATTGAGCATAGTTCATTGTTAGGCTCAGTGATTGAGATTAGTTCAGCCACATAGTCAACTTTGAGGACTATGAGTTTTAGATAATGAATCAAGCATAATTGAACCGAGAGGATTAGTAAGGGGTCGCGATAGAACTCACTGAGACAAGTTGTCTCACCCAATCCATTGTTGTTGTTTTTCAGTTAAGCAGGGAAAGTTGAAGACCGTGAGGCATGGCTATGAAGATGCTTGAGGAGTAGCCGCTATCTTTATTTCTTTATGTCTTATATTTCAGTTTCCCTTGTATTTCTGTATATCTATCTAGTATCTTAAGATTACTCGATTGTACGACTTATGTATTTCAAGTTGTAAATCGCTTCCGCAGACTTTCGGTTTTGAGTATTGAACACTAGTTGAGGGTGTAAGGGCCGACTTTATTGATATGCAGTTCAGTTATTTTAACCACGTTTGATGAGTGATTCATCAAAATTTAGTATGTGTTCAATATGTTAAAAGGAAAGTCACTCTGATGTATGCCAGTAGTGCGCTTCGGTAGTTTCTACAAGTTAGAAATTAACGGGGTGTTACACTATTAATCCTAACCGTTCAGCACATGCTTCAGAGATAAAGCAATGAGTAGAACCAGAGTCATATAGAATATTAACAGTTTGATTAAAGAGAGAACCTGTACCCCTTATAAGGTTATCAGCTGGTTTGATGGTCTTGGCATCCAAAGTGTTGACTCGAGCCTATCTAGGAGCATCAGGAGACTCTAAGAAAGCTTTTCTTGCTGGGAAGTTATTAGCATAGTGACCTTCCTCCTTACAAAAGTAGCATTGGTCTGGTGCCGCTTGACATCGGCCTTTGTGATATTTCTTGCAGTGATTACACTTGCTAGGTTTTGAAGAATCGGTCATTTGAACGTGCTTTCCCTTCTCATAGCTTCCCTTTCTTCTGAGGTTTGAAGAAGTTGATTTGTTACCTTTTCGTTTCTCTTTCCAAAAATCCTTCCTTTCAGCATGCATTCTCTTGAGATCACTTTCAGCTGAATGAGCTTGTTGAACCAAAGCAGGATAAGTGGTCAAGGAATAAGAACTGAGACCTTGATTCACATCACCTCGAAGACCTTGTTTGAACATAACCATTTTCCATTTATCATCGGGAGCGTTAGTCCTCAATTCATAAAATTGAGATAGCCTTTCAAACTTGGCGGCATACTCACCAACCGACATATCTCCCTGTTTCAGACTGACGAACTCCATCTGCTTAGCAAGCCTTTCCGTATCCGGAAAATAATGACCCAGGAACAAATCCTTAAAGTTAACCCAGTTAAGAGGTGCTCCTTGGGTTTGCAACATTCTACGTGCATTAGTCCACCATGTATGAGCATCTTCATCCAGAGCGTTAGCAGCACAAATCACCTTCTCTTCTTCATTGCATTGCAAGGTCATAAAGATCCTTTCCATGGCATCTACCCAGAAATGGGCTTTCATTGCATCGGATCCTCCTTTGAAGGTTGGGGGGTTCATCTTCAGAAACCGAAAATACACCCTGTTGGGAACCTCAGGTGTTAGCACATTGACTGGCTCAACTGGTTGTGGTTGAGGCATCTGATGCATCTGCTGCATTTGAGCCATTTGAGCCATTTGTTGCTGTTGCATCAGCATCATGTCATTCATCATTTTCTGCTGAGTCTCTATGACATTCTGCATCGATTCTTGATGAGGATCAACGGGTGGGTTTCTCCTACCTCTTCCAGCCATGATTCTGCGAAGTATGCACAAAGTATTAAGTTGATCAGGCTCAATGTCTAATAGCATACTAAGAAAAATCAGACTTAGAAGACGTAAAAGACTATTAACATCTAAGTCTGACTAGGTCGAACCGCTCTGATACCAAATGTAACACCCCGATATGTCTAACGTGTAGATATACCACAGTGCACAATATTAGCAATAATCAGAGGACACAATTCCTGCTTAAGTATTGAACGTATAAAATTTTTCCAAATTAAAACATAATATTTCGGACTAAGCCGTCTTAATTCCATACACGAATCCAAGATCCAAAAAGGAATACAACACCGTGTTCACTAGTTAATAAACAGAATTCATAAGGGTTTATATAACTCATAGCAACTACAAGTTATATAACCACACAGAGACAACCAATTAGGAAATAAACATCAAGACTATCCGTTCTTGACATCTCCAAAAGCACTTCACCTATCCGTGTCGGGTACTCTTCCTCTTGCCCTGCTTCTCTGCAAAAACAACAAATATGATTGGGTGAGACAACTTGTCTCAGTGAGTCCTACCGTGCCCCCTCACTATCACTCGGTTTATTTTAAAACCGATTACCGCATAGTTAAATATATATAACTATCTGTCAACATAAATATAGCCCATTACTGACCGTGCAACAGTTCACTAATCTCGGTAATTTAAGTACTATCATTTATATTATTAAGCCCAGTCGATTTATTTATAATCACTAGCTTTCCAAACGAAACGCCGACCGTGCAACAGTTCACTAATCCCGGCGAATCGTGATCTTAACTTAGCATAAACTGGCCGTGCAACAGTTCACTAATCCCGGTAACCCACGAATTGACCACGCCAACACGTATACAGGGCCTAGGGTGAGGGATCATGACTTCCCTTCCTAGTATGCTACTTGTCGGGTCGTCACCCAACGCGATATATAATAAAATATACATCATGTCCGCATTGGACCATCTTTTCAGTTTTAGATGTATATCTATTATCGATCTATAACCCGTTTTGATGAATTCGAAGTTAGACATCCGGCGTTATAATCACTATACAATTCTTGACATATATATCTATATTATTGATCTATAACCCGTTTTGATGAATTCGAAGTTAGACATCCGGCGTTATAATCTTAGCGTCGAGAAGGATCCACGATCCAGTTTGTTATGCCAAAAACATTATCTCACACGCGGTCTAAGTTTCCGGTTTTCGGTTCAATTAACCTTCAAGACCTCTTTTCCAAAAACTCAAGTTGATCATGCTTAAAACGGAGTTTTTATTAGGTTAATTATGTCACAAATAATCGGGAAGGAGATTAGCAGTGGTTTGGAATCAATCGGAGCGACGAAACGAGAAATCGGAAGCCGGTAACAGAACCCCACGCACGGTCCGTGCCCAGGGGCGCACGACCCGTGCGTGATGCACCTAAAACCATCCAGTCAATCCGAAGGGAGCGCACGGTCCGTGCCCAGGGGCGCACGATCCGTGCGTCCTGTATTAATTCACAATTGTGCCAAACCGAACCAGGCGCACGGTCCGTGCCCAGGGGCGCACGATCCGTGCGTCCTGTTCTGTTACAGAACTTGCACAGATTTTACTGATTCGTTTCTCCGATCGTTCCCAATTTGATTCCTAATCTCAATCCCACCTGAAATACAGAAAATCCAGGCAATTCCAGACTATATATCCAGTTCATAAATTATATGACGTAAATATAGATTCTATGGGAAAGACCGTAAAACGCAATAGTTTTAATAAAACAGTTTTCGGTTCTTAAACATTTCGAAATCAGTATTTTGTCTTAGGACTGAAAACAACATAATTTCATAAAGCAATATTCCCTAATCGTGAGTAGAACTCACCGTGATGTCGATTCCACTAGAAGCTTCAATCGAACCGCGAAAAGATCGATATACGAGGTACACGATCGAGAACCGAAAGGCACCAACATAGTCACTCACAGAAGCTACTGAACTTGGTTGAAGTACTGAAACAGCAACCCACTCCACCCGACTTCTCCCCAATTCAAAATGTAAGGTACAGCTCCTCTTGAACAACGAAAACTGAACATGCAAGGCAAACCGAACTCAGAATTCTATCGTCTTCAACATTGAAGATGAAATCGAATTTGGGAGGTTGAAGGAAGTCAGAAACTGAATTGGCATTTCAGAATACAATTGCGAAATTGATGAGGAAATTTCAGAGGGTTACTTACATGCACTAATTTCAGATAATCAAGAAAATGCAGCACTTGTAACACATATTTCTTCCACTTTCATCATTTGGGCTTCAAAGCTGAAAATAGGATTGAGAGATAGGGTGAGAATCTGAGCTTGAGAGTGGTACCAATGGCTTCAGAATCGAAATTGGAGCAAGAATGTTAAGGGAGAACTAACATGCAAGAAGGAAATCTGAGCTTCCCTCCTCTTCTCCTCCACTCGCGCCCTCTCTCCCTCTCTATTCTTCAGCCTTTCTAATTCTTAAATTTGATGGAATGGCAAAGTGTGGCTGAAGGTTCAGATTAGAGGGTATATATACTGAGTGTGTGAAATTCCAATTTCCCCCTTCAGCTTAAGTACTTAAATTAATCATGACTAAGCCATAATTAATCATAGAATAGTATTTATTTGACAATCTCCTCGACTATAAATCCCTGAGACACAACCAATTATTTCCACAAATAATTAATCGGTCCTAGGCATCTTAGTACGAGTCTTTAAAAATTCGGGATGTTACAATCTCCCCAACTTTTAAAAACTTTGTCTTCAAAATTGACAAGACGTACCTCAATGGAAGAGATATGGATATCGAATCCGCATGTCATCTTCCAGCTCCCAGTTAGCCTCCTCGATTGAGAATCCATCTCAGACCACTTTGACAATAGGAATAGTCCTTGACCGTAGCGTCTTCTCGCCACGCTCTAAGATATGGCTAGGATAAGGTTGAAACGACAAGTCCGGTCGCAGGTCAATCGTATCAACACTCAACGGTTGATGTAGATCGGGAACATACTTCCTCAACTGAGACACGTGGAACACATCATGGAGATTTGATAGGGCCGGAGACAATGCGAGGCGATAGGCAACTGGCCAAATCCGTTCGATGATTTGGAATGGTCCAACATACCGAGGACTGAGCTTCTTCGCTCGCAAGGCTCTTCCGGTGCCTATGGTTGGAGAAACTTTCAAGAAGACATGATCACCAACCTCAAATTCCAACGGTCTCCTTCGGTTGTCAGTATAGCTCTTTTGCCGACTCTGAGCAACCTTCATCCTTTCTCGGATTAACTTAATCTTCTCAGTAGTCTCACGAACCATATCGGGTCCCAAAAACTTATCTTCACCAATCTCCCACCAACACAATGGAGTTCTACACTTCCTACCATAAAGTGCTTCAAACGGTGCCATTCCAATGCTGGAGTGGTAACTGTTGTTGTAGGAGAATTCTACTAATGGAAGATGGTCCTCCTATTTTCTCTCGCTATCGAGCACACAAGCCCGAAGCATGTCCTCCAGAGTCTGAATAGTCCTCTCCGTCTGACCGTCAGCCTGAGGATGATAAGCAGTGCTAACCAGCACTCTAGTCCCCAAAGCTTCATTCAATGCTCTCCAGAATCTGGAAGTAAACTTGGGGTCTCGGTCTGACACGATACTCGTTGGAACTCCATGCAGTCTGATAATGTTCTTCACATATTCATCTGCTAACTTGGAAACTTTATAAGTCAAACGTACGGGAATAAAGTGAGCGGATTTAGTCAATCGGTCCACTATTACCCAAATAGAATCATTCCCGGCCTGTCACCTCGGCAAAACCCATAACGAAGTCCATGGAGATATCTTCCCATTTCCAAACTGGCACATCTAGCGGTTGTAACTGACCGCCCGGTCTCTGGTTTTCCGCCTTAACCTTATGACAAGTTAAGCACCGAGAAACGAATTCTGCAACCTCTGCCTTCATCCCAGGCCACCAATACATTAACTTCAAGTCTCGGTACATCTTGGTGGATCCCGGATGTACAGAGTACTGACTCCTATGAGCTTCTTCCAATACTTGCCTCTTGATATCATCATCATCGGGAACACAAATCCTCCCATTACAGCAAATCATGCCATCACTATCTTCCGTAAAATCTGGCGATCCTCTCTGAGACTATAAATTCATATCAGCTCCTTGAGCTACATGGATTTGTTCCCTTAAACACACTGGCTATCCGTATATGCCGCAACACCATGCGGTCCCTCTTTCTTGCTACCTTGAGCTTCAAGTCTCTGAACGATTCTAACAAAGCCATCTCTTGAATCATTAACCTAGCCGCGTGGATAGACTTCTTGCTTAGAGCATCTGCTACCACATTGGCTTTCCCAGGGTGATATTTCAATTCGAAGTCGTAGTCCTTCAAAAATTCAGTCCATCTTCGTTGCCTATTATTCAACTCCTTCTGGTCAAACAGATACTTCAAGCTCTTGTGATCACTAAAAACTTCGAAACGAGAACCGTAAAGGTAATGCCTCCAAATTTTCAGTGCAAATACAATAGCCGCCAACTCCAAATCATGAGTTGGGTAATTCCGCTCATGAGTCTTCAGTTGTCTAGATGCGTAGGCCACCACATGTTGATTCTGCATGAGAACACATCCTAAACCCTTCCTAGATGCATCACTGTAAATTTGAAACCCCAATGATGGATCTGGAAGAATTAGGATCGGAGCAGAAGTTAACTTTTCTTTCAATCCAAGGAAACATTCTTCACAATCGGCATCCCAAGTAAACGGTTGACCTTTGCGAGTCAATCGAGTAAGCGGAAGTACCAATTGTGAGAAACCTTCAATGAATCTTCTATAGTAACCAGCTAAACCCAGAAAGCTTTTGATCTCAATCACTGACGTCGGTCGTTCCCAATTCAACACTGCTTCCACCTTGCTAGGATCAACTGCAACCCCTTCCTGGGAAATCACGTGACCCAAGAACTTCACTTCGGACATCCAGAAGTCACATTTCGACGGTTTAGCATAGAGTTTCTTTTCTCGGAGTACTCCTAGGACAAAGCGGAGATGCTGACCATGCTCCTCAACTTACCTTGAGTAAACCAAGATATCATCAATAAAGACGACCACAAACTGATCTAGGTAGGAATGGAATACTCTATTCATATAATCCATGAATACGGCTGGAGCGTTAGTCAATCCGAAGGGCATCACCACAAACTCGTAGTGTCCGTACCTCGTACGAAAAGCAGTCTTCGGAATGTCTAAGGCTCTTACCCTGATTTGATGGTACTCGGACCTTAGATCAGTCTTGGAGAAAAATTTAGCACCTCGGAGTTGGTCAAGTAGATTATCTATCCTTGGTAATGGATACTTGTTCTTGATAGTGATTTTATTCAGCTGACGGTAGTCTATGCACAATCTCATGCTTCCGTCCTTCTTCTTGACTAGCAATACCGGAGCACCCCATGGAGAAGCACTCGGTCGAATAAACTTCTTGGAAATTAATTCCTCAAGTTGGGACTTCAATTCCTTCAGTTCGAGAGGAGACATCCTATAAGGTGCTATGGATATTGGCCCTGCACCAGGCGCCAAATCTATAGAGAATTCTATCTCTCGTTCTGGTGGCAAAGAGGAAACTTCCTCTGGAAAAACATCTAAGAATTCATTAACAACTTGAATAGATGATAAATCCAAATCAGCTTCAGTTGATGTAGACAAAATAACAACAAAAGCTTCCGCACCTTGAAATAGAGACTGGCTGGCTGAAGCAAACGAAATAACACCATCATCTGCAGGTAGTGAATGTTCCGCTACTTCAGAAGGAAAATTAGTTGCACGATTGAAACAGTCAATAGTAATGTGATTGGAAGTCATACAATTCATTCCCAAAACGATCTCCATCCCCCTCATAGGCAAACAGATAAAATCAACAATAAAATCCCTGCTTCCTATCGTGAGCAGACAGTTAAGGAAAATGATTGGGTTCACACACGACCCTTTGCAGCAGTAAGGATAGTTATTGGCTCGGATATAGGAGATACTATGAATCCTAACCGTTCAGCACATGCTTCAGAGATAAAGCAATGAGTAGAACCAGAGTCATACAGAATATTAACAGTTTGATTAAAGAGAGAACCTGTACCCCTTATAAGGTTATCAGCTGGTTTGATGGTCTTGGCATCCAAAGTGTTGACTCGAGCCTATCTAGGAGCATCAGGAGACTCTAAGAAAGCTTTTCTTGCTGGGCAGTTATTAGCATAGTGACCTTCCTCCTTACAAAAGTAGCATTGGTCTGGTGCCGCTTGACATCGGCCTTTGTGATATTTCTTGCAGTGATTACACTTGCTAGGTTTTGAAGAATCGGTCATTTGAACGTGCTTTCCCTTCTCATAGCTTCCCTTTCTTCTGAGGTTTGAAGAAGTTGATTCGTTACCTTTTCGTTTCTCTTTCCAAAAATCCTTCCTTTCAGCATACATTCTCTTGAGATCACTTTCAGCTGAATGAGCTTGTTGAACCAAAGCAGGATAAGTGGTCAAGGAATAAGAACTGAGACCTTGATTCACATCACCTCGAAGACCTTGTTTGAACATAACCATTTTCCATTTAACATCGGGAGCGTTAGTCCTCAATTCATAAAATTGAGATAGCCTTTCAAACTTGGCGGCATACTCACCAACCGACATATCTCCCTGTTTCAGACTGACGAACTCCATCTGCTTAGCAAGCCTTTCCGTATCCGGAAAATAATGACCCAGGAACAAATCCTTAAAGTTAACCCAGTTAAGAGGTGCTCCTTGGGTTTGCAACATTCTACGTGCATTAGTCCACCATGTATGAGCATCTTCATCCAGAGCGTTAGCAGCACAAATCACCTTCTCTTCTTCATTGCATTGCAAGGTCATAAAGATCCTTTCCATGGCATCTACCCAGAAATGGGCTTTCATTGCATCGGATCCTCCTTTGAAGGTTGGGGGGTTCATCTTCAGAAACCGAAAATACACCCTGTTGGGATCCTCAGGTGTTAGCACATTGACTGGCTCAACTGGTTGTGGTTGAGGCATCTGATGCATCTGCTGCATTGGAGCCATTTGAGCCATTTGTTGCTGTTGCATCAGCATCATGTCATTCATCATTTTCTGCTGAGTCTCTATGACATTCTGCATCCATTCTTGATGAGGATCAACGGGTGGGTTTCTCCTACCTCTTCCAGCCATGATTCTGCGAAGTATGCACAAAGTATTAAGTTGATCAGGCTCAATGTCTAATAGCATACTAAGAAAAATCAGACTTAGAAGACGTAAAAGACTATTAACATCTAAGTCTAACTAGGTCGAACCGCTCTGATACCAAATGTAACACCCCGATATGTCTAACGTGTAGATATACCACAGTGCACAATATTAGCAATAATCAGAGGACACAATTCCTGCTTAAGTATTGAACGTATAAACTTTTTCCGAATTAAAACATAATATTTCGGACTAAGCCGTCTTAATTCCATGCACGAATCCAAGATCCAAAAAGGAATACAACACCGTGTTCACTACTTAATAAACAGAATTCATAAGGGTTTATATAACTCATAGCAACTACAAGTTATATAACCACACAAAGACAACCAATTAGGAAACAAACATCAAGACTATCCGTTCTTGACATCTCCAAAAGCACTTCACCTATCCGTGTCGGGTACTCTTCCTCTTTCCCTGCTTCTCTGCAAAAACAACAAATATGATTGGGTGAGACAACTTGTCTCAGTGAGTCCTACCGTGCCCCCTCACTATCACTCGGTTTATTTTAAAACCGATTACCGCATAGTTAAATATATATAACTATCTGTCAACATAAATATAGCCCATTACCGACCGCGCAACAGTTCACTAATCTCGGTAATTTAAGTACTATCATTTATATTATTAAGCCCAGTCGATTTATTTATAATCACTAGCTTTCCAAACGAAACGCCGACCGTGCAACAGTTCACTAATCCCGGCGAATCGTGATCTTAACTTAGCATAAACCGGCCGTGCAACAGTTCACTAATCCCAGTAACCCACGAATTGACCACGCCAACACGTATACAGGGCCTAGGGTGAGGGATCATGACTTCCCTTCCTAGAATGCTACTTGTCGGGTCGTCACCCAACGCGATATATAATAAATTATACATCATGTCCGCATTGGACCATCTTTTCAGTTTTAGATATCTATATCTATTATCGATCAATAACCCGTTTTGATGAATTCGAAGTTAGACATCCAGCGTTATAATCACTATATAATTCTTGACATATATATCTATATTATTGATCTATAACCCGTTTTGATGAATTCGAAGTTAGACATCCGGCGTTATAATCATAGCGTCGACAAGGATCCACGATCCAGTTTGTTATGCCAAAAACATTATCTCACACACGGTCTAAGTTTCCGGTTTTCGGTTCAATTAACCTTCAAGACCTCTTTTCCAAAAACTCAAGTTGATCATGCTTAAAACAGAGTTTTTATTAGGTTAATTATGTCACAAATAATCGGGAAGGAGATTAGCAGTGGTTTGGAATCAATCGGAGCGACGAAACGAGAAATCGGAAGCCGGTAACAGAACCCCACGCACGGTCCGTGCCCAGGGGCGCACGACCCGTGCGTGATGCACCTAAAACCATCCAGTCAATCCGAAGGGAGCGCACGGTCCGTGCCCAGGGGCGCACGATCCGTGCGTCCTGTATTAATTCACAATTGTGCCAAACCGAAGCAGGCGCACGGTCCGTGCCCAGGGGCGCACGATCCGTGCGTCCTGTTCTGTTACAGAACTTGCACAGATTTTACCGATTCGTTTCTCCGATCGTTCCCAATTCGATTCCTAATCTCAATCCCACCTGAAATACGGAAAATCCAGGCAATTCCAGACTATATATCCAGTTCATAAATTATATGACGTAAATATAGATTCTATGGGAAAGACCGTAAAACGCAATAGTTTTAATAAAACGGTTTTCGGTTCTTAAACATTTCGAAATCAGTATTTTGTCTTAGGACTGAAAACAACATAATTTCATAAAGCAATATTCCCTAATCGTGAGTAGAACTCACCGTGATGTCGATTCCACTAGAAGCTTCAATCGAACCGCGAAAAGATCGATATACGAGGTACACGATCGAGAACCGAAAGGCACCAACATAGTCACTCACAGAAGCTACTGAACTTGGTTGAAGTACTGAAACAGCAACCCACTCCACCCGACTTCTCCCCAATTCAAAATGTAAGGTACAGCTCCTCTTGAACAACGAAAACTGAACATGCAAGGCAAACCGAACTCAGAAGTCTATCGTCTTCAACATTGAAGATGAAATCGAATTTGGGAGGTTGAAGGAAGTCAGAAACTGAATTGGCATTTCAGAATACAATTGCGAAATTGATGAGGAAATTTCAGAGGGTTACTTACATGCACTAATTTCAGATAATCAAGAAAATGCAGCACTTGTAACACAGATTTCTTCCACTTTCATCATTTGGGCTTCCAAGCTGAAAATAGGATTGAGAGATAGGGTGAGAATCTGAGCTTGAGAGTGGTACCAATGGCTTCAGAATCGAAATTGGAGCAAGAATGTTAAGGGAGAACTTACATGCAAGAAGGAAATCTGAGCTTCCTCTCCTCTTCTCCGCCACTCGCGCCCTCTCTCCCTCTCTATTCTTCAGCCTTTCTAATTCTGACATTTGATGGAATGGAAAAGTGTGGCTGAAGGTTCAGATTGGAGGGTATATATACTGAGGGTGTGAAATTCCAATTTCGCCCTTCAGCTTAAGTACTTAAATTAATCATGACTAAGCCATAATTAATCATAGAATAGTATTTATTTGACAATCTCCTCGACTATAAATCCCTGAGACACGACCAATTATTTCCACGAATAATTAATCGGTCCTAGGCTTCTTAGTACGAGTCTTTAAAAATTTGGGATGTTACAATCTCCCCAACTTTTAAAAATTTTGTCCTCAAAATTGACAAGACGTACCTCAATGGAAGAGATATGGATATCGAATCCGCATGTCATCTTCCAGCTCCCAGGTAGCCTCCTCAATTGAGAATCCATTCCAGACCACTTTGACAATAGGAATAGTCCTTGACCGTAGCGTCTTCACGCCACGCTCTAAGATATGGCTAGGATAAGGTTGAAACGACAAGTCCGGTCGCAGGTCAATCGTATCAACACTCAACGGTTGATGTAGATCGGGAACATACATCCTCAACTGAGACACGTGGAACACATCATGGAGATTTGATAGGGCCGGAGACAATGCGAGGCGATAGGCAGCTGGCCCAATCCGTTCGATGATTTGGAATGGTCCAACATACCGAGGACTGAGCTTCTTCGCTCGCAAGGCTCTTCCCGTGCCTATGGTTGGAGAAACTTTCAAGAACACATGATCACCAACCTCAAATTCCAACGGTCTCCTTCGGTTGTCAGCATAGCTCTTTTGCCGACTCTGAACAACCTTCATCCTTTCTCAGATTAACTTGATCTTCTCAGTAGTCTCACGAACCATATCGAGTCCGAAAAACTTATCTTCACCAATCTCCCACCAACAAAACGGAGTTCTACACTTCCTACCATAAAGTGCTTTAAACGGAAGATGGTCCTCCTAATGCTGGAGTGGTAACTGTTGTTGTAGGAGAATTCTACTAATGGAAGATGGTCCTCCTATTTTCTCTCGCTATCGACACACAAGCCCGAAGCATGTCCTCCAGAGTCTGAATAGCCCTCTCCATCTGACCGTCAGTCTGAGGATGATAAGCAGTGCTAACCAGCACTCTAGTCCCCAAAGCTTCATTCAATGCTCTCCAGAATTTGGAAGTAAACTTGGGGTCTCAGTCTGACACGATACTCGTTGGAACTCCATGCAGTCTGATAATGTTCTTCACATATTCATCTGCTAACTTGGAAACTTTATAAGTCGAACGTACGGGAATAAATTGAGCGGATTTAGTCAATCGGTCCACTATTACCCAAATAGAATCATTGCCGGCCTGTCACCTCGGCAAATCCATAACGAAGTCCATGGAGATATCTTCCCATTTCCAAACTGGCACATCTAGCGGTTGTAACTGACCGCCCGGTCTCTGGTGTTCCGCCTTAACCTTCTGACAAGTTAAGCACCGAGAAATGAATTCTGCAACCTCGGCCTTCATCCCAGGCCACCAATACATTAACTTCAAGTCTCGGTACATCTTGGTGGATCCCGGATGTACAGAGTACTGACTCCTATCAGCTTCTTCCAATACTTGCCACTTGATATCATCATCATCGGGAACACAAATCCTCCCATTACAGCAAATCATGCCATCACTATCTTCCGTAAAATCTGGCGATCCTCTCTGAGACTGTAACTTCATATCAGCTCCTTGAGCTACACGGATTTGTTCCCTTAACACACTGGCTATCCGTATATGCCGCAACACCATGCGGTCCCTCTTTCTTGCTACCTTGAGCTTCAAGTCTCTAAACGATTCTAACAAAGCCATCTCTTGAATCATTAACCTAGCCGCGTGGATAGACTTCCTGCTTAGAGCATCTGCTACCACATTGGCTTTCCCAGGGTGATATTTCACTTCGAAGTGGTAGTCCTTCAAAAATTCAGTCCATCTTCGTTGCCTATTATTCAACTCCTTCTGGTCAAACAGATACTTGAAGCTCTTGTGATCACTAAAAACTTCGAAACGAGAACCGTAAAGGTAATGCCTCCAAATTTTCAGTGCAAATACAATAGCCGCCAACTCCAAATCATGAGTTGGGTAATTCCGCTCATGAGTCTTCATTTGTCTAGATGCGTAGGCCACCACATGTTGATTCTGCATGAGAACACATCCTAAACCCTTCCCAGATGCATCACTGTAAATTTGAAACCCCAATGATGGATCTGGAAGAATTAGGATCGGAGCAGAAGTTAACTTTTCTTTCAATCCAAGGAAACATTCTTCACAATCGGCATCCCAAGTAAACGGTTGACCTTTGCGAGTCAATCGAGTAAGCGGAAGTACCAATTGTGAGAAACCTTCAATGAATCTTCTATAGTAACCAGCTAAACCCAGAAAGCTTCTGATCTCAGTCACTGACGCCGGTCGTTCCCAATTCAACACTGCTTCCACCTTGCTAGGATCAACTGCAACCCCTTCCTGGGAAATCACGTGACCCAAGAACTTCACTTCGGACATCCAGAAGTCACATTTCGACGGTTTAGCATAGAGTTTCTTTTCTCGGAGTACTCCTAGGACAAAGCGGAGATGCTGAGCATGCTCCTCAACTGACCTTGAGTAAACCAAGATGTCATCAATAAAGACGACCACAAACTGATCTAGGTAGGAATGGAATACTCTATTCATATAATCCATGAATACTCTATTCAATAAAGACTGTCACTGAGATCGGCAACTAGAGCGGCAATTGGGAGGGGCAACGGGAGTGGCAACGGGAGTGGCAACGAGAGAGGTAACGAGAGCGCCAACGAGAGTGCCAACGGGAGGGCCAACGAGAGTGCTAATGGGAGGGCCAACGGGAATCACTAATGGAAAAAAGACATTTAGCGTCGGTTAAATTGGACATTTAGCGTCGGTTACCGCCCGACGCTAAATCGACCGACGCTAAATGTTAGACATTTAGCGTCGCTTATTTAACCGACGCTAAGTGTCACTCAACGTCAACAGAAATGACATTTAGTGTCGGTTGTTTTAAATAACCGACGCTAAATGTCTCCAAAACGTCATTTAAAAATGACATTTAGTGTCGGTTATTTGAAACAACCGACGCTAAATCTCTCTAAACGTCATTTGAAAATGACATTTAGCGTCGATTATTTGAAACAACCGACGCTAAATGTATCAAAGGGGACATTTAGCGTCGGTTGGTTTAAACAACCGACGCTAAATGTCTCTAAACGTCATTTAAAAATGACATTTAGCGTCGGTTATTTGAAACAACCGACGCTAAATGTCTCTAAACGTCATTTAAAAATGACATTTAGCGTCGGTTTTTTGAAACAACCGACGCTAAATGTCTCTCAACGTCAACAGAAATGACATTTAGCGTCGGTTTTTTGAAACAACCGAGGCTAAATGTCATTTTACACATTTTAGTTTCATTCATTTTTTTATCCTTACGAAACCTGTTGTATCCCAGAAATGACCAATTCCCAGAAACAACCATTTCCAAAACAGTCCAATTCACAGACCAATTCCAAAACAGACAAATTCATTCTAAAACCATTCCATTCTATAGTTGTACAAATTACACAGACAGCAATTCCAAAACAGACCAATTCACAGACCAATTCACAGACAGCAATTCCAAAACAGACCAATTCACAGACCAATTCACAGATTGCAATCCCAAAACTGACCACTTCACAGACAGCAACTAAACTGAATCTATAGTTGTACAAATTACCAGATTGCATCACAGACAGCAACCATAACAGAAACGACCAATTCTATTAAAAGTATGCATCACAGACAGTATACAAATTAACAGAATCAAAGAATTTTAAACAATGTATCTTTTTGCTCCGTGCGAATCTTCATAAAAAATTCTGACCAAAGCAGACGAACCTCAAAAATCTCCTCTTTGGTGTATGCCTTTGAGTCATCAAATACCTACAAGTTTAAAAATTACTAAAACAAATTATATTCAATCATTCTAATTCCAAATAAATGTGTAAAGTATAATTTTAACCAAAAATTTATACCTGCTCCCAATTATCAACAATACCAACATTCACAATGGTCAGCATAAACTTCATCACATAATAACCACAATGATAACCATTCCGTTGTATTGGCATCTACACAAATGAATTCACTCCAAATTAAATCAACTCAATAACATAAACAGAATATATATATATATATATATATATATATATATATATATATATCATATATGACCAATTTCAAATTAAATCAACTCAATATTTTAAATTACTTACTGTAGGGTACAACCACGTGGGGGCAGATGTAGAATAACCTTTGACAGCTCTAATAACAATATAAAAGTACTTATAAGTCCTCAACCCAACTTAATTCAAATACTACAATCTAAACCATGATAAAAAATAAAAACTTACTTGCTAAGCATGCCTTTGATTTCTTTGTTTGGTTTGCGGCCTAAAGAACACATCCAGACCACAGTATTTTGATTTGGGATTAAGATAATTAGTTGCCAATGTCCACTGCAACATTGATAAACTTAAAATTAACCAACACACAAAGAAAAATGAATCACCAATTAGTTGAAATATTTTGCTGTTACGTACCTATGGCAAAATGGAGTAATATATACTCTCGTAGTGGTGGTCATCAATTTCTCTTGAATGTTTTGAAGGACAACATTTATGGAGTAATGCTTCAAGTTAAGCTTGTATGGACACACAAATCCATATAAGTCCCCAATACCTCTTTCAAGACATTGACGGTGCAAATATCTAGTGGCAAGTAAGAAAAACTATCAAATCGATTAATATATGTAAAAATGTGAGAAATTTATATAATGAAATAGAATTTAATACTTACGTGGACCATAAGGTCAAATGGCTCATCTCAAGCCACTCTTCACCGGAAATCATGTCCAGGATCTCTTTGAAGGAGACAAAGCATTCATGATCTTCGTGCTCCAACATTATCTTGGCATGTCTCTTATCGGCATACCCCACCACAAGCATCTCTTTCATCAAATAAATATTTACCTCCTCCTCCGCATGAGGTGGTGAGTGGCTTGCCTTAGATCCAACCGTTGTATTGGGAGAGGGAACCTGAACACCAACATGTTGAAGACCTCCACATGAGATGGTGTGCTGAAAAATTAAAACATAAATATAAATTAAGCTATTATTTATGAATTGATTCAAATAATAAAACAAATCTAGTAATATAAACATATACCTCTTCCAACACTTTGCGAACTCGGTCTTGCACCATCACTTCCACGTCCTTCATAATTTCTTTCATCAACTCCGCTTTGACAACTTGTGAGCTACCCGGGCCAGTACGTGTCACACCTCCAAAGTATCTCTTTATCCCAACACCTTTTCCAACTCCCCGAACACGACCAGGATGCTCAGGTTCCAATGGCAACCGTCAAAATATCATTCTTTCCTTGAGGAACGAAAGATCCTTGGCTACTCAAAACCGCAAGTTCATCCTGCAACAAAAGCATGTTCACATGTTACAATTTAACAATCTTAGATTCACACACAATGTCTTAGAAACACCACACAATATTATACTTACAATCTTAGATCCAACAGATGCTGACGACTGGCATGCATAAGATCCAGACTTGCTTTGGCGGCCAGCCTTCCACAGCTCATGACGCTCTGGAGATGTAGGCTCCACCTCCAAATCAGGATCACCAGACTCCTCCTTGATTTTTTTGATTTGTTCTTCTTTCAAATTCTTCTTCAACTTTTTATAACCACCTAGCCCTATTGTGTGGTTGTATTTATTATTTTTTCGAATATTCTTGGCAGCTTCTCTCTTAGCCTGTTACAAAGAACAAAAACACCACCATATTTACAACATATCATTAATGTTTAAGAAACTAAAATAGTTATAGTTAAAACAATACCACAAACTCCTCAGTAATGCGACTATTGGCAAATGCAGCCCATGTCTCGAGAGATATGTTGCTGTACTTGTGACATGGATTTTTTTGACCATCATTATCCCCACTACCAAAGACGTATGTTCTGGTGAGAGTTATCTTGAACTGTCTCCAACAAAGAGAGATATGAGACATCCAAGCTTTCTTGAATTCATTACTCTCGGGAACATCAAATATTAGCTTTACATCATCCCAAGCAATCGTTTTTGTCTCCTCGTCAACATCACTCCACTTCATTGGCAATATGCTTATCTTTGTTCGTGCAACCACCCCTAAATAGGTCTTGAATTTGTTAGCATAAGGACCAATAAGACCGCCTTTACTATCAATTTCCACTCTGTATTTTTGACCATCTGGGCACCTAGAAGTGAACTTTTTTAATGAAGTTGGATGTCTGGTATTCTTTTTTGAAGACATGATAGCTGAACTTAAACAAAGGAAATAATCAAGAAAAGAAATAAGATGTTATAAATAAGAAAAGAAATAAGATGTTATAATTGGTGGTACATGTCCATACAATGTCATTAATAAGGAACCATCTCTTAAGTTGAGCAAATCATCAATAGCATATAAACTGGTTAGAAAACTGAAAAATAGGTCAATCGGTTCCATTATACAACATAGGTGCAATGTATCCAACTACGATCCATTGCACCTTTCGCATACTCATCCAACATAGGTACAATGTATCCAACTACTCATCCAACATACTCATCCAACATAGGTACAACATAGGTCAATCGACTCCTTTCGCATACTCATCACTCAGACGATTACAATGTATCCAACTACGATCCATCGCTACGCTCCAAAGATAGTAAAAATAAATTCATAAATCAAAATCAAACTATCACATCAAACCAAGATAGTAAAAATAAATTCATAAATCAAAACAAGTAAAAATATAAATGTATAACATCAAACCAACATAGTAAACTTAAAGCTTCATTAATAAGGTTCTTTTTTATAGCATGATTCTTCATAGAAACATGAACAACAACTCCAACAACTCCACATACTAATATGCTCTAGTGCAACAATAAAATCAGTCCACAAAACACAACGGACAAGTGTTTAATCATGTTACTATTGTTACTAGTATTTAATAATATTAACATAATTTTGATCAGGGAATGAACTCAAATGATTAATCTAGACAAGAAATTGAATAAGTAATATGCCGAGAAGCAGATGCAAGAGTGAGAAGCGGGTTTGACAGTGAACTTCCCGGGTTGACCCGTCCGAGCAACGGCGATTTCCGGTTCGCGCTATTCGTATACCACTGTACTCAGCTTTCCACTTCTAGAAATCCAATTTGATCTAAAAAATCACTTGGAATATCAGTTGCAACTTACCTGCATGAAAATGATGAATATTGGATAAATTAATAGTACTACAAAATGATATTATGAAATGATTAAGGACTTTAACACCTTCAAAGAATACTACAAATTATGCAGTTAACAAATTCAAAGTTCCCTTAAGGAATCACAATCCAAAACAAGAATTAAAGTTCCCTTAAGGAATCACAATCCAAAACTAGTTTAATTACAATGAAATCAGTCAACAACCCCCAAATGTCATCTTCACAATCCAAAACTAGTTTAATTACAATCCAAAACTAGTTCAATCACAATAAACAAACAGATTTGTATAGTTGCTAATTGTCAAAATCATGTCTTCAAAATCAGCAAAGAAACTATATAACAAAAGAAGGAAGCACTACTATGGTCTAAGATTAAGATCAACTCGAGAAGACTAAAAAGTAAACACAAGGCTAGCAATAACTCAAAACCAAAGACTATACCCTAGCCCTTAAGCAACCACCACAACTTCAAACCAGCAGACCCCACAAACTTTTTTCTACGTGGACAGATTATCATTTCTGTTACATATTTTCTGTTATTTGAGATAACAATAAATTAAAGTATTAGTGAAATAAAATTAAATGGCAAACAATTTGAAACAAGTAAAATCTTTAAAAACATGATAGATAGAATAAGAGGAAAGTGATAATGGCTATGTAACAGGAAGATGCAGGATGTGACTTACTAGGATCCACTGAAATAGCAGATATTAAAGATCCATAAACTCCTCTTGTTGGTATGCCAGTGGTTCCTTTTCCAGCCCAGTAGAAGTGAATCTTCAAAGTATGTTCTGTGACACTAGCATTAAAGGTCTTCACAGTTGGTTTTTCAGTACCACCAGCTTCTCTTTCAATATCAAAGTCTTTGAGTACCAATTTCCCCTTAATTTTAGTACATAACAATATATTCCATCTAGCTTTTCAGTACCACCAGCTTCTGCAACAAAGAGTGATATTTAAGGTTAAATACTAAAGCTAATACCAAAGACCTTATTTTACAGAACATTCCTCAGAAAGTAAAATCTGGAAAGATAGACACTATGTTTCAAGAACAACATCTTATTGTTTAAGCACAGATGAAGAGTAGCTCTCGTCAAGGTTTCTGGAAAATTAACAAAAAATTGTTATAGTGATAAGTGATAACTAATAACTAACACTCATTCAGCAAAACTAGAACTCAAAGCTAGTTGATAACTGATAACTAACACCCAAATCAGAAGCAACAATCAGAAAATAAACAATTAAACAATCAAATTAAACACCCAAATCAGAAGCAACAATCAGGGATTCCAAATTTAAAAAATCAGAAATTAGGGTTTTCAATTCACGCAGAAATTGAACAATTTTCCCCAAATCAAACAATCATCAAAGAAGAGGAGAAGAAATCTAACCTGATAAGAAAAAGAACTGAAGAAGAAAGCTCGCGATTCACTAAGAAATTGGGGACTGATACATTGTTTTCGCGACTGAGAGAGGGAAGTGAGAGAGGGAAGATGAAAACCCTAAACCGTCACAGACGGTGGAGTGGTGGGGACGAGTTCGCGAACGGAGTGCACGGCGAGGCGGGGCAGAAAACGGAGTTTGCGAATGGAGCGCCGCTTGTGTGAGGAAGAGAAGGGTTTCTGTAAGGAAGCGAGAGAGGGAAGATGAAAACCCTAAACCGTCACAGAGGGTGGAGTGGTGGCGACGAGTTCGCGAACGGAGTGCACGGCGAGGCGGGGAGGAGAACGGAGTTCGCGAATGTAGCGCCTCTTGTGTGAGGAAGAGAATGGTTTCTGTGAGGAAGAGAAGAGCGTGTTTTGTGCAGAAGAGAAGAGCGTGTTTCTGTGAGGATGAGAAGAGCGTGTTTTGTGCGAAAAATTAAAACTGGGACATTTAGTGACGGGTGTTTAAACAACTGACACTAAATGTACTTGCTTTGGACAATTAGTGACGGGTGTGTAAACAACCGACACTAAATGTCCAAAGCAAATACTTTTAGCGTCGGTTGTTTAAACACCTGTCACTAAAGGTAGGCGCGAAAAATGGAATCTTCAATTTAATTGCAAAAATGCCACCGGTCACACATTTAGTGTCGGGTTTTCAAACACCCGACACTAAATGATGCTTAATAATGTCATTTTTCCACTAGTGAATGCATATTTTACCTAAAATCACATTTTCATTTTTCTTCATTTTTACTCCATTATTAACATTATATAGCCTTTTAACAAGTTATTCCCTTTTTTATTACATTTTGCAACTTTCAACGTATTTACAATTTCATCGCAAATTATAACAAATACAGTATCACCCATGGGTAAAATACTAATAGCCAAGTAAAAAATGGTGGTGCACAATATTACAGAAAATAAATGTCGGTCGCCATCTAATATCTAATATCTTGCTTTTCTTAATTATAAAGCAAGTAGCAACATGAAGCTTGTGAAAGATGTGGTTGTTCTCTAGTCTATTCTTCTTCTTTCTTTTACTTACTTGTCTCTATAATAAAAAGGCTTAAATATATGTTTGGCCCCTGTAAATATGACCATAATCTATTTACGCCCCTGTAAAAAAATATTTTTTTAAAATGGCACTTGCAAATATTAAGCGTTTATAGTTAAGTCCCTATCTTTCCAAAAAACTGACGTGGCTAACGAAGATGACGTCAGCATGACAACATCAATGATTAACAGAGAAAGATTAACAGAGAAAGATTGAAATGATTCAGTTCCGCTCCAGACTGTTCCAACAAAATTGAATAATTAGCAGAGAAAGATTCAAAAACGATAATCCTTCTCTGTTAATCATTCATGATGTCATGCTGATGTCATCTCCGTTAGGCACGTCAGTTTTTTTGATGAAAAGTTAACAGAGGGGCTTAACTATAAACGCTTAATATTTGCAAGGTCCATTTTAATTTTTTTTCAGGGGCATAAATGGATTATAGCCATATTTGCAGGGGCCAAACATATATTTAAGCCTAATAAAAACATAGGCCAGCAAAACAACATCTTTAGACATTTTAAAATTTTGCCATTTGTCAAAAAATGGGGGCAAAATAGTAAAACAATCACTACGCCAGATCTTTAAAAAAATGGCGCCTTATGGGGTAGCGCTTTTGATTAAAGCGCTGGATAAGCTTAAAACGCGCAGGGGAATGAGCAGCGCTTCTCTTAAAAGCGCCGGCCATAGGAGATCGAAAATGGGCAATGGGCAGCGCTTCCTTCCAAACGCTGCCTATAGGAGAACAAAAATTGGCAATGGGCAGCGCTTTTTACAAGTGCTTCCTATGGGGAGGACGAAAATTGGCAATGGGCAGCGCTTTTTACAAGCGCTGCCTATGGGAGGACGAAAATTGGCAATGGGCAGCGCTTTTTATGGCAAGCGCTGCCTATGGGTTAGACGAAAATTGGGCTATGGGCAGCGCTTTTTGTGGCAAGCGCTGCCTATTGATATTAATTATTTGGGCTATGGGCAGCGCTTTTTATGGGAAGCGCTGCCTATTGATATTAATTTTTTCTTTCCTTCGCATCCAACGTTAATTTTCCTCACGAGATTCCCTCTCACTCTCACGACTCTCACTCGCCAAGCTCTCTCACTCACACTCACCAAGCTCCCTCACTCTCTCAACCATTTTCGTTCCTCACCATTTTCGTTCCTCACCATTTTCGTTTCTCTCTTTCTCTCTCAACCATTTCGTCTCTCTCTCTGATTTCGTTTTTCTCTCTCTCTCTCTCTCAACCATTTCATTTTGGTTTGGGTTTCCACATTAACCCATTTCATTTTGGCTTGCCAAGCATCTTTGAGGTAACTCATAAATCCATTTTCTTATTTTTGCATTTAAAGTGTTTGTGTTTTTGACTCAAAGAAGCTCATTTTCTTTATATTGCTTTGTTTATGATATTGTGATATTGTGTATATGTGGTTGTTTGGTTGTGTGTTGTTTTTTTTGGTTTGCATATAAAGTGTTTGTGTTTTTGACTCAAAGAAGACCAATTTTAATTATTTAACTTAGTTTGTGATATTATGTGTATGTGGTTGCTTTGTTGTGTGTTGTAGAAATTTGGATGCATGCATATCAATATTGTAAATAATTGACTTAGTTATTTGATATGGAAATTAATTATTTGATATGAAAATTAGTTATTCAAAATACTACTTAGTGTTTATAATTTCAATAGAATGTGAATGTTGTAAATAATTGACTTAGTTATTTGATATGGAAATTTGTTATTTGATTTGGAAATTAGTTATTCAAAATACCACTTGGATGTTGTAAATGGATGATTGAAATTAGTTATTTGATATGGATGCATGTTGAGTTTCAAGTTTATGTTGTGTTTGAACATGTTAAATTGTATATGTGTGGTGAATGAAACTAGCAAAGTAAAATCGAATATGCCTAAATCGAATATGTCGCTGGAGTGGATTATTTTGTGAACTGTGCTGTTGAACGTTTAGGGACTTCTAGTAATATCAAATGTCCTTGTTTAAGTTGGTGTTATGTAAAATCAGTTAATGCAGAGGAGTTGGCAGGACATTTAAAGGGTTACGAAATTGATCAAAGTTACACTTGTTGGACAATGCATGGTGAGGAAAGAAGTGAATCTTCAAATATGGGTAATAGTACTGAGAGATGTGCGTCGGTTGACACCGAAAGACCTACATTTTATGGGGATGAATTTGAAGAGACGGCAAAGGCTGTTGAAGACGATATTAATGACTGTCCTCAAATGTTTGAGAAGTTGATAACAGAGCAGAGACTCCGTTGTATTCGGGTTGTACTGAATTCACAAAATTATTGGCTGTCATAAAGTTGTATAACTTGAAAACATGCCACGGATGGACGGATAAGAGCTTTACGGAATTACTCACACTATTGAAAGAAATTTTGCCGAAGGATAATGTGCTCCCTTCTCGGACGTATGATGCAAAACAAATGTTAGGGTCCATTGGCTTGAACTATGAGAAGATACACGCCTGTCCCAATGATTGCATTTTATTTCGAAATGAACGTGCATTGTTAAAGTCGTGTCCTAAATGTAATGCATCGCGGTATTAAAAGAAACAATCTGCTCCAGAAAAGGTGCTGTGGTATTTTCCCATAATTCCTCGATTTAGGCGCATGTACCATAGTTTAGAAGATGCAAAACACTTGACATGGCATGAGGCAACACTTGACCGTAGTTTAGGGGAAAAAGTGTTGGCAATGCAAAATCTACTAGCAAGAAAGTGTCTCGGTCCGGCCATTCTACACCAAATTCTCAGCCCGGCCCTCCTCCAAAAGTGACTCAATTTAACCACTAAGAATTGTAGAAAAAAAACTTTAACCACTATCAAATATTACAAAATAACTTACTTATAAATAAACGAATATGATTTAATTAATATTAAATCATATAGAAAAATATGAGTTAACATGTGGCAACAGGAGCGACAACGAGAGACTGTCACTGAGATCGGCAACTAGAGCGGCAATTGGGAGTGGCAACGGGAGTGGCAACGGGAGTGGCAACGAGAGGGCCAACGAGAGTGCTAACGGGAGGGCCAACGGGAATACATATTCTATCATCTTGCTTTTCTTAATTATAAAGCAAGTAGCAACATGAAGCTTGTAGAAGATGTGGTTGTGCTCTAGTCTATTCTTCTTCTTTCTTTTACTTACTTGTCTCTATAATAAAAATGCTTAAATATATGTTTGGCCCCTGTAAATATGACCATAATCTATTTACGCCCCTGTAAAAATATTTTTTTAAAATGGCACTTGCAAATATTAAGCGTTTATAGTTAAGCCCCTATCTATCCAAAAAAACTAACGTGGCTAACGGATATGACGTCAGCATGACAACATCAATGATTAACAGAGAAAGATTAACAGAGAAAGATTGAAATGATTCACTTCCGCTCCAGACTTTTCCAACAAAATGGAATAATTAGCAGAGAAAGATTGACACAATTCAAAAACTATAATCCTTCTCTGTTAATCATTCATGATGTCATGATGATGTCATCTCCGTTAGGCACGTCAGTTTTTTGATGAAAAGTTAACAGAGGGGCTTAACTATAAACGCTTAATATTTGGAACAAGGGCCATTTTAATTTTTTTTTCAGGGGCATAAATGGATTATAGCCATATTTGCAGGGGCCAAACATATATTTAAGCCTAATAAAAACATAGGCCAGCAAAACGACATCTTTAGACATTTTAAAATTTTGCCATTTCTCAAAAAATGGGGGCAAAATAGTAAAACAATCACTACGCCAGATCTTTAAAAAAATGGCGCCTTATGGGGTAGCGCTTTTGATTAAAGCGCTGGATAAGCTTAAAACGCGCAGGGGAATGAGCAGCGCATCTCTTAAAAGCGTCGGCCATAGGAGATCGAAAATGGGCAATGGGCAGCGCTTCCTTCCAAACGCTGCCTATAGGAGGACGAAAATTGGCAATGGGCAGCGCTTTTTACAAGTGCTGCCTATTGGGAGGACGAAAATTGGCAATGGGCAGCACTTTTTACAAGCGCTGCCTATGGGAGGACGAAAATTGGCAATGGGCAACGCTTTTTATGGCTAGCGCTGCCTATGGGTTAGACGAAATTTGGGCTACGGGCAGCTTTTTTTGTGGCAAGCGTTGCCTATTGATATTAATTATTTGGGCTATGGGCGGCGCTTTTTATTGGAAGCGCTCCCTATTGATATTAATTTTTTCTTTCCTTCGCATCCAACGTTAATTTTCCTCACGAGATTCCCTCTCACTCTCACGACTCTCACTCCCCAAGCTCTCTCACTCACACTCACCAAGCTCCCTCACTTTCTCAACCATTTTCGTTCCTCACCATTTTCGTTCCTCACCATTTTTCCTCACCATTTTCGTTTCTCTCTTTTTCTTTCAACCATTTCGTCTCTCTCTCTCTCTCTCCGATTTCGTTTTGCTCTCTCTCTCTCTCTCTCTCTGTCTCTCTCTCTGTCTCTCTCAACCATTTCGTTTTGGTTTGGGTTTCCACATTAACCCATTTCATTTTGGCTTGCCAAGCATCTTTGAGGTAACTCATAAACCCATTTTCTTATTTTTGCAATTAAAGTGTTTGTGTTTTTGACTCAAAGAAGCTCATTTTCTTTATATTGCTTTGTTTATGATATTGTGATATTGTGATATTGTGTATATGTGGTTGTTTGGTTGTGTGTTGTTTTTTTGGTTTGCATTTAAAGTGTTTGTGTTTTTGACTCAAAGAAGACCAATTTTAATTATTTTACTTTGTTTGTGATATTATGTGTATGTGGTTGCTTTGTTGTGTGTTGTAGAAATTTGGATGCATGCATATCAATATTGTAAATAATTGACTTAGTTATTTGATATGGAAATTAGTTATTTGATATCAAAATTAGTTATTCAAAATACTACTTATTTTTTATAATTTCAATAGAATGTGAATGTTGTAAATAATTGACTTAGTTATTTGATATGGAAATTAGTTATTCAAAATACCACTTGGATGTTGTAAATGGATGATTGAAATTAGTTATTTGATATGGATGCATGTTGAGTTTCAAGTTTATGTTGCGTTTGAACATGTTAAATTGTATATGTGTGGTGAATGAAACTAGCAAAGTAAAATCGAATATGCCTAAATCGAATATGTCGCTGGAGTGGATTATTTTGTGAATTGTGCTGTTGAACGTTTAGGGACTTCTAGTAATATCAAATGTCCTTGTTTAAGTTGTTGTTATGTAAAATCAGTTAATGCAGAGGAGTTGGTAGGACATTTAAAGGGTTACAGAATTGATCAAAGTTACACTTGTTGGACAATGCATGGTGAGGAAAGAGGTGAATCTTCAAATATGGGTAATAGTATTGAGATATGTGCGCCGGTTGACACCGAAAGACCTACATTTTATGGGGATGAATTTGAAGAGACGGCAAAGGCTGTTGAAGACGATCTTAATGACTGTCCTCAAATGTTTGAGAAGTTGATAACGGATGCAGAGACTCCGTTGTATTCGGGTTGTACTGAATTCACAAAATTACTGGCTGTGATAAAGTTGTATAACTTGAAAACTTGCCACGGATGGACGGATAAGAGCTTTACGGAATTACTCACACTATTGAAAGAAATGTTGCCGAAGGATAATGTGCTCCCTTCTCGGACGTATGATGTAAAACAAATGTTAGGGTCCATTGGCTTGAACTATGAGAAGATACACGCCTGTCCCAATGATTGCATTTTATTTCGGAATGAACGTGCATTGTTAAAGTCGTGTCCTAAATGTAATGCATCGCGGTATTAAAAGAAAGAATCTGCTCCAGAAAAGGTGCTGTGGTATTTTCCCATAATTCCTCGATTTAGGCGCATGTACTATAGTTTAGAAGATGCAAAACACTTGACATGGCATGAGGCAACACTTGACCGTAGTTTAGGGGCAAAAGTGTTGGCAATGCAAAATCTATTAGCAAGAAAGTGTCTCGGTCCGGCCATTCTACACAAAATTCTCAGCCCGCCCCTCCTCCAAAAGTGACTCAACCCTCCCCTCCTCTCCTCCAAAAGTGACTCAACCCTCCCCTTCTCCAATTGTGTCTCAGTCTCAGCCCTCCGCCTCTTCCATTAATGATTATAAGATGATTGGTTATGCCGAAATGCACGCGGAATTCAGGATGACTGACGCAACCCTGCTTCAATTAGAGGTGGATGACCAAATTTTTGGGAATTTAGGTCAAACACTGACGATCACACGTGAGGATATCAATGATGTATGTAAATAGAAGTGGGCAACCAGGTACGTATGTAATTTATTATTTGATATCATTGAATTTTTATTTATTATATAGTTAATTTAATTTGTATATATCTCTAATTATAGGTACTTGTACGAGGACATTTTGGTCCCTTCGAAACAGACACAGATTTGTGTTCTTGTGTCCGGATAATACCCACCTGTGTGAAGTGTCCCCCAAGCTGCGTAATTATGAGATGCTTGTGGAACAAAATAAGACAGAGGTTAAAAATTATATCACTCAATGCTTCTGGGAAGCTCAAAGTACAAGCGTTGATACCATGTTTTTGGCACCGTGTCTCTTACGGTGAGAGATTTAATCCATTCTTATATAAAATGCATTTTTTAAATACTAGTCAATTACTTACTCAAAATTTTATTTTGTAGGGAACATTGGATTCTGTTAGCAAGAAATCCTAAGAAAGATACGGTGTACTTCATTGATTCATTGCATGGTCATTTCAACAACTACCCCGATTTGATCGAGATATTTAATAGGTGTGTGTATTTCGATCCCTCTGCATATTTCTTAGTTTTACTTATATACGTATGTATTTTGAATAATATAGTTATATGACATTGTGTTCAGTTGTTTGAAAACATATTGGGGATTGGAGCAATCAATGACCAAATAGATACCAATAGATGTAAGTTTCTAAGCAATGTTCTTATATATTTAATTACATTATTTTGTGAAAAAAATGTATTAAATTAAATTTAACAATTAACTATGCTTTTGTTTTGTAGTGTCCAAAACAACCCAATAGCAATGATTGTGAGTATTATGTAATGAAATTTTTGAAGGAAATTATTACCCACAACCAAACGACTATTCCTCGACGGGTATCTACTTAGAATTCTTTTTGATTTTGATATAATAATAGTTAATTCCATTTAACCATTTCAATTCTAATTTTATTTATTTATATAATTTCAATATTTTCCTGATTGTCGGGTGAGGACATACTCTGATGAGCAGCTACTTGAGCTTAGGGGAGAGTGGTGTCGTTATGTCTCCCGTTTTTTTTTATTTTGGATAGAGTGATATTGTAAGTTGTTAGAGTTTGATTTGGATCCATATAGCTAAGCTAGTTTTGGTTCCTATTGTAAGTTTAGCTAGTTTTGGATACATATGAATTGGAAACATTTTGGTTCATGTTTTGGTACATTTTGGCACATATTGGTACATATTGGTGCATTTGTATTAGCTTGTTGTTGTTAACTATATAATGGATTGGATTGTTAGAGTTTGATTTGGATACATATGAATTGTTTGATTTGTATAGTTGCTAGATGTTTTGGATAGATAATAATGGAACTTAATTGTTAGCTAGTTTGTTTTGGTTCTTGTTGAGTACATATTGATCCATTTGTATTAGCTTGTTGGATACATTTTGGTTCATGTTTTGGTACATTTTGGTACATATTGGTACATATTGGTGCATTTGTATTATCTTGTTGTTGTTAACTATATAATGGATTGGATTGTATTGGTTGTATATATATGACCAGGAAATATCAAATGTAAAAAGGAAAATAAACAAAAACAGAAAAAAAATAAAGAAAATAAAATTAAACAATGGGCAGCGCTTGCAGGGGAAAGCGCTGCCCATTGTGTAGCAAAATATGGCAATGAGCAGCGCTTTTATGTGCAAGCGCTGCCCATTGTTTAGCGAAATTTTGGAATGAGCAGCGCTTATGACTTGGAAGCGCTGCCCATGGCTATCAATGAGCAGCGCTTCTTAAACGCTGCCCATTGTTGGAGTGGAATCAGCAGGGCCAAGTTAAGAAGTGCTCAGAAGCGCTGCCCATGGCTAAAAAAAAGCGTTGCCCATCCTTAAATCTGTTGTAGTGAATATGCGAAATCAAGATAGATTAGTAACACACATAAAACAATAGCAGACAAGTAAGTGAAATAAAAGTTTAACAGTACACCTTAAGCGAAAGAAAATCAACAATAAGTGAAATAAAAGTTTAACAGTACACCTTAAGCGAAAGAAAAGTAACAGTAGCAGTTTCATACATAAAGATCACCAAATATGATAGGGGCGAATGATGGTCCGATAGGGTTTCTTCCCTAGGCGCCGCGGCGGCCTCAATGGCTGGTCTCTCTGCCGAGTTGTTGCAACTCCGGCCACGGAGTCCAGTGGTGCTGAATCACTCCTGGTCTTCGCCCATGTTCCCTGAGAATCGTGTACCTCTGGTTGGTGATTGGAGATCTGGTTTGCGATCTCCAGATCTGTCTCGTTCCTCTTTGGTGGTGGCCAATGCGGTGGCCGTTGGCCGATCTGCTCCTCGGTCTTTGCTTGATGATGGGAGATCTGGGCCCCTGTCTACAGATCTGTCTCGTTCTTCTTTGCAGGTGGCCGATGCGGTGGCCGTTGGCCGATCTGCTTCGTATCTGTCGCGTGATGCACTTCTCTTTCTTGAGGCGACAATGGTTGCCGATCCTTTGCAGACGCCTCCAGCGTCGGTGGTTCTGCCGGCACAAAATTCTCCTCGTGAGGGAACTCTGTTTCCAGAGGCGGCGGTGGGCTCCAGTCATATCCTTGGAGCGACATCAGTAGCACAGCATCCTGCTGTTGCTGCTCCATCCGTGAGTGGTGGTAAACGGTCTTTCTCTGATGCGTTGACCGGTATCCCTCAAGCCCCTAAATCTTTTGCAGACTTTGACTACAGCAAGTAGCAGAAACCTTGTTTAAAAGGAGATGTTCTTGCAGTTAAGATTTCTGAAGATGAATATCAGGCTAGTATTGCTGAATGCGTCAATCTATTACATGGTAGAATATTTTTGTCTAAAGGAGATAAGCCCTATCTGATTAAAGAATTAAAGGAGAAGTTGTCTAAATTGTGGAAGATTCTTCTGATTGGTCTCTGGTCTCTCTTGGTAAGGGATTTTTTGAATTTTCTTTTGTATCTAATGAGGACTTTAGGCGTGTTTGGTCGCTTGGATCGCGATCGCTACGGCCGGGTGTTCTGCGCTTGTATGCTTGGAGGCCAGATTTTGACCCTCTCTCTGAAAAGCAAACCAATGCTCAGTGTTGGGTTAGGCTTCACGGTCTTTCCCGGGAATATTGGAGGTCAAAGATTTTGTTTGAGATTAGTGGGAGTCTAGGTGCCCCTATTGCTTTGGATGAAGCCACTAAGAAGAGGACTTTTGGTCATTTTGCTAGAGTTCTTATTGATATTGATTTCTCTGAGAAGCTGCATGATCAATTGTTAGTAGAAAGAGAGGGGTATGCCTTTCCCATCAGGGTGGAATATGAGAGTGTCCCTCTCTTCTGCAACTCCTGTAGTTGTATTGGTCACTCTACTCAGAATTGCAAGAAAACTGCGGAGACGGGTCCTATCAAGCCTCCTCAGAATGATAAAGGGAAGTCATTGGAGAAACCGGATAAGCCTGACGCAGGCACTGCCATACAAGACAATAGTCTGGTTTTGATATTGGATGACATTGATACCAATTGTTTCAAGGGTCTTGACAACACTGTTATTACACCTGAAGAGTTGGCTGAGGGCCATGATCTTGGTGTTGCTCACACCTGCTCCACCAAGTCCCCCACGACTAGGTTTGATACTGGTGCTTCTTACGCAGTGGAGACATCCGCTTTGGGAAAAAGCTGGGCGGATATCGCAGATGAGGAGGTTGTCTCTAACTCGCAAGCAGCTATGTTCTCTCCAAACACCAAAGTTTTGATTGTTCCTGACTCAGAGGTCACGAATCCTGCAGTAAAGGATGATATGAAAATTTTAAGTAGGCAGTGGGGTGAGTCGCCAGATGTTGTTGGCGATCCGGTGGTTTCTGACTCAGCGAAGAGGTACTCGGAACCAGTTGTGTCCAAGAAACAGAAGAAGCGGCAAAAAAAGACTGTTGGCTACAATCTTCAGTCTAAATCTAGTTCAATTTCTGTCACTTTCTGAGGTGTTGTTTATTTTCAGCCTTTTTGGCCTGTTTTATTTGGACTGTTGGTCTGCTCTCATCCGCTGATTGGTTTTTGGGTGCCTTTGCCCAGATTTCCTTTTTGCTGCCTTGTTAGATTTTTCTGGCCTTGCGTTTTGGTTTGGTCCCCCCTTGGTCTTTTTACTTTCTGTAGTCCTTTTTTCTCTTTTTTAATATAATTTAGTTGCTTAAAAAAAACCTAGATATAGTAACATGAATTTACTCTGTTGAAGAAATTGAAGAGAGAACAGAGAATCAGGCCGAGACAGTGAAACTCGTGAGATGGAATCGTCTCAAGTCCACCGTTCATCACAAACTGCAAATTCGAATCATCAGTATCATACAAAAAAATGAAGGTTTTGGATTCACAGATGTTTGAACATGATATCAATGAATAAGAACAACAATTTATAACAAAATGTTACTGATCTTAAATAACAACACAACATATTTGGTTACATACCTATTTACAGAAGAGATTACTCATGGCAACAGGGGGATCAAAGGCATATTTTGTATCCCTTGTCCCCGTCCTTATCTCTATTACGGCCTGGTTTTGCATTCTCTATCCTTGTCCCAAACGGGGTCGGGTTCCTCGTGGGTACCCGTTTCCGCCACTAATTTATATTTAAAAATAAAAAATTATATTTATGATAATCAATAGAATAAAATCATAATTATTATATGATGATAAAACAAAATTAAAAGTATTAACATAGACTTTGTATTGAAAATAGATTAAATTTAAAAATGAACAAAATTTATGAAACAAAATGATTGAGTATATATGCATAAAATAAAATAAAATAAATAATTAATGTTTTGTCGAGCGGTTTAGGGGCAGGGGCTGAGCAGGTATCGACATCCCTAAAGTCGTCCCCGCCTCAATCAACGTGGTTTTCCCCGTCAAACTTGGGTCGAGTGGGTACCCGCGAGTTCGGGTTTCATTGCTATGCCTAAAAGAGACTCCTAAAACCTCTTGTAATATCAACAGGTTGTAATATCATTTTTTTTGGGATATAACCTCTTATATACACTTCTAATTTTTGTGTCCATCACTTAGCTAGGTAGGGAGATCACCAAGCAACCAAAAGGAAGCAAAAAGAAAACCTTCAATTTGATGTTTCGTCGTCTAGCGAACCAAACAGCTTGCCTAGCAACGCAACAGAGAAAACTAGCTAGAAAAGTTTTTGCACAGTTTTTCCTCGCGATGGAGCTTGATCGCCTTGCAGTCTCAAGGAAAAATTTGGCCCATCGCCTCACAATGGACTGTAGTTTTGATAGCATTTAAGCCCAAAAATATGAAAAATTAGGGCATCTCGAAATTGAGGCGAACCAAGGAGTTTGGAGACGACCTTAGGACGTGTCTTGGAGCTCGTGATGGCTAGGATTAACATCCCATTGACCTCCATTGATGATTCAAGCTTGGGAACCAGTTCTTGGAGCATCAATGTCGCTGACTTCTCCTTCTAGTTTGTTTATCACTTTTGTTTTCTTTATTGCTATGTCTAACTACACTTTCCATTGTTGCGAATGAGCAAAGATTGATGGATCTTTTATGTATTTGATTTGAATCCCTTTTCATCGAATTACTCTTATGCATTTATGTTTCAGTCTCTGTTCTTAATGCTTTCTAGGAATTGATCACTCTTATGATGATTTACGGTTTGTGATTGTGAATGGAAGTTTGAGTTACAAAGGTTAGAGTTTTGAAATCTTCATATCTCTAATCTAGGAATAGTCATTGATATTTAGAATCATGTGTGAACTCTTATTCGTAATGCTTAGTTTCTAATTAAGGTCACCTAAGAAATTGGGGATTTTGTTAGGAATAAAGGTCTTATTGCCTAAGGGATTTGGATAAGGATAATTAAGAGAATTTGATCATAAGCCATAGGAGGAATTCGTAATACATTCAATTAATTATGCATAAAGGCAAAATCAATTGAGCTCGTTCCCAATGTTTTTAAATCAAAGATTTTATTGCTTTATTATTTTAATTACTTGTCAACAATCCAAATTAATCCTTGTTCAATTTAGTAACTAATCCGTTAAATTGATAATTAACCGCAATCCTTGAGTTCAACACTCGGTCTTACCGTTTTAATATTACTTGTAATGATTCGGTACACTTGCCGAAATCCTAACAACACTTTCTTGAAAGACTATGAAATTGTACATAAGGAGTTCGACTTTATTAGGGTTTTTATGGAAGTCGTACATAACATGTGCAACTTCACTTATCTCATGCAAAGTCATATATATGACATGTATAACTTCACTTTTTTCTTAAAAAGTTATATATGACATGTGCGACTTCAGCCAAAGTCTTAATTCTCATGTACGACTTTAATATTCTAGAGAAAAGTATATAAAATAAGCAAAGTCCTACATAGCATGTACGACTTCACTTTTTTCCCTTACGGCGTACATATCATGTAAGTCTTAGCCCAAATGGATCGCTGCTTTTTTTTACCCCCATTTTTACCCTAAATCCCCAAAAGATCCTTAAGCTTTCGTTAAAAAAAATATTTTTTAAAAATTTCCGGAAATACACATATTTCCGGAAAGAAAAATTCTGGGTTTTCCGGAAATATCTCAAAAAGAGGTATTTCCGGAAAGTTTGAAAAAATGGTTACCGGATTTATCTCTCACACATGTATTTCCGGAATGGTTATTGTTGATAAATATTTGCGGGGTTTCCGGAAATACTTCATTTTACTGTATTTCCGGAACACATTTCTCAAATTGACCAAACTACCAATTTTACCCCTGACTCCTCAAACAAATTTTCGAATTTACCTCTTAACACGTAATTTCGGAACTCATTTTTTGATTTTTTCCGGATTTATCTCTCAACACGTAATTGCGGAACTCATTTTTTGATTTTTTCCGGATTTACCTATCAAAACTTACTTTCGGAAGTTTTTTTTAAAAAAATTGACTTTTACCTACGGACAAAAACCGTCACTAAAAGTGGTCAATTAAATTAAAAGACTTCACTTTCTACTTTACCTTCATTTCAACATACGAGGTTCCTACGCTATGGCACCAATGAACTATATACACCGTGTTTGCACTTCTTTAATGGCTTTTAAACCTCAAAAGAATGAGTCAAAGCATGTTTGATGTTTTACAAATTGACATAACCGTTGAAGGAAATGGTTGGGACTACATATTCATTGGAAAGAATTGTTCTTGTGTAGCTGGTATCAAGAAAATATGTGTCTAACACTACTTTAACTGTGAAATCAAATGAAGGGTCTGTGGTTGATTTGGGGATAGATGTTTATGATGGTCTTGTTTTGCATCCTAACACTACAAGGAAGGCAAGTAATGGTGTTGTTGTGTCTTTGAGATTGATTTGTGGTTTCTCTAGTGATTTTTACCCACGGACAGAGACCGTCACTACAAACGGTTTGACAAAATGCTCACATTTAGTGACAGTTTCTGTTCGTAGGTAAAAGTCAATTTTTTTAAAAACTTCCCAAATCCGGAAATACCTTTCGGAAGATAAATCCGGAATGTATTTTTAGTTCCGGAAATACCTTTTGGAAGATAAATCTGGAATGTATTTTTTTAATAAATCCGCAAATACTCCGGAATGTATTTTTAGTTCCGGAAATACCTTTTGGAAGATAAATCCGGAAATACCTTTTATTTAAAGGAGTACAAAGGCTTCAACCCGTACAATTAAAAAAATTTGGGGAAGTAGTAAAACCTCGCTAGGGTGGGCCAAAACCCATTTGGAAGTAAAACGTAAGGAGGTAAAAGGGATTTTTTTTGTACCCCCATCATATCACCATATACCCCCACATAATTTGATAAACCGAAAATTCCCCTGCCAAACTAAAACTTGCTCGGATTTACCCCCACTCAAGGTAAATCCGCTTTGTTATTTTCCAAAGCGGATTTATCTACCCAATAGGTAAATTTGACTTTTAAATAACAAAGCGGATTTACCTTATGTGGGGGTACATCCGCTTTTAAAATTAACAAAAGTGGATTTACCTAATGTGGGGGTAAATCCGATTTTCTTTTTTTTTTTTTAGGGAAATCGGATTTATCTTTTTTTAGATAAATCCGCTTTGTTATTTTTCCAAAGCAGATTTATCTACCCAATAGATAAATCCGACTTTTAAATAACAAAGCGGATTTACCTTATGTGGGGGTACATCCGCTCTTTTAAAATTAACAAAAGCGGATTTACCTAATGTGGGGGTAAATCCGATTTTGAAATTTAAATTAAAATTAATTTTTTTTAGAAATATAAAATAGATATGAATATCGGCCGTCTTTTGGTTCTGTTTAGTGTATTGTTCGTTAACATGTGACGATGTTGTACGTCGGGTGAATAATTTAAGCTAAAAAATCGGTTTGCGAACAACCTACTCAGATTGTAATGAAACTACAGCCATTAAATTCGAAAAAAATCAGGGATCAAGACTCCTCAAAAAGAGACTTCTTTCAGGACAGGGGAGCTCAAAATCCCAAATTCCATCGTTTACTATATTTTATTAACTTTTTTAATTTTTAATAATCTCCAAAAGAATCTAAAAAAATTTGCATAACCTTATTTTGGTTTTATTAGATTTATAGTGGTGTTTTTATAATTTTTAAATTAGTTTTGACTCTTTAACGGATTTTTAGTAGTATTTTTATAAAATTTTTTAAAAAATTAAATAAAAAATAGGTATTTTTAATACACAAAGCGGATTTAACCCCCACCTAAGGTAAATCCGCTTTTAAAATTAACAAAAACAGATTTACCTTAGGTGGGGGTAAATCCGATTTTTTTAAGGGAAATCGGATTTACCTACTATAAGATAAATCCGATTTTGGGAAAAAACCAAAATCGGATTTATCTTTTAGTAGGTAAATCCGAGCGAATTTTTTAAGTGAGGAGTATTTTCGGGTTTCACTTTTATGTGGGGGTATGAGGTGATATGATGGGGGTAAAAAAAAATCCCGAGGTAAAATAGACTAAATAGTACCCCAATTAAGACATCAATAATGATTTTAGACAGACAATTAAACCAATCTGAAAAAGATAACCCACTGTTTCTCCCTTCCTAATTATGAACCACCACCCCTTGAATATGTTTAACAAACCAAATAAATGACTTTGCATGAGATAACCCCTTGTTCCTTACGGTCCAAATACCCCAGAACATCATGATCACGATCTCCTTGGTTCTCAATGGGCGACATGGCTACTTCAGAAATAACTAACGTACTCCTATATTAACTTTGACAATTACTCATTCCCGTATGTGGAAATGAGTTCGTAATGATTTTCCAAAAATTCTCTTGTCCTAAGAGTTCAATTAACGAAATCTCAGCTTATAGATTCTTAGAGGCGCATACTCACACATACTTGCATAGTGATTCTTTGTCTTTCTTACCCTCACCATGCATTCCATCCAATCCAACCATAAATGGTAAGACACACCAAACGACGGAAAATACGTATCCCAAAATACTTTGTGGACAACAATTATCGATTCCACAAGAAATATTCTTGTTCATAAAAGACATAAAATGTTTTTTTTTTACCTTATTATTGGTGTTTAGTATTCACCGACTTTGTAGATGACTAGTCTATGTCACCAAACCTTATTATTGGTGTCTAGTATAGTATCCACCGACTTTACAAATAAAACTATATGACTAGAAAAATTATTTCACAATAGATACTCACTAAGTTGTTTTTAAAAAGGTAATTTTATATTTAATTGAATTTAATTTAGAATACTAAAATTGCTTTTTTAAATTGTAAACCATTTATTCACAATTCCTAATATATATAAAAGATTAAAAAATAATGTTATTTTATATAAATAATGAATATAAAAGATATAAAACTTTGTACTCACTAATTACTAGTGTTTTTTTCAAAGAGAAAGTACTAGTATTAATTTTACATTCAATTAAAAAAGAGTTTTGCGTTATCTTAATAAAAATTTCTAAAACATTATAAAAAGTAATATGCAAAACGCAAGCCAGCTAGGATTGAACACGGTAGCACGCAATTGCAGAGACTAATCCCTCGAGTTGGGTAGGATCACAACGGACGACAAAATTCTCTCTCAAGAAATTTAACACTGATGTGCCATAAAACCAATTGAATATGAATTATAAATTGTTTCCTTTTTTGGTTATCATGTCATTGGTGTGTAGTTTTCACCGGCTTTGTCAATGACTAATCTACGCCGGGGAACCTGGCTGGCCTCAAGTTTCCGGCTTTGCCGGCCCGTGTGTTTCTCCCCTCCCAACAGAGTTTTTGCCACACCCAAGATTCGAACCCAAGACCTTGGGGTGGGATCTAAGTCCAGTTACCACTCGGACCAACCCTTGTTGGTTTGTATCTATGGGTGCATCTAACATGGACCTCTTAAAAAAATTTAAAGATGGGCCTTTACCATTTTTAGCAAAAAATGATTTTATAATAATAATAAAAATAATATTTTATTAAAACTTATTTAAAATAGGAGGGTCCATCGTTGGACCAGGTCCATACTAGACAACCCCTCTATCTATTTCATATTTATTTTTAACATTCACATATATACATAACCTATATCACTTAATTTCGAATTTTTTTTAGAGGTCATGGACCTACCCACCTCCACTAAGATCTGCCCTCTGGCTCCACGTGTCAATATTATCGTATGGGATGATGTATGGCACATCATCATTCCCACTTAATAGGGACGAAAAATAAAACAAATATATTTGTAGGGATGATAAACAAAAAATTCTATATTTATATAGGCCAAAATAAAAAAATTAAAAAAATTATTTTTAGGTTTCAACTTTAACCATTGGATTCATAAGTCTATCATCGCTCTTAAACAATGAAATTTGTGTCTATTTTCTTCTTTGGAAAGTTTTATATTGTTGTTATTCCTTTTTCTAAGTTCATCTATTTTTTTAACAAAATTTTAGGGTGAGGGGATGTCGTCCCAGTCCAAGGTAGGGAAGACTTTCGGGCTCTTTGAACACTTATGAAGGTTTACATTTACCTCACCCAAATGAACTAGTAGAGATTTGAACCCGAGACCTCCCGAATACAAATCCCGCCACATGATACAACATGTTAGTGCCACGTGATACCACCAACCAACAAGATATTGACATGTGGCACTGATGTAATTTTTATTCGCCACGTCGTCTTTTTTCGAAGAAGGATTAACAGCAGTGACGAAAACAAAAACATTTTGATTTTCAGGAAGGTAATCCAATTTTTTTTAGAAGAACTAAATTGGATGAAAGGCAAATAATTTTGTCTTTTGCTTCTTACAACATGCATGTTTCTGTCCTAAAAAACAACTTGAGGTGGTAACTACTCTTTCTATATATTCGGTGTCTTGTGTTTCTCACTTTTTGTGCCTCTCTCTCTCTCTCTCTCTCTCTCTCTCTCTCTCTCTCTCTCTCTCTCTCTCAAAGACATATTACTTACCTAGGATATAATGGAGAATCCATCAGAGAACAACATGGCAATTGCTCTCAATATTCCTGCAGCTCATGCTAAAGAGCGGTTACCTACTGTTGGCAACTTTTCTAGAGAAGAAGAAGACAATATTGACGAGAACAATAGACTTGCTATCACCCAATGCGCTAGTGGTGAAACACGTGACAATTTGGTTGCAGTAATTACTCGCTATGTCGAGACTCTAAACAACTACAACATGCGCAACTTAGGTAGCCAGTCTTCTATCTTTTGTTCTTAATACAATTTTAATTCCAAAAATTTATATCGATATATAACTTGCAATACACTAATGACTTCTCTTATGATTATTATTGAAGGGTACCCCACTAATCAGGACTTCAACTATGAGGCATTAGCACCATTACTTGATTTTCACCTGAACAATGCGGGTGATCCATTTCTAGGCAGCAGCTTCTCTCTAAATTCAACATCATTTGAAGTTGCTGTGCTTGATTGGTTTGCAAATTTGTGGGAGATTGACAATAAAGAATACTGGGGATATGTCACAACCGGTGGAACCGAAGGCAATCTTCATGGGATTTTAGTTGGGTTAGTAATTGTATTTCTCAGACTTTATGATATTATTATTACAAACATAAACACTGATAATTTATTTATTTTATATATATATAGGAGAGAACAACTTCCAGATGGGATTCTCTATACGTCACAAGATTCTCATTATTCAATATTCAAAATAGCAAGGATGTATAGAATGGAATGTGTGAAGGTAGGTACTCTAGCATCGGGTGAGATTGACTGTAATGATCTAAGGACCTCCCTTCTAGCTCACAAGGACAAGCCAGCCATTATCAACTTAAACATAGGTTTCTTCTTGTCTTTGATAACTATATTAATTAATGGTTAACAAGCTTATGTACATTTACATCTATTATGTAATGGAGAACTATTTTAAATCAAACTATGTATTCTCGTGAATTACATTTGGCGAGTTCTTCTTGCAGGGACAACTATGAAAGGAGGCATCGATGATCTTGATCTTGTACTACAAACACTGGATAAATGTGGCTTTACTCATGATCGATTCTACATTCACTGCGATGGAGCTTTGTTTGGAATGATGTTGCCTTTTGTTAAACAAGTGAGTTAAATTTATTTACATTAATTAAACATAACATACTAATAAAAGCATTAGTTTGAAGTGTGCTTAGGAATGGGAGACTGAAACTCCAGCAGAATATGATAACTTAATCCTGTGACTTATCTTATCATGTCTCTCTTGAGTTTGAACTGGGTCAGAAATTAGTAGAATAGAATAAGAAAATAATTTATTCATTTACCCTTCTAAATAAAAATCTATTAAAAACAAGGGTGCTTCTAGGGTGAGGGAGCAAATCAAAGCCCTCACCGGTGAAAAATTGATTGTAGGATATTGTGTAAAATACTATGAGTGGTTAAGATTGAATCAATTAGTATTAAATCACAACCGTTGATGAATTTTTATACTACATCCTACTGTTATATTTAATGGTTCACCTTTGTGAGGGATTTGATTTGCTCCCTCACCCTAGAAGCACAATAAAAACAAAAACAAAAATAAAATTTGATGTTAAATTAAAAATTTGAGCACTTAATTTAGAAAATAAAGTATGATATTATGATTAGGGTAATTTTATCATTTTGTATAATCTAATAATTAAAAATATATTAAAATAAGTCATGAGAAATAAAGTTATTATTAAAAATATAAAAATATAAAGTTAATTTAATTTTTTAACAAATAAAATATAGTTGTCACAGTGATTTTGTCATTCACATTTAAATATCATATAATTATTTATTAACTTATCTAAAATAAATAATATTCTATCAATATATATATATAGACTCACACACACAATAAAATAACATACGTTATCTTTTACCTAAAAAAAGAACAACATATGTGTCACTATTATATCTTATCTATGTCCTATTTTATATCATATATCTTGTCTCTATCATATACCGACGATCAAACAATCCCTAAAAAACCTCAATATTTTTTCACAAACTTGTTTGAATGGTGAATATTTAAATTTACATTACAATACTCATTTTTTTTATTGGAAAATTAACAAAAAAACTAAAGTTAGGATCATTATTTTTAAAAGTTTTGTAGAATGCTTAAGTTTTTGATATTATTTTTGTTTAAGAATGCATACGTATAAACCTATATGTACCTATTTATCTATCATGATTATTCAATTGAAGGATTCTAATGATTTCATCGAAAGTATTGTTTTGGTGATTGGATAGGCACCTAAGATTACCTTCAAGAAGCCCATTGGAAGTGTAGCTATTTCTGGTCATAAATTCTTAGGATGCCCGATTCCATGTGGTGTTGTGATAACTCGTTTAGAACACATCAATACAATATCTAGAGACGTTGAAATCATTGCTTCAAGGGATGCTACAATAATGGGCAGCCGTAGCGGGCATGCTCCAATCTTCCTATGGTATGCTCTCAAAAATAAGGGTTTAATGGAACTTAAGAATGAAGTTCTTAAATGCATAGATAGTGCACGTTACTTGTTTGAAAAACTTCGTAATGGTGGCATTGGTGCAATGTTAAACAAGTTTAGCAACATAGTTGTCTTTAAGAAGCCCCTTGATGATGACTTTACGCGTAGGTGGAATTTGGCATGCAACGGAAATGTTGCACATGTGGTAGTGATGCAACATGTTACCATTGAAATGTTGGACACATTTGTTTGTGAATTTCTCCAAAAGCGGTCTGTTTGGTTCAAAGATGAACAGTACTAGCCAATATGCATTGCAAAAGATGTTGGTTCTAGAAATTGTGCTTGTTCAATGCACAATATATCACGATTGAGAAATTTATAAATATGTGATGTTAATCAAATAATTGATTCGATTAAAAGAAGTAGGGGGCCTAGGAACTATTGAAGTTGTAATTCAAATAAGTGTTGCGACATAGTGACATGGCATAGTGTTGTCAAGACATATAGGAGTGTGCATTAATTTGCAAGTTAATTTTAATAATTATATTAGTTTTTGTTAAGTGCAGTTAGGGGTTAAGTTTCTGTTGTAACAGTTTTTGGTGCTTTTGTAGTAGAGTCTAAATTCAGAAAATGAGGTGTAACTGAATTAGATCTCAATCAATAATAGAATTAGTTACTCAATCTCTCATTTTCTCTCATTCATCTCTCTAATTTTCTTGAGTTTCAATGCTAAATTGTGATGTTCTAACAAATTGGTATCTAGAGCTTCTTCAGTCCCGAGAGAGAACCTTTTTTTGTGTGCAATTCCTCCCTGAATCCATGACAAACAACATAAAATGAGGTGTAACTGAATTAGGACTGTAAATCACTCTTCTACATCTTACAGATGCTCAGTGCAATGCTCAAAGAGATCACTAGAGGTCTGTAAATCACTCTTCTACATTCATCAATTTGTAGTTGCAAGTATTACCTATTGTAAATAAAGCTAACCATAGTTAGATTAGCTAGTTATTATTTAACTACGCTTAGTGTAACTAATTTTGTTATTAGCTAAGTTAATTCAGATTAGGTCTATAACCAATTCTGTAACTATTTCCAGACTTGAGATGAATAATATCATTTTTACATTCTTTTCTTCTCTGTGCTGCTATGGCTGCAACATGGTATCATATTGAAACATTCATCTCCTCCTTCGATTCACGTTTCCCTCATCAATTCGCCTCTTGATCTTCTGCGAACTGTTTCTCTTGTTCTTCTACGAACTGCTTCTTCAATGGCGGTCTCCTATGCCGATTTTGCCACCAATCCTTCGAATCTCCTACTAATTCTGTTATTAGCTAAGTTAATTCAGATTAGGTATATAACCAATTCTGTAACTACCTTGTTTGATTCCCACTTATATGATGTGAAATTGCACCCTTACTGTTGCAATATTGTGCAACTTTTCCACCCGAGGATGACTGGATTTACAACTAAGAGGATAGGCAAATTGTATGTGCTTGACACTTCTCTGCCCACACAGCCTACTACTAGTTCTTGTAATGCTTTCATTTGTACTCTTTTAGATTCCAACACAAATAACCCTGCCACTATTTGGCACTATAGGCTAGGACACTTGTCTACACCAATTAACAAATGTATTGCAAATCAATTTCCTTTTGTTTCTTTTGATTCTTGTACAAAACCATGTGATACTTGTCACTACGCAAAACAAAGAAATTTACCTTTTACACACAGCTCTACACATTCTACTGCCATGTTTGATTTAGTTCATGCTGACATTTGGGGTCCATTTGCCACTCCCTCCATTTCTGGCCATAAATATTTTCTAACCTTAGTAGATGACTATAGTCGCTTTACTTGGACCATTTTCATGAAAAACAAAAGTGAAACTAGAACTCACCTCACAAACTTCATTGCCTTCATTGAAACTCAATTCACCAAACACCTAAAATGTCATCGTAGTGACAATGGGCCTGAATTTTTTATGTCAAACTATTTTCTATCCGAAGGCATTATCCATCAAAGGTCATGTGTAGAAACACCTCAACAAAATGGCATTGTTGAGAGAAAACATCAACACATACTTAATGTTGCCCGTGCCATCTCTTTTCAATCCCATTTACCATCCAACCTATGGCATCTCTCCATTCAACAAGCCACTCACATTATAAATAGACTACCCACCCCCTTGCTCAAAAACAAATCCCCTTATGCATTACTTCACTCCAAACCTCCAACTCTCACACACCTTCGTGTTTTTGGATGTCTTGCATTTTCCTCCACATTCCATAATCACAGAACTAAGTTTGAGCCTCGTGCTAGGAAATCAATTTTTCTTGGCTATAGGGAAGGAACCAAAGGATACTTACTCTATGATATTCACACACATGAGTTGTATGTTTCAAGGAATGTTATTTTCGATGAATCTGTTTTTCCTTTCTTTAATACTCTCCCCGTGAACAAACATCCCACTCCACCTCCTACCCTTAATAATGATGCTTTTGAACTCTCCTTTGATCCACCACTACAACTTCAAGTGATAACCTCACATGGCCAAACACCTATTGTACCTACAACCAATACACCCACTACTCCTCAACCAACAATCACTCACTCTCCTATTACTCCAGCAACTCAATATTCTGCCCCTGCACACTCTGTTCCTATACCTTCACACACTGCAGCTTCACCACAAGCATCTGCTACTACTGAAACTTCACAACCCGAACCTGCCCCTCTTCGTAAGTCCACTAGAACTAAAATTGCTCCTGTTTATCTACTTGATTATCACTGCAATTTTCTATCTTCTCAATTACCAAAGTCATCCTCAGGTAACTCCCAATACCCTCTCTCTTCTGTCCTATTTTAGGATCATTGCAATCCCACATATAAACATTTCTGCCTGGCCATTAGTGTTGTCACCGAGCCCAAAACCTATACCCAGGCAAGCAAACTTGACTGTTGGCAGGTAGCTATGAGGTCTGAATTGGATGCTCTTGCATCAACCAATACTTGGACAATTGTGGACTTACCCAAAGGTAAACATCCCATTGGTTGCAAATGGGTTTACAAGATCAAACATCACGCGGATGGGTCAATTGAAAGGTACAAGGCTCGTCTAGTCGCCAAAGGTTATACACAAATTGAAGGTGTTGATTACTTTGATACTTTTTCACCGGTTGCAAAGCTAACCACCATCCGCACTCTGCTCTCTCTTGCTTCCATCAAAGGTTGGCACCTAGAACAACTTGATATGAACAATGCATTTTTGCATGGTGATCTCAATGAGGAAGTGTACATGGATCTCCCCCCGGTCTCACTCCACCCAATTCCTCTTCTTCAACAACTAAGGTGTGTAAACTCAACAAATCTCTTTATGGTCTCAAGCAAGCAAGTAGACAATGATACTCCAAACTCTCTACTGCTCTACTCTCCCTTGGCTACTCTCAATCAACTGCTGATCACTCTCTCTTTACTAAGCTTCATAATGACAATTTCACTGCCTTGCTAGTCTATGTAGATGACATAGTCCAAGCTGGCAATTGTCTCACTGAAATTCAGCATGTCAAACTTTTTTTGGATGCCAAGTTCAAGATAAAAGATCTTGGTACTCTCAGATTTTTTCTTGGTTTGGAGGTGGCACGATCCAAGCAAGGAATTTTCTTAAATCAACGAAAATATGCATTAGAGTTATTGGAAGACAGTGGCTTGTTGGCAGCCAAGTCATGCTCTACACCATATGATGCTTCTCTCAAGCTACATGATTCTGATTCCCCTCCTCTTGAGGATGTTTCTTCTTATAGAAGATTAGTTGGTCGCTTGTTATATCTCACTACTACAAGGCCTGGCTTAGCCTTTATTGTTCAACAACTCAGTCAGTTTATTTCTAGGCCACTGCAGGTGCATCACTGTGCAGCTTTGAAGGTTCTCAAATACATCAAAAATGCTCCAACAATGGGACTGTTTTACTCTGCCACTTCCTCCATGAAGATTTCTGGTTTAGTTGATTCGGACTGGGCTACTTGTCCAGCCACCCGAAGATCAATTTCAGGATACTGTGTGTTTCTGGGGTCTTCTTTGTTGTCCTGGAAATCAAAGAAACAATCCACAGTTTCAAGGTCAAGCTCTGAAGCAGAATACCGTGCATTAGCAAGCTTAACTTGTGAGCTTCAATGGCTCAAATATCTGTTTCAAGATCTCCACATCTCTGTTGAAGGGCCTGCTTCTGTCTACTGTGATAACAGAAGTGCTATCCATCTTGCACAACCCCATTTTTCACAAACGCACCAAACACATAGAGATTGACTGTCATGTCATTCGTGAAAGGATCCAAAGTGGTTTGCTTCATCTGCTGCCTGTGCCTTCAGCTTCTCAGTTAGCAGATGTCCTCACCAAATCTCTACCATATCCTGCATTTTCATCCTTGGTTTCCAAGCTTGGACTACTCAACATCCATAGTCCATCTTGTGCGGGGCTATTACCTATTGTAAATAAAGTTAACCATAGTTAGATGAGCTAGTTATTATTTAACTACACTTAGTGTAACTAATTCTGTTATTGGCTAAGTTAATTCAGATTAGGTATATAACCAATTCTGTAACTATTTCCAGACTTGAGATGAATAATATCAGTTTTACATTCTTTTCTTCTCTATGCTGCTATGGCTGCAACAGCAAGCAATTTTGAGAAAATTGCTACTGCAACTAGTTCCAAGGCCGCATGGGATACTTTGGTGAAGTGTTATGCTGGAGATGATAAGGTGAAGGAGGTGTGATTGCAGTCACTGAGGTGTTACTGCAACTAATTGCAAGGCCGCATGGGATACTAGATTAGTGACTCTCATTAATCAAATGAAGCACTGTGGTGAAACAGTTTCAAATCTGATGGTAATGCACACTTTGAATCCTCAAGTTGATTTCATAATAGTTGCAATTGAACAATCAAAGGATGTTAGTACTATGAAATTAGAAGAACTTCAAGGTTCCTTAGAGGCACATGAATTAAGAATGATTGATAGAGGTGCTGAAAGGAAACTTGATCAAGCATTACTTCGGGCAAAGGTAGTTAAGAAAGGTGATAGGGAGAATAATAATTGGAGGAAAGGAAAGTTTGATAAGGGAAAGAAGTGGTCTAATAGTAAAGATAAGGCCAAGGTCGAAGACAAACTCGAAACCTTTAAAGGAGGTAGAGGATCTGTCAACAATCAAAAGAAAAAGAAAGATTATGATAAGAGGAAAATTCAATGTTACAAATGTGAGTGATTTGGCCACTATGCAGATAAGTGCTGGGATGGTAAGGGGAAAATGCCTCAAAACAGTGGTGAAGAGGGAATGTTGCTCATAATGAATCTGAGGATTCTGATGTGCTGCTCCTAATGATGACAATTGTTGAAGGGAATATTGTTTGTGATGATTGATACCTAGATACATGTTGTTTTAATCATATAACTGGGCACAAGGAGTGGCTAGCTAACTTTGATACTTGCTGGAGAACGAATATCAAGTTAGCAGATAATAGGAGTATAGTTGCAGAAGGAATAGGTAACATTTCTGTGCAAAGAAGTGATGTCAAGACAACGATGAATGAGAATGTCTTGTATATTCCTGGCATGAAGTGTAATCTAACGAGTGTAGGCCAGATCATTGAGAAATTACAACGAAGGACAAGTTGATGCAACTCTTTGATCCTAGTGATAGATTTATCTTGAAGTTTCCTTTACTCAAGAACAAAACATTCAAGTGTAGTTTGATTACAGTAGGAGTGCATTGCTTAACAACCATTAGTGAAGAGCAACAAAGTTGGCTACAGCATTTGAGGTATGGACATTTAAATTTTAGAAACTTGAATCAATTGAGGTCTAAAGGCATAGTGTTAGGATTACCTAAGACAAAATTACCAGTGAACGCATGTGAATTTTTCCTTAAGGGGGAAGCAAAGTAAACTGCCATTTGCATGTAGTTTTCCGATGAGAGATTCTAAACCTTTAAATGTGGTTCAATCAGATATTTGTGGACCTTTTAAGGATCCATCATTGGGTGGAAACAAGTACTTCATCTCTTTTGTTGATGAATAAACTAGAATGTTATGGGTGTATTTGATCAAATTCAAGGGTGAAACATTGGAGGTGTTTAAGAAGTTCAAGGTCTTGGTTGAGAAGCAAAATGATGAGTATTCCTCCAAAGAGTTTGAGAATTTTTGTGAATACCATGGCATAGTTCATGAAGTTAGTGCACCTTATACCCCCACGACATAATGGTCTAGCAAAAATAAGAAATACGACCATTCTTGACATGACTACGAAGCAAAAGAGTTTTGCATATAAGTTCTAAGGTGAGGCAGTCACCACTGTAACTTATATTCTCAACAAATATCCTACCAAAATCTTGAAAGAAAAGGTGCCAAATCAGTTTTGGAGCCTTATGCTATAAGCATGTGCCTTATGCTAAGAGAAGCAAAGTTGGAGGATAAGAGTGAAGCTATGATTCTAGTAGGCTATCACCCCCACTAGATCATATAGACTCTATAACCAGAAACCTTATGCTAAGAGAAGCAAGTTGGAGGATAAGAGTGAAGCTATGATTCTAGTAGGCTATCACCCCACTAGATCATATAGACTCTATAATCCAAAAACTAGCAAAATTGTCTTTAGCAGAGATGTCTTCATCAAAGAAACAGAAGCTTGTTGTTGGTCTAGTGATAAAGTGACTCAGCAAAACTTAATTCTAGTTGTAACATCCCAGACTGCTTTCAGAACTATCGACTGCCCCCACAAACCAACTCGCGTCTTTCAGCATGCGTTGTCCTCACTTGCATGATTTCTAGGAAACTTCCCTGAGGGTCACCCATCCCACTACTACTCCAAGTCAAGCACGCTTAACTATGGAGTTCTTATGGGAAGGGTTTCCGAAAAGAAGATGCATCTTGATGGTATAGGTAGTCCAAATCAATTCTTTTAAGCCTTCATCCAACTGTACAGTCTCATACCTGCACAGCCTCAGGATCCCTCTCATTCCGGTGCGTATTCGGTTCATTCACGTGTCCCTTCGCCTAGAAGCTTCCAGAAGCCGCTCTTTGTCGTTCCATCTTTTGAGCACCAGCGATATCTCCCCGCCCTCGTCAGCCACAGATGTCACATGCCCACCAGCTTCCGCTTGGTTTGTCCCTGAACCACACCGTACTGAGAGAGGTCTGCTGCTCTGATACCATTTGTAACATCCCAGACTGCTTTCAGAACTGACGACTGCCCCCACAAACCAACACGTGTCTTTTCAGCATGCATTGTCCTCACTTGCATGCTTTCTAGGAAACTTCCTAGAAGGTCACCCATCCGACTACTACTCCAAGTCAAACACGTTTAACTATGGAGTTTTTATGGGAAAGGCTCCCAAAAAGAAGATGCATCTTGATGGTATAGGTAGTCCAAATCAATTCTTTTAAGCCTTCTATCAATCGTACAGTCTCATACCTGCACAACCTCAGGATCTCTCTCATTCCGGTGAGTATTCGGTTCATTTACGTGTCCCTTCCCCTAGAAGTTGCTAGGAGCCGCTCTTTGTCGTGCCAACTTTTGGGCACCGACAATCACTCCCCGCCCCCGTCAACCATGGATGTCACACTAGTGACACTTGATGATGGACAAGATGTTTGTGCAGAATTTTTTGATGATGAAATTGATGAGGTCAATTTTGATGATGAATTGCAAGGTGATAAAAAAATGTCAAAATTGATGTTGTGCAGCATGCTAGGCCATAAAGGAACATGCAACCTCCTAATAGGCTTGTAGATTTTGAATTACTACCTGATAGTGCAATAAATGGTGACAATGATTTTATACACTTTGCCTTGTTAGCTAATGCAGAGCCATTTAGCTACAGGGAGGCATTAAAGGAGAACGTTTGGAGGAAGGAAATGGGGGAATACCTGAATGCAATAGAGAAGAACAAGATATGGGAATTATGTCCCAAGAAGGTAGCTCAGTTGGCGAGCCAAGGGACGTGAAGGAGTTAAAAGAAGGAGGTCCAGGGTTCAAACCCCGGAAACTAACATTCCCCCACCCCCGCTAGCATTTGCTTATAAAAGAAAGATATGGGAATTATGTCAGTTGGCTAAAGGAAAAAGACCCATTGGTGTGAAATGGGTGTTCAAAGTGAAGCTCAATCCTGATGGCACCATTTTGAAAACCAAGGCAAGGCTTGTTGCTAGAGGCTTCTTGCAAAGGTATGGCCTAGACTATGGAGAAGTATTTGCTCTTGTTGCTAGACATGAAACTGTGAGACTAGTGGTAACTCTAGCATGTAGTAGAAATTGGCCATTATGTCACCTAGATGTGAAATCAACTTTCCTCAATGGCCCTCTTGAGAAACTGTGTTTATTTCCAAACCACCTGATTTTGAGATTGCAGGCAGAGAAGACTTGGTGTATAAGTTGCACAAGGCTCTCTATGAAATCAAGCATGCACCTAGGGTCTTGAACAAGAGGATAGATCAGTTCCACATACAACTAGGATTCAAGAAATGCACAGTTGAGCATGGTGTATATATGATGAAAAAGGAATCAATCTTGTTGCTAATTTGTCTCTATGTAGATGATTTGCTTGTCTCTGGAAGCAATCTAAATAAGATAGAGGAGTTCAGCAGGAGTATATATGCTTATGAGATTTTGCAAAGATTTGATATGGATGATTGTAATTCTGCCTTAACTCACAGAGGTGAATTTGAGGCTATAGATGGAATTGTAGATGCTGAGAAGATTGATCCTACATTGTTTAACCAATTAGTAGTATCCTTGAGATACCTCTGTAATAGCAGATCTGATCTGATATCTGTTTGTTAGAGAATTTAAAAAAAAAATGAGAATCTAAAAATAATGCAACAATTGCTTTAAATGAGAATCAGTTTTTATTAATTTTTTAAAGAATGATTTTTTAAAAAAAGTGACTTTCATCATTTTACACAAACACAAAACAACTTCTCATTTTCTTAATAAAATTTTCTGAAAACTAATCTCTAAACTATTAGTTTAACAACAAAATCACTTATTTTTAAATCTCATAGCATTCCACAGTGCAAAAAAAAATGTATTTATACACGTAAAATCAATTTACAAATATAGAAAAAGTTATCAAACCACAATAAAATCTCAGGAATAATAACACAACATAAGTGTTATGGTTAGGTCCGAGTCAAATCGACACGTCCAATCAATATTGATCTTAATTGAAAAACTAACGAAGCATCATCATTGCCAGCAGCCATTGAAAAACGTGCCCAATCAAAATTCATTTGATGGCAAGCACGAGAAACGAAGCGCTCCATCACTTCAAACGGTCACTTTGAGTCACTCAAAACAGTGACCTGAATCTCGTCAAGCAAGAACGACCCCAGATCTGCCAAGCTCGGACCTGGGGACAAAATTCACAAAAACAAGCCCGGATCCGCAAAGATCGGATTTGGGGGCAAGATCCACAAGATAAGGCTCGGCATCAAATTGAGACCCGGTACAACACAAGATCGGTCTGGCTTACAAGTCAAGATCGCCCTTCAGGCGACCAGACTTGGGGGCAACTGTTATGGTTAGGGCCTTTACTAGCGACAACTCCATGGCCCATTCGCAAAAGGCCCATTCAAGAAAACAAAATCCATTCATCAATGGCCAAGATCACAACACGTGATCGGACGGTCCAAATCCATCAGGTCAAGCACCACCAAACTCTATAAATAAGCATTCAATGGTTCATTAATGGTAAGCAATCTCACCCTAATATCTATCTGTAGTTGACAACCTCCCCGACTTAAGCGTCGGAGTGTCTTTGCAGGTACCACACCCCACCTCGGACCAGACAACGGTTGATTAAGGACTTCATCTACCAAATATCTCGGATCTCCCCAACTGGATCATCTTAAGAGAAGAGCTCGATCTCATCGACGAGATCCGAAGCAAGGCTTCATTCAGAGAAACCGTCCTTAAGCAAAGGGTGGCAAACCGATACAATGCTAAAGTCGTCCCCAGAGATTTTGAAGTCGGTAACCTGGTGCTCCACCGGGCCGACGTTGGCTTGAAGAACGCAGCTCAATGGAAGCTCGCGCCAAATTGGGAAGGACCTTACCCATGTTATATCTAAGACCGGTAAGGGTGCTTTCTAATTGGAAACTTTAGAAGGAAAAGCGATTCCCCGGACTTGGAATGCCACGAAGCTTAGGAGTTACTTTGTTTAAAATTCCTGTATTGGGTCTAATGGCATCATATGCGCCGACCCTATGAACGGTTCTTTATTCCAAATATAAATCGGATAGGCGACTTTGCCTACTTCCAAACTACTTATTTCGCGGTTCGCTTCGTCAAAGCTATTTTGGAAAAAGTTTATTCCTTCGAAAGGGACGATCCGGGATTGATTGGCGGATCTCCCGAAGCAACCGAGATAATCGTAACCCTTAGGGACGAGTTCAATCCGGGCCGAGTCTCGGTAAACTGTCCCAAAGGACATTAGGGTCTTTAGGATTCAATCCTCAAAACGACATTCGGCCAATGTTGCGGAAACCCCTAAACGACGAGTTCAATCGGGGCCGAGTCCCGGTAAACTGTCCTTAGGACGACGTATATGACTTGTAAAATAAACGCAATCATTCGAGCCTACGAGGTCTCTAGGATTCAATCCTCAAAATGACCCTTGACCGATGCAGTCAAAAACTCTAAAGGATGAGTTCGATCGGGGCTGAGTCCCAGTAAACTGTCCTTAGGACGACGTATATGACTTGTAAAGTAAATACAATCGTAAACACGTTCAAGCAAAAACCGATTAAATTGTAGATCATTACAAAACAACCCCGGATACGGCGGGGTCCTAAAAGTTTCAGAATACTGATCTGTTACAAAAAAATTGGTATTACTTCAAAGTTCCGGGCTTATGCACAATCTTCTTTGTATAAACCCAGAACTCTTGCAAAAAGTTGAGCACTAAAAACAAACTAGATCAAGAGTCCGATGAAGGATAGACAATGGTCCTCTCCTTGGTGTTTTGGTTGACCTTGACAATCCGACCCTCTTCCACCTCGTTGTCCACATGAAAAACCTCCCTATCAAGGGGAACTGAGGGGTGGACCAAAGCCACATGCTGAAGAGCTTTATCATAACCTTCCCCGGCCATTTCGAAAGCGAGCTTGGCTGCTCTGGCCGCCGCAGCTTTAGATTTCTTCAGTTCAGCTTCAAGCACACCAATCCGGGCTTGAGGGTCCAAACTTCATTCCACCTTTCCTTCTTCAGCTTTCTTCAAAGCATCTTAAAGTTCGGTCACCAGACTCTCAAGGGTCAGAATTTTCTCTTTAGCCTGGTTTTCCGAAGCTTCTAACTCTTTGACCCGAAGGGCCAAATCTTCAACTCGGCTCTTGGCAGAATCCCTCGCAGTTTTTAGCTCATCCCTATCATGATGCAGATTGGTAAGGTCGGTCTTTGCTTTAATCAAAGCAGCAGACTTCTCCTCCAAATCTTTCAGGGCTTTCTCCAATAGAACTTTCTCAGCATTCAATTCCCCTGTACACAAACAAAAAATGCACAAGTCAAACAAGAAGATCTAAAAAGAGGAAAAGCGACCTTAAAAAATTAGCAAAGTACCTTTGGCCCGACGTTCAATGTCCTCCCGCTCAGACTTTGCAATCTCGGCCAAATGCAAAAACACTTGTGCTGAGGCTCCAACAGGGTCGGCGCGGTAATCTTCATAATTCTTCTTCAGAAAGTCGGCATCCAAAGGAACACTGCTGGACTTATGCTTCTTTGAAGTATGCTCCCGACTCTTCTTGGTAGGCTTGGGATCACCTCCATGATCGGATCGGCCCCTTTTTCCTGGAATTTGAGAGGAAGATACAATGTTCAGGGGGGATCCATCTGACTAGTCCGCCCGTGTCATGACCGAGGCTGAAGATCGGTATTTTGAGCCTCCAGATCTTCCTGGGAAACAGTGGTGATCGGAGAGGCATGAACAACTCCTTCACGAAGAGGAGAATGTTGAGGGGCCATCTCAGTCCCGTCCACAAGATTCACAACTGTTGAGGATTTCGGCAAGTGTACCGAATCGTTCAAGTAATAAAAACCGGTAAGACCGGGTATCGTCCTCGAGGATTGAATTTAATCTACCAACACGTTAACAATAACTAAAAGAACCAAATGGAAATAACTTGAAAAGGGTATGATTGCGTTACTAACGCTAATTTAAAACAGTTAAATATTTTTGGTGTTTTCAACGAGAGAGAACGGAAATGCTTAGGAGAAATATGGATGAGAAGACGCTAGGGATGAATGCCTTTCGATTTCACACTATTTTCACTGATTTATTTTCAAAAGATAATCTCTCTCTCTCTCTCTCTCATTTGCTATCGAATCCACAATTCTAACCAAGCCCTAATCCCTTAGGTGACTAGTCCTTTGTTGATTCATAAAAGCCCTAATTCCTTAGGCGCATCTACTAACAACAAGCATTAACAACGAGGATTCGCAACATACATCAATTCGAAGAATATTCCTAAGCTACGAATTGAAGGAATTGAAATTCAAACATTCCAATAATAAAATTCTCATTTGATCATTGAATAAAGATTTGTTCTATAATTTTCCAATCATAGAAATGTTAAGCACTGAAATTCAATTCACAAATGAAGAGAGAAAACATTAAGAACATTAACATAAACCAGCAACAATAGTTGTACATCAAAATTCATCCATCCCTAACATTAGGGTTTAGTTACACATGATCAAAGAGAAAGAAAAGGGATTTTTACACATAGGAGATGATGAAGAACGCATGTGAATCTTCAATCCTTGTTCCCAAGTCTCGAATCTTCAACTCCAATCGCAAGGGATCAGCTCTCACGCGTGCTAGGGTTCCAAAATAGTGCAAAAGTTCCTTCAAAACGCGTCCTGGTCATAATTTAACGCGCATTCTGGAGTTTCGCGCGCTAGTTGCGCGCGGCGCGTCACTTACACGCAAGAAGGAGCTCGCTTGCTGTGAAATTGAGCGCCACTTGCGCGCCACGCGCCAGTGGCGCGCCATTTGGATGAGGCCTCTGTCAGTTTGCGCGTTGCAGTGCCACCTGCGCGCCAGTTGTGCGCATTTTGGCTGAAAGCTCCTAGATTTTGCGCCCTTGAGTCCATTTGCCTGCACTGCTTCGTTCTTCATTTCCACCTAGTCCCTGGGCACAAAAACACGACAAAACCCAGCATAAACACTGCATAGCAAAACAATTTCGAATAGCACAAATTGATACTTTTCATCACACTTTTAATTCATTCATCACCATTTCCACTTAAAAACTCTCTTTAAACCAACGAAACACATCATGTGATGCGGGTTCATCACAACCCCAAACTTAAACATTTGCTTGTCCTCAAGCAAAGACAAGACAAGACAGCCAGACATAGATAACAGGCAATCAAATAGGAATCCATTACTTAACACAAACACCAAAGAAACAGGTTGAGCATCAACTTTCAGACTGGCCACTCAATTGCAAACCCACATATGGTACCCTCACTAGCACATTCTTGCTCAGTAGTGCGTGTGTGACACTTAACTCAGTTGGAACATAGCTAGTTTCGAAATGCGTTTAACTAAGACTAGAGGGCTTCCTTCCGAGAATGCCAAAGATGTTTCAAAACACAAGGTAGACTAACAATTCTTGCTCCGAATGGGGGTTAAGTGTAACACCCCTTTTTCTACCCGTTAATTTAATTGGAAAAATATCAGAGTTTTCAAAAATTCTTTTCATTTCAAAGGATGTTACTCTTACTTCAATAAAACCACACTTCTCAATAGAACAACTCAAAAACATAATAACTATGTATTACGTAGCACATCACAAAAAGGCGAATTTCAACGCCACGGTTATCATCACAATAAAACTTAACGTCAACAAAATCAACTACGCAGCGGAATAACGAATAAAACAGAATTTGTCAACAAAACATAACAACCAAAATCATTTATAACATTAAGTTCGTCCCCCCTGAGTGCTACGTATCAGAGCGTGACGACTTGACTCGAATTAGTGAAGGTACCTAGTCCTTCACTCGCAATCACCTGCACGTTACCGCATGGGGGTAACATTCAAACAGAAGGGTGAGTCCAATTCAATCCATATAATAAATCATATGATAAATAATAAGTCAAGTCACAGCTCTAAATTAATCACATCACAATCGTCATTTACATCACTACATAAACTCATCACTATGTCCTGTAGGTATATGAAATGCAACCCACTCGCGGGCATATGCATGAGGTACCTTTTCACAAACGTCGCTTAGCCATTACGGCCTCATCGTCACTTAGCCCTTTAGGCCTCAAAACGTCACTGGGTTTATGCATATGGGAGGCATGAGACACTATGACATGCACCACGCACAAACACACAAATCACGGTCAACTATGTGACCCGTCACTTACCAATTTGCCAAATAAGAGGCACAGCACCTGTCAATTCACAATATACACAACAACATCACTTAGCCTTATAGGCCTTAACATCACTTAGCCTTTTTGGGCCTCAAAACGTCACTGGGTTTTTCATCGTCACTTATTCATATGCATCATCAACTCAAACAATAGCCACGGAGGGCAAAAACGTCATTTAACTAGCCACTAAGGGAATCATCGTCAAAATCATCACTTTTGACACTAGAACATTAAGACCACTGGTTATACACAAAAGGGATTTATAAAGGCACCAATACATCTTTTCAACGTCACCGCAACGACCGCCGGGAACAGCCACTTGGGGCGCCCCAGCAACCTTCAGAAATAATAAGTTTTTATTTTTAAAAATGGGACACACAGATAGACAACTGAAAAAGCTTCCCAACACATTTTGAAACGTTTAAAAAGGATGTCCGAGTCAAAAGATATAGCGAAAACAGTTTTCTTAAAAATTTTGGGAACATCCTGAAAAACTGGCGCCCTGAGCGCAAAAATGCAAAACTGGCGCCCAGCAACAGGGCACCTTCGACAGGCAACATTTCGACATAAACCTTTCAACAGGCAACAATTTTCGACAGCAACGTTTCCAACAGGCAACAGTTTCGACAGCAACATGCCAACAGGCAACAATTTCGACAGTAACATTTTGACAGGCAACAATTTCGACAGCAACATTTTGACAAGCAACAATTTCGACAGCAACATGCCAACAGGCAGCAATTTCGACAATAACATGCCAACAGGCAACAATTTCGACAGCAACATTTTGACAGGCATCTATTTTGACAGCAACATGCCAACAGGCAACAATTTCGACAGCAACATGCCAACAGGCAACAATTTCGACAGCAACACAGCGCTCAGCGCCCATGGGCACCCAGCGCCCAGACATTTTCAGCAACACAGATTCAACACAATTTCAGCACAAACTATTTTTTTTTCTTCAAATTTTTCACATGACCAACCACAACACCAATTTACCACAACTCATGAGCACATATAAGATCATCAAAATCATCTATCAAACATCAAAATTCAACAACATCCCAAACACAAACATGGAATCACGCATACATCAACAACAAGAACATGAAATCGCAAACATACTCATGATCATGGTTAAATCTAGGCCATCACTACCTAAAACCTATCATAGGAATCATTATAGGAATTGATAGGACATCCCTTTACCTCGTATTCGAAGAGTAGGAGCCCTCGAGACGATCACGAACGGAACCACGGCAACAATCCACGATCCTTTCCCCTCTTGGTGGCGCGACCTCTCTTCTCTTCTTCTCCTCTCCAACGGCGCGCCTCTCTTCTCTCTATGCTCTTTCTCTCAATTTCGCAAAAGCCAACCAAAAACCCTAACCCCCCTAGGCGCCTCTTCGCATATGACTAGATTCCTGGGCTTGGGCTTCTCACTTAAGCCCAAGTCCATCTACTTTGGTGCTTCCATCTTCTAATACCACCTACACATATTAATATAATTTCTAACAATTAAATTATATTCAATTAATTAATTTAAATTCCTAAATACTTAATTAAATAAATTAATTAAATATTTAGGGTGTTACAACTCTCCCCCACTTAGAATATTTCGTCCTCGAAATTTACCTGATCTAACAACTCTGGGTAGGACTCTCGCATCTTGCTCTCTAGCTCCCAAGTCATACTCTCGTCGGCAGCTCCTAGCCAAACCACTTTCACTAATGCAATCTCTTTGCCTCTAAGCGCTTTCACTTCACGATCCTCAATCCGTACGGGCATCGTCTCCACAGTGAGATTATCCCGCACCTCTACATCATCCATATGGATCACATGAGATGGATCCGAAACATACTTCCGAAGCTGCGACACATGAAACACGTCATGCAAATTCGAAAGATTTGGCGGTAAAGCCACTCTATAAGCCACATTTCCGATTCTTTCAGAAATCTGATAAGGACCAACAAAGCGAGGAGTGAGCTTCTTCGATTTCAACGCTCGACCAACACCGGTAATAGGAGAAACCCTCAAGAACACATGCTCACCCTCCTGAAATTCTAAATCCTTCCTCCGCTTGTCATGATAACTCTTCTGACGACTCTGCGAAGCCTTCATCTTTTCACGGATCATCTTGATTTTCTCTGTAGTCTCCCGGACAATCTCCGGTCCAACACCACACTCTCTCTCGACTCATACCAACACAAAGGCGTTCTACACTTTCGACCATACAATGCTTCAAACGGCGCCATCCCGATACTGGAATGGAAACTGTTGTTATAGGTAAACTCAATCAACGCAAGGTAGGAATCCCGTGAACCCCGTTGTTCCAATACACAAGCCCTCAACAAATCTTCTAACGACTGAATTGTCCTCTCCGACTGACCATCTGTCTGAGGATGATACGCCGAACTCATTTTTAACTTCGAACACAATTCCTTCTGCAAACCCGTCCAAAACTCAAAAGTGAACCTCGGATCCCTATCTGACACAATACTCTTCGGAACACCGTGCAACTTCACGATTTCTTTGACATAAACCTCTGCCAACCTCGCCACCAGATAAGTGATATTAATAGGAACAAAGTGAGCAGACTTCGTTAACCTATCAACGATTACCCAAATAGCGTCATGACTCCTAACTGTATTCGGCAATCCAGTCACAAAGTCCATCGCAATGCTATCCCACTTCCACTCTGGAACTTCCAACGATTGCATCAACCCTGCAGGCTTCTGATGCTCAACCTTAGATTTCTGACAGGTCAAACAGGCATACACAAACTGTGCCACATCTCTCTTCATACCATACCACCAAAACATCTTTTTCAGATCTTGATACATTTTTGTCGCTCCAGGATGTATACTCAACTTGCTACGGTGACCCTCCTCTAAAATTGCCTTTCTCATCTCCTCATCATCCGGAACACAGATCCTACCTCGGAACCTCAACACACCACTAGCATCCAATTTGAAATCTTCATTTTCAGATTGACCAACCCCATTAATTAAATCTACTAACTTGACATCTGACTTCTGAGCCTCTCTGATGCTGCCCAGGAAATCATTATCGATCTTTAACATTCCCAGCTTGACACTGCGAGGTGTCATTTTACAAACCAAACTCAAATCTCTGAATTCCTCAATCAACTCTAATTCTTTCACCATCATTGCCGACATATGCATAGACTTTCTGCTTAAAGCATCAGCCACGACATTAGCTTTGCCGGGATGATAGTTCAAACCAAAGTCATAATCCTTCAAGAGCTCCAACCACCGACGCTGTCTCATATTCAGCTCTTTCTGATCAAACAGATACTTCAGACTCTTGTGATCACTGAACACTTCGAACCTCGAACCATAAAGGTAGTGCCTCCAAATCTTAAGTACAAATACCACAGCAGCCAATTCCAAATCATGCGTGGGGTAATTTTTCTCATGAACTCGCAACTGCCTCGACGCATACGCAACGACTTTCCCATCTTGCATCAGCACACCCCCAAGACCCATCTTCGAAGCGTCACAATATACAACAAACGGTTTCTCTGGATTAGGCAATGTCAAAACAGGCGACGTTGTCAATCTCTTTTTCAGTTCCATAAAACTTTCCTCACAGCGAGCATCCCAAACAAAAACCTTCCCCTTACCAGTCAACTGAGTCAACGGAAGGGCCAACTTGGAGAAACCCTCGATGAACCTCCTGTAGTACCCAGCCAAACCCAAAAAGCTTCTAATTTCTGTTGCGGACTTCGGAGCCTCCCACTCCAACACTGCTTCTACTTTTGCCGGATCAACCGCAATACCATTACCAGAAATCACGTGCCCAAGGAAACTCACCTCTTTCAGCCAAAATTCACACTTTGATAACTTGGCATACAACTTTTTCTCTTTCAGAACTTCTAACACTGTTTTCAGGTGCTCAGCATGCTCTTCCTCTGACTTAGAATAAACTAGAATGTCATCTATGAAGATCACCACAAACCGATCTAGGTAATTATGGAAAATACGATTCATATATTCCATAAATACACCAGGAGCATTGGTCACACCGAACGGCATCACTGAATATTCTTAATGCCCATACCTCGTCCTGAATGCTGTCTTCTGAACATCTTCATCCTTTACTTTAATCTGGTGATATCCGGACCTCAAATCAATTTTGCTGAAAACACGAGCACCCACTAACTAATCCATCAAATCGTCGATCCTCGGAAGCGGATACTTATTCTTGATAGTTACCTTATTCAGCTGACGATAGTCCACCCACAACCTCATGCTCCCATCTTTCTTCTTCACTAACAATACCGGAGCTCCCCACGGTGATACACTCGGTCTCACAAACTTTTTCTCAAACAATTCTTCAAGTTGCGTCTTCAACTCACACAATTCCGACGCCGACATCCTGTACGGTGCCATAGACACAGGCCTCGTACCAGGTACAAGATCAATTGAAAACTCAACTTCTCTTTCCGGTGGCACCCCCGGAATTTCATCAGGAAAAACCTCAGGAAACTCGCGTACCACTTGCAGTTCTTCAATAACAGCCTGACTCTCAGCAGACAACGATGTCATCAACGCAAATACCTAAACTCCTTCTTTCTTCAACTTCTTCAACTGACCAGCAGATACCAAAACAGAATCTTCTTCCCCGAACTAACCGACTTGCTATGACAGTTGATATGGACGTGGTTATTCTCTAACCAGTCCATGCCCAAGATTACATCCAGACCTCTCAACGGCAAGCAAACAAAATTCACAAAAAAGACCCTGCCGAAGATCGACACGGGACACTGAGAACACACTAGAGAAGTGGTTACCGACCCCATAGCTGGAGTATCGACTACCATTTCTCCATTCATAACAGACAAAACAAGATTCCACTTCTTACAACATTCAACAGCAGCCCAACAACAGCAGCAACAGCATCGATCCTCCCAGCCATCTCAACTCACTTGCTACAAACAAACAACAGTTAGATATAACTGACAACACACCGTTGTCAGTTGACACTACGACTGGACAACTTGGCCGGACAGACCGAACTGCTCTGATACCACTAATGTAACACCCCTTTTTCTACCCGTTAATTTAATTGGAAAAATATCAGAGTTTTCAAAAATTCTTTTCATTTCAAAGGATGTTACTCTTACTTCAATAAAACCACACTTCTCAATAGAACAGCTCAAAAACATAATAACTATGTATTACGTAGCACATCACAAAAAGGCGAATCTCAACGCCACGGTTATCATCACAATAAAACTTAACGTCAACAAAATCAACTACGCAGCGGAATAACGAATAAAACAGAATTTGTCAACAAAACATAACAACCAAAATCATTTATAACATTAAGTTCGTCCCCCCTGAGTGCTACGTATCAGAGCGTGACGACTTGACTCGAATTAGTGAAGGTACCTAGTCCTTCACTCACAATCACCTGCACGTTACCGCATGGGGGTAACATTCAAACAGAAGGGTGAGTCCAATTCAATCCATATAATAAATCATATGATAAATAATAAGTCAAGTCACAGCTCTAAATTAATCACATCACAATCGTCATTTACATCACTACATAAACTCATCATTATGTCCTGTAGGTATATGAAATGCAACCCACTCGCGGGCATATGCATGAGGTACCTTTTCACAAACGTCGCTTAGCCATTACGGCCTCATCGTCACTTAGCCCTTTAGGCCTCAAAACGTCACTGGGTTTATGCATATGGGAGGCATGAGACACTATGACATGCACCACACACAAACACACAAATCACGGTCAACTATGTGACCCGTCACTTACCAATTTGCCAAATAAGAGGCACAGCACCTGTCAATTCACAATATACACAACAACATCACTTAGCCTTATAGGCCTTAACATCACTTAGCCTTTTTGGGCCTCAAAACGTCACTGGGTTTTTCATCGTCACTTATTCATATGCATCATCAACTCAAACAATAGCCACGGAGGGCAAAAACGTCATTTAACTAGCCACTAAGGGCATCATCGTCAAAATCATCACTTTTGACACTAGAACATTAAGACCACTGATTATACACAAAAGGGATTTATAAAGGCACCAATACATCTTTTCAACGTCACCGCAACGACCGCCGGGAACAGCCACTTGGGGCGCCCCAGCAACCTTCAGAAATAATAAGTTTTTATTTTTAAAAATGGGACACACAGATAGACAACTGAAAAAGCTTCCCAACACATTTTGAAACGTTTAAAACGGATGTCCGAGTCAAAAGATATAGCGAAAACAGTTTTCTTAAAAATTTTGGGAACATCCTGAAAAACTGGCGCCCTGAGCGCAAAAATGCAAAACTGGCGCCCAGCAACAGGGCACCTTCGACAGGCAACATTTCGACAGAAACCTTTCAACAGGCAACAATTTTCAACAGCAACGTTTCCAACAGGCAACAGTTTCGACAGCAACATGCCAACAGGCAACAATTTCGACAGTAACATTTTGACAGGCAACAATTTCGACAGCAACATTTTGACACGCAACAATTTCGACAGCAACATGCCAACAGGCAGCAATTTCGACAATAACATGCCAACAGGCAACAATTTCGACAGCAACATTTTGACAGGCATCTATTTTGACAGCAACATGCCAACAGGCAACAATTTCGACAGCAACATGCCAACAGGCAACAATTTCGACAGCAACACAGCGCTCAGCGCCCATGGGCGCCCAGCGCCCAGACATTTTCAGCAACACAGATTCAACACAATTTCAGCACAAACTATTTTTTTTTCTTCAAATTTTTCACATGACCAACCACAACACCAATTTACCACAACTCATGAGCACATATAAGATCATCAAAATCATCTATCAAACATCAAAATTCAACAACATCCCAAACACAAACATGGAATCACGCATACATCGACAACAAGAACATGAAATCGCAAACATACTCATGATCATGGTTAAATCTAGGCCATCACTACCTAAAACCTATCATAGGAATCATTATAGGAATTGATAGGACATCCCCTTACCTCGTATTCGAAGAGTAGGAGCCCTCGAGACGATCACGAACGGAACCACGGCAACAATCCACGATCCTTTCCCCTCTTGGTGGCGCGACCTCTCTTCTCTTCTTCTCCTCTCCAACGGCGCGCCTCTCTTCTCTCTATGCTCTTTCTCTCAATTTCGCAAAAGCCAACCAAAAACCCTAACCCCCCTAGGCGCCTCTTCGCATATGACTAGATTCCTGGGCTTGGGCTTCTCACTTAAGCCCAAGTCCATCTACTTTGGTGCTTCCATCTTCTAATACCACCTACACATATTAATATAATTTCTAACAATTAAATTATATTCAATTAATTAATTTAAATTCCTAAATACTTAATTAAATAAATTAATTAAATATTTAGGGCGTTACATTAAGCATGACAAAGGGCTTTGATTTAGCAATTCAGAACTCTAGGACAGTGCACTTATTAACTGAAATACAAACTGACTCATAACTTACAAACTTGACATGTTGTGGCATTGCCTTTATTATTATTATTTTTTATTGATGAATAGGTAATGACAACAATTACATAATTGAAGAACTGGTGCTTTAGAACTTAGCACATACTACTACAATGACTTTTGACTTTGAGCTACTAGCTCTGTGCACTTGCCCTAATCCCATCCCTTCATGCTTTTCCTTAGTGCGACTTAGAGAACCCCAAACTTAGTTTCCTATGCTACCCTATATTTTTAGTAAAAATTTGGCAAGTCCCATGGTCCACCAAACAGCTAGCTTAGCTACAATCATCTCTAGGATCACTAAGTTCCACCTGCGTTTATGTTTTGAGTGTGGAAGCAAGAATGCACTAGTTCATTCACCACAGGGGTACTATTCGCTCAATTCTCACCAAATCATCACTAAGTTTGCTCAACTGTCTCTTTTTATTTATTATTTTTTTTAATTCGCTACATGATTGCCCATATCCATGACACTGACACAACTGACTTGACAATAGGTCCTCCCCCCACTCAAAACTTTGCAGTGTCCTCACTGATTAATTTAGGGGAAGGCCTATTTACAGACACAAAAGAAAAACAAACAAAATACAATCACATAACGACAACTAAATAAAGGAAAACCAAAGTACACAACCAAGTAATACAAAGATAAGGGAAAGAGAGAAAAAACCATAGCGGTGAGCAGACTACTCAACCGCGTCCAGAGTCTACTGCGGAGGTGCCTGAAATATGTTAGCCTCCGGATCCAACTGTCCTCCACTCTGGAACGTGCACATGGCTTTGTAGAGGGCTCTCATCCCAATCTTGTACTCTGCTGCCATCCTAGCCCGAGTCCTCCTCATCTCATCCTGATTAGCTGACATACGCTCCTGATTAGCTGCCAGGGTATCCATTCTTGCTTACAACTCCTAAAAATCTGCTACAGATGGCCCAACCGCAAAATCATCCATGGTGAAGGTTGGTTCTTGCTCATCTGGCTGCTCTTGTGGAGGCTCCTCTCTTTGAACCGGATGCTCTAGTCCTAGCCTAGAGCGAATCCAGTTCCCAGTGATTGCAGAAGCTGGTGAAATGGTGTCTTCATCCGCATCAGCTACAACACCTGCTCATATCATAAAAACAAAATTTCGCACTAAATTGGTCAAGGTTAGTGCACAAATAACCATGACATAACTCCTCCTTCTCAACAGTAGTCACACCAAAAAAAAAAAAAATTCTCAAGGAAGTGTTGAGTTCACATGACCACATTCTCAAACAATTTGCAAGGACAAGCTTGTTGTTGACAAATGCAAGCATGTTGTTCATGACATTCTAGTTTAGGCTTTTTATCAAACAAGTGGTGTGCACACCCCTTCCACACATGAACAAAAACTTACAATAAACTAAATCAACCCCAAACTTGTTTTTCAACAATTTCTAATCATGTAAATCAACACAACAACATCCATAATACAAACTTTATCAATATCATCCTCAAAAATTTGATTTTACCCATTGATCCAATAAGATGAATCTTGAAAGAATTTAAGTTGAGAAGAGAGTACTTACTTGATGAATGATGTAGATGAAGAAAGGAAGGCACAAATTCAAAAACCCCACAACAAAAAGCTCCTTAGATGAAGAAAAATGAAAAACCCTAACTTTGGAGAGAATTCACGCGTGAATGGTGCGCCACTGGGGCGCAAATTGGCAGAATGCCCTGTGAGTCTTGCGCGTGACGCGTGACTGGCGCGCCAATGAGGCGCGACTTGGCAGAATGCTCTGTGACTAAGGTGCCTCCTAAAGTGCCGAAGTTAAGAAAAATAATGCGAAACATTAAAAAGATAAGGGTTGAGAAAATTGGGTTGCCTCCCAACAAGCGCTTGTTTATCGTCTATAGCTTGACGTTGCAATTCCACTCTCTCAAGGTGGAATGTATGACACGAAGAACACATCACCCTTCTTCTTCCGTTTATGAGGCAGGAAATTCATGAACTTGAGGTACAATTGCATATGCTTCCATACCCTGTCAAGGTGAATGACGATGAACAAGGCATAGAAGGAGTCTAAATATCGATCAAGCTCTTTACTCCCATCTTCCTTGCTTCTCAAAAGATGAGAATGGAAAATGATTTGTTGGGTCTTTTCTTGTTGGATTTCTACACCTTCCCAAGATTGAGAGTTTTTAGCTTCCTTCCAGACAGGAGGATCCTCTCGTTCAATTCTTTTTTCTTCCTCATCTTTCCTTTTCTCCCGTGATTCTTCTATTATTGAGCCCTTTTCTTCTTGTTCTGGATTTTGAATAAGTGGTTGTTCATCTGCTAACCAGTCATCTGCTAACCAAGGATATGATTTGTCAATAACTATCCACTTTGGCTCTTCAATCCTTGTTTCCAAGTCTCGAATCTTCAACTCCAATCGCAAGGGATCAGCTCTCACGCGTGCTAGGGCTCCAAAATAGTGCAAAAGTTCCTTCAAAACGCGTCCTGGTCATAATTTAACGCTCATTCTAGAGTTTCGCGCGCCAGTTGCGCGCGGCGCGTCACTTACGCGCGAGAAGGACCTTGCTTGCTGTGAAATTGTGCGCCACTTGTGCGCCACGCGCCAGTGGCGCGCCATTTGGCTGAGGCCTCTGTCAGTTTGCGCGTTGCAGCGCCACCTGCGCGACAGTTGTGCGCATTTTGGCTGAAAGCTCCTAGATTTTGCGCCCTTGAGTCCATTTGCCTGGACTGCTTCGTTCTTCATTTCCATCTAGTCCCTGGGCACAAAAACACGACACACTTTCGAATAGCACAAATTGATACTTTTCATCACACTTTTAATTCATTCATCACCATTTCCACTTAAAAACTCTCTTTAAACCAATGAAACACATCATGTGATGCGGGTTCATCAACAACCCCGACATCCTCTACAGCAGGGGCCTTCAAAAATGCAAACTTCTCACTGGCCATCGAATCTGCAAAGAAAGAAGAAAACAAACGAGTTAGGATACTTAAAACGAGTAAGAACATAAAGTACCCAAATATTTGATGACCTACCTAAAACCCTTAAAACGTCCGATCTTTTTCCGGCATTAACCAAACGATCAGTAGGAAAACCTCAAAATTTCTCTTTAGTATAAGGAATCCGAGCTGCAATGAAGGTCAGAATATTTTTGGTTACTTTGTCTTCATCGCTCAACTGTGACTCACTAACAGAGTAGGCTCCGGGGGGACGGTTATAATGACCGAGGCTCCAACCAATGGGAAACTTTGTAGACTCCAAAGATTACCCGTCTTCGCTGAACTTGCCCACGCAGTTTATTGCCTTATCATTAACAGGCTTAACAAAATAGAAAAGCTTCTTCCATCTCTTTTTCAGGGAATCGGTGTAGGGTCGGAAAATTTTAGTGTTCCTTCTGGAGCGAAGGCTCACATGCTCTCGACTATCCGATCCTTCCTCCAAACTCTTTGTAACACCCCGTTAATTTCTAACTTGTAGAAATCACCGAAGTGCACTACTGGCATACATCAGAGTAACTTCCTTTTTAAATACTGAACACTTACTAATACTCAATGCTAAAAACCCATCAAGTTCGCTTACATAACTTAACATAAAATACATAAAGCGTTCTTACACCACTCAACTAGTGTTCAGTACCAAAATAGAAAGTCTGCGGAAGCGATTTACAACTTGAAAGACATAAGTCGTACAATCGAATAGTCTTAAGATACTGAATAGAAATACAGAAATACAAAGGAAACTGAAATACAAGACATAATGAAATAAAGATAGCGGCCGCTCCTCAAGCGTCTCCATAGCCGTGCCTCACGGTCTTCAACTTTCCCTGCTTAACTGAAAAACAACAACAATGGATTGGGTGAGACAACTTGTCTCAGTGAGTTCTATCGAAACCCCTTACCAACTCTCTCGGTTCAATTATGCTTCATTCATTTTGCTTAACTCATAAATCATAGTCCTCAAAGTTGACTATGTGGCTAACTAACTAAAAGTTGACCTCGTAACCCTCAAGCCGGTTACAAGATACAACACTAACTAAAGTTATAGCGTGTCACCGGTCACTTGGCATAATAAGCTTACGGTGAACCCGTCCCCACTAATCGGCTGGGTCCCTAACGGGGCCTAGGTTCATAAGGCTCATGACTGCCTCTCCCCTAGCACACTAAACTAAATAGGGTCGTCACCCCGACTAAAGATATATATGAAGATATACCTGGACTGAACTCAACAATGAACTTAAACATGACAATAACATAACAATGAACTGAACTGAACATAAACTTATTACTAACGTGATCTAATTACTAACTTAGTCTAATTATTAAGTGATCTCTCATGGATTACTAAGGTTCGCTAACTTAACTTATCAATCTTACTAAACCAGTCAGTCCAGCACAATACATCAATCACAAAGTCATAACATGAAACCAATGGTCAATCACATGAGCATTCACTTAACCTGAACATAATCTAAACATAACCAATCATATTGTACTAACATAACTTAGATCCAATCACAGTCAATTACCACTCAAATCAGGGCAGTTCAATTATAGTATCATTGGGGAAGGTGGAAGGAAGGATTAGAAAGCAATTGGAAACGTTCGGAATGATTGTAAGCACGTTTTAAAATAGGAAATCAGAGAGCCACGCACGACCCGATCCGTGCGTGTCTATCGTTTTTCGTATCATTCCGTTCCGATCCCGAATTACTTCCCGATCGACGCTACCACTTCAGTCATAGCCAAACATATAGAATTTCAGTGCTCCCATCTTGGGGAAACCTTGAGGAGTGGATTAGAAGGGACTTAGGACCAATCAGAATAGCTTAGGACGTATTTTAAAAATTGGCATCAGAAGGATACGCACGATCCGTGCGGCTTGGCGCACGACCCGTGCGCCTGTTCAAAAACAGCACCAGTGGTTCCAGAATCTCACGCACGACCCGTGCCCAGAGGCGCACGGTCTGTGCGTGACTAACAGTATTTCAGAAAAACAGTTTTCGCATTTTCTTTTCTATTCCGATCATTCCCATGTCCATTCCGATTCACATTCCAACTCAATAACACATCAATACAGACATGGCAACCAGTACATTCAGTACAATCAATCATATTCATTCAACAATCACACTCATGTAATTTAACAATTTTAATTCCAATGATCTCATGACTCGACGACTCATACGCGAGATTTTCGTAAACATTATCGACTCGGATTTTATAAAAACGCGAGACCTGAGCCAGGACACACATGCATACACAGATTCATGGTTTCCCTAGTGAGTTATAGAACTCACCTATTTGCCGAGACTTCAAGGATTCGACCGTTCCCGAGAACCACGAACTCTCCTAGGACTCGATCACAACACCAACTCACGAACTATCTCCGAAATCGCTCCAAAACCGTCCCAATCGAACTCAACTCCCACAACTTCGAATTTGCAAGGCACCAACACTCCTAGTGACTCCAAGACTCAAGTTTGACACTTCTATTACCTCTTGCTGGCTCTAAGATGTACTTCATAGCTCTCCATTTCAACATGCAAGGTTCAGATTTTGTGTGTGGCTTGGTGGAGCTTGGATAGGCCTTCAATGTCGAAAATAGAATCAATGGGAAGGGGAAGATAAGCTGAACACTATAGTGGCAAGGGATTGCACATGCATTTGGATCTTGGGAAGACTCCCCTCTCTTCCTTTCCCTCTCCCTCGCGGCCTCACCCCTTTCTTTTCTCTCCTCCCTGGTTCTGTTTTTCTTTCTCTTTTGAAAGGTTAAAAATGAAGTGTTTTTCCTTTGGAATTCAGCTGAAGGGGTACACACACATATATATATATATATATATATATATATATATATATATATATATATATATATATATATATATATATATGGAAATGCGCAAATACGATTATACCCCTCACTTAAACATTTCTTTCCTAATGACTCCCACCAGCTCTAACTAACTAAATATGATGCAATTAACTCAATTTGGCACACAATTAAATTAATTGACAATCCAAACAAATTATTTTCAAGCAACTCATTTAAATCAATAAAAATCATTTCACGCCAAATAATTTAAATAGCGAAAATTGGGGATATTACACTCTTATTCCGACTGACCTCGAACAGGTGGAAAAATAGGTTAACCGACATCGGCCTATCCAAGGCAAGACACACCAGCTCAAACGCCCGGAGAAATGCCCACACATTAGGATGAATTTGAGAAGGAGCCAAATCGAACTGACCCAGCACGGTTTGTTGAAGAGACGTAAAAGGGGGGCGGATGTTCATATCCATGATAACAATGTCGTACATAACAAACTTTAGGGCGGAAGCCCAAACGGCCACATGCTCCTCTTCCTTCATCCCTTCGACGTTCCACACCCGCTCCGAGCACCCCGTGATTTTCCGGGCAACTCTACTCAAATCATGCCCAGACTTGTACAGAGACCGAGTCTGCAACTAAGTGTCTGAAACCCACGAATATACCCGAGGAGTCACCAAAAGGATATAAGAGGGGGACATCGACAGCTTCAGGACCGGTGCTAGAATACTCATCCGACAGCGATTCGGAATTTTGACTGACCGTTTCACCCTGCTGACGAGCAGATTGATCTTCACGTTCAGCGTCGTCACCATTACGGCCTTCTTCCTCGGTGTCAGAAGTCGACTCGGAATCAGCATCGGTACTCTCAGAGCGATGTGACGAAGAGCTCCTTTGTTTTTCTCCTACTTGATCTTCTTCAGAAGAGTCCGACTCCATCGTCACTACATCAACTACGTCAGCGGCTTTCGATCTACCACCATGAGAGTTATCATCGACCTCAACTTCGCAAACTGAGGGTGATTTTCGGTATGAACCCTACGGGTTTGTTTTGTTCTTGCCAGAATCGGACCTGCAGGAATGGGGGGTGAGATGTCAGGATTAAGCGACTCAATGGGTCCTCGACAAAGCCGGAACCCGGCCTAACGACCCCCACCTTGTGCGAAAGATAAAAGGCAGGGGAAGCCCGAGATAAAATAAATAGAAAAAAAAGCTAAGAGATTCTAACCTCGATTTTCAGAAGATTTTCGAAGAAGCCTTCCTTTCCGAGCTTTCACAACTTCAATCCACTGAAACAGACCTACTCTCGCCACGTTCTTCTACTTGGGAATATTAAAGATCGTAACTCAGATCCTCGGATCGGTAATCAGAGCAAATTTGGAAAACAACAGAAAGGGAAGAGACTGAACCCCTATTTATAGTGGGTCAAAGGTCACTGATTAGGTCCGAGTCAAATCGACACGTCCAATCAATATTGATCTTAATTGAAAAACTAACGAAGCATCATCATTGCCAGAAGCCATTGAAAAACGTGCCCAATCAAAATTCATTTGATGGCAAGCACGAGAAACGAAGCGCTCCATCACTTCAAACGGTCACTTTGAGTCACTTAAAACAGTGACCTGAATCTCGTCAAGCAAGAACGATCCCTGATCTGCCAAGCTCGGACCTGGGGACAATATTCACAAAAACAAGCCCGGATCCGCAAAGATCGGATTTGGGGGCAAGATCTACAAGATAAGGCTCGGCATCAAATTGAGACCCGGTACAACACAAGATTGGTCTGGCTTACAAGTCAAGATCGCCCTTCAGGCGACCAGACTTAGGGGGCAACTGTTATGGTTAGGGCCTTTACTAGCGACACCTCCATGGCCCATTTGTAAAAGGCCCATTCAAGTAAACAAAATCCATTCACCAATGGCCAAGATCACAACACCTGATTGGACGGTCCAGATCCATCAGGTCAAGCACCACCAAACTCTATAAATAAGCATTCAATGCTTCATTAATGGTAAGCAATCTCACCCTAATATATATCTGTAGTTGACAACTTCCCTGACTTTAGCATCGGAGTGTCTTTGCAGGTACCACACCCTACCTCGGATCAGACAACGGTTGATCACGGACTTCATCTACCAACTATCTCGGATCCCCCCAACAGGATCGGAGATACGGTACGGTACAATATGTAAAACACTAGAAATTGGAAATGAGTATTAAAACAGATTTTACGTTTGCTAATATTTATTTTGACTAAAAATCATCCGCAGCTTTTCCTCATCTCATAAAAAACGTGTTAATATACTATTTATACACGAAATGGTAAGACTTATTTTAAGTTAGAGTACACGAGAATAAATAAGGGTCCTATAATATGCGATAACAGATAGAATTAATAAGCAAATCTTTATTTTTAATTGGGAAACAAAAATATATAAAATCACAAAAAATAGAAAATAGTTACACTATGTAAGTAAAAACTGGAAACTATAAATCAGTATTAAAATTGATTTTAATTTTACTAATAATATAAATGAAAGGGAAATCACGAAATCACACAATATCACTCAATTAAGGGCTACTCTTTTTCCTTTAAGTCTTTTTTCCAATGCATTTTAGCCTTTGGAAGCTTTAATAAGATCCCTCTCACTTGTACAGGTTGGAGTGCCCCTATATTCTTTTTAATAATATATTTTCACTTATAAAAAAACACAACTATCACCCAGAAATAAATCACCTCATCATAAATTTTTAGCCACATGATGTAAGTTGTACGTCGAAGATTGATGATATATATATATATATATATATATATATATATATATATATATATATATATATATATTGAAGATTGATATATTAAAGTTTTATATATTAAAGTTTTCTGAAGATCTTCAGTGAAGATCATCAGGGGAGTAATCGTCGCAACAACCTTCTTCATTCTGATAGAATGAATCAGAGGATGAAGAAGATGCTGTTTGAACCTGCTCCTTTCCTCTGTTTTTACTTGCAGAAGAAGAAGAGGTAACTTTGTTAATGGTTTGACCTTGAAGAAGATTCATAATGTTCTGCAGATTTTCCAGAACATCTTCTTTAGAGGTGGAAGCAGCAAGGGCTGCAGAGATCCTTGCCTTCTGATTGAGGAACCTGCAAGTTTCTGGGTCAGCAACCTGCAAAGACCTAGGATTGTTTTTGAACCAGTTAGTCACGCTAAGAGAAGATGCCATTGAAGCATCAAACTTAGGCCACCATTTGACAAAAGACTGTTTATAAAAGGATGAGAGATTTTTTAGGTGATAATCGCCAACTTTGTATTGCCAGGAAAAGATCCATGACAATGAAAATGTGGTAAAAAAGTTTAAACAGATTGGGTAAATATTAAGATCTTTATTGAATCTTTTTGAAAAGGTTTGAAATCCTTCATGGACTTCAATGGGAAGGATTTCAGGGATTGGCCCGAAGAAATTCCACCATTGGAGGAACCAATTGGGGAAGGTGTACTTGGTTGCCCTTTTGAAGTAGATTAACCAAGAGTGTTTGAAGGTTTGGTTCTGTAAGCCAAGGATAGCATAATCCCAAGCTTTGACATAGTCCCAATAGTTGTATCCTATAGGATCAAAATTCTGGAAAAATTTCTTGGGTCTATTTGGGTTTTGGCCAAAGTCTGTGGGTGTTAGAACCTTTAGAATTTGGAAGGTTGAGTGGGTGATAAAAGTTTGGTCTTTTGGGTCCCTGTAGTGTTTGATAGATATAGATTCTGTATCTATGAGGATAAACTCATAGAATGTTTGAGTTTTATTTGAACTCAAAGGGATAAAATGGGATTGAGATGGGAAGATCTTTGATGGGATTTTGTTCAGATTTTTATCCATGAACTCAGGTTCAAGATGGGTCAGGAAAAAGTAGTTTTCTTTTGGTATGTACTGAACCTGGGTTGTTTGAGTTTTAATTGTGGTAATCTGGGATGCTCCAGGTTTGCTCTGGGTTACCAGATTTTTCTGGGCTTGGATAGCCAGGACCAGAGAGGGAATATCTTGGTTATATATATATATATATATATATATATATATATATATATATATATATATATATATATATATATATATATATATATATTGATCAGAGACGTGGTACTGGCCATGGAGGCTGTTTTTTTTTACTCTCCCTATTGGACCCCATACCCTCATTTTACCATAAATCTCCAAAATACCCCTAGTTTTTCGTAAAAAAATTTTTTTTTTTTTAAAATTTCCGGAAATACACATATTTCCGGAAGGCAGAAATATGTGTATTTCTAGAAATTTTTAAAAAATATTTTTTTTTAAATTAAAAAAATTTATGCGAAATAATTAAATGTAACGAAACTTGCTAATCTAATAAACAATAATAATCAATATTAATACAGTAAAAATACAAAAAATAATACAACTAAATGTCCAAAAGCTGTAAAGCAGCCTACAGACTATCATAGACATCCCCAGGAATGTCGTCGACTGCCAAAAGGTTATCATAGACATCCTGGACATGCCTAGCTGCTCTCTCCATCCTGGACTCTAAGGGAAGTGGACCAACATCCTCTGGAGGCAAAGGCGGAGCTGCAGGTGAAGGCGGAGCCGGAGTCAGGCGGGGAATGGACACCTGGAAGTACCATAGTAGGTACTCGTCATCACAAGCACCCTGGACGGTTGTCCGTCGACCGCTGTCCCTGAAAGCCCGCGCTGGGGACTGATAGAACATCAGCTGCTGAACTATGACCTCCGGAGATGGACGTGGACCCGAAATAGGTGGATCAGGAATCTGTTGGACATATCCAAACTGCCAACGGACCCTGTCTGGCATATAAGGCACTGCCACATCCCCCCACAGCAGCCAACCTCTGAATAATGAAATGTTGTGAAACCGGAGGTACTGTCTGTGGTCGTCCCAGGGGCTCCATATGACCTGCTCCCTCTGCAAGTCATCCAGCAGCTGCCGAAACTCCGGAAGCTTGATACTATCGCACTTCTTGTTCGCCCACCTGCGGCAACGTGGAAGTTCACCGGCACCGAAGTCTTTCCGCACCACGATGGTGGGGAAATACTCATATATCCAGCACTAAAATAATAAAAAAAATAAATAAGTAATTATATAAATAAAAGTAATTAAAAAGAAATAAAATTAATTAATTAATTAGTTACCTGCAGCAGAGAAGCATATCCGTCAATCTGCGACGTCTCCCAGTAACAAGCATCATTCAGCTGCTCGTAGAGAATAGCTAGAGCAACTGGACCCCAAGCCCACTGGCCACACAGGGCAAAGTCCGAAATAAGAGTCACCCACTTGACAGGGACAGATGTGTGACTCTTGTCGGCAAAAATGGTGTTGCCCAACAAGTGTAGCAGATAGCACCGTGCCGCCTGATCAAGATGGCCGCGCTCCATGTTCTGTGTGTATGCGGCCATCAAGAAAGAAAATCGGAATGCCGATCCCCTATTGAACTGACACTCTGCCCAGCAGGTTGTGTGGTCAATGCCCAGCAGGTCAACTCCAGCCCGAATAGCATCGGCAGTGTCAAAATGTGGCCGATGCGCCAACGGTGTGCCGGTGAGCGGCAAGTGGAGCAACGCGGACACGTCGTCCATCGTCACTGTCATCTCCCCCCACGACATGTTGAATGAGCTGGTCTCAGAATACCACCTCTCCACAAAAGCTGATATGAGCTCGTGGTTGATGTTGCCGAGAGGTGTGATGTCCAGCTCAAACAGATGGGCCTGCTGCAACCATCCTGCTATATGTGGGTGGTGTTGCTGAGGTCTCATCTTCAGTATCTTCCCCCCTTGAGAAGCAACTTTAATCTTACCCCGGTCCTGTAAAAAAATAAAAGTAATTAATAAATTATTTAAAGTAATTAATTGTTAAAAAATAAACAAATTATTAAAAGTATTACCTGTCCCGTCTATAGTAGTCTCTGGACGCAGTGGACATGCAACCGGTGTAACAAAATCTGCTCAGCAGCCTCATCATCATGCTGAGCAACCCCAGCCTCAGCCTGGTCATCTACATGCATGGCGTCTGACTCAACCTCCTGCTGCTGCTCTCGCTCTCGGACACGTCTCTGACGCTCAGACGCGTGTCCGGCCTGTCTAGTCCTCAATCGGAACCTACTCCTACTACCAGAAGGACTCTGCTCATCTCCTCCGGCTCCTGAATGCTCGGCTCGCTCTATGTTTTCTGTTCTGGTTGCCACTGAAAAAGCAAAAAAAAATTAATTAAAACGAAATTTCAAAAAAAAAACATTCCGGAAATACATTTTTTTTGAGGTATTTCCATTGGCTTCCAAAAATACCTCTTTTTGAGGTATTTCCGGAATTCCCTGGAATTTAACTTTCCGGAAATACCTCAAAAAATTGTATTTCCAGGATGTTTAGGGAAAAAATTTACTTTTTTCGAAAATATGATGGAATGAGAAATGATTTCGTTTTTTAACAATTTTTTAGGAGTATTTTGATCCGTTTGGTCAATTTAGGGGGTATGAGATACAATAGGGTGGGGGGGGGGGTTAAAAAAAACAGCAATTGATTTTTGATTTGCGTCATTGATTGCATATATATATCCAGTAATTTATATTCAAAAAATAAAATAAAAAATAATGGATATATGGCACGTGCAAACAATCAGGATCTCCGTCATATATCCATTATTTTTTTCATATATATGCAACCAATGAGGCAAATCAAAAATCAATTATAGCAATCCAAAAAAATCAATTATTTTTTGGTTACCATGTCATTGGTGCGTAGTTTGCACCGGCTTTACGGTGACTAATCTATGCTGGGGAACCTGGCTGGCCACGAGTACTCAGTTTTGCCAGCCTGTGTGGTTCTCCCCTCCCAACAGAGTTTTTGTCACACCCAAGATGTTGGGGAAAAACAACATAGAGAAAAAAATGAGCACAATCGAAATACAAGAATTTAACGTGGAAAACTCCAAAACCGGAGAAAAACCACGAATCGATGTCTAAAGACAACCAGAGAATACCACTATGTAAAAATTTTTACAACACACAGACTTCTCTAAAAACACCCCCATGGCCCCAGTACACCCACACCCTCCAAAGAAAATATTTAACTATATCTCACAACACTCTAAAACAAGAGTATAAGAGAAAAAACAAAGTCAAATACAACTTAAGGTATTTTTGACTGGTGCATCTTGTAATGAAGAACTTGAGCCCATTATATAGCCTTGGTCTCCCTCTTCCTTCACAAAACTAAGCGATGTGAGACTTTTTCAAGATGCCAATTTCAATCAACTCCAACAATCTCCACCTTGATTGTAATTGATCAACGAGACATCTTCCGCTTTCATTGTCTTCACCGACAATCATAGTTCAAAAGAACTATCATACTCCACCATAGAGAGTATACTTCACTTGAAGCTAAACCACTCCAAAAAATTTATCCATGCCAAAAGCCATCGACATAACTTCTTCAAGATGCTAAATTCCAATCAACTCCAACACAAGATTCGAAAGCGACGCCTTGGGGTGGGATTCAAGTCCAATTACCACTTGGACCAACCTATGTTAGTTGGTTTGTGGTTTACTACTACACGTAAGCAACACTCGATATATACTAGTTCTATGACCCGTGTGCACGGGCTCGGCCTATACTAAATTATTATTGTTGGTAAATTATTATGTTATCCATTTATATAATCAACTATATAAAAATAATTTACATTTAATTTCCTGTTCAATAAAGATACAAAATCTAGATTATCGCTTTATAGAAAGGCCAACAGAATAGAAAACCTCAAGGACAAAAATACATGAATAAAAACTTAGTTTCTGAATCCTGATATCAAGTTAAACTAAGCTAATCAGTCCAAAATACTTAGCATATCAGTTAAATTTTTTTCGGAATCTAAAGTAGACCAAAGCACATTTGTTAACATCTTATTTTAGGTATTTTATCATGAAATTTTTTTTATCTAACCGAGTATTGAGGAATGAATTTCATGTATTTGAACATCTAACTATTTTCCGGTTCCTAAAATATTCTTTAAAATATGGGAAAAAAGGTAAAGTTTGGCACGAACTGTATTACTCGCATATAATATAATGATTTTGCCCTTAATATTAAAATTTCGTGAATGAATCTAATGAAGAATATGTAAAGTAACACAAATAATTCACAAACACTGAAATTTATTGTCTAAAAGAAATTAACATAGAAAGTTACAAAACATGTTAATAAAATTAGAGGATACAGAGTACTAATCATAACATATGAAAATGTGATCTCTAGTCTCTACAGGTATCTCCAGTCTGATAGAGAATCTCTCTAGGAAATTGTATTTCTTCAAAATTGAAAACCATCCGCGCAACATTCCTTGGTAAGAGACAAGAGAACTTTTAATATGCAAATTTCCTTGATACGGATTTCCATATTGGTCAATTATCAAAACACCCACATCATCACCATCAGGGTAGACCATTTGACAAAAATCCAAAGGTATATGCTGCATTTGAATGTTAAAAAAATGCCCCTTTTAACAACCCGTAAGGAACTATTAATTTACGTTTGTTAAATACAAAAATGCCCCTTTTGTAGTTGTCTTCGAATGATTGAAATCAAAATAAAATAGTCTTTGAACAATTAATTCATACTTTGAGACTTTAAAAGACTAAATAGGTATAGAGGATATATTAGGAAAAATTGGGTGAATTGCATATTTGTTTTTTAAAAGTACCATTGTTTTGGAACAAAAATAAAATGCCAAAAGTACCAAAGATCAGAAACGGAGGGAGTACCTTTAAAGAAAACATATGGTCGTCAGATATATTGCTGCTTAGAGGTGGATGACATAAAAATAGAAACAAAAATTGTAAAACCTTTTTTTTTTATCTTAAGTTTTGATTAAAACGGTTTTCAAATTTAAAAGAAAATCAACTCAACCCCATTTTAGCCAAACATGTTTTGGTTTTGAAAGTCAATTTCAAAACCAAAAATCAAAAACTAAATACTCACATCCACCCCAAACAGGCCGTAAGGTACTATTAATTTGCGTTTGTTAAATACTAAAATGCCCTTTTTGTAGTTGTCTCCGAATGATTGAAATCAAAATAAAATAGTCTTTGGACAATTAATTCATACTTTGGGACTTTAAAAGACTAAATAGGTATAGAGGAAATATTAGAAAAAATTGGGTGAAATGCCCCTTCATTTTTTAAAAGTACAATTGTTTTGGAAAAAAATAAAAGGCCAAAATTATGATGATTGGACCAAAACAGGGGCGATTTTAGGGCCCGGCTAGCCCGGGCACGCGCCCGGGCTCAACTTCTACTTTGTTTGTAAAGCCCCCAACCCAATAGCTGATTTTTAGTCATAACCAGGGGCAAAAATAGTAAAACAGTGGGTGTGAAATAAAAAAAGAATGGTTCAGCCCAATGTAAAAAAAAGTAAAACCCAAAAACTAAATGAAACCCAAAAGCCCAATATATATAAAAAACTAAATAAAATAAACAAAGCAATTAAGCAAACACAACACATTCCTCTATTTTCTCACGACAAACAGAACCCCACCCCCCCCCCCCCCCCAATTTCCTCTCTTCTCTCACGACACTCTCCCTCTCCTTTTCTTCTTCTTTTCACTTCAAGTAGTCCAATCCAATCTTAAATCATTTACATTTGAGCTCTATTTTAAGGAAAACCAACTCATTCCTCTCTTTGGGTAGTATTTTGGAGTTAGGGTTTTTGCTCTAAAAAGAAGGAAAAGTACCCACACATTCAATGTTACTCTTTGAAGTTATTTGAGGTATATTCCTAATCCCTACTCTTTATTCCAAATAAATTATTGAGACATTAGTTTGTGTAGAATTGCTGATTCTTTTTTAGTTTGTGTAAATTATTGCGTTGGACTCTTTGAAGTTATTGAGAGTGGTGAGATATCTCAAGGAATGGGCTTGCACCAATCATCTAGTCTCGCTAGACCCGGGGATACTAGATGGGGTTCACATTATACTACCTTGATTCGTTTGGATCAGTTGTGGTCCTCCGTGTTAGAGGTGCTTAGTATTGTTGATGAAGATGGACGTGGACCATCTCAAGCGGCGGGTTTGATAGAAAAAATGGAGAGCTTTAAATTTGCTTTCATTTTGAAATTGATGTTAAAGTTGTTTGGTATCACAAATGAGCTTTCAAAAATCTTGCAAAGAAAAGATCTAAACATTGTGCTTGCTATGGAATTAGTTGATGATGTCAAATCTCGGTTGGCCACATTGAGAGATAGTGGTTGGGATAATTTATTTTTTGTTGTCCAAGAATTTTGTGTTGCTAAAGGTATTCCGGTGCCAAATATGGATGAAGAAATACCAATTCGGGGTCGTTCAAGAAAAGAAGGGAGAACTATCACTAATCTTCACCATTATCGTGCAGAGATTTTTTATGTTGCTATTGACAAAATATGTGTGGAGATGGATCACTGGTTTAGTGAAGGAAGTAACAATGTGCTGAATTTCTTCTCATGTCTTGACCCCAAGAACTCTTTCTCAAGGTTTGATATTGATAAACTTGCTCGTCTTGCTGATATTTATCATGCTGACTTTTCTGATGATGATCGTGGAACAATAAGAGAGCAACTTGACAATTATGTACATCACATGAAAATGCATGCTTCCTTTACTTCTTGTGAAGATATTGAAAGTTTGGCTATGAAGATGGTTCAAACTCAGAAACATTTGGTATTTCCATTGGTCTACAAACTCATTGAGTTGGCTTTGCTGTTGCCGGTGTCGACAGCATCCGTTGAAAGAGCTTTTTCAGCAATGAAGATTATCAAGTCTAAATTACGCAACAAGATCAATGATGAGTGGTTCAATGACTTGATGATATGTTACACCGAGCGGGAGATATTCAAGTCACTTCAAGATGTTGATATTATGCGAACATTCACCCGGAAGAAGTCTCGGAAAGGGCATTTACCTCCTAATTTTATTTAGCACTTTATTGACAGGTTAGATTTCATCTCTCCTATTTAGCACACTTTATGATTATGTATATATTATGTCATATGTAAATTGGCGGGAAATTTTCTTGCCCAGGCTCTAGAAAAATCTTGGCTTCGCCACTGGACCAAAAGGTGGCGGAATCATAAGGAAACTTCATATATTTATATATTTTATTTAGCATCTATGTTGCTATAAATATGCGTATAGTGTAAGCCTGAATTTCATCAGATTGAAGTATAAACAACAAAGGTATTTGCTATGAATAAAGAAATCAATGCAATTTATTGTGTCATTTTTTTAAATTATTGTCTTTGAGTAATATATATATATATATATATATATATATATATATATATATATATATATATTACAAAGGTTTTGTGTTTTTAGATAAATTCAGGAGATACTAAAGGCTCTAGTGTTCCACCAACATGATGTGGCACAAGTGGTAGATACTTGGTTCCCTTAACCATTTAATTGGTCCTGGGTTCGATCCCTGGTCGGTGCGTATGGAAAAACATTTGTTGGGAGAGGTCAACCCCTTAAATGGATCTCAGATACCTCGAAGGATTAGTCTCCACAGTCCCTGTGGAGGATACATTGATTTACCAAAAAAAAGGCTCTAGTGTTCCTCTAGACTCTTCGCTAGTTCCCATTAATGAGCCAGTGAGCGAAGATGAAATTTCAAATCCTGATGATAATCTGGATACGAAGATTCTACAGAGAGAGAAATACTCAACCTTTGGGGAGGGGTTGAACTTATGTACAAATTTGAGAAAATGTTGTCTTTTATGGATGTTAAGAGTGATACTACGGGATTTATTTTTCCTCTATTTTTAATGTTTTATGAGTAAATATATTATCTGATTTTTTTTATATTTCAGTATTTACCCGCAGACTTTTGTAGCCTGGTTCTATGTCGAGATACAGTTATTTTCGAAGTTATTGATGAGGAATACAGAAAATGGTATTTTGATAGCAGGCAAGATGAAGTGGATAGAATGCAGTATCGTTTGACCCGTGCATGGCAGTATTTCAAAACATCAATTACTTGGTTATTGGGAAGGTTGCCGTGTTTGGTGTGTAGGGAGGCTACGGCTTGTGATACTAAGCCAATAGCTTAGTAAATTATACTAAATAAACTCAAGCCATTGGATCCACAAAATTTCAATGAAATTCAATCTAATGGCTAATAATGAATAAGGGTATTTGTGTCACAGCCTCTTTTGTTTGTATTAGTTATATTAAATAATTTAATTTAATTAGCCATTAAATGGGCCAATTTTTTAAGGACAAATACAATAACAAACCAAATTATTTTTCCACTAATTTCTCTTCCACGATTTTCTCTTCTACATTTCCTCTTTCTTTTACGCTCTTCTTCTATCTTTTTCACGTTCTTGATTTTTTCTTTCACGTTCTTCTTCTTCAGGTTCTTATTATCTATTCCACACTCTTCTTCGCACGCCATTACATCACACAAAGGAAGTCGCAAAAATGCACTCACACGCAAAGAAATAAGACGCACACCGTTGTTGCAAAAACGGAGACCGTTGATCCACGCCATTGAAGCACGCTCTTCCTTTACGCCATTGATGTCTCATTATGCAGTTGATGAACATGGGACTAAAACGCAGGCAAGAATCACGCCATTGAATCACAGTCACACCCAAGATCGTAGTAACAATGCAAGATCGCACGCAATTGCGTCACACAAAGGAAGTTGCCAAATCGCACTCACGCAAGGAAATAGGCCGTTGTGGATACCTTGTATTGCAGGTAAACTAATAGTGCAGTGTAACATCCCTAATTTTTTAAAATAACATTATAAGTGGAAATTATATAATTGCTAGTCGAAGGAATAAATAATTCGCAATTCGGAATCGGTCGAGTTGAGAAATTTTATACCGAGTAAATAACCGTAGAGTTAGTGGGGGGTCTTGGCCTAAAAACCTTGACTAAATGAGCTAAGGGAATTATGGTCCTTTCTCAACCATAACACCCTCAGCCCCAACTGAAACAACACAACACTCATCTCCCACTATTTCACTCATTCAGCAACTGAAAAGAAAGAAAGGAAAACAGAAGAAAAAGGAGAGAAGAGAAGAGAGGTGAGGTTGAGAGAGAGAGTGGAGACCAAGGATGGATCCTTCAAAAATCTGCCATGCATGTAAGTCCTCCATGTCTCATTCTTCTCCAATTTCGATTTCCTTTCCTTTGATCTAAGTTTCTGAACCTCATTCACCCTCCTCCCCATCTTGCCATTTTTTATGCTTGGAGCTCAAAGTGGTCAACAATGGAGTTTTAACTACTTGGTGGTGTTGCATGTGCATTAGGAACTAAGGAGAAGTATATTTTGGAACTACATTGTAGATTGGGAGCTGTTCTGAAGTGAATAGGTTGCTAGATTTCTAAGTGGACAGAAGTGCTGTTGTGGTCTCGAAGCGGTTGAGCTCTAACGGGGATCGTTCGTGTGTTTTCGGTTCCGTGACTTCGCCTTTCGGCTCAACTCTCGGACTTCGTCGAAACTGTGAGTTCTATACTCACTAGGATTGAGTTTCATATGTTATATAATCTGAATCTAGTCAATAGAATTAATTTGGTGATTTGCTTGGTGTTGATTGTTTTGCCAATTTCATTGTTTCTGAATGTTCAAGAATAGGTTCAGTAATTTTATAACTGGGAATGATTTAGGCATCCAAAAATTATATAGCTTACCTTTTTAGAAACTAGATTGAATACTTGTCATTTTGGCTTTGGAATAGTTGGAAAGTTCCTTGGGTACTTGCATCACAATGAAGTATCACCTACCCAAAGTATCCTCCTAGAAGGAAGTAAACCTTCCACCAACTAGCTTCCTTCCGGCACTCCCCAAGAACCGATCCTCCCATATTACCAATCAAGAAGATATCCTTCTAGCATACAAAACCATAAGGAGGAAACCTCAAGGTTGAGAAAAAAAGAGAAGTTGTCCACACCTGACTATACCTAGTCACCAAAGCCTTCTTCAACCAAAACCAGATCATCCTATACTAGAGTAGCGCCTCCACCTCCATTTATAAAGAAGCCGATATTAACTAACCTAAGATACTCGACTACACTTAGGTTTACAAATATCTGGTGATTTCACCTATGGGATATCTTTTTCCATAGGAACTCGCTTTGTTTCCTCACCACATGTTTCCATACCTTCACCGATCTTCATAAAAAAATATAGAAGATAGGAATACTACTTGTTATGGATAGGGTCTTTACTAACTACACCCCCATGGTCCATTTACAAGAGGCCCATTCAAGAAAGCAAGATCAACTCATCAATGGCCAAGATCGCAACGCAAGATCGGACGGTCCAGATCCATCAGGTCAAACACCACCAAACTCTATAAATAAGCATTCAATGCTTCATTAATGGTAGGCAATCTAACCCTAATCTCTATCTGCAACTAACTACCTCCCTGACTTGAGCGTCGGAGTATCTTTGCAGGTACCACACCGCACCTTGGATCGGACAACGATCGGTCGATGACTTCATCTATCAACTATCTCGGATCGGACATCATATCTAAGATCGGATATAAGTTTAGAGATACGATACAGAACATTGGCGACCATAGTGGGAGGATCTTGTTGTAACACCCCAAAATATTTAATTAAATTATTTAATGAAGTATTTAGAAATTTAAATTAATTAAGTGGATATAATTTAATTATCAGAAATTATATTAAAAGGTGTAGGGGGTATTAGAAGATGGAGGTGCCAAATTAGATGGACTTGGGCTTAAGTGAGAAGCCCAAGCCCATGAATTAAGTCATATGCGAAGTAGCAAGGCACAAGGGGTTAGGGTTCCCTAGCTATCATTTGCGAAAGTTGAGAGAGAGAGAAAGGAAGAGAGGAGCGTGAGAAAGAGAGAGAGAACAAGGGGGCGGCCAAGAGGGGAAGGAGGAGAGGATTCGAAGATCAAGAGGAAGGGATCTCCGTTGTTGCTGTGGCTCTGTAGGTGACTTCTCCTAGGGCATCGAATTCTTCTTCTTGAAAAGGTTAGGGGAGCTCTATCATTCTATCTAATATTTCATATGATGGGTTCTAGATCTAGGGTTTGTATTAGAACCGTATGTTTCTTGATGTTCTTGATATTCTTGGTTTGCCATGGTGATGATCTTTATATATATATATATATATATATGTTTATGTGTTGCCATATGCGAATTGAATTGGTGATTGAACCTTGAGATAATGCGAATTACATGTGTTTGGATGATTTTGACATTTGTGCGTTCATGGACTTATGATTGGTATGTTGGAATGATTGTGATTTTTCGCATTTTGGATGAATGGGTGTATAGGCGCTTAGGTGCCAAAGTGATGATGATGTTAGTGCTCCAAAAGAATTTTATCAATTGATTAAATTAGGCGTTATTTTGGGTGTTGAAAATTATAAGGTTTTTATGAGTTAAATTGCTAAAAATCAGTTTTTAGTGTTTTGAAAAATTGCTGGAAAAATGGTGATTTTCAGTTTTAGTGTTGAAAAAATTGTTGAACAACAATTCTGGGTGTGCTGCTGTTTTCCTGGGCGCTAAGCGCCTGTGCTGGGCGCTGGGCGCCTGATAGTGTGTTGTGCTGTGCGTGTGTGCGCGCCTGGGCGCTGGGCGCCTGTGGCGTGCGTGTTGCCTGCGTTGTTGCGCCTGGGCGCTAGGCGCCCGTGTCTGTGTTGCGTTGCGCTGTGTTGCGCGTTGTTGTTCCTGGGCGCTAGGCGCCCGTGTCTGTGTTGCGTTGCGTTGTCTTGCGCGCCTGGGCGCTGGGCGCCAGTGCACGTGTTGCCTGGTTGCCTGGGCGCCTAAGGCGCCTGTTCCCAGGATGTTGCCTAATTTTTCCCAAAATTGTTTTTATCATAACTTTTGACTCAGACGTCCGTTTTGAACGATTCAAAAAGTGTCGTGAAGCTCTTTACGTTGTCCATCTATGGGTCTAATTTTTTAAAACGAAAAATTGTTATTTTCTGATTGTTTGTGGGAGCCAAGTGGCCGTCCCCGGTGATCTTTCCCGTGACATTGAAAAATGATACGAAGCTCTTTAAAAATCCCTTTTGGTGTATAAACAACAGTTTTAGCGAAGTAATGTCAAAAATGATGATTTTGACGATGATGCTCTCGGGGCTAGTTAAATGACTGTTTTGCCCCTAGTGGCCAAAGTTGTAGATAATGATGTGTAAATGACGAGGATGCCCTTAGTGGTTAGTCAAATGACGTTTTTGCCCTCAGTGGTTATGGTTCGAGTTGATTGATGTTTATGTGTGAGTGTCGATGAAAAACCAGTGACGTTTGGGGCCCGAAGGGCTAAGTGATGTTAAGGTCTAAAAGGCCAGGTGACGTTGTGTGATGATTATGAATTTGACAGGTGCTGTGCTCCGTGCGAGCAAACTGGTAAGTGACGGGTCACATTGTTGACTATGATCTGAGTAATTGTGTGATTGTGTGTTGTAAGTGGTGCATGTCTTAGTGTCTCATGCCCATATGCATAAAACCAGTGACGTTCTGAGGCCTGAGTGGCTAAGTGATGATGAGGCCTGAGTGGCTAAGTGATGATGAGGCCTGAGTGGCTAAGCGACGTTTTTGTAAAAAGGTACCTCATGCATATGCCCGCGAGTGGGTTGCATTTTCATAAGTCTACATGACATGAGATGAGTGATTGTAAATGATGTGAATGATGAACTGTGATGTGGATGTTTAGTGTATTGGATGCTGATTGTTCTAGTGCGTAGCCTATGATTAGTCCTTATCATATTTTCTATTATATAGACTGAAATGATGCTCACCCTTTCCTGTTTGAATGTTGCCCCCATGTTGGTAACGTGCAGGTGATTCTTAGTGAAGGCCTTTAGCTTCACTTCTTGAGTCGAGTCGTCATGCTCTGATATGTAACACTAGGGAGGGGGATGAATGTTGTTTAAGTCATTTATGACTGTTGTGGTTATCGGATTTTAGTATTGCAAGCCTGGCATAGTGTAATGCCTTTTATGACTAAACTATTGAATTTTCGATGTGCAGTTGTATTTTAATTGATAATGACGTTTTGGAGTTATTATAAGACTGTTTTCGAAAAGCGAGTTATTTGAAGAGTGACGTTTAGCGAAGTAAGTGTGACATCCCTTGTGGTGTAAATAAATTTTGAAAACTCGGATATTTTTATTAAACAAATTACCGGGTAGAAAAGGGGTGTTACATTAGTGGTATCAGAGCAATGGTTGGTCTGTCCGGCCGAGTCGTCGAGTCGTTGTGTCAGATAGTGACCAACTGTTGTCTTTCAGTGCTGACCGTTGTTTATGTTGCTGGTACGCCAAAAGTTTCCATTGGTAAGTGAACTAGTGGGGGAGATGTCCCTACTAGCGCTGTGTGCCTTATTGTGTTTTCGGTGTGTGAATTGTGTCTGTTTGTGGTGGTCTTTGTTGTTGACTTCCCTTGCTGCGTGTTTCTAAAATGATTTGCCTTGTTGCCTGTTACTCTGCAATGTGTTTTGACGTTTGAAAACTGAATGCGTTGTAAAATTTTTTTTTTTTGTGGACTATTTCAAGTTATTGCTGCACTAATAACTATCGTAGCGTTTTAATCAATACAAACGAAAAATATCTTCATTGAGTGCTATAATTTTGACCGCAACTCTTTTTGGAAAAGACCGCAATTTGGTGTAACAATTTTAGCTGAGGACTACCGTCTCATGTGATTGCTATTTTGACTTGCCTAATTTTCCTCAAGGTGGAGTCTTGTATGCTTGAGTTTTATGACAAAATCTTTTTGGTCGTTACTTATTGAATTGTGTAACAGCCCGAAAATAGTAGATTAATTTTCTAGTTAATTAAATGAGGTTTAGGTGGTAGGAGATAATTAGTTAATTTATTTAATTAATTATCTAGGGTTTGTGTTTGAGAAAAATAAAATAAAATGATAGGAATAATTATTTAGGGATTTTATGTGATAGAATATTAGAAATAATTAGTTGTTAGTATATGTGGATAGGTGGTGGCGAATTAGAGGTGTTAGTGGAGGCCCATGATTAAGTCATAAACTAAGAAAGCCCATGATTGGTTAAGTGAGCCTATAAATAAGGAGTTTTTAAGTTAGGGTTTCATTAGTTGAGAAAATTAGATTTTGTGAGAGAGTGAGAGCTAAGGAGTGGCGGCCAAGGCAAGGAAAAAGAGAGGAGTTCGTGACCAAGAAAGAAAAGAGGAGAGAGAAGAAAAGCTAAGTTTTTCAAGGTTTCTAAGCCTAAGGATTCGAGTTCTTCAATAAGGTTAGGGGGCTCTCTTTTCATTCTTAATAACCTATAGGATTTGTATCATAGGAGTTAGGTTTTAGGAACGATTTATTGATTGAATTGTTGTGTTGATAATTGAATTGATGTGTTGTTGATTAAATTGAGATGTTGTTGTTAGTGATTGAATTGTTGTGTTGTTGATTAGATTGAGATGTTGTTGTTACGTTAAAACTCTTGTTGAATTTAAATTATTTGGTTTACTATTCTGGAAAATAGACTTAATGCTTGTTAATTTGGCGTTGATTTGGTTGCGTTTGGAGTTGTAAAACTTAAGTTATAGGTGAAACAAGTTAGGTTAAAATTCTGGAAACGATTTGGGTAGGTGTTCAGTATTTCGGTAACTGGGAACGTTTTGTTGACTGAAAAATTATGTGGTTTACTGTTCTGGAAAATAGACTTAATGTTTGTTAATTTGGCACTGGTTTGGTTGCGTTTAGAGTTGTGTAGCTCGAGATATGAATTTCACAAGTTAGGGTAAGATTCTGGAAACAATCTGGATATAGGTTCAGTAAATCTGTGGTCGTGAGTGTTCTATTCGTCTAAAAATTATGGGGTTTGTTTTGTTGGAAAGTAGACTTAATTTCCTACTGAATAGGCACTGATTTCGCTAAATTTCATTGAGAAATGAGGGAGAAGATTTGATTTCAAAATGACTAATAATTCTGTCCGAATTTTGTGGGATTTGTTGCTCCGAATTTTGTGGGGTTTGTTGCTCCGAATTTTGTGGGATTTTATGTTGCTGCTACTCTATGTGCTGTCTTGGTCCCTATGGGTGTTGTTTAGTCCTTTGGTGACAATGTAGTCGCGTAATTAATTGTGCTTGGTGTGATTGGTGTGCTATCCTTAGAGCTGAAATTTTGGAGATGTATAATGGTGATGTATATAAAATGGTGAGATAAATTATTGGTGAGCTAAATAATTACTGGTGAGATGAATTGATGTTGGTGTGTGTGTGATAACCGTGGCTATGGTGTTTTGTGTGTGTATGTTGCATGGTCCTCGAGTCTCATGGTCATGTGCATATTTTGGTGAGCAGAAGGTTTCGGCCTTATTATTATTATTTATTGGTGAGCAGAAGGCTTCGGCCTTAATATTATTTTATTGGTGAGCAGAAGGCTTCGGCCTTACTTGGTGAGTGCCCTCAAGGCAAGATATTGGTGTTAATGGATCCACATGCATATGCCCTAGGAGTTGGGTTGCGTCACATGCATTGCATATACCTTCGGTGTTGTCTGTGATTGATATAAACTAATGGTGTGCTATTTCAGCTGTGTATTGGTGTTGTTAGCTGCTTGATCTATATGTTGTTGATCCTATATGTTATTACTTACGAAATGAGACTCACCCTACTGCTTTTTATGTTGCTTCTCATGTCGGCAACGTGCAGGTGACAACGAGCGAAGGTGATCTAGTACCTTCTATCTAGTGGGTCGAGTCGGCTCTGATACGTAGCACCAGGGGGGCGTTAGTTTACTATTTTATTTAAATTGACGTTGAACTCTATTTTCGGTGATGTAATTTGATATTGTCAGATTTGGTGATTATTCCGCTGCGATGTTTTTATACTTATATATTAATTTTAGAGATATAATATGTTGGTGTTTTTAAATGTGGCACCCTCTCGTGGTTGCATTAAAACGGTTTTTGCGAACTCTGATTTTTAAAATTAACTAAATAATAGTTATTAGTAAAAGGGGGTGTTACAAGTGGTATCAGAGCAATGGTTGGTCCGTCCGGCCAAGTCATCGAGTCGTTGTGTCGGTTAGCGACCAACTGTTGTCTTTTTAGTGCTAACCAATGTTTGCGTTGCAGGTACATCAAAAGTTGCCAATGGTAAGCGATCTAGTGGGGGAGACATCCCTACTAGTGTTATGTGTTTTGTGTATCCCTATGTGCTGTTGTCTGGTTTGTTTTGACCTTCCCTACTGTGTGAACTGTGTGTGATTGTTAGTGGGAGAGTGTTAGTTTTAGCGGGTAAATTTCGAGGGCGAAATTCTTTTTAGGGGGGAGAGTTGTAACAGCCCGAAAATAGTAGATTAATTTTCTAGTTAATTAAATGAGGTTTAGGTGGTAGGAGATAATTAGTTAATTTATTTAATTAATTATCTAGGGTTTGTGTTTGAGAAAAATAAAATAAAATGATAGGAATAATTATTTAGGGATTTTATGTGATAGAATATTAGAAATAATTAGTTGTTAGTATATGTGGATAGGTGGTGGCGAATTAGAGGTGTTAGTGGAGGCCCATGATTAAGTCATAAACTAAGAAAGCCCATGATTGGTTAAGTGAGCCTATAAATAAGGAGTTTTTAAGTTAGGGTTTCATTAGTTGAGAAAATTAGATTTTGTGAGAGAGTGAGAGCTAAGGAGTGGCGGCCAAGGCAAGGAAAAAGAGAGGAGTTCGTGACCAAGAAAGAAAAGAGGAGAGAGAAGAAAAGCTAAGTTTTTCAAGGTTTCTAAGCCTAAGGATTCGAGTTCTTCAATAAGGTTAGGGGGCTCTCTTTTCATTCTTAATAACCTATAGGATTTGTATCATAGGAGTTAGGTTTTAGGAACGATTTATTGATTGAATTGTTGTGTTGATAATTGAATTGATGTGTTGTTGATTAAATTGAGATGTTGTTGTTAGTGATTGAATTGTTGTGTTGTTGATTAGATTGAGATGTTGTTGTTACGTTAAAACTCTTGTTGAATTTAAATTATTTGGTTTACTATTCTGGAAAATAGACTTAATGCTTGTTAATTTGGCGTTGATTTGGTTGCGTTTGGAGTTGTAAAACTTAAGTTATAGGTGAAACAAGTTAGGTTAAAATTCTGGAAACGATTTGGGTAGGTGTTCAGTATTTCGGTAACTGGGAACGTTTTGTTGACTGAAAAATTATGTGGTTTACTGTTCTGGAAAATAGACTTAATGTTTGTTAATTTGGCACTGGTTTGGTTGCGTTTAGAGTTGTGTAGCTCGAGATATGAATTTCACAAGTTAGGGTAAGATTCTGGAAACAATCTGGATATAGGTTCAGTAAATCTGTGGTCGTGAGTGTTCTATTCGTCTAAAAATTATGGGGTTTGTTTTGTTGGAAAGTAGACTTAATTTCCTACTGAATAGGCACTGATTTCGCTAAATTTCATTGAGAAATGAGGGAGAAGATTTGATTTCAAAATGACTAATAATTCTGTCCGAATTTTGTGGGATTTGTTGCTCCGAATTTTGTGGGGTTTGTTGCTCCGAATTTTGTGGGATTTTATGCTGCTGCTACTCTATGTGCTGTCTTGGTCCCTATGGGTGTTGTTTAGTCCTTTGGTGACAATGTAGTCGCGTAATTAATTGTGCTTGGTGTGATTGGTGTGCTATCCTTAGAGCTGAAATTTTGGAGATGTATAATGGTGATGTATATAAAATGGTGAGATAAATTATTGGTGAGCTAAATAATTACTGGTGAGATGAATTGATGTTGGTGTGTGTGTGATAACCGTGGCTATGGTGTTTTGTGTGTGTATGTTGCATGGTCCTCGAGTCTCATGGTCATGTGCATATTTTGGTGAGCAGAAGGTTTCGGCCTTATTATTATTATTTATTGGTGAGCAGAAGGCTTCGGCCTTAATATTATTTTATTGGTGAGCAGAAGGCTTCGGCCTTACTTGGTGAGTGCCCTCAAGGCAAGATATTGGTGTTAATGGATCCACATGCATATGCCCTAGGAGTTGGGTTGCGTCACATGCATTGCATATACCTTCGGTGTTGTCTGTGATTGATATAAACTAATGGTGTGCTATTTCAGCTGTGTATTGGTGTTGTTAGCTGCTTGATCTATATGTTGTTGATCCTATATGTTATTACTTACGAAATGAGACTCACCCTACTGCTTTTTATGTTGCTTCTCATGTCGGCAACGTGCAGGTGACAACGAGCGAAGGTGATCTAGTACCTTCTATCTAGTGGGTCGAGTCGGCTCTGATACGTAGCACCAGGGGGGCGTTAGTTTACTATTTTATTTAAATTGACGTTGAACTCTATTTTCGGTGATGTAATTTGATATTGTCAGATTTGGTGATTATTCCGCTGCGATGTTTTTATACTTATATATTAATTTTAGAGATATAATATGTTGGTGTTTTTAAATGTGGCACCCTCTCGTGGTTGCATTAAAACGGTTTTTGCGAACTCTGATTTTTAAAATTAACTAAATAATAGTTATTAGTAAAAGGGGGTGTTACAAATTGCGCTATAGAGTTTTATGATCCGAAAAATAATGGAAGTTCCGAAATTGTTTTTGAACATCCATTAAACACTTTTACGGCTGGATACCGAGATTAGCATTGAAAATCACTTTTATAAACGATTCGGATTTTGTTTTAGCAGTTGCACTCTTGCGATATGCGTTACGTGGTTTTAAAAATCTTAAGAATTAAAAACGTGCATTTTGGACGCTTGTGCACTTGGGCCGAATTAACTAATTACTGTAAATATTAATGTAACTATTCTTTTGGGCTGACTAGTTGCAATAAGGTTTTAAATGTTAACCGTGTTCCTGTGTACTTAGTTGATAATGTTTCGTGGATCATCCTGAGCTATTTGCTATTGCTGTTTGAATGATAAATGCCATGCTGTTTTAAAAAGTCGAATGCTACTGCTGTTTTGTTTAAACTACTGTTGCAGTTTTATTTAAATAATTGTTGCTGTTTCTGAAAAATGACCATTGCTGTTTTCAGAAAAGAATGTTGCTGTTTTATTCGGATAATTGTTATGGTTTTCTGCAAAATGACTATTGCTGGAAATGATTGTCGCTACCTTTTTAAAAGTTGTTGTTGCTGCTTCCTAAGGCCGCTGTCAGTGCTTTCAAAAATAACTGTTACTGTCCCTACCCTCTGGACTGTAATTTCAAATATTACATTTTCGCACTTCCGCTTACAAATATTTTTGAGGTAAAAGGAGTACCGTCTTTAGTGATATGTCGAATGTACGACTGTTGTGCTGTTTGAATTTTTGTGCACTGGGTGTTCACTGATTCTTAGTCATAAAATTTTCTTGGTGCCATATTCCTTAATCCTTTGATCTTGAACACCTTGTGATATGCTCTTATGTTATATGTAAATGTTGTGTTATTGAGAATTATTGTTGCAGTTTTTCTGAAAAACTATTGTTACTGTTTTTGTGAAAATTATTGTTGTTACTTCCTGAAAAACTATTGATGTTGTTGCCATGTGACATTACGCCATTGTTTCCGTGCCGTGTGCCTTGTTGTTGCTATATTTGCGCATTTGGTAAACTTTCTCGTGATGTTGCTGACGCTATTGTTGTCGTTGTTTTGCTTTTGTTGCGGCTTTTCTGGAAATTATTGAGGCTGTTTTCTGAAAAATATTGCTACTGTTTCTCCGGAAACTATATTGGCTGTTTTTCAGGAGAGTAAATGTTACTGTTTTCTGAAAAGTGCTGTTACTGTTCCTAACTTATGCGCTTCCCCTATTTTTATGAGTTGTGCCTAATTCGATTGTTAATCGTTGCCGGTGCCTTAGTGCCCGATTGTGTGACTGAGTTGTTAATATTGTGTTGTTGATGATGTTGCTCTGTTGTTGGTTTTTAGTTGTTGGTGTCGCCTGAGTGGCAATTGTAGTTGTTGATGTCGCCTGAGTGGCAATTGTAGTTGTTGATGTCGCCTGAGTGGCAATTGTGATTGTTGATGTCGCCTGGGTGGCAAAGTTGTTTGTGGATGACTGTTGTCGTGTTACAAAAATTATGAGACTTGTTGTACGACTGTTATGCACCCTGTGAATTTCGTTGTGATGCTATTGATGATTGAAGTATTTTGTTATCCTTATGGGTAGATGAGTGGGGTAGGATGCGAGCTAGTTTATCAGAGTAGCGCAGCGGAGTAGAGAGTGAGTCTGATTATTACTGCTTGAAGTTACCTGGCTGAACAAGTAGGAGGGACGGCCGCCCAAGCACTTACCGCCGGTAATCAGAGCAATAGTAATCAGCATGAATGATAGCACTAGTATGTCTAGGTGGCCTTAGAGGGAGAGTGTTGGCGTTGACAGGTGAATTTCGAGGACGAAATATTCTAAGTGGGGGAGAGTTGTAACACCCCAAAATATTTAATTAAATTATTTAATGAAGTATTTAGAAATTTAAATTAATTAAGTGGATATAATTTAATTATCAGAAATTATATTAAAAGGTGTAGGGGGTATTAGAAGATGGAGGTGCCAAATTAGATGGACTTGGGCTTAAGTGAGAAGCCCAAGCCCATGAATTAAGTCATATGCGAAGTAGCAAGGCACAAGGGGTTAGGGTTCCCTAGCTATCATTTGCGAAAGTTGAGAGAGAGAGAAAGGAAGAGAGGAGCGTGAGAAAGAGAGAGAGAACAAGGGGGCGGCCAAGAGGGGAAGGAGGAGAGGATTCGAAGATCAAGAGGAAGGGATCTCCGTTGTTGCTGTGGCTCTGTAGGTGACTTCTCCTAGGGCATCGAATTCTTCTTCTTGAAAAGGTTAGGGGAGCTCTATCATTCTATCTAATATTTCATATGATGGGTTCTAGATCTAGGGTTTGTATTAGAACCGTATGTTTCTTGATGTTCTTGATATTCTTGGTTTGCCATGGTGATGATCTTTATATATATATATATATATATATATATATGTTTATGTGTTGCCATATGCGAATTGAATTGGTGATTGAACCTTGAGATAATGCGAATTACATGTGTTTGGATGATTTTGACATTTGTGCGTTCATGGACTTATGATTGGTATGTTGGAATGATTGTGATTTTTCGCATTTTGGATGAATGGGTGTATAGGCGCTTAGGTGCCAAAGTGATGATGATGTTAGTGCTCCAAAAGAATTTTATCAATTGATTAAATTAGGCGTTATTTTGGGTGTTGAAAATTATAAGGTTTTTATGAGTTAAATTGCTAAAAATCAGTTTTTAGTGTTTTGAAAAATTGCTGGAAAAATGGTGATTTTCAGTTTTAGTGTTGAAAAAATTGTTGAACAACAATTCTGGGTGTGCTGCTGTTTTCCTGGGCGCTAAGCGCCTGTGCTGGGCGCTGGGCGCCTGATAGTGTGTTGTGCTGTGCGTGTGTGCGCGCCTGGGCGCTGGGCGCCTGTGGCGTGCGTGTTGCCTGCGTTGTTGCGCCTGGGCGCTAGGCGCCCGTGTCTGTGTTGCGTTGCGCTGTGTTGCGCGTTGTTGTTCCTGGGCGCTAGGCGCCCGTGTCTGTGTTGCGTTGCGTTGTCTTGCGCGCCTGGGCGCTGGGCGCCAGTGCACGTGTTGCCTGGTTGCCTGGGCACCTAAGGCGCCTGTTCCCAGGATGTTGCCTAATTTTTCCCAAAATTGTTTTTATCATAACTTTTGACTCAGACGTCCGTTTTGAACGATTCAAAAAGTGTCGTGAAGCTCTTTACGTTGTCCATCTATGGGTCTAATTTTTTAAAACGAAAAATTGTTATTTTCTGATTGTTTGTGGGAGCCAAGTGGCCGTCCCCGGTGATCCTTCCCGTGACATTGAAAAATGATACGAAGCTCTTTAAAAATCCCTTTTGGTGTATAAACAACAGTTTTAGCGAAGTAATGTCAAAAATGATGATTTTGACGATGATGCTCTCGGGGCTAGTTAAATGACTGTTTTGCCCCTAGTGGCCAAAGTTGTAGATAATGATGTGTAAATGACGAGGATGCCCTTAGTGGTTAGTCAAATGACGTTTTTGCCCTCAGTGGTTATGGTTCGAGTTGATTGATGTTTATGTGTGAGTGTCGATGAAAAACCAGTGACGTTTGGGGCCCGAAGGGCTAAGTGATGTTAAGGTCTAAAAGGCCAGGTGACGTTGTGTGATGATTATGAATTTGACAGGTGCTGTGCTCCGTGCGAGCAAACTGGTAAGTGACGGGTCACATTGTTGACTATGATCTGAGTAATTGTGTGATTGTGTGTTGTAAGTGGTGCATGTCTTAGTGTCTCATGCCCATATGCATAAAACCAGTGACGTTCTGAGGCCTGAGTGGCTAAGTGATGATGAGGCCTGAGTGGCTAAGCGACGTTTTTGTAAAAAGGTACCTCATGCATATGCCCGCGAGTGGGTTGCATTTTCATAAGTCTACATGACATGAGATGAGTGATTGTAAATGATGTGAATGATGAACTGTGATGTGGATGTTTAGTGTATTGGATGCTGATTGTTCTAGTGCGTAGCCTATGATTAGTCCTTATCATATTTTCTATTATATAGACTGAAATGATGCTCACCCTTTCCTGTTTGAATGTTGCCCCCATGTTGGTAACGTGCAGGTGATTCTTAGTGAAGGAATTTAGCTTCACTTCTTGAGTCGAGTCGTCATGCTCTGATATGTAACACTAGGGAGGGGGATGAATGTTGTTTAAGTCATTTATGACTGTTGTGGTTATCGGATTTTAGTATTGCAAGCCTGGCATAGTGTAATGCCTTTTATGACTAAACTATTGAATTTTCGATGTGCAGTTGTATTTTAATTGATAATGACGTTTTGGAGTTATTATAAGACTGTTTTCGAAAAGCGAGTTATTTGAAGAGTGACGTTTAGCGAAGTAAGTGTGACATCCCTTGTGGTGTAAATAAATTTTGAAAACTCGGATATTTTTATTAAACAAATTACCGGGTAGAAAAGGGGTGTTACACTTGTACTCTAGTTCCTCTCCCATCTCCTTGATTGACAATGGCTCCGACCTTACGTCATCGGACTATCCCAAGTGTCGTTGAGGGACCGGCCCTACAGGAGGTGATTCCGAAAGGAGTGATAGTCACCTTACCCCATAGTCCGGTGCATACTCGAAGATCGGCTACGACTACGGCTCCCGGGAGCCCAGCCCGGAACCGACTTGCATCACAAGTTAGGGTAGAATTCTAGAGACAGTTTGAGAATAGTTTCGGTTTCTGACTATCTGGGGATGATATAGGTATCCAAAAATTATGTGGTCAATTGTTTTAGAAACTAGACTGAATGCTCGTCAATTTGGTCCTGATTTGGTTGAATTTGGAATTGTGTAGCTCAAGATATGAGCATCACAAGTTAGGGTAAAATTCTGTGTAAATTCGCGTCACGACCCGTGGCCGTCGCCTCGCGACCAAGTATAAAATTTGCAACGCAAAACTTTCTGTCACTTTTCGCGTCGCGACGGTATCTGTTCGCGTCGCGACGGTTTGCAGTTTTCACTAAAAAGTCCCTGAACTTGTTTTCGCAATAACTTTTGATCCGGGAACCCGATTGAGGTGTTCTAAAATGCGTTGGAAAGCTTATTCAAAGACCTAACTATATATATATAATTTGAATTGGAAATCATACTGTTTTGGGAAGTCAAAGTTGTTTTCAAAACCGAATTGTAGACCGCGTGTGAGGGATCGTAGTGGGTCGAAGCTGCTTCCTACTCCCGTGTAACCAGTTCAGTGGTCGCAGTTTGTGAAGAAAGACTTGATTTGCCGTTATGGTCTCCCTAACAAGATCATCACGGATAACGGCAGCAACCTGAACAGCAAAATGATGAAAGACCTGTGCGCAGAGTTCAAAATCCAGCATCATAATTCTTCCCCCTATCGGCCCAAGATGAATGGGGCAGTTGAAGCGGCTAACAAAAACATCAAGAAGATAGTGCAGAAGATGGTGTTCACGTACAAAGATTGGCACGAGATGCTTCCTTTCGCTCTACACGGCTATCGTACTTCAGTGCGTACATCGACCGAGGCAACCCCTTTCTCTCTGGTATACGGGTCAGTGGCAGTCCTCCCTATCGAGGTCGAAATACCCTCCCTGCGGGTACTAATGGAAACTAAGCTGGAAGAAGCAGAGTGGGTACAAGATCGCCTAGATTAGCTAAATCCCATTGAGGAGAAGAGAATCACAGCCTTGTGTCATGGGCAGCTATACCAGCAAAGGATGAAAACCGCTTTCGACAAGAAAGTTCGCCCCCGAGGATTCAATGAGGGAGACCTAGTGCTCAAGAAGATCCTGCCTATTCAAAGTGATCCCCGTGGAAAATGGAATCCCACCTATGAGGGTCCGTACATAGTCAAGAAAGCCTTCTCCGGAGGAGCGCTGATACTCATGAACATGGACGGAGAAGATTTAAGGAACCCCGTCAATTCCGATCAAGTGAAGAAGTATTATGCCTGAAAGAAATAGACGAAAAAAGAGAAAGACAAGCCCAGTAATAATTAGCTCGATAGGTTGAAAACCCGCAAAGGGCGGCCTAGGCAAAATCAGAGCGACCCGGTGGATTGAAAACCCGCAAAGGGCTATCCAAGCAAAAATTAGGGTCGGAAAGCTTGGGCATGAAAAGTAAAGAAAGGCATACAACTCCCCTGAAGACTTGGATGAGGGGGTGATCAAGGTCAGGGACATAAATGTTTAGCAGTGTTCCACAGAGACGGACAGTCAGAAATCAGCTTCTCTCTTTTTCGTGTCTTTTTGTAGTTTAAACTTTCAAATGTATTGAACAGTTGGCGTAACTTCTTGCGCGACCGATTTCTACATCAATAAAGTTCAATCTTTCTCACGTCTGTTTGTTTTTCTATTTCCCTGCTTTTCCTGCTCAAATAAACGTTTTGTGATGATCGTAACACTGACCTGTAAAACATGTGCATAAATCATAGAGCATCACAATCATTGCGAAATTTTTAAAAGTTATGGGAAGGAAGCAACTTCTCAGGGCAAATTAAGCTTACAAGGAAATAATTGCACTCATAGGCCATTTCAGATGGCAAATTACAAGACAATCGGCACTGGGCTTATACGCCACCACAATTCCAATCGGTCCCTCAGTCTTGTAGCGGGTTGGTCAAACCAGCAAAAGGAATAAGCCAAAAGAGCAAAAGAGCAAAAGAAAAAACAAACGATCCGAAAAAAGAAAGCTGGTCAAAGAAAAAAACCAAGAAAAGCAAACAGTCAGAAAGGAGAAAGCTGACAAAAGAGATGAAGAATCAAGAATAGCATTTCACCACATTCATCATCACACCAAAATCATAGCATTGCATGCACATGCATAACATGCCCCTTGCATAACATGCTCCCATACTCCATGCACTATTCCTTGCATCAACTGACGTATGCAGGTACCTCAATCCAGTGCGGCAGCATTGGTCATTTCAATCAATCAATCAACAGGATTCGTGAATCCCTTCAGGCACCAAGTGTCCCTTCAAAAGCAGACTTCACCTCGTATTCGAGCTGCGGGTAAGTCCTTCAGACCCCGAGTGGTCCTTCAGACTAGTTGTGTCAGCCTAAGACACAGTGGATGTCCTTCATGGTCAACATATCAGTTCCGGATCTGATCTTGACCCATCATGGCCGCTCGAATGCAAAGGCCCCCTCAGACCGTTTTACTAGTACCATAGCTAGTAGCGCTCCTTCAGACCACGATGGTCCTTCAATTAAGGCCTAGGCAGCCTTCCAGACCCTGAGTGATCCTTCAGAGCCTTAGTGCTCCTTCAGACCCTGAGTGGTCCTTCAGAGCCTTAGTGCTCCTTCAGACCCTGAGTGGTCCTTCAGAGCCTTAGTGCTCCTTCAGATCCCGAGTGGTCTGTCATTTTCTCTCTCGGTTAATGCGCCAAGTGTTGACCATTTCCCGTTTATTATCAAGCCCATCTATTCAAAAAAAATAGAAAAAGAAAAAGAGGAAAATTCGGGTTTCCCCAAGTAGACAAAATCGGTATAATTTCTGAATTCTTTATCTTCATTTTGCCTTGGAATATGTTTCGGCCAATTCATATTCCTCGTTAAAATTCAGATAAAGAGGGGCAGCTGTCATACCCCAATTTTGTCCGGCTTAGGTCAAAACCCTAATTTTCCACACAAAAAAATAAATTATGCATTGCATTTTTGGTCCTAGAAACCGCTCCAAAGTTTTTGAAATCATTTTTAGGGTTAGAATGCACTTTTTGGGGAAATTAGGGTTTTAGGGTCAAAAAGGGCATTTTGGTCATTTCTCACAAAAGGATTTATAAAAATAATTTTTGCATGAAAATATTTTTCAATAAGCCTCATGCATGCAAGATAAAATAAGACAAGCACATGTGTTATGAAAATAATTTTTTAGAAAGTATAAAATCGATTTTATCATGCATTCTTGATGAATAAGGAAGTTATCCATGTTTTTAGGAAGGCACTCAATCGATTACATCATATCCTTCCTTCAAGCAAATAATCGATTACACTATCTATGAAAACATCTTCATAATCGATTATTCCCTTTTCCTTTTGAAGCACATAATCGATTATTACAATTTAAGGAAGGTATCCATACTTTCAGGAAAGCAAATAATCGATTACCTTCTTGTTTCCACTAAGGAGCATAATCGATTATCTACTCTGAAACAATTCAGGAGCATAATCGATTATCCCATGTTTTCACTAAGGAGCATAATCGATTATCTACTCTGAAACAATTCAGGAGCATAATTGATTATCCCATGTTTTCACTAAGGAGCATAATCGATTATCTACTCTGAAACAATTCAGGAGCATAATCGATTATCCCATGTTTTCGCTAAGGAGCATAATCGATTATCTACTCTGAAACAATTCAGGAGCATAATAGATTATCCCATGTTTTCACTAAGGTCCATAATCGATTATCAACATTTTTGGAAAGTACCTAATCGATTAATTCAGGCTCCTAATCGATTATCTATCTGAAAACAATTGAGCCCATAATCGATTATCCACCTCAAGTGATTTAAGCAACTAATCGATTACCTAGTTTCCTAAAATAGATCAAATCTAATTTCCTATAAATAGGGCTCTCATTTTCAAACCAGAGGGGGACGATTCTCACGATCTATCACTTCTGAGATCCAATTTTCGCAAATCTCATCTTTTCAGAAAAACTCTTCTATATTTTATTTGTGCTCTCTTCGTTCCGTTGGTTCGTCAGAGCCGATCTTTTGCTAAGAGTTAGTTGGGGTTGCATTCTTCAAGATATAATATCTGCCTTCATTAGAGGTATTTCTGCCTTTACATTTGTTATTTTTTAATTATCGTGATCCGTGCCAAAACTGCTCCATGTGATTTAACTTAGCTTTAGTGTTTACTTACTTGTTCTTGTATATTATTGTCCATTGTTGATGATGAATCATATGATTCCCACTTATGCCTAGTGCATCATGTTCTAAGTGGTGAAGATGGTTTCAGATGATTCAACCTCCCCCTTTTTTAGCTTCTTAATGAATAAAAGATAGTTAGGTTTATGGTTTAAGGTACATGGGGTATTGCAAAGGATAGGTTACCCAAAACCTTGATGCTCCCTCATCTTTGATTGTGTTACTAGCCTTTGGGCACTTATTCATGAATGCAAAGGATAGGCTTACCTTAGCCTCGATGCAATTTCCCCTTTTGTTCATGTTATTGAGAAATCGTTGCTCATATGTTCCTTAGTTTAATTAAGATCATTCTATGCCTATGATCAATTGCTTGCTTGTTTTTGATGCATTTTAAATGTCTTGATTCAATATACCATTCCATCCATGTGTATGACCTCCTAATGAAGACGTAAGTCTACATGCCTGTTGTAGCATAGAGTCATTAGGGTAAATACACTCCTTCCTACACACACACACTTGCTTTGAGAATTTTACCTTGCATCCCTGATAAGTAGGTCTTTTGATCATGTTGGCATGTTTAGTCTTGATTAAATATTCAACATATGCATGATTTCGTGATTATTGAATGTGCTTGAACTTTTGCAATCAATCATTGATAGCACCTTCACCCTTTTTTTTCCCAAAAATCTTTCGAACTCTTTTCCAATTAATACGAGTTATTAGTGACTATCACTCAAAGCCTTCGCTTGTTTGATTGTCATGAACGCCATCAAGAGTTATTAGTAATGATCGCTCAAAGCCTTTGCTTGCTTGATCGTTATGAAAACTCTTCCCCTTTCAAACCCCTTCAAAAACATTTTCATTAGAACTACGTCGCTTTGATTCCCATTTGGGATACGTAGGAGAGAGTCTCGTTCTCGTCAAGCGCAACGAATAAAAATCCTTTTCGCAACCATAAACAAATCATTTTCATAAAACAAACAAAAAAATCATTTTCAAACCCATTGTTGCTAGTAGCTCATCAGAGCCTTTGTTCGTTTAGCTATTAGTGGCAATGTCCTTTTCTCATAAGAATAATAAACGATGATCCATCATAACCTTTGTTAGTTTGATCATCGTGCGAATCAATCTCTTTCGAAAATCACTTTCAAAAAAGATAATGAAAACGAGTTGTTATCAAATAGTCCATCAGAACCTTTGTTCGTTTGACTAGCGGTACAACTCTCTTTTTTTGAGTATTTAGTAGTGATTCATCATAGCCTCTGCTAGTTTAATCATTCACTAATGCTCGTCCTATTTCAAAAAACTCACCAAAAAAGATAAAAAACAAAAACTTTTCAAAAAGACAACCAAGAACTACGTAGCTTTGAATTCTCCATCGCACCGGGAGATACGTAGGAGCGAGCCATGTCCCGTCAAGCACTTTTTCTAAAAACCCTTTTTTTCCCCCTTTCTCGCCAAAAATAAAATTTTCATTAAGTTTTCCCATTCACTTTCAAACAAGAAATAAATAGGCAAATCTAGGTATTTTTCAAATCAAACGTTAAAACCACACATTTAATTAGAGGTTCCCTTTAGGTAGAAAGGACGTGCGCGGTGCTAACACCTTCCTCGCACGTAATCGACCCCCGAACCTATATCTCTAGTTTTCAAAAGACCATCCGCCTTGTCCAAAAGACCTTTTTTCAATGTTTTGGTCTTAAAATTAAAATATTGGTGGCGGCTCCAAAATTTTTCCACGTTGTACATTGAGAAACCCAAACCGGGGATTTTTCGGGGTGCAACAGTTGTTTGTAAATAAAAACCTTGAGAACACCGGAGTTTGAATCAAATTCAATTTTTCAACAGAATGGTCAATAATCATCTCAATTCCTTGCATTCAAAGTCTCGCATCTCATCATCACAAAAATGTCTACCTCATGCATCTAGGCATCTCAATCTATTCATTATAGCATATGCATCAAAGCATTACATTTGCATCTTCACATTTTGTGCACTCATCACATAGCAAAAAGAAAAATGTTCCACGTCAGTTGCACCATAGAGAAAAATAGTAAAGAAGAAAAAGCATTCATCATCATTGCATCAGACATCAAATCAAGTTTCAAAATACAAAATCATTTTCAATAAATAGGAGACTAAGTCGAATGTACATTCGAAATAGCCATCACGATAGGACACTTGAATTGATCACTCAAGAATCCTAAGGTCTCTATGCCAAAAAAAAAGAAAACAAACAAAAACATTCAGTGTCGTCTACATCACAGTAATGTTTGCGTTCCATAAAACAAAAAGAACCAAAAACTCATCAGCCCATCAAACATCAAAGCAATACAGTTGTATCACATCAATACTTGCATCTCATAGAAGAAAAGAAAGCTAAAACATCCCATGTCATTCATCATTTCATGTTATTCATCATTTTATAGCAATATTCCCATTTCATAGAAAAAGGCAAAGAAGGAAAAGTTTTCCATTGCATGTCATCTGCCATTTCATTACATATCATCAAACACCGAAATTTTGCATTCGCATACCTGCACTTGATAAAAAGAGCAAAAGAAGAGAAGAGAAGAAAAGCAAAAGAGCAATAAAACAAATAAAGTCATGCATTACATTCACCAAGAATAAAATCATGCACTCATCGGACATAGAAAATAATAATAATAATAAAGTAAAGAAAAGAGAAATTCAGACATTTGTATTACATTCATCATAAGGAAAAGAAAAAGAAAATAGCAATCGTGGCATTTGCATTGCATGCATCAGTTCGTTTTTCAGCTGCAGACAAGTGAGAGAGGATAAACACCACAAGTGTTAATGCTCGCCTTCAAATTCCAGAAAGTGCTTCCTCAGTTGGGAGTTTAGAAAGAAAAAAGAAAAGAGAGAAACAGAAAAGAAAAGAAAAAAAAAAGAAAAGAGAGAAACAGAAAAGAAAGGAAAGAAAGAAAAGAAAAGAAAAGAGAGCGCTCAGGCGCGCATTGCGGATTGGAGCCCAGAGAGATCATCGCTCCCTTCTGCCCAGGTCTCACATCGTGTACGAGCAACGCGATGGACCGCAGCCCCATGTGAGGTTCAACGGAATAGTTGTATCAGCCTAAGATACAGTGAGCGCCGTGCATTGATCTGTATATCAGTTCCGGAGCTGATAACGATCCCCCCGGTCGCTCGAAAAGGGCAACAGGAAGCGTGCTCCTCAAAGCCACGCGCAAACTCGAATTCATCAAGAGTTCGTTTAAGGATTACAGGTTTTTAGGCAGCCTGGGCAATTTACCGCTATCTGCACGCAAGTTCCCATTTTACTTTTCTGTCTGCACGCAAGTGCCCATTTTACCTTTTCTGTCTGCATGTCAGTGTTCATTTACTGTTTTCGCATCGACACGAAAGTGTCTATCTTTCCAAAAAAAAAGGAGAAAATTCGGGTTTCTCCAAGTAGACAAAATTGGTATAATTTCTGAATTCTTTATTCCTATTTTATCTTCGAAATATGTCTCGGCCAATTCATATTTCTTGATAAAATCCGAATAAAGAGGGGCCGCTGTTATATCCCAATTTTGTCCGGCTATTCCAAATTTATAAAAAAAATAAAATAAAAATGTCTTTTGGTGAATGCAAAATTCCAACAGTATTTTTCTCGTATTTGAAAAAACCCAAAAATATGTGTCGTTGCACACGCGCATTATTCTTGACCGCGATACGCGCGTTAATTCTAATGATCTTGTACCACTTCATTATCGTTGTGTCTGCATGTCTTTTCTTTACTGTATACGATGTTAGTCCTAATCGCAAGTGCGTGTCACTCCTAATTATGTGCGCGTGTTTATTCTCGTTGTGTGTATTAATTTACTAATCAAGTGTGTGTTTGCCATACGAGAATCAAGCTAATTGCACGGACCTTCCAATTGTATTTACTTATTAATGGTTATAAACAAAAAAGAGACACAAAAATAGTCAAGTAGTCAAATAGTTTGTTAATAATATATATATTTGTTGTCACATAAGACAAAAAAGAAAAAAAAAGGGTAAAAAGTAAAGAAAAGTAAAACAAAAAACATAGAGCAATTTGCTGTCTGCTATTCTTGTTGCTGTTGTATAGTTGAATAAGGTGTGTTTGGAGAATGGAGCTCAAACTTCTTTTTCCTTCTCCCTTTGCTTTTCCCATTTTTGTGAACAAACATTTCAGCCTTTGACCTCCACCATAGTTGAGGCCTTGTTTTTGCTTTGCAAAAGAAAATTTATTTTGAGAATGAAGCTAAATGCTCCTTCTCCTTGTCCCTTTGTTTTTATTCCAAATTAGATGAAACCAAGCAACTTTGTAGCACCTCTTTTGCTGCTTGTCCCTAATGGTTTTTGCTCCTCTACATCAACACCACACCTACACCATACAAGTTTCACTATAAATATATTGGTAAGAGCAACAGTAAAAGGGAGGAAAAAGCGATTGTAGGGAGAGAAGGAAACTGAAAATAAAACCATGAGCAGAGGGAAGAAGTGAAAAAGAAAATATTAGTAGAAAAATTGAGGGCAAGAAGAAAAGCAATGTAGAGATACAAGAGTTTTCAATTTTACATCCATTCTCATCCCCACCCCCAAACTAACAACAACAACCACCCTAGCCACCTCCAAAAATCAACTACTACAACCACCACTCCTACAACTCCAAAACCACCACCAAACACCACATACACAACACCACTCCATCTAGCAGGAACATAAAAACCAAAATAGAGAAAAATATCAAAAAAGGAGAAAGAGGATGAACAAAAAGCAACTTGAAAGAAGGAGAAGACTCACTCATCATCACCACCATCTTCTCCGGTGATAACCGTCGTGGTCACCGCCGTGACCTCCGGTGAGCCCCGCCTATCACCACCACGCCGTCCTCCCTGACGTCCTCCACACCACCGCCGTCGTCACCACCACCTCCAACACCACCGCGAGCTCTCCACCTTTCCCTCTCACGGTTTCACTCTTTCCCTTTTTATCTCAAAAGCTTCTTTTTCTCTCTCATTCGTGTGAGTGGCTTAAGTGTGGGCACGTGTTTATAATAATAACCATCAGATCTACTTTTGTTCTTTTATTGTGCTATATTTGTTTTTTATTCAAATTTAAATGCACTTTCCCTATCACAAACCCACACCCCCCCATCTGTTACGTTTCATTTATTAATTTATTTTTAATTCTTTTATTATTTGGTTGCCTTTTAAAAATAAGAGCATTTCTCAAATAAATTTGTTTGAAATTCAGAGTCATGTTTGCACCACCCATGTTTTAGTAATGTAACTCCTTTGTTCATTTTTAAATTCAAGTTCAGATTGATACTTGCACCCCCTATTTCTCTAAGACAGCTCCTACTGTTAGTTGCACCCCACTGTTAATTATACAGTCTCCTGCAGCTAATTTCTCCCATTTTTACTATTATACCTCTTCAAGCAACTTCTTTTTGAATAATCAAACTCTCTTTAAAAAATAATTTCTCACTAATGATCATTGAGTTTACTTGGTTGATCGCTTATAGCAGCGTTATTTTTCAAATGGGTTAGTAGTGGCGACCACTCTGAGTTTACTTGTTTGGTCATTGCGAATGCCTATCCATGCATTTTTGCCCAAATGCTCAACTTGGGTTCCTTCTTTGCCTATTTATGTGTCGTGGTCTAACATGTGTAGTCCAGGCTAATATTTGCTCAAGAATTCAAATGAGATTGTTGCTTGCCTGAAGATTTGATTTGCATTCATTGCTTTCTTTTTTAAGTAGTTTAGCATGAAAATGGTGACTAGTGACAATCACCCATAACCTCTGTTAGTTTGGTTGTCCTAAGAGCCTAAATTTCAAAAAAGGATGTTTTCATATCCATAAGCCACTAGTGATAATCACCCATAACCTTTATTAGTTTGATTATCATGAATGCTTTCAATTTCAAAAGATATTTTCCCAAGCATCAAAATCATGGCAAGCTACTAATGATAATCACCCATAAACTTTGTTAGTTTGATTATCATGAATGCTTTCAATTTCAAAAGATATTTTCCCATGCATCAAAAATCATGGCCAGTGTTAGTAATGATCACCCATAACCTTTGTTAGTTTGATCATTATGAACACCCTTCGCTTTTCAAAACCAAAGCAAAAAGACTTTCACTTTCAAGGCTTGTTAGAACTACGTCGCTTTGATTCCCATTTGGGATACGTAGGAGCGAGTCACGTTCTCGTCAAGCGCAACCATAAAAAGTTTAGCATTTGCATAACGAAAAGAAAAGAGTTATTTTCGTAACAAAAAAGAATCACTTTCGTAAACCAAGATCATTTTCAGAACAAAAACCTTTTCCTTTCTAAAATCATTTTCAACCCATCGTCGCTAGTGGCTAATCAGAACCTTTGTTCGTCTAGCCATTGGTGGCGATTTCTTTTTCCCAAAAGAACAACAAGCGATGATCACCCATAACCTTTGTTAGTTTGATCATTCGTGCCAATCAATCTCTTTCGAAAACCCCTTTCAAAAAAACAGATAAAAACGAGTCGCTACTAATAGTCAATCAGAACCTTTGTTCGTTTGACTAGCGGTACAACTCTCTTTTTTGAGTATTCGGTGGTGATTCATCATAGCCTCTGCTAGTCTAATCATTCGCTAATGCTCGTCTTATTTCAAAAACTCACTAAAAAAGATAAAAAAAACAAAAACTTTTCGTAGCTTTGAGTTCTCCATCGCACCGGGAGATACGTAGGAGCGGGCCTTGTCCCGTCAAGCGTTTTTTTTTCTAAAAACCCATTCTTCCCCCTTTTCTTTTTCATAATGAATAAAGATTTTCATTAAGAATTTTTCAATAAGAAGTAAAGAGGCAAAATTAAGTATTTTCAAGTCAACACACTAAAACCACACATTTAATTAAAGGTTCCCTCTTAGTAGAGAGGACGTGTGGGGTGCTAAACCCTTCCCTGCGCGTAACCGACCCCCGAACCCTATTCTCTAGTTTCGCAAGACCAATCGCTTTCCAAAAAAGGTTTTCCTAATATTTTCCTTAATAAATATTGGTGGCGGCTTCATTGTCTTAGGAAAAGTTGTGAACGAGGAAGGTTCTCCCTCGGGGACTTTTTCGGGCGCAACACATAGGCATAGCATCCTCCCAAGAATATGATCCAAACAGGCCACCTGGTCCAAACACAAACTCCACCATACATGAGGAAGGTCAAACAGAACCAAACCAAACTGCTACTGCTGCGGCCCCATCCACAGCCCTCAATCACTTCTTGACCGCACTCAACATCTTTCAAGAAGAACAGCGCGAAATGCAGGAAGAATTGAAACAAGAAATCATCCTTTCTAGAGAGACGCACAGTCGCGAAATTACTGCTTTAAACAATCGGCTATCAGAATTTGAGGCTCGGAACAATTCCTTTTCATATTGGATGCAAAATCCTTAGATAAAATTTTGTGTCGGCATTTAATGCAGTGTGCCCTGTTGGCATCACCCTTTTCTTATAGCCTATGACTATTAGCTCTTTTGTTGGTTACCAATTTTTTTTACAATGATTAAATTATTTCTAAAATTAAATGACTGTGCTGTTAGATTCGCAATTTCTTATTACATGTTTCCCTCTTTGATCATGACAAAAAGGGGGAGAAGAATAGAGTTTTAATATTCAGCATGCATTTGCATTCACTCATACCAACTTGCATATAGTCAATAAAACAGGGGGAGCATCATGATAGGGGGAGTATCATATATACATTATCTGTTTGAACTAACCTCCCACCTTGAGATGAGTTAATGTTTTGTCATCATCAAAAAGGGGGAGAATGTGGAAACCTTGTATTGCAGGTAAACTAATAGTGCAGAATATGTTTTGATGATGAAAAAGACAAAGGTAAAGTTGATGGCCAAAAGTAAACAAAAGTGACTAAACATCAAAGTCACAATCCAAGACAAACAAGCTCAAGAATTGAAGATTCAAGTTTAAAGGGTAGTCCTTAAATATAAGGGTAATCCTTAGGGTTTGGGTGTGTCTTAGGAAAAAGTGTAAGCACTTTCAAAGGTCAGCTCGTATCTCAAAGTCTCACACACTCACAAGTTTTTCAAAGATGCATGCATACTTACGTAAACATACTTATCATCTTTAAAACATAAAAATCGATTTCATCTTGCATATACACTCATCAAAATCAATTTTCAGGCCAATCAGAAAAGGAAGAATCGATTTTCACTTCATGTATTTTTCAGTAGATAAATCGATTTCTGAGCCAAACATTTTTAAAGAAAGAATCGATTCCCACTCTTTTGCACTTAACTGAGAAATCGATTCCTACATGTCTCAGGCAAGCTGAGAATCGATTCATACAAATTTTTACTAAGTACAGAATCGATTCCTAGCTCTCCATGGTTCTCAAGAATCGATTGTCCCTATTTTTCAAACAAATCAAAATCGATTCCTCACTTAAATGAATCGATTCCTAGATCAAATGCTTTCAACAAAGAATCGATTCCTACACTATTTTCAACGTAAACTTGATTTTCTCATAGCCTATAAATAGGCACTGCATTACGTTCATTTTCACAACAACCCATTTCACGAATCAGAAAACTTTTGAGAAAACTCTTCACGCTTTTACTCTTGCTCGTCACGCACCGTTGGTCCGTCTGAGCTGATCTGTTGCTAAGAGTTAGTTGGGGTTGCATTCTTCAAGTTGTAATATCTGCCTTCATTAGAGGTATTTCTGTCTTTACAATTGTTTGTGGTTTGTACTAGGGAGTGGGGTATCTCTCTAGGGTAGCTGTTTGTACTAGGAAGTGGGGTATCTTTCTGGGGCAGCTGATTGTAACAGGGGTGGGGTATCTCTTGTTATTGTTGTAATAGATTTGAGGGCTCTCCATAGGTGGGGTATCCTAGGAGGAGAGTGCCTGAGTCTGTAAAGGTTTTCCAAGGCACCTGTAAGCCTTGTTGTTTTGGTTAGTGGAAAATCTCACAAGGGTGTGAGGACTGGACGTAGGTCACTAGGAGGTGACCGAACCAGGATAAATCTCTGCGTGCTTTACTGTTTTCCTGCTTTACTGTTATACCGCTTTACTGCTTGATATTCTAATTCCTTCTCTTCCACTTAACCTGCGCGGAAATTGATCTAACTCATTGAAAAGGGGAAAATGTTTTTCGAAAGATCTGAAAAGTTTTTTAAATCTCAATTCACCCCCCCTCTTGAGACTGAAGCCACTTGGTAACAGTCGCGACCCACACCGTTGATGCAAAAACGCACACTGTTGAACCCCGCCAAGGAAATAGGCTCTATTTATGAATAACCAAAGTTCTGTAATTAGGTGGTTAGAGCTCACTAACCGAAGTTCTGTAATTCTGCGGCTAGTAGTCAACTAACCGAAGTTATGTTATTATGTGGTTAGATGAAACTAACCAATGTTCTGTAATTATGTGGTTAGTGTTACATTTTATTGCCACATTTTTTAGTAACATGTATAACGACCAATTGCATATTTTGTATGAATAACCAAAGTTCTATAATTAGGTGGTTAGAGCCAATTGACCAAAATTGTTTAATTCTATGGCTAGTAGTCAACTAACCGAAGTTATGTAATTCTGTGGTTAGATGAAACTAATTATGTGGTTAGTGTCACATTTTATTGCCACATTTTTTAGTAACATGTATAACGACCAATTGCCTATTTTGTATGAATAACCAAAGTTCTGTAATTAGGTGGTTAGAGCCAACTAACCAATTTTTTTAATTCTATGGCTAGTAGTCAACTAACCGAAGTTATGTAATTATGTGGTTAGACGAAACTAACCAATGTTCCGTACTTATGTGGTGGTTTTTGATTTTTTTGTTGCGGTTCAGGGTTGTCAGGGTTTGGATGAAAATCAATGTTTTTTGCTAGTTTTTTAATTTGAAAAAATTGAATTCCATGATGAAAAATATTTTTGGCGGTTTTTTAATTTGAAAAAATTGAATTCCATGATTTTTGGCATTTAATGTGTTGAATTGATGAATGCACGATTTTTGGAAGGAATCCCAAATTTTTCGGTTACATTATCTCCTGATATTGATTAATCTTTTTTTAATTAATAAGCAAATTACTTATATACCCATTTAGTAAAAAATACTAAACATTTGTTTAGTATTGCAAGTCATACTCGTGTAGGGAACAATCTAGTAGAATTTTTTTTCCAACGAAAAAATAAGAATGGACCTTGGTGCAACAGCGATTCCTGAAATCCTCTTGGGATTACTCTCTTCTCTCTATCTCCGTTTACGCCTCTCAGTTGCTATTACATGTTCTCTTTTCCATGCTAGATCTTTTTTACGCAGGGTATATGTTGCTATCAGTAGTGGTAGGGCTGCGCATATCAAGCAGTGAGAATAAAGGATTTATGAATGTAATTTGTCTTTGTGTCTAAGATATGAAGTGGTTAAGTTATTTTCTGAACTGCCTAATCAATTATTTAATGAAGGTTGAATATTGTTTGCCACGTAAAGCGTTTGCCAAAAATTCAATATTGTTTAGTATTTGTTCGTGCGAGGAAGAGTTTGTATCCTCTATTTCCGTATTGCGTATCCATCATAAATTACAACTTTTTCATTCCAGCAAAATAGAAAGAGTTCAACATTTCAGTTAGAACCTTAAAAGACAGAACGGAGGTAATAGAGTTGAAAATAAAAACCAAATAAACATTTACACAATTAAAGACACTGGAACCTCATTCATGAATCTGTAGAGACTACTTGCAGCTTTGGCGTAAATAAGTTGTATGGACTTACCTACATGTACACAATTAAGTAAGTAGATGTTGTATGCACAATTTTAATGACGTCTTGTCTTTTAATATTTTAGAAACCAAGTTTTTTAAGTCATTAACCAATTAACCAATTAATCAAGATTTTACTCAACAGCCTAGAAAATAGTGAAAAAGCACGTTGGTTAATGATTTAAAAAATTTAGTTAATTGGTGTCATAAAGTGGTTTTTGGCCATTTTTGTCTAGAAATACTTGTCCAAATATCATTATCGTTTAGAAATACATGTACATAAACAGAATGGTTACCTTCATTAGCGTGGACGATGTATTCTCCAGAAAAACACAAGCCTTTCAAATTTACTGGGAAGAAGAATCTGGTAAACACAACGATCTATAAAGAAGCTATAATAAACGAAAACACATAATAAGTGGTAAGTACTTTATTAAACAAAGGTAGGAAAATGAGTACCTATTTCAAATCATGGAAAACTTCAGTGTATACTACATTTGTGATCAAGAACTTCAAACCAGTTCTGCATGTAACTCTTGAAACAGCGACATATAATTGACCATGAGAGAAAACCGGTCTTGGAAGATATACCCCAACATGCTTGAGAGATTGACTCTGGCTCTTATTAATAGTCATTGCAAAAGATGGATAGATAACATCAACAATGGCTGCAAACTTGTTGCCCGATGTCGGTAAAAGTAAATCATCAGTTATCTCGACAGTCATATCGAAATCATCAATCATAACAATTATACCATCCCCAATTTCCAACACCCAATCAGAAAATACTTTTCTATCCATTGCATCCGCATCTGATTCAGCAGTAGCAAGTCTCATATTTGTTGAAAGAGTCAGAACCTCACAAAAACTCCAAAGATAAGAAGAATTAATAGTAGAATGAAGGACTTATTGTTTGGTTCCTTTAGGTATAACAGGTAATATTTGGTGGAAGTCACCACCCATAACAACAACCTTTCTGCCAGATGGTATGTCGAGTGACCCGTTGTTGGCAAATCTCATTATATCTCTGAATGTTTTGTCTACAGTCTCAAAACAATGCTTGTGCATCATAGGAACTTCATCCCAAACGATAAGTTTAGTTCTAATAATTAACTCGGCAAACAGACTTCCTTGGTTGATATTGCAAGTGGAATCTTCATTGATATGTAATGGAATACAAAAACGGGAATGCGCAGTGCGGCCACAAGGAATTAAAAAAGTGCAGCAATCCCGCTAGATGCAAATGTTAACACAATTTGACCTTCTGATCTCAACTCCGCAGATAATGCTCTCCAAATATATGTTTTCCCAGTCCCTCCATACCCATAAACAAAAAATATGCCAGGTTTTCCACTTCTCACCCGATCAATTATAGTATTATGTACATGACGTTGCTCAGGAGTCATAGACGAAAACAACTCAAGATATTCTAAATCTAAAGCATGTTTATCATAATTAAGCTCATCAAATATTAATCTATTTCAAGTGTTTGAGACTAAAGACATATCTGGTTGAAGCATAGTAGGAAAGTCACATAAACGTGTATTGTTACTCTGCAAAATAAGTTGAATATCAATCAATCCGAAAGCTTGCAACTCTTCAGGAGACAAATACAGATCTGACACTCAAATATGAATTAGTTAATATATGTATTGTATATATATATATATATATATATATATATATATATAATATATATTTATCAGAAGAACAATGACAACAACATTCAATTTTTTAAGATAAGAAGGAAAAAGTTCGACAAACACCTGGAAATTTAAGCAAATGTCTCTCTTTATGCAAAATGTCATCAACTAAATGTTCCCGGTACTCTTCCAGACATATTCAGGCTTTGAAAGTTGATTTGACATTAACAAAACTGCAAATAGATGTCGCAAACAATGTCAAAAGTTCATATAGAAAAATGCAAGGAACAAATGGAAAGACGCAAGGTAGAGGTTAAAGACAATATCGATCGGCGTTTGGCACTAGCACATCAATTAAGTTGTGATACTTTGTTTTTGGCACCCATCAACTTAGGGTGAGTGTTCAAAGCTTGATTAATTTGATTATTAAGTTGTTATACTTGCTGATTATTTACTCTGTCTTTTAAACCTCAAAGCTTGATTAATTTGATTATTCAAAAATTTTATAGGACCCATTGGGTATTGTTGGCAATTGATCCCAAAAGAGATGTGATTTTCTATTTGGATTCACTGCTAGGTCATTACAACAACTACCCAAAGTTGGTGAGAGTATTTAATAGGTGTGTATTTAGATCTCTTGTATATTTCATAATATAAATTATGTATATTTCGATTAATATAGTTATATATATGATGTTGTTTCAGTGCTTTGGCAACTTATTGGGGATTGCGTGATGTCAGGACTACGTACAGAAAATCATCATCCTCTACAAAATGGATAGCAATAAGGGTAAGTTTATAATCAATATTCTTATGCATATGTAATTAATTATATTTATTAACTAAGTAATCTTTTGTTTTATAGGGTCCCAAACAACCAAACTTCGATGATTGCGGGTACTATGTAATGAAGTTTATGAAGGACATCATCACTCACAACCAAATGGAAATCCCAATCCATGTATGTAATTTGATAGTTTGTATTTTGACAAGTAATTCAAAATCTAATTGATATTGATATAATTCTAAGTTTATTTTATTTTATTTTTTCAGTATTTTCCTGAATATGTATGTGGAGCTCAATTTTCTGATGAGGAACTTACTCAGCTGAAAGGAGAGTGGTGTCGTCATGTTGCCGGTTTGATTAATGCAAATCGAACTTGATGTAATTTTTTTTGGATATCCTATTTTTGTAGTACCTCATATTGGATATGTTGTAATTTTTTTTGATCTTTTGGTACCTGAGGATTTATGTAATTTTTGTTGATCTTTTGGTACATGAAGATTTATATGTTGGCACATTTTTGTTGGCACATATGTTGATTGGTACATGAGGATGTATAATTAGTTGGAAATTGATTTGAAATTGGTTATTGATTTGGAATTTTATTTGGAACTTTGTTGCTGGTTGTTGGTTTCTGGTTGTTGCTGGTTTCTGATTACAGGGAGCTGAGAATTGGTAATATAGAAGAAACAGGCAAAATTTTCTTAAAAAAAAATTAGGCATTGGTAGCGCTTTCTGTTGGGTGATTTGCAACAGGAGCGCTAGCATTAGGAGCGCCCGAAAGCGCTCCCTATGGCCTAAAAAAGGCGCTCCCAATGCTTAAATCTATTGTAGTGTGGCTTCTTTGATCCCATCAATATATTCACTATCATCATTTAACAAACCTCTAGCATAGCAGGCTTCCTTAAAAGCCAACCGAAGATCATTATTAACCATTCAAATATCTTCATACGAAGTCGGCCCTTTCACATACACAAGAAGCATTCTCAAATAATATTTCTCTCCACTACCAGGTGGAACTAAATGTAGCCGACCAATTGAGAATCCTTTTTTGCATGGAACCCATTGATGTTTTGTTTCTTTCCAAACAAATTTAGTCGGGAACTGAGCATACATGAGACCCTTTGCTTCTGAGTACTTCTTATTTGCATCAAACCAAGCCAGAAACTTTGAATTATGAATGTTGTTCTTGTTAAGCACATGCTCGATGGTATTGCTCGAATCATAAACAATATAATGTTCATCTGGTAGATGAAAAGTTAGTCGTTCAACTGATGGCTCTCTGTGATGGATATCAAACATGAAAATCCGCCAAGCAACTTCACATGACGACAAATACCGACAATCATAGTACATTTTTATCTCATCAATGCACGACACCGTAGAACTATCGTTTTGGTTGCTGTAAAACGTTGTCGTAACACGATCTTGCCCTTTGTCGACATATTTGAACAAATATTTAATAGAACGCGACTGGTTGCACCATTCAACATTGATGTGTGCATTATACTTTAAAAGTAACGTTCTATTATAAGGCACAACAAATCTATTGTCTACCAAAAATTCCCCTTTCTGATAGGAAACTCCATTGTCCCTCCTCATATAAATAGGATAACTGTCTTTGTCAACAGTTGTTTCAGATGCAAACTTCTTTGGAAAATATTTAGTGCATTTATCATTTTGCATGCAAGGTGACATCGGATGACTGGGACCATAAGGCCCATGAACCATAAAAGATGTGACAGTATCAAACAACTCTAGGTCAACATGCTTATCTGGAAGCTCGGTGGAAATGAAATTATCTATATCATGAGGTTGGATGGATCTACATTCAGAAGACAAAAACACTAATATATGGGCATGGGGCAAGCCTCGTTTCTGAAACTCAATAGTGTAGATAACTGCAAAACATCGCAACAATATTATGTGCAATAATTAGCCATAATAATGCGGAATACAACTACAAATAATAATTAGGTTGTTTTGGTAAATGAGTTGTAATGGTACCTGATTTCACCTTTCCGAAGATATCTCCCTTTTTGATATCCCTTATCAATTGGTCAAGTTTTATTTTAAAAAGCCTACACACCATATCTAGTCTATCCTGAGACGTAAACTAATACATGTCAAAATACTCTATAAGTTCTGGCCACTTATGGTTGCAAGTAAAAGTAATAAATAAATCTGGATATCCAACCCACGAACATAACGCAATAGCATCTTAATAATTTTGAAACATATATCTTGCACCACCAACAAACATCGATCGCAATATTATCCGCTTCCCAGTTGAAGCCGAGTTGGTCTCACCTCTCAGAATGGCTTCTGTTAATCCATTGTACATATCAGCTCGCAGATCTTTCTGATGAAATCTCACCCATTGTAATCTAGTAGCCTCAATCATGTTGTAAGCATCAACTAAAAATTGTTGAAAAAGGCGACGTCCAAAAAAGTAAGAGACCTGTATCTGTGAGCCGATGCTGGATTCGGTAAGCAAACCATTCTCGTAAGGTTACTCTACCTCTTTTTATAGATGGTGCATTCGAAGTTGAACTGAAGGCGATGTTTTCAACGAACCGTCTTCACCTCTAGGGAATAAGAGTGGATATTGTATAGGTAAATAGGAGGGACTCAGCAAAGGGACACGTTGTAAATTACCCGTTTGAGTTTGGACAATAATATCTCTATCTGAACCGGCCATATCAAAATCACCAACTCTCAATACCGCAACTTCTGATGCAGATGGTAAATTATAACGCCTACCATCGCGACCTCGCTTACCAAGAATGCGCATCTAGATGGAAGGAATGGATGATGAATGTAAATGCTGGCGAATCATCAGAAAATTTTGAACGTACGGGTTGCAATTGTCAAGAGTACTTTTGATGTCTGACACCAAACTTGAATTTATTTTTGCAGCGTCATTCGTCATTCTGAAAATAGATAAGAAACATAAGAAATTCAAATGATGTATAATGGTCTGATGCTAATCATCTCAAAAAAAGGAATGACAAACCAGTACCTTACAACTGACATTCTGTTCGACACCTCATTCTCTGTATCATATATATATATATATATATATATATATATATATATATATATATATATATATACTAGAGTGTTTGACCCGTGCTATGCACGAGTATACTTATCCTATTGAAAATTGGTTAAAAAAATTATAGGGATGGGGACAAATGACTAAATTCCTCTAAAGACATTGTAGGAAGGGGATAGGGTTTATACCCCTACCCCGCGGGGTCTCAATTTCCAATAAAACTATTATGAAACTCTAACAAATATATATAAATCAAATTAATATTGCTAAGAAACCAAAAATATTACATAATCCCTATTACCATAACTTTAAACTTTATGATATTTTTTAGTTTTTTATATATTTTCAAAAATATGCTGAATTTAAGTTTATAATTAACTATTTTTGTATGAACAATAGGGTCCCGCGGGAACGGGGATGGGGGGAGGAAAACTCTCCAATCTGGAGAGCGAGGATGTGGGGTAATATAAGATGTGGAGACGGGAAGTGGAAAAATATTATCCGTCCCCATCCCATCCCGCTGATATCTCTATTTTTATTTGTGTGTTAGGGTAAATGTGTCTATAAAGATTAGAAAATAATATATATATATATTATTCAATATTTGTTAATTTCATTTAGTATTAAAAAATATCATACTTACGATGCATACTTAAAAAATATAACAAAAGAATGATTATGAGAAATTTCATAAGAAATGTATCAAAAACTCACAAAAAAGTTTTAAAATAATTTTTTTAGGAAATTATAAAAAAGATTTCAATTTTGTAGAGAGAAATATAATGAATTTAAATAGGACTTCATTAAAATAAAAAAAATAAATTAGTCAAACAATCTTAATTTTGTAGAATGTACCAAAAGGAGTTGAAAGAAAAGTATTTTACTATAAGGGGAAATTACACCGACCTCCTCTCTAAATTATTTAACATCAAAATCACTTGTTTTTTTAATCTGTAACAAATGGGCCCATACTCCCGCTCTCGCCGGCCATAAATATAAGCGAAAGAGTTTATGTAAGACAGAAGAAAACATAGAATAGTTATAGTCTACAGGCCTAAGTAAATAAATAGAAACAGAAAAGAACAAAATTAGATTGATGGGTTGAAGACGCTAATATACGACTTAAAGTGTTGTTCTTACTTGTAATTTATCTTCGACCTCACGAAACAATGAAGACAAAAATTACTAAGTGCTATGCTTTTCGCTAGAAGCTTTTGCCTCCAAGTTCTCGAGCCTTAGGACCATGTCAGTTAAGAGCAAAAATAACTAATAAATTTCTCTAAAATATGAAGTCTACTATCACCAATTATGTATGCCTTTCGACACTCAAGAGATAGCAACTTTGTTGATGCAACCATCACTCTCACTATGAATTTATTTTCCTTTAAATATGAGATATTTGTTTTATATCATTTGCCATTCCAAAATGAACATTCGAAATTTATGAAGTGTCGGAAGAAGATAAAAAAAAATTAAATTATTCAAAATTAAAGTGAAAAAAACACAACTATACATACTACTAAAATCATAGACTAAATATAAGTTATATTTTTCAAATATGGTGCATTTACTACCTTTTGGTACAAATGAAAAGACGCTCTCATATTTTATTTTGTATCCTTGCACTTACAATTAAACAATTTTTTTTGTAAGGACAAATAATTCTTGCACCTAGAAACAAATTCTGACAACCAGAAATAAATAACTCGGTATGACTAAGAGAAATGACAAATAATCCAAGATATCACCATCACATTCAATTCAAAATTATAAGGAAAATGCTTCTAAACAACCTGAGATGTCATGGTAGTTTGAAATAAATCATATTGTTTAATGGCCACCAAGTATATATTAAGGGGAACCGCTCACATTTTAAACGATACGAATGAATGAGAATTGTAAATTAAATGGTTTTATGAACAATAATAATACCCATGAAATGAGAATCATCAAATGAGAATATGAGAATATCAAATAGAATTATTGAGATTAGGATTAAGGAAGTACATAAATTTCCTATTTCATGTTTATGTTAATAACTTTCCTAATTTAAATTGCATACTTATATATTGTGGGATCCTTTACATTTATTACATTAAATTAATTAAAAAATAAAATAATTTAAAAAACATCATTAATGCTAAACAATCCATGAGATGACACTTGGAATAGTATTTATGAGAGATCATTCTCAAATGTTATATATATATATATATATATATATATATATATATATATATATATATATATATATATATATATAACTGAGCAAATTTAGGTTGGGTCCTAGGCATTGGGAGCAAACTGCCAATTGAACGGTAGTTCTCACTGTTAAGGATAAAAACAGGGGGAGCACCACCAGTATTGACGGACTTGTCAATCTTACCACCCATTTGATAGTGCTCAGTTTTAAGGACTGAGCAAACCTCCTCAAGCAAGTGTAAAGAGAGAGAAGAGAGTTTTCTTAACAGAATTTCCTTCGTAATGAGCAATTATAGCATATAAAGGAAATACAATACAGAATCTAGTGAGAGATCTCACAGCTAAGCAAATCCTAACAAACTTCGCTGAGTCACAGCCTTCTAGAAGCATACTAGGAATAAAGGTGTAACACCCCGGTAAATTTAACATGTAAAGGTACCCAAGTGCACCAAAGTGTAAACATCAGAGATAATAATTCCTGTTCAGACACTGAATACCACTATAAAATTTTTGCTGAAATACAACATAACCATCTTATACACAAATAAGACCATACGGTGCTCAGACCATAAACTGTCAGCAACTGTGGTAATCAGAGTCATACAAGAAAGCGGAAAGAAAGATAAACAAAACACTAATGCCATAGTGTTGTGGTACATAGACAATAGAAGGAAAATAAACTTGAACATAAAGCTAAGTCATCATCCTTCTCCCGGGGCCACCTACTCGTGCCTCTGAGGTTTCTTCTGTCCCTGTTTATCTGTAAAACAACAACATTTAAACAGTGAGATACAATCTCAGTGAGTTCTACCACGACCCCTATTAACACTCTCGGTCCAATTATAAATCCTGTTTAATTTAACACGACACCGACTGCACGCACTGCTAATCCCGGTGAACCGTGTGATAGTATTCTAACTTAGTACGACACCGACTGCACGCACTGCTAATCCCGGTGAACGTAGCACATAACTTTTAACATAACACCGACTGCACGCACTGCTAATCCCGGCGAACCCCATAACCAATAGTGTTTCCTAATGGCACAGAGCCTAGGGTAAGGGTTCATGACTTCCCCGCCTAGTATGTCAACATGGGTCGTCACCCAAACTCGATATGACATACATATATCTACAATCATACGAACATTTAGCTCGTTAAATTATACTCTACTACATAGGACCCATAGCCTGCTTTGTTATCAATAAAACATGTCCGCACACGCATGCTATTATTCGGCTTTTTCGAAATGATTTGGACATCAAAAGTATTTGGTAAAACCCTTTTTAAAACATGCTCAAAATCATGGCATTATAAGCCTAATATCATTATAGAAGGGTTAGGAAAGGATGAGGAAAGGATTGGGATCGAAACGGAATCATTTAGGGCACTTTGAAAATTTTGGGCAGAACTAGGCGCACGGGTCGTGCCCCTGGACGCACGGGTCGTGTGCCCTGTTAGACATTTTTAAACACGGAAACAGAACCAGGCGCACGGGTCGTGTGCCTGGGACGCACGGGTCGTGCGCATTTGACAGCATTCCAAAAATGGCCTGTTTTAAGAAAATTTGCTTTCCGATTAATCCGAAACTCGCCCCGATCGATTCCTAACTCAAAAACAGACAGTACCAGACAATATACCAGTCCAATCAACATCAAACAATCAAGCCATTCAATCAAAAACTCAACGATTACGAATTTCGTTAAAACGCGATATATTTCAAAATAACGTTTTCGACTCAAAATCTTTCGAAACCAAGTCACACAATTCATTTCAAAACGGAATAAGCCTAAACGTGAGTAAAACTCACTCTTGAAGCGAGAGTTGTTGCCGAGCCGAAACCACCGATATGTCAAAACCACCGAATCGAACCCAATCAACACCGAATCGCTCCTAACTTCGTTTCGAGCTTCCAATCGCGTTCAATCCGCTCCTAGCTTCGATCCTAAACATAACCCAATCATCAATTTCATCATTTAATCCAAGTTTTCAACAATTTCCTCCCTCAAAACCCCTAAAACTCGTAGGTCACAAAAGGGGGAGAAAACCGGATGGAATCTTACCTAGCTCTTGGGTTATGATGAGGAGAGGGAGATGATGAAGGTGATGAATTTTGGAGGGGGGGGGGCTTCACTTCTCTTCTTCCTTTCTCTTCTTCTTTCCTCTTCTTCTTTCTCTCCTTTTCTCTTCTTTTCTTCCTCTTCTTTCTCTTCTGTTCGTATCCTCTTCTTTCTTTCTTTTCTTTTTTATTCAACACACACACACACACACACACACACACACACACACACACACACACACACATATATTTAATTAATAAATAAGTGGTAGCGTGGTCCAATTACCATATTGATCTTGATCTCTTATTTCGAATCCAAAACTTCCTTGACCCGTATTATCCGGTTAACGATTTAATGTTATCCAGTAAATGATTTTAGCACTCAATAAATTTACCAGTCAAGTACTAAATTACTCCCATTGGGTTAGCATCCAAATAATTCGCCTAATTATTTTGAGGATGTTACAAAAGGAATAAAATGCAACTAGGAATAAAAGAAGTACTCATTTGTAAAGCAAGTGATCATTGTACTTAGAGGGAACCCTCTTATTACGAGTGGGCCTTTCTTCAACAGTATTGGGTTGCAAATTAGTGGGCTGCTCATTGCTAATTCCACCACCAGGAATTGTATCTGTATCAATACCCACCTCTTCAAATTCAACCTTGTCCTCAAGGTTGTAAACTTCTTGCATAGTCTGCCAAATTTCCCAAGATGCCTCCTCTGGTGCTAAACCACTCCACTGCACCAAGACTTGTTGCTGAGGGCTACCATCAACTGTAACTACCCTCGTATCCAAAATAGCCAGAGGGGTAAGTAAATACCCAAGGAATCAGCAGGAAGCTGTCCACTCTCAGCAGGAGGTGAACCAACATGAGGTTTCAAAAGCGAACAATGGAAAACATCATCAATCTTTGAATGTGAAGGGAGCTCTAGTTTATAAGCTACGGGTCCAATGCGAGCAAGCACACGAAAGGGACCATAATACCTCTTATGCAGCTTATTGTATTTGATGCCTGAAAGAGAAATCTGTCGATATGGTTGCAACTTGACGTACACCCAAGAATCGACCTCAAATGCAACCTCTCTTCGTTTACCATCCGCAATAGACTTCATGGTAGACTGAGCCTTAGTCAAATTCTTCTTAAGAAGATCTAACACAGCTTCGCGTGATCTTAACAACTCATCAGAAGCAACCAAATCAGAAGTGCCAGCCACATAAGACGGAATAGTGGGGGTGGCTTACCATAAACTACCTCATATGGTGTCATACCAGCAGCGGAATGGAAGGAGGTATTATAATGAAATTCTGCCCAAGGGAGGAAACGATGCCAAAGAGAGGGTTTGTGGTGAACAAAAGCCCTCAAGTACTGCTCAATTGTGCGATTAGTGACCTCCGTTTGGCCATCCGTTTGAGGATGGTAAGAAGAGCTCATGCGAAGAAGAGTGCCACTGAACTTAAATAACCCAGTCCAAAACTTGCTGATAAACAACGAATCTCTTTCCGAGACAATGCTCCTAGGCAAACCATGTAATTTGCAAACAATATTGACAAATAGGTGTTGACTCTCAATCATATGATGTAAGTTAGGCATTTTTAGGACCAATTGTGCAGGTTTTTCATTGTAACACAGTCATTATCTGGGATTTAGTCTAGTTTTAGATAATTGTAGTAGGAAGTTCATTTGTAAGTAATTCCTTCACTTTTGGAGCTAAATTGGACATTGAAGACCTCTAATTGGTTGTGGCATCATTCGGCGAACCAGACACTTGCCCGGAAATGCAGCAAAATGGAGGGATTTGATTTCTGTTCAATATCGCGTCGCGACCAGGAGGGTTCGCGACGCGATCTGGAGGAATTTTGCAAGCCAGAACTTTCTGTTTTTTTTCGCGTCGTGACCAGGAGGGTTCGCGACGCGACCTGGAGCAGTTTTGCGAGGCATGAAGCTTCTGTCTTTTGTCGCGACGCGACGGACATGGGCCGCGTCGCGATGGTGCGTGAAAATTAGGGTTTTTAAAGCAGTTTCAGCAATTTTTGAAGGGACTTCGTCTTGGGATCTGAGCCACACTTTGGAGCAGCAGCTGGGGGCGTTTTTGGGAGCTTCTAATCACTTGGGAACAAGGTTTTGAAGACTTCTCATGGATTCCTCTATGTGTAACTTCTCCTTATTTCTATCTTCTCTTTCCTTGATGTTGTCCATGTAGTTTGTTTTGATTAGGGAGAGATGACTCTCCCCAAACCTATCTATTGATTACTTTGTTATGGTTGATTCAGTTGTTTGGTTAATTTATCATAAGTCTATGCCTCTTTGTGTAATGCTTTACTTCTACATATGCTAGTTGTAATGAATTAGGGTTTGTGATCACATAGGGATATGGGTTACATTATTGATATGGGGTAGTAGATCACATACTTGTGATCACCATAGGAATATGGGATTGGATATGTGAATTCTCTATTTCTTGCGTTTATTGCTTTACCTGTTGGCATGAATCACCTAAGGGATTAGGGTTTCTCAATTAAGTAAAAGGGGTTTTGAGGCAAGGGATTGTCCTTAACCTAATTTTGTGAATTGAATCTGGTAATTTAAACAACCAATTTGAGATTAACTGAAGGATCATAGGATAGGTGAGGGGAGAATATTCGACCCCTAATCGCTTTTATTTTATTGTTTACAGACGTTTGCTTTATTTTACCGTTACTTCACTTTTCGTCCAACTATTACGTCTAAGGATTAATTTACTTGCCTATTGATAATAAAACACAATCCCTGTGGAATCGACCGGTTACTTACCGTATTTTATTACTTGCAACGACATTTGGTACACTTGCCAAAGTCCTAACAATAGGTCAGCCACTTTTTATGCAGTGAAGTGAGTAGGTAATGCTCCTAAATGCACATATTTGGAGAAACGATCCACCACAACAAACAGAACTCTAAACCCATTAGAAGAAGGCAACCTGGTGACAAAATCAAGGGAAATGTCTTCCCAAATGTGTATCACAATAGGGAGTGGCTGAAGTAGTCCTCCTGGTTTACTTGTCACATATTTAGTCTGCTGGCAAGTGACACATTCACGCACAAACTGCTTGATATCTTGACGCATTGTAGGCCAGCAAAAATTAGCAGAGAGGCGTTTAACAGTTTTAACAACCCCGGCATGGCCTCCAATAGGAGTTTCATGAAATTCCTTAAGCAACAAGGTCTTGAAACGAGATGTAGAAGGAATCCAAATGCGCCCTTTGTGCAACAATAAACCATTAGAAACAGTGTAGCCCGGAGCAAGCGAAGGAGCAGCAGTAACTTGCTGACACTTAGCTTGATAATCAACATCCATACTCAATTCTTTGCACAGGTCATCAATAAACAAGAATTGAGGTGTGTAGAGCACATTCAACTCAGCAACAGGTGGCTCTTGGCAACGAGACAGGGCATCTGCAACAGTATTCGTTTTCCCTGGTTTGTACTGAATATCATAGTGATACCCCCAACAATTTAGACAAGTAAAATTGTTGTTCTGGGGTTTGAATCACTTGAGTAAGCAACTCCTTCAAACTACGGTGATCAGTTTGGATTATAAAGTAGTGTCCAAGCAAACATTGGCGCCATCTTTTCACAGCACAAGTGATGGCATGAAGCTCCCGGATATATGTTGAAGCCTAAGAGAGACGAGGACAAAACAACTTGCTAAAATAGGCAATAGGGTGATCATTTTGCAGCAAAACAGTCCCCATTGGATACCCAGAAGCATCAGTTTGAACTGTAAAAGGCAGTGAAAAATCTGGCAGCACAAGAACCGGTGTTGTGGCCAAAGCAACCTTCAACTTATCAAAGGCCTGTTGAGCTAGATCAGACCACTCAAAGGCATTCTTCTTAAGCAATGAGGTTAGAGGATGAGCCAAAGTAGCATACCCCTGAACAAACTTATGGTAGAAACCAGACAAACCAAGGAATCCACACAAACTCTTCACTGATTTAGGAGTTGGCCAATCTACCACTCCTTGTATCTTAAGTGGGTCGGGTGCCACTGTGCCCTCAGAAACAATATGACCCAAGTAAACAATCTAACTTTGACAAAATGAACATTTTGTGGGCTTCAAATGAAATTTGTGATTAGCCAAGATAGCAAATACCCGTGTCAAGTGATCCAAGTGCGTATCCAGAGAAGAGCTGAAGACCAGAATGTCATCAAAGAAGACGATGACAAATTTGCACAGCAACTCACGAAAAATATCATTCATAGTAGCTTGGAAGGTCGCCGGAGCGTTACACAGTCCAAACGGCATAACGCGATACTCATAGTGGCCATCGTGAGTGCGGAAGGCAGTCTTAGGAACATCACCCGGAGCCAAGCGTATTTGATGAAAACCAGAAGTGAGGTCTAGCTTGGAGAATACCCTAGCCCTACCCAATTCATCCAATAACTCATCGATGGTAGGCAAAGGGAAACGATCCGGGACTCTACTGGCATTCAGGGCACGATAATCTACGCACATATGCCAAGAACCATCTTTCTTCTTAAGCAAAAGCACTGGGTATGTGAAGGGGCTTGTGCTGGGTTGTATCCACCCCGCCTTCAAAAAAATTGGCCCTTGGGATTCAATTTCTAGCTTTTGGGAATGTGGGTAACGATAGGGTCGAACATTTACGAGTGTGGATTGAGGTAAGAGAGGTATAGTGTGATCGGTGGGACGAGATGGAGGGAGGGTGGATGGTTCAGCGAATAGGTGGCAATATTTGGTGAGAAGGGAAATGAATTCTGGGTCAAGATGGTGTGTATCGAGTAAGGGAGGTGAGTGAGTGGGTGTGGGTTGGGTAAGTGTATCATATGGGCTGGTGATATGAAGTGAAAACAATTGGGCCTCAGGGTCAAGTCTAACAAGCCTTTGGAAATGATGTAAGCCCACAGTAGGAGTGGGTGAATCCCCTTTCAGCTCCACACAAGTGTTGTTGTGAAAAAATGTCATCGTGAGAAGGTTATAATTCATTAAAACTGGGCCTAACCTTTTCAACCATTGGGCTCCCAACACTACATCCGCACCCGGCAAGCCCAAAACAAAGAGGTCCATGGAGAAAGAGTGGCCTTGCAATACTACTGACACTCCATAGCAGATGTGAGAACACATCAACTCTTGGCCACTACCCACCAAAACCTTGAATGGATCAATTGGGCTCAACTTCAGGCCCAAAGCAGCAACAATAGTCTCTTTAATGAAATTATGGGTACTACCCCATCAACCAGAACATCAACTGGTTCCGAAGAGATCTGACCCGAAAGGAGAAAAGTGTCTATAGCTTGATCCCCGGAGAGAGCATGCAAGCTCAATTGAGCAGCGTGAGCAGAGGTGTCCTCCGGCGTGGCGGCACCGTCAACCAATTCTGCCACCGCAGCCTCTAATTCACCTGTCACAGAAGAAAAATCATCATCATTAGCCACCATCAGAAAAACACGGGCACCACATTTGTGTTGTCTGGACCAAGGTTGGTCACAATTGAAACATAACCCCCTGTGACGACGATCATCAAGTTCTGGGCCAGAAAGATGCCTAAAACGAGGTTTAGCAGGTGGTGCAGGAAGTAAGCCTTGTGAAGGCTTCGTCGTGGAAGGAGGATCAGAATTAGGCTTGGGCGAAGGACGGGAACCCAACGTAGATTGCCACGGTGGTGGTGATGGCCGTGGACGAGAAAATCGAGCAATATCCTGCAATTTGTCTTCCTGTAAGCGAGCGAGACCACCAGCTTGTGCAATAGTCGTTGGTTGTTGAGCCAACACTTCACGGCGAACCTCAATCTTCAATCCAGAAATGAAACAACTGAGAAGATCAGCCGCAGATAAACCCTCAAGGCGATTGGCGAGAGCTTCGAACTCGGTGAGATACGCCGTCACCGACGACGATTGAGTGAGCTTGAACAGATTGCCACGAGGATCATCAAATGCCGTTGGAGCAAAGCGAATCTCCAATTTCTCCAGAAATTGATCCCACGACGCGATCTGGCGATTTCGATACATTCACTGGTACCACGCCAACGCCGGACCATCAAGGTAAAAGGAAGCAATGGTGATGCGTTCCTCATCCGGAGTTTGGTGATATGTGAAAAACTGGGAAATCTTGAAGATCCAGCCATGTGTATCAGTACCATCAAAACGAGGGACATCAAGTTTGAGACGGTGACAGTGTTGCGATTCTTGGCTGGAACGAGATCCACCCGAAGAAGCGCTTTCGTCGAAGCGTGTACGCATAGCGTCTAGCTGGGTGGTGACGGTGGCGACTTGGCGAGTGAGATCAGCGACGGGATCCGGTGGTGGTGGACGAGAAGCCATGGAAGAAGGATGAATTCAACACAATGAAAGCACCAAATGATAATGCTCAGTTTTAAGGACTGAGCAAACCTCTTCAAGCAAGTGTAAAGAGAGAGAAGAGAGTTTTCTTAACAGAATTTCCTTCCTCTAGCTCCAAGAGCAATTACAGCATATAAAGAAAATGCAATACAGAATCTAGTGAGAGATCTCACAGCTAAGCAAATCCTAACAAACTTGGCTGAGTCACAACCTTCTAGAAGCATACTAGGAATAAAGGAATAAAATGCAACTAGGAATAAAAGAAGTACTCATTTGTAAAGCAAGTGATCCTTGTACTTAGAGGGAACCCTCTTATTACGAGTGGGCCTTTCTTCAACAGTATTGGGCTGCAAATTAGTGGACTGCTCATTGCTAATTCCACAACTAGGAATTGTATCCGTATCACCATTGAAGTAAAAGAAAACATGCTATTGAACGAAATGATATTTTCAAGAAATTATTGATTTCGAGTATCCTGACGATGAAATAAATCATACAACAACCGTGGCGGGTGTTTGTAAGGAGGAAGATGAATTCGACCACGACCCCAACACATTGAAAAGGCTGGGGGCTTAGATTTATAATACTTCTGGATTCTTTCCTCAAACCACATGATAGCACCACAATAGTTGCAACCATAAGTTGGAAGTCCAATGTTCCAATAATTTGTTACACGACCTTCGCAGGAATACAAATGACTAATTAAAATTGAAACAATTTAAACGTTTTAATAAAGTAAACCGTAACTGTTGATGGGATAAAACTAACCTTGTGTGTCCACGTTTAAGTGATGAATTATAATTTATAGAGTGATGCTATTTAGTACGGGAGGAGTTACTATGAAACCGAAGAACGACATCTTTAACAACTTATTGTATGTAAAGGAAGGGAGATTTATCATTCGAAGATGCCTGAATATACATAATGAAGCAATAAAATTAGCATATACGTATTGAAGTACCTGTATATTTCAGGATGGCTTTATAGTTGCATGTATATCATGTCCGTGTATTTCAGATAATAATGACGGAAGTTAAGGCATATCATGGATGTATTCAAATCACCAAGTAAACACAACAATCAAACGAAAGACAATTTTTGCTAGCGCTGTAAAGTAACAGGTTAGTATTACTAAAATTTGAAGGAATACCTATATTGAGAGATTCATTCCCGACATGTGTGGCACTAACTTGAGAGGTGTATGAAGTACATGTGTTCAAGATAATAAGATATATATATATATATATATATATATATATATATATATATATATATATATATATATATATATATAAGTCGCAGGAAACACATCCATTGTGTATGATGTTTTCAATGATGATGGTGCAAAGAAACGAAGGGGATATGAAGTACGGGTAAGTATCCAAGGACACAAAAAATAAATGGTCTCACCAGATATAATAAAGGAAGGAAGAGTGGACAGATATAAAATGATGGGAAGGGAGAGACATTACATGTATATAAGTAAAGGAAAGAGGAGTGAATAGGAATACAACGATGGGAACAGGGAGAGGTAAGAGGAATATATAAGTAGATGAAGAAGAAGATATTAAATCCATACAAAGAGGGTTTGATAAAAATACAGGAATAATATATATATATATATATATATATATATATATATATATATATATATATACAAAGATATCAATATAAATATATGTATATATGTATGTATATTCAAGATGAAAAATGGGATCCAGGCGTAGCTTGTTGTGCTTTGGTAAATTCTTCCATACCCATATTAAAATGGAAGGATATCATACCTTAATTATTTGTCCTATTTTAATTGGTCTATGTGTCACTTGTTTTCCATATCATCTTTAAGATTTACTTTTTTAAATATACCCGGATTTTAGAGTAATTATGTCAAAAGCACAAAAAAAAAACCCTATTTGTCTCAAGATCAACTTCAGCGTGTGTTCTGTTCTCTTTTTGCTGTATTTATATTCTCTTTACATTTGGTTTTTATTGGGTTTGGTTGACATTTTACAAATTTTTCAAACTTGATTTAGTGTAGATATTTCTTTTTTGTGTTTGGAATTGTTTATTGTTTAATCTGATAAAGCTAATTTTGATGGTTTCATAGAAAGTTTGTTGATTATAAACTAGCTAGGATGTGTGTCTGCAATTTATTAACAAGATGATATTGTTAATATTTGAGGTAGTAATGCTAGTTTAGTAAATAGTTGGATAGTAGAGAAGGCTTTAGTTGATAGTTGGAAGATGATAGTAGTTAATTAGTAGTGTGATGTTTGGAGAAAAGGAATAGTTGTATTGCTCTCAAATTGGTCACAAATGACTTGATTACAAATGCTCCCAAGCTTGCCTATTTATAGGTGCTTGAGGATGGTTCTAGATAATTCTACATGATTAGCATCTCTAATATATTCTAGATTTATCTTGTACTTGTAGCTTCTAGGTTTTTCTCTTTTGATATTTACATAGAATATTCTAGATTCTTTTACTTAGTACATGTAATGGTAATTTCTATAATATCTTTGATCTAGACTTCAATAGAGAAATCTAGAAATTTGCATCACTTCTTTAACACTCCTCCTTGATGCAAACTTCGGAAACTCCAAGCTTTGTTCTTAGTTCCTCAAACTTGACTCTTGGTAATGCCTTCGTAAATATATCTGCAACTTGATCTTCTGTTGTGCAGTACTCGAGATGAATCTGCTTAGTTGTCTCTGCTTCTCTAATAAAGTGATATTTTATAGAAATGTGCTTTGTTCGATGATGATGAACCGGATTCTTTGCCATTGCTATAGCTGACTTGTTGTCGCAGTAGATTGTAGTAGGGAGATCTTGTTGTTCACCCATGTCTTCAAGTATTCTCCAAAGCCATATAGCTTGACTTGTTGCTTCAGCTGCTGTCACATACTCAGCCTCTGCTGTTGATTGCGCAACTATTGCTTGCTTCTTAGATCCCCATGAGAAAAATCCTGATCCTAGTGAGAAGGCATAGCCTGATGTACTTTTCATGTCATCAATAGAACCTGCCCAATCACTGTCGGTGTAGCCAAGCAATCTTGAGTTGGTCGTGGTTCTGTACCATATACCAAACTCCTTTGTTCCTTGAAGGTATCTTAAAACTCTTTTTCATGCTCTATAGTGAATTTGGCTCGGCTTCTGCATGAATCTTGATAGAAGACTTGTGGCATACATGATGTATGGGCGTGTAGCAGTGAGATATAGTAAGCTCCCTATCAAACTTCTATAGAGTGGCGCATCAGCTTCTGGTGCTCCGTCTTCTTTTTGTAACTTCTCATTTGTCACGAGCGGAGTAGCTACTGGCTTGCATTCGTTCATGTTGAATTTCTTTAATAGTGCTTCGGTATATTTCTTTGGACAGATGAATATTCCTTCTTTTTGTTGTTTTACTTCTATGCCGAGGAAGTAGTTCATCAAGCCAAGATCTGTCATCTCGAATGTCTTCATCATGTCTTCTTTGAAATTAGCGATCATCTTCGTGTTGTTTCCTGTGTAGATTAGATCATCTACATACAAGGAGACAATGAGAATATCTTGCTGACCTTGGGTCTTGACATATAGTGTTGGCTCACTCTTGCTTCTCCTGAATCCTTGATTGATGAAGTATTGATCAATTGGGCTGTACCATGCTCGAGGAGCTTGCTTGAGACCATATAAAGCTTTTCTTAGTCTCAGTACTTTATCTTCATTTCCTTTGCTGACGAAGCCCTGTGGTTGCTCAATATAAATCTCTTCTTCTATCACTCCATTTAGAAATGCAGACTTGACATCTAGTTGATAGATGCTCCACTCTTTTTGTGCTGCAAGAGCTATTAAAGCTCTTATAGTGTCTAGACGAGCAACTGGAGAAAATGTCTCAATGTAGTCAACTCCAAGTTGCTGAGAGTAGCCCTTTGCTACAAGCCTAGCCTTGTGTTTTTGTATTGAGCCATCAGGGTTAAGCTTTGTCTTATAAACCCATTTGACTCCTATGATATCTTTATCTTTTGGATAGTCTACTAGCTCCCATGTTTTGTTTTTCTCAATTGATTTAATCTCCTCCTCCATTTCTTTGACCCACACTTCTTGTTTTGATGCTATTTCATAGTTTTCAGGCTCAAGTATGGCCAAATTGCAAGTTTCATATATATCCGCCAGAGATCTTACTCGCCTCGGAGTAGATTTTGGTGAGGAATCTTGTTGAAGAGAAGACGAAGACGGCATACCTGGATCTTCTGTTACTTCTTCAACTTCTTCTTGAGGTTGCTGTACTGGAAGGGAAATGTTGCTTCTCTCAATTTTTTCTTTATCCCAATTCCAAGCAGCAGCTTCATCAACTTCGACATCTCGACTAATGATGAGCTTCTTTGTTTGTAAGTTGTAGACTCGATAGCCTTTTGATTGTGTACTGTATCCCAAGAAGATGCCTCGAATCGTTTTGTCTTCTAACTTATGCCTCTTTTGGTCTGGGACATGAATGTAGCAGATTGATCCAAAGACCCTTAAATGTTTGGCAGAAGGTTTTTGCCCACTCCAGGCTTCAACGGGAGTCTTGTCTTGGACTGCTTGAGTTGGACATCTATTGATAATGTAGACTGCAGTATAAACCGCTTCAGCCCAAAAAGTGTTTGGTAGTCCTTTATCCTTTAGCATCGATCTAGCCATCTCCATGACCGTGCAGTTTCTTCTTTCAGATACTCCATTTTGTTGAGGAGAATTTGCGACTGTGAGTTGTTTTTCAATGCCTTCATCCTCACAGAATTTATCAAACTCATGGGAGTTGTACTCTTTTCCGCGATCACTCATAAGCCTCTTTATGTGTTTACCACTTTGCTTTTCTACAAGGGCCTTGAACTTCTTGAATATTCCAAAGACTTCTGATTTTTCCTTGATGAAATAGACCCAAGTCATTCTAGAAAAGTCATCGATGAAGAGGATGAAATACCTGTTGTAGGTGAGTGATGGTGTCCTCATCGGTCCACAAATGTCAGTGTGGATGAGTTCTAGCACATCTTTAGCTCTCCATGCATTGCTCGTTGAAAATGGTAGTTTGTGTTGTTTTCCAAGAAGACGTCCTTCACATGCTCCACTATCTTCTTTTAGGCTTGGTAAATCCTTCACATGCTCCACTATCTTCTTTTAGGCTTGGTAAATCTCTTACCATATTCTTTTGATATAACAACTTTAAGGCTTTCGAGTTGAGGTGGCCAAATCTTCGATGCCATAGCCATGAATCATCAGCTTGCACCTTCATGGCAATGTTAGTGGTATATTTAAAGTTTATCGGGAAGCTTCTGTTCCTCGTCTCCATCTTTACTTGGGCTATCTCAACCCTTTTACTACTGTTATCATAGATTGTGCATTTATCTCCTTCAAAGTGAAGGACATAGCCTTTCTCCATCATTTGACCGATGCTCAAGACATTTTCTTTAAGATTGGGAACTAGTAAGACATCTCTAATGAGTCGCGTACCTTTCTTTGTCTCCACCATGACAGTGCCTTTGCCTTTTGATTCCACGGTAGTGCCATTCCCTAGTCGAATCTTTGATTTGACAGAGTCATCAATTTCCTTAAAGATGCTCTCATCTTTAGCCATGTGATTGCTGCAACCGCTATCCAAGTACCAGGTTCCTTTCTTGTCATCGTTGGAATCTTGGGTGGCATAGAAAATATGTTCTTCACTGTCATGTTTATTTTGGTCATTCTCACGTTCTTCGACGAAATTTGCTTGATGTTTATTTTTGCTATAGCAATTCTTCTCCACGTGCCCAAATTTCTTACAGTGCCGACATTGTGGCTTTCCTCGCCAGCGACAGTCTTTCTCGGCATGATTTGTCCTCTTGCAGATGCCACATGGAGGATACTCATCTTGATTTTTCTTTGAGAAATTTCTAGAATTCTCTCTATTTCTAGAACTTTCTCCTCTACTCTTGTTTCCTCCGTATCCTTTATTTTGAGACCGTAATTTAAGCTTAGATTGAAAGGCATTTTCTACAGAGTCATCATCACGCCTACTCAATCTTTGCTCATCAGCTTCAAGAGAGCCCATTAGTTCTGTCACAGATAAGTTTGATAGATTCTTCGTTTGTTCAATCGTCGTCACGATTGGATCATACTTACAGGGAATAGAAACTAGAATTTTCTCAACAATTCTTTTGTCGAGAATATTTCCCCGTAGGCTCTCATTTTAGAAACAATTTCTTTTATCTTAGTATAATAGTCTTGTACGGTCTCAGATTCCTTCATATTTAATAATTCAAACTTACGCCTTAGACTTTGGAGTTTGACGGCACGTACCTTGGCGGTTCCTTGAAACTCCTCCTGTAGTGTACTCCATGCATCCTTGGCACTAGAAGCTCCCATTATCCTCGGAAAAATAGAGTCACCCACAGCTTGCTGCAACTATTATAGCGCATTTGAATCTTTTTATCTATTTTCCTTCAACTCTTTCCTTTGAGCTGCAGTAAGAGTTGAAGTATCTGCGGGAGTAGTAAATCCTTCTTCCACAACTTCCCATAGATCTTGGGAGCAAAAAAATGTCTTCATTTTAATGCTCCAAAAATCATAGTTTTCACCGGAAAAAGGAGGGACTTGTATATTAGATGATGATTGGGTGTTGTTAGCCATTGGCTAAGAAAAAATATGGAAGTAGTGTAGAGTGAGGGTAGTAATTTTTAATTGGTAGTTGGATAGTTTATCTACGCCCAGTATATGACCGAACGTAGCTCTGGTACCACTGTTAATATTTGAGGTAGTAATGCTAGTTTAGTAAATAGTTGGATAGTAGAGAAGGCTTTAGTTGATAGTTGGAAGATGATAGTAGTTAATTAGTAGTATGATGTTTGGAGCAAAGGAATAGTTGTATTGCTCTCAAATTGGTCACAAATGACTTGATTAAAAATGCTCTCAAGCTTGCCTATTTATAGGTGCTTGAGGATGGTTCTAGATAATTATACATGATTAGTATCTCTAATATATTCTAGATTTATCTTGTACTTGTAGCTTCTAGGTTTTTCTCTTTTGATATTTACATAGCATATTCTAGATTCTTTTACTTAGTACATGTAATGGTAATTTCTAGAATATCTTTGATCTAGACTTCAATAGAGAAATCTAGAAATTTGCATCGCTTCTTTAACAGATATAAATGGGCCAAACTTGAGTATAGTACACCATTTAGTTATAGTATCAACTATCAAGTATCAACCACTCATTTGTTTAATGGAAATTTAATTAGTTAGACTGGCACTTCATAAATATCATCTTGTCATTCAAACTGTGTTCTGATTTTGTATAGGTCAAAATTTAATTAGTTATACTCACGCTTCATAATTGTTTGTTCACATGTGTTTTTACAGTCATATACTCCAATGACTGAAATTTCATGATAATTGATCTGAACCATGAAGTGAGTGAGGTTGAGAAGAAGAATAATGCATTATTATGTGGTAAAGAATGTGAGGACAAAAGTGCTTGTGTTTGTTGTGTTTCCTCTTCAACATGTTCATCTTCTAGTTCAACTTCACCACCAGTGTCTTCTTCTTATCTTCAACATGTTCATCTTCTAGTTCAACTTATAGGTCCTGACTGTCATAATCAGTAATCAGTAAGCTCTTCTTCCCCATAAGTCACAAGTTGGATGAATTTGTCCCTCAAAAATAGTTATCTTACATAAGTGGAATGAGATGTTTAAATTACAAGGAGTGTTATTGAACAAGTCCACTGCTTACCATCCTCAGAGTGATGGACAAACTGAGGTGGTGAATAAAGTCCTTAGAGACTTATCTGAGATGTATGTGCTCTGATAAGCCCACTAGCTGGTCTAAGTGGATTCTTCTTGCTGAATGGTGGTACAACACACATTTCCACTCCTCTATTCAAACAAGTCCCTATGAGGTTGTGTATGGTCAAAGTCCTCCAATACATCTTCCATATCTTCCTGGTGAATCTCCTAATCAGGAGGTTGATAGAACTCTCACTGCCAGAGAATCTGTGATCAAACTGCTTCAGTTTTATCTACTTAGAGCACAAAACCGAATGGCACAGCAGGCCAATAAAAATAGGGCTGAGAGGCAATTCAATATTGGTGATTCTGTTTTTTTTGAAGTAGCAAACCTATAGGCAGGTAACTGCTAGGTAACAATCAGCACACAAGCTCAATCCTAAATACTATGGTCCTTCAAAATAGTTGTTAGGATTGGAGTTGTTGCCTATAAGCTAGAACTGTCCTCATCTACTGAAATTCATGATGTGTTTCACGTTTCCCAGCTCAAGTTATGCTTTGATCCTTCTGCCGCTGAATTCAACCCTCTGCCAACTGTTTCCACTGCTGCCAAAGTTCCTTTTGGTGTCTTAGAGCGCAAAATGGTCAAAAGAGGCAATATTGCTGCAACAAAAGTGCTGGTGCAATGGCTGGGTGAACCAAAGGAATATGCAACTTGGGAATTCTATTATGATCTTCAACAAAAGTTTCCAGATTTCCATCCTTGAGGACAAGGATTGTTTTAAGGGGAGGGTATTGTCACGGGTTTATTTGTGACTAGTTTATTAGCTAAGTTACTACTACTTGAATAGCTAATGTTTACATTTTACTTTTATATTTTACCCCTTTTTACTGTTACCATTTTCCATTTAGAAGTGTGCTCTGCACATGCTCAATTGTAACAGAATTCCCATGACTATATTGTGAATGAATGAAGTGTGAATATCACCATCTGATATCACAACTAATTTGATATTCTCTCTCTCTTACTTCATCTCTTTCATACGCCTTCCCTGCTAGCATATACGAAGGGTGTTCCTGCATCATCCTTCCATATCTAGTTAGTTGATTTCTACCGGAATCTCCTTCCCTAGAAATCCAAATTCCTGTTACACAACAGCAACAAGTTTATCAAAAAAACGATGATCACTGAAGCAAATAGGTGTAGTAGGATTTCCATTTAAAGATCCATTATCACCACCACCAATAGAATTCCTTGCTCCAAATCAACCAAACGATGAGATGCAAAGCCGTGAGGCTTTGCATTAGCTTTCACAAAGAACTTATTACTATTACTACAATTACTGGTCTCAAAGTTACAACCTTTAGGACCAAATCCAATGCTTCTGCTAACCCCAAAAACCTTGCTCAAATGGGAACAAGGATCATAGCCTACTAAAGAAGCCAATGCTTCTGCTAACCCCAAAAACGTTGCTCAAAAAGAATCAATTCGAGAAACGATTGGGTTGAAGTTTGAGATTATCAAGGACCAATCTTGTTTAGGAGGAAAAAATGATTTAAAAGGCAATATGATTTAAAAACATTCCAAGCAGAACGGCGATAGAACAGCGAAATAGACAACTGGTTCAATTTTTTGATAGGTATGTTTAACGTGATGGAAAACGGAACGAAATAGAAGAGAAAGTCGAACCCTTACCAAGCAGAATAGAGCAAGCTTCAAGAAGGTGACCAGAAAACGGTGTGACGGCATAGCGTACGGAAGTAGGAGGCGTACACGACGTGGCGGAGCGGCGGTTCGGCTGCGTGGGGTCGGAGGTAACCGACTCAAACCCTAGAAGTGAAAACAATTTGATTCAGGAAGATCGAATCTTGCTATGTGTTGGGCCCAATGAACAATCAATCAGCAAGAAGAGAAAATGGAGGAAAATTGAGAAATGACGATGAGAGAAGAGTTTATGAAAGAGACTTATTTCTGCATAAAAATTGAATTTGAAACAGATAGGGTTTTTTTGGGATTTATGTGAAAGTTTAGTTATGCTTCTCATAATTACTCTAAAATTTGGGTATATTTAAAAAAGTACTTCTCATTATTACAGGAATCCCCCCTTATATAAAGCTAGATTGTCAAAAGCTGTATAAAACAACATCTTGATCAACGTATTTGGTATTTGTATAAGTTTTGCATGTTAACCATGTACATGACATCTTAGTTTGACATGCAACTGAATCATCCTATTGCCTTTATGATGCATCAATGAAGTAATGTTGCATAGGACATGAAAATTTGTAATGTAAAATCTCCATGCAAATGGTTCCCATGTATGTTGAATATACTTTTCATGTATGGTATCAGTTGCCATGTGATTACCATATTATTGTTTGCAATGTTAAAAGGTAAAAATCCAGTTGTGAAGAGGAATATTAAGCTGCGGATGTCAGGGGCTGCTGCGTGACTACCCACCCAGTAGATAGACTACACTCTTAGACACAGTGGGTAATACACACTGCATAGTCTTAGACACAGTGAGTAATGCACCGTCACACTACTCAATGTTCCTCTTCTTCTCTCTCATTCATACGCTCCCCCTCTTTCTCTCTTCTCTATTCATCCATTTCAACCTTCCTCCTCCCAAATTCCCTCCTCGTATTCTTCTTCTTCTTCTTCTCTCAATTAGACTGATCCCCTCCAACCGCCCTCATCCTCTAACCATCATTGAAGCAGAAGCCATCGCCGACAACAAGAAGGGAAACAAGAGCAAAAAGTGATAATTCGAAGTCAAAGGAGAAGAGCACCTCCGGCAAACCACCACCACCACCGAAAAGCTCTTCTCAATTTGACACCCTAACCACCGTTGTTTCTCTCTCACAACCGCAACCTCACCACTGCTGCCCTTCTCTTCTCGGTCTCTCTCTATTTGGTGAAAACCCCACTGCAGCACTCACTGCCACGTCCTCTCTCTCTCTCTCATCGCACCACCACCACCACCACACATCTCTCCCTCTCCTCCGCTGCATTTTATTTTTGTTCTCTCTTGGAAATGTTGTTGCAGCTGGGATGCAAAAGGAAAAGTTATGGTTTCTAAACCCCTTTCTTATTTTTTTGAAATCATTTTGTTTTTTTACTTGCCAAAACAGAAAAAATCGGATCCCTATTCTCACCCCCATGTCTGCATCTCACACCCCCTCCATCAACTCAGTTTGTCAGCTTCCGTATCCTCTCTTTCTCTCTGCTTGTGTCTTCTTCACTCCATTTAACTTTTTATCATCCTATATCATCCCTCTTTTGTAATGTATTCATCTTTGTTTAATATGAAAAAATACCCATGTAATTAATTTGTATCAGGTTATTTGATGATTTGACCTATCTATCATGATTGATACCTGATTTCTTAGTTCCTTTAATTACAGATGTATCAAGTTTGTATCAGGTTATTTGATGATTTCATTTGCAGCATTCAAGTCTCTTGCTATTTATTGTCAAAAAAAAGTCTCTTGCTAAATAGTGTATTCTTATTTTTGCGGCTCTATATTATTCCTTTGCCTAACTTCTTCTTCATCTAACGTTTATTTCCCTATTTCTGCTGCAGAAAAATACACTTCAAATCATCAAGAGTGGGGGAATTTATTCTCAAAAGCAATCCTTATAGGAAGTGTTGGTCTAATTTGTTTGAGCCATTCCCACAGAGGTAAAGATGGTTCTGTTATTTAAACATCTTGAATTTGTTTTTTGGTTTATGTTAAACACTTTAATTTAATTGTGTGCAATGCCTTCACACTGGCAACCTTTTTTTTATTCGGTCAGACGTGAGGTTTTCTTTATGGTGATGGAAATGGGTTTTGTGGAGTTAGCATGGTATATGTTCCTAAGGTATTATTTTACTGATTTAATTCAGTTGGAATTTCTGCTTCTTTTGATTAATTCATTAACTATTTTTCCTGTATGTAATGTTTTGTAATTTTCGAAGTAAAACTACTGATCTGTACAACAACGATGATGATAGTATAGTGAATTTGTCATTAACTGCTTGATCTAATTTCATGTTGCTAATCACATGAGGATTATATTATAGCTACAGGTTTATGATCCATCATCATTATTTATTTATTTTGACACAAATCCATCATCATTATTGTTAATCATTCATTCTGATTGTTTTTAACTATAAAGAATGAGATGGGGAAAAGAATTGATGACAATAGAAATATATCAGTGGTGATCTTCATCTTGAAATTCAAGCATGCTGTAGAGAGAATATTAGACCGAGAATCATACAAATATTGAAAGAGACTTTAATGTAGAGAACTAATCATTTCTGCTCTACTAAATATAGTTGTTTGTTGCGATTTCTTTATTTTCCAGTTTGTTTATTTGTGATATGTTATGACGGCATATAGCTGATATACTGCCCAAGAAAATTTGCTGTCTCTATATCATATTCATTGTATGCATCGACATGTTGATTAATGAAGATATAGTGGATACTCAAGACTTTATAAAGAGGTATCCCACTCTTATTATGTTTGACTCCACTGAGAAATAAATAACATGTGGTTTTATCAATATTGAATTTTGGCATCATTCACATGATGAATAAGATTATGTTGTCGTTAATGGATAGTGTATTTGTTCACAATTATTTGCATGGTCGTTTTTTGGTTACTTCAAACAATATGGGTTATGTTATTTATATGGGAGGCAATTGTATTTTCAATTTCACATAGTAAAGAAAAATAATTAGCATCTTGATACTTTTCAACTCAATATCATACATCCCTTTATGGATTGGTGTTGATGTGAGTAGTCGTGTCACAGGTTATGACAAGTTGAGAATACTAAGTAGGTTTGTTATCTTGGGATGCATCTAGATCAGATTTAGAGGCAGAAAATTTACATATGAGGGAAAAGCATATAAGCAAATGTGCAGATGTAAGAAGGTTAATCGATTGGTAAAGTGTTGTGAAGGAACTTGATGCTGCATTTACTGCCAGGTATTATTGTGTTATTTATTTTCATAGGTTTGGCTTGAGATCATCATATTTGATTTGAATATGTTCTAAAGTTGTGTTTGAAATATCCGAGTTGTTTGGAAATTGAATGTACAACTCTTTATGTGCAGAGTAGAAGTCCTTTTGAAACTCCATCAATAACAGTATTATTTCAATTTATTGGTGCAGCTCTTACTTTGGTTTCAACCCTTGTAAGTAACATATTTTGACCATCTGAGCAAAGCAATGAAATTAACCGAATCAAGTTTTACTTAAGTTGGATAATCATTATGTTCAGTGCCTTTTATTTCTATTTTAATTTACGTAATGAGATTCTGATGAGCGGAAAATGTGTAGCACTTCAGAATTCTATTAAGTGTGTAGATTTACTCACAACAGTAATGCACATTGAGCATTATAGTTTTCATTTCTTTTTTCTTCTTTTCTCTTTTTAAATTTTCCTTCCCATCTAATGTATTTTTCCTGTTATATGTTATATGTCATTAGTAAATTAACCAGCATAGTTCTTATGTGTATATTCAGGTGATGTGAATGAAACACTGACCTAGGATTTGAGCGTCCAAATAGTTGCCGATGTAGCAAGAGGCTTCGAGTATCTCCATGATGAAGTTGGTGTGGTATACACCAATCTAATTCTACATTGTCAAAGTAAAACAAGCGAGTAGTGAAAATAGTGATGACTGAGTAGTATTAGACTTAAGGGCTAGGAGGTGCATTATTGCTTCATTATTTAGTAAACTATTTGTTGGGTTTAAAGTTACTCGCTTTATGACTTTTATCCAAGTGCCAATTTCTAAATGTAACAAAATGTCTTAGCTACATACAACATAGATATAAGTTGACTTTGTGAATATGATATTTTATTATAAGTGGCTAGATACCATCGGATAGTGTCTATCAGTATGAAGTATGTGCAATTATCCATTATTTAGTATGTTGGCAAAGACACTTGACTGAACAACTTTACCTTTTATGTTTCCCGTGAATGTTATGGTGTATTTTTTTCTATGCTGCTACTTGTGGTAGTCATTTCGACCGCTCTTGGCCAATATGGTACATAATAAGCATTTCACTAAATAATACTTGACGACTACCTAACTCTAGAATGATAATTGATCATCAAATTGTAGACGCTCAGGCCCGTGCAGAGCACGGGTGTGTGTCCTAGTATATATATATATATATATATATATATATATATATATATATATATATATATATATACACACAAAGATATCAATATAAATATATGTATATATATGTATGTATATTCAAGATGAAAAATGGGATCCAGGCGTAGCTTGTTGTGCTTTATATCCACAAGATAAATGGACTACTACATGCAAAGCAATAACGTGGCACTGTAGAGTACTGGAATTGTTAAAAAGAGGGCTACAATTCCAAGGATGACATCATTAACTATTACGGTACCAGATAATGTTACTCATTGTTGTAGAATAATCAAAACTATAGCAACCAAATAATGAGAGAATGATAGAATTTGGGAGTCTTTGTATTTCTCTTCACAAGTACATCTTTACATATGGGGGTGAGTCCTTATTTATAGGGTGGGGAAGGACAAGTGAGTAGTCAACCATAAAGGCCACTACACAAAGATAATAAAGGAGATGATGGGAGAAGAGAAATGGACATCCAATATCCAATAATATTCATAACACTCCCCCTTGGATGTCCATTGAGGATATGCCTCATTAAAACCTTACTAGAAAAAAAACCCAGTGGGAAAAATCTAGTGAAGGAAAAAGAGTACAATATCCTTTTACAAAATTTATTTATTTCTCCCCCTCATCCAAACAATCATTTTTGTGACGGCGAAGACCAATCTTTTGTACCAGTCGTTCAAAAATTCTGCTTGGGAGCGATTTTGTGAAAAGGTCCGCAAGATTATCACATGAACGAATTTGTTGAATGCTTATATCACCATTCTTCTGAAGATCATGAGTGAAGAAGAATTTTGGAGAAATATGCTTTGTTCGATCTCCTTTAATGTAACCTTCTTTCAACTGAGCAATGCATGCAGTATTATCTTCATAGATTGTTGTTGCATCTATTCTTCCGGAAGACAAACCACAAGTCTCTTGTATGTGTTGAATCAGAGACCATAACCAAACACATTCCCGACTTGCTTCATGTAGTGCTAAAAGTTCTGCATGATTTGATGATGTTGCTGTTATGGTCTGTTTCACAGATCTCCATGAAATTTCTGTACCACCACAAGTAAACAAGTAACCTGTTTGTGATCTGCCACTATGAGGATCTGACAAATAACCTGCATCTGCATAACCTGTTAATTCTAATTTGGGTACTTTGGAATAAAACAACCCCATGTTCATTGTACCTCTAAGGTAACGAAGTATATGCTTGACTCCATTCCAATGTCTTCGTGTGGGTGAAGAACTATATCTTGCTAATAGATTGACAGAAAATGATATATCAGGGCGCGTATAATTAGCAAGGTACATTAGTGCTCCAATTGCACTGAGATATGGTACTTCAGGATCAAGTGGTTCTTCACCCTCTTCTCGAGGTCTAAAGGGATCTTTCTCCACATCCAGTGATCTAACAACCATAGGAGTAGATAACGGATGAGATTTGTCCATGTAGAAACGTTTTAAAGCTTTTGCTATATAAGCCTCTTGATGTACAAAAATTCCATTTTTCAAATGCTCAGTTTGTAATCCTAGACAAAAATTTGTCTTTCCCAAATCCTTCATCTCAAATTCTTTCTTTAAGCAATCTATAGCTTTTGGAATCTCTTCAGGAGTTCCAATAATATTTATGTCATCAACATATACAGCAATGATAGCAAATTGTTTTCCAGATCTTTTTATAAAAATACATGGACAAATAGGGTCATTTGTATATCCCTCCTTTAGCAAATATTCGCTGAGGCGATTATACCACATGCGTCCATATTGTTTTAGCCCGTAGAGAGATTTATTCAATTTGATGGAGTAGTCATCTCGAGATCCCGGACTATGTGCCTCAGGCAAGTTAAATCCTTCAGGGAGCTTCATGTAAATGTCACTATCGAGTGAGCCATATAAATAGGCTGTGACAACATCCATCATGTGCAAATTAAGCCCTTCATATGCTACAAGGCTAATTAAGTACCGAAAAGTACTTGCATCTATAACAGGTGAATATGTTTCATCAAAATCAATGCCAGGTCTTTGTGAAAACCCTTGAGCAACAAGTCGAGCTTTGTATCTTGCAATTTCACCATTCTCATTTCGTTTTCGCACAAAGACCCATTTGTAACCAACCGGTTTCACACCTTCAGGTGTTCGGACTACAGGTCCAAAAACTTTTCGCTTGTAAAGCGAGTTTAATTCTGCTTCAATTGCATCTTTCCATTTTGGCCAATTCTCACTTTGTCTACAATCTTTAATGGATTTTGGTTCATGATCCTCATTACCATTTATCACATTTAGCGCTATATGATATGAAAAAGCATCATCAACGTTGACATCCTGTCGGTTCCATTGTATTCCATTAGTGACATAATTTATTGAGATCTCTTTATTTTCATGACTTTCAGGTACCTGATCAATCTCTTCTGGGACTGAAATGTCAATTATGTCTGTAGACTCTTTGAGAGTTTCTATATCCTCCTCTGGACCATCTTTCTTTTTAGCTCCTTTTCTTGTTCGAGGATTTTTATCTTTGGAACCGACTGGTCTACCACGCTTCAGTCGTGGTTGGGACTCATTTGCAATATTAGATTGCCCAACAGGGACATTTATTTTTATTGGAGCATTAGCAGCTGGTATATATGATTTTGTCACACCTTTTGGATCAGTGAATGCATTTGGTAATTGATTTGCTAAGCTTTGCAAATGAATTATCTCTTGAACATCAAGTTCACATTGTTTAGTTCGAGGATCAAGATGAGACAATGACGATACATTCCAACTGATCTCTCTTTCCAACTGCTTATTCTCTCCCCCTAATGCTGGAAAATTTGATTCATCAAAATGACAATCAGCAAATCGAGCTGTAAATAAATCTCCTGTTGTTGGTTCAAGATATTTTATAATAGATGGAGATTCATATCCAACATATATTCCCAACCTTCTTTGAGGACCCATCTTAGTGTGTTGTGGCTCTTATTCGAATTAGTTGAGCTAGCAATCTCGCAAATGCTTGGTTGCGAGTTGACAACAGGCAAACATGTGACCATTTAGTTGATGCATCAATTAAAACCATAAAATATCTAAATGGTCCGCATGGTGGGTGTATTGGCCCACAAATATCACCATGTATTCGTTCTAAAAAGTTGAGAGATTCACTTCTATTTTTGTTGGTGATTGTCTAATTATCAACTTCCCTTGTGAACAAGAAGTGCAGGAGAACTTATTGGATTGAAGAATCTCCTGGTTCTTCAATTGATGACCACATGAGTTTTCAATTATTTTTCGCATCATTATGAATCCGGGATGGCCCAGCCGGTCATGCCAAACAACAAATTTTTTGTGATTTGTAAATTTCTCGTTTACAACAACATGTGCTTCAATTGCACTGATATAAGTGTAGTACAAACCAGAGGAAAAGGCGGGCAGCTTTTCCACTACACTTATTTTTTCCAAAGTATGTCTTGTTATATAGAGATATTCAATATCTCCTTCATCTCTTGTTTCAATATGATATCCATTTAAACGGATATCTTTGAAACTTAATAAATTTCTACTAGACTTTGGGGAATATAATGCATTCTCAACGTGTAAATTTGTTCCCCAGGATAACATTATATTATCTCTTCCGGAGCCTTCAATTATCTTTGAAGAGCCAGATATGGTACTAACATTGGTTTCTCGCTTCACTAAATAAGAGAAATATTTTGCATCTTTTAAAATTGTATGGGTAGTTCCGCTATCGACAAGACACGTATCTCCATTATTGATGCTAGTGTCAATACTCATTCTATCCAAAGAAGAAAAGAATATGATAAGAGAGAAGCATGAGAAAGAATAAAAATTTTATGATTGAATTATTTGAACATAATCTATAGAAGTTGAAAACACACTTAAATATAAAGCTTTATTATTATTAGCATAGGATATTCAAAACATCATAGAAAATTCAAAGACACTCTCAAACTTTATTATTATTGTGATATTTAGGAAAATCTACTTCTTGACTATATTTCCATCCACAATAAGGTGACCAATATTTCCATCAGGGTCAACAAAGAAATCAGCAACATCCAAATGAGTAGCATCTGTATTACCATCATCTTCATAAGCAAAATGACTCTCAATCCTTTTATCTTTATTTTTAATTGATTGTTGATAGAGATCAACAAGATGTTTTGGTGTACGACAAGTACGACTCCAATGACCTTTTCCTCCACAACGATAGCAAATATTTTCATTACTTTTGCTACTCTGCCCACATTTTTCATTCTTTCCAACATTTTTCCACTTCTGGTGAAAAGACGTGTTCTTGTAATTTCCACTGTGACTATGATCAAGACCGTGACCACGACCATAGCCATGACCACGACCACGGCCACGACCACGACCACGAGTTTGTCCATAGTGATCGTGTGTTGCTACATTCACTTCTGGGAATGGAGCAGTGCCAGTGGGACGAGCTTCATGATTTTTCATCAAAAGTTCATTATTTTGCTCGGCCACGAGAAGGCAAGAAATCAAGTCAGAATATTTCTGAAAGCCTTTTTCTCGATATTGCTGCTGCAGGAGCACATTGGATGCATGAAAAGTGGAGAATGTTTTTTCTAACATATCTTCATCAGTCACTTTTTCTCCACATAATTGTAATTGGGAAGTGATTCTAAATACTGCAGAGTTATATGAGGTTACACTTTTAAAATCTTGTAAACGCAAATGCATCCAGTCATAACGAGCTTTTGGGAGGATAATAGATTTTTGGTGCTCATATCTTTCCTTTAAACTGTTCCAAAGGACATGTGGGTCTTTTACCGTAAGGTATTCACTTTTAAGGTCCTCGTGGAGATGGTGGCGAAGAAAAATCATGGCTTTTGCCTTTTGTTGATTAGATGCTTTATTTCCTTCTTTAATAGTATCTCCGTGCCCTTCGGCATTCAAATGAATTTCAGCATCTAGAGCCCATGACAAGTAATTCTTTCCCGAAATGTCAAGAGCCTCAAAATCAAGTTTTGTAAGGTTCGACATAGTTAAAACTATCATGAAAATAAAAATTTAAGGAAGTTAGCTAAAATACAAGATTAAAAAAAAAGTTTCGCTAATGGTGCATGAAAATGAACATGAAATCTGTTCGGTACCGTATCTCCTGCTACGTATCCGACCCGGGATAGGTAGTCCGGTCCGAGATAGTTGGTACGTGTATCCTTGGTTGTCCGAGTTGGTGCTCCGGTCCGAGGTGGGGTGGTACCTGCAATGACACTCCGACGCTCAAGTCAGTGAGTGAGTCAATTACAAGTGAGAGTAAGTGAGAGATGAATACCATTAATGTGAGCATTCAATGCTTATTTATAGGTTTCTGGAGTGGAGGAGGGCTGTTGGATCTAGGTCTGCAATCTCCACCGTTGGATGAGTTGGACCCCTTGGTGTTGGGCCTTTTTGGTGGATTGGCCATTGAGGCCCAGTCCATAACAGTAGCCCCCCAAGTCGGGTCGCTTTAAGGCGAGCTAGACTTGTTTAGAGATTTTACCGGGCTTGAGGCACTTTACGACATACCGGGCCGATCTGAGGGACTCAGGTCGCGCCGAGTGACTCGAGGCTTACCGCTTCGCGAGATTCCGGGCATGGCGGGGTCAAGAGACCGGGGCGAGTCAGCGGAACGGAGCGTTCCGGTCATAGCCATGTCTTGATTTCTGTGCCAGCTGGCAACGTCATTGATAGGACGCGTCGTTCGAGGAAGATTAGGGTAATGATGGCGCTTGGAACGACGCGCCTGTCTAGGGGCTAGTCTTGGGAAACGTAGCCCAGGTCCAGGCCCATTTGTGGCCTTCTTAATGTTCTATAAATAGGAGGGGGGAGCCCCCTTACTTGGATTGTTTTTCTGCGAATCGCTCTGCTTCCGGTCTTAAGGTCGATCCGGAGCTTCTTTCATTCTTCCGAGTTGTGCTGAGTCTCGGTGATGCCTTTGCTGTTCGCGACCCGCCTCCAGCGTTCGACGAGCTTCGATTTTCATAAGGTTAGTTTCCTCTTCTCTTTGTTGCTTTTTCCTTTAGATCGCGACCGGGTTCTTTCTGGACCCGCATTTGTAGATACAGAGTGGGGGTCGTCAGGTCGGGTTCCGACTTGGTTGTGGACCCACTGTTTACGTATCAACCTGACTCATCAAGCCCCCATTTCTGCAGGACCGATCTGGCGAGGACGAAACAAACCCGTCGGGTTGCTGACACCGATCGCCCTCATTTCGCGCAAACAATGGCTTCCGGAGTTGGAGAGTCAATGGAAATCCGTGCTAGTCCCCCGGGGTCAGCTATTCCCGAGGTTCAAGACGACTTGGGTTCCGCTCCTACTCAAGCTGAAGAACGGGCTCCCGGGGTTCCCAGCAACGAGCCGGTAGATGCAGACAACACAGAGGTGGTGGTTCTTGAATCGGGTGATTCTGATGCCGAGCCCGACCGTGAGGAACAAGGCAGTACTAGTTGGAGTTCGGAGGAGAGTGAGGAGGAGGTGGCTGAGAGCCGAAACAAGGAAGATGGTCTCGGGCCTTGCGGGGAGCCCGCATATGAAGAAGGTGGTGACTCTGACCAATATCCCCAAGCCGGAGTAGGGCCGGTCAATGTTCCTGTGTCCCTGCCTCTCGCGGTTCCCCGGGAGTATTCTTGGGTGTCGGAGGCGTTGAGGGGAATCCCGTCCCTTTACCGGGCCGGGGACGATATGAGCTTCTTCGTCAACCGCCTTTCCAGGAAGAGTCAGATCTGGAATGTGGAGGGAATGGCTGAGGACCAGCATGTGGCCGTCTGGCCGAAAGCTCTTAAATTTGTTATGTACGGGGTAACGATCCTGGATATGCACGTTAGCCCCCCATTCACCGCTTTTCAACAAGAGGCTTTGGAGATCCTGAACCTCGCCCCTTCCCAACTTCATCCCAACTCATGGGCGTTCCTCCGGGCTTATGAGTTGATGTGCATTCATTTGGAGAGGCCGATCTCCTGTGATCTCTTTTTCCACCTTTTCGAGGTTAACCGTAGGCATGAGGATGGAACTAAAGACCGGTGGGAACATGTGAGCTTCCGGGCTAAGAGAGGGTTAAAGATTTTCATGCCTTATTCCGACTCTCTCAAGAACTGGAAAAATAAATATTTCTTTGTGGAGCCCGTGAATGAGGAGGCAGTGAGGCACGTCGGCCAATATTCTGCGGATGGGAAATCATTGGAGTTCACAAAGTTTCAATTGGGATGGTCCCTTTCTCATTTTAACCGGAGGCCTCATTCTTACACCGTCGGCTTAGGGCGGCTATCCCAGGTGGACCAGGAAACGTTGGCGATCTTGACGAACTTTGCCGACCTGATCGTCTACCGTGATCCCAAGAAGTTTGGGATCGACGTAGCCCGATTGGTCGGGGCTGGATCGAAAACTCAAGTAGCCGCCGCTCTTGGTAGGTTTCTTGATAGATAACTCCGGCCATTCATAATTTTTGACTGCCGTTTCTTTTAACATTGTTTATTCTCCTTTCTTTGCAGATAGCATGGGGCCGGACAAGTTCTCTCGACTGGCGGCTCTTGCAGAAAGGAAGGCCGGGGTGCAGAAAGAAAAACCCGTTGCTGCCATCCCGATTAGCACCGTCTTGGAGGAAGTCTCGGCTGGAGCAGAGGACCGGGCTGCGGATCTCTCGCACCGAAAAAGGGAGCGCCCCCTGACGCAAACAGACCCTGCTTCTACCTCCAATGTCCCGGCTGCTCGGGCTTCAAAGAAAGGGCGCCACGGAAAGCACCGGACTTCTAGGTCTTCTGGTCTTTCTATTGATGCCGACTTCCTGCAGAAGCATTTGGAGGAATCCCGGGTCGACCCGGTTGAGGCGTCTCTGAAGTTATTCCGGCATCTTGTTGACGTGACGAAGCTTCAGAAGTCCGAGGCTGAGAACCAGGGAAAAGGTGACCCCAAGTTCCGAGGTTCACTCTTGGACTTTCTTTCTTGGTTATCTCTGTTGTTGACTTCCTTGTTTCTATTATTACAGGAGCCCTGGTGGAGAGGGACAATGAAAAAAGAGCCCGGGAGGAGCTGCAAAAGAAGTACGAGACTCTGGAGAGGGATCAGGCTGAGCTCAAGGCTGCTGCGGAGAAATTTGAGAGGGAGAGGGATTCTGCCCTTAACTTGTGTATGGAACATGAGGTTCGGATCCAGGATCTTGAGAGCCAAGATCGGCAGTCTTCCGAGGTTATTTCTTCCCTAAGGGCTCGGATTCAGGAACTCGAGGCCGACCTGGAGAAGGCGAAGCAGGCCCAGGTTGGGTCTGGCGTTGATTCCTTGCCTCGGATTGCTGAATTGGAGAGGGAGCTTCAGGAGACACGTGCCAAAGTAGAAACTTTAGAGGACGAAGTGGTGGAGACGGCTCAACTGGCTCTGGAGGTGGCCGAGGAGAGCTTTGAAAAAGCCATTTCTCAAGTTGCTGTCATCCATCCATCCCTTCCTCTGGATCGGAAATTTATTCGCTTGAACCATATCGTAGCTGATGGTCGTATTGTCCGGCCCTATCGTGACTCTGATGCACTCGATATCATTTACCCTCCCCCTTCCTGGTCGTGAATGCTGCTGATAGGAGGGTTCCGAATTTGCTGTTTCTTCTTTTTTGGGTTCCGGGTGGAACCGGTGGGGAAATAAAGCCCCGGGTTCCGGGCGGAACCGTAATTTTGTAATGCCGTTACCTTGTAATTTTAAACTAGAGGACCCGGCCGCATCCGGGATAATTTGTAATTTTAATGCGGTTCCGGTTTCATTTACCTCGGTTTTTTAGTATTTGTACTGTTGTTTTTCGTTTGTGCACTTGCGTTTGATTCGCTCAAGTGGTAAACGCCGCCTTAAGGACAGTTTACCGGGACTCGGCCCAGATCGAACTCGTCCCTGAGGGTTGTGGCAACCTTGGCCAAATACTCGTAAAATGAACGCCTTCGGGGTAGTTTACCGGGACTCGGCCCAGATCGAACTCACCCCTTAGGATAGCGACAAACCTCGGTCAGCTAAAGGAAAATAGAATAGGCAATAAAATCGGTAGACACCGCAATCATATAGGATAACATCGGTATACACCGTTCATTAGATAAGATGAGTTACAGCATCGGTATACACCGCAAACATAATTGATAACATCGGTATACACCGTTCTCCAGATAAAATGAATAGAACATCGGTATACACCGCAAACATAATTGATAACATCGGTATACACCGTTCTCCAGATAAAATGAATAGGACATCGGTATACACCGTTCTTCAGATAAAATAAGAGTAACGTCGGTATACACCGCTCTTCAGATAACATGGATTACAACGTCGGTATACACCGTTCTTCAGATAAAATAAGAATAACGTCGGTATACACCGCTCTTCAGGTAAGATGAGAGTCAGCTGTAGTATTTTCTCAGTTTAGTTGCGTTCCATGTTCTTGGGATCGCCTTGCCGGACAAGGTCTCCAACTCGTAGGCACCTCTGCCGGTTTTAGATAAAACCCGGTAAGGTCCTTCCCAGTTGGGGGCGAGCTTGCCCTGTGCGGCGTTCTTCAAACCGACATCGGCTCTTCGTAAAACTAAGTCACCGATCTCAAGATCTCTGGGGATCACTTTCGAGTTATACCGTTCCGCTACCCTCTGCTTTATTATTGCTTCTTTAAGGAAAGCTTGACTTCGGACCTCGTCGACGAGGTCGAGGTTTTCCTTCAACGCCTGGCTATTGTCCCCCGGAGATTTCGGGTGGAGTGTCCTCCAGCTCAGCTCCCCGATCTCCACCGGGATTACGGCCTCGGTCCCGTACGAAAGTCGGAAAGGGGTTTCCCCCGTCGAGCTCTGTGGAGTAGTTCTGTAGGCCCACAGTACATATGGTAATTCTTCAACCCAGTTCTGTAGGCTTTCCAACATTTTTCCACTTCTGGTGAAAAGACGTGTTCTTGTAATTTCCACTGTGACTATGATCAAGACCGTGACCACGACCATAGCCATGACCACGACCACGGCCACGACCACGACCACGAGTTTGTCCATAGTGATCGTGTGTTGCTACATTCACTTCTGGGAATGGAGCAGTGCCAGTGGGACGAGCTTCATGATTTTTCATCAAAAGTTCATTATTTTGCTCGGCCACGAGAAGGCAAGAAATCAAGTCAGAATATTTCTGAAAGCCTTTTTCTCGATATTGCTGCTGCAGGAGCACATTGGATGCATGAAAAGTGGAGAATGTTTTTTCTAACATATCTTCATCAGTCACTTTTTCTCCACATAATTGTAATTGGGAAGTGATTCTAAATACTGCAGAGTTATATGAGGTTACACTTTTAAAATCTTGTAAACGCAAATGCATCCAGTCATAACGAGCTTTTGGGAGGATAATAGATTTTTGGTGCTCATATCTTTCCTTTAAACTGTTCCAAAGGACATGTGGGTCTTTTACCGTAAGGTATTCATTTTTAAGGTCCTCGTGGAGATGGTGGCGAAGAAAAATCATGGCTTTTGCCTTTTGTTGATTAGATGCTTTATTTCCTTCTTTAATAGTATCTCCGTGCCCTTCGGCATTCAAATGAATTTCAGCATCTAGAGCCCATGACAAGTAATTCTTTCCCGAAATGTCAAGAGCCTCAAAATCAAGTTTTGTAAGGTTCGACATAGTTAAAACTATCATGAAAATAAAAATTTAAGGAAGTTAGCTAAAATACAAGATTAAAAAAAAAGTTTCGCTAATGGTGCATGAAAATGAACATGAAATCCAAACAAGCTCTTTAATAATTCTTGAATCTAGACGGAGAGTATATATATATTAAAAAAATAAACATAAAATTGAGTTAAAAGGGAATGATGGCAATAAAAGAAAAAAAAACTGGAATGTGAACGATAATCAGAATAATATCAGAATAATACAAAGCCTAGCTTGACTAATAATCACAACAACTTATCCACCTTTCTGTATAGATGGCTGATTAATCATCAAGTTTGATGAAGAGAGAAAAAAAAATCTAGAACTAACTAATAGAAAAAAAATCTAGAACTAACTAATACAATGAATCTAGACAGATTACATATCTTACAATAGAGCACATGCAAATCATCTACATATCCAATAACAAACATGACATATCCAAGAATCATTTACATATCCTATGGTTTTAACAGCCAACCCTCATATCTAAGAATCACTTCCCATCAATTAAAAACCAGAATAATCATTACATACCCTATGTGGATCACAAGGAACAAAAAAAAAAATATCAGAATTTGTCATTCGTGAACTTGTCATCCGCGCTAACCTTTCACATGAATCACTCATTCGTGCTAACCTTTCTTGATGCATAAATATTAACGTCGAATATTATATTGGTCATATGAGATTCATATAAAAATTCATCACAGAACAACATCATTACGAGAGAAAAAAAAAACAAACAAAATACAGTCGGTGTTTTGAATCGCATTTTTTTTAACTTTTTATAGATAGTAGATAATCAGTAAAGACATCACATACTACACAACAAATAGATACAAACAAGAATCAATATTACCTTAGTTTGGTAGAACTTTGTGCTATTAAGTCGAAAGTGGAGCCTGGTGCTGATAACGTATTGTAGAATAATCAAAACTATAGCAACCAAAGAATGAGAGAATGATAGAATTTGGGAGTCTTTGTATTTCTCTTCACAAGTACATCTTTACATATGGGGGTGAGTCCTTATTTATAGGGTGGGGAAGGACAAGTGAGTAGTCAACCATAAAGGCCACTACACAAAGATAATAAAGGAGATGATGGGAGAAGAGAAATGGACATCCAATATCCAATAATATTCATAACACTCATCTTTTATTTATTATATTTTTTTAATGTTATCAAAAAAAATTATTATATTTTTTTAGAATTTATCCGGCCGATGCATTAGATGATACAACCATCCTAACAATGTTACTGCTAGATATCCGAATTTGGTTTGGAATGATTAATAAATATTTAGGCGTAAAGGTCATTTTGGCCTTGCAAAATACACATTAATCTATTTTGGCCCCTGCAAAATAAAAAACTTTAAATAAGCCCCTGTAAAATAGTTAGTTGTTCAGTTAAGCCCTCGCTGTTAGTGGTCCACTAACGCTGTTAGTTTTAAAGGTATTTTGCAAGGGCCAAAATGGATTAATGTGTATTTTGCAGGGGCCAAAATGACCTTTAATGTGTATTTTGCAGGGGCCAAAATGACCTTTAAAACTAATAGCGTTAGTGGACCACTAACAGCGAGGGCTTAACTGAACAACTAACTGTTTTACAGGGGCTTATTTAAAGTTTTTTATTTTGCAAGGACCAAAATAAATTAATGTGTATTTTGCAGGGGCCAAAATGACCTTTAAGCCCAATATTTATTACTTTTGCATAAAGAAGCTGGCAAGACGTATCACTAAATTGCTTTGACGCCAGCTGGTGTGGTATACAATTTTTTTGAAAAGTAACCTTTTTTTCCTATCAACAAAACAGAAATAAAAAGAATTATTTGGTATTTCGTAGTACCTAGGAAAGGCTTAGATGGAATCACACTGATATGTAGCCATCATGTAGAGGATATAAATTTTTTTATGAATAATTAATATATTTTTTATTTGACGTTAAAGAATAGCTTTATATTCTTTTAATATAATTTCCCTATTTTTTACGTCATGTTTTTCTTAAACAAAAACATTTTAAAGTATTCCGTGTAACAAATATTTTATTTTAAATATTTGGCTTAATAGGTTTAATAGAAATACATGACTAGCTAACAGGGTTGATCTGAGTGGTAATTAGACTTGAATTTCACCCCAAAGTCTCGGGTTTAAACCTTGATTGTGGTAAACACTCTGTTAGGAGTCGGTGGCGGATACATGTTATTGGGTACAGGGGCATTTACCCCCACCAACAAAAAAAACACTACATAGAAAAACATAATAGTCCTTTATTTGCCCCCATTAAAAAATTGGCTTTGCCTCTATTAATGTCTCTTTACTCAAACACATAACTCCAACTCACTTTAGCACACAATCACAAAGAATAGACTTTGCTTCTAGGAACTACAGCGGTTAAAAGACATTTCTCTGCATTGAGTCTTGTGAAAAATAGACCCTACAATTAGGAGAGACCAATAGCAAAATAATTATTTAGTTATATATACTTAGAGAGATATTTTTTATATGATTGATAATAAAAATATCATCCAATAATTTTAGAATATAAAAATGCATAGATAAACAGTGTAATTAGTAGAAGTTCAGATTTTTTTTTTAGTTTTTTTTTCACAAATGTGATATTTTATTTTCTGAAAACTTTTAATAGTTTTCTTTTGAGATATATTATAGAGAAATCTTTTCCTTGCCCCTACCAATGAAATTTTCTGGATCCACTACTATCAGGAAGGGAGAACCACGCGCACCAATGAAAATTGGGGTGGTTGTGATTTTGTGGTTTTTAGTTTTTAGTTTTGAAATTGACTTTCAAAACCCACATGCTTGCGTAAAATGGGGTTGAGTTGGTTTTTCTCTTAATTTTGAAAACACTTTTCCATTAAAACGAAAACAGTTTTTTTCTTGTTTAAGTAAATTAATGCGGAGGGTATAATTTTTTTATTAAATAATTAATTTATTTTTTGTTTGATGTTGAAGAATAGCTTTATAATCTTTTAATATATTTTCCCTATTTTTTATCTCATAGTATTAACAAAACACTTAAAAGTATTCCGTGTATCAAGGATTTTATTTTAAATAATTGGATTAATCAGTTTAATAGAAATAGTAATACATAACTAACAGGGTTGACTTTAGTGGTAATTAGACTCGGATCCCACCCCGTAGTATCGGGTTCGAACATTGGATGTAGCAAAAATTCTGTTAGGAGGCACCGCGGTTATTGGGTATGGGGGCATTTGCCTGAATCAAAAAAATAAATTTATATAGAAACACATAATAGTCTTTTATGTGCCCACATTAAAAAATTGGCTTTGCCCCCATTAATATCTCTTTACTCAAACACATAAGTCCAATTCACTTTGGTACACAATCTTAAAGTAAAAAATTAACTTTGATTCTATGAACTACAACGGTCAAAAGATGTTTCTCTGGATTGAATTATTGTAGAGTGTGGACTGTACAGTTAGGAGAGATCAATTGTTGAATAATTCTTTAGTTATATACTAAGAGAGATATTTTTTTATAGTATTGACAATAAAAATACTAGACAATAGTTTTAGAATAAAAATGCCTAGATAACCAGTGTAATTAGTAGAAAATTAATATTTTTTTTGAGTTATTTTTTCTTTTGAGAAATATTATAGAGAAATCTTTTTTCTTCCCCCACGAATGAAATTTTATGAATCCGCCACTATTAGGAGGGGAAAACCACGCGCACACCAATGACATGCTAACAAAAAAATAATACATGAAGATATAATTGATGAGGTGATAGCGAGGTATGTAGGTTAGTGCAAATATATACTGTTTTTACAAAATTGATAATATGTACATATATTTTATCAATAATAAAAATTATATAGAAGTCGATATATATGTATGTGTGTATATATATATATATATATATATATATATATATATATATATATTTACATATGTTTTCTTTAAAGGTACTCCCTCCGTTTCTGATCTTTGGTACTCTTGGCCTTTTATTTTTGTTCCAAAACAATGGTACTTTTAAAACACGAATGTGCGATTCATCCAATTTTAGTATTTAACAAACGCAAATTAATTGTACCTTACGGCCTGTTGGGGTGGTTGTGAGTATTTAGTTTTTTGGTTTTGAAATTGACTTTCAAAACCAAAACATGTTTCGCTAAAATGGGGTTGAGTTTGTTTTTTTCCTAAATTTGAAAACTGTTTTAATCAAAACTCAAAACCAAAAAATAGGTTTTATAATTTTTGTTTTTGTTTTTGTTTCATCCTCCTCTAAGCAACAATATATGTTAGCTAGGAGTCACTGGCGGATACATGTTATTGGGCATTTACCCCCACCAACAACAAAAACATTATACAGAAAAACATAATAGTCCTTTATTTTCCCCCATTAAATAATTGGCTTTGCCCCTATTAATGTCTGTTTACTCAAACACATAAGTCCAACTCACTTTAGCACACAATCACAAAGTAAAAAATAGACTTTGCTTCTTGGAACTACAACGGTTAAAAGACGTTTCTCTGCTGTAATACCCTAATTTTGTCTTATAAAAAAAAAAAGAAATTTTATTTATTTTTGAGAAAAATAATATTCTTTTTTTTATGCCATGTTTTATTTTATTTTTAGTTTGCTACAAGTTTTAATAATAATTAGAAGTAAAGAAACAAAATAAGCAAAGGAGGAAATAGGGGAGGCTTGTAAAAAATATATAGAGGTGCATTTAGGATTGGGCCATCTAAAGCCCACTCCTCCACCAAACCTTATGCCCAATTCGCATAACCCTAGACCTAACCCATATCCAACTCCTCCACCAAGCCCAATCCAACTCCTCCACCAAACCCAATCCATATCCTAACCCTAACCCATATCCAACCCATAACCCAACACACAACTCCATCCAACCCACTCCAACTAAACCCTAAATTCGAATCCCCCTTTACCCTAAAATATGTCCACATTCACTCTCCCCCCTAGCCTTAAAAATCATCCACATTCATCCCCTCTCTCCTAGCCTAGAAATCCGCCCCACTTTCCCTCTTTTCCTCCTTGAAACTCACAATCCCACTTCCACACACAACCCCACTTCCCCATATCTCCTTTCCCCATACACTCCACCCTTCCCTCTCTCCTCTCCCAACGGCTCTCCCCCCTTTTTCCTACGCCCCCCTCTTCTCTCTCTCTCCCTCACACATCACTCAACTCACTCTCTCTCACACTCAACCCTAAAACAACACCACACTCAACCCTCACTTCATCCTTTCTCTTTCCTCCCTCAAACCCCACGGCTCTCTCCTCTCCCCTCCTCTCACACACTCATTTTCTTTTCTCTTCACACACTCATCCATTCCTCTCCCTATCACACACTTCACACATGGCACTCCCTTCCTTCCTCTCACCTTCCCCATGCCCATACCTTCGACCATCACCTCCCCCACATCTCACATGTTTTCATCTTTTATTTTCCCCTTCAACAACTCCCCCCAAACCTCCATCATATCAAAAAGTCATCATCACTATCCAAGAGTGGATGAAGAAGGAAAACGAAGGAAGCAAGTTTTTTTGTATAAATAGGGGTCCTTACCTTAGGAGGGGCTAGGATTTACTCTTAGAAAAAAAGGGGAAAAATCTTCTGAAAAAAACTAGGGTTTCAAAGAAAGAAAGAAATTTTTTAGAGTTTCTTTTAGAAAAATTTTCTTCCCCTTCTTTTCTTCCTTCTTAGATTTTTTTTAGTTTAAAATTTTGTTGTATTGAGAGATCCGAAGAAGAAAGCTTGGATTGGTTCAAGGTACAAAATGTAATAATTCATAATATTGTTGCTTTTTTTTTGTAATTTTTTTTAGTTATTGTAATTTTGTTCATATTATCATTGCCATTTTTATTTTAATATTGTTGTTCACATTTTAAAAAAATTATTAGTTGCTGTTTTTTTTTTATAAATATTAGTTATTGACTTTTTTATAAATATTAGTTGATGTTTTTATAAATATTAGTTGATGTTTTTATAAATATTGTTTTTTTTAGGTTTAGTTGCTGTTTTTATAGATATATATATGTTGTTATTATTGATGTTTTGATATTGCATTTTTTCGGATTAAAAAAAAAAAGTGAAAAAAAATGTTGTGCTTTTTTAATAAATAATTACTAATTTTCGGATTAAAAAAGGTGATAAACAAAAATTTGTTTTTTTTAAAAATGGTTACTATTTTCGGATTAAAATAAACAAAAAAAAAGTAAAAAAAATGTTGTGCCTTTTTTTTGATAAATTATTCTAATTTTCGGATTAAATAAAAGTGATAAAAAATATGTTGTTTTTTTAAAAAAAATGGTTACTAATTTTCGGATTTGGAATAAACCTTTTAAAAAAAATATAATAGCAAAAATCTTTTTTTCAAAAAAAAGTAAAAATACCCCCCTTTTTATTAAATAATAACTATGACAAAAGAATTTTTCTCCATAATCCGCTTTCAAAATACCACTTGTTTAGTCTAGGTTTTTTTTTTAAGGAAAAAGCGTTTCAAGAACCACGTGCTCTAGGGTAGAATAGTAAAAAAGGTAATAAACCCGTCAATCGTTTTTTTAGCGTCAAAACGCTATTTGCACCCCCGGCAACCATTTTCTTTTAGCGTCAAAACGCTATTTGCACCCCCGATGACACTTTTTTTTCTAGCGTCAAAACGCTATTCACACCTCCCTTTTTAATACAACTCCTTTATTATTTGCACCCCCCTTTTATCACTTACTCCGCTTTTATTCACAACGTGATGCTTCCGAACCGTTCTTTTTTTTCTTTCTTTCTTTCGAAAAATCGAATTCGCGCAAAAAATAGGTTGTCTATAGCGGTCACTCTGGGCCTGGCTTGTTTGAACGCTATAAATACCTTCTTTTCCGAATAAGCCATTAATGACGACCACTCTGGATTTATCTGTTTGGTCACCATGAACGGTCTCTAGTTTTCCCAAACTTTTCAAAAAAATAAAAAATACCAACACACAAATATTTTCTACCCAAGAACTACGTAGCTTTGATTTCTCCATCGCACCCGGAGATACGTAGGAGCGGGGGCCCACTCCCGTCGAGCGCAAAAAAACTAAAATTTTTATTAAGTCTTCCTTTCCGTTTTTTTTAATTAATAAAAAGGGTAAATTAAAATGTTTTCTTTAAACTAGTTTTTTTTCTACACATTTAATTAAAAGGTAACCTTTTTAGGATGTTGCGGGGTGCTAGCACCTTCCCCGCACTTAATCGATCCCCGAACCCAAAAACATAGGTTTTTTCAATGTTTTCCTAAAAATAAATATTGATGGCGGCTCCATTGTTCAAAAGCAACGAAGGATCCCTCCTCCGGATTCTTCGGTCGCTACAGCTGGCGACTCCGCTGGGGACTTTTATTTAGAGGGTCAAGCCTAATTTAATTAAATGTGTAAATTATTAGTTTAGTACTTTATTTACCCTTAGTCTTTATATTCGCATATTGAACCTTAGGGTAGAAGACTTTTATACTGCTATTTGTTTTCTTGCAAACCTTAGGGTAGAAGACTTTTATATTGCTATCTGTTTGCTCTTTTGCAGTTTGGGTAGTTTTAGGTTGCTTATATCACACACATCACCTACACCTATTTATTCACACACTTCTGAGTGGGGCCCCATACCCGGGTCTGAAAAATAAACTTAGGACGAGCGGAGATGATTAGTGACAGTCATTCTGGATTTATCTGTCTGACTCTCATGAAAATCTCAACCAGAGTATGCTCTTTCGCGGCATCCCACACCAGGTAGCTCGCTATCGTTGTGGGTCATATCGTGAAAGGGATTTTAGCTCTGGAAACCTTTGTGAGGAAGTGAATAGAACTACCTGAGAGGTTGATCACATAAGTGACCCTAGACCGTGACCTATATGTAAGACATAACCTGTTTAGGACACAAAAGCAATTCACCTACCTGTTGCATCATCGCAAAAACTTTTTATCTTTCAAAAAAAAAATCAAACAATGAAAACCATTTATTCTTTTGCCCTTTACGTATTTTATGTGACATGGTTAATGTTTCTCAAAATTTGAATCACCAAAATATGCTTTTATTAATGCATGTAACGTCTTTCTTTAATTCATCATACATCATCATTATTTCACAAAAAAAAAATACAAAAAAATCCTCACATTGCATGCTCTTCATCTCATTTAGGTTTGCCGGGAATTGTAAGAGGTTCGAAAGTTTTGTCATAAGCAAGGCAATATGGGATCAAACTGTGAAGCAATCCAAACTCTGAACTACCCTATAGTGAAGCAGCCTAATCTGACAAGTCTAAGAGAATGTGCTGGTCGATTGCCGCCCATCGAACGCAGGTCTTTTGATAGAGTGTATGGGAAGATTATTATGTCACTACAATTGGACGTACAAACGGATGCCATTGCCGCTTTGAGCCAGTTCTACGACTCTTCATTAAGATGCTTCACCTTCAAAAATTTCCAGATGGCACCTACCCTGGAAGAATATACACAGATCTTCGGCTTTCCCCAACAAGACAATGGACCCTACCAGTATCAGGGACAATATTACACAGATGAGAAACTCGCCTCAATGTTACAAACCAGCAAAGAGAACTTGAAGCTCCGGAAGAAAAATCGAAATGGCATTGCAGGATTCCCACAAGAGTATCTGGAAAGCCAAATGAAATCCTTCGCCGATGCTAGAAATTGGGGTCCTTTTAAGCAGGTGTTAGCTTTGACTATCTTTGGCATTGTCCTGTTTCCACGCCTTGAAAGATATGTGGACACAACAGCTATTGGCGTCTTCTTATCCTTCAAGGATCCGATTCCAGCCATGCTTGCAGACACTTACTGTACTTTCACTCATTATAGTGAGCTAAGGGGAAAAAGGATATCTTGCTGCCTGCACGCCTTGTATGTTTGGCTTCTCACCCATGCTTTCGTTAACAAAGTCAGGGTAGAAGGCCCAATTGAAGACGCCAGAGGGTGTGACGTGAAGACAATGAACACTGGTGAATGGTTGCAAGTGCTGGGGGGCCTTCATGAATATAAGGTTCGTTGGCACCCATCATGGTGGAAAGAGAGGCCCACAGTAGTCTTTCAATGTGGGAACTTTCAAAACGTCCCGCTCATGGGGACAAGAGGATGCATAAATTACAATCCTTCTCTAACTCTAAGACAGCTGGGGTACCCCATGCGAAATCCGCCCACCGAAGACATGTTAATCCCTTTTTACCTCCATGAAGGAAGCCCAAAAGAGGTTGACATGCTCCGGAAGATTTCACAAGCATGGAATTTGGTCGTCCGCAAGGGACAAGAGCTTACTAAGAAGAGCGGCGATAAGGAAACCACCTTTCGTCAATGGCTCCAAAAGAGGATCCAAGACACCCGATTGCCTTACCAAAGTGCACTACGGGTTGAGGAAGAGATACCTGAACCTACCCTTCCCACTGTCGAAGATTTAGATAAGCTTAAAATGGCATTGTCAAAGGCCGAGGAAGAAAAGAAGGGCTTACAGGCAGAGTTAGAGAAAGTGCTCCTAAAGAACCAGAAGTTGGAGGAAGAGAATGCAAGTAAGTCAGTAGCCATTGAAGACAGCCGCAAGCAGCTCAAGATCGAACAAAAGAACAAACTAGAGGTTCAAAGGTACCTAAGAGGGGCGAAAGAGGAAATAAAACGTTGCAACCTGAAAATGGACAAAGCCATCGATGATACATGCAAGTGGAGGAAGTTATGGGAAGAATCAATGATGGCTGAAAAGACCGCACAGAGCCTACTAATGGTATCAAAGAGGGAGTCCCGGATGATGGCAGCCGAGTTTGAAGAGCAAGTGAAAAGTATCAAGCAGGATAAAGATACCATTGAAGAGATACTCCGAGAATACCAGCAAGCCTTAAGAAGGGAGCATGAAAAATCTGATGAGCTGAACGACCATATCAGATATCAAGAGGAGGTCTACCACCAGCTGAAGACAGAAAGCATCTATTGGGAGAACCGCTTTGTGGAGTTGGTCAGCAAGATAGAAAACCATGAAGTCTTCATAGAGTTGAAGAACGAAAGCTTATACTGGAAAGACAGATTCTCAAAGTTGGCATGGCTGGCCGATCAAGCTATCGTAGGAATCCCCAAACGTCTAAAGGAGGCTAACGCGGCAATGCACCCGTTTAACACCCCGGTCCAAGTTTCCGAATTCATGGAGTTTTGCGAGATTCTGATTGCCGAACTCCGGGAGAAGGCTGGCAGCACTACTAGTAGAAAAAGAGAGAGGAGTGGAAAAATGAAAGCCATATGTATTTGAGTGAAATTTAAAGAACATTGTACTTTTCTTTTCGAAGTTTTATTTCCAAAATATTGTACTTTCCTCCATCAATGAAGTTTGTTTGTCTCACATGCTGATCCTTTATCTTGAAAATATTGTGGAACTTTAATCTGTGTACTTATGACAAATCAGGATGTGCTTGCAATTCCCGACCTAAAACAATAAGACTCATGCACACATGCATCATTCGCATTTTCATCCATTCATATACTCATACATATACTCATAACATGTGTCCCACCAACAGAGTAAAAGACAAGCTGGTGCGTCAACATCGCTATTGGACTCGTTCTCAGGCCAGAAACATGGAAGAAAATCAGGACAATCCGCCTCAAGATATCCCGGATCAAGGCAATCCACCTCAGAACCTAGGCAATCAAGAGCTTAGGGCAGAAATAGATGGGATGAAAGAACAAATGGCTGAAATCTTGAAGGTTCTACAAGCTTTGAAGGGCCAAGACACAAGTGAAGATGCCTCCGCTGGGAACACAGAAAATCAAGTTACCAACCCTCCTCCTCCCAATGGACTCGGGATCCCGCATACAGTGCACCATACTGGGCCTAATGGCCAAGGTTACATATGGCCTCCTTACGGACTTCCACAAGGTTACACACCTCCGACAGTCGATGCTAGTCCCTCAGGAGTCGCGGGCCAACAGCAGCTTACATCAACGGGTCACGATGGTAATCCGGGGGCACCACAAGTTCAAAACCCGACCCCCGTCGTCATACCACAAGGACTCCCACTTGGCTGCCCTCCACCGCCGATAGTTAACGCTCAAGCTCAGGGTTCCAACCTCAGGAATCCCACCCATTCACATACCCCAAATGTGAACCCAGCCATAGTTCCGATGATGCATCCTTACTATGGTATGGGTGGGCTTCCTCACGACTACTCTATGGAGAACCCTCAAGCCCAAGGAAAGCTGCAAATGCTGGAAGAAAGGTTGAGAGCGGTTGAAGGATTCAGCGTTGGTGCGAGAAATGCACAAGATTTATGTCTCGTCCCAAACGTGGTCATTCCCCCTAAGTTTAAGGTGCCAGATTTTGATAAATACAGAGGAGCAACATGTCCGGCAAGCCACCTAACTATGTATTGCAGGAAGATGGCTGCATTCGCAAATGACGATAAGCTGCTTATCCACTACTTCCAAGACAGCTTAGCTGGGGCAGCTTCAAATTGGTATATGCAGTTGACACCCACTCATATTCGGTGTTGGAAGGATCTCGCTGATGCTTTCCTTAAGCAGTATAAGTACAACACTGATATGGCTCCTGATAGGACTCAGCTACAAAACATGACTAAAAGGGATAATGAGTCCATCAAGGAATATGCTCAGCGTTGGAGAGGACTAGCAGCACAGGTAGCACCGCGTCTTTTTGAAAGGGAAATGGTATCTATGTTCATGGAAACTCTTCCTTCACCCTTCTATGAAAAACTGATCGGGAGCGTATCGTCAAGTTTCTCGGACATGGTCGTTATTGGAGAAAGGCTAGAGAACGGAATGAGGAATGGGAAAATCGCTTATACCCCCCCCCCCCCCCCGGAAACACTAACCAGAGAAAGCCCTTCTCCGGATTTCCTAAAAAGAAAGAAGGAGAAGCCAATGCCATCACAGGAACCGGAAAAACTTCCTACTCCAATCCCTCTCACACCAATCCGTTCTCAGCACAAACACTATCTACCCCACCTACCCAAAATAACCAAGGCCATAAAACACAAAACTACTCAGTCGGAAAGTTCGTCCACTTTGATCCAATCCCAATGTCATACTCCGACCTATTCCACCACCTGCTCAGCCATAATTTAATCACCACCCACCCAATGAGACAGATCCAGCCCCCTTTTCCTAGAGGCTTCGACCCAAACACCACATGCGAATTTCATTCGGGAACGGTCGACCATTCCATAGAAAATTGCAAAGCATTGAAGTATGTCGTCCAAGATCTAATCGCCTCGGGCTGGTTGAACTTCAAGGAAAATGGTCCTAATGTGGCTACCAACCCATTACCAGGACATGGGATGCCCTCAACTAATGCAATTGAAGATTCTGCAGAACCGTCCCTAATCAGGAGGGTAGAATGCATCCAGACACCCCTGGAAGTGATTCATGCTAATCTGTGTTCCTTTGGGATTATTGAGAGAGAATGCACTGGAAAGAATCCATGCAATGACCATCACTGCATTGGAAATTGTGAGGCGTTTAAACAAGTGCTTCAGGACCTGTTGGACCGACATGTAATACAAGTGGGCTTTCAAAAGAGGGAGGACCAGGTGTCAACTATCCTATCGAGCAATGGCCAGAACAAGGATACTCGGAAGCCGCTAGAGATCCGCTATACTAAGGACTCCAAGTCGTCCCTGGGTATGCCTAAACCAATCACTATCCAAGTGCCAGCTCCCTTCCCCTACAACGACACCAAAGCAGTCCCATGGAACTACAACGCGAAAGTCCAAGTGGAAAGTCCTCAGAGCAATCCTGATGTCACCAATATCTCGGGAAGCAGCGGAATGACTCGGAGCGGGCGCGTCTATGCCCCTGAAAGACCCAGAGGAGGAGAATCAAATGAAAGAGGAAAGATCGATAAAGGCAAAGACAAAGAAGTAGAGCCATCTGACAAAAATACGGGCAAGAAGGCACTATCTGAGCAAGAAGCCAGTGAGTTTCTAAAGATTATGAGGCAGAGCGAGTACAAGGTAGTGGATCAGCTGAATCAGACTCCCGCTAAGATATCCCTGCTATCGCTATTACTCAACTCTGAAACCCTCCGAGCAACACTAATGAAGGTGCTGAATGAAGCCCATGTCACTCCCGACATCACAGTTGGTCAGTTTGATGGGATCGTCGGAAATATCGTTGCAAACAATTACCTCACCTTCACAGATGACGAGATCCCCGTCGAGGGAAGAGGGCACAACAAGGCTTTGCATATCTCCGTGAAATGTGGAGAATACTCTCTAGCTCGAGTACTCATCGATAACGGATCGTCCCTGAATGTATTACCCAAATCAACCATGAACAAGCTAGACGTAGACTGTTCATACATGAAACCCAGTTCTACACTGGTCAGGGCATTCGATGGGTCTAAAAGAGAGGTTATCGGAGAGATGGAGTTACCTGTACAGGTAGGTCCAGAAGTCTTCATAGTGAGTTTCCAAGTGATGGACATCAATCCGTCTTACAGTTGTCTTCTGGGAAGACCATGGATCCATTCGGCAGGGGCTGTGCCCTCTTCTCTACACCAAAAGCTCAAGTTCATAGTCAACAACAAGTTGGTGGTCGTTTCAGGAGAAGAAGAGTTGCTAGTCAATAAGCCGTTTCCTATACGTTATGTTGAGGCTGCAGAAGAATCTTTCGAGACCGCCTTCCAAGCACTAGAAATTGCAAATGCTACCTTTGTGAGGGACGGGGCCCCATCATTAAAACCAAAGCTGTCCAAAGCTGCATTGATGATTGCTAAAGTTATGACAAGCACTGGTTATCAGGCAGGAAGTGGTTTAGGGAGGACTGAACAAGGGATCCTAACACCCATACAGCCGCGTGAAAACAAGGACAGATGTGGGATAGGGTACCGGCCTAGTCGTACTGACAAAGGAAGGATCGCCGCAGAAAAGAAGGAGCGGAGGTTGGCCAAACTTGAGGGTCGGGAGCCAGATATGAAGAAGATTGTCATCTGCGACATAAAGCAAAGCTTTCAGAGCGCAGGAATGCTAGATCCTAACCAGGTTGCAGCTATTGAAGATGATTCAAGCGCTGAAAATGGCGGTGTCAGTCTTGTGCGCCGTTGTCCAGCAAGCAAAGAGCTCAAGAATTGGGAGATCGTCGATTTTCCTGTAGTTTTTAGTTCAAAGTAATGTTTCTGTAATGCAATCCTATGGCTCTGCCCAAGGCCTTAGGACATTTCATTCGGGCACACATGTTTCCTTTCAGTATCAATATCAATAAAATGTTATTTCAGATTCTCCAATAAATTTCAGTTCTCTTTTGCACTTGCGTTTTATTTTCTTTTGGCTCGTTTTTCATTCCATCAATTTATACTAATGCAGATTTGAAAAAAACACTGTTGAAAATAACAACGCCAATAATTCATACTGTGACTTTGAGCACCCCATTAATCAAACTGAGGAAGATATTGAAGATAACTGGGAAACTCCTCCAGAATTAATGAGAATGATGGAACAGGAAGAAAAAATAATCGAACCCCACGAGGAATCAACCGAAACGATCAACTTAGGCACGGAAGAAGACAAAAAAGAAGTTAACATTGGCACCACATTGAAAGACAGCGAGCGAGAGAAATTGGTTAAGTTGTTGTTTGACTATGTTGACGTCTTCGCATGGACATACCAAGACATGCCTGGACTGGACCCCAACATAGTCGAGCATAAGTTACCGGTAAAACCAGAATGCCCGCCGGTAAAACAGAAGTTAAGAAGAATGAAACCAGAAATGTCACTAAAAATCCGAGATGAGGTCAAGAAACAGTTCGATGCAGGATTTTTGGCGGTAGCAAAGTACCCTCAATGGGTAGCCAATATTGTACCGGTCCCAAAGAAAGATGGGAAGGTTCGGATGTGCGTCGACTATCGAGATTTGAACAGAGCCAGCCCAAAAGATGACTTCCCTTTGCCTCACATTGATGTCCTGGTGGATAGCACAGCTCAGCATTCCCTTTTCTCCTTCATGGATGGATATTCCGGATATAATCAAATCAAGATGGCCCCAGAAGACATGGAGAAAACCACCTTCATCACTCTTTGGGGCACCTTTTGCTACAAAGTAATGCCATTCGGTTTGAAGAATGCTGGGGCAACGTACCAGAGGGCGATGGTAGCGTTGTTCCACGACATGATGCACAAAGAAATAGAGGTCTATGTGGATGACATGATCGCAAAATCCAAGACTGAAGAGGAACATATCGTCAATCTGCGAAAGCTATTTGAACGCCTAAGGAAGTTCAAACTCAGATTAAACCCCGCCAAATGCACTTTCGGTGTAAGATCAGGAAAGTTGTTGGGGTTCATAGTCAGTCAGAAGGGTATAGAGGTAGATCCAGACAAGGTACGAGCAATTCTTGAAATGCCAGCGCCTAAAACCGAAAGGGAAGTTCGTGGGTTCCTAGGAAGGTTGAACTACATCTCCAGATTCATATCCCAATTGACATCGACCTGCGAGCCAATCTTCAAATTGCTGTGCAAGAACCAAGAAACGAAGTGGAACGATAAGTGCCAGGAGGCCTTTGAAAAGATCAAGAGGTGCCTCCAAAATCCACCGATTCTGATGCCACCGGTGCAGGGCAGACCCCTCATTCTATACTTAACAGTGCTAGACAACTCAATGGGTTGCGTACTGGGGCAACATGATGAGTCCGGAAGGAGAGAACATGCCATCTATTACCTCAGCAAGAAGTTCACCGAATGCGAGACAAGATATTCATTGTTGGAAAAAACATGTTGCGCTTTGCCCTGGGCTGCACGTCGCCTGAGGCAGTATATGTTGAGCCACACGACTTGGTTGGTATCTAAAATGGATCCCATCAAGTACATTTTTGAAAAGCCTGCACTCACAGGAGGAATCGCCCGCTGGCAAATGCTACTATCCGAATATGACCTTTTGTACGTCACTCAGAAAGCAATCAAAGGTAGTGCCTTAGCGGAATACTTGGCGCATCAGCCCATTGAGGATTACCAATCAATGCAGTATGATTTTCCGGACGAGGATATAATGGCTTTGTTCGGAGAAGGAAAATCTCCAGACGATGAAAGGTGGAGGATGTCATTTGATGGCGCTTCTAATTTGTATGGGCACGGGATTGGAGCTGTGTTGATCTCTCCCGATAACCGCTTCATACCATTTACTGCTAGACTGAGCTTCTATTGCACCAATAACATCGCAGAATATGAAGCGTGTGTCCTAGGCATCAAAGCAGCCCTTGAATGGAAAGTCAAAAGACTCGATGTATATGGGGACTCAGCGCTAGTCATCCATCAGATAAAAGGTGACTGGGAAACCAGGGATCCCAAATTGATTCCTTATCATGATCACATCCAAAAGATGATTGAACGGTTCGAGGAGATCACTTTCCACCATCTCCCTCGCGAAGAAAACCAGTTGGCTGACGCTTTGGCGACTTTGTCATCAATGTTCAATATCAATAACAACAAAAGTCTGACATTCATCCGAATCCAGCATCGAGATCTACCGGCGCATCATTGTGTGGCAATCGAGGAAGAGCCTGATAGTAAGCCTTGGTATTATGATATCAAACACTATATCACAAATAGAGAATACCCTTCCGTGCCACTGAGAATGATAAGAGAACGCTTAGGAGGTTATCAATGGGTTTCTTCCTAAACGGGGAGGTGCTTTACAAAAGGAATCACGACATGATCCTCCTCAGATGTGTTGCAAAAGAAGAAGCAGAAAGAATTATGAAAGACGTCCATGAAGGCTCGTTCGGAACCCATTCTAGCGGGCACACCATGGCAAGAAAAATCCTAAGGGCCGGCTACTACTGGTTGTCAATGGAGACCGACTGCTTTAACTACGTGAGAAAATGCCACAAGTGTCAAATCTACGCTGATAATATCCATGTGCCGCCTGCTTCTTTGAACGTCCTGACAGCACCATGGCCATTCTCAATGTGGGGAATGGACGTCATTGGTCCCATCGAACCTAAGGCATCAAACGGGCATCGCTTCATTCTTGTCGCTATCGATTATTTCACCAAATGGGTCGAGGCCGCTTCTTATGCCAGTGTAACCAAATCGGTAGTTGTCAAGTTCATAAAAAGAGATTTGATCTGCCGATACGGTCTGCCAAATAAAATCATCACAGACAATGGGACCAATCTGAACAACAAGATGATGAAAGAGTTGTGTGACGACTTCAAAATCCAACATCATAATTCCTCCCCGTACCGTCCAAAGATGAATGGGGCAGTCGAAGCTGCAAATAAGAACATAAAGAAGATCGTGCAAAAGATGGTAGTGACCTTCAAGGACTGGCATGAAATGTTACCTTTCGCTCTGCATGGGTACCGGACCTCTGTTCGCACGTCAACAGGGGCAACGCCATTCTCACTAGTATACGGGATGGAAGCAGTTCTTCCCGTAGTAGTCGAAATACCCTCTCTGCGAGTGTTAATGGAAACCAAATTAGAGGAAGCAGAATGGGTTCAATCTCGATTTGATCAATTGAACCTCATAGAGGAAAAAAGAGTGGAAGCTTTGTGTCACGGGCAGTTGTATCAGCAAAGAATGAAGAAAGCTTATGACAAGAAAGTTCGACCCCGGCAGTTTCAGGAAGGAGATCTAGTGCTCAAGAAAATTTTGCCTATCCAAAAGGATTCCCGTGGAAAATGGACCCCAAATTACGAAGGGCCTTATGTGGTAAAGAAAGCATTCTCTGGAGGAGCCTTAATTCTCACAAAAATGGACGGTGAAGACCTCCCACTCCCAGTAAACTCAGATGCAGTTAAGAAGTACTATGCCTAAAGAAATATATGAAAAAAGAGAAAGATGAGCCAAAAATTAGAGCGACCTGGTGGATTGAAAACTCTAAAGAGCAGTCCAGGCAAAAATTAGGGTCAATGAGTTGGACTTGGAACAAATGCAAAGGCAGTCCTCCGAAAGTTGGGTGATGGATGCTCAAGGGCATGTGTATGGATGATTGGCATTGTTACCTCCAAGATACAAACAATCAAAAGATTTGCTTTTTTCTTTTTCTTCTTTCTTTTTAGTTTAAACTCTCAATGTAATTTTCAGCCAGTGTGACCTTCGGCACACTCGGTTTCCATTTGAATATTAAACTCTTTCTTCATTCTCTCACCTCCCTATTTACTTTGGAAAGATGTTTTATGGTAGATGATATTGATTTGCGAAACATGTGCATAATCGAAAGCATTATATTCATTGCGAAATTTCTAAAAATCACAAAAAGAGATGATCTCTCACAAATTTGCAAAAAGGACCAACGCATAATCACTTCAGCAAATCTTAAATAACCCGCAGTTTGGCACAACTGCTTGAGGCAACCCTCGTATCCCACGTCAAGAGTCACGCGAGTTGATGATGCCAGTAAAGTCAATAAAGAGCTAAAGAGCAAAAAGAGCTAAAGAGCAAAAAGAGCAAAAGAGCAAGAAAAGAAAATAAAATAAAAAAAGAAAAAAAAGAGGCCAAGAACAAAAGCAAAAAAAAAAAAAAAAAAAATCATTCCACATTCCATCCATCATGTCATCAATTACTTAACTACATGCACGCATGCATCATTCATTGCAAGTGTCTGTTAAGATAATTTTATTTGGTGTCGTTAGCACCAATTCTTCAGATCCCTAGCGGTCCTTCAGAGCCCAGGCGCTCCTTCAGACCAACAATGGTCCTTCAATCCAGATCGCACGTCGCGTTAATCGAGCAACCGACGGATCATCCGGCCCCAGGCCCTTCAGACTAGCTGTGTCCGCCTAAAAAAACACAGTGCACGTCCTTCGTGGTTATATCAGTTCCGGACCTGATTAACCCTAATGGCCGCTCGAAAAAGGCCACTCCCAGACCGTATTACTAGTACCATAAGCTAGTTGCGCTCCTTCAGACCCATCGGTCCCTCAGGCTTAGGCATGCCCTTCAGACCCCGATGGTCCCTCAGTCGAACTCAGGTCGATGCGCCAAGCATTGATTTTGAGCTAGACCTTCAGAGCCCCAGTGCTCCTTCAGAGCCCCAGTGCTCCTTCAGATCCCTAGCGATCCCCCAGAGCCCCGGTGCTCCCTATTTACTTTCAGTCTAAATCAGTCCAGTTTTCATAAATTTTTCAAAACAAAAAAAACCAAAGTACCTCAGTCTGGGCAAAATTAGCGTCTTTTCTATCTTCATTTCTATTTTCCTCGAGAAATTCGGAATCCCTCCGATTTCCTAGCAAAATATAAATAAAGAGGGGCAGCTGTAATACCCTAATTTTGTCCTATCCAAAAAAAAAAGAAATTTTATTTATTTTTGAGAAAAATAATATTCTTTTTTTTATGCCATGTTTTATTTTATTTTTAGTTTGCTACAAGTTTTAATAATAATTAGAAGTAAAGAAACAAAATAAGCAAAGGAGGAAATAGGGGAGGCTTGTAAAAAATATATAGAGGTGCATTTAGGATTGGGCCATCTAAAGCCCACTCCTCCACCAAACCTTATGCCCAATTCGCATAACCCTAGACCTAACCCATATCCAACTCCTCCACCAAGCCCAATCCAACTCCTCCACCAAACCCAATCCATATCCTAACCCTAACCCATATCCAACCCATAACCCAACACACAACTCCATCCAACCCACTCCAACTAAACCCTAAATTCGAATCCCCCTTTACCCTAAAATTTGTCCACATTCACTCTCCCCCTAGCCTTAAAAATCATCCACATTCATCCCCTCTCTCCTAGCCTAGAAATCCGCCCCACTTTCCCTCTTTTCCTCCTTGAAACTCACAATCCCACTTCCACACACAACCCCACTTCCCCATATCTCCTTTCCCCATACACTCCACCCTTCCCTCTCTCCTCTCCCAACGGCTCTCCCCCCTTTTTCCTACGCCCCCCTCTTCTCTCTCTCTCCCTCACACATCACTCAACTCACTCTCTCTCACACTCAACCCTAAAACAACACCACACTCAACCCTCACTTCATCCTTTCTCTTTCCTCCCTCAAACCCCACGGCTCTCTCCTCTCCTCTCCCCTCCTCTCACACACTCATTTTCTTTTCTCTTCACACACTCATCCATTCCTCTCCCTATCACACACTTCACACATGGCACTCCCTTCCTTCCTCTCACCTTCCCCATGCCCATACCTTCGACCATCACCTCCCCCACATCTCACATGTTTTCATCTTTTATTTTCCCCTTCAACAACTCCCCCCAAACCTCCATCATATCAAAAAGTCATCATCACTATCCAAGAGTGGATGAAGAAGGAAAACGAAGGAAGCAAGTTTTTTTGTATAAATAGGGGTCCTTACCTTAGGAGGGGCTAGGATTTACTCTTAGAAAAAAAGGGGAAAAATCTTCTGAAAAAAACTAGGGTTTCAAAGAAAGAAAGAAATTTTTTAGAGTTTCTTTTAGAAAAATTTTCTTCCCCTTCTTTTCTTCCTTCTTAGATTTTTTTTAGTTTAAAATTTTGTTGTATTGAGAGATCCAAAGAAGAAAGCTTGGATTGGTTCAAGGTACAAAATGTAATAATTCATAATATTGTTGCTTTTTTTTTGTAATTTTTTTTAGTTATTGTAATTTTGTTCATATTATCATTGCCATTTTTATTTTAATATTGTTGTTCACGTTTTAAAAAAATTATTAGTTGCTGTTTTTTTTTTATAAATATTAGTTATTGACTTTTTTATAAATATTAGTTGATGTTTTTATAAATATTGGTTGTTTTTTTTGAACATATTATTGCTGTTTTTTTTTAGGTTTAGTTGCTGTTTTTATAGATATATATATGTTGTTATTATTGATGTTTTGATATTGCATTTTTTCGGATTAAAAAAAAAAAGTGAAAAAAAATGTTGTGCTTTTTTAATAAATAATTACTAATTTTCGGATTAAAAAAGGTGATAAAAAAAAATTTGTTTTTTTTAAAAATGGTTACTATTTTCGGATTAAAATAAACAAAAAAAAAGTAAAAAAAATGTTGTGCCTTTTTTTTAATAAATTATTCTAATTTTCGGATTAAATAAAAGTGATAAAAAAATGTTTTTTTTTTAAAAAAAATGGTTACTAATTTTCGGATTTGGAATAAACCATTTAAAAAAAATATAATAGCAAAAATCTTTTTTTCAAAAAAAAGTAAAAATACCCCCCTTTTTATTAAATAATAACTATGACAAAAGAATTTTTCTCCATAATCCGCTTTCAAAATACCACTTGTTTAGTCTAGGTTTTTTTTTTAAGAAAAAAAAGCGTTTCAAGAACCACGTGCTCTAGGGTAGAATAGTAAAAAAGGTAATAAACCCGTCAATCGTTTTTTTAGCGTCAAAACGCTATTTGCACCCCCGGCAACCATTTTCTTTTAGCGTCAAAACGCTATTTGCACCCCCGATGACACTTTTTTTTCTAGCGTCAAAACGCTATTCACACCTCCCTTTTTAATACAACTCCTTTATTATTTGCACCCCCCTTTTATCACTTACTCCGCTTTTATTCACAACGTGATGCTTCCGAACCGTTCTTTTTTTTCTTTCTTTCTTTCGAAAAATCGAATTCGCGCAAAAAATAGGTTGTCTATAGCGGTCACTCTGGGCCTGGCTTGTTTGAACGCTATAAATACCTTCTTTTCCGAATAAGCCATTAATGACGACCACTCTGGATTTATCTGTTTGGTCACCATGAACGGTCTCTAGTTTTCCCAAACTTTTCAAAAAAATAAAAAATACCAACACACAAATATTTTCTACCCAAGAACTACGTAGCTTTGATTTCTCCATCGCACCCGGAGATACGTAGGAGCGGGGGCCCACTCCCGTCGAGCGCAAAAAAACTAAAATTTTTATTAAGTCTTCCTTTCCGTTTTTTTTTAATTAATAAAAAGGGTAAATTAAAATGTTTTCTTTAAACTAGTTTTTTTTCTACACATTTAATTAAAAGGTAACCTTTTTAGGATGTTGCGGGGTGCTAGCACCTTCCCCGCACTTAATCGACCCCCGAACCCAAAAACATAGGTTTTTTCAATGTTTTCCTAAAAATAAATATTGATGGCGGCTCCATTGTTCAAAAGCAACGAAGGATCCCTCCTCCGGATTCTTCGGTCGCTACATCTGCATTGAGTCTTGTGAAGAATAGACCCTACAAATAGGAGAGATCAATAGCTGAATAATTCTTTAGTTATATATACTAAGAGATATATTTTTTATATGATTGATAACAAAAATATCATACAATAATTTTAGAATCTAAAGATGCCTAAATAACTAGTGTAATTAGTAGAAGTTCGGGTTTTTTTTTAGTTTTTTATTCACAAATGTGATATTTTATTTTCTGAAAACTTTTAATATTTTTCTTTTAAGAAATATTATACAGAAATATTTTTCTTGCCCCCACCAATGAAATTTTCTGGATCCGCCACTATGAGGAAGGGAAAACCACGCTTGTAACATCCGCAATTCGGTTAATTTCGATTGACGAAATTAACAAACAATTGTTTATTCAATTAAATGATAAGTCGAGTCATAGACATGTTAAAAACGTGAAAGCGATATTTAATTGCTTAAGTATATAGTTTATATGCATTATGGATTGAATTATATGAATTATTGTGTGATTGATTGGGTAGAAATTGGGTTAAGTGAATGTTAGAGGAAGAGGGCATTTTAGACTTTTCCTATCATTTAGTAACCTTCAGCTTACTACTCACACAAAATACCAAGACATTACACCTCATTTTCAGCAAATTCTGAAAAGTTAAGAAAGAAAGAGAAGTGAGATTAGAGAGAGAGAGGGTGAGGAGCTCGAGAGAGAGGGAGAGAGAGAGACAGAGAGAGAGAGAGAGACAGAGAGAGAGAGAGAGAGAGAGAGAGAGAGAGAGAGAGAGTTTGGAGAAGAAGAGAGGAGATTCACCTCAATCCGTCATGCATATGCAAGTTCTTGGTATCAATCTTCTCCATTTTCCTTCCTCTTTCATGTGATACTAATTTCAACCCCTCATTCTTCCTCTTGTTTAATCCACCATTTTAGAACCTTGAAGCTCAATGTGGAAGATAATGGAGTTTTAAGCCTTTTTGGTGTTTTGCATGTTCAAGGTGAGACTAGACTAGACTAGAACTGAAAGTGTTTTGCGGATTGGAGCTCATTAGAAGTAACTTCAGTAGCTAGAGGTGTTTGAAATTCAATTTGAAGTGAATTAGAATTCGTGGGAGCTTCGAAACCGCAGTGGGGATTGTTCGGGTAGCTATTTTCGGTGATAGCATTTCGTGGAGTTTCGGTTTTACGTGTTGTGAATTTTGTGATATTTCAAAGTTTCTGAGAGAATTTTGTGAAACAATAATTTATGAAATATTATTTTGATATATGTAATCTCGGTTTTGTATCAGCCTATTCGAATATGCCCAGTTTTGGTCAAAATGATTTGCAAAGTAACTTTGTAACGGATAATTTATTTCGTAACTACAGAATTATTTTCCAACGGCCATTTCAATTAAACCAAATTATTTCGTAACTGCAGAATTACTTTCCAAACGGCTTTTTGATTTATTACAATAATTTTGTAACGGCTGTTGAATGAAAATTAAACCGCTGGAGCATATGCTTCAAACGGGTATTTCATAGGCCTATATAAACGTTCTCCAGTAGCACTTGAGAACACACCAAAAAATTCATTTCCCTCTTCTAAATATCGCTCTCCTGGGTTCATCTCCTGTTCCATCTCAAAAATTGTTCTTGCCAGTTCGGAGCCCTCAATCGCTTCTGCGGTTGGGACGAGACCAGTTGTACCTCGGGGAATTTGAGCTGTAGAGGCAAATAAATTCTTCAGGGCAGTCGCAAGGCGCCTCCGGTTGTCTAACGTTTGCTTTGTTCGCAGGTTTTGGTTCGCAACATCTCCGTCTCTTTGCATTTTCGACTACATCTGTCTATCTGCAGATTCGATTCGACTACAACTGTCTCAGCAGATTCGACTACAACTGTCTCAGCAGATTGGACAACAGATTCGACTACATCTGTCTCAGCAGATTCGACAACAGATTCGACTACAACTGTCTCAGCAGATTCGACACCAGATTCGACTCTAACTGTCTCAGTAGATTCGACAACAGATTCGACTACATCTGTCTCAGCAGATTTGACAACAGATTCGACTACATCTGTCTCAGCAGATTCGACAACAGATTCGACTACATCTGTCTCAGCAGATTCGACTACATCTGTCTATTTGCAGATTCGACTACGTTTGTCTTTGCATATTCGACAACAATCTGAAGAATTTATTACATGGCTGACGCAATCAACAACGATGATAACGGTGCTCCCATCAACAACAATAGCACTGTTATCGTTCCTGCTGCAGTCCCAGTAACTTATGCGAAGCCTTTCCCTGACATCTCCAAAATTGAGGTCTTCGCTGGCCAAAATTTTCTTAGGTGGCAGGAGCGCGTGAGTTCTCTTCTTGACATGCACAGAGTTGCTGTCGTACTTACTGAAACCAAGTCGCTGGAGTCTGCAACTCCCAAACTGGTCGAAGTTTGGATCCATGCCAATAAGGTGTGCCGTCACACAAATCTCAGCACTCTCTGCAATGAATTTTTTGACATCTACTGCACCTACAAGGAGGCAAATCAGATTTGGGAATCAATGATTCTCAAATACACGGCTGAAGATGCAAGCAAGCAAAAATTTGTCATCAGCAACTACTACAATTGGGTCAAGAATGAAACTGGCGAAATCAAAACTCAAATCAATCAGTATCACAAGTTACTAGAGGAAATGAAGACTGAAAACATTGTTCTCCCAGATGAGTTCATTGCAGGTGTCTTAATTGAAAAGCTGCCTGAATCATGGAAGGACTACAAGCAACAACTGAAGCACAAACACAAGCAACTGTCACTGAACGAGCTGCTGACTCATATCATCATTGAAGATACCAACCAAAAGGAGAGTAAAAAAGCAAAGGCGAAATCAATGGCTGCACGTGCAAACATGGTGATGAACAAATCTTCAAGCTACGACAAAGGCAAAACTGACTCTTCAAACAAAAGGTATGATTCCAAGAAATTTGATAATTATCCTGGTGTTCATAACTCTGAATACAAGAAAAGAGGTTTTTGTTTTGTTTGTTGAAAGCCAGGACACTTTGCACCTAAATGCAGGCATAGGACGAGAAACGAAAATCCTCCTAAGGCAAACGCCAACTTGGCTGATGCTGGTGGAGATGATAATGAGGATGACGATGTCATTGCTGCTATCGTTTCTCTGGTCAATATGGCAACTGATGTGAACAAGTGGGTGGTAGATTCTGGAGCCACCAAGCACATCTGTGCTAACAGAGAGGTTTTTACCTCCTACACTGCTGTAGGGGAAGGAGAAGAACACATCTATCTGGGTGACTCACATCCTGCCCCAGTTGTGGGGAAAGGGAAAGTTTTTCTCAAGCTCACATCGAGAAAGACTTTGGCTCTCACAAATGTGCTTCATGTGCCTAATATAAGGGCAAACCTGATTTCTGTTGGTGTTCTGCTGAAGCATGGTATCAAAGTGACCTTTGAATCTAATAAGATTGTTCTTACCAAGAACAACATTTTTGTTGGAAAGGGATATTATGATCATGGACTTTTTGTACTCAACACTGTTGATTTCAATAACAATGTTTCTACTTCTGCTTACTTGATTGATTCTTATAATATGTGGCATGCTAGACTAGGACATATTAATTTTCTGTATGTTATTAAATTGCAACGTCTTGGCATGATTTCGATTAGTGATAAACAACATAGTAAATGCGATGTGTGTGTTGAATCCAAATTAACAAAGAAATCATGTCCCCCGGTACAACGCGAATCTGAGTTGCTTAGTTTAATTCATACAGACCTAGGGGATTTAAAACAAACTCCAACTAGGGGCGGAAAAAATTATTATGTGATGTTTATAGATGATTTTTCGCGATACACTAAGGTATTTTTATTATAACAAAAAGACGAAGCATTTGAAGCTTTTCTTTCATATAAAGCCGAAGTAGAAAACCAATTAGATAGGAAGATTAAACGAGTTAGATCCGATCGTGGAGGAGAGTACATATCTTTTAATGAATTTTGTGAAAAGGAAGGTATAATACATGAAACAACTCCCCCTTATTCACCTGAATCTAATGGCATAGCCGAAAGGAAAAATAGAACCTTGAAAGAGATGATGAATGCTATGTTAATTAGTTCTAGTGCGCCAAATAACTTGTGGGGTGAGGCTATCTTAACTACATGTTTTATACAAAATAGAGCTCCTCATAGGAAAATCGGAAAGACCCCCTATGAACTATGGAAAGGTTATCAACCTAACTTAAAATATTTAAAAGTGTGGGGGTGTTTAGCTAAAGTTATGCTGCCTGATCCTAAGAAAAGAAAAATTGGTTGCAAAACCTCTGATTGTGTTTTTATAGGATATGCTGAACATAGTGCCGCTTATAGATTTCTTGTTGTGAAAAGTGACGTTTTAGAGAAAAATACTATTATGGAAACAAAAAATGCTGAATTCTTTGAAAATATATTTCCATTGAAGCATGATAGTATATCTAGACAACCATTAGTAACTACTAATGATGAAACTCGTGAGGAACCGTATGAAGAATTAAGGAGAAGTAAAAGACCAAGAAAAGAAACATCCTTCGGAAATGATTTTTATACTTATCTTGTTGAAAAAGATCCCGAAACCTTTTCTGAAGCAATTTCTTCTTCTGTTCGAAATTTTGGAAAGAAGCTATTAAAACTGAAATAGATTCAATTTCCAAATGTAAAACATGGACTTTAGTTGATTTACCACCTGGAGCAAAACCAATAGGATGCAAGTGGATTTTAAAAAGAAAATATAACCCCGATGGGTCTATTGATAAATATAAAGCTAGATTAGTAGCAAAAGGTTTTTCTCAAAAACAAAACATTGATTATTTTGATACTTTTGCTCCAGTAACAAGAATTTCTTCTATTAGAGTTTTAATAGCTTTGGCTTCTATCCATAAACTTGTTATTCACCAAATGGATGTTAAAACCGCTTTTTTGAACGGTGACTTAGAAGAAGAAATTTACATGACTCAACCCGAAGGATGTATAGTTTCTGGCCAAGAGAACAAAGTATGCAAACTCCTTAAGTCCTAAAATGGTTTAAAACAAGCACCAAAACAATGGTATAAAAAGTTTGACAAAACTTTGATTAATGATGGTTTCTCCACAACTGATGTTGATAAATGTGTTTACACTAAAACTGTGTGTGGAGAACATGTGATTATATGCTTGTATGTAGATGACATGCTCATTTTTGGTACTTGTCTTGATATTGTTACTAGAACAAAATATTTTCTCTCATCTAGTTTCGATATGAAAGATATGGGTGAGGCAAATGTATCAGGGAAGGTGACAGTATTATACTATCACAAGATCATTATGTGGAAAAACTTCTTAGGAAGTTTGGTCACTATAACTCTACCCCTTTGAGTACCCCTTATGAAGCTAACTCACACTTGAAGAAAAATAGAGGTGATCCTGTTGACCAACCTCAGTATGCCCGAGTAATTGGGAGCCTACTGCATTTAATGAACTTTTCTCGACCAGACATTGCGTTCGCATCGGTCGTCTGAGTAGGTATACTCATAACCCTGGTCAGGATCATTGGAAGGCAATTTCTCACCTTATGCGATATTTCAGAGGTACCACGAATTATGGTATTACTTATAGTGGATTTCCCGCAGTATTGGAAGGATACTGCGATGCTAACTGGATATCTGATTCAAATGAGACAAAATCCACTAGTGGTTACATTTTTTCACTAGGTGGTAGTGCGGTAACTTGGAGGTCAGCCAAACAATCCATTATTGCTAGATCGACTATGGAGTCAGAATTTGTAGCTCTGGAGTTGGCTGGTACTGAAACTGAATAGTTGAAGAACCTTTTAGCTGGAATTCCTTTGGGAATAAAACCGACACCATCAGTGTCAATACATTGTGATAGTCAGTCGGCAATAGCCGTTGCAAAGAATAATACCTACAATGGCAAAAATAGACACGTGCAATTAAGACACAATGTCGTCAAACAATTGCAAAAATATGGAGCAATATTGATCGATTATGTGAAGTCAGAAGTGAATTTGGCCGATCCTCTGACAAAACCCCTAGGGAAGAAACTGATATATGAGACATCGAGGGGAATGGGACTAAAGTCAATTGAAATTAAGAAGTGATGGTAACCCAACCTTTGTGATCGGAGATCCCATGAATAAGGATCAATGTGGTAAAAAAAGTCACTTCTTGATATTGCTAGCACTGAAAATTAATTCAAGTAATTAATTTTATTATTGTCCCTTCCTATGGTGTTATTGTGATAGTGCTAGACTGGAGGGTTAAAAGGATAAGCTTAAAGCTTTTAATGATTTTCATAGCCCTTATGGGTGGTGTATGACTTGCAGCATACACTTGATGAAATCACCTATATGAGTGTCAAGTGGGGCCGCTTGCATGAGATCCTGACGAGATCTCTAGAGCACTCATGAATACCGAGCACGCGCACGGCCTAGCAGCGCAACACCGCGGAAACAGCAAGAATTGTGGGGGTGTAATGTGATAGTAAAACATCTAACATATAACATGTGTCTTGGGTTCCATAGCTTGCTAAACCAATTCACTGTATGTTATGTTTTATCTGTCTAGGACTGGTTCCATAGCTTGCTATACAGCTCCGATGCATTACATCTACGATGTTAACCTAGGAAACTTCTTTTTCTTTATTCACTTCTAAACTTTTGAAATATGTGGGGGATTGTTGTGAATTTTGTGATATTTCAAAGTTTCTAAGTGAATTTTGTGAAACAATAATTTATGAAATATTATTTTGATATATGTAATCTCGGTTTTGTATCAGCCTATTCGAGTATGCCCAGTTTTGGTCAAAATGATTTGCAAAGTAACTTTGTAACGGATAATTTATTTCGTAACTGCAGAATTACTTTCCAAACGACTTTTTGATTTATTACAATTATTTTGTAACGGCTGTTGAATGAAAATTAAACAGCTGGAGCATATGCTTCAAACGGCTATTTCATAGGCTTATATAAACGTTCTCCAGTAGCACTTGAGAACACACCAAAAAATCCATTTCCCTCTTCTAAATATCGCTCTCCTGGGTTCATCTCCTGTTCCATCTCAAAAATGGTTTTTGCCAGTTCGGAGCCCTCAATCGCTTCTGCGGTTGGGACGAGACCGGTTGTACCTCGGGGAATTTGAGCTGTAGAGGCGAATAAATTCTTCAAGGCAGTTGCAAGGTGCCTCCGGTTGTCTAACGTTTGCTTTGTTCGCAGGTTTTGGTTCGCAGGATCTCTGTCTCTTTGCATTTTTGACTACATCTGTCTATCTGCAGATTTGATTCGACTACAACTGTCTCAGCAGATTCGACTACAACTGTCTCAGCAGATTCGACAACAGATTCAACTACATCTGTCTCAGCAGATTCGACAACATATTCGACTACAACTGTCTCAGCAGATTCGACAACAGATTCGACTACAACTGCTCAGCAGATTCGACAACAAATTCGACTACATCTGTCTTAGCAGATTCGACGACAGATTCGACTACATCTTTCTCAGCAGATTCGACAACAGATTCGACTACATCTGTCTCGGCAGATTCGACTACATCTGTCTATTTGCAGATTCGACTACGTCTGCCTTTGCATATTCGACAACATTACGTGATCTTCATCACGATCGGTGAGTTCTACTCACGCTTAGGTCTTTTTATTGTTTCTGGGCTTGTTGTTGGTGTTATTGAAATGAATTTCGTTTCGCTCGTGTCATTCTTTTCGAAAGAATTTAGAGTCGAAAAATGTAAAGTTTTATGAACTACTGTGAAACCCGTAAGGTTGTAGTCTTGGTAATTTGCTCCTAACTTTCGGTACAGATATCGTTTTGAGTTGGTTTTTGTTTCACTGGAACATAGACTTAATTGCTTACGAAATTGGCATTGGTTTCACTAAATTTCATTACGAATTGATGAATTAAACTGGGTTGCAAGTGGACCAAAAAGTGTTGTTTAGTTTCTCTACCTTGGTGTCTTATTTTGAAAAACTGTACTAACTGGATGCTTATTTTACAAAATAAAAATCATATTCAGAAACTAGACTTAGAGAGATTTCCAATGAGTGGTTTTTTGTATAAATCCAATATCGTTTGCTATTTTAAATAAATCACCGAAGTAGATGTACTATTGCAGAAAACTCTGCACCTATGCTGTGTATTGAGAAATGTGATTGTGACACTATAAACTTTGCAATGTATTGATTGATACTTGGACTGTATGGACTGATATTGTGTGATAAATGTCTGTTTTGAGGTTGAGTGTGATTGGAATACGGATTGAAACGAACGGAATTGCGAAAACGAGAAATGAAATAAAACCGTAGTGCTGCACAGAGTTTAGTTTATGCGTAGAGAAGGTATTAGTACCCTACGACATCCTTCCTAAGGAAGGTTACCTTTTAACTAAATGTGTAAACATTTATTAATTCAAAATTAATATTTTTACCCTTATAATAATAATAAAGACTCGATAAACAGTTAGTTATTTTTGTACTTTTTGAGAAAAAGGAGAGAAATGGATTAAAAGAAAAAAGGTTTTTTTTAATGCAATTGACAGAGGTCGGCCGCCCTCTGCTCCTACGTATCTCCTGGTAGATAATCAAATCACACGTAGTGCTTGGGTAGAAAATGTTTGTGTGTTTGGTTTTTTTTATTTGTTTTTGAAATTTGGAGAGGTATTTGTAATGACCAAACAAGTAAAACTCAAAGTGGTCCCACTCATAGCTCGTTTGGAAACTAAAGCTGTTATTAACAGTCAAACAAGCTAAACTCAGTGACCATTAATAACAACTCATTTTTCGTGAATTTTGATTGTTTGAAAAAAGAAAGATTAGTTTGAAGCCCATATGGTGTATCAAAAACAAAATAGGCTGTAGTAGAAAAAACAAGGGATGCAACTAACAACATAAGTGTTATATTAAAAATAGGGTGAAAGCAGCAGGGATGCTGTATTATTAAAAAGGGGTGCGAATAGCAGAATCCAATTCAGTATTTGTTTTATTTATGGGTTTCCAAACACCTAGCCCACGAAATTGGGCTTAAGAAGGAGAGTTTTGTTATTGAAAGCAGGGATGTAAGTAGTAAACGGTTTAAAATAAAGAAAATATAAATAGATAGTATTATAATAGACTTGTTGGAGATGGAAACCCTAGTTCCCACTCCTTTTTGCGCGGCAGCCACATTGAACAGGAGAGAGAGAGAAAGAGATTTCGAAAATGGAGAGAGAAAGTTCCATGAGAGAGGGGGAAGAGTGAGAGGATGCGACGGGGATGGTGTAGGCAACGATGGTGAGGACGAGATCTTCTTCTCCCCTTTTCTTGGTTCATTTCATTTTTATGGTGGAGAAGAAGGAGAGCAGTCAGAGGGTGTGAGACGGTGGAGGGAGGATGCGACGACAGAGAAAGGGAGAAGGCGGTGGGAGAGAGAGACGTGAGAGAGAGAGAGGGGAAGGGACTTCGCGGGAGAGGGAAAGAGGAGGAGAACGACGTGGTGGAGGGAGGCCACACGATGCTACTACGGCGGTGGTTGGCCGGAGGAGACGACGGCGAGGCGTTGGTGCGCCATGGTGGGCGAAGGGGAGAGAGCGAAGGTAATGGTTTGTGAGAGGGAAGAAGTGGTGAGGTTGTGGTGGTTGGTTGGGTGGTGAGGTGGTGGTTTGGTCGTGAGGTGGTGGTTTTATGGAGAGGTGGTGATACACGGTGGTTCTCATGGTGGTGCGATGGCGGTTGAGTGGTGATGTGGTGGTGTTTGGTGGTGAGACGGTGGCTGTTTTGGCACGGTGGATGACAGAGGTGGTTGGTTGTGGGTGAGATTCACGGTGGTGCGATGGCGGTGACCACCCCCATGGTGGCCGGAGCTTCAAGCTCCCCTTTTTTGGCTTCTTAAAATTTATTTCTGATTTCTCTTTTTGTTATGCATGTTCCCCCCATTCAGTGACTGTGTGTTTGTTTTTTGTAGGCCAATTGGTGTGATGGAGGAATCAAAAAGGACAGCCATTGAGTCAACAAAAGGACAGTATATTTGAGGAGGAATAAAAAGGACAAGAGCTTGCACCAATGACAGTCAAAGGAAGGACAAGGAATCAAAAGGACAGCCAAGGGGAAACCCTAGCTAGGGCAAGCAGCCAGCTGCTGTGCCCCTTTTCTCCTGGTTCCCTTTTTTTGGAGTTTTGTATTTTTTAGATTTTTTGTATTATTTTTGTACTATTTTCTTCAATTATTATTATTATTATTATTATTATTATTATTATTATTATTATTATTATTATTATTATTATTTCGCATCAATAACAATAGGCTAAATAATAACAGTAAAGAAATAAAATAAAACGAGCATCGAATAATCGTTGTACGAGAGTGCCAAAGACACAAGCGCTTAAAACGATACGTGACACAACGAGAATAACAACTTTTTGATTTTTTTCAATTAGCCGGACAAAATTCGGGTATGACAACTACCAGCAACAACCACTATAACGAACCAAAAGTACAAAATGTTAGGAAGAGAAGGAGTAAAAAGCAAGATGGTTGATAGGAAAATTAAATTAGAAATGTCATGATTTTTTTTTATCAGAGAAATGTTATGAATATGAAATCATTTAAGACAAAAAGAAATAAAAAAACAATGAAATAAATTGGTTACATAAGTAAAACAGTGTACAGAATAAATAATATAGTGTGTTGAGTCAATTAAGGGGCCTACCACACGCTTTGCAAGTTGCCGCAGCCGCACTTTATGAAGAATTATATGATACAAACAATAGCAGAGTGGCTGCAAATTAACTGCAGGGCAGTACTGCATTTTGATGTAAGATTACGGAAAGGCTTGACGGAAAATAGCAATAAGAAGAAGAACAATGAAAGAAAGGAGAATCAGAAGCGTCAAGAAAAAAGATCCACAATCACATAATTGCAGCAGGTGACGGAGCTAGCAAAATGCCATCCTTCGAAGTTCTTCTTTATATTTTCTTGAGAATGCTTAACGGTGAGGACCGCCATAATGCAAAAGCAATGCTTATGTTTCTTCCCGCTCTTTCCTTGACCACTCCCATGAGAACACTACTACCTTGTTAAAAATGGTTTCCACCTCCGGAACTTGTCCTTTAAAAACGACATCATTGCTTACTCCCCATAGTATCCATGGCACGACAAACCATATGATGTATCTGATTCTCCCCTTCTTCTTTATCCCTGTAAGACATCTTCCGTAATATAAAAAATGGTCAATAGGCTCACTTAACGCTGTTTCTCGAACACCCAGCCAGTTGCCAACCTTCTGCCATACTACTCTAGCGATTTTCCATTGAAAAACAAATGACTTACAGACTCTTCCCCTTCAATGCATAGAGGACAGTCGCTATTAAAAGGAAAGTCGATAATTCCTCGGGTAATCAAATTATCTCTTGTAGCAAGTCTCTTTTGGATTAGTCTCCACCCAAATATCTGAATTTTGGAAGGGACATACTTGCCCAAATGTGCTTCATTGTGTTTCTAAGCTCATATGTCATCTCACTGTTTTCGCCTGCCTCAAATTTGATAGCAATTTTTTACTGAAAACCCTTCTTCTAAATTAGGAGCCCGTCGCCACTGATCCTCCACCCCTTCTTCTGGTTTAAAATTTGATAACAGATCTTGTAATTCATGAAGCTGCACCTCTGCTCCGTTTAAGGCCCTAGTCCAGTGCCATTTCCATTCCCTTAAATCCTCACGCCACTCGCCCATTTCGGTAACTATCCAATTATGCGACCAGAAGTAAGTATTACATCCATCACCTACTCTTCGCTGAATCTGACTACGAAACCAAGAGTAATTGCTGGTGAGGCCTATGCCAATAGAGCACACACAGGTCCCGCTACCAAATAGAGTTGATAAGAATCTTGTTCTGTAGTTTTCTGGAGAAATACTGCATTGTGAAAGATCTCCATACCGACACTGAAGTAATTCTGCTCATATCGCATTTGGCTCATTTAAGAATCTCCACTTCCATTTACCCAGCAATGCTATATAAAAATCCTCTAAATTTTGTATACCCAACCCTCCACTGGATTTCGGTTTACACACCGATGACCAGTTCACCCATGAAATTGACCTTTTCTTGGAACTACCAGACCATAGAAACTGTCTCTGAATTTTGATCATCTCCTCAATTACCTTCTTGGGTGCCTTATAAAATGAGAAAAAATATAATGGTAATGATGATAGCACCGAATTAATCAAAAGAACTCTACAACCAATAGACAAATTTCTTCATTTCCATCGAGTAAGTTTTGTTCGGAATTTATTGATCACCGGCTTCCAAGTCGACGCTCTCCTAGGATTTGATCCAACAGGAATACCAAGAAACTTAAACTGAGAAGCAGCATTCATAAAGTTTTCGGGAGGATTAATTCCAAACAAGTTGCTCTTTGGAAAGTTTACCGTAACCCCGAAACCAGTTCAAATCCCCTTAGAATTGCCTTAATGCTCATAAGTTTTCCCAATAGTTCTCTCCAACCAGTATAGTGTCATCAGCAAATTGAAGGAGTGAAAATGATGTTGAATCCGATACCTGTAGGGGTTTTGATAACACGTGGGAACCCTCCCTTAAAAGCTAGCTATCAAGGGGGGAGAACCAAGCCACTTAAATACTCCACCGAGCATCCCATACTACCCGATGTGGGACTTGAGCACCCCATAATACCCAAGTGTCTATCAGGCTTATACCGTCCTATCTCTTGTGCCTTTCTAATCAAAACTACGAGCCCTTCTGCTGCAATCAGGAAGAGGAACGGGGCCATTGGATCCCCTTGCTTCAACCCACGTTTCGCTTGAAACTCGTCAGTCAGACTCCCATTAACCAATATGGAAACACTTCCAGATAAGACACATGATCGCATCAACATCCACCATTTCTCTGCAAATAGCATTCTTCTCAACATATATTCAAGATAGCTCCAAGACACTGAATCATAAGCCTTTTCAAAGTCAACCTTTAGCAACAAGTAGCTCCTTTTGTTTCTTTTGGCCCAATCAACAAGTTCGTTAACCACAACCACCTCGTAAAGAATCTATCTCATGGGCAAGAAAGAATTTTGGACATTAGATATTACCCACCAAGTACTCGTTTTAATCTTCCAGCAAGTAGCTTAGAGAGAATCTTGTAGAGACTACTAACTAGTGAAATAGGGTGATACTCAGTGAGTGACTGTTGGCTCTCATATTTAGGGATGATGGCAATAAAAGATGATGTAATGGCTTTTGGCAGGACTCGATTCTCATAAAACTCATTCAAAAATCTTACAATATCTTCTTGAATAACCTCAGAGCAAGACTTAAAGAAGGGGAAATTGAATCCAGCTGGGCCGGGGCTCCTGTTTCCATCACATGACAATATCACCTCTTTGATTTCATCTACTGAGAACGGCGCAACCAGGAAGTCGTTTTCATCATCTGATATTCTCCGAATGGGAACACCATCAAGTACTGGTCTCGGTTCATCTACTTGAGAATAGCAACTTTCGAAATGACATTTAATCGTTCTTTTCACATCTGCAACCTCCTCTAGAAATCGCACTCCCATTCCACTCTGATTTACCTTCCTCAAGAAAGCCTTCATGTTCTAGCGAGCAATTCATAAAACGAAATGGTTTAGGCCCCCGATTCTTCTCCGGACAAAGTAACCATACTGGACATTGATCCGAAATATCCCTCTTCCCAATCCATTGAGCTGAGACTTTCCACTGATGTACAAGATTCTCTTATAGAAGAAACCGATCTAGCCTGCTCATTGAAGTCTAGATTGATTATTTGTTCCTTTCCTCTCTGACTGTGTCAATACCGCGTTGAAGTCTCCACCAATGCAAAATTCCCCTTCACACAACCTGCCTTTCAACTGAACTAATTCCACCCATAATAATCTTTTTCCTGCCTGAGAACATGGGGCGTATATATTTATAACGTGAATTATCTCCTCATAAAGTTTTAGTGAAAAGCACAAGTAGCCTTCGCCTACATTGACCTCTTCCAATTCAAATTTCTCTGTTCTCCAAATACTAATCAAACCCCCCCCCCCCCCCCCCCGATTGACCATTTGCTGGAACTGCTTCCCAACTCCAATCTGAGTCGCCAACCAGACTTCTAATGAAATTTTGGTCCAGCTGCTGTCATTTTGTTTCCTGAAATAAGCACATTTTAAATCCTTCTGATAGAATGAGAGAGCAAATGTGTCTCCGTTTACCCCTCTCCCCCAACCCTCACACATTATATGTCATAATCTTCATGGGTTTTGATTTTGGGGAAAGGCCAAAGTTCTGTCAGGTTGAAGGATGGATCTCAGAATTTTATTGCCGATGTTTTCTATGCTCCTGGTCTTCATCACAATCTTTTGAGTATGGGGCAACTATCAGAGAAGGGTTACATCATGCAAATCCACAATGGCTACTGCACTTTGATTAACATAAATGGAAGATTTATCGCAAAGGTAAGAATGACACCCAACCATCTATTTCCTTTGAAAACTCAACATGAAAGATTTCCTTGCTTGAGTTCAATAATTTCAAATGATGATTGGCTATGGCATATGAGGGTTGGTCACTTTCATTTTTCTGGCTTGAATTATCTATCCCGAAAAGAATATGTTCCTGCTTTGCCTATGGTGAATATTCCAATTAATGGTGTATGTGAGACTTGTCAAATATGAAAGAAGCACTAATAATTCCACAACAACAATTGTCTTTGCTACTGCAATAATTTATCGTTGTAAGGTAGCTATTGGCTACCAATAAAGTTGTTGCCATATCTAGTGTGGGAGATATTTCCAAAATATATATTTGGAAAGATTGAACTGGTTAAATGCGATTAATGATATTATTAGATCATATTGGTAAATGGTAATTGTGGTGCAATGGTTGAGATGCTTTGTTTCGGATTGAACCCGTTCGCTCAGCCAACAGACGCAATCCTTAACCATATGAGCCAGCAATTGTTTCGTTCTATTATTTGAACGGAAATTGTATTTAACTGTTCCTGTTGAGCATTGTAGAGACTCTTCTAAGAGTGGTTTCCCTTCACCAAATGACATGATTTTCTCTTTAAATAGAGATATTTTTTGGCAGATAATATACACGAAGTTCATGACTTCATGAACCAAAATTATGCCAAATTTATATCTAAGTCATTTCTTCTTTTCTCTAGTGCACGAGAGTAATTGCGGAAACTTTATTCCGTAAACTACCATGGATCGATACGCTTGGTGTGGGTGTGCAGACCATGTCAAGGAACTCCATTGTATCCTAAAGGGGATTTGCCGGTCATCCTATTGCATCCAATCTTGAGTGATGGGTGGGGGCGAATCGAACCTAAAGCTTAGTGTTATACACGCCTTGGAGTCTTGTGCAATGATAAATTCATCTTCTCCTTATTATTTAATCTATATGTTATTCACAATTAATTTTTCCTAATGATTTTCTATGTTTGATTGTGCTTCTTAGTTGCAGCATTATTCCCACCAACATATTCCTCTCACAATCTTTAGGTTCGATTTTGCTTTTGTGTTGAAATGATGACTGCAACATTAAAGGAATGGGTTTTCTACTTACAACTTGAAGGAGATGATTTATGGTAACAACTTTCTACTATGGTGAAAAGTACACAATTACTCTAAATAAATATACATGAAATGCTTGATGGTCTAAATTAATAACACATGTATAGATGAATTTTAAATAAAGTTTATTCATGAAAATGGTTTGTTTAAACTAAGGAAAAATAATTTGTTTTAGAAATAATTTTCATGAATGTAGAACTCTAAACCATGTGTGGAGTACTTTTTATGGTGGGTACTTTTTTTATTAAGGTGTTATTTTAAGGTCAGTTTTGAGCACATTTATAAAAAAAATTAATTAATTAAATTTATGTGGGATGCTTTTTAGTATTAACATTTAAATTTTTATTATGTTCCATTTGGAGTGATGTACATTATCTTAATCATAGTATATTCAATCATGAATTGTCCACCCGGACAATCCACGTAAGCGACCGAAAAAAGCCACGCATTATTCCTGAAAAATACGTGGCATGCCAGCCAATTCTAATCACAAACAAATCGAACAATCTGAATGGCTGATACTTATTGAATCAAAACGCAGGCAGAATGGACGGCGCAGATATACATTCAGAATGCCTAAAAATAAGGAAACGGCTGGCAATCTATTGATAAGGAAACGGCTGGCAATCTATTGATAAGGAAACGGCTGGCAATAGAATAACACATTCGTTATTTCAAATAATAATAAAGCATTCCCTAATTTCAAGGATCTAAAATTATTGCTCCTGCTTAACCATTCTTACCAAGCAAGCCATTAAAATTTGACCAGCGTTACACCTGCAAATAACAACCACACAAATCATCATCCAGTAAATCATACTTCACTTGCGAAAAAAAAATTGTAACACATCCAACATATACGAATGAGATGCATATATGTGTTTGAATGAAAACAATTTTAAAACTCTCTCCCACTCTCAAATTCGATTCTTTTGTTGCCAATCAGAAATTTCAAATAATGATTTTAAAATATCACCTGTATTAAATGCGTTGCAATAATCTTGGAATTAAAGAGACATCATTTAAAATAGTCAACATCCCCCCATCAAGCAAGTTAATTTCTACAATAAATGAACAGAGGCATTAAAATTTGTAATTGGAAATCAGAATAACAGATATCCTACAATAAATAAGCAGGTATTAGACCCATTAGAAATTTCCTGAAATACTGCTTTAGCTTATTGAAAAGAAGGCCGAAATTTTGATGCACTAAAAATTGATCAGCATCTACAATTTTAATCAGCAATTTTGGTGCAAAAAAATGGATCAGCATTTAAAATTTTAATCAGCAATATATGTACTAAATCAATTAGTTGCTAATCATCATAATAACACACTCAGAAATAGTTGTAATCCTTGATTACTTGCTTAGAAGACACTGATATAGGTGATTAACCAAACACACAGGCCAGTCTTATAAATATCCGTAAGGGCACAACAAATAAGACACAAACCTGAATATCGTCACTTCTTCAGCCTTACGAAAACAGTGCCTTCTCAGAACTCTGCAAAATGGCCTCATCAAGCAAGATGTCGGTTGTTGCACAAAAGAAGAAGGTCCAGCCCTTATCTAATCTCACTCCAGATCAAGAAAGCTCTGCCATCATTGTTAGGGTACTTAGAAAGTGGAGTGTGTATTCATCCAGAGGTGGGAACCAACCTGTTGCCGTCGAAATGGTTTTAGTGGACAAGGAGGTATCATTGCTTTTGTAGTCAGGAAAACTATAACCACATATTTATATACAACATAGAGATCTTGATTTATTATCTATATTTAATACAAAATAAACGGACATATGTATATCAGCTATACTTTCTATAGGGAAGGATCATCATTTGACTATGTTGAATCTATATTATGGTAAACAGGTTAAAAACAATTATTCTGGACCAGCGAACTCCACTGATCCAATAGTCTATTAATCTACATCTTGCAATGATACCATCTATATTTTGAGTTACGATGACAGTAATATGTATGACAGATAAATTTGTTACAAAGGTTGGAATTCGTATGCAATATTGAATGATTATTGTATTTAATACTAAGTTAACTAAAAATTGTTACAGATTATTGGACAATAAGGTAATTTGATTTACTCAAAAGCTTCTAACAAATTGTCTATTAGTCATGATCTACAATAGGGTACATTGTGTAATACGAAAATACTGGTGTTACTTTTATATTGGAATATCAGGTTATTGTTAAGGTATCAATGAACTACAAATTTGCTCCTTTACACATCCACAATCATTAAAAGTATAAGCTGCCACATATTGTGTAAAAATTGTTTGATATAACTATTACTATATTGAGTGTAACATCCGCAAAATAATTAATAGAATTATTTGGATATTAACCCAACTAAATTAATTTGGTACTCGACTGGTAAATTTATTGAGTGCTAAAATTAATTATTGGTGGTCATCAGATCGTTAACCGGATAATACGGACCAGGGAAGTTTTGGAATCGAAATAGGAGATTTCGATCAATATGGTAATTTGACCGCGTTACAAATTATATATTAAATAAATATATATATGTATACGTGTGTGTGTGTTAAAAGAAAGGAAAGGAATGAATTGAAGAAAGAAAGAAAAGGAAACAGCGAGAGAAGAGAAACAGAGAAGGAAAGGAGAGAAAAGAGAAAGAAAGGAGGAGGAAGAAGAGGGAAAAAGAGAAGGTTTCGGTTCGTCAAAACGACTTCCTTCCAACACGAAAAATGCTCAGCGTTACTTCCTCTTCGATTTGGTACCAACATCTTCATCATCAACTCACTCTACACGAATTTACCATTTTCGGTTTGAAGCTCAAGGTTGCGTTTTTGAGAGCTATCTTCGTCAATAAAGCGGTTTGAAGGCTAGGGGAGTTCGAATGGAGGCTTGGGTACTAGCTTGGAGTGAAAGAATCAAGGTTTGATTGGGTGAGATTTGAGAAATCAAATTTGGGGTTTTTGTGAATAGTGATTAGAAGTTGGGGAAGACGATGAATAGTGTCCATGGAGAATTTCGGGGAAATCGGTATTCCGGTCAAAAGCGGTTTCGTGATTGAGTGGGAAGCTTTGGAAGCGGATTGGGTGTCGCCGGAGCGGGGAATGTTCGTGTGGTTACTCGGTGATTTCGGCTCGATTGTGGATCACGCGTCAAAGGTGAGTTTTACTCACGCTTAGGATTTTATGTTTCGAATTAATTAATTAATTGTTTTACCGCTTTCGCTGGACTGGAATATTATTTGATAATCGAGTTTGAGAGATTTTGGGTTGAAAACCGATAATTGGAAAATATGTCGCGTTTTGATACAATTCGTTTAAAATGAGTTTTTGATTGATTTGATTGATTGTGTGACTTTGATTGAAACTGTTTTTATAGTTGTCAAAACTGTTTTCAATCGGAACAAGAATCGGAATTGAGCGGAATAGCGAATTTCGCAAGAAAACGGAAAACCTGCACTTTTCTGCAGATGGTCGCGTCGCGACCCGTCCCCTTCGCGTCGCGACCTTGGCCAGTTTTGTCACGCAAAAAGTTTCTGTCACTTTTCGCGTCGCGACGGAAGCAGTTCGCGTCGCGACGCTTTGCAAATTTTCAACAGTTTTTCACTGATTTCGTTTTCGCGATAACTTTGATCCGGGAACCCGATTGAGGTGTTCTCAGGTGCGTTTGAAAGCTTATTCCGAGGCCTAACTAAATATACAATTTAAAAAGGTAAAAAGAACTGTTTTTGAAGTTCAAATTGTTTCGAAAGACCGAATAGTAGTACACGTGTGCGAATATGTTTTATTAATAATAAAGCGGATTATGAGTCCTACGTGGTATGGTATAGCTGACGCGGAATGATTATTATTCATTCGTCTAAACCGGTCTACGATTCACGATATATAAATTATATCGACTATGGGAAACGGCCCAATGCGGGTATTGTGTCCAGTTATCGGTCAAATGTAAATGAACTAAATGTTCATGTGTCTGTAGATATATTTATTATATCGAGTTGGGTGACGACCCATGTTGACATACTAGGCGGGGAAGTCATGATCCCTTACCCTAGGCTCCGTGCCATTAGGAAACACTATTGGTATTGGGGTTCACCGGGATTTAGCACTGGATTGCAGTCGGTGTTATGTTGAAAGTTTTGTCGTACGGTACACCGGGATTTAGCACTGGATTGCAGTCGGTGTCGTACAGTACGGTTCACCGAGATTTAGCACAGGATTGCAGTCGGTGCCGTACTGAGTCACAACACGTTCACCGGGATTTAGCACTGGATTGCAGTCGGTGTCGTGTTGAATTAAAATGCACGCGGTTATAAATTAATCCACGAATGAAAGAAAGTCCTATAATACGGTTCACCGGGATTTAGCACTGGATTGCAGTCGGTGTCGTGTTAAGTTAAATAGGATTCATAATTGAACGATTCATAATTGAACCGAGAGTGTAGATAGGGGTCTCGGTAGAACTCACTGAGATTGTATCTCACTGTTTATATTTTGTGGTTTTACAGAGAAGCAGGGGAAAAAAAAGAAAAGGGTGAAGAAGCACAGCTAGGTGGTGTGCATATGAAGACGGTGAAGACTTAGTTTTCATTGTTATTGTCTTTCCCTCGAGATTTTTGTATTTTCGATTGTATAACTTGTATCAGTAAAAGTTGTAAAATCGTTTCCGCTATTTCTTGGTATTTGGATATTGGACTCTAAGTTATGAGTTGTTTTTATTTATGTTCAATATCTAAAACAGGAAAAATATCTCTGATTATTTTATGATGGTACACTTGGGTATTTTTACTCGATAAAAATTACCGGGGTGTTACATTGAGTGAGTGTTGTATTTGTTTGACTAGCATATCATATAATTAAGCATTATCGACATACTGTCTACATAATCATTAAACTATGACTATGACATATAATTAATATTAAATTCGAAATCCTGTAGCCATTTTCAATGAAATTATAGTTATTCATGCACCCTGACAGCTACTTTTCAGCATGTTAAACCTATACTAGAACAACTTGGTAAGAAGTTATATATATTGTGAAATAGGGAACCAGGATACAGGCTCATATAGACAAGCCCTACATCTACAAGCATGACAGAACTATCCTTGAAGGTTTTGTATACAACATCTCCAAATTTACAATTGCTCTTAATTATGGACAATACCGTGCCGCGAGGCACGAGTACAGGCTGAAATTTTAAATTAGGTGCTTTGATAAAGCCAGTGGCCACTGATGAGGTACCATTCCCTGCCTATAATTTCACCCCACCAGAACAGTGTTTTGAGGCAGCTTACAACCGTGATTTTTTAGTAGGTCAGTTTCTAAATTGTATCGAAGTCGTTGTTCGTACTGGTTTATATTTGCATGCTAATACAACTATTTTTGAAAAACTATGTTGATGTTGCTAGAGTGCTTACTGGAATTGGTACCGAACAGGAGTTTTATAAAGACACTGGGATGAGCACGAGAATGAAGATCGACCTCGACAACCGAGGGTAGAAACAACAATTCATAATTATATTAAAAGTTGAATATTTTATATAAATTCCCCTACAGTTACCTTTAGATGAGTTTAACCATATGTTAATTTTTAATTAATTGAATCTGCTATTCAGATATCGATACAACGTTACACTCTTCGGCAAGTATGTTGCTGAGATGAAAAAATTCGTCTCATCTGGAGGTGCAGCAAATGCTGTCGTAGCTATTTTGTTTTGTAAAGTCGGTACTTGGCATGGTACTGATTCATTTCGCTATCCTATTTATTAAACCCATAAAAAATAAAATGTGAATTCCATTACGATGGTATTGTAATGACATGTCTCATGCTATTCAAGCCTTTTATGTCCAGGAGGTATTTCTATTCAAACAACTATGCACACGACAAAGCTGCTGTTCAACCCCGACATTTCGGAGACAATAGCATTGCGAGAGACGTAAAAATCATCACATAACAGAATGGATATTACTATTCAGCATTTTATTATTTTAACTGCTCACTTAATTGGAAACTATCTGCATTGTGAATAATGAATGTGTTTTTTCATACAAACATTGACAACATGAGCCAGGCGCTTACATCCCCTTCTTTGACCGTCAGCCAGGTCACCAAGAATCACCATCATGTTGACTCTCTGACATATGATGTAAGTTGTCCAATTTTAGGACCAATTGTGCGGGTTTTTGATTGTATCATAGTCGTTATCTGGGAATTTAGCTTAGTATTAGAAATTTGTAGTAGGAAATCCTTTTGTAAGCCATTCCTGCATTTTTGGAGTTATTTTGTACTTGAAGACCTCCAATCTGTGTGTTATCATTCGGCGAACCAGACACTTGCCCGGAGATGCAGCACAATTGGGAAGATTTAAGTTTCTGTGTGATTTCGCGTCGCGACCAGGAGGGTTCGCGTCGCGAAGGAAGCATGAAGCAGGAGGAAATTCGGTTCTGTCCAATTTTGCGTCGCGACGGGCTCGTGTCGCGACGCGATGGCTTGCTGAAAGTTAGGGTTTTAATTCAGTTTTGCGTTTTTTCAAAGGGGACAGTTGGATTGGGGCGCAACCAGAAGTCTTGGGGCAGCAGGGAAGTGCGATTTTGGAGCTTTTCACCACTTGGGAACGAGGGTTGAAGGTTCCTATGTCTATCTTTACTTGTATTTCTTTCTTTACTCTAGTTATGTCTCTATTCACCATGTGTAACTAATTTTCCAAGATTAGGGAGAGATGATTCTCCCCGAACCTATGTTATGGATACTTTGTTATGGTTAATACAATTAGTTGTTTGAATTATCATAAGTCTATGCCTCTGATTGTAATGCTTTATAGTTACATATGATAATTATAACGATCTAGGTTATGTGATCGCATAGGGATATGGGTTGCATGTTGGATATAGGGTATTAGATCATGTACTTGTGATTACCATAGGAATATGGGGTTGGATGCATGAATTCTCTATTTCTTAAGTTTATTGCTTTACCGGTTGGCATGATTCACCTAAGGAATTAGGGTAACTCAATTAGGTAAAAGGGGTTCTGAGGCAAGGAATTGTCCTTAACCTACTATAGTGAATTGAATCTGGTAGTTTCAAACAATTAATATGTAATTAGCTGAAGGTTCATAAGACAGGTGAGGGGAGAGGATTCGACCCCTAATCGCTTTCTCTCATTATTTCAACAACAGTTTTTACTTTTGCGTTACTCAGTTACAAATCAAACCAAATTTCACAATCTAGAATTAATATAATCTTCTATTGTTACAACACGCAATCCCTGTGGAATCGACCGGTACTTACCGTAAATTTATTACTTGCAACGTCTTCAGTACACTTGCTGAATTCTTAACACATCCTCATGATGATTTTCTGAACATTGATCAGAAATATACATTAGCTGATGCAAAAGAATTAGTGGAGGTAACCTAAACTAATTTTTTAGTCATTTGCCTAAATTATTATTTTCCATAATGTTAATCGTTACAATAGAGATAAGTTGACGCGACTTAGATAATTTATTCATATGTACTATTTCTCCAAGGTCAATGAGTTTGTATCCATTGCAAGCCTTAATTCTGTCGTTGAGGAAATTGAATGGTGGTATTGGGCGTGTCGCTGTCGCAAGAAGTGTGCCGAAGATGAAGATGAAGATGAACCTGACATGTATTACTGTCCGAAGTGTGACACACATGTCACCAAAGCCACCAGGAAGTAAGTTATCTGTATGTTCTCTAATAGGAATATTTTTGTTATGACACACATGTATTTCTTTAATAGGAATTTCTGTAAACATAGGTTCTTCCTGAAACTGCGGATCATCAACGAGACAGACTCTCTGAATGTCGTTCTGTTCGATCATACTGCCCGTGTCCTGATTGGGAAATCATCTGAGGAAGTTTATCTCAAGTGGAAGGAGGTTTGTATAAAGAACTAAGTTTAGAACTAAGTGTACAATCCAGAGACACCGAAGGTGATTATCAGTCGTGATGTGACGTTTGATGAAGGAGTAATGTGGGATTGGTCATTGAAGTCCCAAAAGGAGCCGATAGTGATTTCAAATAATTATGAAGAGGAAAATGAACAAGGAGATGTAGTTCCTAAAGAGCCAGAATCATCTAATAGACCACGAAGATGACGCCAAATACCATCTAGATTGGAGGATTATGTTGTGAGTAACGATAATGACCCATCTGATGAGGAGATTATCAATTATGCTTTGTTCGCAGATTGTGAACCTGTTACTTTTGAAGAAGCGTCAGGTAATCAGAATTAGAGAAAAATAATGGATGAAGAAATATATGCTATTGAGAAGAACATTACATGGGAGCTGACATATTTACCACCAGATAAAAGGCCAATAGGAGTAAAGTGGGTGTTCAAGACAAAGTAAACATAGTGGTGAGCGCTTTAACGCAAGGTTAGAAGCTAAAAAGTACAAGAAAAAACCAGAAGATGTATATGTTGAGCAGCCTGCAGGGTATGAAATCAAAGGAAAGGAAGTGGTGATTGAGTATTGTCCCACTCAAGAGCAAATTACATATATTAATTTTTATAAAGCCATTAAAGATTGAGTTATTTTATAAGTTGAAGAAGATACTTAATGATAAGTCTACAAGCTTGATTTAGGGGAGACAATGTTAAATATTAAATCAAGTAAGTAAAAGAAAGAAGAAGAATAGACTAGAGCACACCCACATCTTCTACAAGCAGTGACGGATCTTGGAGAAAAAATTGGGGGGTGCCATATTTGTAACAAATATATAAAATAGTTATTACCAATTATTTCAATTGCTTCGGTGGTACATTTTTTAAGTATGTCAACTTTATTACCGCGGTTCAACTCCTGCTAAGAACAGTTTTTGTTTGATATTTGAAAAAAAAATATACAAAATGACTGCAAAAAACAGAATGGCCAACCATCACGCCGCTCAACGTTTTAGTTCAATATTATTCACTTATTTTATATAACTTACTTTTCAGTATAAAAATATATGTGTATATATAGTAAATTTTAAAAAAATTGGGGAGTACCGTGGCATCCCTCCGCTCCCAAGAAGATCCGCCACTCTCAACAAGCTTCATGTTGCTACTTGCTTTATAATTAAGAAAAGCAAGATGATAGATATTAGATGGTGACCGACATTTATTTTCTAGAATATTGTGCACCACCACTTTTTAGTTGGCTATTAGTATTTTACTCGTGCATACGCACGGGTGATACTGTATTTACTATAATTTGCTATAAAATTATAAATACGTTGAATGTTGTAAAATGTAATAAAAAAGAGAATAACTTGTTAAAAGGCTATATAATGTTAATAATGGAGTAAAAATGAAGAAAATTGAAAATGAGATTTTAGGTAAAATATGCATCCATGTTGGCACTCTCGTTGGCGCTCTCGTTACCTCTCTCGTTGCCACTCCCGTTGGCATTCCCGGTGGCATTCCCATTGCCGCTCTAGTTGCCGATCCCATTGCCGCTCTAGTTGCCGATCCCATTGCCAGTCTCTTGTTGTCGCTCCTGTTGCCACACTTTAACTCATATTTTTCTATATGATTTAATATTAATTAAATCATATTCGTTTAATTATAAGTAAGTTGTTTTGTAATATTTGGTTGTGGTTAAAGTTTTTTTTACAATTCTTAGTGGTTAAATTGATTGATTTTAGTAGTTTTAATAGAGATATTATAGTAAATAATAATATTTAGATGGAGTAAAAATGAAGAAAAAAGAAAATGAGATTTAAGGTAAAATATGCACCCCCGTTGGCACTCCCGTTCCTGTTGCCGCTCTCAATGCCGATCCCATTGTCAGTTTTTCGTTGCCGCTCCCGTTGCTACGTATTATGTCTTATTTTTTCTATATGATTTAATATTCGTTTAATCATATTCATTTAATTATAAAAAAAAATTATTTTGTAATTTTTGGTAGTGGTTAAAGTTTTTTTTACAGTTCTTAGTGATTAAATTCAGTCGCTAACTAACGAATTTCTAGTAGTGTGAGTATAATATTAATTTAATAATATAATTTTTTGAAAAAAATTAATTTTAAACTTTTGTTATAGGTGCATATTTTTTTGACAATGGATAATGGTTAAAATGATTAATTTTAGCGTTGTAAAAACATGATTAATTTTAGTAGATTGAGTAGATTAAAAAAATAGTGACTAATTTTTTTCTTAGTAAAAAATGAATTTTTTTTAATGTTTTTGACAAAAAAATTGGAAAAAATTATGAATAAAAACAGTTTTTTTAAGAAAGCATTTGTTTAAATAAAAGCTGCCAATTGTTTTTAGCGGCCAATACATGGATTTCTTCATTCTATTATGTTCTTTTGTGATTTCTTGAATCTTTACTAAATAAAATTTAAAAGACTAACTTTGTGGTTATAGATGTTGGAGGAGAGTTTGGCAGGGAGAAGGAAAAGAATAGAAAACGCAGAAAAGAGAGGGAAAAACTGGGCAAGACAATTAAACAGTAATTCAAAGAAACTGTATCGAAAGTGTTGTTTGATTGCAAGGTGTCGAAGGTTATATATACAAGTAGATGCAGCCCATATGATGTTTTGCTAGTTACACCTAACAATACTAAGTGCAATTGAATTACAAACATATTCAATATTCCCTCTTAATTCATATTGCTAAGTAACATCATCCCGAGCATTATTCTTAGTTCTTCAAATCTTCCCTTTTGCAATGGCTTGGTCATTGTATCAGCTACTTGAAGTTCTGAGCAGCAATATTGCAGGTTCATCTTCTCATTATTGACTTGATCACGCAGGAAGTGATATCTGGTCTCTATATGCTTCGACCTACCATGGGCGACAGGATTCTTGGCCAGATCTATCGCAGACTTGTTGTCGATCAGCAACTTCATTGCTGTGATTCTGTGCAGGCCAGTTTCAGCCAATAGCATGCTTAGCCAAGATGCTTGACATGCTGCAAATGAAGCAGCCACATATTCTGCTTCGCAGGAGGACAAAGCTACTATGCTTTGCTTCTTCGAGCACCATGAGATGGGTGTTGTTCCATACATGAAGACATAGCCACTTGTGTTCTTTCGATCACTCTTGTCTCCACTCCAGTCGGAATCAGTGTAACCAAACACTTCAGCGGTAGCATTCGACTCAGTCTTGCTAGGGAATAGAATACCCTGACTTTGTGTTCCCTTTATGTACCTAAGCACTCTAAGGGAACCAACAATCTGTTTGTAGAGGGTGGCATCTACTTCATTCTATTATGTTCTTTTGTGATTTCTTGAATCTTTACTAAATAAAATATAAAATACTAACTTTGTGGTTATAGATGTTGGAGGAGAGTTGCGGAGGGAGAAGGAAAAGAATAGAAAATGCAGAAAAGAGAGGGAAAAACTGGGCAAGACAATTAAACAGTAATTCAAAGAAACCGTATCGAAAGTGTTGTTTGATTGCAAGGTGTCGAAGGTTATATATACAAGTAGATGCAGCGCCCATATTGGGCCTATATTTCGACTGGCCACATATTGAATCACAAACATATTCAATAATAGACGCTGCATCATGTTTTCTTGTGCGCTTTGTGATAGCATCAGTGTGTTATTTATAGCCATGATATCTGTAATGTTTTCTTTCATGGTTCTGTTGTGCAATTATTCGATCAACGACTATTAAGACCATACTTCGTGTATATGTGTGGTTTTGTAAAATTGTGTGTCTACTTGTCTTTTTATAATGCCCACTACAGCATTTTTCACCTACAACAATGCCTGAAAACCATTATGCAATGCCAAAAAGCCGTTTCTTTTGCTTTCAAAAATGGTTTTAAAATCGTGGTTTTTGCCGTCGTTGTCTATACCTTAGGAAACAACTTTTTATGAGCAAGGGCAACACTAACAAAAAACCGTTGTCTTTGAGAAGATAAGAACAACGGATTTTGAAGAACTCTATATGTATATGCATGAGAAAAACATAGGTGTAATATCACTCAAATTTAATTTTACAAGTCAATTAATTACACAAATCAGGGTTATGTGATGAAATCACTCATGGTTATAATTTAAGATACATTGGAAAAAAAATACCAACAAATTAAACTCTATAAGCCTTAAAGTTTACTTAAATGTATTATCTTCTCGTCCTATAGATATTTGTATAACATTTGTATTGTCCCACACTTGTTGGCTTCTTGAAGTTAGTTTAGTTTAATGACCTTTAAATAAGATATGTTCAAGACTTCAGTTTAATGACCTTTGGAGGGATATCAGCTTGTTTATTGGTATGGGGCCTATGGGCTTTGGCCCAAGGAAGCCGAGGGTATTGTTGTTGTTAATGACATTTTGTTGGGTTTAGGTTTGGGCCTGGATTTGGATATGAGATGGAGTTAAGTTGTTTGGCCCATGAATTGAATAATAGGAGGGGGTGAAAGTAGAAGAATAGGAGGAAGGGGATGTAGAATTAGAAAGTATTGATAGAACATTCAATAGTTTTATTGGTGATGGAATTCTGCTGGGAACTATTGTCTTTCAACTCCATAACAAATACGAGTTCAATGAGTGTGAGGGAGCATGCGCATTATTTATTCAGCTTTTGGTGTAACATCCATATAGACAATTAGAGTAAAAGATATTGGTGTGGCTACAATTACAACTAATTATATAAAAAGCACACATTATGTACTCACCGAATTGTTCTATAAATACACTACAAGAAAATCGACGATTTCCGACGGCATTTTTCGTCGCAAATGCACCGATTTTCGTCGCAAATTGACGTTTCCGACGAACTTTCCGACGGACAAAAAGTCGTCGCAAAATCGCTCGTCGGAAATCGTTTCCGACGGATTTTTTCGTCGCAAATGACTCCGTCGCAAAGTCGTCGCAAATTCGTCGCAAATTTTCGTCGCAAATTCGTCGCAAATCCGTCACAAATGTTCGTCACAAATTCGTCGCAAAAAACCATTTCCGACGAAAATTTCCGTCGGAAATCCGTCGGAAATTTTAAAAAAAAATAAAAAAAATAAAATCTTCTGGTAACTTATTCATAATAACTAGCAATTTGGTAACTTATTCATAATAGCTAAGAATCTAAATTTGACAGAACTATAAACTATCGGGTTAAAGGTATGTTTCGTCCCTGCAAATATCACAATAATCCAGTTTCGTCCTTGTAAAAAAAAAAGTTTTAAAACAGCCCTTGCAATTACCAAACGCTTCTAGTTTCGTCCCTGCTGTTAACTTTCCATCCAAAAAACTAACGGTTGCCACGTCATCAACCCTTGCCCAAAAAAAAGTTTTAAAACAACCCTTGCAATTACCAAACGCTTCTAGTTTCGTCCCTGCTATTAACTATTCATCATCTTCAACCTCTTGATTGTCTTCTTCAAACCCAAATCCCATCAAATCTCCTTAAAACAACCCTTGCCCATAACATAACACCAATTAATTTTGAATTTTGAATAAAACTCATTTTAATCTCTAGTCATATAGCAGCAAATTAAACAAACAACTCAGAAAATTAAAAGAAAATAAATTCTCTCATGTTAACAATGGTGATCATGTTCATCATTAACATCAACATCATCTCATCGATCGATAGCTGATAATATAAAAACTAAGATGATGACCCATTAGCACGAACAGTTACTCCACCCTCATTCCTGTAATGATCCTCAGCGTTGCTATTGTTGTTGATGTTGCTGTTGGGGTGAGAATGAGATTTTGTCATTATTTGGTGTTTGTGGTGGGAATGAGATTTTGTGTAAGGAAATAAGGAGATTTGATGGGATTTGGGTTTGAAGAAGACAATCAAGAGGTTGAAGATGATGAATAGTTAATAGCAAGGACGAAACTAGAAGCGTTTGGTAATTGCAAGGGTTGTTTTAAAACTTTTTTTTGGGCAAGGGTTGATGACGTGGCAACCGTTAGTTTTTTGGATGGAAAGTTAACAACAGGGACGAAACTAGAAGCGTTTGGTAATTGCAATGGCTGTTTTAAAACTTTTTTTTTTATAGGGACGAAACTGGATTATTGTGATATTTGCAGGGACGAAACATACCTTTAACCCTAAACTATCAAATCCAACAATTTATAAAAGACACAACAATCAACAACACATATATCATCAAATTTTCATAAAAACTACGCATAAAACCTCTACAGCCAATTCCAAACAGAAACTGCTCTAATAGGAGCTCAGAATTCAAATATAATAAATTGCAAAAATAGCTTATCTCTAAGCATTACTAAAAATAGGTATACAATTTTGTGTCTTTATGGAGATGGTTCTTCCTGTATCGTTTTCCAACTCATCTTTATTAAATACAGTACAAGATCATTTGCAGCCTCAGCAGCCTCGATACCAGCAGCACCAGTGCAATAGCTATTTCGTATTGTCTGCTTGCAGCACTTATAGCACTTAATTCCTTGAATTCCAAAGCTTGACCACTATTTCTATATTGGTTATCACCCTACAGAACAAAAACAAACTAAGCTCAAATACCGGATTAACAGGGAAAAGAAGTAAAATCAAATCAGTTTCCTAAATTTTTTGATTGTTGAGAAAGCCATTTATCTATAGTGGTTATTTTTATGTCAAATTGTCAATATAGAAGCTACTGAATTTATGATATTTAGAAAAATGGAGCTAAAGTGGGGCGATACAATGCCAATATTGTTTATGCTATCTGAAATTTGGAATCAACCCATTAAGACCATGCACAAATCAATCAATGAAAGACAAAAACAGAAGCACAAAACCGAAAATTGTATTTGACATGTGAAAAGAAGAGGAAGTAACCCAAACTAAACAGCATTTTAACTCAAAAACTTAGCTATTGTAAACACCATTTTAACATTTTCTAAACACACGCTGAAATAATTTCTAGCAATAGTTAATTTAAGGCATGTTCAAAAAGAGTTGGAGGAGAAGGGAGGAATTTGGGGTTAGAGACTAATCAGAAGCTACAGGTTTAACATCGTGAATTTGATTAAGGCATGTTCATAAAGGCTACCAGTTTAATTCAGTTTAAACAGATTGTGGGGAGCTTAAATTCCTGCAGATCATGAATTTGATTAAGGCATCTTCATAAAAAGTGTTGATATGAAAAAGAGTTTAGGGGAAAGCTACTGGTTTAACATCTTTAATCAAAAATCATTGATCAAGCTATGCATAAACAAATAATAAAGACATGGAATGTAAACAAAATTAGAAAGAACACCAAACCAAACACAAAAATAAAACTAAAAGAAGTTTTGCTTAAAAATTATGCAAATGTGAGATTTAGCAAATTAGTTTCATGAGGATGCTCCTTTTAGTCATTTGTGAGTTTAAGCAAATTAGTCATTTATAAATCTAGAACAATGACTAATTAAGAAGTAAAAAGTAAGTCAACAGTTAAGTATAGCAACACAAATCAAGAACTATATGTAATACTCATGCACACTTTTGATAGATACCACCCAAGTTATATGTAAGAAAGCTAATTCAATAAGTCCAAAATAATATATTCTCAAAATGCAAAATGCAAAATAGCAACGGCATAAATCTTACCTCCATTTAGAGGAAACCACAAAACCTAAGAATAGCAAAATAAAATTAGAAGCAGCAATCAAAATCAAATCAAAACCAAAACCAAAATGAATATAAGAAGATGAAGAAGATTAGAGGAAGCAAATATGCACGGTACCTAGGTTTCTGCAGAATCAGAAAAATAAATTAAAACAGAGTTGGGAGATTGCATAATTCATGTACATCTGTTACAGAGAGCTTTAAAGAGCAACAATAGCATAGTGGCTTACTTTTAGAGGAAACCGCAAAACCTGTGAACACCAAAACAAAAGACAAATCAGCTGAAGAATAGTTGTAGTGCAAACCTATTTAAGAAGTAGAACAGAGCAAGAGTCATAAAACGAAATGGTATAAGATGTAGATATCATTGTTAGAGATAGAATACCAGCCCCATCCTAACAGCTTAAAGTCTTAGAAAATAATAAATGTGTAGTAAGGTTAGAACTTTTACATTAAAAAAAACTATCGAATGATATTTTCTGATGTATAATAAAATGCAAATAGCTAGTGAGATCAATAAGAGAATTCCTCATATCACAAACCTATCACATTGAAAGTTAAGTTTCCAATGAAAATCATCGGTGACCATCCAGAATAAAACTGTAAATTCAAAGAAAATGAAGTAGAATGAGTTTAAATAATGCCATAGTAGAGGGACAGTTCAATTTTAAGCAAGCATTTCTAATATAGTGGTCCTACTATATCTTATTATGAATCATAACTATAATTTCCACTCATACAAAAATCTCTATGTTATTCTGAAATCTATAACAAAAATCAGATATACTATATCTTATTTTGAATACACTCAATTTTTGTTTTTTGAATCATTACAAAAATCTATATGTTATTCTGAATTGAAAGGTATGAACTTCTCTAAATCCACTCATACAATAATTTCCTCTTAAAGTGTGGATACACATAAGCATAAGATCAGAAAATGATATGTTATTAAAAATCAGATATCATACCAGTTGAAAAATTAGATATTGTCACCAATTAACCTTTTTTTTGCAGAACACCATTGGAATCAGAAACAATTTCCTATTCAGATTTGAAAGACACGTCTTTTGAAACTCGGAGGAAATAACTAATTGAAAAAATCAAGGCATAAAACAACAAAGTATACTATAAAGACACCTACAATCTCAATTAGCCTCATTCAGCTTAGAAAGCAAAAAGAGGCAAGTCAAAGAAAGAAAGACAGAAGCACAGAAGCATAGCAAATCCACGGGAAAATGTATGGCAGCCTTTTTACTTTTGTCAAACAACCCAATCAGTAGCAGCATCACTATCACGTGACCAACCTTGGTTTTCAGTTCATTCACAGTTTTTATATCAAGTCATTTTGGTTGTTCCTGAAAACCAAAAACAACATAGGAGAAGATCTTTCAGCCTTTTCATTTTCTTCTTGTATCTTTTAAATTGTGAAAACAGAAAAGAGGCAAAGTATGCGAAACACAAAATCCTAAAAAGATAAGGCTAATTGAGAAATAGAATGTTCCAAAACCAACTTTTACAGTGAATAAACCAAATAGATTTGATCTATCAGAAGGTTTTTGATCTCGCAGAGAGCATGCACCACCAAGATTACTGACAACGAGCTCATACAGACCCATTCCAAAAACCAGCATCACATTTCCTAAAAGATGTACATCTAGATAAACAATGAAGTAGCAGTTAGAAAGAAGAGAAGCTCAAAGAAAACATAAAAATCATTCGACCTTGGTCACTGATAGAGCACTTTGAATAACATAGTTGGCAAATGGATGTTGCATCAAATGCTCAAACTCTTCAACAGACCGAAGCTCGTGGACTATCGTGTCTCGACTCTCTGGAATATAGTCGAGGCATGTCTCAACCACATGGCTACTGAATTTTTGCTTGGAGAGGTCTACATAGTTCCCTTTGAAAGATGGACAGGCAAGAAATAAGAAATGGAATAAATGTTCCTGCAAAGGTAACGACCACAACAAAAAAACATTCACTCATTCTAAGATCAACATAATTCGTACAATCCTTACACATAACTACATTCGATGCAATAGAAAGGTAGAAAAGAAACCAAATTATGTTATTATTTCCACAAAGGGAATATCCCTTTCACAACAACATGCCACAATTCCAAATTATCAACAATCGTAGGTATATGATTTGAGTGTTTGAACTGTAAATTCTTTCACCATGAAGAAGTGCTACAATTTGTTACTTTCAAAACTTCCTCTATAGTGGTTACATACTCTCCTCCAAAGGCAATAAGATTTTGCTCAGTCATTAATATTCTTGCTAAAACCTTAATAGGAGACTTAACCATAGTTATACCACCTATCAAGAAAACCAGCAAAATATAATACCTTTAAAGGTCATAACTAATAGGAGACTTAACCATAATTCAACAAAAAAACACGTATCTAATCTAACACAATTAAACTGATATATAGCTTACCAGTTTGGTGAACCTTCTGCATAACACAAATGTCAAAGCCACCAAAAAATTTCTCATCTTTGCCTAAATTCAAGGAAAGAGGGGATAGAATAGAACAATTGCAAAATTTCATACTTAAACAACAAAATGGTAATGAATTGTATAAAACAAAGTCGTTGTCATCATAAAAAAATCATGGCATATGTGAAATCTAAAGAAACATTACCAGTCAAAACTTTAACTTTCACATCATTCCTCCTCGCTGCCTCATCGAATCTCTCTTTCAAACCCCTAATAACTAATCAAACAATTAAAAACATATCAACAAAATTGGCAAAAACAATAATAAATAAGACTAAAATTCACAAAGATTGAAGAATTGGTGAAACTCACTTGGAATAACTACTAAGGCATTAACAGGTGGGTTACACATATTGATAACAGCAACCCCATTATTTCCACCCTCGAAATCAACCTTAACAGATGCCATCTACGAGAGAAACAAATCAAATGATAACGTGGTGGGTTTATGAGATACGATCCCCAATAATTGCTAATTTACAGTAGAGGAGTTTTACCTAAGCTTTCCACCACAGTACTCCTTGTGAAACTTCTCTTCATTTGGGGCTTTAGGGTTTACAGGAGAGACAATGGCAGACCTATGTTTGAAGAGGAACACAAACGAGGAACACAATCACAAGATGGTTCGTGGGACTCAAATGAAACCAAATAGGGATGAAACCAAAAAACGGAACAAGAAACCCTAATAACAAAAATAATGAAACCAAATAGGGAACAAGGAAACAAACCTGAAGAAGAATATAATCATGCAAAAATTAATGGTGACTAAGAACATTAAGCCATAGCACGTCAAAGAAGAAAGTGAAAGGGTTTAGGGTTTGACATGAGATTGAGTGAGAGGAACGATGGTTGCGGAGGTGAGAGTGAGGGAGGAGTCACGATGGAGAGGAGAGGAGTGACAGTGGTGGCGAGAATGAGGGCGAGGGGGTGGTGGCGACAGAGTGAAGGCGCGCTAGGGGGAGAGATTGAGAGTGAGACGGTTCTGTTCTGTGACTGAGTGAGGGAAAGAACGAGAGTATTAAGTCTGAGGGAGAGAACGAGAGTGAGGCTGCGTTTTAATTTGGGATTGTTACTTTGCGACGAACTTTAAGCCGTTTGCGACGGATATATCCGTCAAAAATTCGCGACGAGATACAATTCCGTCGGAAATGTCAGCGGGAATTTGTGCGCCTTTTTTTATAACAGTTGTGACGGTGATTTTGGTCGCAAATCCGTCGCAATTTGCGACAGAATGTTTTTCGTCGGAAATGTTCGCAGGAAACAAGTGTTATTCTTGTAGTGATACCGAAGCGGAAGCGTACCTGAATCATAGCGGAAGCGTAATGATCTTGATGTTGATTGGTTTGGCCTTCCAGGTCAACACGTACTCTCTCCGAGAAAACCCTTTAGTCTTCTCTCTGTATCTTCCTGATAATGGGATGTCAGGTAAGAACGGCTCCAAAAGTTGTCGTGTGACCCGCAGGCCATAACCTCTTTATTTATAGAACCCTAACTAGGGTTGTCTATTTGTGCTTCTAATTCAACCCATCACAAAATTAGAATTACTCTTTAGTCTCTACACATTAAATGCCCATATCCTATTAAGATACTTAAAAGCCCACATTAGCCTAACCTTATTAGATTACTTTAATTGGGCTTAATCTTAAATGACAGCCCACAATACATAATTATTAACATATAATGTCAATGTTGTGTGTCACATGGCTGTATAAATAGTATCTATTAACTTTCTGTCAATTTGGGTTACCATAATTGCTCTTTGTTTGGGTGATTCAACGAGCAGGACAAAATGTATTATGAAAGGTAATTTTTCTGGTCCCTCATTGCTAGTTGCTTTGGCAATTACCGCGCACATCTTGGATTTTAACTTAAATGTGTAGTATTCATTTGTCATTTCGTCTAATCTAATAACAAAAAAAACTCAACATCATAATTTGCTTTTTGCCTTTTGCCAACAACTAATTCTTTGAAACATGATATTCATCTCAATAAAACATGTGAAAGCATGTAAAGTGCAACTTTTTTTATGGGACGAAATGAAAAAGATGCTAGAAAATGAACCTAGTCTTACAAAAGCTAATTTATAACCAACGTTAGAAGACAACACAATAAGAATATACTCCAACATTAATGTTCTAGTTCAGAAGCTACGTGTGCATGGTTGAGGATTGCTGTAATCAACAAATGGCAGTCCGTTTTAGAGGAAACATTCTAGAACCCACTGTATACCGCAAGATTGAGAGCCTCAAGCAAGGAAAATTCCTCTCCTTCAATTATTATATATAGCGTAGCTTAAAGACCAAGAACTTTGGGAAATGATGAAAGAGCCCATGATCTCCAAAACAACAACTTATAAATCATAAAAAGCCTAACAATTGATGACTAGATCCATTTTGTCACGCATTATATGTCCTTGTCACACATTTCTCCTCATAGAATGAACTATGCAATTCACAAGCACAATTTTCAACACCAATGTCATTCGCAATGCATGGAGGCTTTCTATGTCGTCCATCTTGAAACCAAATAGATCGATGTTGCACAAGTTCAACTATGAATAAATCTAGTATTTCAACAGTGATGTGTTGCATCACAACAACATGTGCAATATTACCTTTGCAAGCCAAATTCCACATACGTGCAAAATCATCATCTAGAGGCCTTTCAAAAACAACTGTATTACTAAATTCATTCAACATTGCTCCAATGCTGTTATAATGTAGTTGATGTAGCAAGTATTGTGCATTTTTTATGCAGTTAAGAACTTCTTTTTTGAGTCCTATCAAACCTTTATTCTGAAGAGCATACCATAAGAAGATTGGAGCATGTCCACAACGACTACCTGTAATTGTGGCATCCCTTGAAGCAATGTATTCAACATCTCTAGATAGGGCATTGATGTGTTCTAAACGATTTATTATAACACCACATGGAATTGGGCAACCCAAAAACTTATGGCCAGAAATGGATACACTTCCAATGGGATTCTTGAAGGTAATCCTTGGAGCCTGTTAACCAAAAAACTAATATCGTTAAGATTTTTTTTTGAAAGGCAAATATAATAGAATATATAAAAGCCGAGTAGGGATACATATAAATAATCCAAACTTTAAAAAGGAGGAACAAACCAAAAATAACTACCTTTTTTTTTCGATAAGTAAAATTATAATATTCTAGTTTGAACATCACCGTGACCACTTTACCCACCTTCTATGAAGTGTTGCGAAGGAAGCAACACGGTGATCATATTGATTGTACACAGTGGCGGACCCAGGACCCCGGAGTCAGGGGTGTCAAACTTTTTAAGACCGGTGTCAAATTGGTGCAAAACTTGGTCTACTAGTACAATTTTAAATTTTCAGGGGTGTCAAAATTAAAATTTCAAGATATTTAGGCTATTTATATAGGGTGTTTAGTGAAAATTCCAGGGGGTTCAACTGAACCCCCTGGTTACATGCCAGGTCCGCCACTGATTGTACACTACAAAAAAACGTTATTAGCGAGGGAATAATGGTCCCTCACAAAAACTGGTAATTAATAGCGACGAAATTGGCTCTGTCGTTTTTATGGAATTAGCGACGGAACTTAAGATAATAGCGACGGCCAGTCCGTCGCTAATTGTTGGGAGGGGAAATTCAGATCTGACTGCACGCATACCAAGATGTTTAGCGACAGAATATATTATATATGGTCCCTCGCTAATTAGCGACGGAATCTAATGGTCCCTCGCTAATTTCTGACTGTTGGCAGAGCATAGGGTTTCGTGATGGCCATTAGCGACGGAATTAAGGGTCCCTCGCTAATTATTAAATTGTTTTTCCATAAATTAAGGGCCACTCTCTCTCTCTTTCAACCCTTATTTATCCTCTCATACTCTCACACTCTACCAAAACACACACTCTCTCACACTCTTCTCTTCACTCTTCTCTCTTCTTCTCTCCCAACTTCCCATAACTTCCACCACCACCACCACCACCATAAACTCCTCTCCTTTTCCTCTCCTCTCGATCTCCACCTACGAATTCCTCTTCTCCACCTACAAATTTCTTTCCTCTTTCTCTCTTCTTCACTCCACCTTCCACCACCACCACCAGAGCTCCTCTTCCTCTCCTCCCTCTCTCTCTCTCTTACGATTTCCCCTTTCCCTCTTCTCCTCTTCACCTTCTTCCTCTCCACCACCACCACCACAACCACAAATAATAAATATATAAAAAAACATTAATAATATAATAGTTTTTTGACAGCATTAATAATAAATATATATAAAAAAACAAGTCATTCAGCACTGGACACGTGTCAGTCAGTATTTGAAAAATGCACAAATTTTAAGGCAGTCATTAGCGAGGGAATTAGCGAGGGATTCAAATTCCCTCGCTAATCCCATTAGCGAGGAGGGAATTAGCGAGGGAACCAGTCCGTCGCTAATTCCCTCGCAAATGACCATTAGCGACGGATTTAGGTCATTTTGCGAGGTAAATTTCCCTCGCTAATGATCAGTTTTTTTGTAGTGTGTATTTCTAGGATCTTGAGCATCACCACCGTAAAACCATTTTACCCACCTTCTATGAAGAGTTGCAGATGAAGCAATCATTTATTAGTGAAATCACTCATAAAATAAACAGGACGGAGAAAAACCCCTAGCTTGGAACCATCTCCAGAAAATAGAACATTGTTAAGAAGCAATTGCATGTATACTTAGGTTTGACATGATTCTATTTTTTTCGATAATTAAAGACTTTATTGATAGAACCTACACAAGCAACAAGCAAGGCTAGGAAGAGAAGGCTAAGGCCAAGGCCAAGATACACCAACATGGCAACATACCATGTAACACCCACAATAGCAAAAAAAAAACACCCAAAGGCCAAAGCCAGGAAACACCAGCACCATCATAACCCCAACCCCCACTACAATCACCCGAAAAAAGTAAGAAACAAAGAAACCCCTAGCCTTACACCGTGATAACCCCAACAAAACACAAAACACAAAAGCTAAAATCAGAGAGATTACAACAACACCAAAAAAAGAAAAGCATAGCACTCCTAGAACACACGCCAAGTATCGTCCGCAAGTTGTGCACATCCCGATGAGGATCACACCAAAACACCAAAGCGTTAATCCATGCCTCAAATCTGAACAACTCTTAAATCAGCAACGCGCCACCCTCACAACAGCTGCTCGACGCCCCTAGAGAAAAGTTCAAGACCTCAAAACCATGAAATCAACACTACCAAACACCTTGAAACAACCAACAAAGCATAAGATTACACCAGAAAGCTCGAAAAGGAACCCAAAGCGAAAAAGCTGAGCCAAGAGCAGCCGAAACGTACACCTAAAACCTGACGACTCCTTACCAACACCAACAAAGCACCCAACCATACCCTAGAACATAAGCTGAATGTACCTCGGCTCATACTCCTCCAAAACTCTACATGCCACGGGCCACACGAACAACGCCGAAGGTCGAAACCCAAACAACGAAGAGAAGAGAACCCTCACATCGCGCAAGTCATAGGCCACGCGAAACAACTTCGAAGGACGAACCCCAAACACCACACCACCTCTAGCAAAAACGGATAACCAAAAAAACACCTTCAACACACACGCAGGGGCTACAAACAGACCGAAGGATCGGCACGCCGAAACAAGGAAGGAAGCGCTAACACCAACCAACACAAAGAAAACACCCGTCCAACCCAAGCAAGAAAAAACACCAATCTCTAGGCAGAAACCCAGATCTTAAGCCACAAAGAGAGGAGACGTCCCGGCTTACCTTTTGACAAAATGAAGAGTCACCAAACAACACCAATCTGCCGTCACACACCTTGTAGCCAGAAGGAATGCTCCTTGAATCTGCTGAAGCTCTGGTCCAGCCTGCGCGCCTTCTCAAAGGCAGAGAACCAACAGAGAAAGGCAATCATGGGGCGCTCGCTGCGATTTCGTTGGCGACACTGGGAAAAGGTGAGATAATAGCCAACGCTGGCGGTACCATTTTGCTGTCAAAACCTTCATCGTGAACGATGTCACCACACATCTCGATAGCTGCCACAACAACAACGGCAGCCCCCGGCCCTACATCCATATTCGACAATAACACTTCTGTTTAGGCACATATCGAACCACGAAACATCCACTAACAAGATCAACTACCACAAAACACTCGGTGACCAGAGGAAGAAAGACACACCTAATAGAGAAAGCGGGTGGGAGGAGAAAAGGTGTCATATTTAGTGGTGGTTTTGAAACCGCCGAATATCAATTTAGTGGCGGTTCAAACCGACATTAAACCCCAATTTGGACCGACGCTATTTCCCAGTTTTCTTTTATTCGGAGGTCGAAAATGAAAAGGCGGGAGATAGGGTGGGGGAGGCGACGAGGAGACGGAGGCGGTGGGGAAGCCAGAGGGTGGCACATAAGGGGGAACCCCCACCCCAGCGGCGGACCCCAAAGTTGTATACTTAATTAAGTATGATATCTTTCTATATCTATCATTTCTCTAGATTATTCTTTTCTCTTTGTAGTAACTTTAAGTGTTTCTCCTAAGTGCACTACAAAATTAATGAAATTATTAAACATAAAATTCATGTTAATTAGATTTTACTCACCCCATTAATAAATGGTAGCATCATTCCAAAGAGAGCTCCATCACAGTGAATGTAGAATTGATTGCGAGGGAAACCACTTTCTTCAAGTGCTTTTACTACAAGATTAACGTCATCAATAGCTCCTTTCATGGTGGTTCCTAATATACATAAATAAAGAAAGGGTAAGAACAAAATATGAGAGAGTGTGATAGTTTAGAAACCAAATTGAGAGTTTACTCTTAAATAAAAAAAATAATCATTTAGGATTATCGAAGTGTATATATATATATATATATATATATATATATATATATATATATATATATATATATATATATATATATATATATATGGTTTATGTGCGCATGAGTTATATTTTGGGTATGAGTCAAGTATACATGTGTTGATTATACTTTCTTAAAGATGAGAGTCAGACCTATGTTTAGATTGATGATGGCTGGCTTGTCCTTGTGAGCAACAAGTGAGGTCCTTAGATCATTACAATCAATCTCACCCGATATTAGAGTACCAACCTTCACACAATCCATTCTATACATTCTTGCAATTTTGAATATTGAATAATGCGAATCTTGTGAGGTATATAAAATTCCATTCGGAAATTTTTCTCTCCTATACACAATAAGCACAATTATTATGTTAAGGATATGCTTTTTATCTGCAAAACATCAAAAGACTCAATAAATGAAATTCAATGAATTAATTAAACTCACCCTATTAAAATTCCATGAAGATTTCCTTCAGTTCCACCCGTTGTTACATATCCCCAATAGGCAATAGTCACCTTTCTCAATCTCCCATAGGTTGGCAAACCAATCAAGCACAGAAATTTCAAATTCTGTTGAATTTAGACCAAAGCTTTTCTTAAGAAATGGATCACCAGCATTGTTTATGTGGAAATGCAACAACGGTGTCAACATGCCATAATTGAAGTCAAGATTTTCTGGATACCCTGCTTTATTGTATATCATTAGTAAAGTTCTTGCAACACTATATCATATATCATTTTTTTTTATACAAAAAGTTTAGGTGAGTTGGGCTCTGGGGGCTCACTAGGGTCAGGGCAGACCTCACGGCTCTTTGAGCGTTTATAGGGTACTTACAGATCACCCACCAAAGAGGTCTTCACATCGGGAGTGAGAGTTGAACCCACGCCCTTGTGAGGAATGAGCCAACTCCTTACCAACTGAGCTAATCTTCATTGGCAGTCTTTTTTTATATTTAATTAGTTTAAAATAAATTTAAATTTTAAAGTAATTTTTCCTAGAGAATATCGTTACCCAACAAAGCTCAAAGATATCATAGAGTTCTAAAAAAAATAAGTAAATTAAAGTGTAAAGAGACATCAATTAAGGTTGAACATCCTTATAAAAGGTGATATACCTAGACAACGCAATTTGTTTTGATTTAGAGTCTCCACATAGTTGGTAATTATTTCAGCCAATTTTTCTTGCGTCTCCCCTATGAACTTGGTGATGCCAAGACTATTATTCTCTTCTTGAGTTTCTTTATGCTTCTCTTCTTTAGTAGATAGCTTGTCCTTGTTGACCACCCTACTCAATTGTTCTGTGCCTGGAACATTTAAGCATGTTGCTTTGTTCTTCTCAGCTGATCAATGGTAATTAATTAGCATGGTAGAGTATGTAGTAGGAAAGTGAAGGCTTGAATTTTTATGATTCAGTAACAGGGGATAGATAGAAGAACAATAATAAAATATTTGTGCAAGGATCATGTTTAAAAAAAAGTTCTGAACAATAACATGATGATACTTGTGAAAAAAATAATGTACCTGAAAGAAACAATTTATTTTTATTTAGTGTATCTGAGTTGTGGCTAATTGTGTCAAAGGTGGCATGTGTATCTCCAATGCATTTAAGATTCCTATGTTCATCATTCTTTTGGATTTCCCTTTGCTTCTTTGAGGGATTGGCACTGCTAACTACCCTTGGTAATCGCTCTACACAATGAAGTCTTAGAAACATTGTGTTTCTTCTCTGCGTGTTCTGTTCTTTCTGTATTAAATAGATGCAAAAAAAGTGAGTAAACACGAAACAGCGAATGCAATTAATTGGCATAAAAGTAAAATATTTTAGTTCTTGTGAATCGACAAAAGTTAAACGTTGGAACTTTGGTGGTTGTGAATTGAAAAAGTTTTATATTGGATGGAATAAACACTTTAAGAGTGTTTATAAGTGTGGACTTCATACATTGGGTTGGAGCCTAATGGATACTCAAGTTTGTGAAATGGAGAGAACGCACATAAATTGACCACCACACGCGCGTGAGCGCCGCCGTCCCTCTGATCGGCTCGGGCCGGGCTTTGGCTGTGAGGTGTAATTTCCTTTTTGCGAAAATAATTAATTTATTTTATTTTGGTGCGTTGCTCGTCCAGATTCATTGAACTGGCCAGATACGATGAACTAACTGTTGCGCATCTGATAGAGCCATTGTGGTCATTCTTATCCGCGGTTGACTTGCAGCGCAAGTTCTTCGTTCTTATCTGTTGATGATTTTTCTCCAATAACTTACTTGCGCAGCAAGTCCAATTCTCTCATATAAATAGGACCCTCCTTCACTTCATTCCACACACCACTGGACGATAAATCTCTCCTCCAGGTTTCTCTCCTCTCCCTCGAGAATTCTTTTCTCTACTACTCCTTAGAGTGGCTTACGAGCCATATTCAAGAGTGGTCTACGAATCATATTTAGAGTGGGTTTTTAACCATATTGAATGTGTATTTCTTGAGCGAAATTTCACTGTGCAGTGATATTTCGTGACAGTTTTGACTGGCCTGTTTTATCCTAGGGACGTCGTGGTTGATAGCCTGCCTGCGCAATTTTGAGCAGTGTCACGAAACGTCTTAAAGAGAGCGACCTAGTCCGCGACTCAACCCAGTAATTTTTCGGTAATTGATTTTCTGAATACTTTCAGAAACTCAAAACCAACAATTTTAAGACGTTTCAAATTTAGCCATGACTACCGAAGACATTACTGGCTCTGATTCTGCTGTTTCTAACTTCAACAAATCGTTTCATTTTCAAGAATGTCAATTAAAACAATGGCAACAAAATAAATTTTTATTAAATATGAAAAATATTGCCAACATTTAAAAGATGACATTCAAGTGCTCACTGAAACAGCTGATCAGAAAGAAAGAGATAAAATAGCTAAAGAAATATTCCTATAGAAAGAGAATAAGTTTCTCTATACTATGCATCGATAGAAAGAGAATATTTTCTCTATATAATTTATCATTGGAAAGAGAATAATTTTCTCTATACGGTCTTATAGAAAGAGAATTATTATCTCTATATCATTGTTAATTCTACGGAAAGAGAATAATCATCTCTATAAGAATGAATTTTCTTAATTTGTATTTTTTGGGAAAAGTTCTGGCTAGGAAAGATTTGGTACTTAAGTGTGTCCATTGTGACCCACCTCTCTTTCCTGGGAACCTATTCGAACAAACAATTTTGAAAATTCATATCTTTTGTTGCCGTTAGTGGTTAATGCTAACGATTAATGATATTAAATCATAGTATTGCTTTTTAGCAAACATTATTTTTGAAGTTATACTTTTTACGATATATTGTAATATATAATATTGATTGCAATATAATTTTCTAGAAAATCTTTCATAAATTAAAACGGTAATCAGGCTCAAAGGAACAGCAATTTGAATGGGACCCCCCAAATTTCCCATATTCTAAACTTCAACTACCACCTAGAAATGACGTTGCTCCTCCATTTAATTGTTTCAATTGCGAGAGACCAGGTCACATGACACACATGTGTATGAACAGGCCAAGCTCTGCCCCGCAGGCTAACCTAACTGAATAGTAATTTGTTGCTATAATTTCTGAAATCAACATTGTTGGTGAATGCGAAGGTTGGTGGATGGTTACTGACTATGTTTTGAACATACACCGTTGCTGAAAATAAGAAAAGGATGCCGAGTCTGGTGAAAACTTTCTTTAAACAATGATTTTTTTTTTACAGAGTGTTTACTTCGTCTATCGGAAGTTTTCTTTAAACAATGATTTTTTACGCAGTGTTTGACTTTTACACGTGTTTGACTTTGACTTTGTACACTATACTAGTCTTTTCAATAAGAGCTAGATAGCATTTTTTTAAAAGTTATTTTCTTAAATGACTTAAGAAAAAAATTGTGATTTTTGTAGCCAAGCAATAATTTTCAAGACTTCGTATAAATCAGTAAGGAAATCTGAGTTTTAGTTTTGACTCACTCAAATATATGCGAATAGATAGAACATTAACCAAAAATGGAAAACGATAGTTTCTCACTTTTATTTATAATTGCGTCTACCACATTGTACTATACTTTGTGAAAAATAAAAGTGAAGTGCTTGACATATTCAAAGTTTTCCATTACAGAATTTTGAAAATCAATTAAGTAGAAAGGTTAAGAGCTTTTATAGCAATTGAGGAACGGAAATGAAATTATGTATGAAACGACTGAACCATATTTTTTCTGAAATGAATGGTACATCAGAAAGAAAAACCTTTATTTAATTGGTTTTTGCTATTTTACTGAATTCTAGCACTTGATCTCTCTTGTGAAATTTTTTATAAACTGTTTGTTATGTTATGAATAGATTTACTGAATCTAAAGAAATAAAAATTTTCCTTCGAAGATCTTGAAGAAAAAACAATCCATTTTGTCTTATTTTTGAATTTGGGATTGCTTGGCTTATGTCATAATTCCAAAAAGAGTTAAACTTGCCAGTAGAGCCTATGAATGTGTATTCATTGGGTATGCAGTAAATAGCAAAACATACAGGTTTATGACCTTAATGCAAAAGTGATCATAGAGTCAAATGATGTTGACTTCTATGAAAGTAGATTCCCTTTTAAATCAAGAAATAGTGGGGGCACCGGAATTGCTCAAGTTTCCGTGCCTAGGAGCGTTGAAAACAACGTAGAAAGGGGAATAGAACCTTAGAGAGGTAAGAGAACACGTGTTGCTAAAGACTGTGGACCCGACTATACGGTCTATACATTAGAGGAGGATCCTACTAGCCTTCAATAAGCTCTGTCTTCATTGGATGCTGATTTGTGGCAAGAAGCCATAAATGATGAGATGGATTCTCTAGAGTCTAACACGACATGGCACTTAGTGGACTTGCATCCTGGTTGCAAACCAATTGGTTGTAAATGGATTTTGAAAAAGAAACTAAAACCCGATGACACTGTTGATAAATACAAGGCCCGCCTTGTAGCCAAAGGTTTTAGACAAAGAGAGAATATAGATTTCTTCGACACATATTCACCTGTTACTAGAATTACATCCATAAGGGTACAAATTTCGCTGGCCGCAATTTATAATTTAGAAGTACACCAAATGGATGTAAAAACCGTTTTTTTAAAATGGTGAATTAGAAGAAGAAATCTATATGGAGCAACCTGAAGGTTTTGTAATACATGGGCAAGAACACAAGGTCTTAAGTTGGATAAGTTTCAGTATGGTCTCAAACAAACTCCCAAACAATGGCATGAGAAGTTTGATAATTTGATTATATCAAATGAGTTTAAAGTGAATGAAAGAGACAAATGCATTTATTACAAAATCGAGAATGACATTTGCACTATCATATGTCTCTATGTAGACCACTTACTCATGTTTGGATTAAACATGCATGCTATAAATAAACTGAAATCTGTTGTGCAACAACTTTGATATGAAAGACCTCGGAGAAGCAAGTGTAATCCTTGGTATTAGGAATACTAGATCCGAGAAAGGATTTTCTATGATCGATCTCATTATATTGAGAAGATCTTAAAGAAAGATAACTACTTTGGTCGTAAACTTTCCTGCTCATCATATGATCCAATTGTCAAACCTTTTAAGAACATTGGTAACAGTGTTAGACAAACGAAATATGCGAGCATCATTGGCAGCCTAAGGTATGCCACTGATTGTACTAGACCGGACATTGCCTATGTCGTGGGATTGCTGTACAGGTTTACCAATTGACCTAGTATAGAGCATTGGCACACTATTGAGAGAGTCATGTGATACCTTAAAAGGACCAAGAATCTCGGATCACATTATCAGAGATTTCCAGCTGTACTTGAAGGATACAGTAATGCTGATTGGAATACTCTATCAGATGATTCCAAAGCAACTTGTGACTATATATTTAGTATATATGGTGGTATTGTCTCCTAGAAATCCAAGAAACAGATCATTTTGGTTCAGTCCACTATGGAGTCTGAAATGATAGCGTTGGCAACCGCCAGTGAAGAAGCTAGTTGGTTAAGATGCTTACTAGCAGAGATTCCTTATGGGAAAACTGACGCCAGTTGTGTTGATCCACTGCGATAGTACCGCAGATATTGCAAAATAAAGAATTGTTATTACAACGATAAAAGGCGACAAATATGTCGCAGGAACAACATTGTTAGAGAAATTCTCTCAAAAGAAGCTGTGAGAGTGGATCATGTACGCACTGATTAGAACTTAGGTGATCCTTTGACGAAAGGATTAGCCAAAAAGAAAGTCCAAAATACATCTCAATAGATGAGACTACTGCCATTAGAACCATGAGTCACTCACGATGGTAACCCGACCTAAAAGACTGGAGATCCCAAGAATTAGGTTCAATGGGTAATAACAAGTTGTGAAGTGATAGGGGATAAACATGCTACTATAAGTAAAGAAGCATGATTCCTGAAGCGATGTAAGGTTGAGGTAATAGAAACTCTTAATGAGATCTATACTCTATGTGGAGTGGAGTACCTAGCTACAGGAGTACTCTTGATAGACTCACCTTTGTGAATGTGGAAGTGGGGCCGCTTCCTATGGAATTCTTGGTAGAAATTCCTAGAGCGTTCACTAAACTGGGATAGACGTGTAGGGCCATAAACGCACGGGATTTTGAGAATATACCTATGGAAAAGGTAGTGTGTGGTTTTGACGATTAGAGATAGAGTTCAAGACTACGAGTCACTCTTTATTGAATCTAAATCTTAACCGCTATGCAAAGGTTCAAGTCGTATGACACCTCTGCTTATGCACAATCTTACGGAGGCGTTTGGCGCTACTTCTGGAACTTCTTTTTAAATTCAAGTGGGGGATTCTTGGAACTTTGGTAGTTGTGAATTGAAAAAGTCCCACATTGGATAGAATAAACACTTTAAGAGTGTTTATAAGTGTGGACTTCGCACCTTGGGTTGGAGCCTAATGGGTACCCAATTTTGTGAAATGGAGAGAACACACATAAACTGACCACCACACACGCGTGAGCGCCACCGTCTGTCCGATCGGCTCGGGTCCGGGCTTGGGCTGTGAGGTGTAATTTCTTTTTTGCGAAAATAATTAATTTATTTTATTTTGGTGCGTTGCTCATCCAGATTCGTTGAACTGACCAGATACGATGAACTAACCGTTGCGCATCTGATAGAGCCATTGTGGTCATTCTTATCCGCTGTTGACTTGCAGCGCAAGTTCTTCGTTCTTATCTCTTGATGATTTTTCTCCAACAACTTACTTGCACAGCAAGTCCAATTCTCTCCTATAAATAGAACCCTCTCTCACTTCATTCCACACACCACTGGACGATAAATCTCTCCTCTAGTTTTCTCTCCTCTCCCTCGGGAATTCTTTTCTCTACTACTCCTTAGAGTGGCTTACGAGCCATATTCAAGAGTGGTCTACGAATCATATTTAGAGTGGTTTTTTAACCATATTGAATGTGTATTTCTTGAGCGAAATTTCACTGTGCAGTGATATTTCGTAACAGTTTTGACTGGGCTGTTTTATCCTAGGGACGTCGTGGTTGATAGCCTGCCTGCACAATTTTGAACAGTGCCACGAAACGTCTTAAAGAGAACGACCTAGTCCGCGACTCAACCCAGTAATTTTTCGGTAATTGATTTTCTGAAATACTTTCTGAAACTCAAAGCCAACATTAAATCATAGCCATCTGTTTTTTTATCGAACAGTCAGTTTCAATGACAGCAGTGACTGCACTATACCTTTTTGACTCAGCGACTGCACGATACCTGACTACAGGGAATCCGGGTCCTATAAACTCTATGTTCAAAATGGAATATTATGAGATTTATATTCAATTTTTCACTAATTATCTTGGAATAAGGTAAATGTAATTACTTTCGTAAATATTCAATAAGTCCAAAGTTTTTTCCTACCTTGGACTTCCTCTCACTTTAACATTCATCCATAAAAAAAGTGTTATAAACTAGTTAAAAAGGTTATAAACTATATTCTTCTCTTTTTTAAAGGGATCAAGAGTGTTTCCATTTAGTTCATAAATGACTCGAACTCAAAATCATTTAAGTGTAAGAAAAGCGTCATACCAAGCTCCACTTCGTTGTCAAAAATTCTTTTACCATTGCATCATTCTTAGTAATTATAAGCTTTTAATTATCAAATACTGTGTTCTAAAAGTTTGATACTTTTGACTTTAGTTTATTTTTTCCAAAACATGTATTTTTAAAAACACAATATATCTTTTTTGTCGAAATTTCTTCTTCCAGGTCTTAGGTCTTGGGCACTACCAATTCCAGCTTATCATACTACGCATTTATCCCTTAGATATCAGTTGACATAGGATTAACAATATTATCTAACATATCATCTCAAAATTTTCCTAATATACTCATATATGTGCTACCACTTTATTAGAGGTAGCATACTCCGAAGCATTTATGGAATCTGTCGCTTACATGGACGTAGTACGTAGTAGTAGTACGCAAGTCATAACTCATAAACCAAACTCAGCTGGTTCATTTATAGTCATTGTTTTTTGATTTGCGAGCCAAATTGTTTGCACGTGAAATTGTTGAATTCCATGCCAGATGTAAATGTCAAAGTCACCTTATCACCGTCCCTACCAACACGTGAAATTGTTGAATCCCAATCTCTTTATTATTATCATAAAATTTAGTCACGGATATATCGATCGCCGATCGGTACGTAAATAGCCTTCTTATCCACAAATTTATACGACAAAATTAAGGGTACGTTTGGATGGAGGGTTTAGGAGGGGAGAGGAGGGGATGCTTGATTTTCAATTCTAAATTGATGAAGCTATAAAATGTTTCTAAACAAAAATTAAGTGTGATTAACAATGTTTTATCATTATCCATCATTTTATTTTTTCAATTTTTTAATATTTCAAATAGATATTAAAATATAGAGCAAGCCCTCCTAAACCTTCCCAAACCCCCCTCCCAAACATACCCTAAAGTACTATCATTTTAAAGTGAGGTATGAAATGAACCCACCGTTCGGAGAAAATGTTGATAAATCTCTTTTGAGATGGATAAGGATCTAAGCATACCAGATTTGAATTAAGGAGCTGATTACATATAGTGAAATGTTACATTATAAATAATTGGGCAAAGAAGTGTTAGTTTTACGAAATATTTATTTTACCCATTTATTTATTATGAAAAATTGAAAATGTATATTAAAAAATGACTTAACAAAATTTATTTATTTTTGCGATGTACAGAAGTGGGGATCTCTTTGCTTCTACGTAACTTCGGGTAGATAGATAATCAAATGTTGCGTAGTTCTTAGACAAAAAAATTTTGTCTCTTAGTGTAAATAGGTTAGTTCAGTTATAACCTAGCTAGTGGGCAAAAAAGGGTGTGACACGAAAAGTGGGGTGCGAATAGCATACAGATTCCATTTTTGCCTTTTTCCTAAATGATTGAGATAAAAATCAAAACACTAGAAAATCATATGTTTGGCTATACAAAGAGTCTCTTTCTCTCAACCAACCCTAGTCGTTTTCCTCTCAATTGCTCTCTTCCTATTTATCTATCGAAAAAGGTGGTCTTGGGTCATTTTTGGGCCTAGAATCACCACTATACATCATTTGTTTTTCTATTTTTTTATCTAAATAAGTGATTTCTACATAGATCTAATTTTTCTTTTGTATTTTTTTTTTGCCGATTTCATGGCTTTTTGTAATTTATTTTACTGAAATAATTTTCTAATATTTTTTGAAATGGACCGAACTGTATTGTAAAATTTTTGGCCTACTTTTGTGTATCATAATTGGGCTAAAATTAGAGTCGAAAAAACTAGAACGTAATAATGATATATAATTGAACATGGTTGTCTTAAACAATTTAGAGATCTTGTTCAAATCTTAAAAGTTGGGTCCCTAGTTATACTTTTATCAAATGAATCACTAAAAATTGGGCCCCTAATTATGTTTTTATCAAATGAATCACCAAAAACTCAAACTACTTTATTTAAATTGTAAATAACATCTCAATATAGCTTCAAACTAATTACACTTTTATAGTTTTTGTGTCTTTAATTCACTCCCAAAGGTTTCCAATCTATCCCAACTAGCATATAATCACTTCACAAATCACCCAATTACAGTACATACAAGCATCAATTTCTATCTCATACCAGTGAACATACATTACATTAGGGGTGGCAATTTCTACCCATAAGTGGGGATCCCCGTGGGGATTGCCCCGTTCGGAGCCCGTGGGCGGGGAATTTTCCCCCGTGGGGACGGGGACCACTACAAAAAAAATTGGTCATTTGCGACGGAATTAGCGAGGGAATGTGATTCCCTCGCTAAAACTGACATTAGCGACGGAATTTGCCAGGGAATAAAGGTCCTCGTTTATTTTGATAATTAACGACGGAAATATGGGCATTAGCGACGGAACCGTCCATCGCTCATTGTTTGGAGGGAAACTGAAATCAGAACAGCACGGAAACCGAAAGAATTAGCGACGGAAATACTGGTCCCTCGCTACATATTTTGACCGTTCCAGCCTTGGTTAGCGTGCAGGGATTAGCGACGGAATTGTCCCTCGCAAATTCCGTCGCTAACCCCAATTAAATAGAATCAGATCCCATTTTTCTCTCTCTTTGCTCTTCTCTTCACTCCCTCACTCTTCTCTCTCACGAACCCCAACTCCACCACACCATTTCCAGCACCAACACACCACCACCACCACACCACCACACTGCCGCCACCACACCACCACAACCCACTGTCGTCGTCGCTCCTCTCTCTCTCCTACGCGAACGTCGCTCTCTCTCCTACGCGAACCTCTCTCACCGGAGCTCTCCCTTTTCGCCACCACCGGAGCTCGCCCTCTTCACCACCGGAGCTCTATCTTGGAGGTTTTGATTTTTACTGATTTTGATTATTTTTTTTTACCAACTGATTTAGATTTTTTTGATATTGTTTTGTTAGGATTTGTAAAATTAATTAATTTTGTGATATTAATGTTGTTTGGTAATTTTAGTGAATTTAGTTTTGTGATATTGTAGTTTTGTAATTTTAGTGAATTTAGTTTTGTGATATTGTTGTTTTGGGTAGGGTTTTAGGTTTGGGTAGAAATTGAAATTGTGTTTAGAATTAGAAATTGAAATTGGGTAGAAATTGAAATTGTGTTTTAGGTTTAGGATTTATAGAAATTGTGTAGGATAAAAATTTGAAGTTGAAATTGAATTTGTTTGTTGAAATTGAAGTTGTTTTATTGAAATTGAAATTAATAGTCAAATTGATTTATGTTTTTTGCTTGAAATTGAAATTAATAGTTGAAATTGAAGTTGATATTGAAGTTGTTGTTGAAATTAACAGTTGAAATTGAAGTTAGTTACTGAAATTGAAGTTGAAATGGTTTAGGATTGAAATTGTTGGTGTTTGAAGTCTCACAACCGCACCGGAGTGCGCACTGTCACCGAACCACGTACCGCACCGGACCTCAATCTCATAACGGTTAGTTTTCAAAATAAATTAATTGTTGTTTTCATGAACCCTAGGTTAGATGACTGTGTGTTGTTGTTGGAAAAGGGTCAGGTGATGTCGTCCCTCACCCCCAAATTTTGCTCGACATCATCTCCATTGAGATAACTGCGAGGCGATACTAACAATTTTAAGGTTGGGAGTTAGAAATAACTTCGATCCTTCACTACTTATATGGAAAAGGGTTTTGCCTGATCTGTCCTTAACCCCCATATTCGGCTCGAAATCATCTCCACTGAGATCATATCGATGCCACTAACTTGATGGATTATTGGGAATGTTATGGGAATCTAACACGTTTTCTTAAATGTGTGTAGATGAATTTGTATGATTTTAATCGTGAATGAGTGTATGATCAGTTATATCCGAGAAGAGCGGGTTTGAATGAATCTTTTGTAGTTGGGGTTGAACAGTTTCTTGTAGTAGCGTGGCGACATGAATTGGCTAAACGGGAAAAGGGGGTTAGATGTCCATGCTTAAAATACGACGGTGTACCTATTAGGACCGATAATGAAATCAGGGAGCACTTGTATCATTGAGGGTTTAGGCCTAATTATTGGATTTGGGTGGACCATGAAGAAGAACGACGTCAAAATTTTGAGGTAGGGGCTTCAAGCAGTTCTGGTGTTGGTGTTCCACGTAATGAAATTTTTGAGTTGATGGAAAACATGATTTGTGATGGTCTCGGGGTGAATGTGCCATTTGATGAGCCTCAATATGACGATCATGATGAACTTCCAAATGAAGAAGCACAAAAATTTTATAATTTGTTAAGAGATTCAAACAAACCGTTGTTTGAAGGCTCGCCACAGTCAAAATTATCTATGTGTGTGAAACTTTTAGCTCTCAAGTCCATGAGTAATATTTCTGAGGTGGGTTTAGACTATGTGACTGAAATGATGTTGGAAGCGACGCCTAAAAAGGATAATTTGCCAAAAAGTTATTATGAAGCAAAGATGTTAGTTTCGAAGCTGGGATTGAAATTTAAGAAGATTGATTGTTGTGAGAAAGGGCACATGTTATTTTACAACAACGAATTTGGTAAAAATGATGGTGAGCTACTTGAATGCAAATTCTGTGGAAAAGCCAAGGTATCATGATCGTAAAGGGGCAAAACGTAATTATAAACCTATCCCTGTAAAGTCGATGTTCTATTTGCCTATAGTTCCAAGGTTGCAAAGAATGTTTGCATCGAACGAAATTGCGCAGAAAATGACTTGGCATTATGACAATAGGCGTACCTCAGATGACATTTTACGCCACCCATCCGACGGTGAAGCGTGGAAGCACTTTGATCAAGTGCATTCAGATTTTGCCTCAGACGCACAGAATGTTCGGCTTAGCTTGTGCTCTGATGGGTTTACTCTATATATCCAAGCATCGGCGTCACCCTACTCTTGTTGGCCAGTCATTGTTACCCCTTACAATCTTCCTCCTGAGATGTGCATGACTAAACCGTATATGTTTTTGACTTGTCTGATACCTGGTCCATCCAATCCAAAAGCTAACATTGATATCTTTTTGGAACCTCTGATTGATGATCTTAAGAGATTGTGGGGGGCTGTTTGGAAATATGATGGAGCACGGAAGAAAATTTTTATGATGAGAGCCGCATTGATGTGGACAATTAACGACTTTCCTGCTTATGGTATGTTGTCTGGTTGGGGGACTCACGGTAAATTGGCATGTCCCCCCTGCATGGAACACACAAAGGCGTTTACGCTAAAGTACGGGGGAAAGAGTTATTGGTTTGACTCGCATCGTAGATTCTTACCGCAAGATCATAAATTTAGAAAGAACACGAAGGCCTTCAAGAAAGGGGCAGTTGAAACAGATGGACCACCGCCTTTGTTGACATCAGGTGAAATCTGGAGGAGAGTTCTGGATTTGCCACAAGCCACAGAGGTAGGGGAGCTCACCCGGCTGGATGGTTATGGACAGGTGCACAATTGGACAAAAAAAGCATATTTTGGAATCTCCCATATTGGAAAGATAATTTGTTGAGGCACAATCTTGATGTTATGCACATCGAGAAGAATTTCTTTGACAACATATTTTTCACTGTGATGAATGTGAAAGATAAAACCATAGACAATAATAAGGCTAGATTGGATTCTGCTCTTTATTGTAGCAAACATCGATCTGATTTGAATTTGGTAGAAATGCCTAATGGGAAGATGGTAAAACCCAAAGCCAAATACTGCCTAACACCAGATGAAGTGAAAGATGTTTGTCGATGGTTGAAAGAATTGAGGATGCCAGATGGTTATTCTTCTAACCTTGCAAGATGTGCCGATGTGAACACTGGGAAGATGTATGTGATGAAAAGTCATGATTGTCATGTATTCATGGAGTGTTTGCTTCCAATTGCTTTTAATTCATTACCAAGTGTGTTTTGGAACCACTTATTGAAGTGAGTCAATATTTTAAAAATATGTGCTCTTCAACATTGAGAAGGGATGATCTTATTAAGATGGAGCAGAATATTCCTTTCATTATTTGTAAGTTGGAGAAAATATTTCCTCCCGGTTTCTTTGATTCCATGGAGCATCTACCGGTTCGCCTTGCGTATGAAGCAAGGCTTGGTGGACCAGTTCATTATAGGTGGATGTATCCATTTGAGAGGTAATTATCTATTTCAACATTTTATTAAAATTATCTTAATTAGTATGATTATTAGTTTAATGAAGTATTTTTCGTTCAACAAATAGATTAATGGGTGATTATAAACGATCGGTGAAGAATAAAGCTAGAGTTGAATGATCGATCTGCACAACTTATCTACACCGTGAAACAATTTATTTTTGTTCACATTATCTTAACAACTTTATGTTGTCAACAAATAATAGAAACGAAATGGAGATTGAAGAAGAAAGACACCCGCTCACTTTATCTATGTTTATCAAACCTGGTCGCCCTTCGGGAAAGAAGTCAACCAACTACTTATCAGATAAAGAGCATAAATCAGCACATATTCATGTCTTGATCAATTGCACTGAAGTTAAACCATATCTTGAGTAAGTATCCTCCAATTCAGTTGTTAATCTATACTGTATGATGTTAAATCAGATTTTGATCAACTTTCAATCTAAAGAGTAATAATAATTCTTTTTCAGTGCATTCTTACGAATTGAGGGTATAGGCGCTGAAGAATCTTCTATTCGTATACATGAAAGTTTTCCATCCTGGTTTAAGGCTAGAGTAAGTAACCAAATCCCCAAGGCGCTGAATAATTCTTTAAAGTAGATATGAGACATGACTTATTTTTTCCATATGTTGTTTACTGGTTTATGAAGCAGAACCAACTCCCCAAATCCGACACTTGAGGAACTTAGCCGATGGTCCTTTTCTTGAGGTGACCGAGTGGCACACGTACCTAGTTAATGGTTACAAATTTGACACCCAATCATGGAGTGAGGGGAAAAAAACAACTAATAGTGGGGTATATGTTAAAGGTGAAACAGGAGGAGGTGAAAATGACTACTACGGTGTGATCAAACACATATATGAACTTGAATACCCACCGTTAGACTATGAAAAGAGAATAGTTTTGTTTTTTTGTAGATGGTTTGATCCATCGGTTAGAGGAATGAAATTGAATCCAAAATGTAATATCGTGGACATTCGAATGAATGGAAGGTATAAACTTTATGATCCGTTTATCATGGCAGAAAATGTGAGGCAGGTGTATTATGTTCCATATCCATCAACTCTGAGAGGATGGTGTGTTGCAATTAAGACAAAACCACAGGGTCGCATTGAAGCCACTGATTCGGAGGATGAGGTTCCTTATCAGGTGGATGAAATTTCAGGAGTAGATGAGGTAATTGAATTTGAACTGATTGACTCCTTATGTGATGATCGACTACTAGTTGAAGAAGTTGATGAAGATGAAGAACAGAATGAAGATGAAGAAGAGAATGAAGATGAAGAAGAGAATGAAGATGAATAATTTGATTAATCTTATGTTGTATTTGATTAATCTTATATATATTGTCTACTTATGTTGACTCCTTATGTTGTCTTTAAATTTATTAGAATCATTAATATATCAATATTGTTCTTGTTATTTATAAATATATATAATTAATGTTGTTAGTATCACATTTCGTTTCTATTTTTTCATAGATATGGATCCAGGAGGAGGTTCTGACCCACCGAGACGTCCTCATAAAGGGAAGAAGACTATGACCGATGAACCTCCTAAGAGGAGGCGTAATCGTGAGGTGGTAGTTAATATTGGGAATATGAGGGGTCCTACGTATTTGGGCCCACCAGCTACCGCTCTGATTGCCCCACAACCTCCGCCGGCTCCATCTAGCCCCGGATGGTATCATTTACCATCACATGGGCATTATATGGGCCCAGAAGATGCGTATGCAGGGTATGGCCCACCAGCTGGGTATGGCACATTAGCTGGGCATATAGGCTCATCATCTGGACAAATGGGCCCATCAGCTGGGTATGACACATCACCTGGGTTATCTATGCCTACACCAGAGCCCCAGGATGATATTCAGCATGATGTTGGTGATGGTAATGTTGAAGGTGATTCATCCACCGATGACGAGAGAGTGGAGGTTCTTGTTATTAATGGTCATTTATAGCCGTGGTAACGCGTAAGTATTATATTGTTTGTTTTTTTAAAGTTAGTTATGCAACGACTTATATATATTTGATTGTTTGATATATCTTTCATTATGCAGGCTTCTTCCTGCAAAGGTAGCTTCATCAAGCATCACCCATGTCATCCGGAAAAAATATTTTCAAAAGTTCCATAAAAAGTGCAGCAAAGTCGAAGAAGATGACAGGAAGGATCTGCTTGACTTCTTTAGGGTAAGTGTCAATTAATTTGTCATTACTTATATTGTTTGTTTAAATTTTATGTTTAATAACGTTTACTTAATACAGACCAAGGTAACTTGGGACATAGAAGAAGATGACAATGTGCGGAGACTTTTTTTCAAAAGGATGGGCGCTCAGATTTCAGATTTGCTTTATAATCTCCGCTGTAAAGATAAAAAGCCTGACTACATGGGTGATGATATTTGGAATGCCTTCAAGAGATATTGGGCTACCGAGACTTTCAAGAGAAATGCTGCAAGCGCCAAAAATAATAGAAACTCAGAAAAGGGTGGTTCGCTTCACTGCGGCGGGTCCATCAACCAGGCTCAGCATGCTGCTAGATTGGCAAATTATTTTACAAATCTGTGTCTTTTTTTTACATTATTTAATTAGTTAGCAATTTTTGAATATGTGTTTCATTTTACAGAGTAAGAAGGCAGGACGCCCTATCACTGCTCCTGAGCTGCATAGAGCCACCCATGTGAGGAAAGACACTGGCGAGTATGTTGATGAGCGCTCCAAGATGACTCAGGTAAATATACAAATTGATTTGTATTATATAATGTTGTTTTGTCAAAATGGAGCGCTAATTTGTGGTTATTCAAAACAGGAGCAAGTAAATGAGTTCATGACTCAGCTAACTCAGGGGAGCTGGGACCCTGAATCACTTGGCCAACTTACTCCTGAGCTATGAAGCCCCGATACTTCAAAAATGGAGACGTACCCGTGTCGGATACGTATCCGATACCGATACGCACCCGATACTTCCCGATACGTACCCAAAAAGTATCTAATAATTTTTTAATTCTTTTTAAAAAATATTTGACTTGATACTTTTCAGATACATCTTTGATACTTCTTACCAACTAAGGATATTTCTCAGATACTTTTTCGATACCTCTTACCAACTAAGCACATGATTGTCACTCATATATGATACACTTTAATACCTCAATAACTAAAAGACAAAATTATATGTTTTTTCGTAATACAATAATAGAAGAAATAATACATTGTGATATGAGTGGGATAAATATACGTAACTATCTCTAGTTGATAAGATCACAAGTATTTATTTCTACAATGTGATGAATATATATTGACTAATGATATGCTTATGTTTTATTGACCAATTACGTACTAATATGAATATCCTAGTCTATAAAAAGTCATCTATTTCTGCCACTGACTATTCGTATTATACAATTTCGGGTGGTCTCAGCTACTTGTCCACCATTAGTTTTTATGACTAGTCACTCATACATAGGTGTGTCGGTTGTCCTCTTCCTTTCATGTTATGTTTTTATATATTTAAATTTTAATTTAATTTTTTATTAAAGTATCCCAGCCGTGTCGTATCTTGATTTTCAAAATTTTCCCGTATCCCCGTATCGTGTCGTATCCTGAATCGTATCCGGTATCCAGGCTTCATAGCTCCTGAGATGATAGATCTGGCAAACCAACATTGGGAGAAGATAGTTGGTTGTTCTAAGGGTCGCCTGTATGGTACGGGGCCCTTGGCTCCATATATGGGCCAGTCTGGGGCCGGGAGCAGCAGAAGCCGCAGTCGACCAGCTTCTACTCCTGCAGATACAGAGCATATGAGGCAGATGGAGCAGGAGCTACAGTCTACTCGACAAGAGCTGCATGATACTCGACAGGAGGTCAGGACCTCTTCTGAGGCGATGAAAAAGATGCAGCAAAACTTTGAGAAGGTGAGCCGTAGGCAGGCGATGATTTTAAGAATATATAGCAAAATCAGCAAAATCAGCCGCAAGATCAGCAACAAGATGAGGAGGAAGATGGTGAGCAAGATGAGGAGCAAGTTGAGGAGTCTGATGGTGGCAGCTTTTAGTGTTGTTGATTAACGTTTTTGTTATAACATTTCAGATTAAGTGTTGTGGATTCAAATTTTATGTTATAGAAGAATTTTATTCTTATAATTTTAATTTATTGAAGAATTTTAATTTTAAACTGTTTTATGTATCTTAGATTTTATTATTTATTAATAAAATAAACAGGTATAAAAGCAGATTTTATACTTTTTAAATATTAAAATATAAAAGTAAGACTAACTTTTAATTTTTTTTGTATTAAAATGTTAAAGTTTTGTTTTTTAGTCTTACTTTTATATATTTATTCAATTTTATTATATTTTAATCTATATTTTTTCAAACTTTTAGTAAATTTTCAGAGTCCCCACGGGGACCGTGGGGATGGGGATGGAGGAGGAAAACTCCCCGAAGCGGGGATCGGGGATGGGGACGGGGGACAACTTGGGAGGCCGCACCATTACCATCCCTACATTACATAACGAAGCATGACATCAAACATAGAACCATTATCGCCAATTCAGCAACTCATACAACTCTAACATATCAACTTGCAACATATGAGCATGCATATTCATATATTATGATTTCAACACATCAGCTAGACAAACAACATTAAAAACAGCTTGGGGAAAGGGAGATGAACTCACTTGGGAAGTAGAATACCACATGCAAGCAAGAATGGGAGCTGATCCTAACAGCTCAACAAGCTTCAACAAACTTGAATCAACCCAAGATAACTCTAATCTACCATCTTGGTTTCAGCCATTGAAGAGGGAAAAGCAAAGCTTGATGAAGAAAGCATTTTCTGTATATTCACATTAACTCAACTGTACAGTTACAATGAATATATATGAGGGATAAAAAACCTCTAACTGTTAACTAAAGTGTAGTTAAATAACTAACAAACTGTTAACTTGAGTAAACTAATTACACTTAGTCTAACTAGATGGTATTTACAGTATGCACAATATATTTACAATATTAACATCCCCCCTCAAGGTGGGCTGTGTATGTTGCACATGCCTAGCTTGCTGATGAATGAATGAAATGGTGCAGGGTGCAGAGGCTTAGTGAAAACATCTGCAAGTTGTCTTGCTGATGGTATTGGAAACAGATGTACAACCTTGTTTTGAATCTTTTCCCTTACAACATGGCAATCAATCTCAATATGCTTTGTTCTTTCATGAAATGTAGGATTATGAGCCAAGTGTATTGCGGATTTATTGTCACAGTATATGGCAGAGGGATTGTGCTGAGGAAGCTGTAAGTCTTTAAGTAGATAATGCACCCACTAAATTTCACATACAAGGCTTGTAAGAGCCCTATATTCTACTTCAGAGGAGGATCTGGACACTGTGTTCTGCTTCTTTGACCTCCATGATATAAGAGCCGAGCCAATGAACACACAATAGCCTATTATGGATCGTCTAGAATCCACACAACAGGCCCAATCAGAGTCAGAAAAACCAGAGATGTTAAGCTTGTTAGATGCAGGAAACAACAGGCCCTGAGATGGTGCAGTTTTGAGATACTTGAGGACCCTTGTTGCTGCCTGAAAATGTATATCAGATGGGCTTGATACAAACTGACTCAGCTGCTGCACAGAGAAGGTAATATCTGGTCTTGTGTTTGAGAGATAAAGGAGGCGTCCAACGAGTCTTCTATATGTAAAAGGATCATGATTCACTGTCCCCCCTTCACTGCTGAGTTTCACAGAAGGGTCAGCAGGGGTTGAAGTTGGCTTGGCAGCAAGAATTCCACTATCCTGAAGTAACTCCAGCGTATATTTCCTCTAGTTAAGAGAAATGTCTGTCTTGGAACGTGCTAATTTGAATCCAAGAAAGTATCTCAAGGCACCAAGGTCCTTGATTCTAAACTGAGAATCCAAGTGTTGTTTAACAGTGGTAATTTCCAACATGTTGTTGCCAGCCAAAACAATATCGTCTTCATAAACAAGTAATGCAGTAATGGAAGTAGCAGTAGATTTAATAAAGAGCGAGTGATCAGCCTCTGACTGAACATAACCCAAGGAAATAAGTGTGGTAGTGAGTTTGTGATTCCACTGTCTGCTGGCTTGCTTAAAGCCATAGAGAGATTTATGCAACTTACATACTTTTGTGGCACTGTGATAGCCCCGCAAGTGCACGGGTCGTATCGCGTAATAAAAGAGTATCGGTCCACAGGGAGAGCCTAAGTGAATACCAATTTAATTTTTCAAAGTTTGATTAACTGAAAAGAAAGTGTTTTTAGAAAGAGGGAATGTTTTAGTAAAGTCTACTCACTCATGATCATTGTAGACAAAAGAGGAGAAAAGAAAATAGAAGCAGAAAACATAAAGTTAAATAGCGAGAAATAAAAGAAAGCGGTAAAGTGCAAAAATCATAAATAGCGGAATTGTAAATGACAAGAAAGTAAATTGCTTGAAAAGAAAATTGCCAGTAATTTACTTGACTTGCCAGTAATTTACTTGACTTGCCAGTGATTTACTTGACTTGGAAATTTAAAGGGCGAAAAAGTAAATAACAAGGAAAATAAAAGAGCGGAAAAGTAAAGAGCGAGAAAGTAAAGAGCAAGAATTTAAATAGCAATGAAAGTAAATGACTTGGAAAGTAAAAGGTGCAAGAAATTAAAGGAGCAAGAAAGTAAATGACTTGGAAAGTAAAAGGGCAAGAAAATAAATAGCAAGAATTTAAAGGGCAAGAAAGTAAATAAACAAGAATCATAAAAAGCATGAAGAGTAAATTGAAGTCATGAATCATTAGAGAGCCTTTGTCATTGATTTTCTAACAAAATTCAAGCTTAGGTACAAGTGAGGATCAAGCCTCTATTTATAGGAAAATATGAGGGGCAAAATGGTCCAAAAGAGGAAAAAGTGGCAAATCAAGTTGGCCAAGGTAGTCATCAAAGAGCCATCCTCAAGTGGACAATGCACATGAGCAAGTGGTCAAAGCACATGGTCATCAAAAAGTGGGCAAAAATATCCAACAACAAGTGGGCAAGGTAATTTCGACTGATGCAGCAGAAATCTGGATAGCAGAAGCAGGCACAGTCGAAATCTGGATAGCAGAAGCAGGCACAGTCGAAATCTGGATAGCAGAAGCAGTCGAAATCTGGAAGACAGATGCAGTCGAATTCTGGAAGACAGATGCAGTCGAATTCTGACAGATGTAGTCGAATTCTGGAAGACAGATGCAGTCGAATTCTGACAGATGTAGTCGAAATCTGGAAGACAGATGCTGTCGAATTCTGGCCTGCTGAGACAGATGCTGTCGAATTCTGGCCTGCTGAGACAGATGCTGTCGAATTCTGAGAGATCCAGTCGAATTCTGGGAGATCCAGTCGAATTCTGGGAGATCCAGTCGAATTCTGGGAGATCCAGTCGAAATCTGGAAGATGCAGTCGAATTCTGACCTGCTGAGACTTAGGCAGCCCAAATTGCTTCAAAATAAAACCTGAAGATAAAAAGTAAACATTTGCAGTAAAATAGAACAAAAATATAATTAAAATACTAAAAAGACTTAATAAAATAACTATTAAAAAGACTCTAAAAATAGACTTATCAAACTCCCCTATGCTTGAACCTTTGCTTGTCCTCAAGCAAAAGCAGTGTAAATCTTTAGGCCTATTCTGAAGGAAAATTATTTTCATATCGAAAACCTTAAGTGAACTGTGGGGCATTTCTAACACTTTGGTTTGAGAGCTACTATTTTGGGCTTCTTGTGGAATTGAGAGACAACTTTAAAGTATCAGTACTCTAGAGAGGATATCAATGTCATCATAGAACCGGTTCCCCAGCATTCTTAAGCTTGGGTCCTCCATTTACTAAGACCGGGTCTCAAAGGAGGGTCTTTATACGTTGGGTATTCAAGCATTTTTTTCTTTTCTTTTTGATTTTATATGCTAACCATTCATTTTGACATTTAAAATGTACCAATTTTTGCATTTTGAATTGGTTTTGCATATATACATATATATAATTTTTTTTTTTTTTGAATACCCCAACTCAGACGTTTTTCTCCAGTAACCGCGCATCTAGTAAATGTCACCAAGAGAACCAGGTTACTAGTTTCTTTTCAGTCCCTCTATTTGTATTAATAACTGAAAATAGTCTCAATAGTGTGTGTGTGAAAAAGCCCTAGAAGTAGAAATCGAACCATGATACAATTTTTGTTGTTCCCAACCAGTCCACCTAGATGATTGCTAATGAAAAATTGAAAAATTATTTTTGTCCAGAAATGGCTTATCTAAAACATGCTTAGGGTTCACAAAGTTTCGTGATGGAGGGAGCAGATACAACTCAAAGTATAAAAAAGATAAAAACTTGGCAAAGCAATAAAGACATTCCTAATAAAAGCAATAAAATACCCCCCCCATGCTTGGACTAGGCATTGTCCTCAATGATTTTTTTCAAATAAGACAAAAGGGGTTAGGAGAGCTCACCTGGCTGTCTGGTTCAGGATACTCGGCCCTGGGGTATTTTATTTTTCAACAAATCGAAAAATACATTAAGCCGTGGGTTGCCTCCCACGCAGCGCTCGTTTATGGTCATTAGCTTGACCTTTTCCCTTTATAAAGTTATTCCTGGGTCTCATTGCTTGAAGCATAGAGACCAAGTGACATATGAAGAATGAAAGCATTTTCCTAGATCCCATGGCTTGTAAAATGGAAGTTGTGTAAGCAATAAGATCTTTTTTACAATTCCCCCCAGATCAAATGTTATTTTTTTCACAAAGGAAGGTGAAAAGTAATATAAAGGAGATGGTTTGTATGGTGGTGGGGGGATGTATGGTTCTTCTCTTTCTTTTTCTGGTTCCTTCTCTTTTTCTTTCTCTTCTTGCTCACACGGTGAATTATGTTTTTCACTCACAATTTTTTCTTGGTTTGCTCTTGGTTCCTCTAATTGTTTTTCGCTTCTAAGGGTGACAGCATATATTTGGCCATTTAGATTTTGTTCAGGCTGTCCGGGAAATACCCCCGAAGAATTAGAGGATGAAGCCACCTGTGTTGCCACTTGAGTTATTTGATTTTTAAGCATCTCACTATGAGCGGCAATAGAGTCGATTTTTGATTCTAATTTGATAAGTGTGTCATTCAAATAACCAGTTTGATTTTTGAATTCTTCATTTTGTTTTGTTTGAGATGACACAAATTTTTCCATCAAAAATTCCAAGTTCGACTTTTGCGGGTTGTTTTGTGGGTTGTTAAAAACGCTTTGATTTTGAAAGACAGGAGGTGGTCTAGGTGCTGGATTGGGTGGAGGATTTTTATAAGAAAAATTTGGATGATTTCTCCACCCAGAATTATAAGTATTTGAAAACGGATCTTCTTTTTGAGCATAGTTTACACGCTCATTTCCAGTACTAGATGCCTCAAGCTGGCATTTAGCTCCAATATGGCCAACAACTCCACATAATTCACATGGTGGAGTAGTAGGAGAAAAAGTTTGTGAAACGGCACTTACATTAAATTTTTCAAATTTTTGAAAAAGTGCGTCTACTTTTGAGGCAAGATGATCGACAGCGGATATTTCATACTTACCTGGCTCTTTTGATGATGCTGGTTTATCTGCTATGGCTCGCTCACTTGCCCATTGACAATGGTTTTGAGCCATATCTTCAATGAGTGCATAAGCTTCAGTAAAATTTTTGTTCATCAAAGCTCCACCTGCAGCTGCATCAACAGTCATTCTAGTTGCATATTGTAATCCATTATAAAATGTATGAACAACGAGCCATTTCTCTAGTCCATGATGGGGGCATAGCCTTAACATTTCTTTGAAACGTTCCCAAGCATCATAAAGAGATTCCCCGTCGTTTTGAGAAAATCGAGTAATTTGACTTCTCATTTGAGCTGTTTTACTTGGGGGAAAGAACCTAGTAAGAAAGGCTTGTTTTAATTGGCCCCAGCTGGTAATGGATTCCGAAGGCAAAGAATGTAGCCATGCTCTTGCTCTATCCCTTAATGAAAAAGGGAAGAGCTTTAGTCTTATGGCATCTTGAGGTACCCCGTTTAATTTGAGAGTTCCACAGTATTCCAAAAAAATTGAAATATGAAGATTTGGGTCCTCCGTGGGAGAACCAGAAAATTGGTTTTGTTGAACCATTGAAAGCAGAGATGATTTGAGTTCAAAATTATTTGCTTCCACATTTGGATGTACAATGGCAGCCGATGGTTCTGCTGAAGGTGTTGCGTACTCTTTGAGAGCACGATTTTCATTAGCCGCCATTTGGTTATCGGGAATTTCTCTCCTTCTTCTATGTAAGAACCTTTCGATTTCGGGAATTTGTTGAACAGTTTCACCGAAACTTCTGGTTCTTCGCATTCGAGGGACAAGAGAAGAAAAAGTAAAAATAAAGAAAATAAAATTTCAGTCTAACCGGTTTCGAAAAACTTAATTAATATCACTGCCTCCCCGGCAACGGCGCCAAAAACTTGATAGCCCCGCAAGTGCACGGGTCGTATCGCGTAATAAAAGAGTATCGGTCCACAGGGAGAGCCTAAGTGAATACCAATTTAATTTTTCAAATTTTGATTAACTGAAAAGAAAGTGTTTTTAGAAAGAGGGAATGTTTTAGTAAAGTCTACTCACTCATGATCATTGTAGACAAAAGAGGAGAGAAGAAAATAGAAGCAGAAAACATAAAGTTAAATAGCGAGAAATAGAAGAAAGCGGTAAAGTGCAAAAATCATAAATAGCGGAATTGTAAATGACAAGAAAGTAAATTGCTTGAAAAGAAAATTGCCAGTAATTTACTTGACTTGCCAGTAATTTACTTGACTTGCCAGTGATTTACTTGACTTGGAAATTTAAAGGGCGAAAAAGTAAATAACAAGGAAAATAAAAGAGCGGAAAAGTAAAGAGCGAGAAAGTAAAGAGCGAGAATTTAAATAGCAATGAAAGTAAATGACTTGGAAAGTAAAAGGTGCAAGAAATTAAAGGAGCAAGAAAGTAAATGACTTGGAAAGTAAAAGGGCAAGAAAATAAATAGCAAGAATTTAAAGGGCAAGAAAGTAAATAAACAAGAATCATAAAAAGCATGAAGAGTAAATTGAAGTCATGAATCATTAGAGAGCCTTTGTCATTGATTTTCTAACAAAATTCAAGCTTAGGTACAAGTGAGGATCAAGCCTCTATTTATAGGAAAATATGAGGGGCAAAATGGTCCAAAAGAGGAAAAAGTGGCAAATCAAGTTGGCCAAGGTAGTCATCAAAGAGCCATCCTCAAGTGGACAATGCACATGAGCAAGTGGTCAAAGCACATGGTCATCAAAAAGTGGGCAAAAATATCCAACAACAAGTGGGCAAGGTAATTTCGACTGATGCAGCAGAAATCTGGACAGGAGAAGCAGGCACAGTCGAAATCTGGATAGCAGAAGCAGGCACAGTCGAAATCTGGATAGCAGAAGCAATCGAAATCTGGAAGACAGATGCAGTCGAATTCTGGAAGACAGATGCAGTCGAATTCTGACAGATGTAGTCGAATTCTGGAAGACAGATGCAGTCGAATTCTGACAGATGTAGTCGAAATCTGGAAGACAGATGCTGTCGAATTCTGGCCTGCTGAGACAGATGCTGTCGAATTCTGGCCTGGTGAGACAGATGCTGTCGAATTCTGAGAGATCCAGTCGAATTCTGGGAGATCCAGTCGAATTCTGGGAGATCCAGTCGAAATCTGGAAGATGCAGTCGAATTCTGACCTGCTGAGACTTAGGCAGCCCAAATTGCTTCAAAATAAAACCTGAAGATAAAAAGTAAACATTTGCAGTAAAATAGAACAAAAATATAATTAAAATACTAAAAAGACTTAATAAAATAACTATTAAAAAGACTCTAAAAATAGACTTATCACACTGTCAGTGGAAGAAATGGATGAACCACGTGGAATTGTCATGTAGACCTCCTCAGATAAGTCACCATGCAAAAATGCATTGTTGACATCCAATTGTTCAAGGAACCAATTCTTGGATGCAGCAATAGCTAAAATGGTTCTGACAGTTGTAATTTTAACCACAGGACTAAAGGTTTCAAAATAATTAACCCCCTCCAATTGGTTGTAACCTTTGGCCACAAGTCTAGCCTTGTGTCTCTCAAGGGATCCATCTGCCCTAAATTTCATTTTATACACCCATTTGCATCCAATGGGTGTCTTACCATGTGGTAGATCAACTAAGGACCAAGTTTTATTTAAGGCAAGAGCATCTAATTCAGCTTGCATTTCCTTTTGCCAACAAGGGTGTAGGGAAGCTTGAGAGTAAGTGGTGGGATCAATGGTGGAGGAAATGTTGCAACAGAAAGTCTTATAAGGCAATGAGCACTTACCATAAGAAATAACAGAGGATAAAGGATAGAGAGGAGGAGTACCTTGTGAATGGTTGGATAAACTGGAGAAACTACAATGAAAATCCGTCAAGTAACCGGGTTTGTGAGTAATTCTGGTTGAACGTCTAAGGGGGAACTGGCGAGTTATTTGGCTCAGTGTTGGAAGAAAATTCTGTGTTAGGAGTTGATGTTGTGAAGAAGTCAGGGCTGGAGGTGGTTGTGGGTTCAGTAACAGAAGAATCTGGTAAGGGAACAGGTTGAATTGGTGGAGTTTCTGGTGAGCTAAAAGTTATAGAATCAAGGATATAGGCAGGTAACAAGGACTGTTCAGATATGGATTGTGAAGAAGTAGGTGGGTCTGTTTTATGGAAAGGGAAGTGATCTTCATAGAAGATCACATTTCTTGATTGAATCAAGTGATGTGAAGTAAGGTCATATAAGACATATCCTTTGAGGCCCTCTTTGACCCAGAAATACTGTTTTGCTAGCACGTGTGTCAAATTTTGCTCTGTTTGCTGTTAAAGTTGTGGCATAGGCAAGGCATCCAAAAGTTTTCAAATGAGTGAGTGAGGGTGGTTGGTTGTGAAGCATTTCAAAAGGTGATTTGTTGTGGAGAATAGGTGTGGGAATTCTGTTAATCAAGTGCACAGAATGTTGCACTGCAAAGTTCCATAGTTTGTGAGGTAATTGAGCTTGGAAGAAAAGAGCCCTAGCAACATTGAGGATGTGTTGATGTTTCCTCTCAACAAGACCATTTTGTTGGGGAGTCTCAACACAGGATTTTTGGTGAATAATGCCTTTGCTAGAGTAGAAATCATTCATGAGAAATTCAACACCATTGTCACTTCTAAGGGTTTTGAGTTTGGTTAGAAACTGAGTTTCTTTATAGGCTATGAAGTTGGTTAAATGTGTGCGAGTTTCTGACTTGGCCTTCATGAGGATAAGCCAGGTGTATCTACTAAAATCATCTACTAAAGTGAGAAAATATTTGTGACCATGCATTGAAGTGTGGGTGTTGTACCCCAATTTTGTCCGATCCTTTTTCGCAATCATTACTACGAGAAAAGTTTTTCAGGCTCATTCGATGTTGTCTCGTTTTAATTCGGGCCAACGCTTAGTACTTTGTTCAATCGGGCCGAAATGCCTTTTTGTCTGATTGGGCCCATACTTGCGTGGTTGGCTTGTATTTCTAGGATTCGCGTCTGTCTAGTAATATGGGCCTATGTGTTGCTATTGGACCTATGTTAGTAATTTGTCTAGATTAGACCTGATTTTAGAAAATTGTTCTAATTGGGCCTTATTTTAGTCATTTGTCTAATTGGCCCTATGTTTAGTCTTTTGATTGGGCTTGGCCCAATTTAATCATTTTCTTCCATTTTGACCAAAAACAATAAAATTGTCCATAGTCAAAATAACAGTTTACAGATATCACAAATATAATTAAAAATCAACAAAAATTAATTTACAAATATTTACAATAATCCAAAAAATCTAAAAAAATACAAAATAAATTAAAAAAGTCACAAAGATCAGATCTGCAGCTTCGGCTGCTTCTCCTCAATCCAAAGCAAGAAACAATAGCTGAACCCTAGCCCTTTTCTTGCTCACCTAGTACCCACCTTCTCCAACCCAAGCCCAAAACCTACAAAATAGGAAACAAAAGATTGAGAAGGATCAGAAAACTGATTCAAAACCCTAAAATTTGCCTATATAAACAAGTTGGATTCAGACCCAAAATGCACACGAATATTCATAGAAAATAGACAGAAATTCAGAGCAAAAAGATTAGGGTTTCAAGCTGAAACCCTAATCACAAAACAGCGAGGAATTCTGAAACAAAGAAAGGCCGCAGCAGTAATAGGTAGTAGCAGCCAGCAAAAGGTGCCAGTAAAGAGCAATAACAAAAGAAGTTCAGATGCTAGAGTAAAGGTTGGTAATAACAATTTCATGATAGGCTTTTACAAATAACTGTGTATATCATTGACAGGAAGTTAGCAACAAAATTAATTGCATGGACATAGAAAATAATTGGAATTTTTTAGTATTCCGTAGAAAACAGGTTTGTTGTAAATAGGCTAGAGTCTTACTTCTTTAGCATAAATTAGGTTTTTTTCCCATATGCTGTCCTCTTTTAAGCAAAAAAACAAAATGAAACTAGGAGACAAATTATGTTAATGACAGTAAATTAGGGTTTAAAATTCTGTTCTTGTAAAACAAATTTAGTGAGAACAGGAATAAAAATTGAAAGCATAAAAGAAGAATCAAAAACAAAAAAACAAAGAACATAGAAATAGAAAATCAAAAAGGAGACAAAAAACGAGTTAGAGCCGTACCAGCTCCGACCGCCCTAGACGGTGGCCATTCTGCCTCAAACCGCCGCCAGCCTTCGCACCACCGTATGGTGGTCATGCTCCCATCTGAACCATCCTCCACGCCGTCATCAACTGTGGTCACTACGCCGTGTCAGCCTCCGCGAGCACAGAAGCTCCAAAAACGTCGCCATCGCCGACCAAAGAGTGGCCGGCCGGAGTCGCAACACCTTACACCGGTCATCACCGCGTCACCCGTCTCCCTTCCGGTCTTCTTCGTCTTCTTCTCCCTCTCTTTATGCTCGTGGTTTCCTCTCTCCTCGCCATCAAACTCAACAGAAAACACCCCGGAGCCACCGTCCGTCGTCACCCCCACCATCGCCGGTCACCACCTCCGCTTCCCTCTCAGTCGCACTCTCCTCCTCTCACTCCGTGATCTGCTCCCTCTCTCTCCGTGATTTCCTCCCTCCTCTCTCTCTCTTCTCTCTCTACGCATCAATATACTAGTGGAAAAATGAGATTCAAAGTCGGACCTTTCGGACATTCAAAGTCGGACATTCACCCGACTTCTATCAAAGCGACTTAGAAAGTATGTTTTTTTTAAAGTCGGATTAAGGTCCGACTTAAAAAGTACGTTTTTAAGTCGGATTATTAGTGCGTCCGACTTTAATTGTGGCCTGTGGAAAACCTTTTAAAGTCGGATTATTAGTGCGTCCGACTTTAATTATGGCCTGTGGAAAACCGTTTAAAGTCGGGCGTTAGTTGCGCCCGACTTTAAATGTTCCTTTTTTAAAAAAAAAAAAAAAACTTTAGTTGGTGCTTCCCCTAAATTGTAGAATATATTATTTTCCTACAACATGGATGCATTAGTTACTAAAACCCCTTCTTACACTTGAAGTTGCAATCACAATCCAAATCTCCATCCATAAATAATTCCCAAATCTTTAGAAAATGTACTTGGAGATTTTGTAATTTTCCAACATGGCAGGGCAAGAATTTTTAGAAAAAATCACATCCAAACAATTGGATATAGAATTGAAAAGTTTAGCTCACTGTACCTTTGCATATTATTGGGAGGGGAGTATTTGCTGCAAGACCATATGCATTATCTTATAAACTGAAAGGAATAAAAGAAACATTAGATGAAGTCCATCATTGTTAAATTCTACAATAATGATATCCAGACTAACATGGTCAGTGAATTGTGTCATGAGAATAAAATAAAATATCAAGTCCCAAGTATCAAAATGAGTTAATTAAAAATCAGGACATTATATGCCAGAAATGTTACGACTCCCATCACTCCCCAGAAATCAGAAGTTCTTAGTCATCTTAACTCACAAAAACAAGGAAAATTGACAACCTAGAGCAGAATTAACACAATCTATAAGCATAGGCCCATAAACATACCCTTCTAGTGCAAGCAATGAGCACAGGAGCTGAAGTTCTGCTTGTGGCAGATTACCCAAAACTTGCTGACTCTCACATTCTTTGCTACCAGAGGTTGTGGGTTTGGAGGAATCATCAACTTTAGGACATGCATCAAGTCCAGAAGAAATAATGGAATCTATATTTCCATCTGCCTCCATCGCAGAAATTTGTGGGCCCAACACAAGCTCTGTGGATATACAGGATTTGTCAGATGAATTACACTTGCTTCCGGCACTATCGATGATAACATCCAATAAATTTAGCAACTGAAAAACAGATACATACACAGCATATCAGGTCAGCACTGCCTGCAGTTACATAAACTCATTTGCCATTAAGATTTAAGAAAAACATTTTCAAATAACAAATGGCCACTAGTGAAAACAAGCAAGAGGGATAAGAAAACAGAAGCCCTTTCAGAAATGGCTTGTTCAAGAAGGTAAATTTCAAACTACGTGCATCACTGACTAAACAAAGACATTACTTGTTAGGAACTCAGTATCTTATTAGAAAGAATAGGGAATATAATTTGAGGGTCTGCAAACCTCCCTTTCCCAAAGGTTCGTTTCTCTCGCAAATGCCTGGATACTTCAACCTCTCTTCTTTTTTATAACCTACCTCATTTATTCTATAACTATCCCAGCCTAACTAACTAATCTACAAACTTTTACTAGAAAACACTTAACGTTACTTCAGAAAATTAAAATCAGGACAAGGCCATGGTGTACATAAAAACTAATCAAGTCTGCTTACCATCAAAAGATTGAGGACGTGAGTACATTACATTGCTCTGACAACCATATAGCCTGTAACGGATACATATAGAAGGGTTGATACCACAGCCAAGCACCTCAACTGCTACATGACATAATCATTTAGGAAAAGGAAAGAAATATCACATCTAAAAATTAGAAAAAGACTTGTGGCCCCTCAACTGCCTGTGTTTGTTTGTGTGCTTTGTATCCCCTCACTAAAGCTGTACATGACATAATGACAAAATGCAACCGGAACAAACTTAAAATGGGAACACAATTACCTCACCAGTTCAAGAAAGAAGCAAACAATTATTGAATAATAATCACACATTGAAAATCAGTAATTCATATGAAAACTGGAACAAACATTGAAAACCACACCAGTTCAAGAAAGAAGCAAACAAGTATTGAATCTAGAGTTGAAATTCAAGAGTTTTCTTAAGCACTCACATCTCTCCGCATTTGATTGAGGCCTTGTTAGCAATTCACTCTGATATATCCATTGGTTTCTAATGATATAGCTGCACCATTTCAAGTATAAAAAAGGAAAGCAATTGTCTGCAATGAAAGCCAATTAAGGTTGATTCAGAAATTAAAAAGTGAATCAGCAACGCTCGTCCCAGAGACCTACCAACATGTTCCAATCCATTCCAAATGGCAAAATTCGTAATTCCTTAATTAGTTGCACTTCCAAGTTCCAAGATCACTGAAATGGCAAAATTCAGAATTCCTTAGTTTCCTATATTTGTTGAAATTAGTTGACGCATTTTCGTGAATACTCATAATTTAATAAAGGGCTTCTTTATAAACAAAATCAAAATTTCATAAACTTATTTTAATTGAGAAGACCAAGTAAGCCAGAAATTAATCCAAATTGGCCTGTTCCAAGTATTTTCCAGAAATTAGATCACTACAATTAATTATAGAGTATAGCTATTCCTATGAGACTTTGGCGCTAATTTATCAAGGAAAAAATGATTTGGTTAAGCAAAAAAAAAGTACCTATTCGTCTATTTGATGCCCTTACAGCCACCAATTGAAGGTCTCCATTCCATGGGTCTTCAAACAATCCATATATCCGCCTAAACAATCAATGACAATCAATGATAAGTAAAGTTTCAGTAAAACAGAAATAAAAGTAAGATTTATATACCTCAACAGTTCCTCCAAACCGAGAAGCAACTTCCTTAACAGATTCAATTGAATCAATGAAAACCAAATCACGGAGAAAGAAACAAATATCAATGGAATCAATGAAAACATAATCATGGAGAACATAACAAAAATCAATTGAATCAATGAAAACCTAATCATGGAGAAAGTAACAAAAATCAATAACAGTGAAAGAGACAAAAATCACCTAAACAAAAAGAGGGAAAGAACTGATTGGGTGTGATGCGATGATGAATTGTTTGCGTGTGGCGAAGATGAGTAGAGATGATGAATTGTTTGCGTGCGGCCAAGGTTCTGCAGGATTAAGCAAAAATGGTTCACATCTTGGCACACTGATTTCTTATTATGTGATTTGATTTAATTTAATATAAATATTCAGACTAAACAGAAATTAAACTTATTAGAGATACTCACCAACCTTGCCACCCAACAGTGGTAATGAGATCAAAGGAACTTATTTTAGAAGACACACAAAGGAAGCAGGTAAACCTTAACATGGAACCATACTCTTCAAAAGTTAAAAACAATGTTCTTTTAACAGTTATTTTCATATAAGTGGTTGATATCAACTTCACCTATCTGCATGAATTTACATGTGTTGGGAAAACATATCCCTTTTCTTTCAGCAAACACCTTTATTACGAATGATATTGTGCTGTACTTATTAGAAATTTTACACATTGAGGCCTTACCCACCATGTTCCTAACAATGAAAAGACCAAGACCAGTAGCTTCATTCCTGAAATAAGAGAAGTATTCAAAATTCCATAAACCTTCAACCCACAATTCATTATAAGAAACAATTACATGAAACCAGACCCGATTTCACACTATGGACTTAAATAATTTTTCAACTTTACACTCCAACTAATGCAGTGGTTCTTAATTTTGTGCACTCTTAAAATAAACCTCTCACCGCAACTGGTTCACAATCAAGGCTGGAGCTTAAATTAATACTACATATATAACTATCATCTTTTATGAACAACACAAAAACAGAAGTAAATCCTCCTTTGTTCAATAATGAAGTAACAATGTCATTATGAACAACACAAAAACACTCAACATAGAGTTTGTAAGCAGATCGCTAAAACCTAGAAAGAGAAGAATATCTAAAAGAGTTAAGCAATAGAAACAAGTACCTGGTGTCTTGAAATAAACCCTAACGAAACTGAAAACCACTAGCTGCAAACAAATCAACAAATCAAAACCTTAATTTCGAGAAGATTACAAATTAAGATGCAAAAATTGAAAGTAAAAAGGGAAAACAGAGGTCTAAGAGAAGCTTCGCTACATTTGAGCTTCAACCATTGCGATTTGTCTCTATCATTACTCCTCCTACCATCCTGAAATTCTCCAAGTTGTTAGGGTCAAAATCGAAGCCGTTGCAGAAGCCGAAATTGCAATCGAAGAAGTCTTGGTTCCAACTCGGAATCACAAAAGATTGAAGAAGATAGAGAGAAGAGAGCTTGAGAGAAGAGGGCGCACAAGGAATGAGTTGCAGAACGAATGAGGGAGGTTTGGAAGAAGGCAATGGCAAGAGGAAGAAGGCAACGAAGGTTTGTAGGGAAGCGATAGGGTTTCAACGCAATTTTTGTTGGGTGTACGGGTTTCAACGCAAATGATACATATGTTTTAGTTTAGAAATAACATTTAAAATCAGATAAATTATCGTCCGACTTAAAAGGTTAGACGCTGGAATTTTATTTTCATCTAAATTACAAGTTTGCCACCGCACCTACCTTTTAAGTCGGATATGTGGGTAACCGACTTAAAAAGTCCAATTCTTTTCTAGATTTTGTACTAGTGAATCTCTCTCTCTCTCTCTCCAAAAATCACTCCTCCTCTCTCCGGAGTGTGGTGATGCGGCGCTAAGGAGAGGAGAATTGTGAAATTAGGGTTAACAAACCCAATTTGTTACCTTATATACTTCGCCCATGAATTCGTGGGCCAGCGAAACTGATATAAAGTTGGACTCTGTTACCCGCACCTCCATGTTTAATAATACAACATTCCATTTTACCTTTGCACACTCCATTTTCTATTTATTTCTTTTAAAAAAATAATTTCTTTTACAAAAACCTATAAAAACAATTAAATAAATGTTTCATTTTCAAAAAATATAAATAGGGGATTAAGCCGACTGTACAGTCGGGTTAGTCAGCGTTCTAGGATGAATGATCTGTACAGCTCAAGAGTCATAGAACCCCTAAAACAATAATAATTAATAAACCATTTTTCAACAAAAACGAATAGGGAATTAAGTCGACTGTACAGTCGGGTTAGTCAGCGTTCTAGGATGAATGAGCCGTACGGCTCAAGAGTCCTAAAATCCCTATTCCAATAAAATCTAACAAACACACATCAAACCATTTTCCAAACTTCAAAAACTCCATTTTTACAAAATAGGGGACTAAGTCGACTGTACAGTCGGATTAGTCATCGTTCTAGGACGAATGAGCTGTACAGCTCAATAATCCTAAAACCCCTATATTAAAAAACACCAACCAACATACTTTTTCTACCCAAGAACTACGTAGCTTTGATTTCTCCATCGCACTTGGAGATACGTAGGAGAAGGGGCCCACTCCTGTCGAGCACAAAAAACTAAAATTTTTATTAAGTCTTCTTTCTTTTCAATTCACAACAAGAGGGTAAAATAAACATTTTCAAAACTAATATTCTTTCCTACAACTAGTTAGCAGGTAACCTTCATTAAGAAGGATGTCGTGGGGTGCTAATACCTTCCCCACGCATAACCGACTCCCGAACCCTAATCTGGTCTCGAGGACCCTTATCCATTCCAAAAGGGATTTTCCAATGTTTGCCCTTAAACTAAACTTTGGTGGCGGCTTCATTTTTTTTGAACCTTCGAAGAATCCTCACCCGTATTTTTCGGTCGCTACAGTGGGAATAAGGTCCCCAAATATCAGCATGAAGAATTTCAAAACAATGTGAAGTAGTGGAAGTGCTAAGAGGAAATGTAAGTTTTCTTTGTTTTGCAACATGACAAATGTCACATGGAATTTTATTATTATCAAAATGAATGAAAGGAAATTGACTTGACATAGAATGATGCCTATCATGGGATAAGTGCCCTAGTCTCATATGCCAAAGTCTACTACTACTTAAGTTTGGGATGGTATTGATGGACTTAGAATTTTGGGAAGGAAGGACAACATTACAAACAGAATTTGGCTCACTAACATGCTCGGTTACTTGTGTGGAGAACTTGTAAAGCTTCCTTTCCAATTTAGCTGATCCAATCATCCGCTTGGTATGGGCCTGAAACAGATAACAACCATCATCATCAAAGAATACATTAATCTTACTAGAAAGGGCAAGTTCTGGCACAGACATTAGGTTGGATCCAAAGTTTTCAACATATAGCACATTGTAGAGTACAATATCCTTGGTGATATGCACTGTGCCTATATGAGTGGCAACAGCTGAGGTGTGATTAAGACAGTTAATTGTGGTATGTGTGATAGGTTTATAGCTAGAGAAAAGGCTAAAATCAGAAATTATATGGTCTGTAGCTCCAGTATCTACTATCCAAAGTATAAATTTCTCACCAGATGCTTGATCAGCATAAGAATGTTGGCTTGATGCAGCATTGGAAGAGTGAATCTGAGCTGAAACTGTGTTGGCAGAATGTGCAGGTTTCTGAGATTTTTGAATGGATTGCTGCAGTATATCAAGAAGGCCCTTGTGTTGTTCTGGTGTGAAGGACAGATTGTTGCCATTACTGTCTATTTTCTTCTGATGTCCCTCATTTTTCTGTTGCTCACTGTCAATCTGCACTGAATTAGTAGAATTCTTCTGGTTCTTGGCTTGATATGTTTGATAGCCCGGGGAAAAACCATGAAGGAAATAGGAAGTATCAACGGTGTGATTTGTTTTATTGCAATGAGTGCATAGTCTAGATTTCCCTCTCCCTTGTCCACGGCCAAACCTTCCCCTACCACGGGAATTATTTCCTCCTCTATTAAAACTCTGTACATGGTTGGCCATTGGTGCAGGCTTCACCTCATTATCAGTATCAGGTGATGAAGCAGGAGTGTTAACATTTAGATTGCGTTCTTGTTGAATAACAAGGGAGACAACTTTAGTAATATGAGGTAAGGGTTCCATCATCATAATTTGGCCCCTAACAGTAGAACATTCCTCATTGAGGCCTTTCAAGAACCTAATTGTTTGATCTTGAGATCTAAATTTCTTAACATTTTGTAAAGCAATACAAGTGCAGGGAATTGCACATGTGCAGGCTTCAAGGGGACGAAAGCTATCAAGTTCGTCCCAAAGAGATTTTAATTCGGTGTAGTAATCGGAAACATCACGCGTACCTTGTGATATCTTGTAAATTTCTTCTTGAATATCCCCAATTTTGAACATATCCCCTTGATCGAAGTGATCCCGGAGATCTTTCCAGGCATCATAAGCCTTATCGAAGAAGATGATGGACTTTGCCACACTCGCAGAAACAGACTTCCGTAACCCCGCCAGAACGAGATTGTTGCACCTAAACCACTGGTTGTATAGCGTATGCGTCGGTGATGGTGCGGTGATGATTCCGTCGACGAAGATCATCGAAATGAGAGACACACGCATGGATCATATCCATGGTTGAAAATTCTTGCTTCCTTCCAACGTCGGTTGCACAAGAACCACTGCCGAAGATTCATTTGGGTGAATATAAAAAGGATTTGAGCAATTAGTCGCGAAATCAGCATATTGACTCAAATTCTGGTTCGCCATTGAGACGATGAACGAATTGAACAATCAATTGAATGGATCTGAAAGAGATTGGGAAAAACCCTAAAAAGAATCGAAGGAATTTTGCGATTGCGAGAAGAGAAAAAAAAATTTGATTGCAATCGGAACAAGGAATGCGTTCAATTCGAATGGAAGATACAGAAAAGAAGCAAAAGAATGGCGTAACCAGAGCTCAAGAATTGAGCTCTGATACCATCTTGGTTTCAGCCATTGAAGAGGGAAAAGCAAAGCTTGATGAAGAAAGCATTTTCTGTATATTCACATTAACTCAACTGTACAGTTACAATGAATATATATGAGGGATAAAAAACCTCTAACTGTTAACTAAAGTGTAGTTAAATAACTAACTAACTGTTAACTAGAGAAAACTAATTACATTTAGTCTAACTAGATGGTATTTACGGTATGCACAATATATTTACAATATTAACATACCAATCCCAACTTCACAAGTTCACCTTGATAGCTCTTCTACCTAAACTCAACTCCTACAACTTCTTCCCTAGCCACAACTCCCACATGCAACTCGAAATGGCGAGGCCAAAGAGGGCTTCACAACTCTATTTTTGAAGGGTTTTATAAGGATGAAGATTTTGATTTTTGAGGTGGAGTGAAATCAAATGAAGATGAGGGAGTTAAAATTTCAGGTTTGGTAAACAATGTGGTGGAAGAACTCCATCTCCCTCTTGTTTTCCTTCTCTCTCGAGCTCTCCCTTCTCTCTTGCTCTCACTATGTTCTTTTCTTTTTAAACTTAGCTGAAAATGAATGGAATAGATGAAACTCCCTCCTATTATTTCAAGTTTTTAGCTGAAATAAAACCTTGGGTTTACGCCAAATGGGTTGGGTCATGTGCCCAGCCTATGATGTGGTGTAAATAGAATTTCTGAAAACACCCTCTTCTTTAATTGGTTTTGACTCTATCACTCACAATTACACACTTAATCAACTATGAAATAAATAAACCAAGTATCAAAACATGTAATTTAAATAATTACAACTATCAAAATTATACATAATTAAACATATAAATATTGTGCTTCCACAACATTGATCAATCAAAATCCATAATTGTTCAAACTTGTTGTACAATTATACATATCATTTATTCTCATGATCCTCCTTTTAGGATTTATCCTTAACCTAAAAGGTCACCCTTCAGGTTATTACAAAAATGATACCACCTTAGCAACAATGTTGGTGGGAAATAAGTGTGATTAGGGAATATCAGAGAGGTGAGCATAGAAGAAGGCAAAAGTTTTGCAGAAGATGAAGGTTTGTTCTTTATGGAAACATCAGCACTCGAATCCATCAATGTCCAAACAGCTTTTGAGATTGTTATCCATGAAATTTACAACAACACCTGTCGCAAATTCTTGAACTCTGATTCCTATAAGGCTGAATTGTCTGTCAATCAAGTAAGCCTTGCTAATGGGGCAAGATCAAAGCAAAGTCTGCTCAATTTTTAATGGCGGTCATTCAATTTGGGGAAGAAGAAATTGGGGATTTAGGGTTCATTCAATTTTTGAAACTCTGATTTTAATTTTGATTTTAATTTTAATTTTTTAATTATTTTAATTATTAATATATTACGTGGCATGCTGACTGGATCATTAAATGATGTGGCATAAATGTGTGTAAGCTGCATCAGCTACTATGTCATTTAATGAGGTCATGTCACCTTTTTTACAGGCCTCTGAATCAGCAAAAAAAATGAAAAACCTCCCATTGGACTAAATGTCTGGGTTTTTAAAAATAGAGGGACTAAACATCTGAGTTTTAAAATATAGGGACCCAATGTCTGAATTTGTGAAAATAGAGGGATCAGAATTATAATTTAGCCATTTTTCTAAGTATATTGTATTGTAAAGAGTACAAAGGTTACTCTAACCCTCTCCAATGTGTAAAAGCACTTTTTGAGCCCGTAAGTGTAGTACTCCACCAATATGATAATACATATCTAACATTTCTCCTACCCTAACTAATGAACCATGTCCAAAATACAACTTTAATATATATGACCTACTAATCTGTTGACATTAAGGAACATTTTATTATAACTATAAATTCATTATCTAGTTGAAGCATCATTGAGTAAAAACTCATATTATCCGGACACACCAAAGAGAATTTGTCTCCACTTTCATTCTCCAATGCCATTTCCCAAGTAGAGCTAGGTTAAAAACATGCATTAATGTTTCTTATTCTTAATTAGACCCCTTACTTCTTTTAATCGAGTCAATTATTTGATTACATCGCATATTTATTAGTTTCTCAATCATGATATATTGTGCAATGAACAAGCACAACGTTCTAGAACCAACATCATTTGCAATGCATATTGGCCAACATTGTACTTCATGTTTGGACCAAATGGATCGCTTTTGGAGAAATTCAGTAACAAAGGTGTCCAACATTTCAATGGTAACATGTTGCATCATTACCACATGTGCAACATTTCCGCTGCATGCCAAATTCCATCTATGGGTAAAGTCATCATCAAGGGGCTTCTCAAACACAACTATGTTGCTAAACTTGTTTAGCATTGTGCCAATGCTCCCATTACGAAGTTTTTTAAACAAGTAACGTGCACTTGCTATGCATTTATGCACTTCGTTCTCAAGTTCCATTAAACCCTTATTTTTGAGAGCATACCATAGGAAGATTGGAGAATGCCCGCTACGTCTACCCATGATTGTAGCATCCCTTGAAGCAATGATTTCAACGTCTCTAGATACTGTATTGATGTGTTCTAAATGAGTTATCACAACACCACATGGAGTCGGGCATCCCAAGAACTTATGACCAGAAATAGCTACACTTCCAATGGGTTTCTTGAAGGTAATCCTTGGTGCCTATCCAATCACCAAAACAATATTTTAGATGAAATCATTAGAATCCTTCAATTGAATAATCATGATATGGATAAATAGGTATATATAGGTTTATACGTATGATGTATTTGATGTACAACACTTGATAAGAAATAAGATAATATATATTATTTCTTTTTTAGGTACAAAGATAACATATGTTATTATATTATATGTTTCAGAAAAGCTAATAAATAATTATACGATATATGTTATATGTGAATGACAAAACTATCCTTGTGACAACTATCTTTTATTTGTTAAAAATTTAAATTAATTCTCTATTTTTATATTTTTGATAATAACTTTATTTCTTATCACTTATTTTAATATTTTTTAATTTCAATTTATTTTTAATTATTAGATTATACAAAATGACAAAGTTACAATTATCATAAAATCATACAATATTTTTTAAATTAAGTGCTAATATTTTTAATTTAACATCAATTTTTATTTGTATATTTATATTTTAATATAATTTTGATTTTTACTAAATTTCATATTTTATATTTTAAAACTTATTTTACAAGAGTAAGTGAATAAATTATTTTTTTTATCATTTCCCTTTAATTTCTAACTCACCTCAAACTCGTGACAAAATTTTAACTAGAAGGACATAATAGAGTAATTTTAACTAGAAGGACATAATAGAGTAAGTCACATTATTAAGTTATCATATATTTTTTCTTCTCCTGTCCATCAAACGGATCCATAATTTACATCCAATCTCTGCAATCTCCCATTCCTATGCTTTTATTAATATATATATATATATGTGTGTGTGTGTGTGTGTGTGTGTGTGTGTGTGTGATGTAAATATATAAGTTTAACTCACTTGTTTGACAAAAGGCAACATCATTCCAAACAAAGCTCCATCACAGTGAATGTAGAATCGATCACGAGTAAAACCACATTTATCCAGTGTTTGTAGTACAAGATCAATGTCATCAATGCCTCCTTTCAGGTGAAGGATGTCCATTCTTCATAAACTCAAAGTAAGCTCTACAAACCGGTTTATAAGGTGAAGGATGTCCATTCTTCATAAACTCAAAGTTGCTTATTAGAAAGAGTGAAAGACAAATAATGCAAACCTCTACAAGCCAATCAACCAATATTCTGCGCATGCTTGGAGTCGTATTTTGCTGTACTGTGTACATGACGAAAAGGTCATGTATCACACAAAGGACTATGGAGTATCTGACATATGAAAAATCTGAAATTCAGAAAGTTCATGACATTAAAGGGATAACAGGAAACCACATAAGCCATCAAGAGACAACAATGCTGATTATAAAATGGTGGTATTTAAGCAATGCACAGACCATGAACTAAAATAATCATAATAGGCAAAGAACCAACATATTACTACTGTAGTTTGCAGTCGTGCGAGTAAGAAAAATAGAGAAGAAACCTTTCCTTTGAGAAATCACTAATCAGAGGTTGAGGAGCTATTTCCAGATGTCTGGCTGTCAAGCAGGTTATTATTCGCGCCACACCGGTTCGCAATCGGCCTAAGATGTGCATTGTCTTCCAAATTAACTGAGCACATGGCTTCTTCTAATCTAAGTCCCATATCTGGTAAACTCACCATTTTTGAGTTAACAGCAACCGGTGGAACCTTTTCCGAAACATCATTATGTTGAGTAGGCTTAGACAGCTTTCTTTTCTTAGCCTAACAGACACAAAGGTTACAATGTAAGTCTTAGAATCATTCCAGGGGCAGAGGAAAAAAAAAGTACCTATACTATGCCTATCCACAATTGAGATATAAATCTAGTTTACCACCAATACATTTCAAGACCAAAACAAGAACTATGATATCATATAGGGTGAAATAAAATGTTTTCTTTCCATTGAGAGTTGGAGTTTAGTATTGGATGAATAACAACATGAACTTTAGTATTTTCATCACAGCAAATGTTAGTGGTATCCTGAAGAACTGCCCTCTTCTTACGCGAAAGACATTGATCATCTGAAATTGCTCTTTTGGGATTGGCCTGGTTCTGATTTTCTTGTGCTACCCCTTTCAAAGGGGGAAATTGTCCAGATTCAGTTAAAGCAGCAGCAGCTCGAGCTCGAGTCAATCGCCCGGGGACCTCTTCGGCCTTCGAAGTTACACTTTTTTCTTTCTTCATCTCTACAAGATCCAGGAGAATTGTATACTAAATTTTAATGTGTGAATTTTGCAACACAAGTAAATTAAAGAACCAAATACAAGAAAACCTTATTAAAACCCTTCATTATTATCCTACTAGTTAATAGTGGCAACATTCTTAAGCTGATCAGCAACCAAACATCAAAGGAACACACTTTCCTTGATCCATTTAGCAATAATGCCCAGAAGAACAATGCAATTGACAAACATTAATCATACAACAAAAATGATTGGACATCACATTCAGCATTAAGGATTGTCATACCCCAATTTTGTCCGGCTTAGGTCCAAACCCTAATTTTCCACACAAAAATAAATTATGCATCATTTTAGGGTTAGAATGCACGTTTTGGGAAGTTAGGGTCAAAAAGGGCATTTTGGTCATTTCTCACAAAAGGGTCTATAAAAATAATTTTTGCAATAAGCCTCATGCATCAAATTAGGGTTTTTGAAAATGTGTTATGTATGCATGGCAAGTTTTGAAAAAATATGTTATGCATGGCAAGCTTTGGAAAATATTTTATGGCAAAGACCTAAAAGCATTTTTGTTGGAAAGCAAGAATCGATTTCTATTTTGTTCTTATGGCCAAGAATCGATTTATACCTTTTTCCTAAGCCATGAAAATCGATTCTTTATTTCACCTATAGGCCAATAATCGATTTCCCTTGCCTATGTTTAAAGCATGAAATCGATTTCTACACATACTCATGCAAAAGCTAAGAATCGATTTCCTTAAATTTTAAAAGACTATGAAATCGATTTTCAGGATCTCCAAATGTCCTGAAAATCGATTCCTACCTTTTTCCATAGGCCATATAATCGATTCTTATCATTTCCAAAAATAAAGAATCGATTCCTACATATTTCCAAAGGCCACATAATCGATTTTCAGGATCTACAAATGTCCTGAAAATCGATTCCTACCTTTTTCCATAGGCCATATAATCGATTCTTATCATTTCCAAACATAAAGAATCGATTCCTACATATTTCCAAAGGTTCAAACAATCGATTCATCCTTGCAATAAATGTTTTTTAAAAAATTCTACGCTTTCCTAAGCCTATAAATAGGCAGCCTCAAATCACATTTGAGGAGGAGGAGACTTCACGAGATCAGAGAAAGGCAGGGACAGATTTTACAAGATCAGAAAACACACACACACATTTCACGAGATCTGAAAAGACAACTCTCGTAAATCTCATTTTCCAGTTCTACGCTTCATTTCTGCTCTATTCGCGCCGTTGGTCCGTTTGAGCTGATCTCCTGCAAGGGTTAGTCGGGGTTTGTGTTCTTCAGAGCTGTAATATCTGTCTTCATCAGAGTTCTACGCTTCATTTCTGCTCTATTCGCGCCGTTGGTCCGTTTGAGCTGATCTCCTGCAAGGGTTAGTCGGGGTTTGTGTTCTTCAGAGCTGTAATATCTGTCTTCATCAGAGGTATTTCGGTCTTTACATTTGTTAAAATTTAATCATTCTGATCCATGCCAAAATTGCCCTATGTGATTTAGCTGTAGTGTCTTTGTTGATGATGACCCACATGATTCCCACTTATGCCTAGTGCATCATTTTCTAAATGGGGAAGATGGTCTCAGATGATTCAACCTCCCCTTTCAAACCCTTTCAAAAAAAACATTTTTCATTAGAACTACGTCGCTTTGATTCCCGTTTGGGATACGTAGGAGCGAGCCACGTTCTCGTCAAGCGCAACAAATAAAAATTCTTTTCATCCCCATAAACAAATTATTTTCATAAAAACAAACAAAAAGAATCATTTTCCAACCCATTGTTGCTAATAGCTCATCAGAGCCTCTGTTCGTTTAGCTATTGGTGACAATGTCTTTTTCTCATAAGAATAATAAACGATGGTCCATCATAACCTTTGTTAGTTTGATCATTGTGCAAATCAATCTTTTTCGAAAATCACTTTCAAAAAGATAATAAAAAACGAGTTGTTATCAATAGTCCATCAGAACCTTTGTTCGTTTGACTAGCGGTACAACTCTCTCTTTTTTTTTTTGAGTATTTAGTAGTGATTCATCATAGCCTCTGCTAGTTTAATCATTCACTAATGCTCGTCCTATTTCAAAAACTCACTAAAAAAGGATAAAAAAAACAACAAAAACTTTTCAAAAAGAACCAAGAACTACGTAGCTTTGAATTCTCCATCGCACCGGGAGATACGTAGGAGCGGGCCGTGTCCCGTCAAGCACTTTTTCCTAAAAACCCTTTTCCCCCCTTTCTCGCAACAAATAAGATTTCCAGTAAGTTTTCTCATTCGTCTTCAAACAAGAAATAAATAGGCAAATCTAGGTATTTTTCAAATCAAACGTTAAAACCACACATTTAATTAGAGGTTCCCTTTCGGTAGAAAGGATGTGCGCGGTGCTAACACCTTCCTCGCACGTAATCGACCCCCGAACCTATATCTCTAGTTTTCAAAAGACCATCCGCCTTGTCCAAAAGACCTTTTTTCAATGTTTTGGTCTTAAAATTAAAATATTGGTGGCGGCTCCAAAATTTTTCCACGTTGTACATTGAGAAACCCAAGCCGGGGATTTTTCGGGGTGCAACAGCTGGCGACTCCACTGGGGACACTTTTTAAAAGACGAGGGTCAAGCCTAACTAATTTAAATGTGTGGTTTAAATGTATTGTTGATTTGATTAAAACCTTGTTTGCCTTTCTTTCTTTTCATTGATTGTAGGCATATGCATCTGTCTTCTTTGTTGTTCCCTATCTCCTCTTTTACTCCTTTTCTTTTATTGCTTATGCTCATGCATTCTTCCAACCCCCATGTTCCCTTCTTCTTTGCTCCTTTTCTCCAAAGGTAAGTTCATGCATCTCTTCCCCATTCTATCCTGTTCCCTCTTCTTCGCTCCCTTTCTTGAGGTAAGTAGTGCATTGTTGTTGGCACCCTAGATTAGTTGTATTTAATTGGTATTAAACCCTAGGGTAGACGACATGTTATTGCTTTCTATTGTCTGGATTGTCTGGATTTTCATTTGCAGGTGGGGTAGTTTTTAAGGAAATGCCCTTCGCACACACCACTTGTACCCCGAGATTATATGATTAGAGGAAGAGACCATAACCCAGGTCTGTTAGGATACCATGGGATGAGTGGATTCGAGTAGTGGGAGCCCATCAGGACCTCTGTCCGTTTGGCTACTCGCGAAAGTTTCAATCAGAGTTGTGCTCTTCCATGATACCTTGTACCTAGCAGTTTGCTGCATTTACAAGGAATTTCGTGAAAGAGACAGTGGCTCTGATGACCTTTGTGAGGGTGTGAATAGAGCCACATGAGAAGATTACCCCTAAAATGACTTAGATCATAGGTTTCTTTCCTTTTAGGTCACAAGGGCTTTCCAAATTGTGTGTTGCATTGTTGCATTCAGTTCAATCAATTTTTCCTTCAGAATTTTTGAAAATCAAAAAAAATATGCTTTCCCTTTTCAATAAATACCTATATGAGGTGGCATATAGAGTGAAAATTTTCAAATCACCACCTGTAAATATCCTCTTTCTACAAAAACACAAAAAAAAAAAGAGCACCCTTGCATCATCGCATCATTGCATCATTACATCATTTGCATTACATAAAATTCCAATTTTGGAAAAGATCATTCATCTTGCATTCCCTTTCATCACATAAAGATAAAACAAAAACAATTATCATCTGCATAGCATAAGCATTTAATCATGCAAAAAAATCCTCGTCAAGTTCATCCAAGACGAGGCATTCAAGCATAAGCATTATTTCAAAAAAAGACACAGTAGAACTACGTAAGCTTTGATTCCTCATTACAATGGGGATACGTAGGAACGGACCATACCCCGTCAAGCACATTTTTCTAAAACCTTTTTCCAATAAATCATTTGCATCATACTTGCATTCATTCATTACCTAAAATAAGAGTTGTGATGAGAAGCGAGACGTTCTTGCAAAACAATCACCCTTTTTGAAAAAGTTTATCAAGGTGTTCCAAAGCACTCAGTTTTTCAAATCAATAGCTCATTTGCATTTCTTTCAAAAGCACTGCATCCCATCCATTCTATGACAAAAGACTGAAATAGTGTGTCAAAGAAAAAAAAAAAAAAACAAGTTTTTAACTGATGTTAACTCTCTGTGAAGCATTCTTCTAATGAGCATGCATGCTATGAGTACATTCTCTTGTTTGAGTCCGTTGGTTTTCCTCCCTTACCACAGTTTCCCGTCCAAGTCTAAGTCCCGCCCCGTCCACCCATAAAGTACATATTCTCCCCATCAGTGCGTATTTGACTTTTGGTTCAAGTCCTCCATGCTGGGGCAAGTCTGTGATCATTAATTCCCCTTGATTAATATCATACTCCTTCAGTGCAAGTCTCTCAAAAATAATAATAATAAACAAGAAAACAAGCTCGCTAGGTTGAAAACCCGCAAAGGGCGGCCTAGGCAAAAAGGAGCGCCCGGTGGACTGAAAACTCGCAAAGAGCGGTCGAGGCAAAAATTAGGGCCCAAAAAAGGAAAAAAAGAGCAAACACATTGTTCTAAAGTTAAGTCTTATAGAAATAAGCAATCGGGATTTGAAATGAAGTTTGGCCATCTCCTCAAAAATCCCAAAATCCCAGAAAGTCCTTTTCCTACCCACCTTGAGCCAAGAAAAACCAAAATCCAAAAATCACCCTAGACAAGGATCACCCCAAATAAATAAAAAAAAAAAACAGTGCATCACTTTTATCAGCTCACCCGAGTCAAAAAAAAGAAAAAAAAAAAAAAAAACAGTGCATCACTTTTATCAGCTCACCCGAGTCAAAAAAAAAGAAAAAAAAAAAAAATCAAAAAAGGGGGCTTCAAAAATGAAAATCCCAAAACAAAATACAAAAGAAATGTAAGTGGTGAGCTGGTACATGTTACCACAAAATACATGGGATCCTTGTCTAAATAAACCTTCAAACACTTCATCATTCCAACACCTGGTTCCATAAACCTTCAAACACTTCCTTTGGCCTCAACATCAAACCCATTAGTCATTCTACCATGAGACACGAATTTGCTTTAACAGAGCCCAAACAAGCCCAATAACCATCTTCCTCATAGACCATCAACCGTCAATCAACGCCGAACAAAACTCATCCTCCCATTAGCCTCAAACACTTCATTAAGCCTAACCCTCCTTCCTCCACAAAACACCACAATCCCGAAAAGTCCATTCCGATCAATGACCGGTTGCTTTTGTTCACTCAAATTCTAATCTTAGGACGAACAAGCTTATCTATGTACAATGTGTTTGCTCAAAAGAAAAACAAACGATCAGAAAAAAGAAAGCTGATCAAGAAAGAATGAACCCTCAGAAAAAAGAGAACTGAGGAAACAAAAACAAACAGTCAGAAAAAAGAAAGCTGACAAAATAAAAAAGAGGGACTTGCACTCCAAAACACATTCAAGATGCATTAAAACAAGGTTTAGTGATCACCAGGTAAGGATTCTTTCGCACCAAAAGTCAAGACATCAGTAGAGAACCAAAGATTTGCACTGAGAATACCGCTTAGACCCAAAAGTTGGGGCATTCTCTTCACCACCCACACACCCTAGTCTTGGGAAAGTCTGTTCAATGCCCATCCCATGTCACTCCAGTTGTCAATGTCATTCCAAAGTGGGGCAAGTGCATTCCCATTCCTTCACCTCATTCATTCCCATAGAAACCTCACCGGGGCAATTTCTCAACTCACTATCCTAAACAAGACCTTGTCGTTCTGACTGGGGAAGCTTTGTCCTTGTTATGACTGGGGCAACATCAAATTCTGTGGGTTGAAGCAAAACCCCTTTCATTCCAGCTTTCATCCCAAGAGCCGAAGCGTTCCCAATTCATCATCTTCTACACCCCTTGTTGTTGTCACCACTAGATAGGGGCAAACTGTTCACTCATCAAAGACATGAATTGGGGCAATCTTGTATCTCTTGGTCCCTCAAAATCTTCGGCAATAGCCATGTCGGTCATTCCTTCACTTGCCATAAAAGTCCAGGCCCTAAACCAATTCCAAGTTAACGGACTCACTCATTCACATTTGCACCCCTATGCATGCTTACTAGATAATGCTTCAAAGAGAGAGAACACAAGTTAGTCATGCGATACTTAAGATTCAGTCGTCATTGGAAGGGAGAGAAAACAAGTGAGCCTGTTTGTAAATAAAATCTTGAGAACACCGGAGTTTGAATCAAATTCCATTTTTTCTCAACAAAGTGGTCAATAATCATCTCAATTCCTTGCATTCAAAGTCTTGCATCTCATCATCACAAAGATGTTTCATCATTCATATCCTATTCTTCGCCTCATGCATTTAGGTGTTCCATTTTGCATCGTGCCAACATCATCATTTCATAAAATAAAAAAAATAAAAAAAAAAAATAAATAAATAAAAATAAAATCTTCCATCTCATTCCATCAAGCATCAAAGCATTTGCATCATAAAAGCAGAAACACGTCATCCCGTGTCATAACATTTGCATCCAAGCATTTCATTCACATCATATTCACATTCGCATTTCATGCATTCATCGCATGTCATCAAAAATGCCTATGTTTCCCAATCAACCATTTCATATCATTACACTATGCATCATAACATTAGTATCCAAACATTTCATTTGCATTCGCATTTCATGCATTCATCCCATATGCCTATGTTTCCCAATCAACCATTTCATATCAGGCATCAAAGTATTGCAGTTGCATCCTCACATAGCAAAAAGAGCAAATAAAAAAACAGTTGCTCAAGAAAAAAACAAATCAAAAGGAAAACCTCAAGAATGTTTCACCACATTCATCATCACACCAAAATCATGCATTGCATGCACATGCATAACATGCACTCATAACATGCACTCATTGCATGCACATGCATAACCTGCACTCATACTCCATGCACCATTCCTTGCATCAACCAACGTATGCAGGTACCTCAATCCAATACAGCAGCATCGGTCATTTCAAATCAACCAATCAGCAGAATTTGTGAGCCCTCTGTGCTCCTCCTGAGCCCTCTGTGCTCATCCTCCTCCTGAGCCCTCTGTGCTCCTCCTGAGCCCTCTGTGCTCCTCCTGAGCCCTCTGTGCTCATCCTCCTGAGCCCTCTGTGCTCATCCTCCTGAGCCCTCTGTGCTCCTCCTGAGCCCTCTGTGCTCATCCTCTTGAGCCCTCTGTGCTCATCCTGAGCCCTCTGTGCTCCTCCTGAGCCCTCTGTGCTCATCCTCCTGAGCCCTCTGTGCTCCTCTTGAGCCCTCTGTGCTCCTCCTGAGCCCTCTGTGCTCATCCTCCTGAGCCCTTTGTGCTCATCCTGAGCCCTCTGTGCTCATCCTCCTGAGCCCTCTGTGCTCCTCCTGAGCCCTCTGTGCTCATCCTCCTGAGCCCTCTGTGCTCATCCTGAGCCCTCTGTGCTCGTCCTGAGCCCTCTGTGCTCCCTCCTGAGCCCTCTGTGCTCCCCTCGTGAGCCCTCTGTGCTCCTCCTGAGCCCTCTGTGCTCATTCTCCTGAGTCCTCTGTGCTCATTCTCCTGAGCCCTCTGTGCTCATCCTGAGCCCTCTGTGCTCCTCCTGAGCCCTCTGTGCTCATCCTGAGCCCTCCGCGCTCATCCTGAGCCCTCTGTGCTCCCTCCTGAGCCCTCTGTGCCCTCTGTGCTCCTCCTGAGCCCGCTATGCTCATCCTGAGCCCTCTGTGCTCCCCCTGAGCCCTCTGTGCTCCCCCTGAGCCCTCTGTGCTCCCTCCTGAGCCCTCTGTGCTCCCCTCGTGAGCCCTCTGTGCTCATCCTGATCCCTCTGTGCTCCTCCTGAGCCCTCTGTGCTCATCCTCCTGAGCCCTCTGTGCTCCTCCTGAGCCCTCTGCGCTCATCCTGAGCCCTCTGTGCTCCCTCCTGAGCCCTCTGTGCTCCCCCCCTGAGCCCTCTGCGCTCATCCTGAGCCCTCTGTGCTCCTCCTGAGCCCTCTGTGCTCCCCCTGAGCCCTCTGTGCTCATCCTGAGCCCTCTGCGCTCATCCTGAGCCCTCTGCGCTCATCCTGAGCCCTCTGTGCTCATCCTGAGCCCTCTGTGCTCCTCCTGAGCCCTCTGTGCTCGTCCTGAGCCCTCTGTGCTCCCCCTGAGCCCTCTGTGCTCCCCCTGAGCCCTCTGTGCTCCTCCTCCTGAGCCCTCTGTGCTCCTCCTGAGCCCTCTGTGCTCATCCTGAGCCCTCTGTGCTCATCCTGAGCCCTCTGTGCTCCTCCTGAGCCCTCTGTGCTCATCCTGAGCCCTCTGTGCTCATCCTCCTGAGCCCTCTGTGCTCCTCCTGAGCCCTCTGTGCTCATCCTCCTGAGCCCTCTGTGCTCCTCCTGAGCCCTCTGTGCTCATCCTCCTGAGCCCTCTGTGCTCCTCCTGAGCCCTCTGTGCTCATCCTCCTGAGCCCTCTGTGCTCATCCTGAGCCCTCTGTGCTCATCCTCCTGAGCCCTCTGTGCTCCTCCTGAGCCCTCTGTGCTCATCCTCCTGAGCCCTCTGTGCTCATCCTCCTGAGCCCTCTGTGCTCATCCTGAGCCCTCTGTGCTCCTCCTGAGCCCTCTGTGCTCCTCCTGAGCCCTCTGTGCTCATCCTCCTGAGCCCTCTGTGCTCATCCTGAGCCCTCTGTGCTCATCCTCCTGAGCCCTCTGTGCTCCTCCTGAGCCCTCTGTGCTCATCCTCCTGAGCCCTCTGTGCTCATCCTCCTGAGCCCTCTGTGCTCATCCTGAGCCCTCTGTGCTCCTCCTGAGCCCTCTCTGCTCATCCTCCTGAGCCCTCTGTGCTCCCCCCTGAGCCCTCTGCGCTCATCCTGAGCCCTCTGTGCTCCTCCTGAGCCCTCTGTGCTCCCCCTGAGCCCTCTGCGCTCATCCTGAGCCCTCTGCGCTCATCCTGAGCCCTCTGCGCTCCCTATCCTGAGCCCTCTGTGCCCCATCCTGAGCCCTCTGCGCTCATCCTGAGCCCTCTGTGCTCCATCCTGAGCCCTCTGCGCTCATCCTGAGCCCTCTGTGCTCATCCTGAGCCCTCTGTGCTCATCCTGAGCCCTCTGTGCTCCCTCCTGAGCCCTCCGTGCTCATCCTGAGCCCTCCGCGCTCATCCTGAGCCCTCAGTGCTCCTTCTTTACTGCGTTCTTTACCGCTTTATTTCCTGCTTTTGCACGCCTAGTGCCCATTTACCGCTTTCTGCACGCCAAGTGCCCATTTACTTTTCTGTTTGCACGCCAAGTGCCCATTTTACCTTTCTGTTTGCACGCCAAGTGGCCATTCACTTTTCTGTCCGCACGCCAAGTGCCCATTTTACTTTTCTGTCTGCACGCCAAGTGCCCATTTTACTTTTCTGTTTGCACGCCAAGTGCCCATTTACTTTTCTGTTTGCACGCCAAGTGCCCATTTACTTTTCTGTCTGCTTTAGTTGAACTTTTCAATCAATCAACCAACAGGATTCGTGAATCCCTTCAGGACCCAAGTGTCCCTTCAAAAACAGACTTCACCTCGTATTCGAGCTGCGGGTAAGTCCTTCAGACCCCAAGTGGTCCTTCAGACTAGTTGTGTCAGCCTAAGACACGACGGACGTCCTTCATGGTCAACATATCAGTTCCGGAGCTGATCTTGACCCATCATGGCCGCTCGAAAGGCCCCCTCAGACCGTTTTACTAGTACCATAGCTAGTAGCGCTCCTTCAGACCACGATGGTCCTTCAATTAAGGCCTAGGCAGCCTTCCAGACCCTGAGTGGTCCTTCAGAGCCTTAGTGCTCCTTCAGACCCTGAGTGGTCCTTCAGAGCCTTAATGCTCCTTCAGATCCCGAGTGGTCCGTCATTTTCTCTCTCAGTTAATGCGCCAAGTGTTAACCGTTCCCCGTTTGTTCTCAAAACCCATCTATTCAAAAATAGAAAAAGAAAAAGAGGAAAATTCGGGTTTACCCAAGTGGACAAAATCGGTATAATTTCTGAATTCTTTATCTTCATTTTGCCTTGGAATATGTTTCGGCCAATTCATATTCCTCGTTAAAATTCAGATAAAGAGGGGCAGCTGTCATACCCCAATTTTGTCCGGCTTAGGTCCAAACCCTAATTTTCCACACAAAAATAAATTATGCATCATTTTAGGGTTAGAATGCACGTTTTGGGAAGTTAGGGTCAAAAAGGGCATTTTGGTCATTTCTCACAAAAGGGTCTATAAAAATAATTTTTGCAATAAGCCTCATGCATCAAATTAGGGTTTTTGAAAATGTGTTATGTATGCATGGCAAGTTTTGAAAAAATATGTTATGCATGGCAAGCTTTGGAAAATATTTTATGGCAAAGACCTAAAAGCATTTTTGTTGGAAAGCAAGAATCGATTTCTATTTTGTTCTTATGGCCAAGAATCGATTTATACCTTTTTCCTAAGCCATGAAAATCGATTCTTTATTTCACCTATAGGCCAATAATCGATTTCCCTTGCCTATGTTTAAAGCATGAAATCGATTTCTACACATACTCATGCAAAAGCTAAGAATCGATTTCCTTAAATTTTAAAAGACTATGAAATCGATTTTCAGGATCTCCAAATGTCCTGAAAATCGATTCCTACCTTTTTCCATAGGCCATATAATCGATTCTTATCATTTCCAAAAATAAAGAATCGATTCCTACATATTTCCAAAGGCCACATAATCGATTTTCAGGATCTACAAATGTCCTGAAAATCGATTCCTACCTTTTTCCATAGGCCATATAATCGATTCTTATCATTTCCAAACATAAAGAATCGATTCCTACATATTTCCAAAGGTTCAAACAATCGATTCATCCTTGCAATAAATGTTTTTTAAAAAATTCTACGCTTTCCTAAGCCTATAAATAGGCAGCCTCAAATCACATTTGAGGAGGAGGAGACTTCACGAGATCAGAGAAAGGCAGGGACAGATTTTACAAGATCAGAAAACACACACACACATTTCACGAGATCTGAAAAGACAACTCTCGTAAATCTCATTTTCCAGTTCTACGCTTCATTTCTGCTCTATTCGCGCCGTTGGTCCGTTTGAGCTGATCTCCTGCAAGGGTTAGTCGGGGTTTGTGTTCTTCAGAGCTGTAATATCTGTCTTCATCAGAGTTCTACGCTTCATTTCTGCTCTATTCGCGCCGTTGGTCCGTTTGAGCTGATCTCCTGCAAGGGTTAGTCGGGGTTTGTGTTCTTCAGAGCTGTAATATCTGTCTTCATCAGAGGTATTTCGGTCTTTACATTTGTTAAAATTTAATCATTCTGATCCATGCCAAAATTGCCCTATGTGATTTAGCTGTAGTGTCTTTGTTGATGATGACCCACATGATTCCCACTTATGCCTAGTGCATCATTTTCTAAATGGGGAAGATGGTCTCAGATGATTCAACCTCCCCTTTCAAACCCTTTCAAAAAAAACATTTTTCATTAGAACTACGTCGCTTTGATTCCCGTTTGGGATACGTAGGAGCGAGCCACGTTCTCGTCAAGCGCAACAAATAAAAATTCTTTTCATCCCCATAAACAAATTATTTTCATAAAAACAAACAAAAAGAATCATTTTCCAACCCATTGTTGCTAATAGCTCATCAGAGCCTCTGTTCGTTTAGCTATTGGTGACAATGTCTTTTTCTCATAAGAATAATAAACGATGGTCCATCATAACCTTTGTTAGTTTGATCATTGTGCAAATCAATCTTTTTCGAAAATCACTTTCAAAAAGATAATAAAAAACGAGTTGTTATCAATAGTCCATCAGAACCTTTGTTCGTTTGACTAGCGGTACAACTCTCTCTTTTTTTTTGAGTATTTAGTAGTGATTCATCATAGCCTCTGCTAGTTTAATCATTCACTAATGCTCGTCCTATTTCAAAAACTCACTAAAAAAGGATAAAAAAAACAACAAAAACTTTTCAAAAAGAACCAAGAACTACGTAGCTTTGAATTCTCCATCGCACCGGGAGATACGTAGGAGCGGGCCGTGTCCCGTCAAGCACTTTTTCCTAAAAACCCTTTTCCCCCCTTTCTCGCAACAAATAAGATTTCCAGTAAGTTTTCTCATTCGTCTTCAAACAAGAAATAAATAGGCAAATCTAGGTATTTTTCAAATCAAACGTTAAAACCACACATTTAATTAGAGGTTCCCTTTCGGTAGAAAGGATGTGCGCGGTGCTAACACCTTCCTCGCACGTAATCGACCCCCGAACCTATATCTCTAGTTTTCAAAAGACCATCCGCCTTGTCCAAAAGACCTTTTTTCAATGTTTTGGTCTTAAAATTAAAATATTGGTGGCGGCTCCAAAATTTTTCCACGTTGTACATTGAGAAACCCAAGCCGGGGATTTTTCGGGGTGCAACAGCTGGCGACTCCACTGGGGACACTTTTTAAAAGACGAGGGTCAAGCCTAACTAATTTAAATGTGTGGTTTAAATGTATTGTTGATTTGATTAAAACCTTGTTTGCCTTTCTTTCTTTTCATTGATTGTAGGCATATGCATCTGTCTTCTTTGTTGTTCCCTATCTCCTCTTTTACTCCTTTTCTTTTATTGCTTATGCTCATGCATTCTTCCAACCCCCATGTTCCCTTCTTCTTTGCTCCTTTTCTCCAAAGGTAAGTTCATGCATCTCTTCCCCATTCTATCCTGTTCCCTCTTCTTCGCTCCCTTTCTTGAGGTAAGTAGTGCATTGTTGTTGGCACCCTAGATTAGTTGTATTTAATTGGTATTAAACCCTAGGGTAGACGACATGTTATTGCTTTCTATTGTCTGGATTGTCTGGATTTTCATTTGCAGGTGGGGTAGTTTTTAAGGAAATGCCCTTCGCACACACCACTTGTACCCCGAGATTATATGATTAGAGGAAGAGACCATAACCCAGGTCTGTTAGGATACCATAGGATGAGTGGATTCGAGTAGTGGGAGCCCATCAGGACCTCTGTCCGTTTGGCTACTCGCGAAAGTTTCAATCAGAGTTGTGCTCTTCCATGATACCTTGTACCTAGCAGTTTGCTGCATTTACAAGGAATTTCGTGAAAGAGACAGTGGCTCTGATGACCTTTGTGAGGGTGTGAATAGAGCCACATGAGAAGATTACCCCTAAAATGACTTAGATCATAGGTTTCTTTCCTTTTAGGTCACAAGGGCTTTCCAAATTGTGTGTTGCATTGTTGCATTCAGTTCAATCAATTTTTCCTTCAGAATTTTTGAAAATCAAAAAAAATATGCTTTCCCTTTTCAATAAATACCTATATGAGGTGGCATATAGAGTGAAAATTTTCAAATCACCACCTATAAATATCCTCTTTCTACAAAAACACAAAAAAAAAAGAGCACCCTTGCATCATCGCATCATTGCATCATTACATCATTTGCATTACATAAAATTCCAATTTTGGAAAAGATCATTCATCTTGCATTCCCTTTCATCACATAAAGATAAAACAAAAACAATTATCATCTGCATAGCATAAGCATTTAATCATGCAAAAAAATCCTCGTCAAGTTCATCCAAGACGAGGCATTCAAGCATAAGCATTATTTCAAAAAAAGACACAGTAGAACTACGTAAGCTTTGATTCCTCATTACAATGGGGATACGTAGGAACGGACCATACCCCGTCAAGCACATTTTTCTAAAACCTTTTTCCAATAAATCATTTGCATCATACTTGCATTCATTCATTACCTAAAATAAGAGTTGTGATGAGAAGCGAGACGTTCTTGCAAAACAATCACCCTTTTTGAAAAAGTTTATCAAGGTGTTCCAAAGCACTCAGTTTTTCAAATCAATAGCTCATTTGCATTTCTTTCAAAAGCACTGCATCCCATCCATTCTATGACAAAAGACTGAAATAGTGTGTCAAAGAAAAAAAAAAAAAAACAAGTTTTTAACTGATGTTAACTCTCTGTGAAGCATTCTTCTAATGAGCATGCATGCTATGAGTACATTCTCTTGTTTGAGTCCGTTGGTTTTCCTCCCTTACCACAGTTTCCCGTCCAAGTCTAAGTCCCGCCCCGTCCACCCATAAAGTACATATTCTCCCCATCAGTGCGTATTTGACTTTTGGTTCAAGTCCTCCATGCTGGGGCAAGTCTGTGATCATTAATTCCCCTTGATTAATATCATACTCCTTCAGTGCAAGTCTCTCAAAAATAATAATAATAAACAAGAAAACAAGCTCGCTAGGTTGAAAACCCGCAAAGGGCGGCCTAGGCAAAAAGGAGCGCCCGGTGGACTGAAAACTCGCAAAGAGCGGTCGAGGCAAAAATTAGGGCCCAAAAAAGGAAAAAAAGAGCAAACACATTGTTCTAAAGTTAAGTCTTATAGAAATAAGCAATCGGGATTTGAAATGAAGTTTGGCCATCTCCTCAAAAATCCCAAAATCCCAGAAAGTCCTTTTCCTACCCACCTTGAGCCAAGAAAAACCAAAATCCAAAAATCACCCTAGACAAGGATCACCCCAAATAAATAAAAAAAAAAAACAGTGCATCACTTTTATCAGCTCACCCGAGTCAAAAAAAAGAAAAAAAAAAGAAAAAAAAAAAAAAAAACAGTGCATCACTTTTATCAGCTCACCCGAGTCAAAAAAAAAGAAAAAAAAAAAAAATCAAAAAAGGGGGCTTCAAAAATGAAAATCCCAAAACAAAATACAAAAGAAATGTAAGTGGTGAGCTGGTACATGTTACCACAAAATACATGGGATCCTTGTCTAAATAAACCTTCAAACACTTCATCATTCCAACACCTGGTTCCATAAACCTTCAAACACTTCCTTTGGCCTCAACATCAAACCCATTAGTCATTCTACCATGAGACACGAATTTGCTTTAACAGAGCCCAAACAAGCCCAATAACCATCTTCCTCATAGACCATCAACCGTCAATCAACGCCGAACAAAACTCATCCTCCCATTAGCCTCAAACACTTCATTAAGCCTAACCCTCCTTCCTCCACAAAACACCACAATCCCGAAAAGTCCATTCCGATCAATGACCGGTTGCTTTTGTTCACTCAAATTCTAATCTTAGGACGAACAAGCTTATCTATGTACAATGTGTTTGCTCAAAAGAAAAACAAACGATCAGAAAAAAGAAAGCTGATCAAGAAAGAATGAACCCTCAGAAAAAAGAGAACTGAGGAAACAAAAACAAACAGTCAGAAAAAAGAAAGCTGACAAAATAAAAAAGAGGGACTTGCACTCCAAAACACATTCAAGATGCATTAAAACAAGGTTTAGTGATCACCAGGTAAGGATTCTTTCGCACCAAAAGTCAAGACATCAGTAGAGAACCAAAGATTTGCACTGAGAATACCGCTTAGACCCAAAAGTTGGGGCATTCTCTTCACCACCCACACACCCTAGTCTTGGGAAAGTCTGTTCAATGCCCATCCCATGTCACTCCAGTTGTCAATGTCATTCCAAAGTGGGGCAAGTGCATTCCCATTCCTTCACCTCATTCATTCCCATAGAAACCTCACCGGGGCAATTTCTCAACTCACTATCCTAAACAAGACCTTGTCGTTTTGACTGGGGAAGCTTTGTCCTTGTTATGACTGGGGCAACATCAAATTCTGTGGGTTGAAGCAAAACCCCTTTCATTCCAGCTTTCATCCCAAGAGCCGAAGCGTTCCCAATTCATCATCTTCTACACCCCTTGTTGTTGTCACCACTAGATAGGGGCAAACTGTTCACTCATCAAAGACATGAATTGGGGCAATCTTGTATCTCTTGGTCCCTCAAAATCTTCGGCAATAGCCATGTCGGTCATTCCTTCACTTGCCATAAAAGTCCAGGCCCTAAACCAATTCCAAGTTAACGGACTCACTCATTCACATTTGCACCCCTATGCATGCTTACTAGATAATGCTTCAAAGAGAGAGAACACAAGTTAGTCATGCGATACTTAAGATTCAGTCGTCATTGGAAGGGAGAGAAAACAAGTGAGCCTGTTTGTAAATAAAATCTTGAGAACACCGGAGTTTGAATCAAATTCCATTTTTTCTCAACAAAGTGGTCAATAATCATCTCAATTCCTTGCATTCAAAGTCTTGCATCTCATCATCACAAAGATGTTTCATCATTCATATCCTATTCTTCGCCTCATGCATTTAGGTGTTCCATTTTGCATCGTGCCAACATCATCATTTCATAAAATAAAAAAAATAAAAAAAAAAAATAAATAAATAAAAATAAAATCTTCCATCTCATTCCATCAAGCATCAAAGCATTTGCATCATAAAAGCAGAAACACGTCATCCCGTGTCATAACATTTGCATCCAAGCATTTCATTCACATCATATTCACATTCGCATTTCATGCATTCATCGCATGTCATCAAAAATGCCTATGTTTCCCAATCAACCATTTCATATCATTACACTATGCATCATAACATTAGTATCCAAACATTTCATTTGCATTCGCATTTCATGCATTCATCCCATATGCCTATGTTTCCCAATCAACCATTTCATATCAGGCATCAAAGTATTGCAGTTGCATCCTCACATAGCAAAAAGAGCAAATAAAAAAACAGTTGCTCAAGAAAAAAACAAATCAAAAGGAAAACCTCAAGAATGTTTCACCACATTCATCATCACACCAAAATCATGCATTGCATGCACATGCATAACATGCACTCATAACATGCACTCATTGCATGCACATGCATAACCTGCACTCATACTCCATGCACCATTCCTTGCATCAACCAACGTATGCAGGTACCTCAATCCAATACAGCAGCATCGGCCATTTCAAATCAACCAATCAGCAGAATTTGTGAGCCCTCTGTGCTCCTCCTGAGCCCTCTGTGCTCATCCTCCTCCTGAGCCCTCTGTGCTCCTCCTGAGCCCTCTGTGCTCCTCCTGAGCCCTCTGTGCTCATCCTCCTGAGCCCTCTGTGCTCATCCTCCTGAGCCCTCTGTGCTCCTCCTGAGCCCTCTGTGCTCATCCTCTTGAGCCCTCTGTGCTCATCCTGAGCCCTCTGTGCTCCTCCTGAGCCCTCTGTGCTCATCCTCCTGAGCCCTCTGTGCTCATCCTGAGCCCTCTGTGCTCCTCTTGAGCCCTCTGTGCTCCTCCTGAGCCCTCTGTGCTCATCCTCCTGAGCCCTCTGTGCTCATCCTGAGCCCTCTGTGCTCATCCTCCTGAGCCCTCTGTGCTCCTCCTGAGCCCTCTGTGCTCATCCTCCTGAGCCCTCTGTGCTCATCCTGAGCCCTCTGTGCTCGTCCTGAGCCCTCTGTGCTCCCTCCTGAGCCCTCTGTGCTCCCCTCGTGAGCCCTCTGTGCTCCTCCTGAGCCCTCTGTGCTCATTCTCCTGAGCCCTCTGTGCTCATTCTCCTGAGCCCTCTGTGCTCATCCTGAGCCCTCTGTGCTCCTCCTGAGCCCTCTGTGCTCCTCCTGAGCCCTCTGTGCTCATCCTGAGCCCTCCGCGCTCATCCTGAGCCCTCTGTGCTCCCTCCTGAGCCCTCTGTGCCCTCTGTGCTCCTCCTGAGCCCGCTATGCTCATCCTGAGCCCTCTGTGCTCCCCCTGAGCCCTCTGTGCTCCCCCTGAGCCCTCTGTGCTCCCTCCTGAGCCCTCTGTGCTCCCCTCGTGAGCCCTCTGTGCTCATCCTGATCCCTCTGTGCTCCTCCTGAGCCCTCTGTGCTCATCCTCCTGAGCCCTCTGTGCTCCTCCTGAGCCCTCTGCGCTCATCCTGAGCCCTCTGTGCTCCCTCCTGAGCCCTCTGTGCTCCCCCCCTGAGCCCTCTGCGCTCATCCTGAGCCCTCTGTGCTCCTCCTGAGCCCTCTGTGCTCCCCCTGAGCCCTCTGTGCTCATCCTGAGCCCTCTGTGCTCATCCTGAGCCCTCTGTGCTCATCCTGAGCCCTCTGCGCTCATCCTGAGCCCTCTGTGCTCATCCTGAGCCCTCTGTGCTCCTCCTGAGCCCTCTGTGCTCGTCCTGAGCCCTCTGTGCTCGTCCTGAGCCCTCTGTGCTCCCCCTGAGCCCTCTGTGCTCCCCCTGAGCCCTCTGTGCTCCTCCTCCTGAGCCCTCTGTGCTCCTCCTGAGCCCTCTGTGCTCATCCTGAGCCCTCTGTGCTCCCCCTGAGCCCTCTGCGCTCATCCTGAGCCCTCTGCGCTCATCCTGAGCCCTCTGCGCTCATCCTGAGCCCTCTGCGCTCCCTATCCTGAGCCCTCTGTGCCCCATCCTGAGCCCTCTGCGCTCATCCTGAGCCCTCTGTGCTCCATCCTGAGCCCTCTGCGCTCATCCTGAGCCCTCTGTGCTCATCCTGAGCCCTCTGTGCTCATCCTGAGCCCTCTGTGCTCCCTCCTGAGCCCTCCGTGCTCATCCTGAGCCCTCCGCGCTCATCCTGAGCCCTCAGTGCTCCTTCTTTACTGCGTTCTTTACCGCTTTATTTCCTGCTTTTGCACGCCTAGTGCCCATTTACCGCTTTCTGCACGCCAAGTGCCCATTTACTTTTCTGTTTGCACGCCAAGTGCCCATTTTACCTTTCTGTTTGCACGCCAAGTGCCCATTCACTTTTCTGTCCGCACGCCAAGTGCCCATTTTACTTTTCTGTCTGCACGCCAAGTGCCCATTTTACTTTTCTGTTTGCACGCCAAGTGCCCATTTACTTTTCTGTTTGCACGCCAAGTGCCCATTTACTTTTCTGTCTGCTTTAGTTGAACTTTTCAATCAATCAACCAACAGGATTCGTGAATCCCTTCAGGACCCAAGTGTCCCTTCAAAAACAGACTTCACCTCGTATTCGAGCTGCGGGTAAGTCCTTCAGACCCCAAGTGGTCCTTCAGACTAGTTGTGTCAGCCTAAGACACGACGGACGTCCTTCATGGTCAACATATCAGTTCCGGAGCTGATCTTGACCCATCATGGCCGCTCGAAAGGCCCCCTCAGACCGTTTTACTAGTACCATAGCTAGTAGCGCTCCTTCAGACCACGATGGTCCTTCAATTAAGGCCTAGGCAGCCTTCCAGACCCTGAGTGGTCCTTCAGAGCCTTAGTGCTCCTTCAGACCCTGAGTGGTCCTTCAGAGCCTTAATGCTCCTTCAGATCCCGAGTGGTCCGTCATTTTCTCTCTCAGTTAATGCGCCAAGTGTTAACCGTTCCCCGTTTGTTCTCAAAACCCATCTATTCAAAAATAGAAAAAGAAAAAGAGGAAAATTCGGGTTTACCCAAGTGGACAAAATCGGTATAATTTCTGAATTCTTTATCTTCATTTTGCCTTGGAATATGTTTCGGCCAATTCATATTCCTCGTTAAAATTCAGATAAAGAGGGGCAGCTGTCATACCCCAATTTTGTCCGGCTTAGGTCCAAACCCTAATTTTCCACACAAAAATAAATTATGCATCATTTTAGGGTTAGAATGCACGTTTTGGGAAGTTAGGGTCAAAAAGGGCATTTTGGTCATTTCTCACAAAAGGGTCTATAAAAATAATTTTTGCAATAAGCCTCATGCATCAAATTAGGGTTTTTGAAAATGTGTTATGTATGCATGGCAAGTTTTGAAAAAATATGTTATGCATGGCAAGCTTTGGAAAATATTTTATGGCAAAGACCTAAAAGCATTTTTGTTGGAAAGCAAGAATCGATTTCTATTTTGTTCTTATGGCCAAGAATCGATTTATACCTTTTTCCTAAGCCATGAAAATCGATTCTTTATTTCACCTATAGGCCAATAATCGATTTCCCTTGCCTATGTTTAAAGCATGAAATCGATTTCTACACATACTCATGCAAAAGCTAAGAATCGATTTCCTTAAATTTTAAAAGACTATGAAATCGATTTTCAGGATCTCCAAATGTCCTGAAAATCGATTCCTACCTTTTTCCATAGGCCATATAATCGATTCTTATCATTTCCAAAAATAAAGAATCGATTCCTACATATTTCCAAAGGCCACATAATCGATTTTCAGGATCTACAAATGTCCTGAAAATCGATTCCTACCTTTTTCCATAGGCCATATAATCGATTCTTATCATTTCCAAACATAAAGAATCGATTCCTACATATTTCCAAAGGTTCAAACAATCGATTCATCCTTGCAATAAATGTTTTTTAAAAAATTCTACGCTTTCCTAAGCCTATAAATAGGCAGCCTCAAATCACATTTGAGGAGGAGGAGACTTCACGAGATCAGAGAAAGGCAGGGACAGATTTTACAAGATCAGAAAACACACACACACATTTCACGAGATCTGAAAAGACAACTCTCGTAAATCTCATTTTCCAGTTCTACGCTTCATTTCTGCTCTATTCGCGCCGTTGGTCCGTTTGAGCTGATCTCCTGCAAGGGTTAGTCGGGGTTTGTGTTCTTCAGAGCTGTAATATCTGTCTTCATCAGAGTTCTACGCTTCATTTCTGCTCTATTCGCGCCGTTGGTCCGTTTGAGCTGATCTCCTGCAAGGGTTAGTCGGGGTTTGTGTTCTTCAGAGCTGTAATATCTGTCTTCATCAGAGGTATTTCGGTCTTTACATTTGTTAAAATTTAATCATTCTGATCCATGCCAAAATTGCCCTATGTGATTTAGCTGTAGTGTCTTTGTTGATGATGACCCACATGATTCCCACTTATGCCTAGTGCATCATTTTCTAAATGGGGAAGATGGTCTCAGATGATTCAACCTCCCCTTTCAAACCCTTTCAAAAAAAACATTTTTCATTAGAACTACGTCGCTTTGATTCCCGTTTGGGATACGTAGGAGCGAGCCACGTTCTCGTCAAGCGCAACAAATAAAAATTCTTTTCATCCCCATAAACAAATTATTTTCATAAAAACAAACAAAAAGAATCATTTTCCAACCCATTGTTGCTAATAGCTCATCAGAGCCTCTGTTCGTTTAGCTATTGGTGACAATGTCTTTTTCTCATAAGAATAATAAACGATGGTCCATCATAACCTTTGTTAGTTTGATCATTGTGCAAATCAATCTTTTTCGAAAATCACTTTCAAAAAGATAATAAAAAACGAGTTGTTATCAATAGTCCATCAGAACCTTTGTTCGTTTGACTAGCGGTACAACTCTCTCTTTTTTTTTTGAGTATTTAGTAGTGATTCATCATAGCCTCTGCTAGTTTAATCATTCACTAATGCTCGTCCTATTTCAAAAACTCACTAAAAAAGGATAAAAAAAACAACAAAAACTTTTCAAAAAGAACCAAGAACTACGTAGCTTTGAATTCTCCATCGCACCGGGAGATACGTAGGAGCGGGCCGTGTCCCGTCAAGCACTTTTTCCTAAAAACCCTTTCCCCCCCTTTCTCGCAACAAATAAGATTTCCAGTAAGTTTTCTCATTCGTCTTCAAACAAGAAATAAATAGGCAAATCTAGGTATTTTTCAAATCAAACGTTAAAACCACACATTTAATTAGAGGTTCCCTTTCGGTAGAAAGGATGTGCGCGGTGCTAACACCTTCCTCGCACGTAATCGACCCCCGAACCTATATCTCTAGTTTTCAAAAGACCATCCGCCTTGTCCAAAAGACCTTTTTTCAATGTTTTGGTCTTAAAAGTAAAATATTGGTGGCGGCTCCAAAATTTTTCCACGTTGTACATTGAGAAACCCAAGCCGGGGATTTTTCGGGGTGCAACAAGGATCACTGTCTAGTTTAAGTTCTCCAGGTAGCCGATCTTGCTTCAGGAACTTGATTAATCAAGAAATCTCTTTTAACATTTTCAAAGAAAAATGTATTTCCATTAAATAGCTGAGAAAGAAATTAAAAAAATAATACTAATTTTGTTTGCCCTTGCAAACCTTCCTTACAAAATTTCATAACATATTTATGTGAAGTACGATACTAAGTAGTGTGTTTTTGGATGCTTTAGTGATCGCAATAGTATGTTTTTTTATGCTTTAGTGTTCGAAAAAAATCTAAGTATTCAAATATGCTTTTGAGAATTTATATGTAAAGAAGACTCTACATTATAAATTAATATGTAAACACTTAAAATCTTCTTAATTCTATATATGCAGAATATGTAGTTAGCTATGAACTCAAATTTTGATAAAATCTGTCGTTTTTAAATCATATACTTGTTGGGTTTCATATTGTCATCGTGTAACCACTTATCTTTATAATTATACAAAATTCTATTTTATGTGCAAAATATGTGGTTGAGTTTGTGAAACTCTATAAATGATAAATTGTATAACCACTTCTCTTGATAGTTTTGCATTGGAAATTTAGTATCCCACTGTTAAATATTATATCATTAGAGTATTTTGATATTAGTAAGCTCTAATTAATGAGAATCTTATTCTTGTGTATATACTAGATCAGTGGGAGTGTGTGCACAATTATGTATATTGTATATTTCTCAGTCTTATATTGCCATATACCCTTACACGCACTATTGCGACATATGGCATAATCTAAGTGACATTGAAATTGCGTCTTATTCTATTATATTAATGAGATAAATATAAATATTCTTTTAATTTCATAAAGCATCGTAATTTGGTGTTTAGATCCAATTTGTTGGAAATGCACAATGATCCTTTGACATGGAATTATATTGTGCTTCTCTTTGATTTACCAACATTCCACATTTTGTGAGGTCATAAATATGTAAGTACATTACAAGTATAATGTCAATGCTCCTATCGATCATGAATTTATATTATTGAAGTACTTATAAACTCTATAATCATATATATAGAAGTACATTGTAAGTATAATGCCAATACATTTATCGGGTATGTTTTTGTACTATTTACGTACTTATATAATCATAAATGTTTGTTGTTTATTGTTGACATTCTCATGGTCATACTAATTCAAGTCATTTTCGTTATTTAAACTAAGTTTTGATATTATTCAGATGGGAGATTTTCGAATTTCCTAATTCTTTATAAAAATTTTGGTTACTCATTACTTAAAACTTAGATTAATTGTCATTGTAGAGCATTTATTGATTTTGACCAAAAGTAACTACTTGTATTAATAGGCTATATCTATATGTAATTAATTACTCTTCTTTGAGCAACATTCCCCCCTTTACCACTGTTTTGAGGCCTTTTTCCCTAACCATGCCAGCATTTATCTGCGTAGTGGCCAAGTCTCTCACAGTTGTAACATTGAAATTTCCTCTAATCATAATCTTTCTTTTTCTTTTGATTGTTGACAGATCCTCCGCCTCTTTTGAAGGTTTCGGTTTTGTTCAACCTTGGACTTATCTTTACTATTAGACCACTTCTTTCCCTTATCAAACTTTCCTTTCCTCCAATTATTATTCTCCTTATCACCTTTCTTAACTACCTTAGCCTGTAATAATGCTTGATCAAGTTTCCTTTCAGCACCTCTATCGGTCATTCTTATGTGCCTCTATAAGGAACCTTGAATTTTTTCTAATTTCATAGTACAAACATCCTTTGATTGTTGAATTGCAACTATTATGAATCAAATTGAAGAGTCAAAATCCCAAATAGGTAGCTCAGTTGGCGAGCTAAGGGATATTGAAGGAGTGCACCAAAAAGAGTGCAAGAAGGAGGTCCCGGGTTCAAACCCCGGAAACTAACATTCCCCCACCCCCACTAACATTGCTTATCAAAAAAAAATTGAGGAGTCAAAGTATGCATTACCTTCTCAATTAACATCAGATTTGAAACTGTTTCACCACAATGCTTCATTTAATTAATGAGAGTCACTAATCTAGTGAAATACACAACAATCTTCTCCTCCTTCTCCATATGCATCAGGTCATATTGTCTCCTTAGTGACTGCAATCGCACCTTCTTCACTTTATCATCTCTAGCATATAACACTTCACCAAAGTATCCCTAGGATTATCCACCAAATCGTCAAAGCCATCATCAACAATGTCAAGGAGTTCTTGTGCACCAAAGAGCACACGCATTTGAATGCACCATCGCTCCCAATTCGCGCCATCTAGAGTTGGAAGGCACTACTAGAAAAAACAGTTTTTCGCGTCGGCCAAAAGCCCACGCTAACAGGCCAAAAGCGGACGCTAACAGTGAATTAGCGTCGGAGTAGTGTCGAGGCTAAAATGTTCGAAGGTAAATGTAGCGTCCCGTAATTTTAGCCGACGCTAAATGTAGCGTCGGTGCCCACACTAAAACCGACGCAACTGCCAGGGCCGACGCTACTTAGTCAATCAAAAAAAGTAAACGAATTGACGACAGGTTAGTCAACTAGTTAGGTAGCGTCGGATTCGCCGACGCTAACCTAAGTTTTTTTTAAATAATTAATTATCGTACTTTTTCTTTCTACCACTTCTCCTAATGTACTTCTTGCCTTTATTACCACTGCTCCTAAAGCATTTATAACATAGTCATGGAATAAAATGCCATATCAAAATGTTTAATCCCAAAATACCAAATACCATAAAACCGAACAATCTTGAAACTAAAAAATACAACATAATCATGAAACTACAAAATATAACAATCTTGAAACTACAAAATATAACAGTCTTAAAACTACGAAATATAACGTGGTCTTGAAACTACAAAATATCAAAGTGTTTTGTCATCCAGGTAATTGGCCAAGTACTCCAAATCGGCCAAGTACTCCAAATCAATGTTAGGTCTCTGTAAGTTTTTCAGCATTCAAGTGATTAGTAATACTCAAAATGAAACATCCAAGCAGTAACATTGCCCCAGATCAATCTTTTTACCGTGTAAGAAGCTTGTGCCGCTCGAAGAAACCTCCTAAGAAATCAAAAATGTACTAAGATGATTGCAAAAGGATCTTCAAATCACAATGGAAGTTTCTTTCATTTTTTTAATGTTAAAAAGGCCAACAAATCTGAGGAAAGTTTTTGTAGTGGGAGCATAGATTTGATATCCAGAAGACTTCAACACTTGAGTCTCCATTTTTATTACCTGTCATCACTCACATTATTTATCAATACAAAGAATCCAATTATTCTGATGAGAGAATTTTCAAAGATGTTGACATCATAATAAATATGTTAAATAACAATTCTAATAGCCAGAGAATGTTATTACTTATTACTGCTTGAGATTCTAATGCTACATGTTGAGATTCTAAATTTCAGCATAAATCATTTAGTGTTGATTGAGCAAGACATACCTCTTCTTTTGTTTATGTGTTGTCAGTGATGAAGCAGAAGTCTACAATACGTGGGGGATTAATTTCTTCGACTTTCCTTCAATCAAAGAGAAAAGAAAACAATGGAACATTATTAAGTGCAGATGTCAAGCAATTGTTAAAGCAGAAACTTAATTCATGTTGAGAACTTACGAGGCAAGTAACATGCAGATGATACCTAGCAGCTGAAGTCTATTTCTCTCAATGTTATTTGTGGAGAGAAACCTATCTATGAGATTTACAGTGAGGTAAAGAGTGTCTGGTACAAATTTGTATTCCTCATAAACCTGAAAATAAAGATCAACACAATGGAAAGTAAGCTCTACACACCAGTTTGTAAGGTGAAGGATGTCCATTCTTCATAAACTCAAAGTTGCTTATTAGAAAGAGTGAAAGACAAATAATGCAAACCTCTACAAGCCAATCAACCAATATTCCGCGCATGCTTGGAGTCGTATTTTGCTGTACTGTGTACATGATGAAAAGGTCATGTATCACACAAAGGACCATGAACTATGGAGTATCTGACATATGAAAAATCTGAAATTCAGAAAGTTCGTGACATTAAAGGGATAACAAGAAACCACATAAGCCATCAAGAGACAACAATGCTGATTATAAAATGGTGGTATTTAAGCAATGCACAGACCATGAACAAAAATAATCATAATAGGCAAAGAACCAACATATTACTACTGTAGTTTGCAGTCGTGCGAGTAAGAAAAATAGAGAAGAAACCTTTCCTTTGAGAAATCACTAATCAGAGGTTGAGGAGCTATTCCAGATGTTTGGCTGTCAAGCAGGTTATTATTCGCGCCACACTGGTTCGCAATCGGCCTAAGATGTGCATTGTCTTCCAAATTAACTGAGCACATGGCTTCTTCTAATCTAAGTCCCATATCTCGTAAACTCTCCATTTTTGAGTCCACAGCTAGCAGCCGGTGGAACCTCTTCCGAAACATCATTATGTTGAGCAGGCTTAGACAGCTTTCTTTTCTTAGCCTAACAGACACAAAGGTTACAATGTAAGTCTTAGAATCATTCCAGGGGTAGAGGAAAAAAAGTACCTATACTATGTGTTGCACCCCGAAAATCCCCTGTTTGGGTTTCTCAATGTACAACGTGGAAAATTTTGGAGCCGCCACCAATATTTTAATTTTAAGACCAAAACATTGAAAAAAGGTCTTTTGGACAAGGCGGATGGTCTTTTGAAAACTAGAGATATGGGTTCGGGGGTCGATTACGTGCGAGGAAGGTGTTAGCACCGCGCACGTCCTTTCTACCGAAAGGGAACCTCTAATTAAATGTGTGGTTTTAACGTTTGATTTGAAAAATACCTAGATTTGCCTATTTATTTCTTATTTGGAGATGAATGGGAAATCTTTAATGAAAATTTTATTTTAGGTGAGAAGGGGGGAAAAAAGGGTTTTTAGAAAAAGTGCTTGACGGGACATGGCCCGCTCCTACGTATCTCCCGGTGCGATGGAGAATTCAAAGCTACGTAGTTCTTGGTTCTTTTTTGAAAAGTTTTTGTTTTTTATCTTTTTTAGTGAGTTTTTTGAAATAGGACGAGCATTAGCAAATGATTAAACTAGCAGAGGCTATGATGAATCACAGCTAAATGCTCAAAAAGAGTTGTACCGCTAGTCAAACGAACAAAGGTTCTGATGGACTATTGATAACAACTTGTTTTTATTATCTTTTTGAAAGTGATTTTCGAAAAAGATTGATTTGCACAATGATCAAACTAACAAAGGTTATGATGGATCATCGTTTATTATTCTTATGAGAAAAAGACATTGCCACTAATAGCTAAACGAACAAAGGCTCTGATGAGCTATTAGCAACAATGGGTTTGAAAATGATTCTTTTTGTTTGTTTTTATGAAAATAATTTGTTTATGGTTGCGAAAAGGATTTTTATTCGTTGCGCTTCACGAGAACGTGGCTCGCTCCTACGTATCTCAAATGAGAATCAAAGCGACGTAGTTCTGATGAAAAATGTTCTTTGAAAGAGTTTGAAAGGGGAAGGTTGAATCATCTGAGACCATCTTCACCACTTAGAGAATGATGCACTAGGCATAAGTGGGAATCATGTGGTTCATCATCAACAATGACACTATAGCTAGATTAAATCACATAGGGCAATTTTGGCATGGATCACAATGATTAAATATTAACAAATAGAAAAATAGAAATACCTCTGATGAAGGCAGATACTACGACTTGAAGAACGCAATTCCAGCTAACTTTTGTAGAAGACCAGCTCAGACGGACCAACGGAACGAGTAGAGCGAAAAAATAAAGCGTGGAAGAGTTTTTCTAAAATGTGAGAGATTTCGAGAAAAATGGGTTTTTTTCTCTGATCTCGTGAAGAATGTCCGTCCTGAAATGAAAAACGAGGTGCCTATTTATAGGAAATCAGATTTCATCTATTTTAGGAAATAGGCTAATCGATTATGTTAAAAAACACTTGGTATGCATAATCGATTATGTGTTCAATTGTTTTTAGACTGATAATCGATTAGGTGCTTGAATTAATCGATTAGGTACTTTCCAAAAATGTTGATAATCGATTATGATGGTTAGTTATAAAGGAGGATAATCGATTATGCTCCTGAACACTTTTCAGGAGGATAATCGATTATAGGCTTGAAGAAGAGAAGTATGTAATCGATTAGACACTTTCCAAAATCATAGAAACTTTCCAAAATAGGTGATAATCGATTATGGTCCTTAGTGAGAACATGGGATAATCGATTATGCTCCTGAATTATTTCAGAATAGATAATCGATTATCCCCTTTGCTTTTCAGAGTGGATAATCGATTATCCCCTTGATTTTCAGAGTGGATAATCGATTATCCCCTTGATTTTCAAGTAGATAATCGATTATTTGCTTGAAGGAAGGATATGATGTAATCGATTGAGTGCTTCCTAAAAACATGGATGACTTCCTTATTCATCAAGAATACATTATATGCATGATAAAATCAATTTTATACTTTCTAAAAAATATTTTCATGCATGAGGCTTATTGAAAAATATTTTTATGCAAAAATTATTTTTATAGACCCTTTTGTGAGAAATGACCAAAATGCCCTTTTTGACCCTAAAAACCCTAATTTCCCAAAAAGTGCATTCTAACCCTAAAAATGATTTCAAAAACTTCGGAATGGTTTCTAGGACCCAAAATGCAATGCATAATTTATTATATATTTTTTTTGTGTGGAAAATTAGGGTTTTGACCTAAGCCGGACAAAATTGGGGTATGACACTATGCCTATCCACAATTGAGATATGAATCTAGTCTACCACCAATACATTTCAAGACCAAAACAAGAACTATGATATCATATAGGGTGAAATAAAATGTTTTCTTTCCATTGAGAGTTGGAGTTTAGTATTGGATGAATAACAACCTGAACTTTAGTATTTTCATCACAGCAAATGTTAGTGGTATCCTATAGAACTGCCCTCTTCTTACGCGGAAGACATTGATCATCTGAAATTGCTCTTTTTGGATTGGCTTGGTTCTGATTTTCTTGTGCTACCCCTTTCAAAGGGGGAAATTGTCCAGATTCAGTTAAAGCAGCAGCAGCAGCTCGAGCTCGAGTCAATTGCCCGGGGACCTCTTCGGCCTTCGAAGTTACACTTTTTTCTTTCTTCATATCTACAAGATCCAGGAGAATTGTATACTAAAGTTTAATGTGTGAATTTTGCAACACAAGCAAATTAAAGAACCAAATACAATAAAACCTTATTAAAACCCTTCATTATTATCCTACTAGTTATTAGTGGCAACATTTTTAAGCTGATCAGCAACCAAACATCAAAGAAACACACTTTCCTTGATCCATTTAGCAATAATGCACAGAAGAACAATGCAATTGACAAACATTAATCATACAACCAAAATGATTGGACATCACATTCAGTATTAAGGATCACTGTCTAGTTTAAGTTCTCCAAGTAGCTGATCTTGCTTCAGGAATTTGATTAGTCAAGAAATCTCTTTTAACATTTTCAAAGAAAAATGTATTTCCATTAAATAGCTGAGAAAGAAATTAAAATAATAATAATAATAATAATAATAATAATTTTGTTTGCCCTTGCAACCTACCTTACAAAACTTAAAGATTTGTGAAGGTGATGGAACACAAATCTGAGAGAGGAGTGGGTAGGGCCACTACAAGAATAAGTGTTGTTTCCTACGAAACTTTCCGATGAACTCTAGTCCGTCGCAATTTCCAAGTCGCAAACGATTAAGAAGAAAGGGCGCTAAAATTCCCGCTTACGTTTCCGACCAAATCGTTTTTCGTCGCTAATTTCTGACGGCCTGTTTCGTCGGAAAACGCTAAAAGTCCGTCGCAAACGTAAAAACCCAATTAAAATAGAGCCTCCTCCCTCAAACCCTCTCATTTTCCCAAACCTCACTCACTCTCCTCCTCTAAAATGCTATCGTTCTCTCCCTCCGTCCTCCACCGCCCTTCTCCGCCCTCCGCCGCCCTCCTCCGCCCTCCACCACCCTTCTGCGCCCTCCTCCATCGCTAAGCTTGCTCCATGGCTAGAAGCACTACAACATTATGGACATATGGCCACGCCTAAAGTAAACTACGAACCCTAAAAATGGCATCAGTTCCTCAGCCCCATTCAACATCATTCAGCAGTATCACTGCACTGAAGCACTTCCATCGCACCACTCCCATCGTCGTACTCCGCCACACTGACTCGCATCCACAGGGCTTTCCACTCCCCAATCGCAAATCGCAACACACACAGTCCCACTCCCCAATCGCAAATTGCAAAATGAAGCTCCTACTTCGCAAATCAAATCTGGAACCCTAATCCCTTTGCAAATCGCATCGGTCCCTACTTCACTTCGCAAATCGCAAGAACCCTAGCCACTTCGACAAATAACGGTACGGATTTTCCTTCATTGGTTTGAATAGAGCGTGACTGAGGCATCTTTGTTGGAGTTTCTGAAGAGGTATCCCTGATAATTTTGATTAGAAATCAGTAAGTCCCTCTTCAGTTACGTTTTTTCATAGGGTTTCTATGTTGATTAAGAATTAATTGTCTATAATCTCTTTTCCTATGATTTCTCATTTTTGTGTGGACGCTGATGATTTTGTAGGTTGAATTATATATAAGTGTCGGTACTTTCCCAACAGGTTGATAACACGTGATTATCTTAGTTTTTTTGCTATTTTTGTTTACCCCTTTGATTTGCCATTTTTTAGTGCATGTATTCTTGTTGTTGATTTGTTTTTTGTAGAGATGTTGACATTTTGGCAAGCTTCTATGGGTTGAGAGATTATTGATGGTGCAGGTTTTGTCATGGGGGTTCTCTTCTTTACAATGCTTGATTTTGATTTCATTGGAAGATGAGGTGAACATGTTTCAAATGTAGTAAGCTTTAAGCCTTTCATTACATGCTCATTTGTAACTAGTTGACCAGCTCTATGTGATTCATTTGGATCTCTGGAACACTTATATATTTTTCTTGAAACCTTGAATTATTGATCCACTCCCAACTTGTAGTGCTTTGCTTGATTGCATTTTTTATGTGCAATTGTTGTTTTCCGTAACAGAACTCTCTTTTACTTTGCATAGTGGTAGAATTTGCAATTGATGTTGCTTCTTATAGTTAACATATTTTTTATTCAATCAGCATATCATATCTGTATTGGAATTTTTTTTTGTTGTCATTTCGTAACAAAGTTATTTGAGAAGACCTTTCTCAAACTATAACCGGTTAAATTTGAGAATATTATTTATATGTTTTCTGCCTCTATTTCATTCTTGAGTAACAACCAAGCATGCTGTTATACTTTTGTGTACAAATTAGGACTTTAATTTTGTGCAGGTAGGAGTAATCATCATACCAAGAAAGTACATCATGGGGCAAGTAGATGAGAGAGCCTTCAAAACATTGGTTATTCTGATATCTGCGGCATTATGTATATTAGTCATTGGAAGTGTTTGCATCTTGATATTGACTAATGGAGTGTCAAAGGAAATGAATCTAAGAGCAGAACTGATAAGTCAATTAGAAGCAAGAAGAAGGGCAGAGGCATCAAGCAACTATAAAAGCCAGTTCCTTGCAAACATGAGGTTGATTTTTCAAGTTTAGTTTTGTAAATACAACCTAATCTATTTAATTTATGATCTAAGCAATCCAAAACAATGTTTATATTACAAATCTACTCTAACTTTCCACTTGGTTTATCATTGTAAGATGATGTTCATGGTGTGTTTTTTTCTTGGGTTTACAGTCATGAACTGAGGACACCTATGGCAGCAGTAATTGGATTGCTTGACATTCTTATATCTGATGATTGTCTCACAAATGAACAATATTCAACAGTTACTCAAATAAGAAAATGCTCAACAGCTCTGCTTCGCCTTCTTAACAACATATTGGATCTGAGCAAGGTGAGACATAAGTTAAGTGAATATTTGAAAACAATTCCAATAATAAAGCTGCACTTTTGCCAAAAAAAAAAGAACTTTCTGATATTTTATAGAATTTAGGTGGAGTCTGGAAAACTGGTATTAGAAGTTGCAGAATTTGACTTGGGACGCGAACTTGAATTAAGGGCTTGTAGATATTTTTTCTGTCCATTGCATTAACCACAATGTAGAGACCGTTTTAGACCTTTAACAAGCTTCTCATGCATTTTTTCAATACCTATTTACCTGCGGATGATATGCCAAAGGTAGTTCGGGGTGATTCTGCTAGGGTGGTTCAAATATTTGCAAATTTGATCAACAATTCAATTAAGGTTACTACATGTAAGTAAAAAAAGTACCTTCCTGTATAGTTAGAATCGAGGTAAAAAAATGTTTGCAAGGTCGAAATATGAAAAATCTAACAAAAATTAAGAATTGGTGTATTGAAAATGACTTTCCAATGGTTCTATGGTAGTTATCAATGAAGCACTGAAACTGTGTCAGAAGACTACTCTAAACTCTTTTGAATGTACTGCAGCGGGTCATGTTATTCTGCGAGGATGGTGTGAAAACTTGAATTCATGCAGTGTTGGTCTGAATTATTTTCTTGACCAGAAGAAATCACGGAGTTTACAAAAGAGCAGAGAGAAGCCAAATGCAAATCACACAAAGAGAACATCTATGACAGATAACAGAGTAATACTTTGGTTTGAAGTTGATGACACGGGCATTGGTATGAACCTTAAAACTCATTTGGAAAATCTGCATAGACAAATGTCTCTTTTGTCAATTCAAGGATGAGTTACTATGATTTTCTTCCTATGTAGGTATTGACCCATGCAAATGGGATTATGTGTTTGAAAGCTTTTAGCAAGCTGATCCATCAACTACTCGACTGTAAGCAATTTAGTTTCTTCACATAGACAAAATAAGCCTTCTATTACTATAAATTATTTTAGCTAAAAAATGATCATGATATTAGTCATTAAACTTCTAAACTAACATGAAACTTATATCCAATGGTGTGAAAACCTTTTGATTGCTATGTACTGAAGATTTATAAAGTTTTGAAACCTTGACTTATTTCAGGCATGGAGGCACTGGTCTTGGTCTTTGCATTGTGAGGATGAGCAACTGCACAGTTGTAAATATTATTTATATGTAAATATTCTAGAATCAGTTTTGTAAAGATGAGCAACTACACAGTTGTACATTGGAATATTTGATATTCAGTATAGGTGATGTTCTGATGTAGTATGATTCTTGCTCATTTGGTTGAGGGGGTGAATTGATATATAATTTAATTTTTTTTTTTAAATTTCCGACGGTTTTGCGACGAAAAGGTGTCAGAGTTTGCGACGACTTTGCCACGGATATTTGCGACGGATTTCCGACGACTTTGCGACGGAGACATTTGCGACGAAAAATTCCGTCGGAAATGATTTGCGACGAGCGATTTTGCGACGGATTTTTGTCCGTCGGAAAGTTCGTCGGAAACGTCAATTTGCGATGAAAATTACTGCGTTTGCGACGGAAATCGCCGTCGGAAATCGTCGATTTTCTTTTAATGGGAAGTGCGACGTCTTTGTCTTCTCCGGTGGCGACGAGAGAGCGAGAAGTGACTGGAGCAATTTCCTTTGTGGCTTGGGCGAGAGCGAGAGAGAAAATGCAAGATGTGGATGCGGCGACAACGGCAGTGGAGTCCTCCTTGTCTTCTCTGACGATGATGAGGGAAAGAGAGGGCAAGAGCATGAGACAAGAGGTCGATTGAGTGAGTGAGTGAAAGAGATGGAAAGAGGGATTCACGCGACTGAGAGAAAGAGAAAGAGAAAGAGAGGGACCATGTTGATTAAGTGAGGGTAAAGAAGAGAGAGTTAGGGATTATGTTGATTAAGTCAGCTTAGCCAACATGTAGCGTCGGCTTAGTCGGATGCTAAAATTCATATTCTAAAGATAAACATCATTGTGGTGTAGTGTGGGTCTAGCCGACGCTAATTTCCAGAGTAGCGTCAGCTACATCCGACGCTAATTTTCTTTTTTAAGAGCAAACAAATTTGTGTAGTAGCGTGGGTCAAACCGACTCTAGGCCGACGCTATTAGCGTGGTTGTCGTGGCTGACGCTAAAATATGGACACTAAAAACCTATTTTCTAGTAGTGAGGTTTGCAGGAAAATGTCCACCATTGTTGTTTGTCATGGATCCAGTGAGGAATTGCACACAACAGAAGGTTCTCTCTCGGGATCGGAGAAGCTCCAGATACCAATTTGTTAGAACATTTCACAATTTAGCATTGAAACTCACGAAAATTAGAGAGATGCATGAATGAGAGAAAACAAGAGATTGAGGAACTGATTCTATTATTGATTGAGATCAAATTCAATTACACCTCACTTTCTGAATTTATACTCTACTGCAAAAGCACCAAAAACGGTTACAACATAAACTAACTCCCAACTACACTTAATAAAAACTAACAGAATTATTAAAACTGACTTGCCAATGCACACTCTTATATGTCATGGCAACACTATGCCATGCATGTCAAAACTTATTTGAATTACAACTTCAATAATTCCTAGACCCCCTATTTCTTTTAATGGAATCAATTATTTGACTAACATCACATATTTATCATTTTCTCGTTCGTGATATATTGTGCATTGAACAGGCACAATTTCTAGAACCAACATCTTTTGCAATGCATACTGGCCAGTAGTGTTCATCTTTGAACCAAACAGATCGCTTTTGGAGAAATTCAGTAACAAAGGTGTCCAACTTTTCAATGGTAACATGTTGCATCACTACCACATGTGCAACATTTCCGCTGCATGCCAAATTCCACCTATGGGTAAAGTCATCATCAAGGGGCTTCTCAAAGACAACTATGTTGCTAAACTTGTTTAACATTGCGCCAATGCCACCATTACGAAGCTTTTCAAACAAGTAACGTGCACTTGCTATGCATTTATGCACTTCCTTCTCAAGTTCCATTAAACCCTTATTTTTGAGAGCATACCATAGGAAGATTGGAGCATGCCCGCTACGGCTACCCATGATTGTAGCATCCCTTGAAGCAATGATTTCAACGTCTCTAGATACTGTATTGATGTGTTCTAAACGAGTTATCACAACACCACATGGAGTTGGGCATCCCAAGAACTTATGACCAGAAATAGCTACACTTCCAATGGGTTTCTTGAAGGTAATCCTTGGTGCCTATCCAATCACCAAAACAATATTTTAGATATCATTAGAATCCTTCAATTGAATAATCATGATAGATAAATAGGTATATATATGTTGACAAGTATGCATTCTTAAACAAAAATATATGAAGAGGCTAGTTTGATAAATTTAAGCATTCTACAAAACTTTAACAATAATTAATGATCCCAACTTTAAAACTTATCAAAAAGGAAAAATAGATTTTTATTAATTTTTTTGCTAATTTTTCAATAAAAAAATTAGTGTTGTCATGTAAATTAAGTGCTAATATTTTTAATTTAACATCTAATTTAATTTTTATTTTTTATTAGATATCATATTTTATATTTTAAAACATATTTAAGAAAAGTAAATGAATAAATTATTTTTTTATCCTATCTTATTAATTTCTAATTCAGCTGAAACTCGTGATATGATTTTAACTAGAAAAACGTAATAGAGTAACCATTAAACAAATCCGTAATTCACATCCAATCTCTGCAGTTTCAATCCCCATTCCTAAGCAACCTCTAAGTAATGCTTTTATTCTTGTAGTGTATTATGTTTAATTAATGTAAATATATAAGTTTAACTCACTTGTTTGACAAAAGGCAACATCATTCCAAACAAAGCTCCATCACAATGAATGTAGAATCGATCACGAGTAAAACCACATTTATCCAGTGTTTGTAGTACAAGATCAATGTCATCAATGCCTCCTTTCATAGTTGTCCCTGCAACAAGAGCTCTCCAAGTGTTTATAAATTTTGTACAAATATATTAGTTAGAATACCAGTAATTACGGGAATATAAGCTTATTAACCAACTTATTGTGTATTAATTATAGTTATCAAAGACAAGAAGAAACCTATGTTTAAGTTGATAATGGCTGGCTTGTCCTTGTGAGCTAGAAGGGAGGTCCTTAGATCATTACAGTCAATCTCACCCGATGCTAGAGTACCAACCTTCACACATTCCATTCTATACATCCTTGCTATTTTGAATATTGAATAATGAGAATCTTGTGACGTATAGAGAATCCCATCTGGAAGTTGTTCTCTCCTATATATATAAAATAAATAAATAAATAATCAGTGTTTATGTTTGTAATAATAATATCATAAAGTTTGAGAAATACAATTACTAACCCAACTAAAATCCCATGAAGATTGCCTTCGGTTCCACCGGTCGTGACATATCCCCAATATTCTTTACTGTCAATCTCCCACAAATTTGCAAACCAATCAAGCACAGCAACTTCAAATGATGTTGAATTTAGAGAGAAGCTGCTTCCTAGAAATGGATCACCCGCATTGTTCAGGTGAAAATCAAGTAATGGTGCTAATGCCTCATAGTTGAAGTCCTGATTAGTGGGGTACCCTTCAATAATAATCATAAGAGAAGTCATTAGTGCATTGGGTTAAAATCACATATAAATATTTCTAAAATTGTATAATTAAGAACAAAAGATAAAAACACTAGCTACCTAAGTTGCGCATGTTATAGTTTTTTAAAGTCTCCACATAACGAGTAATTACTGCAACCAAATTGGCACGTGTTTCACCACTAGTGCATTGGGTCATAGCAAGTCTATTGTTCTCCTCAATATTGTCTTCTTCTCTAAAAAATTTGGCAACAGTAGGCAACAACAGCTCTGTAGCATGAGCTGCAGGAATATTGAGAGCCATTGCCATGTTCTCTGTTGGAATATTGAGAGCCATTGTTAGTAATATGTGTTAGAGAGAGAGAGAGAGAGAGAGAGAGAGAGAGAGAGAGAGAGAGAGAGAGAGAGAGAGAGAGATGGATAGTAAGTGAGAAACACAAACACAAGACACCGAATATATATATTGAGTAGCCAGAAAGAGTAGTTACCATACCTCAATTTGTTTATGCATGTTGTTTTTATAAGAAAAAAATAATAACAAGCAAAAGACAAAATAATCTATTATGCTCATTCGAATTTTGTGTGCTATTGGTTTGTTCTTTACTAAATTGCATGACAATCCATGAAACACGTTTTGCCTAAATAGAAATTAATCCTTTTCAGCAGGTGGCTTCTCTTAATAGACAATCCATGAAACACGTTTGTAGAATTTCAAGATTCAACCGGGTTTGAATAGGGTCCGTTTTGACCCGTTTACTTATAATATGTTTGGAGAAGATGAGACTTCTCAGGTCCCACCAGTACTCACGATAATTTTTATACCCACTCTCACTCACGAGTACAGCGCATGGAATATTGGAATTGTCCCCTCACGTGCATAACTATTTTTTATTATTACACACATGTTATGTTATGGCTGAATTCTTTTTTGTTTAGGGTTTTCACCCTGCTCCGATTTCCACTACGATATCTAGAGAAAAGGGGCCTTGAATCTGAAGTTGTGTTGGGAGGTAAGTAAAGTCTGGCTCTAATTTGTTTCATCATCAGAGATCGAATCCGAATACTAGCAGAGTCTACCTCTTTAGATGAAGTGTTTTAACTTGCACCCAAGCTTGGAGTTAGTTATGGGAGAATTCTAGTATGCTCTTTCTAATATTTTTTTAGGCTAAATTGCATTTTTGGTCATTTATCTTTGGCTTTTGTTTCATTTTGGTTCTTTATCTTTTTTTTCTCGTTTTGGACCTTCATCTTTTTTTTTGTGTTTCATTTTGGTCATTTTTTGTGGTTTTCTGTCCATTGAGTTAACAGACGCCACGCTGGCAGTTAACTGTTGACGTGGCGTCAATCTGACGTGTCTTCATTAAATGACATGGCATATAAGTCTTTTATTTAAATCAAAACGAAATGCCACATCAGCTTTATGGTTTTTAAAATTTTAAAATACAAAACACAAATAAACAAATCAGGAAACACATTAAAATGAAGATAAAATCCGAAAAACAAAAGTAAAATCAGATCTGTTTGAAGAAATGAAGAACAGTAAAGAACAAGAACCTTAAATCTGAGAAACACCATTGTCATCTTCTCCACTAACTCACCATTGTCATCTTCTCCACTAACTCACCATTATCATCTTCGCCCCTGTATGTCAGTTTCTGACTCCCAAGTTTCAACGAAAAGTAGCAGATGAAGGAATATGAACGAAAAGTTTCAACTTTTATCATCTTCGCCATGGATGAAGGGATATGAACGTAAAGTAGCAGATGAAGACCTGAGAAAATACATTGACACAAACCACCTCTGATATTTAAGACAAGTAAAAAGAATGCCCAAATGCAACCATATTGCAAGCACACAATATAAAAAGCTGAATATAAGTTATTAAAATATAGACATTGAACGAAAAGTAGCAGATGAAGCTTGGGATTTTGAATTCGCAAAATCTCAAGTTATAATGAAGGAATATAAATTTGCAAATCTCGTTTATGTCTGTTTTGGGATTTTGGCGTTGATTAAGCTTGATTTGGGATTGGGGATTTAGGGTTCTCATCGATTAAGCTTGAATTAGTAAAGAAAGTGTTGCTGGAAAGAATCCAGTAGCAATAACATAGGATAGTGTCAAGGTGAAGAAGATGAAGATGGTTGTGGTGGTGGTGGTGGCGGCTCTCCGGAGGTGAAGAAGCTGAAGATGGAGGAAGAAGGTGGAGAGTGATTGATTATGTTTTGTGTTTTTGTCAATTTGGCCCCTTATGTTTTGTATTAGTTTCAATTTGGTCCCCTATTGGTCATGCCATTTAATGAAGACACGTCAGATTGGACAATTAGGATGCCACGTCAGTAGTTAACTGCCAGCGTGGCGTCTGTTAAGTCAATGGACGAAAAATACCAAAAAATGATCAAAATAACACGGAAATGAAAGATGAGGGACCAAAACGAGGAAAAAAAGATAAAGGACTAAAATGACACCAAAACCAAAGATAAATGACCAAAAGTGCAATTTAGCCTATTTTTTATTATTATTGCCCCAAATGTGTCTTTTTTTTACGGCAATTGTCCAAAACGCGTCCCTCATCTTAAAACTATAAACCTTGGGGAGTCTCCGGCTCCCATTTTTGGGAGTCAGATTGGTGACAAATAAAAATTAATTGCGCGATAAATTATGTAAAGTGTGATGTTGCCAGTGTGTTTTGAGCTACTTCAGAGTCTGAAAAGAAATTTAGTTGTGCATATACGCAAAGTTTATTGAAAGGAATTAGTAATTTTGTAATAAAATACGTAAAGTGCAATGCAAAAGAGTGTATTTTGGGAGACTTAAGTAGTCGAGGAAAAATTTAACTGTTCAAATAGGCATATTTTGTTCCTCAATAACCCGTTTGTTCCTCAAATAGACATATTTATGTAAAGTACGATGCTAAGTAGTGTGTTTTTGGATGCTTTAGTGATCGCAATAGTATGTTTTTTAATGCTTTCAAAAACCGGTTTGGTAAAAAAAAATATAATTTTATGACAAAAAATACATAAAGTGTGATGCTAAGCAGCACGTTTTGAGATACTTTAGTGTTCGGAAAAAAAATTAACCGTTCAAATACTCAAAGTTCCACAAAATCGATTTTTTTAACTATTCGAATACGTAGAGTTTGTTCCTCAATGACCGGTTTTGGTGAAAAAAATCATTTCAAAACAAAATGTGTAAAGTACGTTGCTAAGTAGTGTTTTTTGATGCTTTGGTGTTCGTAAAAAAATTCAACTTTTCAAATATGCAAAGTTTGAGTCTCAATAACCGATTTGGTGAAAAAAATATATAATTTCGTGACAAAATACGTAAAGTGTGATGCTAAGTAGCATGTTTTGGGGTACTTGAGTGTTCGAAAAAAAATTTAACCGTTCAAATACTCAGAGTTCATTCCTAAGTAACTAATTTGGTGAAAAAATAATAATTTCGTGACAAATATGTACACACCCTATTTTAGGTTTTAAGTTTGCAATCGCCTTTTTTTATTACATATTTTTTTTAATTCATACTTACCTTCAATTTAAACAATATTTTTTCATGTAGTATGTTTTTGGATGCTTTAGTGATCGCAATATATAGTATGTTTTTTTATGCTTTAGTGTTTGCAAAAAAAAGTCAAACTATTCAAATATACAAAATTTGTGCCTCAAAAACCGGTTTGTTATGATAAAAAATATAATTTCGTGACAAAATATATAGTGTATGTTTTGAGGTACTTTAGCATTCAAATGATCAACAAATGAGACTTTTTCGTATTGAAATTTTAAAAACAAATTTTAACAAGACAAGAATTTCGTATTAACTGAAGTTGTTGCCCCGTGCATCGCACGAGTACACGCGCTAGTTTATTCTAGGCTTAATTACAGTTTTGGTCCCCCTATTATGACCAACTCACGATTTTGGTCCCTAAAGTTTTAATTTGACGATTTTGATCCCCCTATTTTTCCAATTTGTAAAATCAAGGTCCTCCTCAGATTTGGTCAAAATTGAAAGTCAATTTTGACTGACTTATCCTACGTGGCAGTCCACGTAGACTGCCACGTAGGCGCACTGTTCCTTTTTTTTTTAAAAAAAACTGTTCATCATCCCTCTCCCCTCCCCCCACCGTGAACCCCTCCCCCTCCCTCACCCCTCCCCCCTCCTGAACCATTCCCCCACCGTGACCCCCTCCCTCACCACAGCCACCACCCACCCCCCTCCGTCAGCCACCACCCACCCCTCCGTGAACACTATTCGCGAACCCCCCCACCCCCTCACTGTTTTCGCGAACCCCTCCCCCCTCCGCGATTCCCCTTCCCCACCCTCTCCCTCTCTGGTTCTGCGAGCATCACCACCACCCTTCGCCAAACCCAAAGCGCCACCATTATTCGCGAACACCACCACGATCCCCTTCGCACCCAGAACGCCAACCCCAGATCCCCTTCGGACCCCTTCGCACTGAACCCCTTCGCACCGAACCCCTTCGCACCCCCCCCCCCTTCGCACCACCGAACCCCTTCGCACCCCCCCCTCGTTTCCTCCTTCACCGGATCTGGAACGAGAGAGAGAGAGAGAGAGAGAGAGAGAGAGAGAGAGAGAGAGAGAGGGAGAGATCGCAGAGAGGGAGACTTCGCAGAGAGAGAAATCGCAGAGAGGGAGAGATCGTAGAGAGAGGGAGAGTTCGCAGGGGGGGGAAGGGTTACGGTGGGGGGAGGGGAGGGGGGAAGGGTTACGGTGGGGGGAGGGGAAGGGTTACGGTGGGGGGAGGGGAGGGGTTACGGTGGGAGAGAGGAGAGAACAGTGCTGAACAGTTCTGAGAGAGAGAGAGAGAGAGAGTGATGAACAGTGCCACGTAGGACTGCCACGTAGGATTTTTGGTCAAAGTCAGTTTTAGTTTTGACCAAATTAAGAGGGGGACCTTGATTTTACAAATTGGGAAAATAGGGGGATCAAAATCGTCAAATTAAAACTTTAGGGACCAAAATCGTGAGTTGGTCATAATAGGGGGACTAAAACTGTAATTAAGCCTTTATTCTAAATATTATGTATACCTTCGGTCAAGAAAAAAGTTTGTATACCTTCGAAACACTTTTTGGACACTAGATATATTTTATATGAATTAATTTTGAGAGTAATTTGCAATTCTCAATTTATACTCTTAGAATTTTGCCTAACTTATCTTTCTCTTGAGTGATACTTTTTTTTAAGCAATAATTCAATAAAACTCAAGCACTAGGTGTGCTCAAAACCACAAATCACAAATTGTTTAAACACAACGAGGCATTATGCCACAAGATCAAGCAGAATAACTCGAAAGTCAACTCACCCCATAAATAAACCAACTCCATAACAGACATTTAACATATGTTACAATGGAATCTAATATAGGTGAATCCCCTTTAAAAATTGAGTTATTCCTAGCTAGCCAAATACACTAGTATTTTGCTAACCAAATATTATATTTTGCCTTGTTCGCATTCTTTCCTAAAAACACAGCTCCAAACAAGATAAAATGATCCACAATACTATTGCATTGTTGAAGTTGCATACCGAGCCAATCTCCAATCTTAGCCCACACCTCTTTAGCCAAATCACAATGGAAGAACAAGTGCATCATAGTCTCACGCCCCTGCATGCAAATAAGACAGATTGCCGCGTCTTCGATTTCAATTACGCGACGATTTAACAAAATCTCACGCGTAGGGATGGCATTGGAAAACATTTTCCAACCAAAGATAATGATTTTCGAGGGAACAACTGTCCTCCATAAGCCCGAATAGGTAGCAACATATGTTGCAGTATCATGAACCATCTGAAATCGATCCAAACAAGTGTAGCAAGATCTGACCGAAAACTGTTTGGGAATTCTAAAAACCAACTCCAGTTGTCTTGCTTCTCTCGAACAAGCGCCACATCAAGCAGAAAATCTCTCAACAGCTGCGCCTCCTCCGAGCCATTCTGGACAAATACATTTCATCAATCAAGAAGCCACTGCCAACGCTCATTCAACCAGTTTCTAGCAACTGCGACTGACTTGTTTTTATCCTCACAACCTGCAAATAAGATAGGAAAAACAAGGTGCAGGGGCTGATTGCCTATCCAATGATGTTTCCAAAAATTTACACCTTCACCATCCCCCCCAAATCACGTCTAACACCTTCATTGAATCACACTTTTTCCAATCACATCTTCGCCCATATAAAGAATGTCCCGCCACCATAAAGAGTCATTCTTCCCTCCCGATGTAGGATCGTTAATTAAGAATAAGAGAGTTCACCATATCTATGAAATAAAATCCCTCTCCAAGTAGCATTCTCATCCACCAAAAACTGTCAATTCTATTTAGACAAGGATATTGATATACCTTAATCTCCACATTAGTGGACATTAAGAAATTGATTTTATTTTATTTCATAATAAATCAATTTTATATTATTATACATTGGAATAAAATTATGATCATGTTGCATATCTATAATTTCTTTATATAATTTATTCAAAGACAACTATGTTGCTAAACTTGTTTAACATTGCGCCAATGCCACCATTACGAAGCTTTTCAAACAAGTAACGTGCACTTGCTATGCATTTATGCACTTCCTTCTCAAGTTCCATTAAACCCTTATTTTTGAGAGCATACCATAGGAAGATTGGAGCATGCCCGCTACGGCTACCCATGATTGTAGCATCCCTTGAAGCAATGATTTCAACGTCTCTAGATACTGTATTGATGTGTTCTAAACGAGTTATCACAACACCACATGGAGTTGGGCATCCCAAGAACTTATGACCAGAAATAGCTACACTTCCAATGGGTTTCTTGAAGGTAATCCTTGGTGCCTATCCAATCACCAAAACAATATTTTAGATATCATTAGAATCCTTCAATTGAATAATCATGATAGATAAATAGGTATATATATGTTGACAAGTATGCATTCTTAAACAAAAATTATATGAAGAGGCACTACAAAAAAACTGGTCATTAGCGACGGACATTTCCCTCGCAAATTGACCAAAATCCGTCGCTAATGGTCATTTGCGCGGGAATTAGCGACGGACTGGTTCCCTCGCTAATTCCCTCCTCGCTACTGGGATTAGCGAGGGAATTTGAATCCCTCGCTAATTAGCGAGGGAATTTTCCCTCGCTAATTCCCTCGCTAATGACTGCAACTTTTCAGGTGATGGGACTCAGTTGCAGGGGTTGGTAAATGCGTAGGAATTAGCGAGGGATATTCCCTCGCTAATTCCCTCGCTAATGACTGCAATTTTTCAAAAAAAAAATTACACGTGGTGGTGGTGGGGTGGTGGTGGTGAAGAGTAAGAGAGAGTGAGTGAGAGTGGTAGGAGGTATGTGGTGGTGGTGGTGTTGGAAGAGTGAAGAGAGAGGAGAGTGTGAGAGGAGGTGGTGATGATGGTGGTGGTGGTGGTGGTTGTGTGGTGGTGGTGGTGGCGTGAAGAGTAAGAGAGAGGAGTGAGAGTGGTGGTGGTGGGGTGGTGGTGGTGAAGAGTAAGAGAGAGTGGGTGAGAGTGGTAGGAGGTATGTGGTGGTGGTGGTGTTGGAAGAGTGAAGAGAGAGGAGAGTGTGAGAGGAGGTGGATATGATGGTGGTGGTGGTGGTGGTTGTGTGGTGGTGGTGGTGGCGTAAAGAGTAAGAGAGAGGAGTGAGAGTGGTGGTGGTGGGGTGGTGGTGGTGAAGAGTAAGAGAGAGTGAGTGAGAGTGGTAGGAGGTATGTGGTGGTGGTGGTGTTGGAAGAGTGAAGAGAGAGGAGAGTGTGAGAGGAGGTGGTGATGATGGTGGTGGTGGTGGTGGTGGTGGTGGTGGTGGTGGTGGCGTGAAGAGTAAGAGAGAGGAGTGAGAGTGGTGGTGGTGGGGTGGTGGTGGTGAAGAGTAAGAGAGAGTGAGTGAGAGTGGTAGGAGGTATGTGGTGGTGGTGGTGTTGGAAGAGTGAAGAGAGAGGAGAGTGTGAGAGGAGGTGGTGATGATGGTGGTGGTGGTGGTGGTGGTTGTGTGGTGGTGGAGAGTAGAGGAAGAGGAAGGGTGAAGAGGAAGGGTGAAGAGGAAGGGTGAAGAGTGAGTGAGTGAGTGAGAAATATGAGTGTAAACGGATTTAAGGAAAAAAAGAAAAAAAAATTGCGAGGGAATTAGCGAGGGAACTGTCCCTCGCTAATTCCTGTGCATTTACCAACCCCTGCAACTGAGTCCCATCATCTGAAAAGTACAAAAATTAGAGACGGAACTGACATTCCCTCGCTAATTTTGCCATTAGCGACGGAAATTCCCTCGCTAATGTCTAAAATTCCGTCGCTAATTCTTAAAAATACGACAGCCCCTATTCCCTCGCTAATTCCGTCACTAATCCCAATTTTTGCGAGGGACCATTAGTCCCTCGCTAATTTCCGTCGCTAATGGCTTCTTTTTTTGTAGTGAGGCTAGTTTGATAAATTTAAGCATTCTACAAAACTTTAACAATAATTAATGATCCCAACTTTAAAACTTATCAAAAAGGAAAAATAGATTTTTATTAATTTTTTTGCTAATTTTTCAATAAAAAAATTAGTGTTGTCATGTAAATTAAGTGCTAATATTTTTAATTTAACATCTAATTTAATTTTTATTTTTTATTAGATATCATATTTTATATTTTAAAACATATTTAAGAAAAGTAAATGAATAAATTATTTTTTTATCCTATCTTATTAATTTCTAATTCAACTGAAACTCGTGATATGATTTTAACTAGAAAAACGTAATAGAGTAACCATTAAACAAATCCGTAATTCACATCCAATCTCTGCAGTTTCAATCCCCATTCCTAAGCAACCTCTAAGTAATGCTTTTATTCTTGTAGTGTATTATGTTTAATTAATGTAAATATATAAGTTTAACTCACTTGTTTGACAAAAGGCAACATCATTCCAAACAAAGCTCCATCACAATGAATGTAGAATCGATCACGAGTAAAACCACATTTATCCAGTGTTTGTAGTACAAGATCAATGTCATCAATGCCTCCTTTCATAGTTGTCCCTGCAACAAGAGCTCTCCAAGTGTTTATAAATTTTGTACAAATATATTAGTTAGAATACCAGTAATTACGGGAATATAAGCTTATTAACCAACTTATTGTGTATTAATTATAGTTATCAAAGACAAGAAGAAACCTATGTTTAAGTTGATAATGGCTGGCTTGTCCTTGTGAGCTAGAAGGGAGGTCCTTAGATCATTACAGTCAATCTCACCCGATGCTAGAGTACCAACCTTCACACATTCCATTCTATACATCCTTGCTATTTTGAATATTGAATAATGAGAATCTTGTGACGTATAGAGAATCCCATCTGGAAGTTGTTCTCTCCTATATATATAAAATAAATAAATAAATGATCAGTGTTTATGTTTGTAATAATAATATCATAAAGTTTGAGAAATACAATTACTAACCCAACTAAAATCCCATGAAGATTGCCTTCGGTTCCACCGGTTGTGACATATCCCCAATATTCTTTTCTGTCAATCTCCCACAAATTTGCAAACCAATCAAGCACAGCAACTTCAAATGATGTTGAATTTAGAGAGAAGCTGCTTCCTAGAAATGGATCACCCGCATTGTTCAGGTGAAAATCAAGTAATGGTGCTAATGCCTCATAGTTGAAGTCCTGATTAGTGGGGTACCCTTCAATAATAATCATAAGAGAAGTCATTAGTGCATTGGGTTAAAATCACATATAAATATTTCTAAAATTGTATAATTAAGAACAAAAGATAAAAACACTAGCTACCTAAGTTGCGTATGTTATAGTTTTTTAAAGTCTCCACATAACGAGTAATTACTGCAACCAAATTGGCACGTGTTTCACCACTAGTGCATTGGGTCATAGCAAGTCTATTGTTCTCCTCAATATTCTCTTCTTCTCTAAAAAATTTGGCAACAGTAGGCAACAACAGCTCTGTAGCATGAGCTGCAGGAATATTGAGAGCCATTGCCATGTTCTCTGTTGGAATATTGAGAGCCATTGTTAGTAATATGTGTTTGAGAGAGAGAGAGAGGGAGAGATGGATAGTAAGTGAGAAACACAAACACAAGACACCGAATATATATATTGAATAGCCAGAAAGAGTAGTTACCATACCTCAATTTGTTTATGCATGTTGTTTTTATAAGAAAAAAATAATAACAAGCAAAAGACAAAATAATCTATTATGCTCATTCGAATTTTGTGTGCTATTGGTTTGTTCTTTACTAAATTGCATGACAATCCATGAAACACGTTTTGCCTTTCAATAAAAAAAAAACAAAAAAATAGAAATTAATCCTTTTCAGCAGGTGGCTTCTCTTAATAGACAATCCATGAAACACGTTTGTAGAATTTCAAAATTCAACCGGGTTTACTTATAATATGTTTGGAGAAGATGACTTCCCACGATATGTTTGGAGAAGATGACTTCCCACGATAATTTTTATACCCACTCACTCACGAGTACAGCGCATGGAATATTGGAATTGTCCCCTCACGTGCATAACTATTTTTAATGTCAAAAAAAGTGCATAACTATTTTTTATTATTACACACATGTTATGTTATGGCTGAATTCTTTTTTGTTTAGGGTTTTCACCCTGCTCCAATATCCACTCCGTTATTTAGAGAAAAGTGGCCTTGAATCCGAAGTTGTGTCGGGAGGTAAGTAAAGTCTGGCTCTAATTTGTTTCATCGTCAGAGATCGAATCCGAATACTAGCAGAGTCTACCTCTTTAGATGAAGTGTTTTAACCACTTGCACCCAAGCTTGGAGTTAGTTATGGCAGAATTCTAGTATGTTCTTTCAAATATTTTTTTAGGCTAAATTGCATTTTTGGTCCTTTATCTTTGGCCTTTGGTTCATTTTGGTTCTTTATCTTTTTTTTCTCGTTCTGGTCCTTCATCTTTTTTTTTTGTGTTTCATTTTGGTCCTTTTTTGTGGTTTTCTGTCCATTGAGTTAACAGACGTCACACTAGCAGTTAACTGCTGACGTGGCATCAATCTGACGTGTCTTCATTAAATGACATGGCAAATAAGTCTTTTATTTAAATCAAAACGAAATGCCACATCAGCTTTATGGTTTTTAAAATATTAAAATACAAAACACAAATAAACAAATCAGTAAACACATTAAAATGAAAATAAAATCCGAAAAACAAAAGTAAAATCAGATCTGTTTGAAGAAATGAAGAACAGTAAAGAACAAGAACTTTAAATCTGAGAAACACCGTTGTCATCTTCTCCACTAACTCACCATTGTCATTTTCTCCCCTGTATGTCAGTTTCTGACTCCCAAGTTTCAACGAAAATCAACAGATGAAGGAATATGAACGAAAAGTTTCAACCTTTATCACCTTCGCCATGGATGAAGGGATATGAACGTAAAGTAGCAGATGAAGACCTGGGAAAATACATTGACACAAACCACCTCTGATATTTAAGACAAGTAAAAAGAAAGTCTTGCTGGAAAGAATCCAGTAGCAATAACATAGGATAGTGTGAAGGTGAAGAAGATGAAGATGGTTGTGGTGGTGGTGGTGGCTCGCGCTGGAGGTGAAGAAGATGAAGATGGAGGAAGAAGATGGAGAGTGATTGATTATGTTTTGTGTTTTTGTCAATTTGGTCCCTTATGTTTTGTATTAATTTCAATTTGGTCCCCCATTGGTCATGTCATTTAATAAACACACGTCAGACTGGACAATTAGGACGCCACGTCAGCAGTTAACTGCCAGCGTGGCGTTTGTTAAGTCAATGGACGGAAAATACAAAAAAAGGATCAAAATGACACGGAAATGAAAGATGAGAGACCAAAACGAGGAAAAAAAGATAAAGGACCAAAATGACACCAAAACCAAAGATAAAGGACCAGCAATTTAGCCTATTTTTTATTATTATTGCCCAAAATGTGTCTTTTTTTACAGCAATTGTCCAAAACGCGTCCCTCATCTTAAAACTATAAACCTTGGGGAGTCTCCGGCTCCCATTTTTTGGGAGTCGGATTGGTGACAAATAAAAATTAATTGCGCGATAAATTATGTAAAGTGTGATGTTGGCCAGTGTGTTTTGAGCTACTTTAGAGTCTGAAAAGAAATTTAGTTGTGCATATACGCAAAGTTTATTGAAAAGAAATAGTAATTTTGTAATAAATACGTAAAGGGCAATGCAAAAGAGTGTATTTTGGGGGACTTAAATAGTCAGGAAAAAATTTAACTGTTCAAATAGGCATAGTTTGTTCCTCAATAACCCGTTTGTCCCTCAAATAGATATATTTATGTAAAGTACGATGCTAAGTAGTGTGTTTTTTGATGCTTTAGTTATCGCAATTGTCTGTTTTTTGATGCTTTAGTGTTCGCAAAAAAATCCAAGTATTCAAATATGTAAAATTTATGCTTCAAAAACCGGTTTGGTAAAAAAAATATAATTTCATGACAAAATACATAAAGTGTGATGCTAAGCAGCGCATTTTGAGATACTTTAGTGTTCGGAAAAAAAATTAACCGTTCAAATACTCAAAGTTCATTCCACAAAATCGATTTTTTTAACTATTCGAATACGTAGAGTTCGTTCCTCAGTGATCGGTTTTGGTGGAAAAAATCATTTCAAAACAAAATGTGTAAAGTACGTTACTAAGTAGTGTTTTTTGATGTTTGGGTGTTCGTAACAAAATTCAACTATTCAAATATGCAAAGTTTGTGTCGCAATAACCGATTTGGTGAAAAAATATATAATTTCTTGACAAAATACGTAAAGTGTGATGCTAAGTAGCATGTTTTGAAGTACGTTCAAAAATAATTGTCCCACCACTCACGATAATTTTTATACCCACTCACTCACAAGTACGGCGCATGGAATATTGGAATTGTCCCCTCACGTGCATAACTATTTTTAATGTCAAAAAAAGTGCATAACTATTTTTTATTATTACACACATGTTATGTTATGGCTGAATTCTTTTTTGTTTAGGGTTTTCACCCTGCTCCGATATCCACTCCGATATCTAGGGAAAAGGGGCCTTGAATCTGAAGTTGGGTCTGGAGGTAAGTAAAGTTTGGCTCTAATTTCTTTTATCGTCAGAGATCGAATCCGAATACTAACAGAGTCTCCCTCTTTAGATGAAGTGTTTTAACCACTTGCACCCAAGCTTGGAGTTAGTTATGGCAGAATTCTAGTATGCTCTTTCTAATATTTTTAGGCTAAATTGCACTTTTAGTCTTTTATCTTTGGCTTTTGTTTCATTTTGGTTATTTATCTTTTTTTTCTCGTTTTGGTCCTTCATCTTTTTTTTGTGTTTCATTTTAGCCCTTTTTTGTGGTTTTTCGTCCATTGAGTTAACAGACGTCACGCTGGCAGTTAACTGCTGACGTGGCGTCAATCTGACGTGTCTTCATTAAATGACATGGCATATAGGTCTTTTATTTAAATCAAAACGAAATGCCACATCAGCTTTATGGTTTTTAAAATTTTAAAATACAAAACACCAAAAAACAAATCAGTAAACACATTAAAATGAAAATAAAATCCGAAAAGCAAAAGTAAAATTAGATCTGTTTGAAGAAATGAAGTACAGTAAATGTAACACCCCGGTATTTCTAACGTGTAGAGACAACGAAGATGCACAGATGCGGAAGTTCAGAGGACACAGTTCCTGTTTAAGTATTGGACATACAAACTTTTTCCGAAATAACATTACTTCATAAAATAGAAGTTCATCGGTTCCATACCGAACGGAATACAATAACCAAGTCCATATACCAGACCGAAACATAAAACGGTTCTTAAAACTCATAACCAATACAAGTTTATACAACCAAGTAGGACAACAAAAGAACAAAGGGGTAAATATGACTAAGTCTTCAGCACCTCCTATAGTATACCAACTACCCGTGCACAATAGTCTTCATTTTTCCCCGCTTCTCTGAAAAACAACAAATATGGATTGGGTGAGATAACATTATCTCAGTGAGTCCTACCGTGCCCCCTCACTGACACTCGGTTCAATTTATTAAACCGTTACAACAAAAGCTGACATAACAATGTCTTATTTATTAATCGAAATGCCGACCGCACAACGACTGCTAATCCCGGCAATTCGTGAATAGAACTTAACATGATCCGGCTGCACAACAATCTGCTAATCCCGGTAACCATGTGTCTAACTTAGCACAAACCGGCTGCACAACGCCTGCTAATCCTGGTAACCCACGAATTGACCACGTCAAGACGTATACAGGGCCTAGGGTGAGGGCTCATGATTTCCCTTCCTAGTATGCTACTTGTCGGGTCGTCACCCAACGCGATACATATGACAATACATATCAAATCTCGAGAGTTAGATAATTTATATCTTTTCGATCACCAAAGGATCAATCACATAGTAATTGGATAAACAATATCCATATCGATCTATAACCCGTTTAGATGAATTCAATAGTTAGACATCCGGCGTTATAATCATACACGATGACATATATAATTATATATGTTTAGTTAATCCATCAGTCGGTGCACCCACGCGTATCCTAGGGTTTCGGTTTTTCAATCAATTAGGTTTCCAAAGCTCTTTTTCAAAACCATGAGTTGAACAAGTTCAAAATAAGGTTTTCAGTAATGCAATTCCCTTTTAAATGATTGAGAAAGAGATTAGAAAAGGTTCGGGATAAAAAGGAGCTTCGAAATGAGAAATCGGGAATCGGTGACAGAAGCTCACGCACGGTCCGCGCCCAGGGGCGCACGACCCGTGCATGATTTGCCAGAATCACACAACCAAACCGAAAGGGGCGCATGATACGTGCCCAGGGGTGCACGGCCCGTGCGTCCCGTTTTATTTCCAATTAAGCCAACCCGAAGCAGGCGCGCGGTCCGTGCCCAGGGGCGCACAGTCCGTGCGACCTGTGTCTGTTACCAAATTTCACCTATTTCTCAATTCCGCTTTCCGTTTCTGCCCAATTCGATTCCTAATATCAATCACTCCTGAAACTCAGAAAATTCCAGATATTCCAGATAGTATACAAATCATTTCATTTCAACGGTTTAGTCAAAATTTTCATTAAACCGTAGAACACTATTTTGATTTAAAATCATTTTTCGGTTCTAAGTCTTTCGAAAACTGAAAATGCCACCAAAGAATTCAATACCAAAAACCAGTTCAGAATATCAAAATGCCCTAATCGTGAGTAGAACTCACTGTGATGTCGATTTCGCTAGGAGCTACGATCGAAGCGTGAAACGGCCGAACACTAAAATGCACGAACAATCACCAACGAGGCACCAACAACACCGAAACAGCAACTAGCTCTACTGAACCGCTTGAAACATCAGCAAATCTTCAAGTTAGTGACTGACTCTCCTCTCCAAATTCGAAAATCAACACCAACACTTCCTCTTGAGTGTCAAAACAGCAACATGCAAGCCACCACAAACTCAGAATTTCATGGTCTTCAACCTTGAAGGTTCAAATCCGAAAATGGTATATAGAGGAAGAGTGAGAATCAGTTCCTGACTTTGGTACCATTGGATTCAGAATCAAAAATGGAATGGGAATGTGAAGAGAGAACTTACGTGCAAGGACAATTGGAGAAGCCCTCCTCTCTTCTCCTTCCTCCTCCCTTCGCCCCACTCTCCTCTCTCTCACTTTTTGTTTTCCTTTCTTTTCTTTTCAACTGGAGCACAATGTTTAAGTGTGAGGGTGAGGGAGGGTTCAGATCTAGCTGGAGCATTAAAGGGGTAAAAAGACAGTTTTTCCCCTCAGCTTAATTCTTTATTAAAACTATGACTAGGTCACAACTTAATGGAGAATGGGGTTTCTTGACAAATTTCTCGACTATTAATCCTCGAGACACGACCAATTATTCCCACAAATAATTAATCGGCCTCCGGCATCGTAATACGAGTCCTTTAAAAATTAGGGATGTTACAATCAGCCCAACTTTTAAAAATTTTGTCCTCAAAATTGACAAGACGTACCTTAATGGAAGAGATATGGATATCGAGTCTGCATGTCTTCTTCCAATTCCCAGGTAGCCTCTTCAGCTGAAAAGCCATCCCAGACTACTTTGACTATCAGAATAATCCTTGAACGCAGAGTTTTCATACCACGCTCCAAGATATGACTAGGATAAGGTTGAAATGATAGATCCAGTCGAAGATCGATCGTGTCAACACTCAGTGGCTGCTGTGGGTCGGGAATATACTTCCTTAGCTGAGACACATGAAAGACATCATGTAGATTGGATAAGGCCGGAGACAGTGCGAGACGGTAGGCAACTGGTCCAATACGCTCGATGATCTGGAATGGTCCAACATATCGAGGACTGAGCTTCTTCGCTCTCAAGGCTCTTCCGGTGCCTATGGTTGGAGAAACCTTCAAGAATACATGATCACCAACATCAAATTCCAACGGTCTCCTTCGGTTGTCGGCGTAGCTCTTTTGCCGACTCTGAGCAACCTTCATCCTTTCTTGAATTAGCTTGATTTTCTCAGTAGTCTCGCGAACCATATCGGGTCCCAAAAACGTATCTTCACCAATCTCCCACCAACACAACGGAGTTCTACACTTCCTACCATAAAGTGCTTCAAATGGTACCATTCCAGTACTGGAGTGGTAACTGTTGTTGTAGGAGAATTCTACTAATGGAAGATGATCCTCCCATTTTCTCCCGCTATCGAGCACACAAGCCCGAAGCATGTCCCCAAGAGTCTGAATAGTCCTCTCAGTCTGACCATCAGTCTGAGGATGATAAGCAGTGCTAACCAGCACTCTTGTTCCCAAAGCTTCATTCAATGCTTTCCAAAATCAAGAAGTAAACTTGGGATCTTGGTCTGACACGATACTCGCTGGAACCCCATGCAGTCTGATAATGTTCTTCACATATTCATCTGCTAACTTGGAAACCTTATAAGTAGAGCTAACGAGAATAAAGTGAGCGGATTTAGTCAATCGGTCCACTACTACCCAAATAGAATCATTGCCGGCCTGTGATCTCGGCAAACCCATGACGAAGTCCATTGAGATATCTTCCCATTTCCAAACTGGCACATCTAGCGGTTGTAACTGACCGCCCGGGCTTCGGTGTTCCGCCTTAACCTTCTGGCAAGTTAAGCACCGAGAAACAAATTCTGCAACCTCGGCCTTCATCCCAGGCCACCAATACATTAGCTTTAAGTCTCGGTACATCTTGGTGGATCCCGGATGTACAGAGTACTGACTCCTATGAGCTTCTTCCAATACTTGCCTTTTGATATCATCATCATCGGGAACACAAATCCTCCCATTAAAGCAAATCATGTCGTCACTATCCTCAGTAAAATCTGGCGATCCTCTCCGAGACTGTAACTTCACATCAGCTCTTTGAGCTACACGGATTTGTTCCCTTAATACACTGGCTATCCGAACATGCCGTAACACTATGCGGTCCCTCTTTCTTGCTACCTTGAGCTTCAAATCTCTGAACGACTCTAACAAAGCCATCTCGTGAACCATTAACCTTGCCGTGTGGATAGACTTCCTGCTCAGAGCATCTGCTACCACATTGGCATTCCCAGGGTGATACTTCAATTCGAAGTCGTAGTCCTTCAAAAATTCAGTCCATCTCCTTTGCCTATTATTCAACTCTTTTTGGTCAAACAGATACTTCAAGCTCTTGTGATCGCTAAAAACTTCGAAACGAGAACCATAAAGATAGTGTCTCCAAATCTTTAGCGCAAACACGATAGCCGCCAACTCTAAGTCATGAGTTGGGTAATTCCGCTCATGAGTCTTCAATTGCCTAGATGCATAGGCTACAACATGTTGATTCTGCATGAGAACACATCCTAAACCCTTCCCAGAGGCATCACTGTAAATCTGAAATTCCAATGACGGATCCGGAAGAATTAGGATCGGAGCAGAAGTTAACTTTTCTTTCAATCCAAGAAAACACTCCTCACTATCGGCATCCCAAGTAAACGGTTAACCCTTGCGAGTCAATCGAGTAAGCGGAAGTACCAATTGTGAAAAACCTTCAATGAATCTTCTGTAGTAACCAGCTAAACCCAGAAAGCTTCTGATCTCAGTCACTGACGTCGGTCGTTCCCAATTCAACACTGTTTCCACCTTGCTAGGATCAACTGCAACCCCCTCCTGGGAAATCACATGACCCAAGAACTTCACTTCGGACATCCAAAAGTCACACTTTGACGGTTTAGCATAAAGTTTCTTCTCTCGGAGTACTCCTAGGACAAAGCGGAGATGTTGGGCATGCTCCTCAACTGACTTTGAGTAAACCAAGATATCATCAATAAAGACGACCACAAACTGATCTAGGTAGGAATGAAATACTCTATTCATGTAATCCATGAATACGGCCGGAGCGTTAGTCAATCCGAAGGGCATCACTACAAACTCGTAGTGCCCGTATCTCGTATGAAAAGCAGTCTTCTGAATGTCTAAGGCTCTTACCCTGATTTGATGGTACCTTGACCTTAGATCGATCTTGGAGAAAACTTTAGCACCTCGAAGTTGGTCAAGTAGATCATCTATCCTTGGTAATGGATACTTGTTCTTGATAGTGATTTTATTCAGCTGACGGTAGTCTATGCATAACCTCATGCTTCCATCCTTCTTCTTGACTAGCAATACCGGAGCACCCCATGGAGAAGCACTCGGTCGAATAAACTTCTTGGAAATTAATTCTTCAAGTTGGAACTTCAATTCCTTCAGTTCGAGAGGAGACGTCCTATAAGGTGCTATGGATATTGGCCCTGCACCAGGCGCTAAATCTATAGAAAATTCTACCTCTCGTTCCGGAGGCAAAGAGGAGACTTCCTCGGGAAAAACATCTAAGAATTCATTAACAATTTGGACAGACGATAAATCCAATTTAGCTTCAGTTGATGCAGACAAAATAACAACTAAAGCTTTCGCACCTTGGAATAGGGACTGCCTGGCTGAAGCGAACGAAATAACACCATCATCTGTAGGTAGTGAATGTTCCGCTACTTCAGAAGGAAATTTAATTGCACGATTGAAGCAGTCAATAGTAACGTGATTGGAAGTCATCCAATTCATTCCCAAAACGATCTCCATTCCCCTCATAGGCAAACAGATAAAATCAACAACAAAATCCCTGCCTCCTATGGTAAGCAGACATTTAAGGCATAATGATTGGGTTCGCACACGACCCTTTGCAGCAGTAAGGATAGTTATTGGCTCGGATATAGGAGATACTGTTAATCCTAACCGTTCAGCACATGCTTCTGAGATAAAACAATGAGGGGCACCAGAATCATACAGTATATTAACAGTTTGATTAAACAGAGAACCCGTACCCCTTATAAGATTATCAGCTGGTTTGATGGTCTTGGCATCCAAAGTGTTGACTCGAGCCTGCCTCGGAGCATCAGGAGACTCCAAGAAAGCTCTCCTTGACGGGCAATTATTAGCATAATGGCCCACTTCTTTGCAATGGTAGCATTGGTTCGGTCCCACTTGGCATCTCCCTTTATGATATTTCTTGCAGATGTCGCACCTGCTAGGCTTTGCAGAGTCACTTGACTGTATTTGTTTCCCTTTATCTGAATTCCCTCTATATCTAGGGTTTGAAGAAGTTGAATCATTTCCTCTGCGCTTATCCTTCCAAAAATCCTTCCTCTCGGCATACATTCTTTTAAGGTCGCTTTCAGCTGAATGAGCTTGTTGAACCAAAACAGGATAAGTGGTCATGGAATAAGAACTGAGACCTTGATTCACATCGCCTCTAAGACCTTGTCTGAACATCACCATTTTCCACTTATCATCAGGAGCGGTGGTCCCCAATTCATAGAATTGTGACAACCTCTCAAATTTTGCAGCATATTCCCCAACTGTCATCTCTCCCTGTTTCAGATTCAGAAATTCCATCTGTTTGGCAAGTCTTTGAGAGTCGGGGAAATAATGACTCAAAAATAATTCCTTGAAAGTATTCCACTCAAGAGGAGTTCCTTGAGTTTGTAGCATTCTACGAGCATTAACCCACCAGGTGTGAGCATCCTCGTCCAGAGCGTTAGCAGCACAAATTACTTTCTCTTCTTCATTGCATTGCAAAGTAACAAAGATCCGTTCCATAGCATCTACCCAGAAATGGGCCTTCATTGCATCGGATCCGCCTTTGAAGGTTGGGGGTTTCATCTTCAGAAACCGAAAATACACCCTGTTGGGATCCTCAGGTGTTGGCACATTGACTGGCTCAGTTGGTTGTGGTTGAGGCACTTGATGCATCTACTGCATTTGAGCCATTTGAGCCATCTGTTGCTGTTGCATTAGCATCATGTCATTCATCATTTTCTGCTGAGTCTCAGTGACATTCTGGATCCATTCTTGATGAGGATCAACAGGTGGGTTTCTCCATGATTCTGCGAAATATGCACAAAGTATTAAGTTGATCAGGCTCAATGTCTAATAGCATACTAAGAAGAATCAGACTTAGAAGACGTAAAAGACTCCTAACATCTAAGTCTGACTAGGTCGAACCGCTCTGATACCAAATGTAACACCCCGGTATTTCTAACGTGCAGAGACACCGAAGATGTACAGATGTGGAAGTTCAGAGGACACAGTTCCTGTTTAAGTATTGGACATACAAACTTTTTCTGAAATAAACACATAGTCGGAAATAACATTACTTCATAAAATAGAAGTTCATCGGTTCCATACCGAACGGAATACAATAACCAAGTCCAAATACCAGACAGAAACATAAAACGGTTCTTAAAACTCATAACCAATACAAGTTTATACAACCAAGTAGGACAACAAAAGAACAAAGGGGTAAATATGACTAAGTCTTCAGCACCTCCGAGAGTATACCAACTACTCGTGTACAATAGTCTTCCTTTTTCCCTGCTTCTCTGAAAAACAACAAATATAGATTGGGTGAGATAACATTATCTCAGTGAGTCCTACCGTGCCCCCTCACCGACACTCGGTTCAATTTATTAAACCGTTACAACAAAAGCTGACATAACAATGTCTTGTTTATTAATCGAAATGCCGACCGCACAACGACTGCTAATCCCGGCAATTCGTGAATAGAACTTAACATTGCAGAGTCCCTCTCTTTATGCTCGTGGTTTCCTCTCTCCTCGCCATCAAACTCAACAGAAAACACCCCGGAGCCACCGTCCGTCGTCACCCCCACCATCGCCGGTCACCACCTCCGCTTCCTTCTCAGTCGCACTCTCCTCCTCTCACTCCGTGATCTGCTCCCTCTCTCTCCGTGATTTCCTCCCTCCTCTCTCTCTTCTCTCTCTACGCATCAATATACTAGTGGAAAAATGAGATTCAAAGTCGGACCTTTCGGACATTTAAAGTCGGACATTCACCCGACTTCTATCAAAGCGACTTAGAAAGTATGTTTTTTTAAAGTCGGATTAAGGTCCGACTTAAAAAGTACGTTTTTAAGTCGGATTATTAGTGCGTCCGACTTTAATTGTGGCCTGTGGAAAACCTTTTAAAGTCGGATTATTAGTGCGTCCGACTTTAATTATGGCCTGTGGAAAACCGTTTAAAGTCGGGCGTTAGTTGCGCCCGACTTTAAATGTTCCTTTTTTTAAAAAAAAAAAAAAAAACTTTAGTTGGTGTTTCCCCTAAATTGTAGAATATATTATTTTCCTACAACATGGATGCATTAGTTACTAAAACCCCTTCTTACACTTGAAGTTGCAATCACAATCCAAATCTCCATCCATAAATAATTCCCAAATCTTTAGAAAATGTACTTGGAGATTTTGCAATTTTCCAACATGGCAGGGCAAGAATTTTTAGAAAAAATCACATCCAAACAATTGGATATAGAATTGAAAAGTTTAGCTCACTGTACTTTTGCATATTATTGGGAGGGGAGTATTTGCTGCAAGACCATATGCATTATCTTATAAACTGAAAGGAATAAAAGAAACATTAGATGAAGTCCATCATTGTTAAATTCTACAATAATGATATCCAGACTAACATGGTCAGTGAATTGTGTCATGAGAATAAAATAAAATATCAAGTCCCAAGTATCAAAATGAGTTAATTAAAAATCAGGACATTATATGCCAGAAATGTTACGACTCCCATCACTCCCCAGAAATCAGAAGTTCTTAGTCATCTTAACTTACAAAAACAAGGAAAATTGACAACCTAGAGCAGAATTAACACAATCTATAAGCATAGGCCCATAAACATACCCTTCTAGTGCAAGCAATGAGCACAGGAGCTGAAGTTCTGCTTGTGGCAGATTACCCAAAACTTGCTGACTCTCACATTCTTTGCTACTAGAGGTTGTGGGTTTGGAGGAATCATCAACTTTAGGACATGCATCAAGTCCAGAAGAAATAATGGAATCTATATTTCCATCTGCCTCCATCGCAGAAATTTGTGGGCCCAACACAAGCTCTGTGGATATACAGGATTTGTCAGATGAATTACACTTGCTTCCGGCACTATCGATGATAACATCCAATAAATTTAGCAACTGAAAAACAGATACATACACAGCATATTAGGTCAGCACTGCCTGCAGTTACATAAACTCATTTGCCATTAAGATTTAAGAAAAACATTTTCAAATAACAAATGGCCACTAGTGAAAACAAGCAAGAGGGATAAGAAAACAGAAGCCCTTTCAGAAATGGCTTGTTCAAGAAGGTAAATTTCAAACTATGTGCATCACTGACTAAACAAAGACATTACTTGTTAGGAACTCAGTATCTTATTAGAAAGAATAGGGAATATAATTTGAGGGTCTGCAAACCTCCCTTTCCCAAAGGTTCGTTTCTCTCGCAAATGCCTGGATACTTCAACCTCTCTTCTTTTTTATAACCTACCTCATTTATTCTATAACTATCCCAGCCTAACTAACTAATCTACAAACTTTTACTAGAAGACACTTAACGTTACTTCAGAAAATTAAAATCAGGACAAGGCCATGGTGTACATAAAAACTAATCAAGTCTGCTTACCATCAAAAGATTGAGGACGTGAGTACATTACATTGCTCTGACAACCATATAGCCTGTAACGGATACATATAGAAGGGTTGATACCACAGCCAAGCACCTCAACTGCTACATGACATAATCATTTAGGAAAAGGAAAGAAATATCACATCTAAAAATTAGAAAAAGACTTGTGGCCCCTCAACTGCCTGTGTTTGTTTGTGTGCTTTGTATCCCCTCACTAAAGCTGTGTTGCACCCCAAAAAATCCGGTTCGGACTTCTCATTGTACAACGTGGAAAAGGTATGGAGCCGCCACCAATATTTTAATTTTAAGACCAAAACATTGAAAAAAGGTCTTTTAGACAAGGCGGGTGGTCTTTCGAAAACTAGAGATATGGGTTCGGGGGTCGGTTAGGCATGGGGAAGGTATTAGCACCCCGTACCTCCTTTCTACCGAAAGGGAACCTTTAATTAAATGTGTGGTTTGAAGTGTTGATTTGAAAATGCTTTTATTTTGCCTCTTTATTGAAAAGGGAGTGAGAAGACTTAATGAAAATTTTTGTTTTTGGCGCTTGACGAGAGTTGGCCTCTCGCTCCTACGTATCTCCTGGTGCGATGGAGAATTCAAAGCTACGTAGTTCTTGGTTGTCCTAAAAAGGTTTTTGTTTTTTAGTCTGTTTAGATGAGTTTTCGCAGTAGGAGTGAGGATTCGCGATGACCAAACAACAACGGTTTAGAGTGGCCGCGCTACTAACTCTTTTGAAAATGAAATTATCATTAACAACCAAACGGCAACGGCGCAAGTGATCATTAACGATAATCGGTTTTGCTTTTGATTCGAGTGTTCGCGACGACCAAACAACAACGGTTTAGAGTGGCCGCGCTACTAACTCTTTTGAAAATGAAATTATCATTAACAACCAAACGGCAACGGCGCGAGTGATCATTAATGATAATCGGTTTTTATTTTAGATGATCAAAAAGGGCTTTCGCAATCGAATTAATTTTGGTTTGTTGTGCTTGACGAGGACGTGGCTCGCTCCTACGTATCCCAAATGGGAATCAAAGCGACGTAGTTCTAGAGCCTTGAAAATGAAAGTCTTTTTGTTTTGATTTTGAAAAGTGAAGGGGGTTCATAATGATCAAACTAAAAAAGGTTATGGGTGATCATTACTAAAACCCCTTTAAGTGCATGTAAAAATCTCTTTTGAAAAATGAAAGCCTTCATGATGACCAAACTAACAAAGGTTATGGGTGGTCATCATTAACACTTGCTATGACTTTTGATGCTTAAGAAAATATTTTTGGAAATTGAAAGCATTCATGATAATCAAACTAACAAAGGTTATGGGTGATTATCACTAGTAGCTCATGCATATGAAAACATCTTTTTGAAACCTAGGCTCTTAGGACAATCAAACTAACAAAGGTTATGGGTGATTGTCGCTAGTCACCATTTTCATGCTAGGCCCTTTAGAAAAGAAACTAATGAATGCAAATCGAATCCTTAGGCAAACAACAATCTCGTTTGAATTCTTGAGCAAATATTAGCCTAGACTACACATATTAGACCACAACACATAAATAGGCAAAGAAGGAACTTGAATTGGGCATTGAGCAAAAATACAAGAATAGGCAAGATTGAACCTAAATGCATATCTAGTGGAAGATGCTAGGCGAGAACCATACTCAAATATTTCTACAAAACGCAAGGGAATCTAAATGCACGTCTAGTGGAAGATGCAATGTATGGAGTTGACCTATCTAAGTGTTGATGATATTTTTATATGAGAGTGGACAATGAAATTGTTAGCTTAAGGAAAAGAGTCGCCTCCATCATGATCATAGGCAAGCATAAGCAAGAAAATTATTTAGCAACCAAAGTATCAAAGAATGTTGAATCACTTTGGTCAATCCTCACACTTAAGATTAAGTGCACAAGTGCACAAGTGTGAATCACCTTGCCAATCATCAACAAAAACAAGTTTATTAAAGCAAACCCAAACCCTAATTTTTATGTTAAAACCTAGGAGCATACATACCCTAAATCAACTATTATTCATCCCCAAATCATGAAATAAACAAAAGCATTCAAGAACCCTAAACCTAGGCCCATGGCCGAATGTCATCATGCTTGAAATGGGTTTCTTATTTTTGTGAAAGTTATGCAAACATGAGTGAATACGCAAGGAAATGTGAGAAAACACAACAACAACTAGCAAATCACACTTTTATGAGAGTATGCGAAATACAACATGCCATAAAACAACATTTTATTTCATGAAAGGCAAGGATTAAGATCAACACAAATCAACATTTATTAAAGGGTGAGAAGCACCATAAGCACCCAAGCCTCCCTAAGTGCTTGTCAAAGTGCTTATGACACCCCTCACCAACGACAATCAACAATATGGGAATATGAAGATGATAGGATGAATGCTTTTTATATTTTGAGGAAATACTCAAAGATGATGCAAAGTTTTAAAGATTACCTTAGCTTTGAGCTAGAAAGTGAGATGAGAAGATGAAGCTAGTCACCAATCAACAAAACTCCAATATCCTTCAAAGAAGTACCTACTTGATGATGATGCTTGAACTTTGAATGAGAAATGGAGGGAGTATGTGAAAGAGGGATGCAAAATGAGGTGAGTGGTTTGTTAGGGTTTTTGGTGTAGGAGAAAATGAGAAGGTTCCTTTGAGATGAAAGAAAAAACAAGAGGAAGTGAGGAAGAGGAGGGGGGCTACGAATTTCTTGGTCCCTTTTGGGAGGAGAGGAGTGAGTTGTTCTTATTGAATTTCAAAGATCCAATGGGTTTAAAGTTGTGAGAGGGAAGTAAAGAAATTAGTGTGTATTTAGTGGTGTGGATAGAAGGAAGGTAAAAAATATGTTGTGTATTGAATGTTATTGGACTCAAAGGTGTGCTTGTCATGATGAAAGGCTTTTGTGATGTGCACTTGATGGGGGCTGAAGTGAGGGGTGGTGTGGAGCATGAGGATGGAGTGAGGGAGGTAAAGAAATTAGTGTGTATTTAGTGGTGTAGAGAGAAGGAAGGTAAAAATATGTTGTGTATTGAATGTTATTGGACTCAAAGGTGTGCTTGTCATGATGAAAGGCTTTTGTGATGTGCACTTGATGGGGGCTGAAGTGAGGGGTGGTGTGGAGCATGAGGGTGGAGTGAGGGAGATGGTTTGCTTGTGAAATTGGTACTTACTTTGGCCAAAAATGGATAAAAGCAAAAAGCACCTAAAAGGAATTAGCCCTAATTCTAAAAATACAATAAACATCCAATATTATTTTATTATTCATTTTTCATTTTTGATTTCAGATTTCATATTTTTAATTATACATATTTTTTTGAGCCTTTTTGAAAAAAACCGTTACAATTGACCAAAATACCCTTTTTGACGCTAAAACCCTAATTTGCCCGAAAAATGCGTTTCAACCCTACAAATGATTTCAGGAACCTTGGAATGCCTTCTAGGATCCGAAATGCAGTGCATAAGGCTCTTCTCTCTTCAATTTATTTATTTTTTTGTGGAAAATTAGGGTTTTGACCTAAGCCGGACAAAATTGGGGTATGACAGCTGCCCCTCTTTATTTGGATTTTACCAAGAAATATGAATTGCGCGAGACATATTTTGAAGGTAAAATAGAAATAAAGAATTCAGAAATTATACCAATTTTGTCCATTTGGAGAAACCCGAATTTTCTCCCTCTTTTTTTGGAAAGATAGACACTTTCGTGTCGATGCGAAAACAGTAAATGAACACTAACGTGCTGACAGAAAAGGTAAAATGGGCACTTGCGTGCATACAGAAAAGTAAAACGGGCACTTGGCGTGCAGACAGAAAAGTAAAACGGGCACTTGGCGTGCAGAAAGCGGTAAATTGGGAATTCGGAGGCTGCCTAAAACCTTTTAACGGACTCTTGTCGAGTCCGAGCTCTGGGGGGTGGCCTTTTCGAGCGACCGATCAACATCAGGTCCGGAACTGATTTGATCAATGGATTTACGCTATGCCTTAGGCTGACACAACTAATCCGAAGGACTTGACGAAGTCTGATGGATCCATTGCGTGCTAGTACACAATGTTGTGATCTGTGGAAGGAGTTCACTAACTCGGTGGGAGTTCACTAACTCTGTGGGAGTTCACTAACTCTGTGTTGAGGGAGTTTACTAACTCAGGGTTGATGGAGTTTACTAACTCGGGGTTGATGATTTTCTAAAAATGAGATTTTTGGGATTCTCTGGTCCGAAGTAACTTTTCTCTTGGATGGTGCATGAAATGCGTGCACTTGGATGTTTGGGGTGCACATGAATGCAATGATTGACTTTGGTGGGATGCCTTTTCTGTTTGATTTTTCTCTTCTTTTCCTTTTGTTATTCTTTCGCTCTTCTGAGATGCGAATTTGAAGGCGTAATGTACTGTTTGATGCCATGGAGTGATGACTGGTATGGATGATATGAGAATGATGAATGATGTGAAAATGTTGTGTTCTTTTATGTTCCGTCTTCTGTGATTTTCTTCTCTCCTTTCTTATTTGCTCTTTTTTTCTATGGAATGCAGATATCATGTAAATGGAGTGTGAATGTATGTTATGCAAAGTGTATGTGATGTGATGATTTCAATGGAATGATGGATGCTATGAGATGCTATTTTTGATTTTCTTCCTTTTTATTTTGGTTAAGGATCAACACTTCAAGTGCCTACAAGGTAAACATCCTAATCCCCAAGGATTAAGGTGAGCATCAAAGCCCTACAAGATAACAACCTAATCCCTGAGGATCCAGGCGAGCACTAAAACCCTACAAGATAACAACCTAATCCCTAAGGGTCCAGGCGAGCACCGAAGCCCTACAAGATAACAACCTAATCCCTAAGGATCCAGGCGAGCACTGAAGCCCTACAAGATAACAACCTAATCCCTAAGGATCCAGGCGAGCACTGAAGCCCTACAAGATAACAACCTAATCCCTAAGGATCCAGGCGAGCACTGAAGCCCTACAAGATAACAACCTAATCCCTAAGGATCCGGGCGAGCACCGAAGCCCTACAAGACAACAACCTAATCCCTAAGGATCCGGGCGAGCACCGAAGCCCTACAAGATAACAACCTAATCCCTAAGGGTTAAGGCGAGCACTAAAGCCCTACAAGATAACAACCTAATCCCTAAGGGTTAAGGCGAGCACTAAAGCCCTACAAGCGGCCAACTTTAGGCGACCCCCTCATGTGCTGAGATAGTTGGTTAAAGAATTTTTCCTATTTGTCTTTTTGCTATGTGAGGATGCAAATGCAGTATTTTGATGCATGATATGACAAAATTTTTTGGGGTATTCAAATACTTTTTTTGTGAATACTTTCATAATGATGAGACGCGAGACTTTGGATGCAAAAGTGGGGGTGAATTTGATCATCCTTTTTCTTTGGAAAAACTAGTTTTGATTTAAACCGCGGTGTTCTCAAGGTTATTATTTACAAGCAAACCCATTTATGTTTTCCTCCATTCCATGATAACTGAACCTTCAATAACAATCTTGTGCTTTCTCTATGAAACATTGCCAAGTGAACACACATGAACATGCAGACGCCAGGTGAGTGTTTAGGATGAATGCCAGACTGCCCCCAATTCGGGCCTTCGGCGACCGTGAATGAATGACTTGCCCCTGTCCGGAGTGTGAAAGGAAGCGGAGTGAAAGAGCAAATACGCAGGAACTAGTGCCATGGCTGACACCGGGTGAAAGGATGAATGGCCATGGATGGACACTGAACAGACTCTCCCCGGACTAGGGTGGGCAGGTTGTGAAGAGAATACCCCAACTTTTAGATCTGAGTGGTGTTCTCAGTGCAAATCTTTGGTTCTCTGTGAATGTCTCAACTTTTGGCATGAAAGAAACCTTACTTGGTGATCACTAAACCTTGTTTTAATGCAACTTGAGTGTGTTTTGGAGTGCAAGTCCCTCTTTTTTTTTATTTTGTCAGCTTTCTTTTTTCTGACTGTTCGTTTTTGTTTCCTCAGTTCTCTTTTTTTCTGAGGGTTTATTCTTTCTTGATCAGCTTTCTTTTTTCTGATCGTTTGTTTTTTCTTTTGAGCAAACACATTGTACATAGATAAGCTTGTTCGTCCTAAGATTAGAATCTGAGAGAACAAAAGCAATCGGTCATTGATCGGAATGGACTTTTCAGGATTGTGGTGTTTTGTGGAGGAAGGATAGTTATGCTTAATGAAGTGTTTGAGGCTAATGGGAGGATGAGTTTTGTTCGGCGTTGGTTGACGGTTAACGGTCTATGAGGGAGATGGTTATTGGGCTTATTTGGGCTTTGTTAAGGCAAATTTGTGTCTCATGGTAGAATGGCTGAGGGGTTTGGTGTTGGGGCCAAAGGAAGTGTTTGAAGGTTTATGGAACCAGGTGTTGGAAGATTTATCGAGACAAGGGTCTCTTGTGCTTTGTGGCAACATGTATCAGCTCACAACTTATTATTTTTTGTCTTTTTGATTTTTTTTTGACTCATTTGTTTCATTTTTCGGACTTTTCTTCTTTCTTTGCTTTTGAGTCGAGTGAGCTAATGCACTATTTTTGTTTTTGATATTTGAAGTGATCCTTGTCTAGGGTGATTAGAGGGTATATTTTTGAGTTTGGTTTTTCTTGGCTTAAGGTAGGTAGGAAAGGGACTTTCTGGGATTTTGGGTTCTTGAGGGTATAGGGAGGTGGCCACACTTCATCTCAAATCCCGATGGCTTATTTATTTTTGTAAAACAAGATAACGGTTCATCTATCTATATGTGTTTGCTCCTTTCTTTGCATTTTTTCTCTTTTTTTTATGCCCTAACTTTTTCCTGGACCGCCCTTTGCGGGTTTTCGATCCATCGGGCGCTTTTTTCTGCCTAGGCCGCCCTTTGCGGGTTTTCCACCTAGCGAGCTTATTTTCTTGTTTATTATTATCTTTTGAAAGACTTGCACTGAAGGAATATGATATTAACAAGGAAAATTAGTGATCACAGTCTTGCCCCAGCATGGAGGACTTAAAGCGTTAGACTGAACTAAAAGTCAAATATGCACTGATGGACTTATGATAAAACAGGGCAATGACGATCTTGAACAAAAGTGACTGAAAAGGGTAACTTTTATAGATGACGATGCTGACAAGGAAACATGTGCCCTTATTGAAATATCCTAAGGCCTTGGGCAGAGCCAGAGGATTGCATTACATAAAATTTGCTTTGAACTGAAAACTACGTGAAAATGCATGACGAAGACACAAATGCTTGACGATCAACACCTCGATCCTCTTCAACTACTGCCATCCCGGCCTGACAGCCCTGATCTCAAAGGGTTTAGTCCTTCACCTCCCTCATCAAAGGTCGACTGTTTTGTATCAATAAGATCCTGAACCGACTGCTTCAAAGGATGACAGTTCTCAGTAGAGTGACCAATTGCCCCAGAATGGAATTCACAGGTAGCCTTTGCATTATACCTTCTTGGGAATGGAGGTTGGACTGGCTTCATCCCACGAGGAGAGATCAACCTATGGTTGATTAGATAGCTGCACAAATCAGTGTACGACACAGGAATGGGGTCGTACTGACGTGACTTTCCTTGTCCCACTATAGCATTGATTTCTCCATTTTTCCTTGCAGGCAAATCACTAGCATTGTCGGCGCCAGTAGGATTGCAGGGGATTCTTCCTCTCTTCATCCCGACTTCAAGTCTTGCCCCTATTTTGATCACATCTGATAAGCTTGAGGACCCACTTCCAACCAGACGTTCATAGAAAACAGCTGGGAGAGTCTCCATAAACATGTACACCATCTCCTTTTCAGTCAATGGTGGCTTCACCTGAGCAGCTATGCTCCTCCATCTTTGAGCATATTCCTTAAAGGACTCATGATCTTTCTTGCTCATATACTGCAGCTGAATCCGATCTGGAGCCATGTCTTTGTTGTATTCGTACTCCTTTAAGAAAGCTTCAGAAAGGTCCTTCCAACTGTGGATGTCGGAAGGCTGCAACTGCATGTACCAATCCAGAGATGCCCCAGTTAGGCTGTACTGGAAGTAGGGGATGAGCAGTTTGTCGTCGTGATTGTATGCGGTCATCCTTCGGGCGTACATGGTTACGTGTCTATTTGGGCAGCTGGTACCACAATATTGGTCAAAGACTGGCACCTTCATCTTTGGGGGAGTAACCAAGTCTGGAACAAGACATAGATCACGGGCGTCTTTAGCTTTGGTCTTTGAATCCTCTATGGCTTTTAAACGCTTTTCCAACTCATGCAACTGATCTCTGGGTTGAGAGTTCTCAAATAGGTGACCTTGAGGATCACTATCCATATTGAAAAGAGAAACCTCATGTGGATCAGCACCTCCCAGGGCGTGAGCAGGATAATTAACCCCAGATCCCGGATGGGGAATAGCAGTCACAGCTTCAGCGGGTCCCGAGGTAGGAAGGATGGTTGCGGCCCCACCTGGGTTTACAACAGCAGTATCTTCGGTAGTGGTCCCGTTTTTCAAAGCTTGCAGGGTGCCCATCATTTCAGTCATCTGCAGTCTTATCGCATCCATCTGCATTTCTATCACCCCGACTTTATTATTTAACGCCTGATTCTCTTGGACTAGTGCCTGATTCCCTTGGACTAGCTGCTTGAGGACTTCCATAATCGGATTCTCTAGACCTGAATTGCCGGGATTCTCAATCACTAGGTTTCCTTGATTGGTCGCCATGAATCTTGAGTCTGAAGCGGATATCGGCAAACCAGTTGGCCTCTTTCTAGAGATAACAGGGCACACAACATAAGCGCAAGAACGAATGACTGAACAAATGCATGCGACACTTTAGGCTTTACGGGCGGGGCTAGACTAGGACGGGGAATGATGATAAAGCAGGGAAACTGACGGACACGGACAGGGGCGACTGCACATGGCATGCATGCCTAGAAGAATGCTTCACATGATAGAAAAAATTTATGAACAATTTTAATCTTTTATCATGGGATGGATGAGATGCAAAAATTTTGAAGTTATGTGAATGAGCTGCTGACTCGAGAACTGGGTACTTTGGAACACCTTGAGTTTTTTTTTTTTTTTTTTTTGGGGAATGACTATTTTGCAAAATCGTCTCGTCTCTCATCAAAACCTTTATTGTACAGATCATGATATGCAAATGCATGGAAAAATGACCACTTGAGAAGTGTACTTATTCTAAAAAATAAAAATAAAAAAAAATAAAAAAATTGTTTTTTTTTGGGTGCAAGATGAAATACAAAATTTCAATGCATTTTTGAATGCAAGAATGATGCTTTTTCAAAATGGCTTTTTTCATTTGTTATGCTTGACGGGGCGGACCCGCTCCTACGTATCCTCACTGTGATGAGGAATCAAAGCGTACGTAGTTCTACCGTGTCTTTTTTGAAATAATGCTTATGTATGAATGCCTCGTCTTGGATGAACTTGACGAAGATTTTTTGCATGATTATAAATGAAATGCTTATGCTATGCAGATGATAATTGTTTTTTGTTTTATCTTTATGTAATGAAAGGGAATGTAAGATGAATGATTCTTTTCAAAATGGGAACTTTATTTAATGCAAATGACGCAATGATGTAATGATGCAATGATGCAGGATGCAAGATACTTCTTTTTGTTTTTTTTTTGAAAAATGCGGGCTATACGTGGTTTCATATGGCCCTAGTAATAGAAAGGCTACAACGGCAGCTCGTTCTCTCTTTTTTTGAAAAGAGTGGGCCATATGTCACTTCGTACGGACCGGCAGAAGAAAGGCTACAACGGCAGCTCTTTCTCTACTTTTTTATTTGAAAAACCTCCTGCTCTTTTTTGAAAACATGTCTATATTACGATGCAACACACAATTTGGTATGCCCCTTGTGTCCTACGAAGGTGGGGACCTAGGTTCTAGGACAACTCAAATGTTCCTCCCATGTGGGTTCTAGTCACTTCCTCACCAGGTTACCAAAGCTAATTCTCTTTCACAGTAGCACCCACAACGATGGAACGCCATCTGGTGTGAGACATCATGAAAGAGCATACTCTGGCTGAAACTTTCGTGAGAGTCGGAAGGACAACAGTCCAATTGCCAGTCACTACTCGTTTCCACTCCCCTAAGTCTTGTCAGACCTTGGGTTTTAGGCCTCTCTCAAAGCACATAATCATAAGGGTGTGAGTGTGTGTGGTAAAGGCGTACCACTTAAAACTACCCGACACATATTACCCCACCTGCAAGTGAGACGCCAGAACAGTCCAGAAAAAGCAAGGTAACAACATGTCGTCTACAATAGGGTTCAATATCAAATAAGCTAGCCTGGGGTTTCAACAACAATCAGGTACATTGCTTACCTCAAGAAAGGGAGCCAAGAAGGGGGGATCCGGATAGAATTGGGGAGAAATGCATGAGCATAAGCAATAAAAGAAAAGGAGATAGGGAACAAACATAGAAGAAGACAAATGCGTATGCCTACAATTAATGATAAGAAAGAAAGGAAAAAGAATGAAGGCAAACAAGGTATCAGTCAAATCAACAATACATTAAACCACACATCTTAATTAGTTAGGCTTGACCCACTTAAAAAAGAAAAGTCCCCAGTGGAGTCGCCAGCTGTTGCACCCCAAAAAATCCGGTTCGGACTTCTCATTGTACAACGTGGAAAAGGTATGGAGCCGCCACCAATATTTTAATTTTAAGACCAAAACATTGAAAAAAGGTCTTTTAGACAAGGCGGATGGTCTTTCGAAAACTAGAGATATGGGTTTGGGGGTCGGTTAGGCATGGGGAAGGTATTAGCACCCCGTACCTCCTTTCTACCGAAAGGGAACCTTTAATTAAATGTGTGGTTTGAAGTGTTGATTTGAAAATGCTTTTATTTTGCCTCTTTATTGAAAAGGGAGTGAGAAGACTTAATGAAAATTTTTGTTTTTGGCGCTTGACGAGAGTTGGCCTCTCGCTCCTACGTATCTCCTGGTGCGATGGAGAATTCAAAGCTACGTAGTTCTTGGTTGTCCTAAAAAGGTTTTTGTTTTTTAGTCTGTTTAGATGAGTTTTCGCAGTAGGAGTGAGGATTCGCGATGACCAAACAACAACGGTTTAGAGTGTCCGCGCTACTAACTCTTTTGAAAATGAAATTATCATTAACAACCAAACGGCAACGGCGCAAGTGATCATTAACGATAATCGGTTTTGCGTTTGATTCGAGTGTTCGCGACGACCAAACAACAACGGTTTAGAGTGGCCGCGCTACTAACTCTTTTGAAAATGAAATTATCATTAACAACCAAACGGCAACGGCGCGAGTGATCATTAATGATAATCGGTTTTTATTTTAGATGATCAAAAAGGGCTTTCGCAGTCGAATTAATTTTGGTTTGTTGTGCTTGACGAGGACGTGGCTCGCTCCTACGTATCCCAAATGGGAATCAAAGCGACGTAGTTCTAGAGCCTTGAAAATGAAAGTCTTTTTGTTTTGATTTTGAAAAGTGAAGGGGGTTCATAATGATCAAACTAACAAAGGTTATGGGTGATCATTACTAAAACCCCTTTAAGTGCATGTAAAAATCTCTTTTGAAAAATGAAAGCCTTCATGATGACCAAACTAACAAAGGTTATGGGTGGTCATCATTAACACTTGCTATGACTTTTGATGCTTAAGAAAATATTTTTGGAAATTGAAAGCATTCATGATAATCAAACTAACAAAGGTTATGGGTGATTATCACTAGTAGCTCATGCATATGAAAACATCTTTTTGAAACTTAGGCTCTTAGGACAATCAAACTAACAAAGGTTATGGGTGATTATCACTAGTAGCTCATGCATATGAAAACATTTTTTTGAAACTTAGGCTCTTAGGACAATCAAACTAACAAAGGTTATGGGTGATTGTCGCTAGTCACCATTTTCATGCTAGGCCCTTTAGAAAAGAAACTAATGAATGCAAATCGAATCCTTAGGCAAACAACAATCTCGTTTGAATTCTTGAGCAAATATTAGCCTAGACTACACATATTAGACCACAACACATAAATAGGCAAAGAAGGAACTTGAATTGGGCATTGAGCAAAAATACAAGAATAGGCAAGATTGAACCTAAATGCATATCTAGTGGAAGATGCTAGGCGAGAACCATACTCAAATATTTCTACAAAACGCAAGGGAATCTAAATGCACGTCTAGTGGAAGATGCAATGTATGGAGTTGACCTATCTAAGTGTTGATGATATTTTTATATGAGAGTGGACAATGAAATTGTTAGCTTAAGGAAAAGAGTCGCCTCCATCATGATCATAGGCAAGCATAAGCAAGAAAATTATTTAGCAACCAAAGTATCAAAGAATGTTGAATCACTTTGGTCAATCCTCACACTTAAGATTAAGTGCACAAGTGCACAAGTGTGAATCACCTTGCCAATCATCAACAAAAACAAGTTTATTAAAGCAAACCCAAACCCTAATTTTTATGTTAAAACCTAGGAGCATACATACCCTAAATCAACTATTATTCATCCCCAAATCATGAAATAAACAAAAGCATTCAAGAACCCTAAACCTAGGCCCATGGCCGAATGTCATCATGCTTGAAATGGGTTTCTTATTTTTGTGAAAGTTATGCAAACATGAGTGAATACGCAAGGAAATGTGAGAAAACACAACAACAACTAGCAAATCACACTTTTATGAGAGTATGCGAAATACAACATGCCATAAAACAACATTTTATTTCATGAAAGGCAAGGATTAAGATCAACACAAATCAACATTTATTAAAGGGTGAGAAGCACCATAAGCACCCAAGCCTCCCTAAGTGCTTGTCAAAGTGCTTATGACACCCCTCACCAACGACAATCAACAATATGGGAATATGAAGATGATAGGATGAATGCTTTTTATATTTTGAGGAAATACTCAAAGATGATGCAAAGTTTTAAAGATTACCTTAGCTTTGAGCTAGAAAGTGAGATGAGAAGATGAAGCTAGTCACCAATCAACAAAACTCCAATATCCTTCAAAGAAGTACCTACTTGATGATGATGCTTGAACTTTGAATGAGAAATGGAGGGAGTATGTGAAAGAGGGATGCAAAATGAGGTGAGTGGTTTGTTAGGGTTTTTGGTGTAGGAGAAAATGAGAAGGTTCCTTTGAGATGAAAGAAAAAACAAGAGGAAGTGAGGAAGAGGAGGGGGGCTACGAATTTCTTGGTCCCTTTTGGGAGGAGAGGAGTGAGTTGTTCTTATTGAATTTCAAAGATCCAATGGGTTTAAAGTTGTGAGAGGGAAGTAAAGAAATTAGTGTGTATTTAGTGGTGTGGATAGAAGGAAGGTAAAAAATATGTTGTGTATTGAATGTTATTGGACTCAAAGGTGTGCTTGTCATGATGAAAGACTTTTGTGATGTGCACTTGATGGGGGCTGAAGTGAGGGGTGGTGTGGAGCATGAGGATGGAGTGAGGGAGGTAAAGAAATTAGTGTGTATTTAGTGGTGTAGAGAGAAGGGAGGTAAAAATATGTTGTGTATTGAATGTTATTGGACTCAAAGGTGTGCTTGTCATGATGAAAGGCTTTTGTGATGTGCACTTGATGGGGGCTGAAGTGAGGGGTGGTGTGGAGCATGAGGGTGGAGTGAGGGAGATGGTTTGCTTGTGAAATTGGTACTTACTTTGGCCAAAAATGGATAAAAGCAAAAAGCACCTAAAAGGAATTAGCCCTAATTCTAAAAATACAATAAACATCCAATATTATTTTATTATTCATTTTTGATTTCAGATTTCATATTTTTAATTATACATATTTTTTTGAGCCTTTTTGAAAAAAACCGTTACAATTGACCAAAATACCCTTTTTGACGCTAAAACCCTAATTTGCCCGAAAAATGCGTTTCAACCCTACAAATGATTTCAGGAACCTTGGAATGCCTTCTAGGATCCGAAATGCAGTGCATAAGGCTCTTCGCTCTTCAATTTATTTATTTTTTTGTGGAAAATTAGGGTTTTGACCTAAGCCGGACAAAATTGGGGTATGACAAGCTGTACATGACATAATGACAAAATGCAACCGGAACAAACTTAAAATGGGAACACAATTACCTCACCAGTTCAAGAAAGAAGCAAACAAGTATTGAATAATAATCACACATTGAAAATCAGTAATTCATATGAAAACTGGAACAAACATTGAAAACCACACCAGTTCAAGAAAGAAGCAAACAAGTATTGAATCTAGAGTTGAAATTCAAGAGTTTTCTTAAGCACTCACATCTCTCCGCATTTGATTGAGGCCTTGTTAGCAATTCACTCTGATATATCCATTGGTTTCTAATGATATAGCTGCACCATTTCAAGTATAAAAAAGGAAAGCAATTGTCTGCAATGAAAGCCAATTAAGGTTGATTCAGAAATTAAAAAGTGAATCAGCAACGCTCGTCCCAGAGACCTACCAACATGTTCCAATCCATTCCAAATGGCAAAATTCGTAATTCCTTAATTAGTTGCACTTCCAAGTTCCAAGATCACTGAAATGGCAAAATTCAGAATTCCTTAGTTTCCTATATTTGTTGAAATTAGTTGACGCATTTTCGTGAATACTCATAATTTAATAAAGGGCTTCTTTATAAACAAAATCAAAATTTCATAAACTTATTTTAATTGAGAAGACCAAGTAAGCCAGAAATTAATCCAAATTGGTCTGTTCCAAGTATTTTCCAGAAATTAGATCACTACAATTAATTATAGAGTATAGCTATTCCTATGAGACTTTGGCGCTAATTTATCAAGGAAAAAATGATTTGGTTAAGCAAAAAAAAAGTACCTATTCGTCTATTTGATGCCCTTACAGCCACCAATTGAAGGTCTCCATTCCATGGGTCTTCAAACAATCCATATATCCGCCTAAACAATCAATGACAATCAATGATAAGTAAAGTTTCAGTAAAACAGAAATAAAAGTAAGATTGATATACCTCAACAGTTCCTCCAAACCGAGAAGCAACTTCCTTAACAGATTCAATTGAATCAATGAAAACCAAATCACGGAGAAAGAAACAAATATCAATGGAATCAATGAAAACATAATCATGGAGAACATAACAAAAATCAATTGAATCAATGAAAACCTAATCATGGAGAAAGTAACAAAAATCAATAACAGTGAAAGAGACAAAAATCACCTAAACAAAAAGAGGGAAAGAACTGATTGGGTGTGATGCGATGATGAACAAGAGCAGAGATGATGAATTGTTTGCGTGCGGCGAAGATGAATAGAGATGATGAATTGTTTGCGTGCGGCCAAGGTTCTGCAGGATTAAGCAAAAATGGTTCACATCTTGGCACACTGATTTCTTATTATGTGATTTGATTTAATTTAATATAAATATTCAGACTAAACAGAAATTAAACTTATTAGAGATACTCACCAACCTTGCCACCCAACAGTGGTAATGAGATCAAAGGAACTTATTTTAGAAGACACACAAAGGAAGCAGGTAAACCTTAACATGGAACCATACTCTTCAAAAGTTAAAAACAATGTTCTTTTAACAGTTATTTTCATATAAGTGGTTGATATCAACTTCACCTATCTGCATGAATTTACATGTGTTGGGAAAACATATCCCTTTTCTTTCAGCAAACACCTTTATTACGAATGATATTGTGCTGTACTTATTAGAAATTTTACACATTGAGGTCTTACCCACCATGTTCCTAACAATGCAAAGACCAAGACCAGTAGCTTCATTCCTGAAATAAGAGAAGTATTCAAAATTCCATAAACCTTCAACCCACAATTCATTATAAGAAACAATTACATGAAACCAGACCCGATTTCACACTATGGACTTAAATAATTTTTCAACTTTACAGTCCAACTAATGCAGTGGTTCTTAATTTTGTGCACTCTTAAAATAAACCTCTCACCGCAACTGGTTCACAATCAAGGCTGGAGCTTAAATTAATACTACATATATAACTATCATCTTTTATGAACAACACAAAAACAGAAGTAAATCCTCCTTTGTTCAATAATGAAGTAACAATGTCATTATGAACAACACAAAAACACTCAACATAGAGTTTGTAAGCAGATCGCTAAAACCTAGAAAGAGAAGAATATCTAAAAGAGTTAAGCAATAGAAACAAGTACCTGGTGTCTTGAAATAAACCCTAACGAAACTGAAAACCACTAGCTGCAAACAAATCAACAAATCAAAACCTTAATTTCGAGAAGATTACAAATTAAGATGCAAAAATTGAAAGTAAAAAGGGAAAACAGAGGTCTAAGAGAAGCTTCGCTACATTTGAGCTTCAACCATTGCGATTTGTCTCTATCATTACTCCTCCTACCATCCTGAAATTCTCCAAGTTGTTAGGGTCAAAATCGAAGCCGTTGCAGAAGCCGAAATTGCAATCGAAGAAGTCTTGGTTCCAACTCGGAATCACAAAAGATTGAAGAAGATAGAGAGAAGAGAGCTTGAGAGAAGAGGGCGCACAAGGAATGAGTTGCAGAACGAATGAGGGAGGTTTGGAAGAAGGCAATGGCAAGAGGAAGAAGGCAACGAAGGTTTGTAGGGAAGCGATAGGGTTTCAACGCAATTTTTGTTGGGTGTACGGGTTTCAACGCAAATGATACATATGTTTTAGTTTAGAAATAACATTTAAAATCAGATAAATTATCGTCCGACTTAAAAGGTTAGACGCTGGAATTTTATTTTCATCTAAATTACAAGTTTGCCACCGCACCTACCTTTTAAGTCGGATATGTGGGTAACCGACTTAAAAAGTCCAATTCTTTTCTAGATTTTGTACTAGTGAATCTCTCTCTCTCTCCAAAAATCACTCCTCCTCTCTCCGGAGTGTGGTGATGCGGCGCTAAGGAGAGGAGAATTGTGAAATTAGGGTTAACAAACCCAATTTGTTACCTTATATACTTCGCCCATGAATTCGTGGGCCAGCGAAACTGATATAAAGCTGGACTCTGTTACCCGCACCTCCATGTTTAATAATACAACATTCCATTTTACCTTTGCACACTCCATTTTCTATTTATTTCTTTTAAAAAAATAATTTCTTTTACAAAAACCTATAAAAACAATTAAATAAATGTTTCATTTTCAAAAAATATAAATAGGGGATTAAGTCGACTGTACAGTCGGGTTAGTCAGCGTTCTAGGATGAATGATCTGTACAGCTCAAGAGTCATAGAACCCCTAAAACAATAATAATTAATAAACCATTTTTCAAAAAAAACGAATAGGGAATTAAGTCGACTGTACAGTCGGGTTAGTCAGCGTTCTAGGATGAATGAGCCGTACGGCTCAAGAGTCCTAAAATCCCTATTCCAATAAAATCTAACAAACACACATCAAACCATTTTCCAAACTTCAAAAACTCCATTTTTACAAAATAGGGGACTAAGTCGACTGTACAGTCGGATTAGTCATCGTTCTAGGACGAATGAGCTGTACAGCTCAATAATCCTAAAACCCCTATATTAAAAAACACCAACCAACATACTTTTTCTACCCAAGAACTACGTAGCTTTGATTTCTCCATCGCACTTGGAGATATGTAGGAGAAGGGGCCCACTCCTGTCGAGCACAAAAAACTAAAATTTTTATTAAGTCTTCTTTCTTTTCAATTCACAACAAGAGGGTAAAATAAACATTTTCAAAACTAATATTCTTTCCTACAACTAGTTAGCAGGTAACCTTCATTAAGAAGGATGTCGTGGGGTGCTAATACCTTCCCCACGCATAACCGACTCCCGAACCTTAATCTGGTCTCAAGGACCCTTATCCATTCCAAAAGGGATTTTCCAATGTTTGCCCTTAAACTAAACTTTGGTGGCGGCTTCATTTTTTTTTAACCTTCGAAGAATCCTCACCCGTATTTTTCGGTCGCTACAGTGGGAATAAGGACCCCAAATATCAGCATGAAGAATTTCAAAACAATGTGAAGTAGTGGAAGTGCTAAGAGGAAATGTAAGTTTTCTTTGTTTTGCAACATGACAAATGTCACATGGAATTTTATTATTATCAAAATGAATGAAAGGAAATTGACTTGACATAGAATGATGCCTATCATGGGATAAGTGCCCTAGTCTCATATGCCAAAGTCTACTACTACTTAAGTTTGGGATGGTATTGATGGACTTAGAATTTTGGGAAGGAAGGACAACATTACAAACAGAATTTGGCTCACTAACATGCTCGGTTACTTGTGTGGAGAACTTGTAAAGCTTCCTTTCCAATTTAGCTGATCTAATCATCCGCTTGGTATGGGCCTGAAACAGATAACAACCATCATCATCAAAGAATACATTAATCTTACTAGAAAGGGAAAGTTCTGGCACAGCCATTAGGTTGGATCCAAAGTTTTCAACATATAGCACATTGTAGAGTACAATATCCTTGGTGATATGCACTGTGCCTATATGAGTGGCAACAGCTGAGGTGTGATTAAGACAGTTAATTGTGGTATGTGTGATAGGTTTATAGCTAGAGAAAAGGCTAAAATCAGAAATTATATGGTCTGTAGCTCCAGTATCTACTATCCAAAGTATAAATTTCTCACCAGATGCTTGATCAGCATAAGAATGTTGGCTTGATGCAGCATTGGAAGAGTGAATCTGAGCTGAAACTGTGTTGGCAGAATGTGCAGGTTTCTGAGATTTTTGAATGGATTGCTGCAGTATATCAAGAAGGCCCTTGTGTTGTTCTGGTGTGAAGGACAGATTGTTGCCATTACTGTCTATTTTCTTCTGATGTCCCTCATTTTTCTGTTGCTCACTGTCAATCTGCACTGAATTAGTAGAATTCTTCTGGTTCTTGGCTTGATATGTTTGATAGCCCGGGGGAAAACCATGAATGAAATAGGAAGTATCAACGGTGTGATTTGTTTTATTGCAATGAGTGCATAGTCTAGATTTCCCTCTCCCTTGTCCACGGCTAAACCTTCCCCTACCACGGGAATTATTTCCTCCTCTATTAAAACTCTGTACATGGTTGGCCATTGGTGCAGGCTTCACCTCATTATCAGTATCAGGTGATGAAGCAGGAGTGTTAACATTTAGATTGCGTTCTTGTTGAATAACAAGGGAGACAACTTTAGTAATATGAGGTAAGGGTTCCATCATCATAATTTGGCCCCTAACAGTAGAAAATTCCTCATTGAGGCCTTTCAAGAACCTAATTGTTTGATCTTGAGATCTAAATTTCTTAACATTTTGTAAAGCAATACAAGTGCAGGGAATTGCACATGTGCAGGCTTCAAGGGGACGAAAGCTATCAAGTTCGTCCCAAAGAGATTTTAATTCGGTGTAGTAATCGGAAACATCACGTGTACCTTGTGATATCTTGTAAATTTCTTCTTGAATATCCCCAATTTTGAACATATCCCCTTGATCGAAGTGATCCCGGAGATCTTTCCAGGCATCATAAGCCTTATCGAAGAAGATGATGGACTTTGCCACACTCGCAGAAACAGACTTCCGTAACCCCGCCAGAACGAGATTGTTGCACCTAAACCACTGGTTGTATAGCGTATGCGTCGGTGATGGTGCGGTGATGATTCCGTCGACGAAGATCATCGAAATGAGAGACACACGCATGGATCATATCCATGGTTGAAAATTCTTGTTTCCTTCCAACGTCGGTTGCACAAGAACCACTGCCGAAGATTCATTTGGGTGAATATAAAAAGGATTTGAGCAATTAGTCGCGAAATCAGCATATTGACTCAAATTCTGGTTCGCCATTGAGACGATGAACGAATTGAACAATCAATTGAATGGATCTGAAAGAGATTGGGAAAAACCCTAAAAAGAATCGAAGGAATTTTGCGATTGCGAGAAGAGAAAAAAAAATTTGATTGCAATCGGAACAAGGAATGCGTTCAATTCGAATGGAAGATACAGAAAAGAAGCAAAAGAATGGCGTAACCAGAGCTCAAGAATTGAGCTCTGATACCATCTTGGTTTCAGCCATTGAAGAGGGAAAAGCAAAGCTTGATGAAGAAAGCATTTTCTGTATATTCACATTAACTCAACTGTACAGTTACAATGAATATATATGAGGGATAAAAAACCTCTAACTGTTAACTAAAGTGTAGTTAAATAACTAACTAACTGTTAACTAGAGAAAACTAATTACATTTAGTCTAACTAGATGGTATTTACGGTATGCACAATATATTTACAATATTAACATACCAATCCCAACTTCACAAGTTCACCTTGATAGCTCTTCTACCTAAACTCAACTCCTACAACTTCTTCCCTAGCCACAACTCCCACATGCAACTCGAAATGGTGAGGCCAAAGAGGGCTTCACAACTCTATTTTTGAAGGGTTTTATAAGGATGAAGATTTTGATTTTTGAGGTGGAGTGAAATCAAATGAAGATGAGGGAGTTAAAATTTCAGGTTTGGTAAACAATGTGGTGGAAGAACTCCATCTCCCTCTTGTTTTCCTTCTCTCTCGAGCTCTCCCTTCTCTCTTGCTCTCACTATGTTCTTTTCTTTTTAAACTTAGCTGAAAATGAATGGAATAGATGAAACTCCCTCCTATTATTTCAAGTTTTTAGCTGAAATAAAACCTTGGGTTTACGCCAAATGGGTTGGGTCATGTGCCCAGCCTATGATGTGGTGTAAATAGAATTTCTGAAAACACCCCCTTCTTTAATTGGTTTTGACTCTATCACTCACAATTACACACTTAATCAACTATGAAATAAATAAACCAAGTATCAAAACATGTAATTTAAATAAATACAACTATCAAAATTATACATAATTAAACATATAAATATTGTGCTTCCACAACTTTGATCAATCAAAATCCATAATTGTTCAAACTTGTTGTACAATTATACATATCATTGATTCTCATGATCCTCCTTTGAGGATTTATCCTTAACCTAAAAGGTCACCCTTCAGGTTATTACAAAAATGATACCACCTTAGCAACAATGTTGGTGGGAAATAAGTGTGATTAGGGAATATCAGAGAGGTGAGCATAGAAGAAGGCAAAAGTTTTGCAGAAGATGAAGGTTTGTTCTTTATGGAAACATCAGCACTCGAATCCATCAATGTCCAAACAGCTTTTGAGATTGTTATCCATGAAATTTACAACAACACCTGTCGCAAATTCTTGAACTCTGATTCCTATAAGGCTGAATTGTCTGTCAATCAAGTAAGCCTTGCTAATGGGGCAAGCTCAAAGCAAAGTCTGCTCAATTTTTAATGGCGGTCATTCAATTTGGGGAAGAAGAAATTGGGGATTTAGGGTTCATTCAATTTTTGAAACTCTGATTTTAATTTTGATTTTAATTTTAATATTTTAATTATTTTAATTATTAATATATTACGTGGCATGCTGACTGGATCATTAAATGATGTGGCATAAATGTGTGTAAGTTGCATCAGCTACTATGTCATTTAATGAGGTCCATGTCACCTTTTTTACAGGCCTCTGAATCAGCAAAAAAAAATGAAAAACCTCCCACTGGACTAAATGTCTGGGTTTTTAAAAATAGAGGGACTAAACATCTGAGTTTTAAAATATAGGGACCCAATGTCTGAATTTGTGAAAATAGAGGGATCAGAATTATAATTTAGCCATTTTTCTAAGTATATTGTATTGTAAAGAGTACAAAGGTTACTCTAACCCTCTCCAATGTGTAAAAGCACTTTTTGAGCCCGTAAGTGTAGTACTCCACCAATATGATAATACATATCTAACATTTCTCCTACCCTAACTAATGAACCATGTCCAAAATACAACTTTAATATATATGACCTACTAATCTGTTAACATTAAGGAACATTTTATTATAACTATAAATTCATTATCTAGTTGAAGCATCATTGAGTAAAAACTCATATTATCCGGACACACCAAAGAGAATTTGTCTCCACTTTCATTCTCCAATGCCATTTCCCAAGTAGAGCTAGGTTAAAAACATGCATTAATGTTTCTTATTCTTAATTAGACCCCTTACTTCTTTTAATCGAGTCAATTATTTGATTACATCGCATATTTATTAGTTTCTCAACCATGATATATTGTGCAATGAACAAGCACAACGTTCTAGAACCAACATCATTTGCAATGCATATTGGCCAACATTGTACTTCATGTTTGGACCAAATGGATCGCTTTTGGAGAAATTCAGTAACAAAGGTGTCCAACATTTCAATGGTAACATGTTGCATCATTACCACATGTGCAACATTTCCGCTGCATGCCAAATTCCATCTATGGGTAAAGTCATCATCAAGGGGCTTCTCAAACACAACTATGTTGCTAAACTTGTTTAGCATTGTGCCAATGCTCCCATTACGAAGTTTTTTAAACAAGTAACGTGCACTTGCTATGCATTTATGCACTTCGTTCTCAAGTTCCATTAAACCCTTATTTTTGAGAGCATACCATAGGAAGATTGGAGAATGCCCGCTACGTCTACCCATGATTGTAGCATCCCTTGAAGCAATGATTTCAACGTCCCTAGATACTGTATTGATGTGTTCTAAATGAGTTATCACAACACCACATGGAGTCGGGCATCCCAAGAACTTATGACCAGAAATAGCTACACTTCCAATGGGTTTCTTGAAGGTAATCCTTGGTGCCTATCCAATCACCAAAACAATATTTTAGATGAAATCATTAGAATCCTTCAATTGAATAATCATGATATAGATAAATAGGTATATATAGGTTTATACGTATGATGTATTTGATGTACAACACTTGATAAGAAATAAGATAATATATATTATTTCTTTTTTAGGTACAAAGATAACATATGTTATTATATTATATGTTTCAGAAAAGCTAATAAATAATTATACGATATATGTTATATGTGAATGACAAAACTATCCTTGTGACAACTATCTTTTATTTGTTAAAAATTTAAATTAATTCTCTATTTTTATATTTTTGATAATAACTTTATTTCTTATCACTTATTTTAATATTTTTTAATTTCAATTTATTTGTAATTATTAGATTATACAAAATGACAAAGTTACCATTATCATAAAATCATACAATATTTTTTAAATTAAGTGCTAATATTTTTAATTTAACATCAATTTTTATTTGTATTTTTATATTTTAATATAATTTTGATTTTTACTAAATTTCATATTTTATATTTTAAAACTTATTTTACAAGAGTAAGTGAATAAATTATTTTTTTTATCATTTCCCTTTAATTTCTAACTCACCTCAAACTCGTGACAAAATTTTAACTAGAAGGACATAATAGAGTACTTTTAACTAGAAGGACATAATAGAGTAAGTCACATTATTAAGTTATCATATATTTTTTCTTCTCCTGTCCATCAAACGGATCCATAATTTACATCCAATCTCTGCAATCTCCCATATGTGTGTGTGTGTGTGATGTAAATATATAAGTTTAACTCACTTGTTTGACAAAAGGCAACATCATTCCAAACAAAGCTCCATCACAGTGAATGTAGAATCGATCACGAGTAAAACCACATTTATCCAGTGTTTGTAGTACAAGATCAATGTCATCAATGCCTCCTTTCAGGTGAAGGATGTCCATTCTTCATAAACTCAAAGTAAGCTCTACAAACCGGTTTATAAGGTGAAGGATGTCCATTCTTCATAAACTCAAAGTTGCTTATTAGAAAGAGTGAAAGACAAATAATGCAAACCTCTACAAGCCAATCAACCAATATTCTGCGCATGCTTGGAGTCGTATTTTGCTGTACTGTGTACATGACGAAAAGGTCATGTATCACAAAAAGGACTATGGAGTATCTGACATATGAAAAATCTGAAATTCAGAAAGTTCATGACATTAAAGGGATAACAGGAAACCACATAAGCCATCAAGAGACAACAATGCTGATTATAAAATGGTGGTATTTAAGCAATGCACAGACCATGAACTAAAATAATCATAATAGGCAAAGAACCAACATATTACTACTGTAGTTTGCAGTCGTGCGAGTAAGAAAAATAGAGAAGAAACCTTTCCTTTGAGAAATCACTAATCAGAGGTTGAGGAGCTATTCCAGATGTCTGGCTGTCAAGCAGGTTATTATTCGCGCCACACTGGTTCGCAATCGGCCTAAGATGTGCATTGTCTTCCAAATTAACTGAGCACATGGCTTCTTCTAATCTAAGTCCCATATCTGGTAAACTCACCATTTTTGAGTCAACAGCAACCGGTGGAACCTTTTCCGAAACATCATTATGTTGAGTAGGCTTAGACAGCTTTCTTTTCTTAGCCTAACAGACACAAAGGTTACAATGTAAGTCTTAGAATCATTCTAGGGGCAGAGGAAAAAAAAAGTACCTATACTATGCCTATCCACAATTGAGATATAAATCTAGTTTACCACCAATACATTTCAAGACCAAAACAAGAACTATGATATCATATGGGGTGAAATAAAATGTTTTCTTTCCATTGAGAGTTGGAGTTTAGTATTGGATGAATAACAACATGAACTTTAGTATTTTCATCACAGCAAATGTTAGTGGTATCCTGAAGAACTGCCCTCTTCTTACGCGGAAGACATTGATCATCTGAAATTGCTCTTTTTGGATTGGCCTGGTTCTGATTTTCTTGTGCTACCCCTTTCAAAGGGGGAAATTGTCCAGATTCAGTTAAAGCAGCAGCAGCTCGAGCTCGAGTCAATCGCCCGGGGACCTCTTCGGCCTTCGAAGTTACGCTTTTTTCTTTCTTCATCTCTACAAGATCCAGGAGAATTGTATACTAAATTTTAATGTGTGAATTTTGCAACACAAGTAAATTAAAGAACCAAATACAAGAAAACCTTATTAAAACCCTTCATTATTATCCTACTAGTTAATAGTGGCAACATTCTTAACCTGATCAGCAACCAAACATCAAAGGAACACACTTTCCTTGATCCATTTAGCAATAATGCCCAGAAGAACAATGCAATTGACAAACATTAATCATACAACAAAAATGATTGGACATCACATTCAGCATTAAGGATCACTGTCTAGTTTAAGTTCTCCAGGTAGCCGATCTTGCTTCAGGAACTTGATTAATCAAGAAATCTCTTTTAACATTTTCAAAGAAAAATGTATTTCCATTAAATAGCTGAGAAAGAAATTAAAAAAATAATAATAATTTTGTTTGCCCTTGCAAACCTTCCTTACAAAATTTCATAACATATTTATGTGAAGTACGATACTAAGTAGTGTGTTTTTGGATGCTTTAGTGATCGCAATAGTATGTTTTTTTATGCTTTAGTGTTCGCAAAAAAATCTAAGTATTCAAATATGCTTTTGAGAATTTATATGTAAAGAAGACTCTACATTATAAATTAATATGTAAACACTTAAAATCTTCTTAATTCTATATATGCAGAATATGTAGTTAGCTATGAACTCAAATTTTGATAAAATCTGTCGTTTTTAAATCATATACTTGTTGGGTTTCATATTGTCATCGTGTAACCACTTATCTTTATAATTATACAAAATTCTATTTTATGTGCAAAATATGTGGTTGAGTTTGTGAAACTCTATAAATGATAAATTGTATAACCACTTCTCTTGATAGTTTTGCATTGGAAATTTAGTATCCCACTGTTAAATATTATATCATTAGAGTATTTTGATATTAGTAAGCTCTAATTAATGAGAATCTTATTCTTGTGTATATACTAGATCAGTGGGAGTGTGTGCACAATTATGTATATTGTATATTTCTCAGTCTTATATTGCCATATACCCTTACACGCACTATTGCGACATATGGCATAATCTAAGAGACATTGAAATTGCGTCTTATTCTATTATATTAATGAGATAAATATAGATATTCTTTTAATTTCATAAAGCATCGTAATTTGGTGTTTAGGTCGAATTTGTTGGAAATGCACAATGATCCTTTGACATGGAATTATATTGTGCTTCTCTTTGATTTACCAACATTCCACATTTTGTGAGGTCATAAATATGTAAGTACATTACAAGTATAATGTCAATGCTCCTATCGATCATGAATTTATATTATTGAAGTACTTATAAACTCTATAATCATATATATAGAAGTACATTGTAAGTATAATGCCAATACATTTATCGGGTATGTTTTTGTACTATTTACGTACTTATATAATCATAAATGTTTGTTGTTTATTGTTGACATTCTCATGGTCATACTAATGCAAGTCATTTTCGTTATTTAAACTAAGTTTTGATATTATTCAGATGGGAGATTTTCGAATTTCCTAATTCTTTATAAAAATTTTGGTTACTCATTACTTAAAACTTAGATTAATTGTCATTGTAGAGCATTTATTGATTTTGACCAAAAGTAACTACTTGTATTAATAGGCTATATCTATATGTAATTAATTACTCTTCTTTGAGCAACATTCCCCCCTTTACCACTGTTTTGAGGCCTTTTTCCCTAACCATGCCAGCATTTATCTGCGTAGTGGCCAAGTCTCTCACAGTTGTAACATTGAAATTTCCTCTAATCATAATCTTTCTTTTTCTTTTGATTGTTGACAGATCCTCCGCCTCTTTTGAAGGTTTCGGTTTTGTCTTCAACCTTGGACTTATCTTTACTATTAGACCACTTCTTTCCCTTATCAAACTTTCCTTTCCTCCAATTATTATTCTCCTTATCACCTTTCTTAACTACCTTAGCCTGTAATAATGCTTGATCAAGTTTCCTTTCAGCACCTCTATCGGTCATTCTTATGTGCCTCTATAAGGAACCTTGAATTTTTTCTAATTTCATAGTACAAACATCCTTTGATTGTTGAATTGCAACTATTATGAATCAAATTGAAGAGTCAAAATCCCAAATAGGTAGCTCAGTTGGCGAGCTAAGGGATATTGAAGGAGTGCACCAAAAAGAGTGCAAGAAGGAGGTCCCGGGTTCAAACCCCGGAAACTAACATTCCCCCACCCCCACTAACATTGCTTATCAAAAACAAATTGAGGAGTCAAAGTATGCATTACCTTCTCAATTAACATCAGATTTGAAACTGTTTCACCACAATGCTTCATTTAATTAATGAGAGTCACTAATCTAGTGAAATACACAACAATCTTCTCCTCCTTCTCCATATGCATCAGGTCATATTGTCTCCTTAGTGACTGCAATCGCACCTTCTTCACTTTATCATCTCTAGCATATAACACTTCACCAAAGTATCACTAGGATTATCCACCAAATCGTCAAAGCCATCATCAACAATGTCAAGGAGTTCTTGTGCACCAAAGAGCACACGCATTTGAATGCACCATCGCTCCCAATTCGCGCCATCTAGAGTTGGAAGGCACTACTAGAAAAAACAGTTTTTCGCGTCGGCCAAAAGCCCACGCTAACAGGCCAAAAGCGGACGCTAACAGTGAATTAGCGTCGGAGTAGTGTCGAGGCTAAAATGTTCGAAGGTAAATGTAGCGTCCCGTAATTTTAGCCGACGCTAAATGTAGCGTCGGTGCCCACACTAAAACCGACGCAACTGCCAGGGCCGACGCTACTTAGTCAATCAAAAAAAGTAAACGAATTGACGACAGGTTAGTCAACTAGTTAGGTAGCGTCGGATTCGCCGACGCTAACCTAAGTTTTTTTTAAATAATTAATTATCGTACTTTTTCTTTCTACCACTTCTCCTAATGTACTTCTTGCCTTTATTACCACTGCTCCTAAAGCATTTATAACATAGTCATGGAATAAAATGCCATATCAAAATGTTTAATCCCAAAATACCAAATACCATAAAACCGAACAATCTTGAAACTAAAAAATACAACATAATCATGAAACTACAAAATATAACAATCTTGAAACTACAAAATATAACAGTCTTAAAACTACGAAATACAACGTGGTCTTGAAACTACAAAATATCAAAGTGTTTTGTCATCCAGGTAATTGGCCAAGTACTCCAAATCGGCCAAGTACTCCAAATCAATGTTAGGTCTCTGTAAGTTTTTCAGCATTCAAGTGATTAGTAATACTCAAAATGAAACATCCAAGCAGTAACATTGCCCCAGATCAATCTTTTTACCGTGTAAGAAGCTTGTGCCGCTCGAAGAAACCTCCTAAGAAATCAAAAATGTACTAAGATGATTGCAAAAGGATCTTCAAATCACAATGGAAGTTTCTTTCATTTTTTTAATAATAAAAAGGCCAACAAATCTGAGGAAAGTTTTTGTAGTGGGAGCATAGATTTGATATCCAGAAGACTTCAACACTTGAGTCTCCATTTTTATTACCTGTCATCACTCACATTATTTATCAATACAAAGAATCCAATTATTCTGATGAGAGAATTTTCAAAGATGTTGACATCATAATAAATATGTTAAATAACAATTCTAATAGCCAGAGAATGTTATTACTTATTACTGCTTGAGATTCTAATGCTACATGTTGAGATTCTAAATTTCAGCATAAATCATTTAGTGTTGATTGAGCAAGACATACCTCTTCTTTTGTTTATGTGTTGTCAGTGATGAAGCAGAAGTCTACAATACGTGGGGGATTAATTTCTTCGACTTTCCTTCAATCAAAGAGAAAAGAAAACAATGGAACATTATTAAGTGCAGATGTCAAGCAATTGTTAAAGCAGAAACTTAATTCATGTTGAGAACTTACGAGGCAAGTAACATGCAGATGATACCTAGCAGCTGAAGTCTATTTCTCTCAATGTTATTTGTGGAGAGAAACCTATCTATGAGATTTACAGTGAGGTAAAGAGTGTCTGGTACAAATTTGTATTCCTCATAAACCTGAAAATAAAGATCAACACAATGGAAAGTAAGCTCTACACACCGGTTTGTAAGGTGAAGGATGTCCATTCTTCATAAACTCAAAGTTGCTTATTAGAAAGAGTGAAAGACAAATAATGCAAACCTCTACAAGCCAATCAACCAATATTCCGCGCATGCTTGGAGTCGTATTTTGCTGTACTGTGTACATGATGAAAAGGTCATGTATCACACAAAGGACCATGAACTATGGAGTATCTGACATATGAAAAATCTGAAATTCAGAAAGTTCGTGACATTAAAGGGATAACAAGAAACCACATAAGCCATCAAGAGACAACAATGTTGATTATAAAATGGTGGTATTTAAGCAATGCACAGACCATGAACAAAAATAATCATAATAGGCAAAGAACCAACATACTACTACTGTAGTTTGCAGTCGTGCGAGTAAGAAAAATAGAGAAGAAACCTTTCCTTTGAGAAATCACTAATTAGAGGTTGAGGAGCTATTCCAGATGTTTGGCTGTCAAGCAGGTTATTATTCGCGCCACACTGGTTCGCAATCGGCCTAAGATGTGCATTGTCTTCCAAATTAACTGAGCACATGGCTTCTTCTAATCTAAGTCCCATATCTCGTAAACTCTCCATTTTTGAGTCCACAGCTAGCAACCGGTGGAACCTCTTCCGAAACATCATTATGTTGAGCATTAGACAGCTTTCTTTTCTTAGCCTAACAGACACAAAGGTTACAATGTAAGTCTTAGAATCATTCCAGGGGCAGAGGAAAAAAAGTACCTATACTATGTGTTGCACCCCGAAAATCCCCTGTTTGGGTTTCTCAATGTACAACGTGGAAAATTTTGGAGCCGCCACCAATATTTTAATTTTAAGACCAAAACATTGAAAAAAAGTCTTTTGGACAAGGCGGATGGTCTTTTGAAAACTAGAGATATGGGTTCGGGGGTCGATTACGTGCGAGGAAGGTGTTAGCACCGCACACGTCCTTTCTACCGAAAGGGAACCTCTAATTAAATGTGTGGTTTTAACGTTTGATTTGAAAAATACCTAGATTTGCCTATTTATTTCTTATTTGGAGATGAATGGGAAATCTTTAATGAAAATTTTATTTTAGGTGAGAAGGGGGGAAAAAGGGTTTTTAGAAAAAGTGCTTGACGGGACATGGCCCGCTCCTACGTATCTCCCGGTGCGATGGAGAATTCAAAGCTACGTAGTTCTTGGTTCTTTTTTGAAAAGTTTTTGTTTTTTATCTTTTTTAGTGAGTTTTTTGAAATAGGACGAGCATTAGCAAATGATTAAACTAGCAGAGGTTATGATGAATCACTGCTAAATGCTCAAAAAGAGTTGTACCGCTAGTCAAACGAACAAAGGTTCTGATGGACTATTGATAACAACTTGTTTTTATTATCTTTTTGAAAGTGATTTTCGAAAAACATTGATTTGCACAATGATCAAACTAACAAAGGTTATGATGGATCATCGTTTATTATTCTTATGAGAAAAAGACATTGCCACTAATAGCTAAACGAACAAAGGCTCTGATGAGCTATTAGCAACAATGGGTTTGAAAATGATTCTTTTTGTTTGTTTTTATGAAAATAATTTGTTTATGGTTGCGAAAAGGATTTTTATTCGTTGCGCTTGACGAGAACGTGGCTCGCTCCTACGTATCTCAAATGAGAATCAAAGCGACGTAGTTCTGATGAAAAATGTTCTTTGAAAGAGTTTGAAAGGGGAAGGTTGAATCATCTGAGACCATCTTCACCACTTAGAGAATGATGCACTAGGCATAAGTGGGAATCATGTGGTTCATCATCAACAATGACACTATAGCTAGATTAAATCACATAGGGCAATTTTGGCATGGATCACAATGATTAAATATTAACAAATAGAAAAATAGAAATACCTCTGATGAAGGCAGATACTACGACTTGAAGAACGCAATTCCAGCTAACTTTTGTAGAAGACCAGCTCAGACGGACCAACGGAACGAGTAGAGGAAAAAATAAAGCGTGGAAGAGTTTTTCTAAAATGTGAGAGATTTCGAGAAAAATGGGTTTTTTTCTCTGATCTCGTGAAGAATGTCCGTCCTGAAATGAAAAACGAGGTGCCTATTTATAGGAAATCAGATTTCATCTATTTTAGGAAATAGGCTAATCGATTATGTTAAAAAACACTTGGTATGCATAATCGATTATGTGTTCAATTGTTTTTAGACTGATAATCGATTAGGTGCTTGAATTAATCGATTAGGTACTTTCCAAAAATGTTGATAATCGATTATGATGGTTAGTTATAAAGGAGGATAATCGATTATGCTCCTGAACACTTTTCAGGAGGATAATCGATTATAGGCTTGAAGAAGAGAAGTATGTAATCGATTAGGCACTTTCCAAAATCATAGAAACTTTCCAAAATAGGTGATAATCGATTATGGTCCTTAGTGAGAACATGGGATAATCGATTATGCTCCTGAATTATTTCAGAGTAGATAATCGATTATCCCCTTTGCTTTTCAGAGTGGATAATCGATTATCCCCTTGATTTTCAGAGTGGATAATCGATTATCCCCTTGATTTTCAAGTAGATAATCGATTATTTGCTTGAAGGAAGGATATGATGTAATCGATTGAGTGCTTCCTAAAAACATGGATGACTTCCTTATTCATCAAGAATACATTATATGCATGATAAAATCAATTTTATACTTTCTAAAAAATATTTTCATGCATGAGGCTTATTGAAAAATATTTTTATGCAAAAATTATTTTTATAGACCCTTTTGTGAGAAATGACCAAAATTCCCTTTTTGACCCTAAAAACCCTAATTTCCCAAAAAGTGCATTCTAACCCTAAAAATGATTTCAAAAACTTCGGAATGGTTTCTAGGACCCAAAATGCAATGCATAATTTATTATATATTTTTTTTGTGTGGAAAATTAGGGTTTTGACCTAAGCCGGACAAAATTGGGGTATGACACTATGCCTATCCACAATTGAGATATGAATCTAGTCTACCACCAATACATTTCAAGACCAAAACAAGAACTATGATATCATATAGGGTGAAATAAAATGTTTTCTTTCCATTGAGAGTTGGAGTTTAGTATTGGATGAATAACAACCTGAACTTTAGTATTTTCATCACAGCAAATGTTAGTGGTATCCTATAGAACTGCCCTCTTCTTACGCGGAAGACATTGATCATCTGAAATTGCTCTTTTTGGATTGGCTTGGTTCTGATTTTCTTGTGCTACCCCTTTCAAAGGGGGAAATTGTCCAGATTCAGTTAAAGCAGCAGCAGCAGCTCGAGCTCGAGTCAATTGCCCGGGGACCTCTTCGGCCTTCGAAGTTACACTTTTTTCTTTCTTCATATCTACAAGATCCAGGAGAATTGTATACTAAAGTTTAATGTGTGAATTTTGCAACATAAGCAAATTAAAGAACCAAATACAATAAAACCTTATTAAAACCCTTCATTATTATCCTACTAGTTATTAGTGGCAACATTTTTAAGCTGATCAGCAACCAAACATCAAAGAAACACACTTTCCTTGATCCATTTAGCAATAATGCACAGAAGAACAATGCAATTGACAAACATTAATCATACAACCAAAATGACTGGACATCACATTCAGTATTAAGGATCACTGTCTAGTTTAAGTTCTCCTAGTAGCTGATCTTGCTTCAGGAATTTGATTAGTCAAGAAATCTCTTTTAACATTTTCAAAGAAAAATGTATTTCCATTAAATAGCTGAGAAAGAAATTAAAATAATAATAATAATAATAATTTTGTTTGCCCTTGCAACCTACCTTACAAAACTTAAAGATTTGTGAAGGTGATGGAACACAAATCTGAGAGAGGAGTGGGTAGGGCCACTACAAGAATAAGTGTTGTTTCCTACGAAACTTTCCGACGAACTCTAGTCCGTCGCAATTTCCAAGTCGCAAACGATTAAGAAGAAAGGGCGCTAAAATTCCCGCTTACGTTTCCGACCAAATCGTTTTTCGTCGCTAATTTCTGACGGCCTGTTTCGTCGGAAAACGCTAAAAGTCCGTCGCAAACGTAAAAACCCAATTAAAATAGAGCCTCTTCCCTCGAACCCTCTCATTTTCCCAAACCTCACTCACTCTCCTCCTCTAAAATGCTATCGTTCTCTCCCTCCGTCCTTGTTAAGATATTGGCAAGTGTACCAAATCGTTCAAGTAATAAATCGGTAAGAACCGGATATCGTCCTCAAGGATCGAAGTCAATTTACGAAGACGTTGACAACAGCTAATAGAAACCAAATTAAAAGGGGTTTGTTTGATAATTGTTGAGCTGTCGAGCTCGAAGTAAAGCAATAAAATATTTTTATGTTTTTAATAATAAAAGCCGAAAAACGAGTTGAAAGAATACGATGGAAAGGAATGCTAGGGACGAATTCCTATTAATTTCACCCTATTGCCACTGATTTAGTTTGAAAGTTAATCCCTCTCTCTAATTTTGCTATCAAACCAACACTATCAACTAATTCCTAATTCCTTAGGTAATTAGTACTTTGTAGATAACTAGAATCCCCAATTCCTTAGATTATTCTAATTAACAACAAGCAGTAAAAACAAAGGTCTGCAATATACAACAATTCATCGATTATTCCTAAGCCACAAATTGAAGGTATCGAAATTCAAACATTCAAGAATAAAATTCCCATTTCATAATTGAACAAAAGATCATTGTATGAGTTTTCCAACCATAAAAAGCATTAAGCGTAGAAATCCGATACACAAAATACAAGAGAGTACGATACAAATATGATTCTAAATCAGCGACAACAGAGTTACGTCAATATTTATTCATCCCTAACATAAAGAGATTTAGCTATTCATAATTAATGAAGAGAAATAAAGAAAATTACAAGTGGAAGATGATGATGAACACATATGAAGCTTCAATCCTTGTTCCCAAGTCTTGATTCTTCAGTAGCCGGCAGACGGAATCGCTCCTCTTTTAGTTCTAGGGTTCCAAAAACGTCCAAAAGTCCTTCAAAACGCGTGCTGGGCCTGATTTAATGTGTTTTCCGGAGTTTTGCGCCTCACTTGCGCTCCCAGCGCAACATCAGCGCAACTCTGCATGACTGTTCTGCCAATCCGCGCGCGACTCGCGCTTCCAGCGCCACTTAGGCGCGACTGAGGACGCTACAGTGATTCCTGCGCCTCACTTGCGCTTCCAGCGCAGCTTCAGCGCAGCTTCAGCGCAGCTTCAGCGCAGCTTCAGCGCAACTTGGCTATTTCCTTGAATTTTTGAGCCTGTTTGCTTGTATTTCTTCGTTCTTCTCTTCACCTGGTCCCTGGGCACAAAAATACCACAAAACCCAGCATAAACACTGCAAAGCAATTAAATCCCAAATAAAACAACTTCTTAATTTTCTCCTAACACTTTCCATTCATTCATCAAATTATTAAGTAAAATTCCCCTTTTTTGCAGTGAAAACATCATGTGATGGGGATTCATCAGTCCTCCACCGCCCTCCTCCGCCCTCCTCCGCCCTCCACCACCCTCCTGCGCCCTCCTCCATCGCTAAGCTTGCTCCATGGCTAGAAGCACTACAACATTATGGACATATGGCCACGCCTACAGTAAACTACGAACCCTAAAAATGGCATCAGTTCCTCATCCCCATTCAACATCATTCAGCAGTATCACTGCACTGAAGCACTTCCATCGCACCACTCCCATCGTCGTACTCCGCCACACTGACTCGCATCCACAGGGCTTTCCACTCCCCAATCGCAAATCGCAACACACACAGTCCCACTCCCCAATCGCAAATTGCAAAATGAAGCTCCTACTTCGCAAATCAAATCTGGAACCCTAATCCCTTTGCAAATCGCATCGGTCCCTACTTCACTTCGCAAATCGCAAGAACCCTAGCCACTTCGACAAATAACGGTACGGATTTTCCTTCATTGGTTTGAATAGAGCGTGACTGAGGCATCTTTGTTGGAGTTTCTGAAGAGGTATCCCTGATAATTTTGATTAGAAATCAGTAAGTCCCTCTTCAGTTACTTTTTTTCATAGGGTTTCTATGTTGATTAAGAATTAATTGTCTATAATCTCTTTTCCTATGATTTCTCATTTTTGTGTGGACGCTGATGATTTTGTAGGTTGAATTATATATAAGTGTCGGTACTTTCCCAACAGGTTGATAACACGTGATTATCTTAGTTTTTTTGCTATTTTTGTTTACCCCTTTGATTTGCCATTTTTTAGTGCATGTATTCTTGTTGTTGATTTGTTTTTTGTAGAGATGTTGACATTTTGGCAAGCTTCTATGGGTTGAGAGATTATTGATGGTGCAGGTTTTGTCATGGGGGTTCTCTTCTTTACAAAGCTTGATTTTGATTTCATTGGAAGATGAGGTGAACATGTTTCAAATGTAGTAAGCTTTAAGCCTTTCATTACATGCTCATTTGTAACTAGTTGACCAGCTCTATGTGATTCATTTGGATCTCTGGAACACTTATATATTTTTCTTGAAACCTTGAATTATTGATCCACTCCCAACTTGTAGTGCTTTGCTTGATTGCATTTTTTATGTGCAATTGTTGTTTTCCGTAACAGAACTCTCTTTTACTTTGCATAGTGGTAGAATTTGCAATTGATGTTGCTTCTTATAGTTAACATATTTTTTATTCAATAAGCATATCATATCTGTATTGGAAATTTTTTTTTTTGTCATTTCGTAACAAAGTTATTTGAGAAGACCTTTCTCAAACTATAACCGGTTAAATTTGAGAATATTATTTATATGTTTTCTTCCTCTATTTCATTCTTGAGTAACAACCAAGCATGCTGTTATACTTTTGTGTACAAATTAGGACTTTAATTTTGTGCAGGTAGGAGTAATCATCATACCAAGAAAGTACATCATGGGGCAAGTAGATGAGAGAGCCTTCAAAACATTGGTTATTCTGATATCTGCAGCATTATGTATATTAGTCATTGGAAGTGTTTGCATCTTGATATTGACTAATGGAGTGTCAAAGGAAATGAATCTAGCTAAGAGCAGAACTGATAAGTCAATTAGAAGCAAGAAGGAGGGCAGAGGCATCAAGCAACTATAAAAGCCAGTTCCTTGCAAACATGAGGTTGATTTTTCAAGTTTAGTTTTGTAAATACAACCTAATCTATTTAATTTATGATCTAAGCAATCCAAAACAATGTTTATATTACAAATCTACTCTAACTTTCCACTTGGTTTATCATTGTAAGATGATGTTCATGGTGTGTTTTTTTCTTGGGTTTACAGTCATGAACTGAGGACACCTATGGCAGCAGTAATGTACTGCAGCGGGTCATGTTATTCTGCGAGGATGGTGTGAAAACTTGAATTCATGCAGTGTTGGTCTGAATTATTTTCTTGACCAGAAGAAATCACGGAGTTTACAAAAGAGCAGAGAGAAGCCAAATGCAAATCACACAAAGAGAACATCTATGACAGATAACAGAGTAATACTTTGGTTTGAAGTTGATGACACGGGCGTTGGTATGAACCTTAAAACTCATTTGGAAAATCTGCATAGACAAATGTCTCTTTTGTCAATTCAAGGATGAGTTACTATGATTTTCTTCCTATGTAGGTATTGACCCATGCAAATGGGATTATGTGTTTGAAAGCTTTGAGCAAGCTGATCCATCAACTACTCGACTGTAAGCAATTTAGTTTCTTCACATAGACAAAATAAGCCTTCTATTACTATAAATTATTTTAGCTAAAAAATGATCATGATATTAGTCATTAAACTTCTAAACTAACATGAAACTTATATCCAATGGTGTGAAAACCTTTTGATTGCTATGTACTGAAGATTTATAAAGTTTTGAAACCTTGACTTATTTCAGGCATGGAGGCACTGGTCTTGGTCTTTGCATTGTGAGGATGAGCAACTGCACAGTTGTAAATATTATTTATATGTAAATATTCTAGAATCAGTTTTGTAAAGATGAGCAACTACACAGTTGTACATTGGAATATTTGATATTCAGTATAGGTGATGTTCTGATGTAGTATGATTCTTGTTCATTTGGTTGAGGGGGTGAATTGATATATAATTTAATTTTTTTTTTAAATTTCCGACGGATTTGCGACGAAAAGGTGTCAGAGTTTGCGACGACTTTGCCACGGATATTTGCGACGGATTTCCGACGACTTTGCGACGGAGACATTTGCGACGAAAAATTCCGTCGGAAATGATTTGCGACGAGCGATTTTGCGACGGATTTTTGTCCGTCGGAAAGTTCGTCGGAAACGTCAATTTGCGACGAAAATTACTGCGTTTGCGACGGAAATCGCCGTCGGAAATCGTCGATTTTCTTTTAATGGGCAGTGCGACGTCTTTGTCTTCTCCGGTGGCGACGAGAGAGCGAGAAGTGACTGGAGCAATTTCCTTTGTGGCTTGGGCGAGAGCGAGAGAGAAAATGCAAGATGTGGATGCGGCGACAACGGCAGTGGAGTCCTCCTTGTCTTCTCTGACGATGATGAGGGAAAGAGAGGGCAAGAGCATGAGACAAGAGGTCGATTGAGTGAGTGAGTGAAAGAGATGGAAAGAGGGATTCACGCGACTGAGAGAAAGAGAAAGAGAAAGAGAGGGATCATGTTGATTAAGTGAGGGTAAAGAAGAGAGAGTTAGGGATTATGTTGATTAAGTCAGCTTAGCCAACATGTAGCGTCGGCTTAGTCGGACGCTAAAATTCATATTCTAAAGATAAACATCATTGTGGTGTAGTGTGGGTCTAGCCGACGCTAATTTCCAGAGTAGCGTCAGCTACATCCGACGCTAATTTTCTTTTTTAAGAGCAAACAAATTTGTGTGGTAGCGTGGGTCAAACCGACTCTAGGCCGACGCTATTAGCGTGGTTGTCGTGGCTGACGCTAAAATATGGACACTAAAAACCTATTTTCTAGTAGTGAGGTTTGCAGGAAAATGTCTACCATTGTTGTTTGTCATGGATCCAGTGAGGAATTGCACACAACAGAAGGTTCTCTCTCGGGATCGGAGAAGCTCCAGATACCAATTTGTTAGAACATTTCACAATTTAGCATTGAAACTCACAAAAATTAGAGAGATGCATGAATGAGAGAAAACAAGAGATTGAGGAACTGATTCTATTATTGATTGAGATCAAATTCAATTACACCTCACTTTCTGAATTTATACTCTACTGCAAAAGCACCAAAAACGGTTACAACATAAACTAACTCCCAACTACACTTAATAAAAACTAACAGAATTATTAAAACTGACTTGCCAATGCACACTCTTATATGTCATGGCAACACTATGCCATGCATGTCAAAACTTATTTGAATTACAACTTCAATAATTCCTAGACCCCCTATTTCTTTTAATCGAATCAATTATTTGACTAACATCACATATTTATCATTTTCTCATTCGTGATATATTGTGCATTGAACAGGCACAATTTCTAGAACCAACATCTTTTGCAATGCATACTGGCCAGTAGTGTTCATCTTTGAACCAAACAGATCGCTTTTGGAGAAATTCAGTTACAAAGGTGTCCAACTTTTCAATGGTAACATGTTGCATCACTACCACATGTGCAACATTTCCGCTGCATGCCAAATTCCACCTATGGGTAAAGTCATCATCAAGGGGCTTCTCAAAGACAACTATGTTGCTAAACTTGTTTAACATTGCGCCAATGCCACCATTACGAAGCTTTTCAAACAAGTAACGTGCACTTGCTATGCATTTATGCACTTCCTTCTCAAGTTCCATTAAACCCTTATTTTTGAGAGCATACCATAGGAAGATTGGAGCATGCCCGCTACGGCTACCCATGATTGTAGCATCCCTTGAAGCAATGATTTCAACGTCTCTAGATACTGTATTGATGTGTTCTAAACGAGTTATCACAACACCACATGGAGTTGGGCATCCCAAGAACTTATGACCAGAAATAGCTACACTTCCAATGGGTTTCTTGAAGGTAATCCTTGGTGCCTATCCAATCACCAAAACAATATTTTAGATATCATTAGAATCCTTCAATTGAATAATCATGATAGATAAATAGGTATATATATGTTGACACGTATGCATTCTTAAACAAAAATTATATGAAGAGGCTAGTTTGATAAATTTAAGCATTCTACAAAACTTTAACAATAATTAATGATCCCAACTTTAAAACTTATCAAAAAGGAAAAATAGGTTTTTATTAATTTTTTTGCTAATTTTTCAATAAAAAAATTAGTGTTGTCATGTAAATTAAGTGCTAATATTTTTAATTTAACATCTAATTTAATTTTTATTTTTTATTAGATATCATATTTTATATTTTAAAACATATTTAAGAAAAGTAAATGAATAAATTATTTTTTTATCCTATCTTATTAATTTCTAATTCAGCTGAAACTCGTGATATGATTTTAACTAGAAAAACGTAATAGAGTAACCATTAAACAAATCCGTAATTCACATCCAATCTCTGCAGTTTCAATCCCCATTCCTAAGCAACCTCTAAGTAATGCTTTTATTCTTGTAGTGTATTATGTTTAATTAATGTAAATATATAAGTTTAACTCACTTGTTTGACAAAAGGCAACATCATTCCAAACAAAGCTCCATCACAATGAATGTAGAATCGATCACGAGTAAAACCACATTTATCCAGTGTTTGTAGTACAAGATCAATGTCATCAATGCCTCCTTTCATAGTTGTCCCTGCAACAAGAGCTCTCCAAGTGTTTATAAATTTTGTACAAATATATTAGTTAGAATACCAGTAATTACGGGAATATAAGCTTATTAACCAACTTATTGTGTATTAATTATAGTTATCAAAGACAAGAAGAAACCTATGTTTAAGTTGATAATGGCTGGCTTGTCCTTGTGAGCTAGAAGGGAGGTCCTTAGATCATTACAGTCAATCTCACCCGATGCTAGAGTACCAACCTTCACACATTCCATTCTATACATCCTTGCTATTTTGAATATTGAATAATGAGAATCTTGTGACGTATAGAGAATCCCATCTGGAAGTTGTTCTCTCCTATATATATAAAATAAATAAATAAATAATCAGTGTTTATGTTTGTAATAATAATATCATAAAGTTTGAGAAATACAATTACTAACCCAACTAAAATCCCATGAAGATTGCCTTCGGTTCCACCGGTCGTGACATATCCCCAATATTCTTTACTGTCAATCTCCCACAAATTTGCAAACCAATCAAGCACAGCAACTTCAAATGATGTTGAATTTAGAGAGAAGCTGCTTCCTAGAAATGGATCACCCGCATTGTTCAGGTGAAAATCAAGTAATGGTGCTAATGCCTCATAGTTGAAGTCCTGATTAGTGGGGTACCCTTCAATAATAATCATAAGAGAAGTCATTAGTGCATTGGGTTAAAATCACATATAAATATTTCTAAAATTGTATAATTAAGAACAAAAGATAAAAACACTAGCTACCTAAGTTGCGCATGTTATAGTTTTTTAAAGTCTCCACATAACGAGTAATTACTGCAACCAAATTGGCACGTGTTTCACCACTAGTGCATTGGGTCATAGCAAGTCTATTGTTCTCCTCAATATTGTCTTCTTCTCTAAAAAATTTGGCAACAGTAGGCAACAACAGCTCTGTAGCATGAGCTGCAGGAATATTGAGAGCCATTGCCATGTTCTCTGTTGGAATATTGAGAGCCATTGTTAGTAATATGTGTTAGAGAGAGAGAGAGAGAGAGAGAGAGAGAGAGAAAGAGAGAGAGAGAGAGAGAGAGAGAGAGAGAGAGAGAGAGAGAGAGAGAGAGAGAGAGAGAGAGAGAGAGATGGATAGTAAGTGAGAAACACAAACACAAGACACCGAATATATATATTGAGTAGCCAGAAAGAGTAGTTACCATACCTCAATTTGTTTATGCATGTTGTTTTTATAAGAAAAAAATAATAACAAGCAAAAGACAAAATAATCTATTATGCTCATTCGAATTTTGTGTGCTATTGGTTTGTTCTTTACTAAATTGCATGACAATCCATGAAACACGTTTTGCCTTTCAATAAAAAAAAAACAAAAAAATAGAAATTAATCCTTTTCAGCAGGTGGCTTCTCTTAATAGACAATCCATGAAACACGTTTGTAGAATTTCAAGATTCAACCGGGTTTGAATAGGGTCCGTTTTGACCCGTTTACTTATAATATGTTTGGAGAAGATGACTTCTCAGGTCCCACCACTCACGATAATTTTTATACCCACTCTCACTCACGAGTACAGCGCATGGAATATTGGAATTGTCCCCTCACGTGCATAACTATTTTTTATTATTACACACATGTTATGTTATGGTTGAATTCTTTTTTGTTTAGGGTTTTCACCCTGCTCCGATTTCCACTCCGATATCTAGGGAAAAGGGGCCTTGAATCTGAAGTTATGTCGGGAGGTAAGTAAAGTCTGGCTCTAATTTGTTTCATCGTCAGAGGTCGAATCCAAATACTAGCAGAGTCTACCTCTTTAGATGAAGTGTTTTAACCACTTGCACCCAAGCTTGGAGTTAGTTATGGCAGAATTCTAGTATGCTCTTTCTAATATTTTTTTAGGCTAAATTGCATTTTTGGTCATTTATCTTTGGCTTTTGTTTCATTTTGGTTCTTTATCTTTTTTTTCTCGCTTTGGTCCTTTATATTTTTTTTGTGTTTCATTTTGGTCCTTTTTTGTGGTTTTCCGTCCATTGAGTTAACAGACGTCACGCTGGCAGTTAACTACTGACGTGCCGTCAATCTGACGTGTCTTCATTAAATGACATGGCAAATAAGTCTTTTATTTAAATCAAAACGAAATGCCACCTCAGCTTTATGGTTTTTAAAATTTTAAAATACAAAATGTTGACTCTCTGTCATATGATGTAAGGTGTCCAATTTTAGGACCAATTGTGCGGTTTTTTTATTGTATCGTAGTCGTTATCTGGGGATTTAGCTTAGTATTAGAAATTTGTAGTAGGAAATCCTTTTGTAAGCCATTCCTGCATTTTTGGAGTTATTTTGTACTTGAAGACCTCCAATTTGTGTGTTATCATTCGGCGAACCAGACACTTGCCCGGAGATGCAGCACAATTGGGAAGATTTCAGTTCTGTCCAATTTCGCGTCGCGACCAGGAGGGTTTGCGTTGCGAAGGAAGCATGAAACAGGAGAAAATTGGATTCTGTCCAATTTCGCGTCGCGACGGGCTCGTGTCGCGACGCGATGGCATGCTGAAGTTAGGGTTTTTAATTCAGTTTTGCGTTTTTTTCAAGAGAGCTTGGTCATTGGAGCGCAGCCAGAGGTCTTGGAGCAGAGAAAAGTGAGATTCTTGAGCTTTTCACCACTTGGAAACGAGGGTTGAAGGTTCCTATGTCTATCTTTACTTGTATTGCTTCTTTTACTCTAGTTATGTCTCTATTCACCATGTGTAACTAATTTTCTAAGTAAAGTCTGGCTCTAATTTGTTTCATCGTCAGAGATCGAATCCGAATACTAGCAAAGTCTGCCTCTTTAGATGAAGTGTTTTAACCACTTGCACCCAAGCTTAGAGTTAGATATGGCAGAATTCTAGTATGCTCTTTCTAATATTTTTTTAGGCTAAATTGCATTTTTGGTCATTTATCTTTGGCTTTTGTTTCATTTTGGTTCTTTATCTTTTTTTTCTCGCTTTGGTCCTTTATCTTTTTTTTTGTGTTTCATTTTAGTCCTTTTTTGTGGTTTTCCGTCCATTGAGTTAACAGATGACACGCTGGCAGTTAACTGCTGACGTGGCGTCAATCTGACGTGTCTTCATTAAATGACATGACAAATAAGTCTTTTATTTAAATCAAAACGAAATGCCACATCAGCTTTATGGTTTTTAAAATTTTAAAATACAAAACACAAATAAACAAATCAGTAAACACATTAAAATGAAAATAAAATCCGAAAAACAAAAGTAAAATCAGATCTGTTTGAAGAAATGAAGAACAGTACAAAGAACAAGAACCTTAAATCTGAGAAACACCATTGTCATCTTCTCCACTAACTTATCATTGTCATCTTCGCCCCTGTACGTCAGTTTCTGACTCCCAAGTTTCAACGAAAAGTAGCAGATGAAGGAATATGAACGAAAAGTTTCAACCTTTATCACCTTCGCCATGGATGAAGGGATATGAACGTAAAGTAGCAGATGAAGACCTGAGAAAATACATTGACACAAACTACCTCTGATATTTAAGACAAGTAAAAAGAATGCCCAAATGCAACCATATTGAAAGCACACAATATAAAAGCTGAATATAAGTTATTAAAATTAATAGACATTGAACGAAAATTAGCAGATGAAGCTTGGGATTTTGAATTCGCAAAATCTCAAGTTATAATGAAGGAATATGAATTTGCAAATCTCGTTTATGTCTGTTTTGGGATTTTGGCGTTGATTAAGCTTGATTTGGGATTGGGAATTTAGGGTTCTCATCGATTAAGCTTGATTTAGGAAAGAAAGTGTTGCTGGAAAGAATCCAGTAGCAATAACATAGGATAGTGTGAAAGTGAAGAAGATGAAGATGGTTGTGGTGGTGGTGGGTGGCTCGCCGGAGGTGAAGAAGATGAAGATGGAGGAAGAAGATGGAGAGTGATTGATTATGTTTTGTGTTTTTGTCAATTTGGTCCCTTATGTTTTGTATTAGTTTCAATTTGGTCCCCCATTGGTCATGTCATTTAATGAAGACACATCAGGTTGGACAATTAGGACGCCACGTCAGCAGTTAACTGCCAGCGTGGTGTCTGTTAAGTCAATGGACGGAAAATACCAAAAAATGATCAAAATGACACGGAAATGAAAGATGAGGGACCAAAACGAGGAAAAAAAGATAAATGACCAAAATGACACCAAAACCAAAAATAAAGGACCAAAAGTGCAATTTAGCCTATTTTTTTATTATTGCCCAAAATGTGTCTTTTTTTACGGCAATTGTCCAAAACACGTCCCTCATCTTAAAACTATAAACCTTGGTGAGTCTCCGGCTCCCATTTTTGGGAGTCGGATTTGTGACTAATAAAAATTAATTGCGCGATAAATTATGTAAAGTGTGATGTTAGCCAGTGTGTTTTGAGCTACTATAGAGTCTGAAAAGAAATTTAGTTGTGCATATACACAAAGTTTATTGAAAAGAAATAGTAATTTTGTAATAAAATACGTAAAGTGCAATGCAAAAAAGTGTATTTTGGGAGAATTAAGTAGCCGGGAAAAAATTTAATTGTTCAAATAGGCATAGTTTGTTCCTCAGTAACCCGTTTGTTCCTCAAATAGACATATTTATGTACGATGCTAAGTAGTGTGTTTTTTGATGCTTTAGTGATTGCAATAGTATGTTTTTTGATGCTTTAGTGTTCGCAAAAAAATCCAAGTATTCAAATATGTAAAATTTATGCTTCAAAAACAGGTTTGGTAAAAAAAATATAATTTCATGACAAAATACATAAAGTGTGAAGCTAAGCAGCGCGTTTTGAGATACTTTAGTGTTCGGAAAAAAAAAATTAACCGTTCAAATACTCAAAGTTCATTCCACAAAATCGAATTTTTTAACTATTCGAATACGTAGAGTTTGTTCCTCAGTGACCGGTTTTGGTGAAAAAAATCATTTCAAAACAAAATGTGTAAAGTACGTTGCTAAGTAGTGTTTTTTGATGCTTTGGTGTTCGTAAAAAAATTCAACTATTCAAATATGCAAAGTTTGTGTCCCGATAACCGATTTGGTGAAAAAAAAAATATAATTTCGTGACAAAATACGTAAAGTGTGATGCTAAGTAGCATGTTTTGGGGTACTCTAGTGTTCGAAAAAAATTTTAACCGTTCAAATACTCAGAGTTCATTCCTCAATAACTGATTTGGTGAAAAAAATAATAATTTCGTGACAAATAAGTACACACCCTATTTTAGTTTTAAGTTTGCAATCGCCTTTTTTTATTACATATTTTTTTTTAATTCATACTTACCTTCAATTCAAACAATATTTTTTCATGTAGTGTGTTTTTGGATACTTTAGTGATCGCAATATATAGTATGTTTTTTGATGCATTAGTGTTTGCAAAAAAAAATCCAACTATTCAAATATGCAAAATTTGTGCCTCAAAAACCGGTTTGTTATGATAAAAAATATAATTTCGTGACAAAATATATAGTGTATGTTTTGAGGTACTTTAGCATTCAAAGAATCAACAAATGAAACTTTTTCATATTGAAATTTTAAAAACAAATTTTAACAAGACAGGAATTTCGTATTAACTGAAGTTGTTGCCCCGTGCATCGCACGGGTACACGCGCTAGTTTATTCTAAATATTATGTATACCTTCGGTCAAGAAAAAAGTTTGTATACCTTCGAAACACTTTTTGGACACTACATATATTTTATATGAATTAATTTTGAGAGTAATTTGCAATTCTCAATTTATACTATTAGAATTTTGCCTAACTTTACGAATCTATCTTTCTCTTGAGTGATACTTTTTTTAAGCAATAATTCATTAAAACTCAAGCACTAGATGTGCTCAAAACCACAAATCACAAATTGTTTAAACACAGTGAGGCATTATGTGCCACCAAGATCAAGCAGAATAACTCGAAAGTCAACTCACCCCATAAATAAACCAACTCCACAACAGACATTTAACATATGTTACAATGGAATCTAATATATGTGATTCCCCTTTAAAAATTGAGTTATTCCTAGCTAGCCAAATACACCAGGATTTTGCTAACCAAATATTATATTTTGCCTTGTTCGCATTCTTTCCTAAAAACACAGCTCCAAACAAGATAAAATGGTCCACAATACTACTGCATTGTTGAAGTTGCATGCCGAGCCAATCTCCAATCTTAGCCCACACCTCTTTAGCCAAATCACAATGGAAGAACAAGTGCATCGACATAGTCTCACGCCCCTGCATGCAATTAGGACGCCACATCAGCAGTTAACTGCCAGTGTGGCGTCTGTTAAGTCAATGGACGGAAAATACCAAAAAAGGATCAAAATGACACGGAAATGAAAGATGAGGGACCAAAACGAGGAAAAAAAGATAAATGACCAAAATGACACCAAAACCAAAGATAAAGGACCAAAAGTGCAATTTAGCCTATTTTTTATTATTATTGCCCAAAATGTGTCTTTTTTTACGGCAATTGTCCAAAACGCGTCCCTCATCTTCAAACTATAAACCTTGGGGAGTCTCCGGCTCCCATTTTTGGGAGTCAGATTGGTGACAAATAAAAATTAATTGCGCGATAAATTATGTAAAGTGTGATGTTAGTCAGTGTGTTTTGAGCTACCTTAGAGTCTGAAAAGAAATTTAGTTGTGCATATACGCAAAGTTTATTGAGAGGAAATAGTAATTTTGTAATTAAATACGTAAAGTGCAATGCAAAAGAGTGTATTTTTGGGGACGTAAGTAGTTGGGAAAAAGTTTAACTGTTCAAATAAGCATAGTTTGTTCCTCAATAACCTGTTTGTTCTTCAAATAGACATATTTATGTAAAGTACGATGCTAAGTAGTGTGTTTTTGGATGCTTTAGTGATCGCAATAGTATGTTTATTGATGCTTTAGTGTTCGCAAAAAAATCCAAGTATTCAAATATGTAAAATTTATGCTTCAAAAACCGGTTTGGTAAAAAAAAATATAACTTCATGACAAAATACATAAAGTGTGATGCTAAGCAGCGCGTTTTGAGATACTTTAGTATTCGGAAAAAAAATTAACCGTTCAAATACTCAAAGTTCATTTCACAAAATCGAATTTTTTAATTATTCGAATACGTAGAGTTTGTTCCTCGGTGACCGGTTTTGGTGAAAAAACTCATTTCAAAACAAAATGTGTAAAGTACGTTGCTAAGTAGTGTTTTTTGATGCTTTGGTGTTCGTAAAAAAATTCAACTATTCAAATATGCAAAGTTTGTGTCTCAATAACAGATTTGGTGAAAAAATATATATAATTTCGTGACAAAATACGTAAAGTGTGATGCTAAGAAGCATGTTTTGGGGTACTTTAGTGTTCGAAAAAAAATTTAACCGTTCAAATACTCAGAGTTTATTCCTCAATATTTGATTTGGTGAAAAAAATACTAATTTCGTGACAAATATGTAAACACCCTATTTTAGGTTTTAAGTTTGCAATTGCCTTTTTTTATTACATATTTTTTTTAATTCACACTTACCTTCAATTCAAACAATATTTTTTCTTGGAGTGTGTTTTTGGATGCTTTAGTGATCGCAATATATAGTATGTTTTTTGATGCTTTAGTGTTTGCAAAAAAAATCCAACTATTCAAATATGCAAAATTTGTGCCTCAAAAACCGGTTTGTTACGATAAAAAATATAATTTCGTGACAAAATATATAGTGTATGTTTTGGGGTACTTTAGCATTCAAAGGATCAACAAATGAGACTTTTTCATATTGAAATTTTAAAATAAATTTTAACAAAACAGGAATTTCGTATTAACTGAAGTTGTTGCATGCACGGGTACACGCACTAGTTTATTCTAAATATTATGTATACCTTCGGTCAAGAAAAAAGTTTGTATACCTTCGAAACACTTTTTGGACACTACATATATTTTATATGAATTAATTTTGAGAGTAATTTGCAATTCTCAAATTATACTCTTAGAATTTTGTCTAACTTTACGAATCTATCTTTCTCTTGAGTGATACTTTTTTTAAGCAATAATTCATTAAAACTCAAGCACTAGGTATGCTCAAAACCACAAATCACAAATTGTTTAAACACAGTGAGACATTATGCCACCAAGATCAAGCAGAATAACTCGAAAGTCAACTCACCCCATAAATAAACCAACTCCACAACAGACATTTAACATATGTTACAATGGAATCTAATATATGTGATTCCCCTTTAAAAATTGAGTTATTCCTAGCTAGCCAAATACACCAGTATTTTGCTAACCAAATATTATATTTTGCCTTGTTCGCATTCATTCCTAAAAACACAGCTCCAAACAAGATAAAATCATCCACAATACTATTGCATTGTTGAAGTTGCATGCCGAGCCAATCTCCAATCTTAGCCCACACCTCTTTAGCCAAATCACAATGGAAGAACAAGTGCATCATAGTCTCACGCCCATGCATGCAAAAAAGACAGATTGCCGCGTATTCGGTTTCAATTACGCGACGATTTAACAAAATCTCACACGTAGGGATGGCATTGGAAAACATTTTCCAACGAACGATAATGATTTTTGAGGGAACAACTGTCCTTCCTAAGCCCGAATAGGTAGCAACATCTGTTGCAATATAATGAACCATCTGAAATCGATCCAAACAAGTGAAGCAAGATCTGACCGAAAACTGTTTGGGAATTCTAAAAACCAACTCCAGTTGTCTTGCTTCTCTCGAACAAGCGCCACATCAAGCAGAAAATCTCTCAACAGCTGCGCCTCCTCCGAGCCATTCTGGACAAATACATTTCATTAATCAAGAAGCCACTGCCAACGCTCATTCAACCAGTTTCTAGCAGCTGCGACTGACATGTTTTTATCCTCACAACCTGCAAATAAGATAGGAAAAACAAGGTGCAAGGGTTGATTGCCTATCCAATGATGTTTCCAAAAATTTACACCTTCACCATCCCTCCCAAATCACGTCTAACACCTTCATTGAATCACCCTTTTTCCAATCACATCTTCGCCCATATAAAGAATGTCCCGCCACCACAAAGAGTCATTCTTCCCTCCCGATGTAGGATCGTTAATTAAGAATAAGAGAGTTCACCATATCTATGAAATAAAATCCCTCTCCAACTAGCATTCTCATCCACCAAAAACTGTCAATTCTATTTAGACAAGGATATTGATATACCTTAATCTCCTCATTATTATACATTGGAATAAAATTATGATCATGTTGCATATCTATAATTTGCTTATATAATTTATTCAACGATATTGGGCTCATTTTTGAAAAATTATATTCTTGATTTTTGATATTGGAAAATTTTGGTAAAATCTATAAATATTTGCTATTACTCTTTTAGAGAATCATACACAAGTTTTTTTTTGATAAGCAACAAATTTTGTTAATGAGGGCAGAAGGGTGCTCCAACCCATAAATATACAAGTGGTGTCAAAGGGCCTCATTAAAACCTCCAAGAGCCAAAACCCTAAGACAAAAAAACCCAATGGGCTTAAACTGTACTTTTGTGGAATTCTCTCTTATATTATTAACACTATTGTAAAATATTTTCCCTATTAAAGTGTTATGATTGTGAAACTATTTTAGGCTCAATTTTGTTGATTCTAGTGCCAAAAATGATCAATTTATTTTTCAAGTATTGTATAAATTTTTGGCCATAATAGATATTCTCTAATATATTGAGTTTTTAATCATTCTTCAATTCACGTTATTCGTCGGCGTTTGGATCCAATAGTCTCTAGTTGATCACTATTTTGTGACAAACACTTTTTGGACACAACTCTTTAATCCTAGTCACAAATTAAATTGATGGATTTTAAAAGTCATTTATTCTAGACTAAACAATTATAGTAAATTGTATATTATTATATTATATGACATGTACTATAGTAAGTGAGTCTCGAAAGGACATACTTTTCTTTAATATACATTGTATCTTTCACCACTTTACTCTCTAAAGCTAAACCCACAATTTAGTAATATGAATGCAGGGCTTATTAATAAAACTAGTATTTTACCCATGCATACGCATGGGTGATACTATATGGTCGGTGTATTGCCATGAAGTCATAATAGTAATTTGAAAAATATTCATAAGTTGTGAACAATGTCCAAAATGTATGATTTGAAATTCAAAATGGAATATGCATCCCCGTTGACAATCTGAATTACATTGATCCATAATAATGTATTTGGACATTAGAAGTAAAATATGCATCCCCGTTGGCCCTCCCGTTTGCATCCTCGTTGGCCCTCCCGTTGGCTGGCGCTCTCGTTACCTCTCTCGTTGCCACTCTCATTGCGTCTCTCGTTGCCACTCCTGTTGCAACTCCAATTGCCAGTCTCTCGTTGTCGCTACCGTTGCCACATTTTAACTCATATTTTTCTATATGATTTAATATTAATTATATCATATTCGTTTAATTATAAGTATGTTATTTTATAATATTTGGTAGTGGCTAAAGTTATTTTTTTACAATTCTTAGTGGTTAAATTGATTGATTTTAATAGTTTTATTAGAGAGATTATAGTAAATAATAAATTTTAGATGGAGTAACAGTACTACAAGAAAATCGATTGTTTGCGACGGTCTTTTCCGTCGCAAATGGACCGATTTTCGTCGCCAAATAAAATTTCTGACGGCCTTTGGACGGACAAAAATCGGTCGCAAAAACGCTCGTCGCAAATCATTTGCCACGGAATGTGCCGTCGCAAATAACTCCGTCGCAAATCCGCCACTAGATTCCGTGGCAAAGCCGTCGCAAACCTGATACCTTTTTTTTGCCGCAAATCCGTCACAAAAACCGTGGCAAATCCGTAGCAAATTGTTTGAAATTTTTTAAGTAACCGTCAAAATTTCCGTCGCAAATTGTTACAAATTCCGTGGCAAATTCAGTAACCACCAAAAAATTTTCGTCGCAAATTCCGTCGCTACGCAAAAAATAATTAATTTCAGGGAAATTAGCCATTTACATTATCATTCCTATTTGCAGTACTTACCTGCCAATTCAATTCAGACTTCAATCCACCAATTCATACATACATAAACTACACTAATGTCAAACATACCAAATCTCAAAATATATCAAAACATACCACTAGTTTATGTCAAACATGCATAAACTACACTAATGTCAAACATACCAAATCTCAAAATATATCAAAACATACCACTAGTTTATCTCAAAATATATCAAAACATACCACATGCATAAATTACACTAATGTCCAATAAACTCAAAAAATTCTGACGAAGCATCTTCAAGTCCAACTCTGAACAATAAACCTAACAAATCAAAAACGATAATGATTACGAATTAATTCATAAAACTAAGATATCTTGCACATTAATTAAAACATAGATTACCTAGATGTCGTCAATAAATAACCCTCCCCATAAACGTGATCTCCACTTTCTCCATTATCTGCATCTTCGTTCTCGTCCTGCTGGGCGCGCTGGTCCTGCTGGGCGCGCTGGTCCTGCTCGGGCGGCTGCCAATCAGGTGGAGGTACTGGAATCCCAGAATGGTTAAATACGTATTCAAGTAGTTGTTGCTGTCGTGCAACCTGCTCCTGCTGTCGTGCAACCTGCTCCTGCTGTCGTGCAAACTGCTCTGCAAATTGTTGTGACATTTCTTGGATGATCCTACGGGCCTCAGGAGACAGGCCCGCGCTCGTCGAAGCTCCAGAGTCTACCATATTGTCAAATATGCCTCCTGTCCCATACACACGACTCTTATTGGGCCCTCCAGCAGTCTTCTCCCACAACAATCGCTTCAGCTTAGCCAACTCAACATGGTCTACTGGTATATCTTATTGAGAGAACAGCCGCTGAAACTCCTCTTATCAAATGCACAAGTTATAATCATACTCAAAATAAATGAGACATTTTATCTAGCACAGTCATAATAACAAACAGAAATGTCTTTAACATTGAAATGACTCATATCTATTTCCAATTCAATAGCCCTGCAAATTCAATACAAACACACCAATTATAACCAAACACACCAACTATAAGTTCAATAAATACCAACTTTGTCACGACCCAAGCGGGACCATGACCGGCGCACAGATTCTACTACACTAATTTGGCAAGCCTCGGCAACTCAAGTCTATCGAAATAAAACTCATGATAGTAGATCTATAATAGACTATATTTTGGAGAAATTTTTAACAAAAATTCGGCAGAACTTCCTCTGAGATATGGACATCCCAAATAATATATATACCTGTATATTCAAAACACAGAATACCAACATAGATAGGTCCTCATAGATACCAACAAAGTGACATCTAACTAGTATCAGACAAACCCATAATGCAACAGAGCCTCTAAAGAATTTGCACATGTCAAATTCAATTCATATAAACTAACTTATATATATGACAAAATTTCTTTATACCTGAGTAATGCGAGCGCGGTCCTCTACAAACTCGCTTGTTCCCTTCCTAATGTGAGTGTGGCGATGAAGCTCATCTACATGTGGCTTCCGCCCCATCTTCTTGGCCTATAATTAATAACTTCAGTTTGTAAATGGTAAATTATTATATTGACATAAGGAAAATATAAGTTTAAGAATATACCAATCTCTCTGAATGCTGCAACATAGAGATAGAACCTCCAGTGTGCAAACTTCCACCTTTTTCTGATGCCCTGTTCTTCTTATGCTGCTCACACTTAGCTTTGAACTTTGGATCATTCCAGGTGTGATTTCTTAGGTGATTATAGACTAGATCCCCCATCCAAAGAGGTCGGTCCCTCCCCATGCGGACACGTCTGAGCATATCAGGGAGTCAGAGAGTAGCTTTCGTATGAAAAAGATCCCGAACGGCGGCCTCTTGAGCCTTACGCCATGCAACTTTCTTCTGCACTGTGAAAACATTTACAAAACAAATGTTACATCAAATCAAATAACTTAACAAATTCAAAAAAATGACAAAACATTGTAATGTGTTAAAATGTACACTTACTCTAAAGCAAAACAATTATATGCCAAGACAATCATAATAAATCACTATCCCAAATCTTTAGTAATGCCAAAACGAAAGTTGGATGGTTCCAAAGCAAAACAAGCAAATCAGCTACAAATCTACCTTAAATTCCCAGTTTCTCATTTTTCTCCGCTAGTGGTTTTAACTCATTAAATCAAGGTGAAACAGAAAATAAAAATTAGAGCAACAACTGAACCAATCTATTTACCTAGAAGCTTCAAAGTGCACTAGGGGAAGAAGTGATTGATTTGAGAACTTCCAGATTAGTCAATATTGTTCAATTAAGTGCCTTGCTAGATCCTCGATAACTCCACCTTGAACCAGAACCTTGTGCCCTTTCTTACCTGCAAACAAATATTTTCAAATTTCAATAAACAATATATAATAAACCGATACATGATTTTATCAGATGCAACTAGAAAAACAAAATTTACAACTCATGCAACTAGGAGGAGGATAACGAACGGTGGTGGTCGGCGACGCGAGGAGGAGAACGAACGGTGGAGCCGGCGTGAGGAGGGTCGGCGTGAGGGGAGCGGCGTGAGGGGACGGCGTGAGGGAGGGGGCAGCGTGAGGGAGGGGGACGACGTGAGGAAGGGGACGGCGTGAGGGGACGGCGTGAGGAAGGGGATGGCGTGAGGGAGGGGGACGGCGTAAGGGAGGCGGACGGCGTGAGGGAGGGGGACGGCGTGAGGGAGGGGGACGGCATGAGGGAGGGAGACGGCGTGAGGGGACGGCGTGAGGGAGGGGGCGGCGTGAGTGGACGGCGTGAGGGAGGGGGAGTGTGAGAAAGAACAGAGAAAAGGAAACTGATGATATGAACGTGTGGTTCATGTTTAAGTGAAGATAATTTGCGACGGGCTTGGGACGGATTCTCTGTCGCAAATTGCAACCGTTTTATAATCCGTCGCAAACGCCAGCGGGAAATTTCGTGCTCCTTACTTTTTATTCATGCCGTCGCAAATCCGTGGCAAATTACTGACGGATTAGGCTCCGTCGCAAATCTTGGTAGCTAAAACAAGCTTTTCTGGTAGTGTAAAAATGAAGAAAAAAGAAAATAAGATTTTATAAAATATGCACCCACGTTGGCGCTCTGTTGACGCTCTCGTTGCCTCTCTTGTTCCCACTCCTGTTCCCGTGGTCGCTCTCGTTGTCGATTTCATTGTCAGTGTCGGATTGCCGCTCCCGTTACCACGTATTATGACTTATTTTTTTCTATTTGACTTAATATTAATTTAATCATTTTCATTTATTTATAAAAAGTTAATTTTAAACTTTTGTTACATGTACGTCTTTTTTTGACAATGGATAGTGCTTAAAATGATTAATTTGACCGTTCTAAAAATATAATTAATTTTAGTAGTTTGACTAAATTCTAAAAATAGTGAGTTTGACAATTAGTGGTGGTTAAATTGATTGATTTTAGCAGTTTGAGTAAATTATAAAAATAAGAAAAAAATTTATTTTTTTAAAAATAGTTGTGTTGGAAAAAGTCTAAAAAAAGTCGGTACTCTCATTGGCAGTCCCGTTGGCACACCCGTTGGCGCTGTCGTTGCCACTGTTGTCGGCAATATTGGAAGTCCCGTTGGAAAAAAAAATGATGAAAAACACTTTTTTTAAAGAAAAACAGATTTTAAAATATTAATTGAATCATATTTTTAAAATTATGAAAAAAGACTTTTAAAAAAAAGCAGGTTTTAAATAAAAAACTAAAAAAGCAGTTTAATTTTATTTTAATAAAAACCATTTTTTAAAAATACTAGTTTTAAAAAATAATAAAAAAACAGTTTTTTAAAAAAATGATTTTAAAAAAAACAGTTTTAAAAAAAAAATTAAAACTCACAACAGAAGGTTCTCTCTCGGGATCGGAGAAGCTCCAGATACCAATTTGTTAGAACATTTCACAATTTAGCATTGAAACTCACAAAAATTAGAGAGGTGAATGAGAGAAAACGAGAGATTGAGGAACTGATTCTATTATTGATTGAGATCAAATTCAGTTACACCTCACTTTCTGAATTTATATTCTACTGCAAAAGCACCAAAAACGGTTACAACATAAACTAACTCCTAACTACACTTAATAAAAACTAACAGAATTATTAAAACTGACTTGCCAATGCACACTCTTATATTTCATGGCAACACTATGCCATGCATGTCAAAACTTATTTGAATTACAACTTCAATAATTCCTAGACCCCCTATTTCTTTTAATCGAATCAATTATTTGACTAACATCACATATTTATCATTTTCTCAATCGTGATATATTGTGCATTGAACAGGCACAATTTCTAGAACCAACATCTTTTGCAATGCATAGTGGCCAGTACTGTTCATCTTTGAACCAAACAGACCGCTTTTGGAGAAATTCACAAACAAAGGTGTCCAACATTTCAATGGTAACATGTTGCATCACTACCACATGTGCAACATTTCCGTTGCATGCCAAATTCCACCTACGCGTAAAGTCATCATCAATGGGCTTCTCAAAGACAACTATGTTGCTAAACTTGTTTAACATTGCGCCAATGCCACCATTACAAAGTCTTTTGTTGCGTTAAAAACACACTTAGAGCAAGTGTACTCTTTTGCAGAAGTAGTATAAAAGATTATCGTCTCCACAGGGATTAATTAACAAGTACCAAACTAGTCGAGATTATTTAATGTTTAGACGAACCAATATTTTGATGATTGTAGAAACAAAATAAAAACAACTAAATAACTAGAATTAAAATACTAGATTTAATAAATGGAGAGAGGTCTAGGGTCACGGTTTCACTTGCAAGCTTCGATTCCCCTATGTCTAATCCTACCTGAATTCCCTTATTTTACTTAATTATCAATCCCTTTACTAAAACTATTAATCCGTTTGGTCATTCGCGATTAATATTCTTTTTCCTAAATTAACCCTCGTTTGGTCATGCAAGAATTTAAATCCAGGAAAAGCATAAAGAGCAAAAATGTTGAATGATTGGAAGACTAAATTATGGTTTGGCCATGCCCTAATTATAGCCCCAATTATCCTATAGGTCCACCAACTAATTGCAGTACGGTCGCTGATCAACTAATTGATTATAAACATGCAAAAGGTAGCTAATCCTAATCATGTGATAAAAACAATAGGACAATATTAATTAAAATAAAAACAGGAATTCAAACCAGAAATTAGAACATAAAAAGGTCTCTAATCATGCAAGATCCACCTAAGACCCTAGAAGAGGATTTAGCTATCCATAGTGTTTGAGAACAATAAAATAAAATTAGGAGTCATAAATTACAGAGATAAAAATAACCCGGAATAGAGAAATTTCTGATCCTGAAATTTTAGTCTCCTTTTTCTGCTCCAGAGCTCTCTCACGGTGTCAAGAACGGGTACCCAAAACTCTCTCCTCTATTTGCCGGCACTACCGTTGGTGCGCGGCTACTGTTACTCGCGTATGTACGGTCCTCCTTTCAATTCAATTGTGTGCGGCTCCCTTTAATCACGTACTGTTGCCGTATATTTATATATTCCTTCCGCGGCACTGTTCCCTCTGAATTCAATTCCTTTCCAATTCAATTCCTTTTTCCATTCCTTCACGGCAACTCCTAATGCCCAACAATTGGGCTTTGACAATTGAGTTGGGTTGGATCCTACTTTTCTTTTAAAATCATCACCTGCTTTGACACTCCTTTCTTTTTCTATTGGCAGCCCACATGTATATATATATATATATATATATATATATATATATATATATATATATATAATTTTTATCTTTTATTTCTTTCTACAAAATAAAGAGCAAACTATGTCAATGATTTATATAATTAGCAATATTTACTCTAAAAAGTAATCCAAAAGTATCTCTAAAATTGCGCTAAATTAGAGTTTATCAACTCCCCCACACTTAACTTTTGCTTGTCCTCAAGCAAATTTTCTGGCTCAACAAAATTTTCAAATAAGTAATAGAGACAGCCAAATGAGGGACCCAATCAGAAGCACAATGACAGACAATAGACAATATGACACATATGAGGTGTCAAAAGGTTGCCCAATTAGAGGCTCATGTCCCTGAAGAATACATTTCTGTGAACAAAGGCACTCGCTCACAATCTCTCTAAGTGTTTAGGGACTAGGGAAAAATACACTCAAGTTTCAACAAAATGCACATTACCATATGTTTGTAATTTGACCAGATCTCCACTAAATAGTTCACATGCATGCAAAAGATGGGGTTTCATGGGTTGTAATTATTGGAATTACTCTAATTCAACCACATGCCCTAAAATCAGTTAGCTTTATTTTTCAAAAAAATAACTAACTGGCCTTGCTGTGGATAGTTAGTTAAAAACAGTTACAACAAACCTTCTGTTATAACTGTTTCCAACTAACCACCCTAACTAATTCATAACACCTAGCTCATCAAATTGTATATATATATATCAATCACAGTTCAGAATGTAATACATACAGATACAGAATTTCAATAAAAAGTTTTACAGTTTAAACTTGTTTTTCTCCTAGGTCTTTACCTATCTCCTAAGTTCTCTACTTTCTTCTTCTTGAATCTGCTTCTCAGAGTTCTTCACAGTGTATTGTAAGCAAGTACCTCGCAAGAAAGTGAGAAACCAGTTAGGGTTTATACACAGTGTGAAAAAAGTGAGATCAAAGAAAAGAGAGTAAGAAAGAGGAGATTTACCTGGGTTTGTATCTCGTGACTGGAAGATCTTCAAGTACGAAGTTCCAGAGAAGTTTTGCGTTGACAGGAAGAAAGCTCATGCAACGGTGAAATCAACAAACAAGTCAGGGTTTTGTTGATTTCACAAAACAAACCAAATAAACGAAAATCAGAGCAGAGAAAAAGCAATAATACCTTCGGGTAACATTGTTGCTGTTGTCAATCGACTCTGAGTTGAAGAAATCATCGTAACATCAAATCTGGTTCCTGTGCAAACTCCTTCAATCAAGAAAACTGAAAGAGAGGCGTTGTAGAGGAAGCTGCGATCTATCAGTTGGTGTAAGTTTGGTGGTGATTGGAAGAGATCTGCTAGGTTTCCATTGAAACCCTAGCAGAGCTCAGTGAGAGAGTCGAAGGGAAAGAGTTTCAGAAAGAAAGAGTGAGGCTGTAACTGTAGGTAGACCGAAATAAGGTTAAAGGAGAAACCGGGTTGCTTTACTGGGTCGGGTTCTATTTACCTGGGTTGGGCTCCTCCTTCTTTGAAACTGTGTTACTTGCACCCCTGCAAGTTTACAATACAAGCCTGTTAGTATATTGTCAAAGAAAGTGGTAAAAAATTGAAAAATTCTACATGGTATCATCAGAGCTCAGAACAATTCTGGGAAAAACACAAGGATAATTCCTAAACTCAAATCTTTTCAATTTTCTTTAACTTTCTTTATCAGTTTCTGTTTACTACTAACAGTGTTTTTTGTGTGCAGAAATGGCACATAAAGATATTCACTCAAACCCAAGTTTTGGCACTCAAGTGCCTATCTTGACAGGAGCAAACTGGGACAGATGGAGTCACCAGATGAAATCTGTGTTTGGGTGTCAAGGGGTCCTAGCAATTGTAAGAGATGGCCTAAAAGCTCTTACTGCTACTGCCACTGCAGCAGAAAGGAAACAATATGAGGAAGATGAGATAAAGGACTATAAAGCCCTGCATCTCATTCAAATTGGTCTTGATGACTCTAATTTTGATAGAATTAGAGGTGTGGACAGTGCAAAAGGGGCCTGGGATATACTGGATTCCTATTATAATGGTGCAGCAGAGGCAAAGAAAGAAAAATTACAAGCTCTTAGGGCTCAGTATGAGACCCTGAAGATGAAGAGTGATGAGAACATCATCACCTATTTTGGCAGAGTGAAGAAAATCACAAATGCCATGCATTTGAATGGTGAAACCTTAAAGGATGAAGATATTTGCAGAAAGATACTGAGATCTCTAACTAAGCGGTTTTATGTTGCAGTTAATAGTCTTGAGGACACTTGTAAGGTGGAAGACCTTAAAGTTGAGCAGCTACAAAGCCGGTTAGAGGCAAAGGAGATCAGATTAAATCTGATGAATGAAGATTCAGATGAAGATGACCAAGCTTTCTTCACTAAATCCAGAGGTAAGAAAGGTGGGAAGGGTGGCAGTAAGCAACCCAACAAAACCAGTGGACCCAAAGGTAAGTTCCAAGGTAAGTCTTCTAAAGGAAACTCTTCTAACAAACCCAGTAGCAGTACTAGCAACCCTAAGAAGGATAAATCACACATTCAATGTTATAAATGTGAAAAATATGGACACTATGCTAGTGATTGCTGGTCTAAGAAAAGTAACAAGGGCAAGGAGTCTGAGCAATAGGCCAATGTGGCCAAAGAAGACTCAGACTCTGACTCTGGCCCAGTAGTATTCAGTGCTATAACAAATGACTCTATTGCTATACCTAAAACTGAACCTAAGGTAGAAATTAGTACTACTAATGTTGAACTAGAAGTAGGATCAGAATTTGTTGTTTTTGCTATAACTACTAGTGATGGGAAAACCATCGCTGAGATTTGGTACTTAGACTCAGGGTGTTCAAATCACATGACTGGCAACAAGGAGTGGCTGGTAGACTTTGATCCTAGTAAAAGGACCACTATCAGATGTGCCAGTAACAAAGTTATCACTGCAGAAGGTATGGGCAATATTCTGTTCAAAAGGGAAGATGGTAAGACAGTTATGATTCAAAATGTATTTTATGTTCCTGGTGTGTGCTCTAATCTGATTAGCTTAGGTCAATTACTGGAAAAAGGTTTTTCTATTGTAATGAGAGACTTAAAGCTAAAGTTATATGATCCTGAAAACAAGCTACTGTTGACCACACCTTTAGCCAAAAACAGAACCTTCAAGACTAGTATTTGCTCATCAGAGGCAAGGTGTCTCAGTGCAACTACTAGTTCTGAAAGCTGTCTTTGGCATAGAAGGCTTGGGCACCTAAACTACAAAAGTTTGACAAACCTAAGTACTAAGAGTCTAGTATTGGGTTTGCCTAAAATAGAGACCCCAAATGAACTATGTACAACATGTCTCCTAGGCAAACAGCCTAGAAAGAGTTTTCAAAAGGAATTGAAAGACAGATCAAAAAGTTTATTACATGTTGTATATAGTGACATTTGTGGCCCCTTTGTTGTTTTATCACTTGGTGGTAATAAGTACTTTATTTCTTTTGTAGATGAGTACTCAAGAAAGATGTGGATCTACTTGATAAAGACTAAGGGAGAGGCCCTAGCAGTATTCAAGAGGTTCCAGGACATGGCAGAAAGACAAAGCAACCAGAAACTAAAGATACTAAGGACTGATGGAGGAGATGAATACACCTCAAAAGATTTTGAGGAGCATTGCACCAGCAGAGGCATCATTCATGAAGTCACATCCCCCTACACTCCACAACACAATGGTGTTGCAGAAAGGAGAAACAGAACTGTCCTAGATATGGCCAGATCTATGCTAAAGCAGAAGGGACTACCTAAGAAGCTATGGGGTGAAGCTATTTCTACAGCTACCTACATTCTCAATAGGTGTCCTACAAGGAAACTTGAAGACAAAGTTTCTGAGGAAGTCTGGTCAGGTGACAAACCTAGTGTCAGTCACTTTAAGGTATTTGGCTCCCTCACTTATAGTCATATACCTGATCCTAAGAGAACAAAGCTTGAAGACAAAAGCAAGCCCTTGATTCTAGTTGGATATCATCCTACGGGTGCCTACAGACTCTACAATCCTACAAGTGATAAGATTGAAGTCTCTAGGGATGTTACAGTATTAGAGGAAGAACAATGGGCTTGGGATGGGTCTCAACAAACCACCTCAGTACCCATTGACTCAGAAATTACTACAGACAGAATTGAAGTATCCCATCAAACTGATGAGGATACCTCAGATGGTAAAGGACCTACAGTTAATGAAGAAGGTGTTCCTCAAGTGGAGGAACCTGTTGGAGAAGGTACTGTGCCTACTGGTCAGACTGAAACTAGACCACAAAGATCTAGAAGACCTCCAAGGAGTCTAGCAGATTATGAGTTGATTAATGATGGTGAAGTGAATGAGGAAGGATACCTCATTCACTTCGCAATGTTAGCAGATGCTGAACCAGTAAACTACTTAGAAGCTTTGAAATCTAAGGAGTGGAGAAATGCTATGCTAGAAGAGTTGAACTCAATTGAAAAAAATGAAACCTGGTCCTTAATTCAACTACCTAAAGGGAAGAAACCCATTAGTGTCAAATGGGTTTTCAAAGTAAAGCTAGACCCTAATGGCAAAGTAACTAAGTACAAGGCAAGACTTGTGGCTAGGGGCTTTCAGCAAAAAGAAGGCCTAGACTACACAGAGGTATTCTCACCTGTAGCAAGGCACGAAACTATCAGACTGGTAACTGCCATTGCATGTAATAGAGGGTGGGAATTGTATCATCTTGATGTGAAATCTGCTTTCCTTAATGGGCCTCTAGAGGAAACAGTCTACATTCAGCAGCCACCTGGCTTTGAGACAAAGGGTAAGGAGGACTATGTCTATCATCTTCACAAGGCACTCTATGGGCTAAAGCAAGCTCCTAGAGCTTGGAACAAATGCATTGACAAGTTCTTCACAGAAAATGGTTTCAATAAGTGTGGCTCAGAATATGGTGTGTACACCAAAGGTAATATGCAGACCTATTTTCTGATTATATGTCTCTATGTTGATGATATGCTAGTAACTGGAAATTGTACAAAAGAAATTGCTAAGTTCAAGCAATCTATGGAAACTAAGTTTGAGATGACAGACCTTGGAAAGTTGTCATACTTTCTGGGAATGGAATTTCTAAGAACTCCAGAGGGAATAATTCTACATCAGTCCAAGTACACTAGAGAAGTGTTAGCCAGATTTGAGATGGAGGATTGTAATCCTGCCAAGACACCAGCAGAAGGGAATCTAACACAAATAACTAATGATGACACTACTGAGGTAAACCCTACTGAGTATAGACAAATGATTGGATCCCTAAGATATCTGTGCCACAGCAGGCCAGATATCCTGTATGCTACTGGAATTGTGAGTAGGTTTATGAATAAACCACTCAAAGTGCACTATTGGGCAACTAAGAGAATACTTAGGTATCTACAAGGTACACTTCACTATGGCATTTGGTTTCCTAAAGGGAATGGTGAAACTAAGTCCTTATTACTGGGTTACACAGATTCAGATTGGTGTGGGGACAAGATTGAAAGGAAAAGTACCTCTGGTTTTCTGTTTAAATTCCTAGGGGCTCCAATATCTTGGAGTTCAAAAAAACAAACAGTTGTAGCTCTGTCCTCCTGTGAGGCAGAGTACATAGCAGCTAGCAGTGCTGCCTGTCAAGCTGTTTGGCTTGAGACACTGCTAAGTGAGCTATTAATTGAGCTAAATAAACCACCTATGATTCTAATAGATAATAAATCTGCCTTGAGCCTGGCAAAAAACCCAGTAGCTCATGGTAGGTCTAAACACATTGAGACTCGGTTCCACTACTTAAGGGACCAAGTCTCAAAAGGAAAATTACAGGTGGATTATGTTTCTACTCAGGAGCAGATAGCAGATATTTTTACTAAGGCTCTCAAAGGAGACACTTTTGCTAAGCTGAGAAGGGAATTGGGGGTAATCTCATTCAAGTCTAATGGATGATTATCCTACTCTAAGTCAGCTTTGGAGGCTTGTTCCAAAGGTTATTTCTGTAAGCTATCCCAGGGGCTTGTCCTGGATTTAATCTCCCTTTTAGCTTAGTTTCTTCTATGCCTTAGTTCTCTATCCTAGGTGTTTGAATTATGGGAGGGTATTGGAATTACTCTAATTCAACCACATGCCCTAAAATCAGTTAGCTTTATTTTTCAAAAAAATAACTAACTGGCCTTGCTGTGGATAGTTAGTTAAAAACAGTTACAACAAACCTTCTGTTATAACTGCTTCCAACTAACCACCCTAACTAATTCATAACACCTAGCTCATCAAATTGTATATATATATATATATATATATATATATATATATATATATATATATATATATATATATCAATCACAGTTCAGAATGTAATACATACAGATACAGAATTTCAATAAAAAGTTTTACAGTTTAAACTTGTTTTTCTCCTAGGTCTTTACCTATTTCCTAAGTTCTCTACTTTCTTCTTCTTGAATCTGCTTCTCAGAGTTCTTCACAGTGTATTGTAAGCAAGTACCTCGCAAGAAAGTGAGAAACCAGTTAGGGTTTATACACAGTGTGAAAAAAGTGAGATCAAAGAAAAGAGAGTAAGAAAGAGGAGATTTACCTGGGTTTGTATCTCGTGACTGGAAGATCTTCAAGTACGAAGTTCCAGAGAAGTTTTGCGTTGACAGGAAGAAAGCTCATGCAACGGTGAAATCAACAAACAAGTCAGGGTTTTGTTGATTTCACAAAACAAACCAAATAAACGAAAATCAGAGCAGAGAAGAAGCAATAATACCTTCGCGTAACATTGTTGCTGTTGTCAATCGACTCTGAGTTGAAGAAATCATCGTAACATCAAATCTGGTTCCTGTGCAAACTCCTTCAATCAAGAAAACTGAAAGAGAGGCGTTGTAGAGGAAGCTGCGATCTATCAGTTGGTGTAAGTTTGGTGGTGATTGGAAGAGATCTGCTAGGTTTCCATTGAAACCCTAGCAGAGCTCAGTGAGAGAGTCGAAGGGAAAGAGTTTCAGAAAGAAAGAGTGAGGCTGTAACTGTAGGTAGACCGAAATAAGGTTAAGGGAGAAACCGGGTTGCTTTACTGGGCCGGGTTCTATTTACCTGGGTTGGGCTCCTCCTTCTTTGAAACTGTGTTACTTGCACCCCTGCAAGTTTACAATACAAGCCTGTTAGTATATTGTCAAAGAAAGTGGTAAAAAATTGAAAAATTCTACATGGTATCATCAGAGCTCAGAACAATTCTGGGAAAAACACAAGGATAATTCCTAAACTCAAATCTTTTCAATTTTCTTTAACTTTCTTTATCAGTTTCTGTTTACTACTAACAGTGTTTTTTGTGTGCAGAAATGGCACATAAAGATATTCACTCAAACCCAAGTTTTGGCACTCAAGTGCCTATCTTGACAGGAGCAAACTGGGACAGATGGAGTCACCAGATGAAATCTGTGTTTGGGTGTCAAGGGGTCCTAGCAATTGTAAGAGATGGCCTAAAAGCTCTTACTGCTACTGCCACTGCAGCAGAAAGGAAACAATATGAGGAAGATGAGATAAAGGACTATAAAGCCCTGCATCTCATTCAAATTGGTCTTGATGACTCTAATTTTGATAGAAAGGAAACAATTGTTTTCCTTTTTTTTTCAAATTTTCTTCCTATATTTTTTTTTTCATTTTTTTTTGGAGGAAAAGGTAAGTACATGATTCACTTTTTTTTTTCCTGACAAGATAGACAACTAAAGAATAGGACAAAGTTTCAGTCCTAACAATATAGACAACTAAAAATATAGGACGAAATTGTAATTTTCAATAGTTGCTCCACATTTAATTCCAAATGGTTACCACAAACACAAAAAAAGGAAAATTATATCTGGGTACCAAAGAAAAAAAATATAACAAATAAGCTCAAAGGGGGCAACTAAGGGATAAATTCAACAAACAACTCTGAGGCCAGAAAAATACCTACATTCCCCAAATCTTTTTACATGATGCAAATCAATTTTCACCTTGAAATGGTCAAAAGACAAATTCTAGAATGTAGCAAATTGGGAAACACACTCATAGAAAAAAAAGGGGTAAAAATTTATGATTTAGTATCAATCCCCTTATGAAGGCTCGGATCTCACATTTAGAAGCTAGTTCACAAAAAGTACTCAACAGGGACAAATGCTAATTATCAGCTTCCTAAGGACATCCTCACAGTTACAATTAAGCACAAGTCTGTCAAGTAAATTAATTATGGGATCCCCTAAAGGCAAAATCTCTATTTTTCAGTTTCTATATCCAAAACTAGCCAGAAAAAATGCTATCAACATATGTAGTGGGTATATGCATTAATAGAGATGAATTGACAAAGTTAAACTATCCTCCCCCACACTAGCATAAAACATGGCCCTCAATGCAAAATATCAAATTGGCACAAAAATAAATAAATGAGAGAGTAAGAGTGACTTCCCTGAGAGAGCTTGTAGTTTGAGCTTATTCCTAAAAAAAATGAAACAAATTAAAAGTAAAAATAACTGAAAATAAAACACAGGTTGCCTCCTGCGAAGCGCTTGTTTAACGTCGTGAGCCTGACTATAGTTGGTGCTTAATCAGGGGGTTCTCCAAGAGCAAATTTTACATCTAACGCAGTACACCTTCTTAACTTTCTAACCATGTGGTTCACATTGTTCTTTCTTTTTCCACGTGGTGGATGAACTTCAAAGGATGGTGAAATTTTTATTTTATCTCCATCCACCACTATGCTAGGATCCTGCAAAATAAGATTTTTTTCCAAAAGGTCCTGCATCTTTAATTCACAAAAAATGTTAGTTTCAACCACATCATCAAAATAAGGAGAAATTAAAGAAGAGAAAATTTCATTGAAATTTAAAGCTTTAATAACATCATCTTCTTTACCATTCCCTAAAGTTACCTTTCCCCGGTGAACCTCAATCACAGCATCACCAATGGTTAAAACAATTTGCCCAAAAATGGGCGCTTTCTCCTCTTTCTCCAAATCCAGAACCAATGGATCTTTCTCATTCTCCTCACAACCGCTCTCATTAATAGGATCTTTTGTTTCAATATGACTCCCTTCAGTAGGAGCTACTATTTTGATTTGACTCCCTTCAGTAGGAGTCTCCTCATCTTTCTTGAGAGCTTCTTCATCCAAATTATATTCCATGGAGACAACTTCATCTCTCGTAGGAATATTTTTTTGTATTGCTCAGCTTCTTTATTTTGGGTCGACTTAGTTTGTGAAGGAGTTTCTTGGGCCTCTTGAGATAACAAAGCAATGAGACTTGAGATTTGACCATTCAGGCTTTCAAAATTTTCAAGTGTCTGCTGCATAAATTTGGCCAAGACCTCATTGACATCCGACTTTTCCTCCTCTTGCCTTTGCACTTGTAGTGACTCATAATTATCCCAGTGGGAGGAATAAGGAGGTGGCTCATAGTCATCCCAATAGTCTGAATAAGGTTCATAAGGAGGAGGAGAAATTTGCATCTGACATTGAGACATATACCAATATGACTTCTCTAAATTCCTTTGTGCCTCTGCATCTCTAATATAATCTCCAATTGTCTTAACCATGATTTAAACTTTTATCTGCAAAAAAGATGAATCGCAGCGGTCTCTTGGGAAAGTATTAGCAGCCTTTTTTTTGTATTTTTTTTCAATAAGATAAAAAAAATAAAATAAAACTAGTGCATAAAAAATGTCTAAAGCAATAAAAATCTTTTTCGTTTAATATTGCTAAATTAATCCCCGGCAACGGCGCCAAAAACTTGTTGCGTTAAAAACACACTTAGAGCAAGTGTACTCTTTCGCAGAAGTAGTATAAAAGATTATCGTCTCCACAGGGATTAATTAACAAGTACCAAACTAGTCGAGATTATTTAATGTTTAGACGAACCAATATTTTGATGATTGTAGAAACAAAATAAAAACAACTAAATAACTAGAATTAAAATACTAGATTTAATAAATGGAGAGAGGTCTAGGGTCACGGTTTCACTTGCAAGCTTCGATTCCCCTATGTCTAATCCTACCTGAATTCCCTTATTTTACTTAATTACCAATCCCTTTACTAAAACTATTAATCCGTTTGGTCATTCGCGATTAATATTCTTTTTCCTAAATTAACCCTCGTTTGGTCATGCAAGAATTTAAATTCAGGAAAAGCATAAAGAGCAAAAAGGTTGAATGATTGGAAGACTAAATTATGGTTTGGTCATGCCCTAATTATAGCCCCAATTATCCTATAGGTCCACCAACTAATTGCAGTACGGTCGCTGATCAACTAATTGATTATAAACATGCAAAAGGTAGCTAATCCTAATCATGTGATAAAAACAATAGGACAATATTAATTAAAATAAAAACAGGAATTCAAACCAGAAATTAGAACATAAAAAGGTCTCTAATCATGCAAGATCCACCTAAGACCCTAGAAGAGGATTTAGCTATCCATAGTGTTTGAGAACAATAAAATAAAATTAGGAGTCATAAATTACAGAGATAAAAATAACCCGGAATAGAGAAATTTCTGATCCTGAAATTTTAGTCTCCTTTTTCTGCTCCAGAGCTCTCTCACGGTGTCAAGAACGGGTACCCAAAACTCTCTCCTCTATTTGCCGGCACTACCGTTGGTGCGCGGCTACTGTTACTCGCGTATGTACGGTCCTCCTTTCAATTCAATTGTGTGCGGCTCCCTTTTATCACGTACTGTTGCCGTATATTTATATATTCCTTCCGCGGCACTGTTCCCTCTGAATTTCAATTCCTTTCCAATTCAATTCCTTTTTCCATTCCTTCACGGCAACTCCTAATGCCCAACAATTGGGCTTTGACAATTGAGTTGGGTTGGATCCTACTTTTCTTTTAAAATCATCACCTGCTTTGACACTCCTTTCTTTTTCTATTGGCAGCCCACATGTATGTATATATATATATATATATATATATATATATATATATATATATATATATATATATATATATATATATATATAATTTTTATCTTTTATTTCTTTCTACAAAATAAAGAGCAAACTATGTCAATGATTTATATAATTAGCAATATTTACTCTAAAAAGTAATCCAAAAGTATCTCTAAAATTGCGCTAAATTAGAGTTTATCATCTTTCAAACAAGTAACATGCACTTGCTATGCACTTATTCACTTCGTTTTTAAGTCCATTAAATCCTTACTTTTGAGAGCCAACCACAACAATATTGGAGTATGCCCGCTACGGCTGCCCATGATTGTAGCATCCCTTGAAGCAATGATTTCAACGTCTCTAGATACTGTATTGATGTGTTCTAAACGAGTTATCACAACACCACATGGAGTTGGGCATCCCAAGAACTTATGACCAAATATAAATACACTTCCAATGGGTTTCTTGAAGGTAATCCTTGGTGGCTATCCAATCACCAAAACAATATTTTAGATATCATTAGAATCCTTCAATTGAATAATCATGATAGATAAATAGTCAAGTCGTGCTATGAGTGGGTGTGCAATTCTCTTCGAGGCGATGCATTATTACATGTAGATCCGATGGTGGAGGCATCTAATTCTCTTTGGAAGAGCGATATTCCGTCGAAGGTGTTGGTTTTTTGCTGGAGGTTGTTGCTGAACAAGTTACCAACAAGAGAAAAATTGCACAGTAGAGGTGTGTTGTCTTCTCCGTTCGAGTTATCTTGTGTTTTCTGCTTTAAGGAACTAGAGACAGCAGCTCATTTATTTTGTAATTGTCCGGTGGTGCGTACAATTTGGCGTGGGATCTTTTCGTGGGTGAATCTGAATGGTGTATTGGAGGAGAACGTTCTCTCCTCTTTCCATCAAGTAAGCAGCTGTGTGAAGGGAAAGAAAGTAGCCAGGGTCAAGCATCTTTTTTGGGCAGCAACTATGTGGCAACTGTGGCTAGCCAGGAATAGAACTTTATTTCAGGGGGTTGTTATTAATGTAAATTCTGTTCTTTACTCCATTAAATTTGTATCATGGAGCTGGTTTGTGGGTAGGAAGGGGAGAAATAGCGGGGTATCCTTTTCGGATTGGTGTTCTTGCCCCTTGGGTTGTATTTCATCTTTGTAGTCAACCATGCTATTGAGGTACTCTTTTCCCTCCTTGGGTCTTTTTCCCAAAGGGTTTTGGCCCAGGTAGGTTTTAATGAGGCCTCTCCCCTTCCCATATCTTTGTAAGGGTTGGGTGCACCCCTAGTGCCCCCCTTAAATGAATATTGCTTATCTAAAAAAAATAGGTATATATAGGTTTACACGTATGCATTCTTAAACAAAAATTATATGAAGAGGCTAGTTTGAGAAATTTAAGCATTCTACAAAACTTTAACAATAAAGATCCCAACTTTGAAACTTATCAAAAAGGAAAAATAGTTTTTGATTAATTTTTTGCTAATTTTTCAATAAAAAAATTAGTGTTGTCATGTAAATTAAGTGCTAATATTTTTAATTTAACATCAAATTTATTTTTTATTTTTTATTAGATATCATATTTTATATTTTAAAACATATTTAAGAAAAGTAAATGAATAAATTATTTTTTTATCCTATCTTATTAATTTCTAATTCAGCTGAAACTCGTGATATGATTTTAACTAGAAAAACGTAATAGAGTAACCATTAAACAAATCCGTAATTCACATCTAATCTCTGCAGTTTCAATCTCCCATTCCTAGCTAAGTGTAGTACTCTAACCCTTTACAATGTGTAAAAGCACTTTTTGAGCACATAAGTGTAGTACTCCACAAATATGATAATACATATCTAACATTTCTCCGACCCTTACTAATGAACCTTGTCCAAAATACAACTTTAATATGACTTACTAAACTGTTGACATTTTTTTTTAGATAAGCAATTTTTGTATTAAACGGAGCACAGGGCGTGCCCAGCCTTTTACAAATGAAAGGGGGAGGGTGTAACACCCCAAAAATAATAGATTAAATTATTTAATTAGTTAAAAGAAATTGGGTGGTAGAAATAATAATATAATTATTATTTATTACTTATTAAAATGAGTATAAGGTGTTTTAAATAAAATAAGGAGCAGTATTGTAATCGGATAAGGTGTTGTAATTAAATTGGGCTTAAGCTGCGGGGAAGCCCGCAATCCAAGCCCGACAACCTAAGCGCATATAAAAGCTGAGATTTTAAGGTTTTGGTTCATTTTGAGAAAAAGAAAGGAAAAATGCGAATAGAGAGAGTGGGAAGGGAAGGAGGGCGCGGCGCCCATGAGGAGAGGAGGAGAGGTGAAGTGCGCCAATCTCAAGGAGAAAAAGGAGAAGGGTCGTGTTGCGGGTTCTTTGGAGCTTACGTATGGAGTTATCGTGTTCGTCATAATCTAAGGTAAGGGTGGGTCTCATCTTCTCTATAATTGGGAATTATGATGGGTTTTTATGTTTGGGTAAGGTTCTAAGTTAATTGTTAAATTGATTGTGTAATTAATTTCATGATTGTTGTGATAATATTTTGAATTGGGTGATTTATGGTGTCTTGGTGTCAAAAAAATTGATTATGTGACTATGTTTGCCTCTAGAATGTTTGATATGTTGACTCAATGAGAAAGTATGTGAATTATGATGAATAATTGATGTTTGTTGATATGTGTGATTGAGACATGAATTTAATTGGTGATTGGTGACAATGATTATTCATGAATTGGTGTTGAATTGGTGATTTGAACATAAGGTGTCTATGTCTCAATGTCATAATTGTTGCGGTCATTGGCGTGGCATGACGTGGCCTTAAACCCGAATCGGGACGCCTTATATTTTGGAGTTTATGTTGGTATTCGCGTGGCATGACGTGGCCTTAAACCCGAATTGGGAGCGTGACAAGTTTCGGGGTCAAAAATTGAGGTGTCGTGTTGTGTATTTTCTGAACACTGTTTCGTGTTTTCGTAAACTGGCACTGTTTGGTCGACTCAAAAAATTGGTGGCTGATTGCGTTAGAAAGTAGACTTAACGCCGGTCGTTTTGGCACTGGTTTCGTTTAAATCGGAGTTGTGTAGCTCAAGTTATAAGTCTCCAAAGTCGGGTCACAAAATTCTGTCCGAATTGGTACCTCTCTGTAGTAATTTGAAAAACTGTACCAGTTGGATACTTATTTTGAAAAATGAAAATCACAGGCTGAAACTACACTCAAAGAGCTTTCCAATGAGTGGTCTTTTGTTGAAATCCGTTATCGTTTACTATTTTAATTAATTCGCCGAAGTAGGCGCACTGCTGCAGGAAAAATCTGCACAGTTGCTGTGTGTTGCTTGCTGTGTTGCTGTTCTGCTGCAGTGTTGCTGGCAGAACAGTGACAAATGTGTTTTTCGTCAAAAACTCGGTTTTCTAACCACTTTTTCCCTAGCCAAATTTTGTATTGACCGAGCAACTTTTTATTGTGAACGTTTTGGCTCGAGCGGATTTTCTGTAGCACTCACCATTTGGGAGATGTGCGCAAGTTTTGGTTTATGTGTGTGTTGCACAGTGACAGTGTTGCTGCCACTGTGCAGTGTTGCTGTCAAGACTGTTAAAAAATGGTCTTTTGTGGAAAACTCGATTTTCTGAGCACTTTTTCCCTAGCCAAATTTTGTATTGACCGAGCAACTTTTTATTGTGAACGTTTTGGCTAGAGCGATTTCATTTTATCCCGTGTCGTTTGTGAGTTGTCCCGGTGATGTCTAGGTGCGTCTAGGTGCGTCTAGGTGTGTCTAGGTGCGTCTAGGTGTGTCTAGGTGTGTCTAGGTGTGTTGCCTGGGCACAGGGCTCCGGAGCCCTGTGCAACATTTTTCCTCTGTTTAGCGTGCTGTTTTGGTCCCTATGTGCTGTTGTGGTCTAAAATGACTGTTTTGCCCCTAGTGGCCAAAGTTGATGGTAATGATGTGTAAATGACGAGGATGCCCTTGGTGGCTAGTCAAATGACTGTTTTGCCCCTAGTGGCCAAAGTTGATGGTAATGATGTGTAAATGACGAGGATGCCCTTGGTGGCTAGTCAAATGACGTTTTTGCCCTCAGTGGCTATGATTTGAGTTGATTGATATTTATGTGTAAGTGACGATGAAAACCCAGTGACGTTTGAGGCCCGAAGGGCTAAGTAATGTTAAGGTCTAAATGGCCAGTGACGTTGTGTGCTGATTGTGAATTTGACAGGTGCTGTGCTCTTGCGAGCAAAAACCGGTAAGTGACGGGTCACATAGTTGACTATAATTTGAGTAATTGTGTGTTTGTGTGTTGTGAGTGGTGCATGTCATAGTGTCTCATGCCCATATGCATAAACCCAGTGACGTTTTGGGGCCTGAGTGGCTAAGTGACGATGAGGCCTTAAGGGCTAAGCGACGTTTGTGAAAAGGTACCTCATGCATATGCCCGCGAGTGGGTTGCATTTCATACTCCTGCATGACATTGTGACGACTCGTTGTGCCGAGTAACTTGATGATGTAATTGACTGTTTTACCCTTGATGATGTAATTGACTGTTTTACCCTTGATGATGTAATTGACTGTTTTACCCTTGATGATGTAATCGACTGCTTATCCTTGATGATTGACTTGATGTTCGTGATGTGGTTGATATAGTGTCTTGGCTCTAGCATAGTGCTTATCATACGCTTTATTATATTGTTAGATGAACTCACCCCTTCTGTTTGAATGTTACCCCTATGCGGTAACGTGCAGGTGATCCTTGAGTGAAGGCTTAGGTACCTTCACTAGCTGAGTCGGGTCGTCTGCTCTGATATGTAACACTAGGGAGGGGAATGAATGTTGTTTAAGTCATTTATGACTATTGTGGTTATTGGATTTTAGTATTGCAAGCCTGGCATAGTTGTAATGCCTTTTATGATTAAACTGTTGAATTTTCGATGTGAAGTTGTATTTTAACTGATAATGACGCTTTGAAGTTATTATAAGACTGTTTTTGAAAAGCGAGTTATTTGAAGTGTGACGTTTTAGCGAAGTAAGTGTGACATCCCTTGTGGTGTAAATAAATTTTGAAAACTCTGATATTTTTATTAAACAAATTACCGGGTAGAAAATGGGTGTTACAGAGGGCCTCCTCAAAACCTCCCTGAGCCAAAACCCCCTTGGGAAAAAGAGTACCCCGCACGAAGGAAAACGTACAACAGTGGGACAAATGTCCTAACCCACTGCTTCTCCCCCTACTACAGATTTCTCAATAACAATTATTACAGGATTGAATTACAACATAGAAAAACAGCCCATCGGGCAATTATACCAATCCGCCCACGTCGCCTTACAATTCCTCCCTCGCCTTGCCTTGAACCAGCTCCACGCCGTATCCTTGATTCCGTCTAATATGCTCGGGCTGGAGACCACCTCCCCATTGAAAATGACGTTGTTTCGAGCCATCCATAGTTTCCAAATAACCGCCATCCATATAAGATGTTTTACTCCTCTTTGTCTCTTTCCCTTCACTAAGTTTCCAAATTCCACAAAATGAGTGGCAATGTTATCCGTATCACCTATCGATCCTCCAATCCAAGCGAAAACACTCCTCCATATCGCTTTAGCAATTCCACAATCCAAAAATAAGTGGTCCACCGTTTCTTCATCCCGAAGACATAAAACACAACTCAATTCATTTTGTGACTGGATAATCCCTCTTCGATGCAGCGCGCTCCGTGTAGCAATACGCTTCAGGATGACTCTCCACGCAAAGATTTGAACTTTGGACGGCACGTCACTTTTCCAGATCTTCTTGCACGCTTCAGAGTTGACGGGCTGCGCACTACCTGCTGTACCTGCAGAAAAAGACAACAACGAAGCATAGCATTTTTTCACCGTAAACCCAGCCATCGTGTCCGGTAGCCAAAGAGAATTTGACATTAAGCAAAAACATTTTTAGCATTTTTTTGACATTAAGCAACATTTTATTATAACTATAAACTCATTAAAATAATCTAGTTGAAGTATCATCGAGTAAAAACTTATATTATCCGGACACACCAAAGAGAATTTGTCTCCACTTTCATTCTCCAATGCCATTTCCCAAGTAGAGCTAGGTTAAAAACATGCATGCATGTTTTATTCCTAGGCCCCTTACTTCTTTTAATCGAGTCAATTATTTGAGTACATCGCATATTTATTAGTTTCTCAATCGTGATATATTGTGCAATGAACAAGCACAATTTCTAGAACCAACATCATTTGCTATGCATATTGGCCAATATTGTACTTCATGTTTGGACCAAATGGATCGCTTTTGGAGAAATTCAGTAACAAAGGTGTCCAACTTTTCAATGGTAACATGTTGCATCACTACCACATGTGCAACATTTCCGCTGCATGCCAAATTCCACCTATGGGTAAAGTCATCATCAAGGGGCTTCTCAAAGACAACTATGTTGCTAAACATGTTTAACATTGCGCCAATGCCACTATTACGAAGCTTTTCAAACAAGTAACGTGCACTTGCTATGCATTTATGCACTTCGTTCTCAAGTTCCATTAAACCCTTATTTTTGAGAGCATACCATAGGAAGATTGGAGCATGCCCGCTACGGCTACCCATGATTGTAGCATCCCTTGAAGCAATGATTTCAACGTCTCTAGATACTGAATTGATGTGTTCTAAACGAGTTATCACAACACCACATGGAGTTGGGCATCCCAAGAACTTATGACCAGAAATAGCTACACTTCCAATGGGTTTCTTGAAGGTAATCCTTGGTGCCTATCCAATCACCAAAACAATATTTTAGATATCATTAGAATCCTTCAATTGAATAATCATGATAGATAAATAGGTATATATAGGTTTACACGTATGCATTCTTAAACAAAAATTATATGAAGAAGCTAGTTTGATAAGCAACTGGTCTTGGAGGCACTGGTCTTGGTCTTTGCATTGTGAGGATGAGCAACTGCACAGTTGTAAATATTATTTATATGTAAATATTCTAGAATCAGTTTTGTAAAGATGAGCAACTGCACAGTTGTACATTGGAATATTTGATATTCAGTATAGGTGATGTTCTGATGTAGTATGATTCTTGTTCATTTGGTTGAGGGGGTGAATTGATATATAATTTAATTTTTTTTTTAAATTTTCGACAGATTTGCGACGAAAAGGTGTCAGAGTTAGCGACGACTTTGCCACGGATATTTGTGACGGATTTCCGACGACTTTGCGACGGAGACATTTGCGACGAAAAATTCCGTCGGAAATGATTTGCGACGAGCGATTTTGCGACAGATTTATGTCCGTCGGAAAGTTCGTCGGAAACGTCAATTTGCGACGAAAAATGCCGCGTTTGCGACGGAAATCGCCGTCGGAAATCGTCGATTTTCTTGTAGTGGGCAGTGCGACGTCTTTGTCTTCTCCGATGGCGACGAGAGAGCGAGAAGTGACTGGAGCAATTTCCTTTGTGGCTTGGGCGAGAGCGAGAGAGAAAATGCAAGATGTGGATGCGGCGGATGCGGCGACAACAGCGGTGGAGTCCTCCTTGTCTTCTCTGACGATGATGAGGGATAGAGAGGGCAAGAGCATGAGACAAGAGGTCGATTGAGTGAGTGAGTGAAAGAGATGGAAAGAGGGATTCACGCGACTGAGAGAAAGAGAAAGAGAGGGATCATGTTGATTAAGTGAGGGTAAAGAAGAGAGAGTTAGGGATTATGTTGATTAAGTCAGCTTAGCCAACATGTAGCGTCGGCTTAGTCGGACGCTAAAATTCATCTTTTAAAGATAAACATAATTGTGGTGTAGTGTGGGTCTAGCCGACGCTAATTTCCAGAGTAGCGTCAGCTACATCCGACGCTAATTTTCTTTTTTAAGAGCAAACAAATTTGTGTGGTAGCATGGGTCAAACCGACTCTAGGCTGACGCTATTAGCGTGGTTGTCGTGGCTGACGCTAAAATATGGACACTAAAAACCTATTTTCTAGTAATGAGGTTTGCAGGAAAATGTCCACCATTGTTGTTTGTCGTGAATCCAGTGAGGAATTGCACACAACAGAAGATTGAGAACATTTCACAATTTAGCATTGAAACTCACAAAAATTAGAGAGATGAATGAGAGAAAACAAGAGATTGAGGAACTGATTCTATTATTGATTGAGATCAAATTCAATTACACCTCACTTTCTGAATTTATACTCTACTGCAAAAGCACCAAAAACGGTTACAACATAAACTAACTCCCAACTACACTTAATAAAAACTAACAGAATTATTAAAACTGACTTGCCAATGCACACTCTTATATGTCATGGCAACACTATGCCATGCATGTCAAAACTTATTTGAATTACAACTTCAATAATTCCTAGACCCCCTATTTCTTTTAATCGAATCAATTATTTGACTAACATCACATATTTATCATTTTCTCATTCGTGATATATTGTGCATTGAACAGGCACAATTTCTAGAACCAACATCTTTTGCAATGCATACTGGCCAGTAGTGTTCATCTTTGAACCAAACAGATCGCTTTTGGAGAAATTCAGTAACAAAGGTGTCCAACTTTTCAATGGTAACATGTTGCATCACTACCACATGTGCAACATTTCCGCTGCATGCCAAATTCCACCTATGGGTAAAGTCATCATCAAGGGGCTTCTCAAAGACAACTATGTTGCTAAACTTGTTTAACATTGCGCCAATGCCACCATTACGAAGCTTTTCAAACAAGTAACGTGCACTTGCTATGCATTTATGCACTTCCTTCTCAAGTTCCATTAAACCCTTATTTTTGAGAGCATACCATAGGAAGATTGGAGCATGCCCGCTACGGCTACCCATGATTGTAGCATCCCTTGAAGCAATGATTTCAACGTCTCTAGATACTGTATTGATGTGTTCTAAACGAGTTATCACAACACCACATGGAGTTGGGCATCCCAAGAACTTATGACCAGAAATAGCTACACTTCCAATGGGTTTCTTGAAGGTAATCCTTGGTGCCTATCCAATCACCAAAACAATATTTTAGATATCATTAGAATCCTTCAATTGAATAATCATGATAGATAAATAGGTATATATATGTTGACACGTATGCATTCTTAAACAAAAATTATATGAAGAGGCTAGTTTGATAAATTTAAGCATTCTACAAAACTTTAACAATAATTAATGATCCCAACTTTAAAACTTATCAAAAAGGAAAAATAGGTTTTTATTAATTTTTTTGCTAATTTTTCAATAAAAAAATTAGTGTTGTCATGTAAATTAAGTGCTAATATTTTTAATTTAACATCTAATTTAATTTTTATTTTTTATTAGATATCATATTTTATATTTTAAAACATATTTAAGAAAAGTAAATGAATAAATTATTTTTTTATCCTATCTTATTAATTTCTAATTCAGCTGAAACTCGTGATATGATTTTAACTAGAAAAACGTAATAGAGTAACCATTAAACAAATCCGTAATTCACATCCAATCTCTGCAGTTTCAATCCCCATTCCTAAGCAACCTCTAAGTAATGCTTTTATTCTTGTAGTGTATTATGTTTAATTAATGTAAATATATAAGTTTAACTCACTTGTTTGACAAAAGGCAACATCATTCCAAACAAAGCTCCATCACAATGAATGTAGAATCGATCACGAGTAAAACCACATTTATCCAGTGTTTGTAGTACAAGATCAATGTCATCAATGCCTCCTTTCATAGTTGTCCCTGCAACAAGAGCTCTCCAAGTGTTTATAAATTTTGTACAAATATATTAGTTAGAATACCAGTAATTACGGGAATATAAGCTTATTAACCAACTTATTGTGTATTAATTATAGTTATCAAAGACAAGAAGAAACCTATGTTTAAGTTGATAATGGCTGGCTTGTCCTTGTGAGCTAGAAGGGAGGTCCTTAGATCATTACAGTCAATCTCACCCGATGCTAGAGTACCAACCTTCACACATTCCATTCTATACATCCTTGCTATTTTGAATATTGAATAATGAGAATCTTGTGACGTATAGAGAATCCCATCTGGAAGTTGTTCTCTCCTATATATATAAAATAAATAAATAAATAATCAGTGTTTATGTTTGTAATAATAATATCATAAAGTTTGAGAAATACAATTACTAACCCAACTAAAATCCCATGAAGATTGCCTTCGGTTCCACCGGTCGTGACATATCCCCAATATTCTTTACTGTCAATCTCCCACAAATTTGCAAACCAATCAAGCACAGCAACTTCAAATGATGTTGAATTTAGAGAGAAGCTGCTTCCTAGAAATGGATCACCCGCATTGTTCAGGTGAAAATCAAGTAATGGTGCTAATGCCTCATAGTTGAAGTCCTGATTAGTGGGGTACCCTTCAATAATAATCATAAGAGAAGTCATTAGTGCATTGGGTTAAAATCACATATAAATATTTCTAAAATTGTATAATTAAGAACAAAAGATAAAAACACTAGCTACCTAAGTTGCGCATGTTATAGTTTTTTAAAGTCTCCACATAACGAGTAATTACTGCAACCAAATTGGCACGTGTTTCACCACTAGTGCATTGGGTCATAGCAAGTCTATTGTTCTCCTCAATATTGTCTTCTTCTCTAAAAAATTTGGCAACAGTAGGCAACAACAGCTCTGTAGCATGAGCTGCAGGAATATTGAGAGCCATTGCCATGTTCTCTGTTGGAATATTGAGAGCCATTGTTAGTAATATGTGTTAGAGAGAGAGAGAGAGAGAGAGAGAGAGAGAGAGAGAGAGAGAGAGAGAGAGAGAGAGAGAGAGAGAGAGAGAGAGAGAGAGAGATGGATAGTAAGTGAGAAACACAAACACAAGACACCGAATATATATATTGAGTAGCCAGAAAGAGTAGTTACCATACCTCAATTTGTTTATGCATGTTGTTTTTATAAGAAAAAAATAATAACAAGCAAAAGACAAAATAATCTATTATGCTCATTCGAATTTTGTGTGCTATTGGTTTGTTCTTTACTAAATTGCATGACAATCCATGAAACACGTTTTGCCTTTCAATAAAAAAAAAACAAAAAAATAGAAATTAATCCTTTTCAGCAGGTGGCTTCTCTTAATAGACAATCCATGAAACACGTTTGTAGAATTTCAAGATTCAACCGGGTTTGAATAGGGTCCGTTTTGACCCGTTTACTTATAATATGTTTGGAGAAGATGACTTCTCAGGTCCCACCACTCACGATAATTTTTATACCCACTCTCACTCACGAGTACAGCGCATGGAATATTGGAATTGTCCCCTCACGTGCATAACTATTTTTTATTATTACACACATGTTATGTTATGGCTGAATTCTTTTTTGAATTTTTGTTTAGGGTTTTCACCCTGCTCCGATTTCCACTCCGATATCTAGAAAAAAGGGGCCTTGAATCTGAAGTTGTGTCGGGAGGTAAGTAAAGTCTGGCTCTAATTTGTTTCATCGTCAGAGATCGAATCCGAATACTAGCAGAGTCTACCTCTTTAGATGAAGTGTTTTAACTTGCACCCAAGCTTGGAGTTAGTTATGGCAGAATTCTAGTATGCTCTTTCTAATATTTTTTTAGGTTAAATTGCATTTTTGGTCCTTTATCTTTGGCTTTTGTTTCATTTTGGTTCTTTATCTTTTTTTTCTCGTTTTGGACCTTCATCTTTTTTTTTTGTGTTTCATTTTGGTCACTTTTTGTGGTTTTCCGTCCATTGAGTTAACAGACGCCACGCTGGCTGTTAACTGTTGACGTGACGTCAATCTGACGGGTCTTCATTAAATGACATGGCATATAAGTCTTTTATTTAAATCAAAACGAAATGCCAAATCAGCTTTATGGTTTTTAAAATTTTAAAATACAAAACACAAATAAGCAAATCAGGAAACACATTAAAATGAAGATAAAACCCGAAAAACAAAAGTAAAATCAGATCTGTTTGAAGAAATGAAGAACAGTAAATAACAAGAACCTTAAATCTGGGAAACACCATTGTCATCTTCTCCACTAACTCACCATTATCATCTTCGCCCCTGTATGTCAGTTTCTGACTCCCAAGTTTCAACGAAAAGTAGCAGATGAAGGAATATGAACGAAATGTTTCACTTTTATCATCTTCGCCATGGATGAAGGGATATGAACGTAAAGTAGCAGATGAAGACCTGAGAAAATACATTGACACAAACCACCTCTGATATTTAAGACAAGTAAAAAGAATGCCCAAATGCAACCATATTGCAAGCACACAATATAAAAAGCTGAATATAAGTTATTAAAATATAGACATTGAACGAAAAGTAGCAGATGAAGCTTGGGATTTTGAATTCGCAAAATCTCAATTTATAATGAAGGAATATAAATTTGCAAATCTCGTTTATGTCTGTTTTGGGATTTTGGCGTTGATTAAGCTTGATTTGGGATTGGGGATTTAGGGTTCTCATCGATTAAGCTTGAATTAGTAAAGAAAGTGTTGCTGGAAAGAATCCAGTAGCAATAACATAGGATAGTGTGAAGGTGAAGAAGATGAAGATGGTTGTGGTGGTGGTGGTGGTGGTGGCTCGCCGGAGGTGAAGAAGCTGAAGATGGAGGAAGAAGGTGGAGAGTGATTGATTATGTTTTGTGTTTTTGTCAATTTGGTCCCTTATGTTTTGTATTAGTTTCAATTTGGTCCCCTATTGGTCATGTCATTTAATGAAGACACGTCAGATTGGACAATTAGGATGCCACGTCAGTAGTTAACTGCCAGCGTGGCGTTTGTTAAGTCAATGGACGAAAAATACCAAAAAATGATCAAAATAAAATGACACCAAAACCAAAGATAAATGACCAAAAGTGCAATTTAGCCTATTTTTTATTAGGTTTAAATAGTTATTACCCCCCTGCAAATATAGCCATTATCCAGTTACCCCCCTGCAAAAAAAAAACATTTAAAACAAACCTTGCAAAATGTAAAGTTATCCAGTTACCCCCCTGCTGTTAAATTTTCTGTTAAAATATGTAAAATGTCACATATCCAGTTACCCCCTGCCACGTGTCACCATATTATTGGGCCTGTGTGACACGTGGCACTACAAGCCACGTCAGCATCCTATGTCACAACTGCCACGTGGCACTGGCATGTGCCACGTCAGCAACCAATGGGTGGCTGCCACGTGGCACCTCACATGGCAATGAAGAGAATAGTGTGTTACTAAAAAAAATTGGATTTTGGCACAATTGGGGATTGAACCCACGACCTCAACATCAAACTCACTCTCAATTACCACTACACCACAACACAATCTATGTATTTTAACACAACTACCAATATATATTACATTAATTAACTCTTTTTCTTCTTCAAATCTTCATCTTCTTCCTGAAACAAAACCAAATCAAAACAAAATGAAATCTGTAAAAACGAATACTCAAACGAAAATTTTCAAAGCCCTCTCCCAATAAACCTGTTCTTTCAAAATAATACTCATTTCTTTGTTGCTAAGACTCTCCTCCCAGGGTCTAAGAGCCTCATCCAAATCCCCAATGGTGTTCAAAGCTTGCAAAATTGCAGGAATGCATCCACCGTAAGTTACCCATTTTCTCGAACACTTGGAGTGCACCTTGTTGTGCTTCAAAACAGACCCATTCTTGCTACCCTTTTTCGTTGGAAACACAGAGTCGTCATTTTTCTCTAAATTCAATTTCTTTAGTGGTGATTTTGGGTCTGTGCTATTGGGAAAATGAGGCAATGGTGGTTGTTGTGAGGTTTTACTACTGGGAATGAAAATGGGTGCAGAGTTTTCACGTGGAGCGGGAAGCGCAAGTGTATTGGTGTATAAAAGTTGAAGCCTTACCAGCATTTGATTTCAAGTGAGCATTAACAGAAAACAGGACGAAAGGAATGAATTAACAACAGCTTCACTCAAAATGTGTCTTTTTTACGGCAATTGTCCAAAACGCGTCCCTCATCTTAAAACTATAAACCTTGGGGAGTCTCCGGCTCCCATTTTTGGGAGTCAGATTGGTGACAAATAAAAATTAATTGCGCGATAAATTATGTAAAGTGTGATGTTAGCCAGTGTGTCTTGAGCTACTTTAGAGTCTGAAAAGAAATTTAGTTGTGCATATACGCAAAGTTTATTGAAAGGAATTAGTAATTTTGTAATAAAATACGTAAAGTGCAATGCAAAAGAGTGTATTTTGGGAGACTTAAGTAGTCGGGGAAAAATTTAACTGTTCAAATAGGCATAGTTTGTTCCTCAATAACCCGTTTGTTCCTCAAATAGACATATTTATGTAAAGTACGATGCTAAGTAGTGTGTTTTTGGATGCTTTAGTGATCGCAGTAGTATGTTTTTTGATGCTTTAGTGTTCGCAAAAAAAAATTCAAGTATTCAAATATGTAAAATTTATGCTTCAAAAACCGGTTTGGTAAAAAAAAAATAATTTTATGACAAAATACATAAAGTGTGATGCTAAGCAGCACGTTTTGAGATACTTTAGTGTTCGGAAAAAAAATTAACCGTTCAAATACTCAAAGTTCCACAAAATCGATTTTTTTAACTATTCGAATACGTAGAGTTTGTTCCTCAATGACCGGTTTTGGTGAAAAAAATCATTTCAAAACAAAATGTGTAAAGTACGTTGCTAAGTAGTGTTTTTTGATGCTTTGGTGTTCGTAAAAAAATTCAACTATTCAAATATGCAAAGTTTGTGTCTCAATAACCGATTTGGTGAAAAAAATATATAATTTCGTGACAAAATACATAAAGTGTGATGCTAAGTAGCATGTTTTGGGGTACTTGAGTGTTCGGAAAAAAATTTAACCGTTCAAATACTCAGAGTTCATTCCTAAATAACTAATTTGGTGAAAAAATAATAATTTCGTGACAAATATGTACACACCCTATTTTAGGTTTTAAATTTGCAATCGCCTTTTTTTATTACATATTTTTTTTAATTCATACTTACCTTCAATTTAAACAATATTTTTTCATGTAGTGTGTTTTTGGATGCTTTAGTGATCGCAATATATAGTATGTTTTTTGATGCTTTAGTGTTTGCAACAAAAATCCAACTATTCAAATATGCAAAATTTGTGCCTCAAAAGTTCATTCCACAAAAAAAATCCAACTACTCAAATATGCAAAATAACCGTTCAAATACTCAAAGTTCATTCCACAAAATCGAATTTTTTAACTATTCGAATACGTAGAGTTTGTTCCTCAGTGACCGGTTTTGGTGAAAAAAATCATTTCAAAACAAAATGTGTAAAGTACGTTGCTAAGTAGTGTTTTTTGATGCTTTGGTGTTCGTAAAAAAATTCAACTATTCAAATATGCAAAGTTTGTGTCCCGATAACCGATTTGGTGAAAAAAAAAATATAATTTCGTGACAAAATACGTAAAGTGTGATGCTAAGTAGCATGTTTTGGGGTACCCTAGTGTTCGAAAAAAATTTTAACCGTTCAAATACTCAGAGTTCATTCCTCAATAACTGATTTGGTGAAAAAAATAATAATTTCGTGACAAATAAGTACACACCCTATTTTAGTTTTAAGTTTGCAATCGCCTTTTTTTATTACATATTTTTTTTTAATTCATACTTACCTTCAATTCAAACAATATTTTTTCATGTAGTGTGTTTTTGGATGCTTTAGTGATCGCAATATATAGTATGTTTTTTGATGCATTAGTGTTTGCAAAAAAAAGTCAAACTATTCAAATATGCAAAATTTGTGCCTCAAAAACCGGTTTGTTATGATAAAAAATATAATTTCGTGACAAAATATATAGTGTATGTTTTGAGGTACTTTAGCATTCAAAGGATCAACAAATGAGACTTTTTCGTATTGAAATTTTAAAAACAAATTTTAACAAGACAAGAATTTCGTATTAACTGAAGTTGTTGCCCCGTGCATCGCACGAGTACACGCGCTAGTTTATTCTAAATATTATGTATACCTTCGGTCAAGAAAAAAGTTTGTATACCTTCGAAACACTTTTTGGACACTAGATATATTTTATATGAATTAATTTTGAGAGTAATTTGCAATTCTCAATTTATACTCTTAGAATTTTGCCTAACTTATCTTTTTCTTGAGTGATACTTTTTTTAAGCAATAATTCAATAAAACTCAAGCACTAGGTGTGCTCAAAACCACAAATCACAAATTGTTTAAACACAACGAGGCATTATGCCACAAGATCAAGCAGAATAACTCGAAAGTCAACTCACCCCATAAATAAACCAACTCCACAACAGACATTTAACATATGTTACAATGGAATCTAATATATGTGAATCCCCTTTAAAAATTGAGTTATTCCTAGCTAGCCAAATACACTAGTATTTTGCTAACCAAATATTATATTTTGACTTGTTCGCATTCTTTCCTAAAAACACAGCTCCAAACAAGATAAAATGATCCACAATACTATTGCATTGTTGAAGTTGCATACCGAGCCAATCTCCAATCTTAGCCCACACCTCTTTAGCCAAATCACAATGGAAGAACAAGTGCATCATAGTCTCACGCCCCTGCATGCAAATAAGACAGATTTCCGCGTCTTCGATTTCAATTACGCGACGATTTAACAAAATCTTACGCGTAGGGATGGCATTGGAAAACAGTTTCCAACCAAAGATAATGATTTTCGAGGGAACAAATGTCCTCCATAAGCCCGAATAGGTAGCAACATATGTTGCAGTATCATGAACCATCTGAAATCGATCCAAACAAGTGTAGCAAGATCTGACCGAAAACTGTTTGGGAATTCTAAAAACCAACTCCAGTTGTCTTGCTTCTCTCGAACAAGCGCCACATCAAGCAGAAAATCTCTCAACAGCTGCGCCTCCTCCGAGCCATTCTGGACAAATACATTTCATCAATCAAGAATCCACTGCCAACGCTCATTCAACCAGTTTCTAGCAGCTGCGACTGACTTGTTTTTATCCTCACAACCTGCAAATAAGATAGGAAAAACAAGGTGCAGGGGCTGATTGCCTGTCCAATGATGTTTCCAAAAATTTACACCTTCACCATCCCCCCAAATCACGTCTAACACCTTCATTGAATCACGCTTTTTCCAATCACATCTTCGCCCATATAAAGAATGTCCCGCCACCATAAAGAGTCATTCTTCCCCCCCGATGTAGGATCGTTAATTAAGAATAAGAGAGTTCACCATATCTATGAAATAAAATCCCTCTCCAACTAGCATTCTCATCCACCAAAAACTGTCAATTCTATTTAGACAAGGATATTGATATACTTTAATCTCCACATTAGTGGACATTAAGAAATTGATTTTATTTTATTTCATAATAAATCAATTTTATATTATTATACATTGGAATAAAATTATGATCATGTTGCATATCTATAATTTCTTTATATAATTTATTCAACGATATTGGGCTCATTTTTGAAAAATTATATTCTTGATTTTTGATATTGGAAAATTTTGGTAAAATCTATAAATATTTTATTATTAATCTTTTAGAGAATCATACACAAGTCTTTTTTTTGATAAGCAACAAATTTTGTTAATGAGAGCACAAGGGTGCTCCAACCCATAAATATACAAGTGGTGTTAAAGGGCCTCATTAAAACCTCCAAGGGCCAAAACCCTATGATAAATAACCGAATGGGCATAAACTGTACTTTTGTGGAATTCTCTCTTATATTATTAACACTAATGTAAAATATTTTCCCTATTAAAGTGTTATGATTGTGAAACTACTTTAGGCTCAATTTTGTTGATTATAGTGCCAAAAATGATCAATTTATTTTTCAAGTATTGTATAAATTTTTGGGCATAATAGATATTCTCTAATATATTGAGGTTTTAATCATTCTTCAACTCACGTTATTCTTCGGCGTTTGGATCCAATAGTCTCTAGTTGATCACTATTTTGTGACAAACACTTTTTGGACACAACTCTTTAATCCTAGTCACAAATTAAATTGATGGATCTTGAAAGTCATTTATTCTAGACTAAACAATTATAGTAAATTGTATATTATTATATTATATGACATGTACTATAGTAAGTGAGTCTGGAAAGGACATACTTTTCTTTAATATACATTGTATCTTTCACCACTTTACTCTCTAAAGCTAAACCCACGATTTAGTAATATGAATGCAGGGCTTATTAATAAAACTAGTATTTTACCCGTACGTACTATATGGTCTACTCTATTGCCATGAAGTCATAATAGTAATTTGAAATATATTCATAAGTTGTGAACAATGTTCAAAATATATGATTTGAAATTCAAAGTGGAATATGCATCCCCGTTGACAATCCGATTTACATTTATCCATAATAATGTATTTGGACATTAGAGGTAAAATATGCATCCCCGTTGGCCCTCCCGTTTGCATCCTCGTTGGCCCTCCCGTTGGCACTCCCGTTGGCTGGCGCTCTCGTTACCTCTCTCGTTGCCACTCCCATTGCCTCTCTCGTTGCCACTCCTGTTGCAGCTCCAATTGCGAGTCTCTTGTTGTCGCTACCGTTGCCACATTTTAGCTCATATTTTTCTATATGATTTAATATTAATTAAATCATATTTATTTAATTATAAGTACGTTATTTTGTAATATTTGGTAGTGACTAAAGTTGTTTTTTACAATTCTTAGTGGTTAAATTGATTGATTTTAATAGTTTTATAAGAGAGATTATAGTAAATAAAAAATTTTAGATGGAATAACACTACACGAAAACTGATGGTTTGCGACGGTCTTTTCCGTCGCAAATGGTCCGATTTCCGTCGCCAAATAACATTTCTGACGGCCTTTGCGACGGACAAAAATCGGTCGCAAATACGCTCGTCGCAATTCGTTTGCCACCGAATGTGCCATCGCAAATACTCCGTCGCAACACCGTCGGAAATCCGCCACTAGATTCCGTTGCAAAGCCGTCGCAAACCTGATACCTTTTTTGTCGCAAAAACCGTGGCAAATCCGTAGCAAATTGTTTGAAAATTTTTAAATAACCGTCAAAATTTCCGTCGCAAATTGTTACAAATTCCGTGGCAAATTCAGTAACCACCAAAAAATTTCCGTCGCAAATTTTGTCACTGTTGCACCCCGAAAAATCCCCCTTGGGTTTCTCAATGTACAACGTGGAAAATTTTGGAGCCGCCACCAATATTTTAATTTTAAGACCAAAACATTGAAAAAAAGGTCTTTTGGACAAGGCAGATGGTCTTTGAAAACTAGAGATATAGGTTCGGGGGTCGATTACGTGCGAGGAAGGTGTTAGCATCGCGCACGTCCTTTCTACCGAAAGGGAACCTCTAATTAAATGTGTGGTTTTAACGTTTGATTTGAAAAATACCTAGATTTGCCTATTTATTTCTTGTTTGAAGATGAATGGGAAAACTTAATGAAAATTTTATTTTTTGCGAGAAAGGGGGAAAAAGGTTTTTTAGAAAAAGTGCTTGACGGGACATGGCCCGCTCCTACGTATCTCCCGGTGCGATGGAGAATTCAAAGCTACGTAGTTCTTGGTTCTTTTTGAAAAGTTTTTGTTTTTTTATCTTTTTTAGGTGAGTTTTCGAAATAGGACGAGCATTAGTGAATGATTAAACTAGCAGAGGCTATGATGAATCACTACTAAATACTCAAAAGAGAGAGTTGTACCGCTAGTCAAACGAACAACGGTTCTGATGGACTATTGATAACAACTCGTTTTTTATTATCTTTTTTGAAAGTGATTTTCGAAAGAGATTGATTCGCATGATGATCAAACTAACAAAGGTTATGATGGATCATCGTTTATTATTTTTAGGAGAAAAGGACATCGTCACTAATAGCTAAACGAACAAAGGCTCTGATGAGCTACTAGCAACAATGGGTTTGAAAATAATTTTTGTTTATTTTATGAAAATGACTGGTTTAGGGGGATGAAAAGAATTTTTATTTGTTGCGCTTGACGAGAACGTGGCTCGCTCCTACGTATCCCAAACGGGAATCAAAGCGACGTAGTTCTAATAATGTTTTTGAAAGGGTTTAAAAGGGGCAAGCTGAATCACCCGAGACCATCTTCACCACTTAGAACATGATGCACTAGGCATAAGTGGGAATCATATGGTTCGTCATCAGCAATGGACGATAACATACAAGAACGAGTAAATGAATGCTATAGTTAAGTTAAATCACATGGATCACAATAACTAAACATTAACAAATGAAAAGACTGAAATACCTCTGATGAAGACAGATATTACAGATCTGAAGAACGCAAACCCCGACTAACCCTTGCAAGAGATCAGCTCAGACGGACCAACGGCGCGGATAGAGCGAAAATGAAGCGGAGAACTGGAAAATGAGATTTGCGAGAGTTGTCTTCCCAGATCTCGTGAAATGTCTCTCAGATCTCGTGAAAATGTCTCTCAGATCTCGTGAAAAATGTGTGTAGCAATTCTTCTCTCTGATCTTGTGTGAAGTGTCCGTCAGAAATGGTGAAGCGTAGCTTCCTATTTATAGAGTTTCAAAAACTCAACAATTAATGCATGACATAATCGATTATGTCTTTCAATTAAAACACATGCTAATCGATTATGTTGATGAAGATGGAAACTTTGGTGAGATGATAATCGATTATTGTTGTAAGGCAAAACAGGTGCATAATCGATTATCAACCTTCCTTAAAAGGTGGTAATCGATTATGTGCTTTAGTTAAAATAGGATGCTAATCGATTATGTGCTTCAAAAGGGGAGGGAATAATCGATTATTTGCTTGATTTCATAGAGCAAATAATCGATTATTTGCTTGAATGAAATAAGGAGGTAATCGATTATTTGCTTTCCTAAAAATATGGGCATCCTAATAATCGATTATGTGCTTCAAAAAGGGAGGGAATAATCGATTATTTGCTTGTTTTCATAGAGCAAATAATCGATTATTTGCTTGAATGAGATAAGGAGGTAATCGATTATTTGTTTTTCCTAAAAATATGGGCCTTCCTTATTCATCAAGAATATATTATATGCATGATAAAATCAATTTATACTTTCTAAAAAAATCATTTTCATGCATGAGGCTTATTGAGAAATATTTTCATGCAAAAAATTATTTTTATAGACCCCTTTGCGAGAAATGACCAAAATGCCCTTTTCGACCCTAAAAACCCTAATTTCCCAAAAAGTGCATTCTAACCCTAAACATGATTTCAAAAACTTTGGAATGGTTTCTAGGACCCAAAATGCAATACATTTTATTATTATTATTTTTTTTTTGTGGGGAAAATTAGGGTTTGGACCTAAGCCGGACAAAATTGGGGTATGACAGCTGCCCCTCTTTATCTGAATTTTAACGAGGAATATGAATTGGCCGAAACATATTCCAAGGCAAAATAAAGATAAAGAATTCAGAAATTATACCGATTTTGTCCACTTGGGGAAACCCGAATTTTCCTCTTTTCTTTTTCTATATTTTTGAAAAGATAGGCTTGAGAACAAACGGGGAACGGTTAACACCTGGCGCATTAACCGAGAGAGAAGATGACGGACCACTCGGGATCTGAAGGAGCACTAAGGCTCTGGATGAGCGCGGAGGGTTCAGGATGAGCGCAGAGGGCTCAGGATGAGCACAGAGGGCTCAGGAGGAGCACAGAGGGCTCAGGATGAGCACAGAGGGCTCAGGAGGAGCACAGAGGGCTCCGGATGAGCACAGAGGGCTCAGGAGGAGCACAGAGGGCTCAGGGGGGAGCGCAGAGGGCTCAGGATGAGCACAGAGGGCTCAGGATGAGCACAGAGGGCTCAGGGGGGAGCGCAGAGGGCTCAGGATGAGCACAGAGGGCTCAGGAGGAGCACAGAGGGCTCAGGAGGAGCACAGAGGGCTCAGGAGGAGCACAGAGGGCTCCGGATGAGCACAGAGGGCTCAGGATGAGCACAGAGGGCTCAGGATGAGCACAGAGGGCTCAGGAGGAGCACAGAGGGCTCAGGGGGGAGCACAGAGGGCTCAGGAGGGAGCACAGAGGGCTCAGGATGAGCACAGAGGGCTCAGGGGAAGCACAGAGGGCTCAGGATGAGCACAGAGGGCTCAGGGGGGAGCACAGAGGGCTCAGGATGAGCGCGGAGGGCTCAGGATGAGCACAGAGGGCTCAGGATGAGCGCAGAGGGCTCAGGATGGAGCACAGAGGGCTCAGGATGAGCACAGAGGGCTCAGGGAGATGAGCACAGAGGGCTCAGGATGAGCACAGAGGGCTCAGGAGGAGCACAGAGGGCTCAGGATGGAGCACAGAGGGCTCAGGGAGATGAGCACAGAGGGCTCAGGATGAGCACAGAGGGCTCAGGAGGAGCACAGAGGGCTCAGGATGAGCGCGGAGGGCTCAGGATGAGCACAGAGGGCTCAGGAGGAGCACAGAGGGCTCAGGAGGAGCACAGAGGGCTCAGGATGAGCACAGAGGGCTCAGGATGAGCACAGAGGGCTCAGGGGGGAGCGCAGAGGGCTCAGGATGAGCGCAGAGGGCTCAGGAGGGGCATAGAGGGCTCGCAAATTCTGTTGATTGATTGATTTGAAATGACCGATGCTGCTGTGTTGGATTGAGGTACCTGCATACGTTAGTTGATGCAAGGAATGGTGCATGGAGTATGGGTGCATGTTATGAGTGCATGTTATGCTATGATTTTGGTGTAATGATGAATGTGGTGAAATGCTATTCCTGATTCTTCATCTCTTTGATTTTTCTTTGGTCAGCTTTCTTTTTTCTGACTGCTTGTTTTTCTTGGTTTTTCTTTGACCAACTTTCTTTTTTTCTGGTCGTTTGTTTTTATTTTGCTCTTTTGGCTCATTCTTTTTGCTGGTTCGACCAACCCGCGACAAGACTGAGGGACCGATTGGAATTGTAGTGGCGCATAAGCCCAGTGCCGATTGTCTTGTAATTTGCCATCTGAAATGGCTTATGAGTGCAATTATTTCCTTGTAAGCTTAATTTTCCCTGAGAAGTTGCTTCCTTCCCATAACTTTTAAAAATTTCGCAATGATTGTGATGCTCTATGATTTATGCACATGTTTTACAGGTCAGTGTTATCATCATCATAAAACGTTTATTTGAGCAGAAAAAGCAGGAAAATAGAAAAACAAACAGACGTGAGAAAGATTGAGCTTTATTGATGTAGAAATCGGTCGCACAAGAAGTTACGCCGACTGTTCAATACATTTGATAGTTTAAACTACAAAAAGACACGAAAAAGAGAGAAGCTGATTTCTGACTGTCCGTCTCTGTGGAACGGTGCTAAGCATTTATGTCCTTGACCTTGACCACCCCTTCATCCCAAACCTTCAGGAGTGCTGTATGCCTTTGTTTATTTTCATGCCCAAGCTTTCTGACCCTAATTTTTGCCTGGATCGCCCTTTGCGGGTTTTCAATCCACCGGGTCGCTCTGATTTTGCCTAGGCCGCCCTTTGCGGGTTTTCAACCTAGCGAGCTAATTCTTACTTGGCTTGTCTTTCTCTTTTTTCGTCTATTTCTTTCAGGCATAATACTTCTTCACTTGATCGGAATTGACAGGGTTCCTTAGATCTTCCCCGTCCATGTTCGTGAGTATCAGCGCTCCTCCGGAGAAAGCTTTCTTGACTATGTACGGGCCCTCATAGGTGGGAGTCCATTTTCCACGGGGATCACTTTGAATAGGCAGAATCTTCTTGAGTACTAGGTCCCCCTCATTGAATCCTCGGGGACGAACTTTCTTGTCGAAAGCGGTTTTCATCCTTTGCTGGTATAGCTGCCCATGACATAAGGCTGTGATTCTCTTCTCCTCAAGGAGATTTAGCTGATCTAGGCGAGCTTGTACCCACTCAGCTTCTTCCAGATTAGTCTCCATTAGTACCCGCAGGGAAGGTATTTCGACCTCGATAGGGAGGACTGCCTCTGACCCGTATACCAAAGAGAAAGGGGTTGCCCCGGTCGATGTACGCACTGAAGTACGATAGCCGTGTAGAGCGAAAGGGAGCATCTCGTGCCAATCTTTGTACGTGACCACCATTTTCTGCACTATCTTCTTGATGTTTTTGTTGGCCGCTTCGACTGCCCCATTCATCTTGGGCCGATAGGGTGAGGAATTATGATGCTGGATTTTGAACTCTGCGCACAAGTCCTTCATCATTTTGCTGTTTAGGTTGCTGCCATTATCAGTGATGATCTTGTTGGGAAGACCATAACGGCAAATCAAGTCTTTCTTTACAAACTTGGCGACCACTGAACTGGTTACACTGGAGTAGGAAGCAGCTTCGACCCACTTAGTGAAATAATCGATTGCAACCAGAATGAAACGATGTCCATTTGATGCTTTAGGCTCTATAGGGCCAATGATGTCCATGCCCCACATTGAGAACGGCCAAGATGCAGTCATGACATTTAGAGAGCCAGGTGGCACATGAATGTGATCAGCGTAGATTTGGCACTTGTGGCACTTTCGGACGAAGCTGTAGCAGTCACCTTCCATCTGCAACCAGTAATAGCCGGCTCTCAAGATTTTTCTTGCCATGGTGTGCCCACTGGAATGAACCCCGAACGACCCTTCATGGACTTCTTTCATAATTTTTGCTGCCTCTTCTTCTGTCACACACCTCAGGAGGACCATATCATAATTTCTTTTGTAGAGAACTTCGCCGTTCAAAAAGAAACTCCTCGACAACCTTCTGAGCGTTCTTTTGTCATTCTCTGATGCCCCGGGGGGGTATTCTCTATTGATGACGTACTGTTTGATATCATAATACCATGGCTTGCTATCAGGCTCTTCCTCAATTGCAGTGCAGTAATGATGTGCCGGGAGACCCCGATGTTGGATTCTGATATGAGTTAGATTTTTGTCGCAATTGATGTTGAACATTGACGACAGAGTTGCCAAAGCATCGGCCAACTGGTTTTCACCTCGAGGGATATGCTGGAAAGTAATTTCGTCGAAAGACTTCATCAATTCCCGGACATAATTACAATAAGGGATCAATTTAGGATCTCTGGTCTCCCAATCACCTCTCACCTGATGAATAACCAAAGCCGAATCACCGTACACATCGAGTCTTTTAACCTTCCATTCAAGGGCTGCCTGAATCCCCAAGATGCATGCTTCATATTCTGCGATGTTGTTAGTGACATAAAAGCTTAATCTGGCAGTGACCGGAACGAAACGGTTATCTGGGGAGATTAGCACAGCCCCAGCTCCGTGCCCCCATACATTGGATGCGCCATCGAATATCATCCTCCACCTCTCCTCTTCTTGAGACTTTCCTTCCTCAAACAGTGCCATGATGTCTTCATCGGGAAAATCATACTGCATTGATTGGTAGTCTTGAATTGGCTGACATGCTAAGTACTCGGCGAGTGCACTGCCCTTGACCGCCTTCTGTGTGACATGCAGAATATCGTACTCTGACAATAACATCTGCCAACGAGCGATCCGTCCCGTGAGTGCTGGCTTTTCAAAAATATACTTGATTGGATCCATTTTAGACACCAACCAGGTTGTATGACTCAACAGGTACTGCCTTAGACGATGAGCAGCCCATGCTAAGGCACAACAAGTCTTTTCTAGCACTGAATATCTCGTCTCACAATCAGTGAACTTTTTACTCAAGTAGTATATAGCATGCTCTTTCTTTCCTGATTCGTCATGCTGCCCCAGCACACACCCCATCGAATTGTCCAACACAGTTAGATACAGGATGAGCGGTCTTCCGGGCACCGGCGGCATCAAAATTGGCGGATTCTGGAGATAGTCCTTAATTCTTTCAAAGGCTCTTTGGCAATCATCATTCCACTCTGCTTTCTGGTTCTTGCACAACAGCTTGAAGAGAGGCTCGCAAGTGGCGGTCAATTGGGATATGAATCTTGAGATGTAGTTCAATCTCCCAAGGAAACCACGGACCTCTTTTTCAGTCTTTGGCACTGGCATTTCGAGGATTGCTTTAACTTTGTCTGGATCAACCTCTATCCCTTTTTTACTGACAATGAATCCCAGTAATTTTCCAGATCTCACACCGAAAGTGCATTTTGCTGGGTTTAACCTGAGCTTGAACTTCCGTAGACGTTCGAAGAGTTTGCGCAGATTAACAATGTGTCCTTCATCAGTCTTGGACTTTGCAATCATATCATCTACATACACCTCAATTTCTTTGTGCATCATATCATGGAATAATGTCACCATTGCCCTTTGATAAGTCGCGCCGGCATTCTTGAGTCCAAAAGGCATCACTTTATAGCAGAATGTGCCCCAGAGAGTTATGAAGGTGGTTTTCTCCATATCTTCCGGAGCCGTCTTTATCTGATTGTACCCTGAATACCCGTCCATGAAGGAGAACAATGAGTGTTGGGCCGTGCTGTCTACCAGAATGTCAATATGAGGCAGAGGGAAATCATCCTTGGGACTAGCTCTGTTCAGATCTCTGTAGTCGACGCACATTCTGACCTTTCCGTCTTTTTTTGGAACAGGGACGATGTTGGCTACCCACTGTGGATACTTCGCAACCGCTAGGAACCCGGCATCAAACTGTTTCTTTACCTCATCCCGTATCTTCAGTGACATCTCTGGTTTCATTCTTCTCAATTTCTGCTTGACTGGCGGGCACTCCGGCTTCACTGGCAGCCTGTGTTCAACAATGTGGGTGTCCAACCCTGGCATATCTTTGTACGACCACGCAAAGACATCAGCGTAATCCTGCAAGAGTTGGATTAGTCTTTTGCGCTCACTCTTTTCCATGGCGGTACCGACCTTGACCTCTCTTCTATCCTCTTCTGTACCCAGGTTGATGATCTCAACCGACTCCCCATGAGGTTGAATAACCTTCTCTTCCTGTTCCATCAATCTCGTCAACTCTGGAGGAGCTTCCCAGTTTTCATCAACATCCCCCTCGGCTTGGTTGACTGGATGATCAAAGTCAAAGTTTGGACTGCTAGCACTGTTGTTCTTAGAGACAATTGCTGTATGTCTGCATTTTGCCGAAGCGCAAAAGCAGAATGAAAATCGAAGCAAGCCAACAAACAATAACGAAACAATAAAAAGACGCATGAAATGAAGGAAAATAGATTTTTATTGATTGAAAATTCAAAACAAACGTTTTTATTTGATGATGATAACTCTGAAAATAAAACATGTTTGCCCCTAGCAACTTGTCCTATGGCCTTGGGCAGAGCCTCAGGGTTGCATTACAATCATTACTTTGAAATAAAAGCGATGGGCAAGTCCACAGCTTCCCAATTTTTGAGCCTCTCCTCAGTATGGCAACGGCGAACTAAACTGGTACCGCCTTCTTCATCCTCTGAACCAATAGCAGTGATCTGGTCTGGATCTAACAACCCAGCACTCTTGAAGCTTTGACTGATGTTACTGATGGGGATCCTCTTTGACCAGGGATCCTGGCCTCTCAACTTGGCCAACCATTCACCTCTTCGCTCTTCGGCCAACTTCCTCCTTTCAATTTCGCTTGGGTGATATCCCAACCCGTAACGATCTTTGTTTCCTTTCAGTTGTACAGGAGCAAGAATTCCTTGTCCCGTCTTTCCAAGACCGCGTCCCAGCTGATAACCTTGGTCCATCATAATTCTCGCGACCATCTCTCCACTCTTTGACAACTTTATCACGGGCGATGACGATTCAAGCACAGCATTGGCAATTTCAAGAGATTGGAAAGAAGTCTCCAAAGACTCTTCAGCTGCTTCCACATAAGGGAATGGAGAAGACTTGTTAACTAGCATCTCTTCTTCTCCATATACCACCACAATTTTGTCATTAACCACAAACTTAACCCTCTGGTGTAGAGATGAAGGAATAGCCCCTGCCATATGGATCCATGGCCTCCCAAGTAAACAACTGTATGAGGAAGATATGTCCATGACTTGAAAATTGATATAAAAAGTTTCTGGCCCTATTTGAATGGGGAATTCCATCTCTCCTATCACTTCTTTCCTTGACCCATCGAACGCCCTCACCAGAGTTGAGCTTGGCTTCATAAAGGAACAATCAACATCCAGTTTTCTTACAGTTGACTGGGGCATTACATTCAGAGAGGAACCGTTGTCAATTAATACCCGCGCCAACACGAAATCTCCGCATTTGACTGAGATGTGCAAAGCTTGATTGTGTTTCTTTCCCTCTGGGGGAAGCTCTTCATCAGTGAATGTCAGATGGTTGGCAGCTACAATATTTCCAACCACTTCATCAAATTGGCCAACAGAGATATTCTGAGCAACATGTGCTTCATTCAGCACTTTCATGAGAGCAGTTCTATGCGCTTCTGAACTCATCAACAAAGACAGCATCGAAATCTTGGCCGGAGTTTGGTTCATCTGATCGACCACTTTATAATCACTCTGTCTCACAATCTTGAGAAACTCATCTGTTTCAGGCTCTGCCCCTTTCTTTTTCTGAATATTCTCTGCCTCCTTTTCTTTACCCTTACGGGCTCTATCTTCGGCTTCTTTGGAGGACTCAACCCGACCAAACTCGGGAGCATACAGCCGACCGCTCCTTGTCATCCCGCTTGACCCAGTTATATTTGTAACAGTGGTACTTGGAGAAACCCCTACTGAAGGTAAGGTGTTGTACTTCCACGGTACGGCGCTGTCCTTCTCATAAGGAAATGGAGCTGGGATTTCAATAACCAATGGCTGTGGTTTGGCTTGGACCGGTTTTGAATTATACAGTATCTCCACTGGCCTTCTGGCCTCATTGCCATCATTGAACTGCAGCATTAGCACACTTTCTGCTTTCTCTACTACTTCCAACCGAACCACATAACGGTCCATCAAATCTTGCAAAACAGACTTAAAATCTTCACAAGCACCTACACACGCAGGGTCAGCACACACACAACCCTTCTGAATTACCCCACAGCGACATAACTCAGCATGTATGTCTTCCAAAGGAGTCTTGATACTCTCAACGTTCTTTAGCATGATCTGGCTCCCCGAATCTTCTATAGCATTGGCAGACGGTGCCCCATGACCTGGCAAGGGGTTAGTTGTCGTGCTCGGGTTGTTCGGTTTAAAAGATAGCCAATTGGCATCAATTAAGTCTTGAACTATAAACTTGAACGCATAGCAATCTTGCACCGTGTGACCGACCCCTCCACTATGGAAAATACAGGTGGCGTCAGCATTATATCCTCTAGGGAAAGGTGGTTGCACAGTCCTCATAGGGCGAGTCTTGACTAGATTCTTTGCAATGAGATGATTAAACAGCTCAGTATAAGTGATGGGAATTGGATCAAAACTGGTACGTTTCCTTTCTTGATGATTCTGAGCTCTGTGACCCGGATTATTCTGCGGCGGCTGGGCTGGAACAGAGAACGGAACTTTCTGCTGTGGGGTGTTGAAGGACGGACCTCCCCCTGCTGTAATGACATTTGTCTCTCCCTCTTTCTTTTTAGGGAAATTTGAAAAAGGTTTCTTCTGCCCACCAGGATTGCCAAAACCTCCGGCAATTCTCCCACTACGCAATCCATGTTCCAGACGTTCCCCAATGATCACCATATCAGAGAAGCTAGAAGAGACACTACCCACCAATCGATCATAGTATATTCCTGGGAGAGTTTCCATGAACATATATACCATTTCCTTTTCTGTCACTGGTGGCTTCACTTGAGCTGCTACACTTCTCCACTTCTGGGCATATTCTTTAAATGATTCCCTGTCGCCTTTGCTCATGAGTTGTAGTTGAGATCTATCAGGTGCCAGATCCATATTGTACTGATACTGCTTAAGAAATGCCTCTGAGAGATCCTTCCAACTATGGATGTCGGAGGATTGCAGTTGCATATACCAGTCTAGAGACGCTCCGGTCAGACTGTTCTGAAAGAAATGGATCAGCACCTTATCATCGTGGGCATAGGCTGCCATCTTCCTGACATACATCGTTAGATGGCTGGAGGGACAGCCAGTGCCGCGGTATTTGTCAAAATCTGGCGCCTTGAATTTGGGAGGTATAACAACACCTGGGACAAGACACAGGTCCCGTGCATCTTTAGCCCTTGTACCTGACCCTTCCATTGCCCTCAACCGTTCTTCTAGTAAGTGATATCTGTCTCTTGGTTGTGAACTTTCAACCATCTGGCCTTGAGGATAGCTCCCTGGATTGAAATAATAACCCCCATATTGAGCGGGGTTTCCCATTTGATAAGCAGCATTTGGAGGATTCACAGGAACCTCCGGAGCAGGAGCAGGCTGACTTGTCACCACAGGAATGGCTTCAGCAGGGGATGGTGTATAATTCATGGGCATCCCCCATGGATACACTTGTGCATTTGGTTGTCTCTGACCGCTCGTCCCTGAAGAACCACCAACTTCTGGTATGGGAGGAGGATGAACAGTTATAGCTTCAGCTGATGTAGGAGGAGAAACAAAGGTAACGCCCCCTTCTGGAGTTACAACTGCGGTGGCCCCAGCAGCGGCCCCACTTCTCAGAGTTTGCAGCATATTCATTACTTCAGCCATCTGGGCCTCCATAGCGCCCATTTTAGTCTTCAAAACTTGATTCTCCTGAGCCAGCTGCCCAGGGTTAAGAATTTCCACAACCGACTCATCTTGACCCAGGGGGTCCTCATTCTCGAGATGTTGATTGCTAGCCATTAGTCTTGCCTGTAGACGGGTAGAGTATCGGTGTTGGCGAACCAGCTTGCCTTTTGTTTTTCTTTCTGATGATAGAACATCTTTTATGAGTACAAGTATGAATGCGTAAATGAATGCAATGCATATGCACATGGCTTTATGTTATTAGATGCATGAGGAATGCTGTATGAATTTTTCAGAATTTTGCTTATGTAATGCATGCTGTTATGATGTAAAATGCGGATGATGAGGATGCTTGTTATAAAGACAGATATTTACAGGTGGGGTTTTGAAAAATTAGGGCGGTATACCCTATATGCCACCCCATATATGTATTTATGAAAGAGAAGGAAAAACTTATTCTTTTTTTTTTTTTGATTTTGTTGTTTTTTCAAAAAAAATGTTGGCGGAAATGAACTAAACTAGATGTAATAATGCAACACACAATTTTGGAAAAGCCCTTGTGACCTAAAAAAGAGGTGAGACCTATGATCTAGGGCAATTTAAAGGGTAATCTTTCCATGTAGCTCTATTCACTCCCTCACAAGGCCACCAGAGCTACAGTCCCTTTCACAAAATTCCCCACAAATGCAGCAAACTGCTAGGTGTGAGGCATCATGAAAGAGCACAACTCTGGTTGAAACTTTCGCAAGTAGCCAAACGGACAAAGGTCCTGATGGGCTCTCACTACTCGAATCCACTCTCCTAAGTTTTTGCAGATCTGGGTTATGGTCCCACTCAAAACACATAGTCACAGGGTGTTGCACCCCGAAAAATCCCCGTTTGGGGTTTCTCAATGTACAACGTGGAAAAATTTTGGAGCCGCCACCAATATTTTAATTTTAAGACCAAAACATTGAAAAAAGGTCTTTTGGACAAGGCGGATGGTCTTTTGAAAACTAGAGATATAGGTTCGGGGGTCGATTACGCGCGAGGAAGGTGTTAGCACCGCGCACGTCCTTTCTACCGAAAGGGAACCTCTAATTAAATGTGTGGTTTTAACACTTGATTTGAAAAATACCTAGATTTGCCTATTTATTTCTTGTTTGAAGACGAATGAGAAAACTTACCGGAAATTTTATTTTTGGTGAGAAAGGGGGAAAAAAAAAGGAGTTTTTAGAAAGAAGTGCTTGACGGGACATGGCCCGCTCCTACGTATCTCCCAGTGCGATGGAGAATTCAAAGCTACGTAGTTCTTGGTTCTTTTTTGAAAAGTTTTTGTTTTTTATCTTTTTTAGTGAGTTTTTTGAAATAGGACGAGCATTAGAAAATGATTAAACTAGCAGAGGCTATGATGAATCACTACTAAATACTCAAAAAAGAGAGAGTTGTACCGCTAGTCAAACGAACAAAGGTTCTGATGGACTATTGATAACAACTCGTTTTTATTATCTTTTTGAAAGTGATTTTCGAAAAAGATTGATTTGCACAATGATCAAACTAACAAAGGTTATGATGGACCATCGTTTATTATTCTTATGAGAAAAAGACATTGTCACCAATAGCTAAACGAACAGAGGCTCTGATGAGCTATTAGCAACAATGGGTTGGAAAATGATTCTTTTTGTTTGTTTTTATGAAAATAATTTGTTTATGGGGATGAAAAGAATTTTTATTTGTTGCGCTTGACGAGAACGTGGCTCGCTCCTACGTATCCCAAACGGGAATCAAAGCGACGTAGTTCTAATAATGTTTTTGAAAGGGTTTAAAAGGGGCAAGCTGAATCACCCGAGACCATCTTCACCACTTAGAACATGATGCACTAGGCATAAGTGGGAATCATATGGTTCGTCATCAGCAATGGACGATAACATACAAGAACGAGTAAATGAATGCTATAGTTAAGTTAAATCACATGGATCACAATAACTAAACATTAACAAATGAAAAGACTGAAATACCTCTGATGAAGACAGATATTACAGATCTGAAGAACGCAAACCCCGACTAACCCTTGCAAGAGATCAGCTCAGACGGACCAACGGCGCGGATAGAGCGAAAATAAAGCGGAGAACTGGAAAATGAGATTTGCGAGAGTTGTCTTCCCAGATCTCGTGAAATGTCTCTCAGATCTCGTGAAAATGTCTCTCAGATCTCGTGAAAAAATGTGTGTCAGATCTCGTGAAAAATGTGTGTAGCAATTCTTCTCTCTGATCTTGTGTGAAGTGTCCGTCCGTGAAATGGTGAAGCGTAGCTTCCTATTTATAGAGTTTCAAAAACTCAACAATTAATGCATGACATAATCGATTATGTCTTTCAATTAAAACACATGCTAATCGATTATGTTGATGAAGATGGAAACTTTGGTGAGATGATAATCGATTATTGTTGTAAGGCAAAACAGGTGCATAATCGATTATCAACCTTCCTTAAAAGGTGGTAATCGATTATGTGCTTTAGTTAAAATAGGATGCTAATCGATTATGTGCTTCAAAAGGGGAGGGAATAATCGATTATTTGCTTGATTTCATAGAGCAAATAATCGATTATTTGCTTGAATGAAATAAGGAGGTAATCGATTATTTGCTTTCCTAAAAATATGGGCATCCTAATAATCGATTATGTGCTTCAAAAAGGGAGGGAATAATCGATTATTTGCTTGTTTTCATAGAGCAAATAATCGATTATTTGCTTGAATGAGATAAGGAGGTAATCGATTATTTGTTTTTCCTAAAAATATGGGCCTTCCTTATTCATCAAGAATATATTATATGCATGATAAAATCAATTTTATACTTTCTAAAAAAATCATTTTCATGCATGAGGCTTATTGAGAAATATTTTCATGCAAAAAATTATTTTTATAGACCCCTTTGCGAGAAATGACCAAAATGCCCTTTTCGACCCTAAAAACCCTAATTTCCCAAAAAGTGCATTCTAACCCTAAACATGATTTCAAAAACTTTGGAATGGTTTCTAGGACCCAAAATGCAATACATTTTATTATTATTATTTTTTTTTGTGGGGAAAATTAGGGTTTGGACCTAAGCCGGACAAAATTGGGGTATGACAGCTGCCCCTCTTTATCTGAATTTTAACGAGGAATATGAATTGGCCGAAACATATTCCAAGGCAAAATAAAGATAAAGAATTCAGAAATTATACCGATTTTGTCCACTTGGGGAAACCCGAATTTTCCTCTTTTCTTTTTCTATATTTTTGAAAAGATAGGCTTGAGAACAAACGGGGAACGGTTAACACCTGGCGCATTAACCGAGAGAGAAGATGACGGACCACTCGGGATCTGAAGGAGCACTAAGGCTCTGGATGAGCGCGGAGGGTTCAGGATGAGCGCAGAGGGTTCAGGATGAGCACAGAGGGCTCAGGAGGAGCACAGAGGGCTCAGGGGGGAGCGCAGAGGGCTCAGGATGAGCACAGAGGGCTCAGGAGGAGCACAGAGGGCTCAGGAGGAGCACAGAGGGCTCAGGAGGAGCACAGAGGGCTCAGGAGGATGAGCACAGAGGGCTCGGGAGGATGAGCACAGAGGGCTCAGGAGGAGCACAGAGAGCTCAGGATGAGCGCGGAGGGCTCAGGAGGGAGCACAGAGGGCTCAGGATGAGCGCGGAGGGCTCAGGAGGAGCACAGAGGGCTCAGGATGAGCACAGAGGGCTCAGGAGGAGCACAGAGGGCTCAGGAGGAGCACAGAGGGCTCAGGGTGAGCACAGAGGGCTCAGGATGAGCACAGAGGGCTCAGGATGAGCACAGAGGGCTCAAGGGGAGCACAGAGGGCTCAGGGGGGAGCACAGAGGGCTCACGAGGGAGCACAGAGAGCTCAGGATGAGCGCGGAGGGCTCAGGATGAGCACAGAGGGCTCAGGAGAATGAGCACAGAGGGCTCAGGAGGAGCACAGAGGGCTCAGGACGAGCACAGAGGGCTCAGGAGGAGCACAGAGGGCTCAGGAGGATGAGCACAGAGGGCTCAGGAGGAGCACAGAGGGCTCAGGATGAGCGCAGAGGGCTCAGGGGGGGAGCACAGAGGGCTCAGGAGGGAGCACAGAGGGCTCAGGATGAGCGCAGAGGGCTCAGGAGAAGCACAGAGGGCTCAGGATGAGCGCAGAGGGCTCAGGAGGAGCACAGAGGGCTCAGGAGGAGCACAGAGGGCTCCGGGGGAGCACAGAGGGCTCAGGATGAGCACAGAGGGCTCAGGAGGAGCACAGAGGGCTCAAGGGGAGCACAGAGGGCTCAGGGGGGAGCACAGAGGGCTCAGGACGAGCACAGAGGGCTCAGGGGAGCACAGAGGGCTCAGGGGAGCACAGAGGGCTCAGGAGGAGCACAGAGGGCTCAAGGTGAGCACAGAGGGCTCAGGGTGAGCACAGAGGGCAGGAGGAGCACAGAGGGCTCAAGAGGAGCACAGAGGGCTCAGGAGGAGCACAGAGAGCTCAGGATGAGCGCGGAGGGCTCAGGAGGGAGCACAGAGGGCTCAGGATGAGCGCGGAGGGCTCAGGAGGAGCACAGAGGGCTCAGGATGAGCACAGAGGGCTCAGGAGGAGCACAGAGGGCTCAGGAGGAGCACAGAGGGCTCAGGGTGAGCACAGAGGGCTCAGGGTGAGCACAGAGGGCTCAGGATGAGCACAGAGGGCTCAAGGGGAGCACAGAGGGCTCAGGGGGGAGCACAGAGGGCTCAGGAGGGAGCACAGAGGGCTCAGGATGAGCGCGGAGGGCTCAGGATGAGCACAGAGGGCTCAGGAGAATGAGCACAGAGGGCTCAGGAGGAGCACAGAGGGCTCAGGACGAGCACAGAGGGCTCAGGACGAGCACAGAGGGCTCAGGAGGAGCACAGAGGGCTCAGGAGGATGAGCACAGAGGGCTCAGGAGGAGCACAGAGGGCTCAGGATGAGCGCAGAGGGCTCAGGGGGGAGCACAGAGGGCTCAGGAGGGAGCACAGAGGGATCAGGATGAGCACAGAGGGCTCAGGAGGGAGCACAGAGGGCTCAGGATGAGCACGGAGGGCTCAGGAGAAGCGCAGAGGGCTTTGGATGAGCACAGAGGGCTCCGGGGGAGCACAGAGGGCTCAAGGAGAGCACAGAGGGCTCAGGGAGAGCACAGAGGGCTCAGGATGAGCACAGAGGGCTCAGGGGGGAGCACAGAGGGCTCAGGATGAGCGCAGAGGGCTCAGGATGAGCGCGGAGGGCTCAGGATGAGCGCGGAGGGCTCAGGATGAGCGCGGAGGGCTCAGGAGGGAGCACAGAGGGCTCAAGAGGAGCACAGAGGGATCAGGATGAGCACAGAGGGCTCACGAGGGGAGCACAGAGGGCTCAAGAGGGAGCACAGAGGGATCAGGATGAGCACAGAGGGCTCACGAGGGGAGCACAGAGGGCTCAGGAGGGAGCACAGAGGGCTCAGGATGAGCACAGAGGGCTCAGGATGAGCACAGAGGGCTCAGGATGAGCACAGAGGGCTCAGGGGGAGCACAGAGGGATCAGGATGAGCAGAGAGGGCTCAGGAGGGAGCACAGAGGGCTCAGGATGAGCACGGAGGGCTCAGGAGAAGCGCAGAGGGCTTTGGATGAGCACAGAGGGCTCAAGGTGAGCGCAGAGGGCTCACAAATTCTGCTGATTGGTTGATTTGAAATGACCGAGGCTGCTGTATTGGATTGAGGTACCTGCATACGTCAGTTGATGCAAGGAATGGTGCATGGAGTATGAGTGCAGGTTATGCATGTGCATGCAATGAGTGCATGTTATGAGTGCATGTTATGCATGTGCATGCAATGCATGATTTTGGTGTGATGATGAATGTGGTGAAACATTCTTGAGGTTTTCCTTTTGATTTGTTTTTTCTTGATCAGCTTTCTTTTTTTTTATCAACTGTTTTTTCATTTGCTCTTTTTGCTATGTGAGGATGCAACTGCAATACTTTGATGCCTGATATGAAATGGTTGATTGGGAAACATAGGCATATGGGATGAATGCATGAAATGCGAATGCAAATGAAATGTTTGGATGCTAATGTTATGATGCATAGTGTAATGATATGAAATGGTTGATTGGGAAACATAGGCATTTTTGATGACATGCGATGAATGCATGAAATGCGAATGTGAATATGATGTGAATGAAATGCTTGGATGCAAATGTTATGACACGGGATGACGTGTTTCTGCTTTTATGATGCAAATGCTTTGATGCTTGATGGAATGAGATGGAAGATTTTTTTGCTTTTATCTGTTGCTTCTTTTTTGTTGCCCTTCATGCAATGATGATGTTGGCACGATGCAAACTATGATAAACAAAATGGAATGCCTAAATGCATGAGGCGAAAAATAGGATATGAATGATTAAATATTTTTGTGATGATGAGATGCAAGACTTTGAATGCAAGGAATTGAGATGATTATTGACCATTTTGTTGAGAAAAAATGGAATTTGATTCAAACTCCGGTGTTCTCAAGATTTTATTTACAAACAAGCTCACTTGTTTTCTCTTCCTTCCAATGACGACTGAATCTTAAATATCGCCTGACTAGCTTGTCTTCTCTCTCTTTGAAGCATTATCTAGTAAGCATGCATAGGGGTGCAAATGTGAATGAGTGAGTCCGTTAACTTGGGATTGGTTTAGGGCCTGGACTTTTATGGCAAGTGAAGGAATGACCGACATGGCTATTGTCGAAGCTTGTGAGGGATCAAGAGATACAAGATTGCCCCAATTCAGGTCTTTGATGAGTGAATAGTTTGCCCCTGTCTAGTGGTGACAACAACTAGGGGCGTAGAAGATGATGAATTGGGAACGCTTCGGCTCTTGGGATGAAAGCTGGAATGAAAGGGGTTTTGCTTCAACCCACAGAATTTGATGTTGCCCCAGTCATAACAAAGACAAAGCTGCCCCAATCAGAATGACAAGGTCTTGTGAGGTTTTTTATGGGAATGAATGAGGTGAAGGAATGGGAATGCACTTGCCCCACTTTGGAATGACATTGACAACTGGAGTGACATGGGATGGGCATTGAACAGACTTTCCCAAGACTAGGGTGTGTGGGTGGTGAAGAGAATGCCCCAACTTTTGGGTCTGAGTGGTATTCTCAGTGTAAATTTTTGGTTCTCTACTGATGTCTTGACTTTTGGTGTGAAAGAAACCTTATCTGGTGATCACTAAACCTTGTTTTAATGCATCTTGAACGTGTTTTGGAGTGCAAGTCCCTCTTTTTATTTTGTCAGCTTTCTTTTTTCTGACTGTTTGTTTTTCTTTTTGAGCAAACACATTGTAAACAGATAAACTTATTTGTCCTAAAATTAAAATTTGAGAAAACGAAAGCAACCAGTCATTGATCGAAATGGACTTTGCAGGATTGTGATGTTTTGTGGAGAAGGGATGATTGGGCTTATCGGAGGGTTTGGGGTTGATGGGAGGATGGGTCTTATTCAGCGTTGGCCGATGGTCAATGGTTTATGAAGGGGATAGTTACTAGGTTTGATGAGGTGAGGTGTTTGAAGGCTTTATGAAAGAAGAGATGGTTAAACCCAATGAATTGAGGGCTTTTTTTTTTTTTTTTTTGAAAGGAGAAATGATCGAGCCCATTGAATTGAGGGCTTTTTGGGAGGGGAAAATGTATTGACTCTTAATTTATACTCCATTTGTCTTCTTTTCTTCACTTTGGGATTCTCTTTTTTGAAACTTTGTTATTCCCCTCCTTTTGCGGATTTCCTTTCCTTTTGACTTGGGTGAGAATGATATACCATCTTTGATGTGGAATTAACCCTTGTCCGGAGTGATGGGGATATCTTGGGCTTTTCTTGGCTTAAGATGGGTAACAAAGGATGTTTTTGTGATTTTGAATCTTTGGCTTAAGAGGGGTAGGGAATGGTCTTTCTGGGATTTTAGGTTCTTGAGGGTGTGGAGAGAAGGCCAAATTTCATTTCAAATCCTGATTACTTATTTCTGTAAGATTTAACTTTAGGACAATAATTTATCTATCTTCATGTCTTTGCTCTTTTATTTTCCCTTTTTTTGTGCCCTAATTTTTGCCTGGACCGCTCTTTGCGAGTTTTCAATCCACCGGGCGCTCATTTTTGCCTAGGCCGCCCTTTGCGGGTTTTCAACCTAGCGAGCTTATTTTATCTTTTTTATTTATTATATTTTTTAGAAAGACTTGCACTAAGGGAATATGATACCGACAAGGAAAATTAGTGATCACAGAATTGCCCCAGCATGGAGGACTTAAAGTGTTAGTGGGAATGAACCAAAAATCAATTATGCACTGATGGGAGAGAATATGCGCTTTAGGGGTGGACGGGGCGGGATTAGACTTGGATGGGGAATGATGATAAATGAAGGAAATTGACTGACTCAAACAAGAGAAACTGCACGTGGCATGCATGCTTACTAGAAGAACGCTTCACAGAGAATTAACATTGGTTAAAACATGATATAAAAACTTTTTGATGAACTGTTTCGGTCTTTTATCATGGAATGGATGAGATGTAATCCCCTTTTTTGAAGGAAATACAAATGAGCTATTGATGTGAAAAACTGAGTGCCTTGGAACACCTTGAGTTTGCAAATGAGTGAGGGTAAACTTTTCCAAAAAGGAAAGATTACTTTGCAAGAACATCTCGTCTCTCATCACAACATTTTTGTTGTACGCAATGCATGGATGAAAACATTATGATGTATACATGATGAAGATGAAATGCATGAAAGCATGTCTACTTGAAAGGTGTGATTATTCTAAAAGTTTTTTCTTTTTGATGCTTTCTTTTTGTGCAAGACGAAATATGAAATGCCAATGCATCTTTGGGTGATGAATGATGCAAGAGGCAAGACAAGATATGAAATGCTGATGCCTCCTTTTTCTTTTGAATGATGAAAGATGCAGGAATGATGCTTTTTTCTAAATGATGATTTTTTTTTATTATTATTTTTTTTTATTTTTTTAAAGGCAAGGCGAAGTATGAAATGCCAACACCCCTTCCTTTTTTGAAAGATGCATGTATGGAGGAATGATGTATTCGAACTAAAGTGATGAGGTTAATGAAATGATGCATGAATGCTACATTTTGAATAAATTTGATGATGATTTTCATTCATGATTATGAACGAAATGCTTTCTTGTTTTCATTTTTGTGCAATGAAATGCATGATGCTCACAATGATTTTTTTTGTTTTTTAGTTTTGGAACATGATTTTGAAAATTAATTGGAGATGCAAATGATTTATTGGAAAAAAGGTTTTAGAAAAATGTGCTTGACGGGGTCTGGCCCGTTCCTACGTATCCCCATTGTAGTGAGGAATCAAAGCTTACGTAGTTTTACTGTGTCTTTTTTTTTTGAAATAATGCTTATGCATGAATGCCTCGTCGAGGATGATTATAAATGAAATGCTTATGCTATGCAGATGATAATTGTCTTTTGTTTTATCTTTATGTAATGAAAGGGAATGCAAGATGAATGGTTTTTTTCAAAATTGGAATTTTATGCAAATGATGCAATGATGCAGTGATGCAATGATGCGATGATGCAAGGATGCTTCTTTTTTTTTTTTTTTGTGTTTTTGCAGAAAGAGGATATTTACAGGCGGTGATTTGAAAATTTTCACACTATATGCCACCTCATATAGGCGTTTATTGAGAAGGGAAAACATATCTTTTTTTTTTTTGATTTTCAAAAAATTTGAAGGAAAAAATGATTGAACTGAATGCAACGATGCAACACACAATTTGGAAAGCCCTTGTGACCTAAAAGGGGGTAGAACCTATGATCTAAGGCACTTTAGGGATAATCTTCTCATGTAGCTCTATTCACACCCTCACAAAGGTCATCAGAGCCACAGTCCCTCTCATGAAAATCCCCGTAAATGCAGCAAACTGCTAGATACGAAGCATCATGAAAGAGCACAACTCTGATTGAAACTTTCGCGAGTAGCCAAACGGACAAAGGTCCTGATGGGCTCCCACTACTCGAATCCACTCATCCTAAGGTATCCTAACAGACCTGGGTTATGGTCTCTTTCCCTAATCGTATAATCTCAAGGTATAAGTGTGTGTGTGCGAAGGGCATTTCCTTAAAAAACTACCCTACCTGCAAATGAAGATCCAGAACAATCCAGACAATAGAAAGCCATAACATGTCGTCTACCCTAGGGTTCAATACCAATCAAATTCAACTAATCTAGGGTGCCAACAACAAACACATTACTTACCTCAGAAAGGGAGCTGAGAAGAAGGGAACAACAAAAAGGAAAAATGTATATGCCTCTAATCAATGATAAGAAAGAAAGGCAAACAAGGTACTAATCAAATCAACAATACATTAAACCACACATTTTAATTAGTTAGGCTTGACCCTCGTCTTTTAAAAAAAAGGTCCCCAGCAGAGTCGCCAGCTGTTGCACCCCGAAAAATCCCCGTTTGGGGTTTCTCAATGTACAACGTGGAAAAATTTTGGAGCCGCCACCAATATTTTAATTTTAAGACCAAAACATTGAAAAAAGGTCTTTTGGACAAGGCGGATGGTCTTTTGAAAACTAGAGATATAGGTTCGGGGGTCGATTACGCGCGAGGAAGGTGTTAGCACCGCGCACGTCCTTTCTACCGAAAGGGAACCTCTAATTAAATGTGTGGTTTTAACACTTGATTTGAAAAATACCTAGATTTGCCTATTTATTTCTTGTTTGAAGACGAATGAGAAAACTTACCGGAAATTTTATTTTTGGTGAGAAAGGGGGAAAAAAAGGAGTTTTTAGAAAGAAGTGCTTGACGGGACATGGCCCGCTCCTACGTATCTCCCAGTGCGATGGAGAATTCAAAGCTACGTAGTTCTTGGTTCTTTTTTGAAAAGTTTTTGTTTTTTATCTTTTTTAGTGAGTTTTTTGAAATAGGACGAGCATTAGCAAATGATTAAACTAGCAGAGGCTATGATGAATCACTACTAAATACTCAAAAAAGAGAGAGTTGTACCGCTAGTCAAACGAACAAAGGTTCTGATGGACTATTGATAACAACTCGTTTTTATTATCTTTTTGAAAGTGATTTTCGAAAAAGATTGATTTGCACAATGATCAAACTAACAAAGGTTATGATGGACCATCGTTTATTATTCTTATGAGAAAAAGACATTGTCACCAATAGCTAAACGAACAGAGGCTCTGATGAGCTATTAGCAACAATGGGTTGGAAAATGATTCTTTTTGTTTGTTTTTATGAAAATAATTTGTTTATGGGGATGAAAAGAATTTTTATTTGTTGCGCTTGACGAGAACGTGGCTCGCTCCTACGTATCCCAAACGGGAATCAAAGCGACGTAGTTCTAATAATGTTTTTGAAAGGGTTTAAAAGGGGCAAGCTGAATCACCCGAGACCATCTTCACCACTTAGAACATGATGCACTAGGCATAAGTGGGAATCATATGGTTCGTCATCAGCAATGGACGATAACATACAAGAACGAGTAAATGAATGCTATAGTTAAGTTAAATCACATGGATCACAATAACTAAACATTAACAAATGAAAAGACTGAAATACCTCTGATGAAGACAGATATTACAGATCTGAAGAACGCAAACCCCGACTAACCCTTGCAAGAGATCAGCTCAGACGGACCAACGGCGCGGATAGAGCGAAAATGAAGCGGAGAACTGGAAAATGAGATTTGCAAGAGTTGTCTTCCCAGATCTCGTGAAATGTCTCTCAGATCTCGTGAAAATGTCTCTCAGATCTCGTGAAAAAATGTGTGTCAGATCTCGTGAAAAATGTGTGTAGCAATTCTTCTCTCTGATCTTGTGTGAAGTGTCCGTCCGTGAAATGGTGAAGCGTAGCTTCCTATTTATAGAGTTTCAAAAACTCAACAATTAATGCATGACATAATCGATTATGTCTTTCAATTAAAACACATGCTAATCGATTATGTTGATGAAGATGGAAACTTTGGTGAGATGATAATCGATTATTGTTGTAAGGCAAAACAGGTGCATAATCGATTATCAACCTTCCTTAAAAGGTGGTAATCGATTATGTGCTTTAGTTAAAATAGGATGCTAATCGATTATGTGCTTCAAAAGGGGAGGGAATAATCGATTATTTGCTTGATTTCATAGAGCAAATAATCGATTATTTGCTTGAATGAAATAAGGAGGTAATCGATTATTTGCTTTCCTAAAAATATGGGCATCCTAATAATCGATTATGTGCTTCAAAAAGGGAGGGAATAATCGATTATTTGCTTGTTTTCATAGAGCAAATAATCGATTATTTGCTTGAATGAGATAAGGAGGTAATCGATTATTTGTTTTTCCTAAAAATATGGGCCTTCCTTATTCATCAAGAATATATTATATGCATGATAAAATCAATTTTATACTTTCTAAAAAAATCATTTTCATGCATGAGGCTTATTGAGAAATATTTTCATGCAAAAAATTATTTTTATAGACCCCTTTGCGAGAAATGACCAAAATGCCCTTTTCGACCCTAAAAACCCTAATTTCCCAAAAAGTGCATTCTAACCCTAAACATGATTTCAAAAACTTTGGAATGGTTTCTAGGACCCAAAATGCAATACATTTTATTATTATTATTTTTTTTTGTGGGGAAAATTAGGGTTTGGACCTAAGCCGGACAAAATTGGGGTATGACACAGGGTATAAGTGTAGTGTGTGTCAAGGGCATTTTCCCTAGTACTACCCCCACCTGAAATGAAAACCAGAGCAGTCCAGACAAAAGCAAGCCATAACAAGTTATCTACCCTAGGGTTCCATACCTAGAATATCTATAGACAAGGATATTGCTCACCTTAGGAAAAGGAGCCAAGAAGAGGGGATCATGGGGATTGAAAAAATGCAAGGGCATAAGCGATAAAAGAAAGGGAATAAAAGATAAGAAAGAAAGGCAAACAGGGTTTTAATCAAATCAACAATACATTAAACCACACATTTAAATTAGTTAGGCTTGACCCTCGTCTTAAAAAAGTCCCCAGTGGAGTCGCCAGCTGTTGCACCCCGAAAAATCCCCCTTGGGTTTCTCAATGTACAACGTGGAAAATTTTGGAGCCGCCACCAATATTTTAATTTTAAGACCAAAACATTGAAAAAAGGTCTTTTGGACAAGGCAGATGGTCTTTGAAAACTAGAGATATAGGTTCGGGGGTCGATTACGTGCGAGGAAGGTGTTAGCATCGCGCACGTCCTTTCTACCGAAAGGGAACCTCTAATTAAATGTGTGGTTTTAACGTTTGATTTGAAAAATACCTAGATTTGCCTATTTATTTCTTGTTTGAAGATGAATGGGAAAACTTAATGAAAATTTTATTTTTTGCGAGAAAGGGGGAAAAAGGTTTTTTAGAAAAAGTGCTTGACGGGACATGGCCCGCTCCTACGTATCTCCCGGTGCGATGGAGAATTCAAAGCTACGTAGTTCTTGGTTCTTTTTGAAAAGTTTTTGTTTTTTTATCTTTTTTAGGTGAGTTTTCGAAATAGGACGAGCATTAGTGAATGATTAAACTAGCAGAGGCTATGATGAATCACTACTAAATACTCAAAAGAGAGAGTTGTACCGCTAGTCAAACGAACAACGGTTCTGATGGACTATTGATAACAACTCGTTTTTTATTATCTTTTTTGAAAGTGATTTTCGAAAGAGATTGATTCGCATGATGATCAAACTAACAAAGGTTATGATGGATCATCGTTTATTATTTTTAGGAGAAAAGGACATCGTCACTAATAGCTAAACGAACAAAGGCTCTGATGAGCTACTAGCAACAATGGGTTTGAAAATAATTTTTGTTTATTTTATGAAAATGACTGGTTTAGGGGGATGAAAAGAATTTTTATTTGTTGCGCTTGACGAGAACGTGGCTCGCTCCTACGTATCCCAAACGGGAATCAAAGCGACGTAGTTCTAATAATGTTTTTGAAAGGGTTTAAAAGGGGCAAGCTGAATCACCCGAGACCATCTTCACCACTTAGAACATGATGCACTAGGCATAAGTGGGAATCATATGGTTCGTCATCAGCAATGGACGATAACATACAAGAACGAGTAAATGAATGCTATAGTTAAGTTAAATCACATGGATCACAATAACTAAACATTAACAAATGAAAAGACTGAAATACCTCTGATGAAGACAGATATTACAGATCTGAAGAACGCAAACCCCGACTAACCCTTGCAAGAGATCAGCTCAGACGGACCAACGGCGCGGATAGAGCGAAAATGAAGCGGAGAACTGGAAAATGAGATTTGCGAGAGTTGTCTTCCCAGATCTCGTGAAATGTCTCTCAGATCTCGTGAAAATGTCTCTCAGATCTCGTGAAAAATGTGTGTAGCAATTCTTCTCTCTGATCTTGTGTGAAGTGTCCGTCAGAAATGGTGAAGCGTAGCTTCCTATTTATAGAGTTTCAAAAACTCAACAATTAATGCATGACATAATCGATTATGTCTTTCAATTAAAACACATGCTAATCGATTATGTTGATGAAGATGGAAACTTTGGTGAGATGATAATCGATTATTGTTGTAAGGCAAAACAGGTGCATAATCGATTATCAACCTTCCTTAAAAGGTGGTAATCGATTATGTGCTTTAGTTAAAATAGGATGCTAATCGATTATGTGCTTCAAAAGGGGAGGGAATAATCGATTATTTGCTTGATTTCATAGAGCAAATAATCGATTATTTGCTTGAATGAAATAAGGAGGTAATCGATTATTTGCTTTCCTAAAAATATGGGCATCCTAATAATCGATTATGTGCTTCAAAAAGGGAGGGAATAATCGATTATTTGCTTGTTTTCATAGAGCAAATAATCGATTATTTGCTTGAATGAGATAAGGAGGTAATCGATTATTTGTTTTTCCTAAAAATATGGGCCTTCCTTATTCATCAAGAATATATTATATGCATGATAAAATCAATTTATACTTTCTAAAAAAATCATTTTCATGCATGAGGCTTATTGAGAAATATTTTCATGCAAAAAATTATTTTTATAGACCCCTTTGCGAGAAATGACCAAAATGCCCTTTTCGACCCTAAAAACCCTAATTTCCCAAAAAGTGCATTCTAACCCTAAACATGATTTCAAAAACTTTGGAATGGTTTCTAGGACCCAAAATGCAATACATTTTATTATTATTATTTTTTTTTGTGGGGAAAATTAGGGTTTGGACCTAAGCCGGACAAAATTGGGGTATGACAGTCACTACGCAAAAAAAAGTTAGTTCCAGGGAAATTTGCCATTCACATTTGCAATACTTACCTGCCAATTCAATTCAGACTTCAATCCACCAATTCATACATACATAAACTACACTAATGTCAAACCGAATCTCAAAATATATCAAAACATACCACTAGTTTATGTCAAACATGCATAAACTACACTAATGTCAAACATACCAAATCTCAAAATATATCAAAACATACCACTAGTTTATCTCAAAATATATCAAAACATACCACATGCATAAACTACACTAATGTCCAATAAACTCAAAATATTCTGACGAAGCATCTTCAAGTCCAACTCTGAACAATAAACCTAACAAATCAAAAACGATAATGATTACGAATTAATTCATAAAACTAAGATATTTTTTGCACATTAATTAAAACATAGCTAGATTACCTAGATGTCGTCAATAACCCTCCCCATAAACGTGATCTCCAATGTCTCCATTATCTGCATCTTCGTTCTCGTCCTGCTGGGAGGGCTGGTCCTGCTCGGGCGGCTGCCAATCAAGTGGAGGTACTGGAATCCCAGAATGGTTAAATACGTATTCAAGTAGTTGTTGCTGTCGTGCAACCTGCTCCTGCAGTCGTGCAACCTGCTCCTGCTGTCGTGCAAACTGCTCTGCAAATTGCTGTGACATTTCTTGGATGATCCTACGGGCCTCAGGATACAGGACCGCGCTCGTCGAAGCTCAAGAGTCTACCATATTGTCAAATATGCCTCATGTCCCATACCTACGGCTCTTATTGGGCCCTCCAGCAGCCTTTTCCCACAACAATCGCTTCAGCTTAGCCAACTCAACATGGTCTACTGGTATATCTGATTGAGAGAACAGCCACTGAAACTCCTCCTATCAAATGCACAAGTTATAATCATACTCAAAATAAATGAGACATTTTATCAGGCACATTCAGAATAACAAACAGAAATGTCTTTAACATTGAAATGACTCATATCTATTTCCAATACAATAGCCCTGCTAATTCAATACAAACACACCGATTATAATCAAACACACCAACTATAAGTTCAATAAATACCAACTTTGTCACGACCCAAGCGGGACCATGACCGGCGCACTGATTCTACTACACTAATTTGGCAACCCTCGACAACTCAAGTCTATCGAAATAAAACTCGTGATAGTGGATCTATAATAGCCTATATTTCGGAGAAATTTTTAACAAAAATTCGGCAGAACTTCCTCTGAAATATGGACATCCCAAATAATATATATACCTGTATATTCAAAACACAGAATACCAACATAGATAGGTCCTCATAGATGCCAACAAAGTGACATCTAACTAGTATCAGACAAACCCATAATGCAACAAGGCCTCTAAAGAATTTGCACATGTCAAATTCAATTCATATAAACTAACTTATATATATGACAAAATTTCTTTATACCTGAGTAATGCGAGCGCGGTCCTCTACAAACTCGCTTGTTCCCTTCCTAATGTGAGTGTGGCGATGAAGCTCATCTACATGTGGCTTCCGCCCCATCTTCTTGGCCTATAATTAATAACTTCAGTTTGTAAATGGTAAATTATTATATTGACATAAGGAAAATATAAGTTTAAGAATATACCAATCTCTCTGAATGCTGCAACATAGAGATAGAACTTCCAGTGTGCAAGCTTCCACCTTTTTCTGATGCCCTGTTCTTCTTATTCTGCTCACACTTAGCTTTGAATTTTGTATCATTCCAGGTGTGATTTCTTAGCTGATTATAAACTAGATCCCCCATCCAAAGAGGCCGATCCCTCCCCATGCGGACACGTCTGAGCATATCAAGGAGTCAAAGAGTAGCTTTCGTATGAAAAAGATCCCGAACGGCGGCCTCCTGAGACTTACGCCATGCAACTTTCTTCTGCATTGTGAAAACATTTACAAAACAAATGTTACATCAAATCAAATAACTTAACAAATTAAAAAAAACGACAAAACATTGTGCTGTGTTAAAATGTACACTTACTCTAAAGTCGTTAAAAAATGGTTTCGCTCATCCTCATTAAGCTCTAACCAACTAGACCATGGGTAGTGGTATAACTCGTGAATAGTTCAGTCGGATAGCATTTGCGGCTGACCTTGAAGGAAGAAACCTGCGAAGTTAAAACAATTGAAACGATTAAAACACATTATATATATGACAAAACAATCAATCAAACAAAGTTATAAAAAACCTTTACATACCCTCCATTCTCAACACGGATGACAACTCGCCCATCGCGTAAAATAATCTCATCCTCATCCTCATCATCTTCCCCCTCAACATCAGGTATCACATCATCACCCCCCTCAACATCATGCATTTGATCATCATCAGGTATCACATCATCTCCAGGTGAAAGTGGCTCTGTCGGTGATGGCAAAGGGATCGGAGTAGGTGTTATACCCCAATTTTGCACGATCCTTTTATTGTATTTGTTTTAGCCCCGTGTCACAAGCCCATGACATTTCGAGCGCTGTTTTGTTCTAATTTGGACCGATTTGTCCAATTGGGCCTATGTCCAACCCTTTTGGGCCTGATTTCGTTAGCTTGTCTATTCGAGCTTACGCTTAGTGTTTTGAACCAGTTTTTTTTAATAATCGGGCTTATGTCTAATGTTTTAGTCGTTGGACTAATTGGGCCTATGAGGCTATTAGACCTATGATGGTAATTTGTATAGATTGGACCTGATCTTAAAAATTGTTCTAATTAGGTATTATTCTAGTCATTTGTCTAAATTGGGCCCATGTTTAGTTTTGATTGGGCTTGGCCCAATTTAATCATTCTCTTCCATTTTGACCCAAAAAAAAACAAACAGTAAATCTGTCCATAGCAAATATAATCAAAAAAATCAATAAAAATTAATTTACAATAATCCAAAAATAACAAAAAATACAAAAAAATAGAAAAAACGAAAATACATAAAAATAAAAGCTGCAACAGCGGCTTCCTTGGGCCTGTTCTTGCTGAGCAAGTTTTCTCAACAGGTCCAAATACCTGAAAAAGGAAAGAAATGGAGAAGGATGAGCAAAAACCCTAATTTTTTTACCTATATAAGCAAGCCTTGACACAGAAAAGGGATAGAGAGAAATTACATAGAATTCAGAACCAAAAGATTAGGGTTTTCAAAGTGAAACCCTAATCGCAAAACCCTAAAAAATTCAGAAACAGCCACACAGAACAGAAGCAGCAGCAGTGAAACAATAGTAAGCAGTGTCAGAAGCAAGCAACAGGAGACTAAACAGAAGCTGGAAAAGAGGTTGGCTGAAACAATTTCGTTTTCCCTAAGTTTTAGCATTTTTAGGAACATAATTGGTTATTCAGTTTAGGTTTTGGCTATGAATGTTGATACTGTAAATGTATAGGTAGCATGAACAGATTTGTGTACACTATTAGGGTTTAGTATTCTGTTCTCAAAAATAGCAATTAGTTGTAGTTAAAAATTAGGATTCGTAATAATAGGCGAGACAAAATTAGGTTCGGTTTATGTTGAGTTTTTTAAAATCACGAACAGAATTAGGGTTTAAATCATGAACAGAATATAGTTTGTTACAAAACAAAGTAGAAAAAAAGAACAAACAGAAAACAAAGCAGGCAAAACTGACCTGAGCTGCCGTCAGAGGCGAACTCCGGCCACCACCCACGGTGGTCGTTGGCTCGTAACCACCGCCATTAATCGCGAGCAGCCCATAGCCTTGCTTCATCCCCAGAACAGATCCACGCCGTCGCACCGTCCTTGCGTCGTGAGCCTGCCGCCGTTGTCTTATCACAACCACCGCACGAACCACCCAAAAGAACCAAAAAGCAAACATAAAGAGATAAGAAAGAGGGGGCCAGGAGTTGAAGAGTGAAGAAAAAGGGGAAAATATATAAAAAAACACAATAGGAACCGAAGCCTTACCTATTAGCTCCGGCCACCGTAGACGGTAGCCGTTCGCTCCAAGCACCGCTGAGCCGCCGTCGTTCCTCTTCTCTTGCGATCTTTCAAACCGAACCAGGACATAGCCACTGCCATCGTCTCCATCCTCGCGTCTAGCATCGTCAACCATCGCCACCGTTAGCCTCTCCCCCTCCGCCGCTGTCAGCTAACAAACCGATGCGGTCATCGGCCATCCCTCGCCTTCGCTCCTCACTATCACCCTCTCCCTCTTTGCGTTTTCCCCCATCTCTCTCTCACGCCGAACTCACTGCTCTCTCCCTCTGAACTCCCATTCTTGTTTTCTTTTTTTCTCACTCTTCAAAATCCCTCTCTCCCATGATGTATGTGTGTACGGTGCCGGAATAGAGAGGAAGAAGGGGATAAGGTTAGACGGTGGTGGACGAAGAAGAAAGGGGAGGAGCCGCAGCTCCGTGAAGTGAGGCGAAGAGAACGGGGAGATGAACGAAAATTAGGGTTGAGGGAATTGAGAAGGGGACGGCGCCGCGAGAGAAAGGAGGGAATTAGGTTTAGGGTTCTTTTTGGATTGCCTTATATAGTGTGGCTATGAAGCCCCGATACTCCAAAATAGGCAAAGTACCCGTATCGGATACGTATCCGATACCGATACGTGTCGGATACGGCCGGATACGTATCCAGGGAGTATCCTGGAATTTATATTTATTTTTTAATTATAAAAACATTGGATACTTACTGGATACGTGAGAGATACGTTCAGGATACGGCGCCATTGAAAGATACGTACGCGGGATACGGCTCTATGATGGGACACGCGCTTCGGATACGCAAGGAAGTCCTTTCCATTTTTTAAAAACAAAACTGTTTCTTTAAGATAAAAGGAAAGAACATGAGTGGGATTAAAGGAAAGAACGTGAGTTAAAAGGTGATTGAAGGAAAAAACATGACGAAAGTTTGAACCTTTTTGAAGAACACGCAAAGAGGAGATGAAATTGGAAATAGGGGCTGTTGATAAATTGTGAATAAACTGTGGGTAGAAGACGAGATTCCAAGAGCTACTTTAACTCTTCTTTACTCTCATGGCAACGCCCCCGTTCTGTGTCAGATCTATGAGCTCTTCATCGAGCTTATTATTCACTTCCCTGTTAACCTCATGGGGTTTTATCTTGTTTGTTTTGCTTTCTGGGGTTCTCTAAATTATGCTCCTTTTTTTGGTTATTATGGTGTTTGGTTTCTGGGTTTTTAGGTAGGATTCGTGGGTGATTTGGAATTTGGGGAAATGATTGCTATTTGTTTGTAAGTTGGGATTTTAAGGTGAATTCAAGATGGAGGTTTGGTTTTAATGGGGGATTTTGATGGGGTGTGAGGGGTGTGGGGAAGATGACTTAGGAGCTAAAAAAAATTAATAAAATAAAAAAGCCACAAGGAAAGCCACGTGTTGACACATCAATTAAAATGCCACCTAGGCGATGCCACGTAAGCATTCTGTTTGTCCACTAAGCAACAATAAACGTTAGGGGCTAATAATGAAAACAGAAAAATAAGTAAGGAACGAAAATGCCTATTTCCATAATGTAGGGACTAAACTTATGGGACGAAAATGCCTATTTTCATATCTATTGAATACTATGAGCAATTGTCAATTAGTAAAGTGAAATATGTTTAGTTATGTTTTATTATTTTTAATTTTAATTTAATTTTTTATTGAAGTATCCCCGCCGTATCGTATCTTGATTTTCAAAATTTTCCCGTATCCACGTATCCGTATCGTGTCGTATCCCGTATCGTATCCCGTATCCGGGCTTCATAGTAGTGTGGGCATCCAGGGTCATTTTGGTTTTTTCATTTAACTCAATACTACTTACACCTCTCATTTGCGTAATACGCCTCCCCCCTGAAGAAGCCCATGAATTCGTGGACCAGTCCACAAACTGCGCTGCTGCTTTTCACACCCAGTTTTTAATAATACAACTCCCTTCTGCAAACTGCACCCCATTTTACTGCTGCACCCTCCTTTTCGTTTTTCATTTAATTTCTTTTACAAAAACCTACAAAATCATAAATAATTTACTTAATTCGCAAAATATAAATAGGGGACTAAGTCGACTGTACAGTCGGGTTAGTCTGCTTTTTAGGTCACTAATGAACCGTTACGGATCATGCCCTAAAATCCCTATTTAAAATAAACATGTTTTAAATTAAAATTAACACCAACACATTTCTTCCCACAAATCAAATTTCAAAATAGGGGACTAAGCAAACCGTACAGACGGGTTAGTCAGCGTTATAGGACGAATGAGCCGTACGGCTCAGGAATCCTAAAACCCCTATTCCAATAAAATCAAACCACCACACATCAAACTATCTTCCAAACTCCAAAAAACTCCATTTTCACAAAGTAGGGGACTAAGCCGACTGTACAGTCGGGTTAGTCATCATTTTAGGACAAATGAACTGATCACTCAGGAGTCCTAAAGTCCCTAAATAAAATACACCAACAAACAAAGTTTTCTACCAAGAACTACATGTGATTTGATTCTCTACCAAAAGATACGTAGGAGCAGAGGGCGGCCGACCTCTGTCAATTGCACTAATAAAAAACCTTTTTCATTATTCTCCTAAATATTCATTTTCTTAAATAAAATATCAATTTTCTTCTTTCTTTTTAATTCACAATAAAAGGGTAAAAATAAATGTTTTCAAAATTAACTTCCGCTTCTACAACTAATTAGCAGGTAACCTTCCTTAGGAAGGATGTCGTGGGGTGCTAATACCTTCCCCACGCATAACCGACTCCCGAACCCAAATCTGGTCTCAAGGACCCTTATCCGATCCAAAAGGGATTTTCCAATGTTTACCCTTAAACTAAACTTTGGTGGCGGCTTCATTTTTGAACCTTCGAGGAATCCTCACCCGGATTTTTCGGTCGCTACAGCTGGCGACTCCACTGGGAAAAATTTAGAGAGTCAAGCCTAGTCTAATTAGTTGTAGGATTGGTTGTTAATTTAATTTTATTTTTACCCTTCTATTTTTGTCTTTTATTTTCATTGCATATTATTCTTTTGTGATATGAAAACCCTAGGATAGAAGACCACTTTTTGTATATGTGTTTGTTTATTTTGCAGCTAGGGGGTATTATTGATATTTTGCTCCTTCACACACTCCACTATCACGCTTTTGCACACACGTGAGAATAGTCCTGTACTCGGACTGGAGAATAACCTAAGTTCGAACGAGACTGCGTAGTGATGGCCTACTGGATGTGCGTCCTATTGGGTGGTCACGAAAGTCTCACCTAGAGTTTGGTCCCTCTTGAGAATGCTGGCACTCCTAATAGCTTGCCTATTGTTGTCGATCAGTGTTCTTAATTGGGGTCGTTGGCTCTAGGAACCTTATATAGGACTCTTTAGAGCTACCCTTTGAAAGATTCACTCAATAGACGAGCCCTAGACCTATTCTCTAAGGAATCCTCGTAGGACACAAAGGAGCCTCATACCCCTGCACTCAAACAAACACTGATACATTTTTCGGTCTTCTAAAAAACAATTCTCAAAAAATCATGTGTTATTTTGGCAAATTATTTTTAGCATACCTCATGCATTTTTACCTGTCCCTTTTGCATGGCATAAAAAAAAATTAATTGCACATTAACATTTCATTCTTCATGCATTTCTATAACCGCCAGGGAATTGTAAGACTTTCTTTCTGACAAGATGGATCAAACATTTGCATTAATAAAATAAGTTTCTTTCAGTTCTGCGTCAAACAGAAACTTGCAATTTCCCCGGCGCGACACGAAAGCATACATTTGCATTGCATGCACATTCATCAGTTCATTCATGTACTTACGAAAAAAGAAAAATTGAAAAAATAAACAGAGAGTAAAAGGGCAAGCTGGTTCATCAACATTGCTACCGGACTAGTTCCCAACCAAGAAAAATGGCCGAAGAGGATAATCAGACTCTGAGAGAAGACATTGCAAAGCTGAAGGCTCAAATGAGCGAGATGATGGTATTGAAAGGTCAAATGACCGAGATGATGGCGCTGAAAGATCAAATGTATGAATTCGTGAAACTCCTCGAGAGAAAAAATGTAGACGAAGGTGTTTCGGCAGGGAATACTGAGAACAATGCTACAAGTCTCCCTCCTCCTCCCAGCTCTGAGACTCCACACACCGCTGGAGTGAACGTCCAGAGCTACCAATGGCTCCCTTACGGTCTCCCAGCTGGTTACGCTCCTCCTACCATGGAAGCCAATCCAGAGGAAGGACCTTCAGGAGTCGCTGGACCTTCAGCTCAAAATACAAATGCAGAAATACCGCGAGTTCACTTCTCAAGGCTGCGACTGCACCACAGGTCATTACACAGGGTTATACTCCGTCACCAGTAGTAATTCATCATGCTCCTACACCGAACTCCGCTGCAATGCCCATGGTTCCTCCCCACTACAACATGAGAGGACCCTCTCATAACTACTCAATGGAGGACTCTCAGTCCGAGGACAAATATCAGATACTAGAATAGCGCCTGAGAGCAATTGAAGGATCCAATGTCGGCGCAAGGGATGCATATGATTTGTGTCTCGTCCCTAATGTGATTATCCCACCCAAGTTCAAAGTGCCCGACTTTAACAAATACAGAGGGGTAACTTGTCCCGCTAGCCATCTGACTATGTATTGTAGAAAAATGGCCGCATTTGCACACGACGACAAACTGCTCGTCCATTACTTTTAGGACAGCTTGACCGGGGCAGCCTCAAGCTGGTACATGCAGTTGGAACGCACCCACATTCGATGTTGGAAAGATCTGGCTGATGCTTTCTTAAAGCGGTACAAATACAACATCGATATGGCTCCCGATAGAGCACATTTGCAGAATATGGTGAAAAGAAACAAAGAATCATTCAAGGAGTATGCCCAGCGTTGGAGAGGATCGGCAGCGCAGGTAGTTCCGCCTCTACTAGAGAAAGAAATGGTATCCATGTTCATAGATACGTTGAAATCACCCTTCTATGACAGATTAATTGGGAGCGTATCCTCTAACTTCACATACATGATCACCATAGGAGAAAGGTTGGAGAAGGGAATGAGAAACAGGAAAATCTCTCATGGTTCGGCCGAAAACAATAACCCAAGGAAGCCCTTCGCAGGATTTGTTAGAGGTAATGAAGGGGAAACCAACTCCATAACAAGATCAGTGAAAGCCTCTTACACTTCCAAAAACCATCCTCGAGCCCTGCACCTCTCTACCCAAACCACTAAAAGCCATAAACCACCAAACTACCCAGAAAGGAGACGTGTACAGTTCGATCCAATTCCCGCATCCTACGCAGATCTGTTCGACCACCTCACTAGTCACAACCTAATCTCCCCCCGCCCGATGAGGCCCATTGAACCTCCTTTTCCGAGAGGCTATGACCCGAACGCCACTTGCGAATTTCACGCAGGCACAATTGGGCATTCAGTAGAATACTGCAAGGCACTGAAACATGTGATTCAGGATGTGATCGAATCCAAATGGTTGAGCTTCAATGAGGATGCTCCGAATGGAGGCGCTAACCCTTTGCCAGGGGCATGAGAAGTCATCCGTCAATGCTTTTGAAGGCGATCAAAGGGCTAAAAAACAGCATCATCAACCTTGTGCACCTTTGTCCTGCAGCTGAAGTACTTATGAATTGGGAGATTGTTGATTTTCTTGTGATTTTCAGTTCAAAGTAATGTTACGTAATGCAAACCCTATGGCTCTGCCCAAAGCCTTAGGACATTTCAATAAGGGCATGCATGTTTCTTTCCGGTATCAATATTAACAAAATAGCATTTTAAATTGTCCGATAAATTCCTTTTTACTCATTTTGCTCGCTTTACGTTTTCTTTTATCCTTCTTCAATTTCTACTAATGCAGATCTAAATAACTTGTCCTTGAAAATAACAACGTCGGTAACTCATGTCATAACTTTGATCCCCCCATTAATCGAACCAAGGAAGATGTTGAAGATAACTGGGGAACTCTTCCAGAGGTAATAAGAATAATGGAACAAAAGGATAAAGTGACTCAGCCTCGGGTGGAATCAAACGAAATGATTAACTTGGGCACAGAAGAAGATGAAAACGTGTTAAAATTAACATCACACCAAAAGGATAGCAAATCAAGAAAGTTCGCTTACATCACCTTGTCTGACATAAGACGCCCACTGGTGTAACAAATCCGTGATTGTCGAGAAACTTGGTCTGCCGTTACGGCTTTCCTTAAAAAGATCATCACGGACACTGGTGAAATGGCTACGTAATGACTCCAAGTCGAGCATCATGATCCCTTCCCATACCGCCCAAAAAACAAATGGGGCAGTTGCAACAACAAACAAAGAATATCAGGGATGATTGTGACACTTCACCTGACATGGAGATCAGATCTCGTTCATACCTCAACAAGGGCAACCCCGTACGATGGGAGTAGTACTTCCATTAAACCTCACCAAACAAAAGAAGGGTTGTCTTATGTCATTCCAGAAAAGAACAAAGAAAACTTAACAAAAGAAAGTCTTTCCTCAACAATTTTAAGGAGACTTGGTGCCCAAGAAAGTCATACCCAAAAGGATTCCCGCAGGAGATGGACCTCGAACTATAAAGGACCTCACATGGTAAAGAAGTCATTCTCTGGAAGAGCCTTAATTCTCACAAAAATGGACAGGGAAGACCCCCCCACTCCTGGTGAACTCTGCTTAAAAAAGGAGTATAGAAAAATGAGAAAGATGATCCAAGCAAAAATGAGCTCGCTAGGTTGAAAACCCGAAAGGGCGGCCTAGGCAAAAATTAGAGCGACCCGATGGATTGAAAACTCTAAAGGGCGATCCAGGCAAAAATTAGGGTTAGGAAGTTGGACTAAACAAACATTGAGGCAATCAACACTTCCAAAAGTCGGATGATGAGTGATCAAGTTCGTGAACATGGGTGGCCGGCACCGTTACTTCAAGGACACTAACTACCGAGAAGTCTGCTTAGTATTTCAGCTTTCCTATTCTTTCAATAAAATTCCTGACGTAATCTCAAGTCGGTGTGCCTTCTGCACATTTGGCCTCCAATGTCAATATCAAACACTTTCCTTTCTTTTTACTTCCGTCTATTTTCGAAATGATGTTTTATGATAATTGATACTGGAGTGTGAAACATGTGGCATAATCAAAAGCATTACAATCATTACGAAATTTCCGAGAATCACAGGAGAGATATAGTCTTTCATTAAAATACCTATAAGGAAGAAAGGAACCGCAGGAATAGAGCAATAAATGCGCGATCATCTCAAATGATAAGTCCCAGTCATGCGCAATTGACTTAGCAATACGAATGCACTTGATAGACTCATGCCGGAAGTCCTGCGAGTTGAAGGACCAGCAAAAAGAGAGGCCCAAAAAGAAAAGCAAAAAAGACCAAAAAAAGGGGCAAAAAAAAAAGAAGAAAAGCCAAAAGAAAAATCATCCACATAGCATAAATCATTCCATCATGCATTCACATACGTTTCATTCATCCCATCGGACACCTACCATTTCACATACCTATATTGCAAACATGCATCATTCATCGCATTTTTAGACATGCCAAATATAGATAGCTTTTCCCTTCTCAGGTAAATGCATTCATTAGTTAGGTTCTAGGCAAGTACGCCATGTGTCAATCCCAATAATTGGTCCCCTCAAAGTCAATGCTCCAAGCACTGGTGTCATATCACAATTCAGAGTCTCGGACCCCCACCAGTCCCTCGCAGCCCCAGCGCTGTCTTAATTTAGACCTCCAATGGTCATTCATTCTAGATCGCACGTCGCGTTATCGAGCAACCGACGGATCATCCGACCCCAGGTCCATCAGTTCCGTTCGACCCAGTATGTCAAAGCAACGACTTCGAACTCTACCCTCAAGATCACTATGTCGCCACTGAGCGCGACGGATCATCCGACCCCAGGTCCTTCAGACTAGCTGTGTCAGCCTAAGACATAGTGGACGTCCTTGGAGGTGAGCAAATTAGGTCAACGACCTGATCTTGCCCCTCCGGCCGCTCGAAAAAGGCCACCCCCGAGCATACCATTTTACTAGTACCATTGCTAGTTTGTGCTCTTTTGGACCCCAGTGGTCCTTCAAAGCCCCAGTGCACCTTCGGACCCCTATTGGTCCTTTAGGGTTTAGGCAACCCCTTGGAGCCCCAGTGCTCCCTTAGAGCCCAAATGCTCTTCTAGAGCCCCAAGGCTCCTCCAGATCCCCAGCGATCATTTCTTTATTGTTCTCGGTTAACACGCCAAGTATTAATCGTCCCTCGTTTCCCTAACTCATCTTCCCCCTAAGCGGACAAAATTAGCATCTAATCTATCTTTATTTGTATTTCTACTACGAAAATCTGAAAACCGTTCACATTTTCTAGTAAAATATAAATAAAGAGGGGCAGCTGTTATACCCCAATTTTGCCCAATCCTTTTATCGTATTTGTTTTAGCCCAGTGTCACAAGCCCATGGCATTTCAAGCGCTGTTTTGTTCTAATTTGGACCGATTTGTCCAATTGGGCCTATGTCCAACCCTTTTGGGCCTGATTTCGTTAGCTTGTCTATTCGAGCTTACGCTTAGTGTTTTGAACCAGTTTTTTTTAATAATCGGGCTTATGTCTAATGTTTTAGTCGTTGGACTAATAGGGCCTATGAGGCTATTAGACCTATGATGGTAATTTGTATAGATTGGACCTGATCTTAAAAATTGTTCTAATTAGGTATTATTCTAGTCATTTGTCTAAATTGGGCCCATGTTTAGTTTTGATTGGGCTTGGCCCAATTTAATCATTCTCTTCCATTTTGACCCAAAAAAAACAAACAATAAATCTGTCCATAGCAAATATAATCAAAAAATGAATAAAAATTAATTTACAATAATCCGAAAATAACAAAAAATACAAAAAAATAGAAAAAACGAAAACACATAAAAATAACAGCAGCAACAGCAGCTTCCTTGGGCCTGTTCTTGCTGAGCAAGTTTTCTCAACAGGTCCAAATACCTGAAAAAGGAAAGAAATGGAGAAGGATCAGCAAAAACCCTAATTTTTTTACCTATATAAGCAAGCCTTGACACAGAAAAGGGACAGAGAGAAATTACATAGAATTCAGAACCAAAATATTAGCATTTTCAAAGTGAAACCCTAATCACAAAACCCTAAAAAATTCAGAAACAGCCACACAGAACAGAAGCAGCAGCAGTGAAACAATAGTAAGCAGTGTCAGAAGCAAGCAACAGGAGACTAAACAGAAGCTGGAAAAGAGGTTGGCTGAAACAATTTCGTTTTCCCTAAGTTTTAGCATTTTTAGGAACATAATTGGTTATTCAGTTTAGGTTTTGGCTATGAATGTTGATACTGGAAATGTATACGTAGCATGAACAGATTTGTGTACACTATTAGGGTTTAGTATTGTGTTCTCAAAAATAGTAATTAGTTGTAGTTAAAAACTAGGATTCGTAATAATAGGTGAGACAAAATTAGGTTCGGCTTATGTTGAGTTTTTTAAAATCACGAACAGAATTAGGGTTTAAATCATGAACAGAATATAGTTTGTTACAAAACAGAGTAGAAAAAAGAACAAACAGAAAACGAAGCAGGCAAAACTGACTTGAGCTGCCGTCAGAGGCGGACTCCGGCCACCAACCACGATGGTCGTTGGCTCGTAACCACCGCCATAAATCGCGAGCAGTCCGTAGCCTTGCTTCATCCCCAGAACAGATCCACGCCGTCGGACCGTCCTTGCGTCGTGAGCCTGCCGCCGTTGTCTTATCACATCCACCGCACGAACCACCCAAAAGAACCAAAAAGCAAACATAAAGAGATAAGAAAGAGGGGGCCAGGAGTTGAAGAGTGAAGAGAAAGGGGAAAATATATAAAAAACACAATAGGAACCGAAGCCTTACCTATTAGCTCCGGCCACCGTAGGCGGTGGCCGTTCGCTCCAAGCACGGCTGAGCCGCCGTCGTTCCTCTTCTCTTGCGATCTTTCAAACCGAACCAGGACATAGCCACTGCCATCGTCTCCATCCTCGCGTCTAGCAACGTCAACCATCGCCACCGTTAGCCTCTCCCCCTCCGCCGCTGTCAGCTAACAAACCGATGCGGTCATCGGCCATCCCTCGCCTTCGCTCCTCACTATCACCCTCTCCCTCTTTGAGTTTTCCCCCATCTCTCTCTCTCACGCCGAACTCACTGCTCTCTCCCTCTGAACTCCCATTCTTGTTTTCTTTTTTTCTCACTTTGCAAAATCCCTCTCTCCCATGATGTATGTGTGTATGGTGCCGGAATAGAGAGGAAGAAGGGGATAAGGTTAGACGGTGGTGGACAAAGAAGAAAGGGGAGGAGCCGCAGCTCCGTGAAGTGAGGCGAAGAGAACGGGGAGATGAACGAAAATTAGGGTTGAGGGAATTGAGAAGGGGACGGCGCCGCGAGAGAAAAGAGGGAATTAGGTTTAGGGTTCTTTTTGGATTGCCTTATATAGTGTGGACATCCAGGGTCATTTTGGTCTTTTCATTTAACTCAATACTACTTACACCTCTCATTTGCGTATTACGCCTCCCCCCTAAAAAAGCCCATGAATTCGTGGACCAGTCCACAAACTGGGCTGCTGCTTTGCACACCCAGTTTTTAATAATACAACTCTCTTCTGCAAACTGCACCCCATTTTACTGCTGCACCCTCCTTTTCGTTTTTCATTTAATTTCTTTTACAAAAACCTACAAAATCATAAATAATTTACTTAATTCCCAAAATATAAATAGGGGACTAAGTCGACTGTACAGTCGAGTTAGTCTGCTTTTTAGGTCAGTAATGAACCGTTACGGATCATGCCCTAAAATTCCTATTTAAAATAAACATGTTTTAAATTAAAATTAACATCAACACATTTCTTCCCCCAAATCAAATTTTCAAAATAGGGGACTAAGCCGACCGTACAGACGGATTAGTCAGCGTTCTAGGACGAATGAGTCGTACGGCTCGGGAATCCTAAAACCCCTATTCCAATAAAATCAAACCACCATACATCAAACTATCTTCCAAACTCCAAAAAACTCCATTTTCACAAAGTAGGGGACAAAGCCGACTGTACAGTCGGGTTAGTCATCATTTTAGGACAAATGAACTGATCACTCAGGAGTCCTAAAGTCCCTAAATAAAATACACCAACAAACAAAGTTTTCTACCAAGAACTACGTGTGATTTGATTCTCTACCAAGAGATATGTAGGAGCAGAGGGCGGCCGACCTCTGTCAATTGCACTAATAAAAAACATTTTTCAGTCTTCTCCTAAATAATCATTTTCTTAAATAAAATATCAATTTTCTTCTTTCTTTTTCATTCACAATAAAAGGGTAAAAATAAATGTTTTCAAAATTAACTTCCGCTTCTACAACTAATTAGCAGGTAACCTTCCTTAGGAAGGATGTCGTGGGGTGCTAATACCTCCCCATGCATAACCGACTCCCGAACCCAAATCTGGTCTCAAGGACCCTTATCCGATCCAAAAGGGATTTTCCAATGTTTGCCCTTAAACTAAACTTTGGTGGCGGCTTCATTTTTGAACCTTCGAGGAATCCTCAGCCGGATTTTTCGGTCGCTACAGTAGGCACAGCATCTAGTGAAGGGGTAGGAGTAGGTATCCGACGAAAGCCTGGTACTGGAATCATGCGATATGGAGGACTCTGTGATGGTGGAGGAGTCACTCGTGCAGATGAAGTACTACCATGTACATCTCGGGGAGATGGAGTAAGTGAAGGAGTAACTCGCGGCGACGAACTAGATCCAATATGGAAGGACCTTACTCCTGAGATCTGCTGTAAGGACCTAACTCCAGAGGTCTGCTATGGCCTATCTAAGGACCTAACTCCAGAGGTTTGTTGCGTCTGTGTCAGAGGACTCTGCAATGATCTCACTCTACCTGCATGTGCTGGGCGTGTCTGTGTAGGGGTAGATGTCGTAGGCATCTCTGAATAGTCGCCTATGTCCTCGATGCATATCACCCTCGTTTTCTTTCGGCGAGGGACAACTTTAGACTTCCCCTTACCTCCACCTGATGCCATGCTGCAGAGGAAATTAAACATAAACACAAACACAAACAATTTAAAAACATAAACTTTACTTCTAAAAACACAAACACAAACATCAATTACAAAGCAGTTCAAGTTGTTTGGATACATCCATTCACACACAAGATTGTGACACAAACATGAATTAAAAGTGGTTCAAGTTGTTTGGTGTATATCAATTCACACAATTCAAACAAAAACACATTATATATATATATATATATATATATATATATATATATATATATATATATATATATATCTAATCTTCTGGCCATTCATCATCTTCATCGTCTTCATCTTCTACATCAACTAGAACCTCATGTGAGTCCTCTCCTTCCAAGTTGGTTGGATCCACTTCTTCACCATTGCTTTCCAAATCACGTAAGTTAGAAATCAGTTCAACTTCATTAACTTCATTTACAGGGGACATATCATCTGTCTGATAGGCAACATCTTCCACTGGCTCATCTGTTTCAATGCGACTCCTTGGCTTTGTCTTGATTGCGACACACCAACCTCACTTGTCTCTTCGAGTTGATGGATAAGGAACATAGTACACTTGTCTCACATTCTCTGCCAATATAAACGGATCAAACGCTGGATATCTTTTGTCCATTCGTATGTCCACTCTATTATACTTTGGATCCATTTTGGTGCCTATAGCTAACGGATCAAACCAGTCACAGTAAAACAACACTACAGTTTTAGCGTAGTCTAACGCACTGAACTCTAGTTCATAAATGTGTTGGATTACACCGTAATAATCATCTTCACCTCCTTCATTGACCCATTTTACATAAACTCTGCTGTTAATTGTTGCTTTGTTTTTCGTCCATGAGTGGGTATGAAACTTGTAGCCATTCACGAAAAATGTGTGATACTCTTTCACTTTTGTAGTGGGACCATCAGATAAGTTTCTCAAGTGTTGATTGATTGGAGTTGTTTCCTCAGAATAAACCTACGTACGTGACATACAAACAAGTTATTTCGTGAGGAACACATGATTAAGGTTGAGGAACAAGTAACTCAACACTTACTTTTTCTTGAAACCATTTTGGAAAATTTTCATATATATGAGCAGATGCCTGATCATCTCTTACATCTTCAGACAACAAGAATGACCTGATCAAATTAGATGATAGTGCTAAATGAGCTGACAGATATGAACAATTAATTGAATGAAAATATTGATATACATACTCAACGTATGGTTTAACTTCAGTGCAATTGTTCAACACATGAACATCAGCTGACTTATACTCCGCATCTGTTAACCAATGAATCGACTCCTTCCCAGAATGGCCGAAAACCGATAACATTAATGAGTGTCTAACACAATCATTTTGCATTTCATTCCTTTTATTTCTCAACGTGAAGTTGGTGAAATAATGTGAGCAAAAGTGGGTTATTTCACGGTGAAGGTATGATGCACAAATCGATCCTTCAACCCTCGCCTTGTTTTTCACTGATCGTTTAGAATCACCCATGAATCTATAAAACAACTTGATTAGATGGAAAATTATACTGACCTCAAATGGAAAAAAAAATGAATTAGTTCTCAAAATTATACCTCTCAAATGGATACATCCACCTGTACTGAACTGGTCCACCAAGTCTTGCTTCATATGCTAGATGAACGGGGAGATGCTCCATAGAATCAAAGAAACCAGGTGGAAATACTCTCTCCATCTTATATAGAATGAATGAAATGTTCTGTTCCATCTTAACAAGGTCAACATCTCTTAAAGACGCAGAACACAAATCCTTAAAAAATTGACTCACTTCAATTAGCGGAGGTCCCTTGCTTTGGTCTGTACCGAGCAGCTTTTTGGTCGGCTGCTTTTGGTAGGTCCCTTGCTGTCCTGGCAGGAGGTCAGTGAGCGCCCGGGGGGTACCTGCAAGCCACTCCGACGCTCAAGTCAGTATATAGAATATAAGAGTGAAGGTACTAAGGATTAGAGAGTGAACCTTTTTTAGGGCAAAGTTTGCTTATATTTATAGGAAATCGTGCCCTCTCATGGATCGTTGGATGGGTAGAGTCGATCGTGACCGTCCAAGCATATTGGGCTTGCATGAGGTGGATATGGGCTGAATCGGTTGGGCTGATCCATATCACTTGCTAGATGCACCTCCTGATTTTGCTAATGGGACCCCCTGGTTGACTCCAGAACAGTTGCCCCCCAAGCCGAGATTATTCCGAAGGATGGTCTTGGCTTGAAGGATTTTCGTTGGTTTGCCGGATCTGTGAGGTTACGCGGGACACTGCCTTTGTAACAACCGTGTTCTGTCATTTTTACTCTCTAGAGTAAAAAAGGAGGGTGGCGCCCTCAAGGGCGCCTTGATGGGCGAGGTGCAATTGGGGGAGTGGCGCCCTCATGGGCGCCTTGTGTAACACCCCAATTTTCGTGCGTTGTGGCTCTTTTAAAATATTTTTTATTGTATTAAGTATTTTAGATTGATAAGACTAAATTATTTTAAGTTATTTGAGTTATTAAAATTGGTTGAAAACATATTTAAATGTACTTTATATGCTATTGGTAACATATAATTGTTATTATATATTTATTTTATTTTTATAAAATATTAGTGTTTAAAGTATAATTTAGTTATAAGAATTATTTGGGTATCAAGGCGTTAAAATAGCGTGTATATTTGAAATGGGTTTTAAAAGTAGACAAAAATCTGTTTTTTTTATGCTTTTACTCACGCGCACCCCCCACTTCCTTGTTAGGCGCACCCCAGCCACTAAACCCAAATCAGTTCGCAGCCAGCCACAGAAGCCCAACGCGCGACCCGCCCAGATCCGACCCGGTCCGTTTCTTTCCTCTTCTTCCTTCTCGCGCAGCTGCAGTTGAAACCTACCCAGCAGCTCTCCAACGCGTTCTCCCTCCTCTCTTCATGACTGACCCTCAAATTTCACCTTTCCACTCGAATTTTGCCATTGATTCTGTTTATGACCTTAGTTTTATTGATTATGGCTTCGTTTGTTAACAAAAGTCGCACCAGAAACCGCGTTCCATCTTCACGATCCCTTCCTCTCCGCCGCGACTCGCCCTTCGCAACTGCAGTGGTTCGAATAGCATCTCAGATGCGAGTTGTGGAAAAGATAGCCATGTGCAAGCTGACCTCTTCCTTATTCAAACTTGGGACTGATTTGGATGTTATCCCGTGCCCTCCTAATTCGTGACAGCAACCCCAAATCGCTAAACATGGAGCCTCTACCGCCACGACTTAGCTGCTCTGTCACAATCCATCTCCTCTACATAACCAACTACTTATCCAAGTTCTTGCTGCTGTTTTGAATCCGATCGATTAGAAGCGCCGTATGCGTCCCATTTATCCACCTGAGTTTCCTGTGAGTAATACATTTCCTCATATTTTTGCATGAAATGATAACTTATGATTCTGATCATGTTTAAGCTTGCTAATTCAGGTAGCCATTTAATAAGTTCCAAAAGACCACCATTAATGGATAACATCTTTTTCTAAGGACCAACGAAGTAACGTAGACTATAGGTTACTGCCATATTAAGTCTATCTTTAATGTTTCAGTACACATTGATTCTGTACACATTGATGCATATTTCTTTAAGGTGTTGGGATATTTTTGGAAGAGACGCACTTAATAACATGTTCTGGTTGAAGAGTGTTTCTGGCAAGAGTTGTACTAATAGTATGGATAAATTTGGCAGAGGATTAAAAAGTAATTAGACAATTGAATTAAGTCAAAACTCTAATGTTCATTAATTTATTTTACTTGTCTATAATAACCAAATAGCTTTAGCTGCTAGGTAAGAAATAATCCTGCAACTGATTTCTAAATAGCTAATAGTCAATAACTATATTTCCAAATATCTTTAGTTGTGCATTGGGTTCCTATCTAGAAATTTCAAATTCTTCGAGTCATGATTTCAATCCGTTGTCACCGCCTTGAACCGTTCCATAGGTACCGAAACACATTTAATTCGTTAAACTAGCGATTAATTATATTTAATATGTTTGGTATATGACTTTTGTACTGTCATCGTTGTTGTTGCATAATTGTACGCGTTCGAGTGGCACATATAGTCTCGTTGGAGATAGATCGCGCTCGAGAACCGGTGACACTCTTTTGTTGTGCCAAAGGAACTATTGCAATTGGATATCAGGTAAGGGTGGGTCTCATCTTCTCTATAATAGGGTTTTATGATGGGGACTAAGTAAGGGTAGGCTCTATGTATGCCGTTTTATGTATTTCTAGTGATTATTGATGAACCCTAGGCATATGATAACTCGTTGTTGAGAAATTGTGGTTTGCGTGCTAAGTGCTTGGATACTCATTGATGGTATTGTGATTGATAATGATTCGGTGGATGATTTTTGATGACTCTTTATGTATTCGTGATTGATTTGTGATGTGATGTTATTTTTACGGTTGATATGCGATTTGAAGTTATTTGTATGAGTTGTATGTGATTTGATGAATTTGTGTTGCTCGAATTCGTTGTTGTTGGTGTCATAGGCGCATAGGGCGCCATTTTTGTGTTTATGATGTTGCTGGATTTTGTTGTCTAGGTGCAGAATTAGGCGCCCTGAGTGGGGCGCCCTGTGCCAAGCATTGTTGTTGCTGGAATTTTGGCCACGGAATTAGGCGTCCTCATGATTGGGTGCCCCGTGCCAAGTTGTTGCGTTTTTGGTTGAATTTTGCATTTCAGGAATTGGCGCCCATGTGCTGGGCGCATGAGCCAAAAATTTGTGTTGCTAAATTGTGCTTGTTGTTGTGCTGAATTGTGCTTGCCAGGCGCCAGGCGCTGGCGCCAAGGGAGCCGTGTCAGCGTGCGTGCGTGGGTGCGTTGTGTGTGTTGCGTGTTGCGAGTGCTGGGCGCCATTTTCAGGATGTCCCGATTTTTATTGAAAACTGTTTACGCTATATCTTTTGAGTCGGGTGTTTGTTTTAAGTGTTTCAAAAAGCGTTGTGAAGCCTTTTCAGTTGTCTATCTGTGTGTCCCATTTTTAAAAATAAAAACTTATATTTTCAGAAGGTTGCTGGGCGCCCAAGTGGCTGTCCCCTGTGGTCGCTGCTGTGACATTGAAAACTCGTTTGGTGTCTTTAAAAATCCTCTTTTGCGTATGACCAGTGGTTTTAACGATTTAGTGTCAAAAATGATGATTTTGACGATGATGTCCCTAGTGGCTAGTTAAATGACTGTGTTGCCCTTAGTGGCTAATATTATTTATAATGACGTGTAAATGACTGTTTTGCCCTTGGTGGCTAATATTATCTATAATGATGTGTAAATGACGATGACGCCCTTAGTGGCTAGTTAAATGACCGTTTTGCCCTTAGTGGCTATTATTATTTATAATGATGTGTAAATGACGATGATGCCCTTGGTGACTAGTAAATGACGTTTTTGCCCTCAGTGGCTACTGTTTGAGTTGATGATGTTTTTGTGTAAGTGACGATGAAACCCAGTGACGTTTGAGGCCCGAAGGGCTAAGTGACGTTAAGGCCTAAAAGGCTAAGTGATGTTGTTGTGTGTAAATTGTGAATTGACAGGTGCTGTGCCTCTTGTGAGCAAATTGGTAAGTGACGGGTCACCTAGTTGACCGTGATTGTGTAATTATGCGTGGTGCATGTTATAGTGTCTCATGCATCCCATGTGCATAAACCTAGTGACGTTTTGAGGCCTGAGTGGCTAAGTGACGATGAGGCCAAAATGGCTAAGCGACGTTTGTGAAAAGGTACCTCATGCATATGCCCGCGAGTGGGTTGCATCTCATACTCCTGCATGACATTGTAACAACTCGCTGTGCCGAGTAACTTGACGATGAGATTGACTGTTTACCCTTGCTGATGGAATTGACTGTTTTATCCTTGATGATTGACTTGATGTTTCGTGGTGTGGTCTATATAGTGTCATAACTCTAGCTTAGTGCTTATCATATGCTTTATTATATGGTTAGATGAACTCACCCCTTCTGTTTGAATGTTACCCCTATGCGGTAACGTGCAGGTGAGCACAAGCGAAGGCTTAGGAACCTTCGCTAGCTGAGTCGGGTCGTCTGCTCTGATATGTAACACTTGGGGGAAATAGAACGTTGTTTTAGTTTATTCAAGACTGTGTATAATTGTTGGACTTTCCGCTGTGAAGTTGTAAATTTATTTGACAATGACGTTTTGGAAGTATTATAAGACTGTTTTCAAAGAGTGAGTAATTTGGCGTGTGATGTTTAACGAAGTAAGTGTGACATCCCTTGTGGTGTAACTAAAATTTTGAAACTCTGATTTTTACGCTAATAAATTAACGGGTAGAAAAGGGGTGTTACACCTTGTGCTCGATGGTTTGCATGAGAGAGGTTGGCGCCCTCATGGGCACCTTACACTTGGTGTTTTGCACATCGGGGAGTGGCGCCCTCCTGGGCGCTTGTGCTCGATACTTTGCATGAGAGAGATTGGCGCCCTCATGGGCACCTTACACTTGGTGATTCGCCCAAGTAAGAGAGTGGCGCCCTCATGGGTGCCTTGCACTTGGTAATTCGCCCAAGTAAGAGGGTGGTGCCGTCGTGGGTGCCACGTGCTTGATGATTTGTACCAGAGGGGTTGGCGCCCTCGTGGGTGCCTTGCACTTGGTGAATCGCACACCTAGGGGAGTGGCGCCCTCAGGGGCATATTGCGCTTGATGATCGGCGAGAAGGGAACTGGTGCCCTCATGGGCGCCTTGTGTTGGGCGCGAAGCGTTTTCTGACTTGACGCCCTGCCGGGTGCCCCCTTGGGTATCGGTTTCGACCTTAGGTTTCGCTTTGTACTTCCTTCTTTGTTGCTCGTTTTGACTTGATCTTTGATTTGATATTTTCAGGCTTCCTGCCATCAAGGAGACTTGTCTTCTTCCCGATTGTTCACCCGATCTTGCTGCTTCTCTATCACTTGGTAATTGTGGTGACACTTGGTTTCTTTTCTTAGCCTCTTGGCTTCCGAGTTCGTCTCGTTTCTTTGAAGCCTCCAACCTCGGGATAGGGTGTTGTTTGACTGGTACTTAACTGCTTGTGTTGCCCCCTGTCCATCAGGTTGGGAGATGGGGAGGATGATGGAGACAGCCTTGACACATGGGGTGTCGACCTCATTCCGGTAGTCCTTTTTGGGTGATTTGTGCAATATCTCTTTGTCGTGACCGTGACTCATCTCCTGGTGTTGGCGCCTTCCTGGGCGCCTTGAGCCAAAATGCTAAGTTCTGATGTTGGCGCCCTCCTGGGCGCCTTGCTGGACGCTTGTTTGTTTCTAAGAGTTGGCACCCTCCTGGGTGCCCTTGGGTGTTGTTCCCTGCGTGCGTGCGCTGGGTGTCTTTTCGTGGATCAGATTTTGCTTTCAGACTGCCCCCTTGCCAGGCGCCCCTCTGTTGGGCGCTGCTTGCTCCTGACAGGCGCCCTCATGGGAGCTGGTTGCTTCTTCCACGCGCCCTCATGGGCGATGGTTGCTTCTGCCAGGCGCCCTCATAGGCGCTGGTGGCTTCCTTGCAGGCGCCCTTCTTGTCAGGCGCCCTCCTTGTCAGGTGCCCTCTTGGGTGCCGACTTGTGTAGACGGGTGCTTGGCACTTTGCTTTATTTCTTCGCGTGCTCGTGCACTATTTTATTTCCTTCCATGCTCATGCACTCAGATGCTCATGCATCCTTTAATTTTCTTACGTGCTCATGCACTCTTTTATTTTCTCACGTGCTCATGCACTCAGATGCTCATGCATCCTTTAATTTTCTTACGTGCTCTTACGTGCTCATGCACTCTTTTATTTTCTCACGTGCTCATGCACTCAGATGCTCATGCCTCCTTTAATTTTGCGAGACAAGGTTCGGTGCTCTCGTGGGTGCCTTACTGCATAGTGCTGACCACCCCGTTGCGAAGGATTTGCTTTCAGACTGCCACCTGCCAGGCGCACCTCTGTGTGTAACACCCCTTTTCTACCCTTATATTACGCGTCATTTATCAGAGTAATCCCTTTCAAAAATATTATTTTCATTGATAGAAAAGAAATGCTACAACTTCATTAAAAACAAACTCATCAATTTGCACTCTTCAAATTCGTGCAACAAAACATCCTTCATGGAAAATCAAATCCTCAAAATTCACATCACAGGGGAATAAACAACAACTCACCAATAACTCTCAAACACGTCTCAAATATATCAATAAAATCGTTAAAACAACTAATTAAATCGTTTATCAAAATTCACCCACGCCCCCTAGGTGTTACAGTATCAGAGAGTGACACAAAGTACATCCCAAGAGCTAAAAGGAAGGTAGCAGATCCTTCACTCGCGATTACCTGCAGCGTTGCCACAATAGAGCAACATTCCAAGCAGAAGGGGTGAGAATTTTAACAAAACATAATCCAGCATATGATAGAGTAATGGAGACAAACAATTCTACAACATCATTATTAACATCACATCATCATCACCAAACACCAATTCACAACACAGTTTTGGCAACAAGCCACAATCATGATCATGCATGTAAATGCAACCCCCACCAGGGCATATGCATGATGGTACCATATTCATCACAATTAAGAGGCCGAAGCCTATTCTTCACAGAAGGACGAAGCCTATTCTTCACGATATGCACATGCCATGAGACTCTATATACACATGTGCATTTCATCAAAAACACTCACCTGGAGTACTCATCATCATCGTCATCAAACACTCATAGAGTGTATTCGTCACAATTCATCCCAATCACATTACATCATTATTAAAGCCATACTCATAGAGTATATTCTTCACAATTCATCATAAATCATATTACGTCATTATCACACATATCATTTTTGAAATTTGGGTAGCCACACATTTTGGAGTTTGGAAAAACGTCCCGTTTTAATTTAGTAAACACCACATCTTATTTGAAAGGATATCACATTTTAAATTCGGTAAACACCACATTTATTAAGCTTGGGAAACACTATATTTGGATTGAGAAAACATCACTTTTTTGCTAGTAGAAACGTCACCATTCTATGGAGGAATATCACTTTTGAATTTAAGGAAAACACCGCATTTTTAATTGGGAAAAAACTTCACATTTTGTGGAGAAACATCACATCTACATTGGAGAAAAACTTCACATTTAATAGTGAAAACATCATATTTTTATTGGGAAAATATCACACTTTTAATTGGAGAAAACGGTGTGAAAACAGCAAGAATATCAGTGGAAAAACAGTGAACAACAGTGGGAAACAATGGCTCGCGCTTGGGGCGCGAGCGGGGCGCGAAACAACAGCAACAACAGGCCCCAGCGCATCACGCTTGCGCTTGAGGCGCGACCCGAGCGCGACCGAGGCGTAAAACAGCAGCAACAACAGGTCGCTTGCGGAATGTTCAGATTTTCAAAATTTTCATCCAGACATCATCCAATCATCAAAACACAATTTCATCACACATTGTTCATTGCCCAATTCAACACAATTTCATCAAGACATCATCAAATTCATCAAAGAACAATCATCAAGAATTCATCAAGTAATCCCTCAAAAATGTTCATCAAAGCAAACTTCGAAATTCCCCGAAGGGAAACGTCAACAACTCATCAACAAAACCCCAACATTTCAATTACACTATTACACCCAAAAATCCCACAAAACCCCAATTACATACTCGATTTTGTTGAATTAAAACGCTCACCCTTACCTCGAATATGAATGATCTGAAGAAGACGAGTGGAGGCACGAACAAAATCACAGCAACACGACGATCAGCTCGCGATCCTTCTTCTTTCGAAACCGTAGCCACGCCCACTTCCATGATCAATGAGGACTCAACACAACGGAGATTAGGGCTCGAAGGCTACAACGTTTGGAAAGGAAGAAAACGACGTGGAAATGATTAAGAACTCTTACCTAACAAAACTCGAGAAAATTCCCTTCCTTCCTCTCTCCTCAGCGCCGTACGATGCTCTCTCTCTTCTCACTCTCTCAAATTTCGTTTTCTTTCTCTGATGCAAGGAGTGAGGCGCAAAACCCTAACCCCTTAGCTTCAAGAGCCTCAGGAGCGCCTAAGCTATCGGGCTTGGCTTCCTGGGCCATTTTTCACCACCCCTGAGTTGCCAACATCACCCCCAATACTCGTTCCACTTCCTGAACCACACCCTTTGTAACACCCTAAATATTTAATTAATTTATTTAATTAAGTATTTAGAAATTTATTTTAATTAATTGAATATAATTTAATTAAGCGAAATTATGTTGAAATGGTGTAGGTGGTATTAGAAGGTGGAGGCGCCAAATTAGATGGACTTGGGCTTAAGTGAGAAGCCCAAGCCCATGACTCATGTCATATGCGAAGTGGCCAAGCCTTTAGGGGTTAGGGTTTTGTGTTAGCATTGGGCGAAATTGAGAAGAGGGAAAAGAGAGGAGGAGAGCGCCGTAGGGGAGGAGAAGAAGAGAGGAAAGTCGCGCAACCAAGGAGAAAAGAGGAACGTGGTCTTGTTGCTGGGTTCTGTCCGTGACTATCTCTAGGGCTTCTACTTTTCGAATTCGAGGTAAGGGGATGTCCTATCAATTTCTATAATAGATCCTATGATAGGTTTTAGGTAGTGATAGCCTAGAGTTAACCATGATCGTGATTGTGTTGTAAATCCCTGTTCTTGATTTGGATGTATGCGTGATGTTCATGGTTGTGGCCGAAATCTACTATTTTTGGTGTTATGGGCGCCTAGGGCGCCATGGTTGTGATTGGGATGTTGTTGAATTTTGATGTTTGATAGGTGATTTAGATGATTTTACATGTGTTCATGAGTTGTGGGGAATTGGGTTGTGATTGGTCATGTGGAAATTTGAAGAAAAACCAATGTGTATGTGAAATTGGGCAAAAATCTGTGTTGCTGAAAGTGCCTGGGCGCTGGGTGCCCATGGTGCTGTGCGCTATGCAGTGTTGCTCCAGGCGCTGGGCGCTGGGTGCCAGCGCTGGGGGCTGAGCGCCCGTGCGCGTGTGTGTGTGCGTAGCGCTGGGCGCTGGGGGCCAGCGCTGGGCGCTGAGCGCCCGTGTGCGTGTGTTGTGTGCTGCGCCAAGGCGCTGGGCGCCAGGCGCTGGGCGCTGAGCGCCCGGGTGTGTGTGCGTGCGTGTGTTGCCTTTTTTTTGCTAGGCGCTGGGCGCCAGATGCCTGGGCGCTGGGTGCCCATGGCGCCAGTTTTTCAGGATGTCCCAAATTATTTTCGAAAACTGTTTTCGCTATATCTTTTGACTCAGATATTCGTTTTGAACGATTCAAAAAGCATTGTGAAGCATTTTCCGTGGTCTATCTGTGTGTTCCCTTTTTAAAAATAAAAACTTATAATTTCAGAAGGTTGCTGGGCGCCCAAGTGGCTGTCCCCTGTGGTCGTTGTTGTGATGTTGAAAATGCGTTTGGTGTCTTTAAAAATTCTCTTTTGCGTACGACCAGTGGTTTTTAACGAGGTAATGTCAAAAATGATGATTTTGACGATGATGCCCCTAGTGGCTAGTTAAATGACTGTTTTGCCCTTAGTGGCTAATATTAATTATAATGACGTGTAAATGACTGTTTTGCCCTTAGTGGCTAATATTAATTATAATGACGTGTAAATGACTATTTTGCCCTTAGTGGCTATTATTATTTATAGTAACGTGTAAATGACGATGATGCCCTTGGTGGCTAGTAAATGACGTTTTGCCCTCAGTGGCTATTGTTTGAGTTGATGACATCTGTGTATAAGTGATGATGAAACCCAGTGACGTTTGAGGCCCGAAAGGCTAAGTGATGTTAAGGCCTAAAAGGCTAAGTGATGTTGTTGTTGTGTAAATTGTGAATTGACAGGTGCTGTGCCTCTTATTTGGCAAACCGGTAAGTGACGGGTCACACAGTTGACTGTGATTTGTGTATTTGAGTATTTGTGTGTTTGTGAGTGGTGCATGTCATAGTGTCTCATGCCCCATATGCATAAACCCAGTGACGTTTTGAGGCCCAAGTGGCTAAGTGACGATGAGGCCTTAATGGCTAAGCGACGTTTGTGAAAAGGTACCTCATGCATATGCCCGCGAGTGGGTTGCATTTCATATGCCTACATGACATAGTGATGAGTTATTGTAGTGATGTGATTGATGATTGTGATGTGATTATTTATGAGTTATTGTAGTGATGTGATGGATGATTGTGATGTGATTAATTACGAGTTATTGTAGTGATGTGATTGTTATGTACTCATTTTAGGGCTGTGACTTGACTTATTATTTATCATATGATTTATTATATGAATTGAATTGGACTCACCCTTCTGTTTGAATGTTACCCCTATGCGGTAACGTGCAGGTGATCTCGAGTGAAGGCTTAGGTATCTTCACTAGCTGAGTCGGGTCGTCTGCTCTGATTATGTAACACTAGGGGTGGGATGACGTTGTTTAAGTTATTTATGACCATTGTTGTTATTGGATTTTACTATTGTGAGCCTTGCATAGTTGCAATGCCTTTTATGATTAAACTGGTTGGATTTTCCGCTGTGAAGTTGTATTTTAACTGACGATGACGTTTGAAAGTATTATAAGACTGTTTTTGAAAAGCTGGGTAATTTGGCGTGTGATGTTTAATGAAGTAAGTGTGACATCCCTTGTGGTGTAATTAAATTTTGAAAACTCTGATATTTTTCCAATTAAATTAACGGGTAGAAAATGGGGTGTTACACCCATCATTTTAATTAAATTAATCACGTCTCCGACTAAAATTTAATAATTTAGCTAATCAAATTAATTAAATTAATTAAATTATTTTTCGGGGTGTTACAACTCTCCCCTACTTAAGATTTTTCGTCCTCGAAAACATACCTGATTCAAACAACTCCGGATACAACTCTCGCATCCTGTCCTCCAGCTCCCAAGTCAGGCTTTCACCAGCTGCCCCAAACCAAACGACCTTCACCAGATTGATCTCCTTACCTCGCAAGGTCTTCACTTCACGGTCCTCAATTCGTACAGGCATGGTCTCCACAGTGAGATTGTCCCGCACTTCCACATCATCTGGTTGAATCACATGAGACGGATCCGCAACATACTTCCGAAGCTGCGACACGTGAAACACGTCGTGCAAGTTCGAAAGGTTAGGTGGTAAGGCCACCCGATATGCAACATTTCCAACTCTCTCTGTAATCTGATACAGCCCGATGAATCGAGGAGTCAACTTCTTTGATTTCAGCGCACGCCCGACACCAGTCATAGGTGTGACCCTCAAGAACACGTGGTCACCCGCTTCAAACTCTAAATCTTTCCTTCTCTTATCATGGTAGCTCTTCTGTCTACTCTGCGACGCTTTCATTTTCTCTCGGATCATCTTCACTTTCTCAGTAGTTTCTCTAACCAGCCCAGGTCCAAGTATTAAACTTTCCCCAGTCTCATACCAACATACCGGAGTCCTACACCTCCGACCATATAACGCTTCAAACGGTGCCATCCCAATACTGGAATGATAACTATTGTTGTAGGTGAACTCAATTAACGGGAGATGAGTGTCCCACGCACCTCCCTGCTCTAGCACACATGATCTCAGCAGGTCTTCCAATGATTGGATTGTCCTTTCTGTCTGCCCATCAGTCTGAGGATGATAAGCTGAACTCAACCTCAATTTCGAACCCAACTCCTTCTGTAAACTACTCCAAAATTCCGAAGTAAACCTTGGGTCTCTATCAGACACAATGCACAAAGGAACCCCATGCAGCTTCACAATCACCTGAATGTAGATTTCAGCCAATCTCGACACTGGATACTTAATGCCGATAGGAATAAAATGAGCCGACTTCGTCAACCTATCCACAACCACCCAAATTGAATCATGCCCTCTCACCGTATTGGGTAACCCGGTCACAAAATCCATGGAGATACTATCCCACTTCCACTCTGGAACATTCAACGGTTGCATCATTCCTGCAGGCTTCTGATGCTCGACCTTCGATTTCTGACAGGTCAAACACGAATACACAAACTGCGCCACATCGCGCTTCAACCCAGGCCACCAGAACATCTTTTTCAGATCTTGGTACATCTTCGTCGCTCCAGGATGGATACTCAACTTACTCCTATGCCCTTCCTCTAGAATTGCCTTTCTCATTTCCTCATCTTCGGGAACACAAATTCTTCCACGATACCTCAATACATTCTGAGCATCTAACTCGAAGTCCTCATTTTCAGACTGGCCAATCTCACTCATCAGATCAACCAATTTCACATCTAACTTCTGCGCTTCCCGGATACTAGCCATAAAATCGTTGCCAATTTTCAACATACCCAACCTGATACTCTGAGGTGTGACCTCGCAAACTAAACTCATGTCTCTGAATTGCTCAATTAACTCAAGCTCTCTAGCCATCAGTGCCGACATATGCAAAGTCTTCCGACTCAAAGCATCTGCAACAACATTAGCTTTTCCCGGGTGATAACTCAACTCAAAATCATAATCCTTCAATAGTTCTAACCACCGGCGTTGCCTCATATTCAACTCTTTCTGATCGAACAGATACCGAAGGCTCTTGTGATCACTGAACACCTCAAATCTCGATCCATACAAGTAATGTCTCCAAATTTTCAATGCGAATACCACAGCAGCAAGTTCTAAGTCGTGAGTAGGGTAATTCTTTTCATGAATTCTCAATTGCCTCGATGCATAAGCGATCACTTTCCCATCCTGCATAAGCACACCACCCAAACCCATCTTGGAAGCATCGCAATAAACCACAAACGGCTTAACCGGATTAGGTAGGGTCAACACTGGGGACGTAGTCAACCTCCTTTTTAATTCACTGAAACTCTCTTCACATCGGTCATCCCACACAAAAGCCTTGCCCTTGCAAGTCAATTGGGTCAATGGCATAGCCAACTTCGAAAACCCCTCAATGAATCTTCTATAATAGCCAGCCAATCCCAGAAAACTCCTTATTTCAGTAACTGACTTTGGAGACTCCCACTGCAACACTGCATCAACTTTGGAAGGATCCACTGCAATCCCCTCCCTAGAAATCACATGACCGAGAAAACTGACCTTTTTCAACCAAAACTCACACTTGGACAACTTGGCATATAACTTTCGACTCCTCAGAATTTCTAACACCAACCTCAGGTGTTCCGCATGCTCCTCTTCTGACTTAGAGTAAATCAGAATGTCATCAATGAAAACCACCACAAACTTGTCCAAGTACTCACGGAAGATTTGGTTCATGTATCCCATGAATACCCCCGGCGCATTAGTCACACCGAAAGGCATAACGGAATACTCATAGTGCCCATATCTTGTCCTAAATGCCGTCTTCTGGACATCTTCATCCTTGACCTTGATCTGATGATAACCAGACCTTAAGTCAATCTTGCTAAATACTTTAGCACCCACTAACTGATCCATCAAGTCATCAATTCTTGGCAATGGATACTTGTTCTTGATTGTAACTTTATTTAACTGTCGATAGTCTACACACAACCTCATACTACCATCTTTCTTTTTCACTAGCAACACTGGAGCTCCCCAAGGTGACACACTCGGTCTTACAAACTTCTTTTCTAATAAATCTTCAAGTTGCTTTTTCAATTCTGCCAACTCAGATGCAGACATCCTATATGGTGCCATAGATACAGGCTTAGTGCCAGGGACCAGAGCAATAGCAAACTCCACTTCTCTCTCTGGTGGTACATCCGGAATCTCATCAGGGAACACCTCAGAAAACTCACGCACTACCGGCAACACATCAATCTTCGCTTGGCTCTCGGCAGACAACGACGCCAACAGAGAAAACAGCTGAACCTCTTCTCTCATCACTCTATGCAGCTGACTCGCAGATAACAAACCAGACTCCTCTTCAAGCGATTCAAAACTCACGGACCTCTCCCGATAGTTGATATGAACATGGTTATCAACTAACCAGTCCATACCCAGAATGACATCCATTCCACTCAGCGGCAAACAGATCAAATCAATTAAGAATTCTCTACCATATATAGATACAGGACATTTGGCACAAACAGCGGAGGTAGTCACCGAACCCTTAGCTGGAGTATGGATAACCATCTCCCTCAACATATCAGATAAAACAAGGCTTAATTTCTCAACACAAGCAGCAGCAATGAAACTATGGGTAGCACCCGTATCAACAATAGCAACAAGAGGAAAATTATTGATATAGCACGTACCTCGAATCTCATTCACCACATCAGACTCAGCCAGAGCGAACACTTTTCCAAAGGACTTTTCCTTCTTGGGTTTTGAGCACCGAGTACTGATGTGACCACTCTCCCCGCAATTGAAGCATACCACCTCTTTCTTATCACAGCTGGAAGATATGTGCCCCTCTTTCCCACACCGATAACATCTCTTCTTATCCTGGTTTGGGCAATCTGGGCTCTTATGGCCCACTTTCCCACATGCGTAACAAGTAACACCGGCTGCAGCATCTCCCCCACTTCGCTTAGACCCACCAACAAACTTACAACAAACTTCCCTTTGCCCTTATCAGCAGGCACCTCATATGGCTTACCACGTCCCGAAAAGTTCTTTTGCTTTTCCCTCATAACTCTGGAGAAGGCATTATTGTCCTCCTCAAAAATTCTGGCGCTATTAACCAACAATGGAAACACACGAATTTGCTGATACCCTATGGCTCTCTTAATGTCAGCACGCAACCCATTTTCAAACTTGATGCATTTGGAGAACTCAGCACCCTCTCCATCATAATGAGGATAAAACTTAGACAGCTCATTAAATTTTGCAGCATACTCAGTTACAGTCATGTTACCTTGCTCAAGTCTCAGAAACTCAACCTCCTTCTTCCCGCGGACATCCTCCGGATAGTACTTTCTCTTGAATTCCCTCTCAAACACAGCCCAAGTAACCTCCTCATTGGCAGCCGTCAACCCCTGACTAGTCGTCCTCCACCAGTCATAAGCCTCTTTCTTCAACATATGTGTGCCATAGCGAACCTTCTGCGCATCGGTGCAATCCATAACGCGGAAGATCCGCTCCATCTCGCTTAGCCACTCAAGGGCACCATCAGGATTATACCCGCCTTCAAAAGTAGGAGGGTTCTCACGTTGGAACGTAGCCAAACTACGTGTCCCATCACCAATAGCATTGGGTATGTTACCCACAACCCCAGCAATGGCCTGCAAGGCAGCAGCAAGTGCAGCATCGTTCCGTCCCGCCATTCTAGTACTGCAACAGCAAATAGAAATCAGAAACGAGTAACAAAACTCAATGTTACTCAACTTGACGACTCAACCACCGGCCGGACAGACCGAACTGCTCTGATACCACTAATGTAACACCCATTTTCTACCCTTATATTACGCGTCATTTATCAGAGTAATCCCTTTCAAAAATATTATTTTCATTGATAGAAAAGAAATGCTACAACTTCATTAAAAACAAACTCATCAATTTGCACTCTTCAAATTCGTGCAACAAAACATCCTTCATGGAAAATCAAATCCTCAAAATTCACATCACAGGGGAATAAACAACAACTCACCAATAACTCTCAAACACGTCTCAAATATATCAATAAAATCGTTAAAACAACTAATTAAATCGTTTATCAAAATTCACCCACGCCCCCTAGGTGTTACAGTATCAGAGAGTGACACAAAGTACATCCCAAGAGCTAAAAGGAAGGTAGCAGATCCTTCACTCGCGATTACCTGCAGCGTTGCCACAATAGAGCAACATTCCAAGCAGAAGGGGTGAGAATTTTAACAAAACATAATCCAGCATATGATAGAGTAATGGAGACAAACAATTCTACAACATCATTATTAACATCACATCATCATCACCAAACACCAATTCACAACACAGTTTTGGCAACAAGCCACAATCATGATCATGCATGTAAATGCAACCCCCACCAGGGCATATGCATGATGGTACCATATTCATCACAATTAAGAGGCCGAAGCCTATTCTTCACAGAAGGACGAAGCCTATTCTTCACGATATGCACATGCCATGAGACTCTATATACACATGTGCATTTCATCAAAAACACTCACCTGGAGTACTCATCATCATCGTCATCAAACACTCATAGAGTGTATTCGTCACAATTCATCCCAATCACATTACATCATTATTAAAGCCATACTCATAGAGTATATTCTTCACAATTCATCATAAATCATATTACGTCATTATCACACATATCATTTTTGAAATTTGGGTAGCCACACATTTTGGAGTTTCGAAAAACGTCCCGTTTTAATTTAGTAAACACCACATCTTATTTGAAAGGACATCACATTTTAAATTCGGTAAACACCACATTTATTAAGCTTGGGAAACACTATATTTGGATTGAGAAACCATCACATTTTTGCTAGTAGAAACGTCACCATTCTATGGAGGAATATCACTTTTGAATTTAAGGAAAACACCGCATTTTTAATTGGGAAAAAACTTCACATTTTGTGGAGAAACATCACATCTACATTGGAGAAAAACTTCACATTTAATAGTGAAAACATCATATTTTTATTGGGAAAATATCACATTTTTAATTGGAGAAAACGGTGTGAAAACAGCAAGAAAATCAGTGGAAAAACAGTGAACAACAGTGGGAAACAATGGCTCGCGCTTGGGGCGCGAGCGGGGCGCGAAACAACAGCAACAACAGGCCCCAGCGCATCACGCTTGCGCTTGAGGCGCGACCCGAGCGCGACCGAGGCGTAAAACAGCAGCAACAACAGGTCGCTTGCGGAATGTTCAGATTTTCAAAATTTTCATCCAGACATCATCCAATCATCAAAACACAATTTCATCACACATTGTTCATTGCCCAATTCAACACAATTTCATCAAGACATCATCAAATTCATCAAAGAACAATCATCAAGAATTCATCAAGTAATCCCTCAAAAATGTTCATCAAAGCAAACTTCGAAATTCCCCGAAGGGAAACGTCAACAACTCATCAACAAAACCCCAACATTTCAATTACACTATTACACCCAAAAATCCCACAAAACCCCAATTACATACTCGATTTTGTTGAATTAAAACGCTCACCCTTACCTCGAATATGAATGATCTGAAGAAGACGAGTGGAGGCACGAACAAAATCACAGCAACACGACGATCAGCTCGCGATCCTTCTTCTTTCGAAACCGTAGCCACGCCCACTTCCATGATCAATGAGGAATCAACACAACGGAGATTAGGGCTCGAAGGCTACAACGTTAGGAAAGGAAGAAAACGACGTGGAAATGATTAAGAACTCTTACCTAACAAAACTCGAGAAAATTCCCTTCCTTCCTCTCTCCTCAGCGCCGTACGATGCTCTCTCTCTTCTCACTCTCTCAAATTTCGTTTTCTTTCTCTGATGCAAGGAGTGAGGCGCAAAACCCTAACCCCTTAGCTTCAAGAGCCTCAGGAGCGCCTAAGCTATCGGGCTTGGCTTCCTGGGCCATTTTTCACCACCCCTGAGTTGCCAACATCACCCCCAATACTCGTTCCACTTCCTGAACCACACCCATCATTTTAATTAAATTAATCACGCCTCCGACTAAAATTTAATAATTCAGCTAATCAAATTAATTAAATTAATTAAATTATTTTTCGGGGTGTTACACTGTGCACTATTTTATTTTCTCACGCGCTCATGCACTCAGATGCTCATGCCTCCTTTAATTTTGCGTGACAAGGTTCGGTGCTCTCGTGGGTGCCTTACTGCATAGTGCTGACCACCCTGTTGCGAAGGATTTGCTTTCAGACTGCCACCTGCCAGGCGCCCCTCTGCTGGGCGCTGCTTGCTCCTGCCAGGCGCCCTTCTAGGCGCTGGCTGCTCCTGACTGGCACCCTGCCAGGCGCCCTCATGGGCACTGGCTGCCTCATTGGCGCCCTGCCAGGCGCCCCTATGGGCGCTGACTATCTTTCTTGGCGCCCTGCCATGCGCCCTCATGGGCGCTGGTTTGTGTGGACGGGTGCTTGGCACTCCGCTTTATTTTTGTTGTTCCTCCAGACTCTTGACCTGCTTTCTTATCTATGAATTTTCAGGGTTTGCTTGGTGCCGAGGGGAGTTGCTCTTACTATCATCCGTTGACATTCCCGCGAGTCTTTGCCGCTTCTAATTCACCGAGGTAACTTCTGGGCGGACTTTTCGCTTATCTTTCTAGCTTCTTTGTTCTTCTGAGCATGTCTTGTTTTGTTGACGTCTCCCACCTCAGGGGAGGGGGTTGTAACCTCTTGTTTTGTTGACGTCCCCCACCTCAGGGGAGGGGGTGTTCGGTCATGTCTTGTAACTGCTTGTTTCGCCCCCTGTTTTGCGGGTTGAGAGATGGCGAGTGATACCGTGCCTTTGGAGGAAGCTGGCTTCCCTGGCTTCGTCGTTACCTCTTCTGATGATGATCTGCTGATTGAGCATGAAGTGGTGGAGATTCTTCTATGCTGCCTACGACAAAGCGATTGGCCAGGCTCGGTGTTTGTATCCGGAAGCCGTTCTAGAGTCGAGCATCCTCTGATTTTATCATGGGGTCTTTGATGGGAGGATGGTTAGATACCACCGCAACATGGTTGATTTTGATGTAATTTCCCCCTGATTACTTCTTCTAATGATGATCTGCTTTTTGAGCATGAGGTGGTGGAGATTCTTCTATGCTGCCTACGACAAAGTGATTGGCCACGTTCATTGTTTATATCCGAAAGCCGTTCGAGAGTCGAGCCTCCTTTGATTTGATCATGAGGTCTTTTTCAGGCTTGATTCTCATTCTTATGACTAGCATGCGCGAGGTGGGCTCGGGCGCCAGTCCTTGCCTTGTGCATCTGAATGTATAATCTCATATCACCTTGTGGCAATGTTAACTCTGACAGGAGTTTATCAGAATCCATCCGAATTTAACTCACCCATTAGAGGTTGCGACCCTTTCGATATGCCGCTTCGTTCATCCATCTAGGGACTCTAACAGGAGTTTATCGGAATCTATCCGAATTTAACTCACCCATTAGAGGTTGCGACCTTTTCGATATGCCGCTTCGTTCATCCATCTAGGTACTTGATAACTCTATTTTATATAGAGTTATTCATACAATTAAGCTTGAGTTATTGCTTATTTTCAAGAACATTTATATATATTTATAGCTTATTTATCAAGGAACAACATTCTAAATATTCAAATGGATAAAGGGCAATGATCTAGGCAAAATGCACAAATCTTGTTAGGTTTGATGTTTTTGTTCAGTGCAGCTACTGCAGGAGTGGAATTACTGCCAACACCAGGAGTGGAAACACTGCCAACACCTGCTAAATTCTGCAGTTTATACCAAAACATCCAAAGACCATTTCAATGCTTCCACACTTGATTTGTGACGTCATGCCTAGTCACCTAGACCTGAGCCACTTGCAGAAGTCGGCGATACACATAAAAATCAAGTTGCAAGACTCAACTTATCTAAAAGACATGTGGCACTTCTCCAATGGACCTCATCTTTTGTTATGCATGCAAGCGACCAAACCTGTGCAGCTTGCTTGATTGGTTGTCTACAACTAACCATGTTTGGTCCCCTCAGCTGATCTTTCACGCCAAAGGAAACCCCTTGCAAGAGGAAAGCTTTCAAGCCTATAAATAGAAGCCATATCTTCACTTATCCACCATCTTTTACATCTTTAAATCCTTCATCTTTCATTTGTAATTCTTCATTTTGTTTTCTGAAAGGTTCACTTAGTTTAGGTTTAGTTTATTTTCATTTCAAGTTTCTAAGGAGAGGAAGGTGAGGAAGTGCTTGACAACCATTCCCTTCACTTCTACTTTGAAGAAATTCGTGTAAGAAATCTTTATTGTACTTCAACTTGGGAACTTAATGCAAAAGATCTTCTATTCAAGTAATCTCTACTCTTTTAAGTTCTTTTGCTTTATTATTCATTTACTTATGTTCTTTGCATATTCTTTGCTTTATAACATGAGTAACATGAGCTAAATTCCCTTAAGTTGAGATGTTCTAACCTTGTAATGAACTTCTAAATATGTTATTATGGTTTATGTAGTGTAAACACTTTAAACTCTTGCATAATACTTCTTTCAACTTATTCTGGAATTGATCACTTTAGAATAGGTAAAACTTGTAGCAGCAGACATGGGCTACATTTATGAACTCAAGATTTAATAGGGACAAGTATTTAATAAAGGAAACTTTGTTAAATACATGCTAAAACCTAGACATAGGATAGCATAGTCCTTAGGATAATAAAATTACAAGAGTGAACCTATTTAGCAACTTGGATCATTGTTAGGAGGCAAGGGAGAAATTGACAAACTTTTCTTTACTGTAAAAAACAAAGATCATAAGAGCTTGTAATGAAACTCTAAAGAGAAGTGCTGAAAGGCACAAACTGATGCACCTACATCCAGTGTTCCCACACTACATACTCCATTAAAACACTTAGAAGTAAAGTACTTGGTGAAAACATCTCAACTACTTTTTCCACTGATTTCTCACACATTTTATTGCTTATTACTATTTTTTACTTACTTTGAAAACTCCAAACCAAAAATACTGAATAGTGTAGACACACTAAGTGTACACTTTGAACTACAAAAATTTACAATACATAATCCCTGTGGGTTCGACCTTTCTTATCACTTTATTACTTGTGTGACTATGTATACTTGCATAGATTAAAATAACCACACCAGTACTCTGACAGGAGTTTATCAGATTCTATCCGAATTTAACTCACCCATTAGAGGTTGCGACCTTTTCGATATGCCGCTTCGTTCATCCATCTAGGGACTCTGACAGGAGTTTATCAGATTCTATCTGAATTTAACTCACCCATCAGAGGTTGCGACCTTTTCGACATGTCGCTTCGTTCATCCATCTAGGGACTCTGACAGGAGTTTATCAGATTCTATCCGAATTTAACTCACCCATCAGAGGTTGCGACGTCTCTTGATAGCCGCTTCGTGACCCGAGTAGGTCGACTCGTGCCTTGGTTCTGCATGGTTGCCTGGTCCCCTGTTGTTTGAGTCGGGACTTGGCTTTCAGACCACCTCTTGCCTGGCGCCCTCATGGGCGCTGGCTGCTTCTGTGTCGGAGCCTCGCCAGGCACCCTCATGGGTGCTGGCTGCTTCTATACTAGCGCCTCTGTCAGGCGCCCTCATGGTGGTGGCAATTTCTCTTGGTTGCTTTGCTTTAGGAGATGACCGTGTTATGACATCCTCGTCTTCCCTCTTGGAGAGATAATCTTGATTTTCTTTTAGCTAATGTTGAGATTGCCCCTACGATCCTTTCTCTTTTTTGATCTTGAGGAAGTTTTCTTTGGGAATAAGTGTTACTGCTAGGGACCAGTGTCATGGGTCTGCTCTTTTAATGTCGTCCCTGAGGGGTTTGCATTTGCAATCAACCTAGATCACCCTTCTTGCTGTTGTCCTGTGTTGGTGTTGAGCTGCGTCGGTCGGGGGGTCTCCTCGATGGTGATCCCCGGCGGTGTCTCTAGTGAATATTGACCTGGTTCCACCGTTGCCCCCTAAGCCGAGATTATCCTGGGGGATGTTCTTGACTTGACATTGTCGTTTAGGATGCCCTTGTAGGTTAGGTCGCCCTTTCAACTCGTGTCGTCGTCGGGCCTGCTAAGTTTGTCAGCTGATCACAGCGATTATCCTGTTCGTCTCTTGATATTTTTCACTTACTTGCCTTGTTCGGGGTGGTTGATGGTAAGTAATTAACCAATTGTTTTCTACCATGTGCAAGTAGGGGGAGGTTCCCTTTCTTCCGTTGGTGGCGCCCTGCTGGGCGCCTTCCTGGGTGCCGCCCTGCTGGGCGCCTTCCTGGGTGCCGCCTGTGGCTGCCTTGGTGCCCTGCCAGGCGTCCTTCCGTGTGCTGCCTTACGTGCTCATGCACTATTTCATTTTCTCGGATGCTCATGCATCGTTCTACTTTCCTAGGTGCTCGTGCACCATTTCATTTTCTCAGGTGCTCGTGCACTATGTTATTTGCTCACGTGCTCGTGCACTCTCTATTTGCTCGCGTGCTCGTGCACTCTTGTGCTCGCGCACTATGTTATTTGCTCACGTGCTCGTGCACTATTTTATTTTCTCACGAGCTTGTGAGTGTCGTCAGCTTCTTAGCTTTCCGACGCATGCTTACACGCCTCCGTCGGATAAACACAGATGAGGTTATGGCCTATAGACTAGACGTCATCCTTGTAGGTAGGTATCACTGGTGTCTGTGACCTCACAGTCTCGTCATTTTCTTGACTTCCGCGCCTGTCTCGATGCCTGCTACCCAAGACTTCGTGGTCTCATGCTTTGCTAGTGGTTTCGCTTATCCTAGGCCAAGACCTCGTGGCCATCCGGCTCGGGCCTCTTCATATATACTTGTCACACTTGCCTCGTTCCACTCCTGACTGTGGAGTTAGGCCCTTTTTCTTTCTTGATCTTAAGGCATTTTTCTTTGTAACAAGTGTTGATGCTAGCTAGCGCCATACATTATGCTTTTGTGCTTAAACAACAAAATTCATAACTAGGTCCAGCCCTAGGCTCAGGTCCTGATGCCCTGCCCCCTATTCGGAGTCACGAGTTTCATCTTCTGCCTCCTTGTTGCCAACCTTGGCGTCCTCTTAGTACGCCATGTTGTCTTCTTCATAGTCCACGTACTTGTGTGCCTTCCGAAGGAACTCGCACAGGCTTCGGGGTTTGTTAACCCCCATGTCCCTTTGAAACAGGCTTCCCTTCTTGAGACCATCCGTCATCCAAAAGAGCCTCCTCTTGTCTTCAAGGTCCCTGACGTTGGTAGCCTCCTTGTTTGAACCTTTCCAGATATTCTCTAAGTGTTTCTTTCTCTCCCTGCTTGATTGCTCTAAGAATCTCTTCAGATTTGGGTTTCAGCCGGGAGGCAGTGAAATGAGCTGTGAACACTTTCGGCAGCTGCCCCCAGGAGGAGATGGAGTTCAGCCCTAGCTCTTGAACCCACTCTAATGCGGAATTTTCGAGAGTGAGGGGGAAGATTTTGCAGTGAACAGGCTCCCTGACGCCTCTATGGCTTATTATCGGGGAGAATTGTGCCAGATGGCGGTCTGGATATCTGGTTCCATCATACATCTTGAGTGCTGGCAGCTTCTCCAAGGCCCTTCATCGAAAAACCTTCTTGAGTTGCGGGGGGATGTGTCTTCATAGTCCAAATTTCGAGCCACGCGCCGGTCTGGGGACCTCCTCGATGGTGATCCCTGGTGGTGTCTCCAGTGGGGGTGTCGGAGACGTCCGAATTGGATCTTTCACTTAACATAATAATTGTAGCTAAGCTTCTTAGCTTTCCAACGCATGCTCATACGCCTCCATCGGATAAGTATGGACGAAGTTATGGACTACAGACTGGAAGCCCTTCCTGCGTGCCGGGTGACAAGGTGCAACATCCTGATGTTGGCGCCCTCCTGGGCGCCCTGCGTCATGTATCCTGATTTTGGCGCCCTCCTGGGCGCCTTGCGCCAAGACGCTGCTTTCTGCTGTTGGCGCCCTCATGGGCTCCCTGTGCCATGCATCCTGATTTTGGCGCCCTCATGGGCGCCCATCCCGGGTGCGGAGACGTCCGAATTGGATCTTGAGCTCAACACGAGAATTGTAGCTCTGCTTCTTAGCTTTCCAACGCATGCTCACTCGCCTCCATCGGATAAGTATGCTGCTGGCGCCCTCATGGGCGCCCTTCCTTGGTGCGGAGGCGTCCGAATTGGATCTTGAGCTCAACACGAGAATTGTAGCTATGCTTCTTAGCTTTCCAACGCATGCTCACACGCCTCCATCGGATAAACATGGATGAAGTTATAGACTGCCGACTAGAGCACCCTCCTAGGTGTCGGGTGCCAGGCTCCTTGTATGGTGCTGAGTCCTTCTTGTTGTTGCCATGGAGCCCTACCAGGCACCCTCATGGGTGCCAGGCGCCCTCATGGGTGCCAGGCGCCCTCATGGGCGCTGTATGATGCTTCCCTGGCGCCCCATCTGGCGCCCTCATGGGAGCCGCCTGAGGCTGTCTTGGTGCTCTGCCAGGCGCCCTCCTGGGTTGGGCATGTCCTTAGCACTCTGCTGGTCTTCCTGATGCAGCGTAAGGCTGGGCAGGCTCACTGGTATTCTTGTTAGGTAGGGTTACGACGTTGCCTTCCGGAGTCCCCTCTGGTCGGGGTGCGGGTATGACAATGCTTTGAACCCGGGGTCTGCCTCTGGGAGCCATGGAGTAGCAAGAGAAAAGTTTGAGTGATGTGAAAGATAGAAATCTCCCACTGTGGTCGCCAATGTTCTGTACCGAGCAGCTTTTTGGTCGGCTGCTTTTGGTAGGTCCCTTGCTGTCCTGGCAGGAGGTCAGTGAGCGCCCGGGGGGTACCTGCAAGCCACTCCGACGCTCAAGTCAGTATATAGAATATAAGAGTGAAGGTACTAAGGATTAGAGAGTGAACCTTTTTTAGGGCAAAGTTTGCTTATATTTATAGGAAATCGTGCCCTCTCATGGATCGTTGGATGGGTAGAGTCGATCGTGACCGTCCAAGCATATTGGGCTTGCATGAGGTGGATATGGGCTGAATCGGTTGGGCTGATCCATATCACTTGCTAGATGCACCTCCTGATTTTGCTAATGGGACCCCCTGGTTGACTCCAGAACACTTACTACTAGTCCCCCTTTTGCGAGCATGAGGCGTGACAAAATTTGCATTCAAGTAGCGCATCATCCTTTTTCCCAAACTCATTTTCATAATAAAACATGTGACCTTTCGGACAGCAATCGATCCTTCTAGCTTCCAATCCCAACTTAGAAAGTAACCTCTTAGCCTCGTAAAAATTCTTTGGCAAATTTTCATTCATAGGTGTCACGCCTGACATCATATCACATATCAAGTCCATTCCCACCTCAGATGTATTACTCAACGATTTGAGAGCTAAAAGCTTCGCACAAATCGATAACTTTGAGTATGATGACCCTTCAAACAATGGTTTGTTTGCAACTAACAACAGATTATAAAATCTTTGTGCTTGATCATTCGGAAGCTCTTCCATGTTATCATATTGCTCCTCCTCGAATGACACATTCACCCCAAGACCGTCACAAACCATATTCTGCATCAAGTTGATTTGTTCACCACATCTTATATCCGCGGAATTACTTGCAGCACCCCTGCAATTTTCTCCAACCAATGGGACGACATCTAACCCTTTCTCACCATTACTTGTCCAAAACCAATAATTAGGCCTAAACCCAACTCTCTTCAAGTGATCAATGACCTCCGTTGGATTCCTAATCTTTCCACATTTGCATTTGACGCACGGACATCGAATCCTCCTTCAACTCTAAATTTTTCTTGTGTCATTGCAAAAAGAATAAACTCCCACATGCCATCTACAAAAGATTGTTTCAAACCCGCTCTTTTTGGAAACAACCTATCATACATCCAAAGGCGGTGCGAAGGAGGAAATTCCATTCTACACATTTAAAATTGTCAATATATCAAAGAGAGACAGAGAGCAATTGGTTTCTTCATTTATCAACTTATTTGACCATAGATTCCATATCAAATTTCTCCAAATTACAAATCAAACATGACGGGTGTAAACCAGGAAAATCTAGAACAACAACACAAGTATTAGAAACTTGAAACTTTCTAGAATAGAAACCTGCAACATTTTAGCACTTGGAAAAACTTATAAAGTATGTTAACAGTTTACTTTGAAAATTCTGCTAAGCCAACCCATAAGTCAAATAGCTATATGTTCAAATAATAGAAATCAATGTATGTAAAAGTTTCTTCCTGCAAATTAAACATCCACACAAATCAAAACACAAAAAAAAGAATGCCCAAAATTCTTTCACCCAAAGCAAAACAATTATATGCCAAGACAATCATAATAAATCACTATCCCAAATCTTTAGTAATGCTAAAACAAAAGCTGGATGGTTCCAAAGCAAAACAAGGAAATCAGCTACAAATCTACCTTAAATTCCCAGTTTCTCATTTTTCTCCGCTAGTGGTTTTAACTCATTAAATCAAGGTGAAACAGAAAATAAAAATTAGATCAACAACTGAACCAATCTATTTACCTAGAAGCTTCAAAGTGTACTACGGGAAGAAGTGACTGATTTGAGAACTTCCAGATTAGTCAATATTGCTCAATTAAGTGCCTTGCTAGATCCTCAATAACTCCACCTTGAACCAGAACCTTGTGCCCTTTCTTACCTCCAAACAAATATTCTCAAATTTCAATAAACAATATATAATAAACTGATACATGATTTTATCAGATGCAACTAGAAAATCAAAATTTACAACTCATGCAACTAGGAGGAGGAGAACGAACGGTGGTGGTCGGCGACGCGAGGAGGAGAACGAACGGTGGAGCCGGCGTGAGGGAGGGGGCGGCGTGAGGGGACGACGTGAGGGAGGGGGATGGCGTGAGGGAGGGGGACGGCGTGAGGGAGGGGGACGGCGTGAGGGAGGGGGACGACGTGAGGGGGCGGACGGCATGAGAGGACGGCGTGAGGGAGGGGGACGGCGTGAGGGGACGACGTGAGGGGACGGCGTGATGGAGGGGGCGGCGTGAGGGAGGGGGAGTGTGAGAAAGAACAGAGAAAAGGAAACTGGTGATATGAACGCGTGGTTCATGTTTAAGTGAAGATAATTTGCGACGGGCTTGTGACGGATTCTCCGTCGCAAATTGCAACCGTTTTATAATCCGTCGCAAACGCCAACGGGAAATTTCGCACTCCTTACTTTTTATTCATGCCGTCACAAATTTGTGGCAAATTACTGACGGATTAGGCTCCGTCGCAAATCTTGGTAGCCAAAACAGGCTTTTCTAGTAGTGTAAAAATGAAGAAAAAAGAAAATAAGATTTTATAAAATATGCACCCACGTTGGCGCTCTCGTTGCCTCTCTTGTTCCCACTCCCGTTCCCGTTGTCGCTCTCGTTGTCGATTTCATTGTCAGTCTCGCATTGCCGCTCCCGTTACCACGTATTATGACTTATTTTTTTCTATATGACTTAATATTAATTTAATCATAGTCATTTATTTATAAAAAAAGTTAATTTTAAACTTTTATTACATGTACGTCTTTTTTTTATAATGGATAGTGCTTAAAATGATTAATTTGACCGTTCTAAAAAAATAATTAATTTTAGTAGTTTGACTAAATTCTAAAAATAGTGAGTTTGACAATTAGTGGTGGTTAAATTGATTGATTTTAGTAGTTTGAGTAAATTATAAAAATAAGAAAAAAAAATTATTTTTTTTAAAATAGTTGTGTTGGAAAAAATTTAAAAAAGTCGGTACTCCCGTTGGCAGTCCCGTTGGAAAAAATGATGAAAAAAGACTTTTTTAAAAAAAACAGATTTTAAAATATTAATTAAATCATATTTTTAAAATTATGAAAAAAGACTTTTAAAAAAACAGGTTTTAAATAAAAAAACTAAAAAAGCAGTTTAAAATTTTTAAAAAAAAAAACCATTTTCTAAAAATAACAGTTTTAAAAAAATAATAAAAAACAGTTTTTTAGAAAAATGATTTTAAAAAAAAGTTTTAAAAAAAAAATTAAAACTCACAACAGAAGGTTCTCTCTCGAGATCGGAGAAGCTCCAAATACCAATTTGTTAGAACATTTCACAATTTAGCATTGAAACTCACAAAAATTAGAGATGAACGAGAGAAAACGAGAGATTGAGGAACTGATTCTATTATTGATTGAGATCAAATTCAGTTACACCTCACTTTCTGAATTTATACTCGACTGCAAAAGCACCAAAAACGGTTACAACATAAACTAGCTCCTAACTACACTTAATAAAAACTAACAGAATTATTAAAACTGACTTGCCAATGCACACTCTTATATGTCGTGGCAACACTATGCCATGCATGTCAAAACTTATTTGAATTACAACTTCAATAATTCCTAGACCCCCTATTTCTTTTAATCGAATCAATTATTTGACTAACATCACATATTTATCATTTTCTCAATCGTGATATATTGTGCATTGAACAGGCACAATTTCTAGAACCAACATCTTTTGCAATGCATACTGGCCAGTACTGTTCATCTTTGAACCAAACAGATCGCTTTTGGAGAAATTCAGTAACAAAGGTGTCCAACTTTTCAATGGTAACATGTTGCATCACTACCACATGTGCAACATTTCCGCTGCATGCCAAATTCCACCTATGGGTAAAGTCATCATCAAGGGGCTTCTCAAAGACAACTATGTTGCTAAACTTGTTTAACATTGCGCCAATGCCACCATTACGAAGTTTTTCAAACAAGTAACGTGCACTTGCTATGCATTTATGCACTTCGTTCTCAAGGTCCATTAAACCCTTATTTTTGAGAGCATACCATAGGAAGATTGGAGCATGCCCGCTATGGCTACCCATGATTGTAGCATCCCTTGAAGCAATGATTTCAACGTCTCTAGATACTGTATTGATGTGTTCTAAACGAGTTATCACAACACCACATGGAGTTGGGCATCCTAAGAACTTATGACCAGATATAGCGACACTTCCAATGGGTTTCTTGAAGGTAATCCCTGGTGCCTATCCAATCACCAAAACAATATTTTAGATATCATTAGATTCCTTCAATTGAATAATCATGATAGATAAAAAGGTATATATAAGTTTAACTCACTTGTTTGACAAAAGGCAACATCATTCCAAACAAAGCTCCATCACAGTGAATGTAGAATCGATCACGAGTAAAACCACATTTATCCAGTGTTTGTAGTACAAGATCAATGTCATCAATGCCTCCTTTCATAGTTGTCCCTGCAACAAGAGGTCTCCAAGTGTTTATAAATTTTGTACAAATATATTTGTTAGAATACCAATAATTACGGGAATATAAGCTTATTAACCAACTTATTGTGTATTAATTATAGTTATCAAAGACAAGAAGAAACCTATGTTTAAGTTGATAATGGCTGGCCTGTCCTTGTGAGCTAGAAGGGAGGTCATTAGATCATTACAATCAATCTCACCCGATGCTAGAGTACCAACCTTCACACATTCCATTCTATACATCCTTGCTATTTTGAATATTGAATAATGAGAATCTTGTGACGTATAGAGAATCCCATCTGGAAGTTGTTCTCTCCTATATATATATATATATATATATATATATATATATATATATATATATATATATAAATGATGAGTGTTTATGTTTGTAATAATAATCTATATCTATATATATAACATTTGAGAATGAATCTCATTAATTGCTATTCCATGTGTCACTTCTACAGCAATTTAGTCATTAATATCTTTTTTTTGTAATTAATGTTTTACACATACTATGCATAATAAAGACTAAATAATATGTTTTTCTAATTTTATTTAATTATTTAATTATCAACACTCAAAGACTTTTTGATTAAGAGTTATTTAACTATTTTTTCTAAAAAAACAACTAATTAAAAAGTTATATTATATAAATTATTTTCATAATGAATATAAGTAATTAAATGACTAATTTAATTTTTATGTGAGGAGACGTTTATGAGTATTGCAATTAATCACTTATTTTTTTACAAAATTATAATGAATCACTTATTAAATCTCTTTCATGTATATTTGATCTATCTTATTTATTTTACTTTTCAAAATTAATAAAATTAGGTTTTATGAATTATTAAAAATACATTTTAGAATGTATCTTAAGGCCCAAATTCTTAGATGTTAGTCTCTTAGACATGCATCCAGTAATGCATAATAATAATAATAATAATAATAATAATAATAATAATAATAATAATAATAATAATAATAATAATAATTTGGTACAATCACACATATGGTCATCATTAAAGAAAGCACGTGGAAAAACATAACTCTTTTTTCACTCAGAAACAACTTAATGTGACAGACATACATGTAATTTAATATTCTACGTACTTTTTTATATTTGAAAATTCTAATATAATTTAATGCTTTCTCTCTCTGCATTAATTTTAGAAATAAATAAAAAACTTCTATTTCTTCTTTATAGCCAATTATGCTAATATCACATAGTACAAATTAAAATTTTAAAAACTATGTTACATTCCAGAATTTTCAAGCTTCGTTAAAAAATTCTTAAAAAAAAATGTCACACTATTAGTGTCCCCGAATAATAAAATTCACGTTTTCTTTTCCCATTTTCTGAAATTTTAAATTTCTGAGATAAACTCTAATCGAGTAAAACCTTTTTTTGTTTTATTTTTGTCCTTGGTTGATACACTTAGAAATAAGAAAGACATTTGGTTTTGTTTAGATTGGAAGACAATTTTTATTGAATAAATCTATAATGGTAAGAGTAAGAAAAGATAGCGCGTATTTTAACTGTGTGGAAAAAAAGTTAACAACTGTTTAGACAAACAAAATTCAATTTTATTATATTTTTTAACATTTTTATTTAGACAAAAAAGTACTCTTGATGGAGCGAGTCCGGATCCCCTCCGTTAGGAGAGGAAATGACAATCTCCATTACTTTTGACATGCACATGACATGTGGTGGTAAACAAATCCCACGGCTCAGAACTATCCAAGTTATTCAATTTTTTTTCTGAAAACAAACGTGGAAAGAATCTCTCGGTGTCATGTTCTTGAACTCATCTCTCTTGAATTCTAGGCAAGGCCACCCGCAGTCGCCATGCCTGCTCGAGTTCGGTCGCTGGTCCGTAAGGTCGCTGCACTGCTTTGTCGCCAAGTCTCTTCCGTGACGCCATCTTCATTGTTTCTATCCCCCTTTGATTTGCACTAAAATTAGATGTGGGTATTTCTGAATTTTGAAATATTTTCCAAATTTTGTTGTTATGTGATATAGCTAAAAAGATAATTCAATCTTCCCCATGATTTTTGTTATATTAGAGGTGGGATTTTCCATATTTTGAAGCATCTTCAAGATACTTCTTCAATGGACACTCATCTCCTAAAACATTTAATTCAATTTTAGAATATTCTAATTTAATGAATAATAGAGAAAAGGGTAAAGCTTGGTGTGGATCAACTAACGAGCAATTAATTGTGAAATTCTTTGAATTTCTTTTTGAGAATCTAACTAATTCATTAATTGCAAACATTGGAAACAAACTTCTAACGATGTTGGTCGTACAACTTCATGGTGTGAGAACGACAGACAAGGAGGTGCAAGGACGGGCGATAGGGTGTTTGAGGCACGATGGGGCAGTAGATGGTCTTGGGTAGAGGTCGGAGAAGATGAGACCTTTGACAACCCTGCGCTAATGAAATTGAAATGATGTATTTTAACTTTAATTTTAAATTTTTAATCTGAGCCGTTTAATTTATTTACCACCACGTGTCATGTGCATGTCAAAAGTAATGCAGATTGCCATTTCCTCTCCTAATGGAGAGGAGTCAGACTCTGATGGAGCATATAAACTGAAATGACTTTTTTTTAATGCACCTATCGATATAAAAAATAACTAATCATTAGTCCAAAAATTAAATTAATAATCAATAAATATAATTTAAAAACAAATGTTAATATTGATTTTTTTTAAAGAGAGGAAAATTATATTAACTATGAGAAGAAAGAGATAACCCAACATTAATGACAAAAAGAGAGAGAAATTAAAATATTTTAAATTAAAAAATTCAATTTAAACGGACGTGTTGGGGTTTTTAGCAATGTTTAACCGGAGAAGGCACTGTTGAAGAATTGGAAGAAATGTTATAAGTAACACATACAATAAAATGCAAATATATAATATAATATTATAATTTAAGTGATGAAGAATTGGAAAAAAAAAATAAAATTAAAAGTTAAGGAGGTGGTTTATAGTCCCCCCCCCCCCCCCCGACGCCACCATTTTTTTATTTTTTTTTGTAAAAACACTTACTACAAAGAGCAGCAACACGGAAAGATAAGGGGTGAACGAGACGATGAAAGACACGACAACATCAAAGAGAGTGTATATGTAAGAGTGCCTGGGAGAGAGAAACGATGAAGAAGCCTTTTAATGAAAACTAAGAGGGTGCATATGTGAGAGTGGGAGTGCTTGAGTAGCATTATTCCCCCTAAGTTAGTCCCACATCAAATATGTATAGCTTTAGGAACGTGAGTGATTGTTATAAATAGAACATCAGAGGCTGCGCTTGAACTAAAATTGGTGCATTGGCCAGTTGCCATGTTTGGTCAGGATACGTGGGGTCCATGGGCAACCATTTTTTTAAAAGGCAGTTTAAATTTTTTTTCCGAAATTGTTTTAAACTCTGTTTGTTCTCCAGTTATAGCGATTTTTAATCGGCTCTTAATTCGGTTTTGAATCCGGTTTAAATGTTCAACGGTTTGGGGCCTCAACCGAACAGCTTCCCTCCCTGGTTCACGGTTCAACCGACCGGTCCGATTTTCTAAACCATGGTTTTTAGTCCAAATAGAAAGTGTATACATTGTTAACATACTACTACTAAAAAGCAAGTGTGAGCATGTTAGCATATGCCTGGTTTTTAGTCCAAATAGAAAGTGTATACATTCCTAACATATTACTGCTAAAAAGCAAGTGTGAGTATGTTAGCATGTGTCTTCTTTCGTTATACCTTCTTCACGTATAGTATCTCAATGGCAATATTATATGACCAGCTGTTAAATTTCGTTGCTGTAAAAATTAGCAAAATCATTTCTGATGAGTTTAGTTGGTTATCACTTATCAGCAGGATGATATGCAGCTTGGGGAAGGAATTACTGTCAAGTTTATGAAATTGGAAGGTTGTTGCAGTAAATGATTGATTTATAAGGGTGTTGCTAATATTGCTTTGAAGACAATGAGTCAAAGGTTATCTTGCTGAAATTCAAGTTACATTCGGGAGGGAGCTTTCGAATTTGATAATTCTCTATGGTGGCTGCTGCAATATCTGGTATAAAAGTTAGTAGGATGAATGGAAACGATAGATAGCAGAAATGCAAAATGGGAAGAACCCAATAACATGTAGGGTTGATATTGAGATATTATTTGTTACAAGCACTACTCTCCAAGCATCGAGTATTTTTTTACTCAGTCTTGATTGGGAGGTAGGCGACTTAGTGTGGATTTCCTTGACCAAATATATGATCTGACATGGCCGTGATATGATATGCTCATTAATATCGTCATATTCAAAGATAAAGTATGTGATGAAGAACTCTAATTACCACAATATTTTTTTGGTCTACTTAGATGAAATGACAAATAAACACTACGCACACACACTACCACTGCTCACACCCGAGTTCAAATCCGGGAGCCGACGTCCCCATGTCACTGAAATTGCCAAGACAACCAACAGTGAGGGACAAATCACCACAATATGATATTGTGCTTAAAAATAACAAATTAATATGAAATTTTGATAGTTTAAATATTATTTTCCACTCACAAAAAATTGCATCATTTAGTTATACACGAGTTTTTCTACCAACTTACAAAATATACATTATTTGACAACAATTTTCAATAGCATACTTATACCCATGCATGGCACGGGTCAATTATTCTAGTATCATAAAGTTTGAGAAATACAATTACTAACCCAACTAAAATCCCATGAAGATTGCCTTCGGTTCCACCGGTTGTGACATATCCCCAGTATTCTTTATTGTCAATCTCCCACAAATTTGCAAACCAATCAAGCACAGCAACTTCAAATGATGTTGAATTTAGAGAGAAGCTGCTTCCTAGAAATGGATCACCCGCATTGTTCAGGTGAAAATCAAGTAATGGTGCTAATGCCTCATAGTTGAAGTCCTGATTAGTGGGGTACCCTTCAATAATAATCATAAGAGAAGTCATTAGTGCATTGGGTTAAAATCACATATAAATATTTCTAAAATTGTATAATTAAGAACAAAAGATAAAAACACTAGCTACCTAAGTTGCGCATGTTGTAGTTTTTTAAAGTCTCCACATAACGAGTAATTACTGCAACCAAATTGGCACGTGTTTCACCACTAGTGCATTGGGTCATAGCAAGTCTATTGTTCTCCTCAATATTGTCTTCTTCTCTAAAAAAATTGGCAACAGTAGGCAACAACAGCTCTGTAGCATGAGCTGCAGGAATATTGAGAGCCATTGCTATGTTCTCTGTTGGAATATTGAGAGCCATTGTTAGTAATATGTGTTAGAGAGAGAGAGAGAGAGAGAGAGAGAGAGAGAGAGAGAGAGAGAGAGAGAGAGAGATGGATAGTGAGTGAGAAACACAAACACAAGACACCGAATATATATATATATTGAATAGCCAAAAGAGTAGTTACCATACCTCAATTTGTTTATGCATGTTGTTTTTATAAGAAAAAAATAATAACAAGCAAAAGACAAAATAATGGCTAAATAGCACTTTTGGTCCTTTATGTTTGCTCCAAATTTCACTTTGGTCCTTTATCTTTTTTTTGGTCCGTTTTGGTCCCTCATGTTTCATTTTCGTTTCATTTTGGTCCCTCACGTTAGTTTTGGTTAACGGACGCCACGTTGGCAGTTAACTGCTGACGTGGCGTCTCAAATTCATTTAATGACGTGGCAAATAAATTATTTTTTAATTCTAAATTCAGATTTTTAACTTAAAACAAAACTGAAAAATGAAATTAACAAAATATAATAAAACTAAAAACATTAAATATAATAAAACTTAAAACAAAACATAATTCTTCAAAACAACAACAACAACACCTCCTCTGTTCCAGATCTACTTCTTCAACAACAATAATTCTTCAACAAAAAAAACAAATCTGAACAACAACAAGAAGAACAAAAAATCTGAACAACTCTTCAACAATAACAACAACAAATGTTCAACAACAAGAACATCTCTAGAAAAACTACCGATTCATCAACAACAACAACAAATCTGAACAACAACAACAACAACAACAACAAATCTGAACAACAAAACACCCACAAAACGAAGAACAAAACACCCACAAATCAGAAGAACAAAACACCCACAAAACATAAGAGAGAAGAGGAACGATTTTTCCAGATCTGAATCAAAACGAAACAGAACTGAATCAAAACGAAACGGAACTGAATCAAAACGGATCTGGGATGTCTCATTGTTTGTGTTCTCTGTTGATGCTCATTTGTTTCATTTTAGTCCTCTCTGTTTTAACTTGGTTTCATTTTGGTCCCTCTCATTGTTTGTGTTGTTTCATTTTGGTCCCTTTCAGATCTGAAAAAGCTAAACAATCAGAATCTTCATCCTCATCACGTTTGCAGGTACAAATCCAGAAATGCAATCAGAACGATGGAAAACGAAAATGAAATTGCTGGAAAACGAAATGAAATCGCTGGAAAAGGAATCGAAAACGAAGTTGCTGGGAATGAAACTCGAAACTCATTTACTATTGTTGCTGGAAATCAAAATGGTGTTGTTGTTCTTGGAAATCGAAACGACGGAAACAAAATTGTTGGTGTTGTTCGGTTTGTATTGTTGCTGCAAACGTGATTCCTGCAAACGTGATTCCAATTGTTCATGGCCTATTATTTCTGCAAACGTGATGAGGTTGAAGATGATGATTTAATTGTTTTTAGTTTTGTTTTAATGTTATTAGTTTTTGTTTATTTGTTATTAGTTTTTATAATTTAAAAAACTTAATTGATTATGTGTAATTTGATTTACAATTAAATAAAACATTTAATGGACGCCACGTCAGCAGTTAACTGCCAGCGTGGCGTCTGTTAAAAAAAACTAACGTCAGGGACCAAAGTGAAACAAAAATGAAACGTGAGGGACCAAAACGGACCAAAAAAAAGATAAAGGACCAAAGTGAAATCTGGAGCAAACATAAAGGACCAAAAGTGCTATTTAGCCCAAAATAATCTATTATGCTCATTCTAGTTTTGTGTGCTATGGTTTGTTCTTTACTAAATTGCAAGACAATCCATGAAACACGTTTTGACCCGTTTACTTATAATATGTTTGGAGTAGATGACTTCCCAGGTCCCACCACTCACGATAATTTTTATACCCACTCACTCACGAGTACCATGGAAATATTGGAATTGTCCCCTCACGTGCATAACTATTTTTAATGTCAAAAAAAGTGCATAACTATTTTTTATTATTACACACATGTTATGTTATGGCTGAATTCTTTTTTGTTTAGGGTTTTCACCCTGCTCCGATATCCACTCCGATATCCATGGAAGAGGGGCCTTGAATCTGAAGTTGGGTCGAGAGGTAAGTAAAGTCTGACTACAATTTGTTACATTGTCGGGATCGAATCCAAATACTAGTAGAGTCTGCCTCTTTAGATGAAGTGCTTGCACCCAAGCTTGGAGTTAGTTATGGCAGAATTCTAGTATGCTCTTTCTAATATTTTTTAGGCTAAAGTGCACTTTTGGTCCTTTATCTTTGGCTTTTGTTTCATTTTGGTTCTTTATCTTTTTTTTCTCGTTTTGGTCCTTCATCTTTTTTTTTGTGTTTCATTTTGGTCCTTTTTTGTGGTTTTCTGTCCATTGAGTTAACAGACGCCACGCACTAGTGCAGAAAAGGGATTTAAAGTCGGACATATTGGACTTTTAAAGTCGGATTTCAGTCCGACTTCTATTAAGGCGACTTTGTATGTCAGGAGATTTAAAGTCGGCTAACAGTCCGACTTTAAAAGTAATCTTTTAAAGTCGAATTACCACTGCGTCCGACTTTAAAAGTGTTTTTTAATTTTTAAAAAAAAAAATTATCTTGCCTAAAATGCAGAGAGTTATGCTCATGCTTTTGGCAAGAACCAAAAAGGCTTATCAAAAGTAATATTGAACCAGTTTAATAAGCTTTTTAACACTAAGGCATATCAAAATCCAAGAAATTCGTACAAGCTTGCGACAACTCCGAATCGAAACAGGTGGAATGTTTATTATAACAATAAATTATCACAATATTCACTTAACAATAAAAGGACAACAAGTGAGATTCATCTAATAAGCACAGAACCACTATTGATTTTCTTCTAAATAGAGAAATAAAGATTAAGAAAAAAATAACAGTAGCATTTAACTAATTGCCTTGCAGTGTTGTGCTGCTTGGTATTTAGTGACTTGAACAAGGTAGCCTTGGTATTCTTGGGGGGCTTCCTTTTGAATCCTCTGAAATCTATCTACTGATAGAGTAACATCTGCAAATTCAAGTTGGTTGGGAGCAAAACAGAGTAACTTAAATAATAAATAAAACAAAGAAATTAAAAGAGAGGAAGGTAGAGTGGTTACCATACCTCAATTTGTTTATGCATGTTATTTTTATAAGAAAAAAATAATAACAAGCAAAAGACAAAATAATCTATTATGCTCATTCTAGTTTTGTGTGCTATTGGTTTGTTCTTTACTAAATTGCAAGACAATCCATGAAACACGTTTTGCCTTTCAATAAAAAAAACAAAAAAATATAAATTAATCCCTTTTCAGCAGGTGGCTTCTCTTAATAGACAATCCATGAAACACGTTTGTAGAATTTCAAGATTCAACCGGGTTTGAATAGGGTTCGTTTTGACCCGTTGACAATCCGAATTACATTGATCCATAATAATGTATTTGGACATTAGAGGTAAAATATGCATACCCGTTGGCCCTCCCGTTTGCATCCTCGTTGGCCCTCCCGTTGGCTGGCACTCTCGTTACCTCTCTCGTTGCCACTCTCATTGCCTCTCTCGTTGCCACTCCTGTTGTAGCTCCAATTGCCAGTCTCTCGTTGTCGCTACCGTTGCCACATTTTAACTCATATTTTTCTATATGATTTAATATTGATTAAATCATATTAATCACTATTTCACATTTCTCTCTCTCTCTCTCTCTCTCTCTCTCTCTCTCTCTCTCTCTCTCTCTCTCTCTCTCTCTCTCTCTCTCTCTCTCTCTCTCTCTCTCTCTCTCTCTCTCTCTCTCTCTCTCTCTCTCTCTCTCTCTCTCTCTCTCTCTCTCTCTCTCTCTCTCTCAGTTTTTCAAATCTTTCTCACTATTTCACATTTTTCTCTCTCCTTCATTCTCTTTACTATAATTTTGAAAATTTTCAAATTCTACTATAATAATCTATCTATCTACTAAACATATAATCAAACATCTATCTACTATACATATAATCAAACAACCCATTAGCAAAAATCCAATTCTACTCATTCCTCAAATTTTGACACATCATCAATGTTTAGGACAAATTCGTAAAAGACATATAAAAAGACAAAATAATCACTTTTTCCAACTTTTTTCACTTTTTTCACGGGAGAGGCAACAAGAGAGGCAATGGGAAGCGGTTACGAGAGACTGGCAACGAGATCGACAACGGGTGAGTCAACAAAGAGAGGAAACGGAGAGCGGCAACAGGGAGCGGTAATGGGGAGCGGCAACAGGCGAGGCAACGAGAAGCGGCAACGAGAGATTGACTACGGGATTAGCAACGGGAGAAGCAACGAAGAGCGACAATGGGAGTGGCAAAAGGAGCGGCAAAGGGGGTATATATCTTATATTAAATCTCATTTTCTTTTTTCAGATTTTTACTCCATTAAGATTAGAAGAAGATACTGACGTTTTTTTAACTTTTTGCAACACAAGTTTTTTAAGCAAGATGAAATATAGCATTTTATCGAGTTTTTCTTTTTTCTTTTATTAAAATTTTACAATTTTTAAAGTATTTATACGTTAATAGCAAATTATAACAAATAAGTGTCACCCGTGCGTATGCACGGATAAAGTACGTTATTTTGTAATATTTGGTAGTGGCTAAAGTTGTTTTTTTACAATTCTTAGTGGTTAAATTGATTGATTTTAATAGTTTTATTAGAGAGATTATAGTAAATAATAAATTTTAGATGGAGTAACACTACAAGAAAATCGATTGTTTGCGACGGTCTTTTCCGTCGCAAATGGACCGATTTCCGTCGCCAAATATCATTTCTGACGGCCTTTGGACGGACAAAAATCGGTCGCAAAAACGCTCATCGCAAATCATTTGCCACGGAATGTGCCGTCGCAACACCGTCGCAAATCCGCCACTAGATTCCGTGGCAAAGCCGTCGCAAACTTGATACCTTTTTTGTCGCAAATCCGACGCAAAAACCGTGGCAAATCCGTAGCAAATTGTTTGAAATTTTTTAAATAACCGTCAAAATTTCCGTCACAAGTTACAAATTCCATGGCAAATTCAGTAACCACCAAAAATTTTCCGTCGCAAATTCCGTCGCTACGCAAAAAATAATTAATTCCAGGGAAATTAGCCATTTACATTGTCATTCCTATTTGCAATACTTACCTGCCAATTCAATTCAGACTTCAATCCACCAATTCATACATACATAAACTACACTAATGTCAAACATACCAAATCTCAAAATATATCAAAACATACCACTAGTTTATCTCAAAATATATCAAAACATACCACATGCATAAATTACACTAATGTCCAGTAAACTCAAAAAATTCTGACGAAGCATCTTCAAGTCCAACTCTGAACAATAAACCTAACAAATCAAAAACGATAATGATTACGAATTAATTCATAAAACTAAGATATCTTGCACATTAATTAAAACATAGATTACCTAGATGTCGTCAATAAATAACCCTCCCCATAAACGTGATCTCCACTTTCTCCATTATCTGCATCTTCGTTCTCGTCCTGCTGGGCGGGCTGGTCTTGCTGGGCGGGCTGGTCCTGCTCGGGCGGCTGCCAATCAGGTGGAGGTACTGGAATCCCAGAATGGTTAAATACGTATTCAAGTAGTTGTTGCTGTCGTGCAACCTGCTCCTGCTGTCGTGCAAACTGCTCTGCAAATTGCTGTGACATTTCTTGGATGATCCTACGGGCCTCAGGAGACAGGCCCGCGCTCGTCGAAGCTCCAGAGTCTACCATATTGTTAAATATGCCTCCTGTCCCATACACATGACTCTTATTGGGCCCTCCAGCAGCCTTCTCCCACAACAATCGCTTCAGCTTAGCCAACTCAACATGGTCTACTGGTATATCTGATTGAGAGAACAGCCGTTGAAACTCCTCCTATCAAATGCACAAGTTATAATCATACTCAAAATAAATGAGACATTTTATCAGGCACATTCATAATAACAAACAGAAATGTCTTTAACATTGAAATGACTCATATCTATTTCCAATACAATAGCGCTGCAAATTCAATACAAACACACCAATTATAACCAAACACACCAACTATAAGTTCAATAAATACCAACTTTGTCACGACCCAAGCGGGACCATGACCGGCGCACAGATTCTACTACACTAATTTGGCAAGCCTCGGCAACTCAAGTCTATCGAAATAAAACTCATGATAGTAGATCTATAATAGCCTATATTTCGGAGAAATTTTTAACAAAAATTCGGCAGAACTTCCTCTGAAATATGGACATCCCAAATAATATATATACCTGTATATTCAAAACACAGAATACCAACATAGATAGGTCCTCATAGATGCCAACATAGTGACATCTAACTAGTATCAGACAAACCCATAATGCAACAGAGCCTCGAAAGAATTTGCACATGTCAAATTCAATTCATATAAACTAACTTATATATCTGACAAAATTTCTTTATACCCGAGTAATGCGAGCGCGGTCCTCTACAAACTCGCTTGTTCCCTTCCTAATGTGAGTGTGGCGATGAAGCTCATCTACATGTGGCTTCCGCCCCATCTTCTTGGCCTATAATTAATAACTTCAGTTTGTAAATAGTAAATTATTATATTGACATAAGGAAAATATAAGTTTAAGAATATACCAATCTCTCTGAATGCTGCAACATAGAGATAGAACCTCCAGTGTGCAAGCTTCCACCTTTTTCTGATGCCCTGTTCTTCTTATTCTGCTCACACTTAGCTTTGAATTTTGGATCATTCTAGGTGTGATTTCTTAGGTGATTATAGACTAGATCCCCCATCCAAAGAGGCCGGTCCCTCCCCATGCGGACACGTCTGAGCATATCAGGGAGTCAGAGAGTAGCTTTCGTATGAAAAAGATCCCGAACGGCGGCCTCCTGAGACTTACGCCATGCAACTTTCTTCTGCATTGAGAAAACATTTACAAAACAAATGTTACATCAAATCAAATAACTTAACAAATTCAAAAAAAAAACGACAAAACATTGTGCTGTGTTAAAATGTACACTTACTCTAAAATCGTTAAAAAAAATGGTTTCGCTCATCCTCATTAAGCTCTAACCAACTAGACCGTGGGTAGTGGTATAACTCGCGAATAGTCAGTCGGATAGCATTTGCGACTGGGCTTGAAGGAAGAAACCTGCGAAGTTAAAACAATTGAAACGATTAAAACACATTATATATATGACAAAATAATCAATCAAACAAAGTTATAAAAAACTTTACATACCCTCCATTCTCAACACGGATGACAACTCGCCCATCGCGTAAAATAATCTCATCCTCATCATCACACCCCTCAACATCAGGTATCGCATCATCACCCCCCTCAACACCATGCATCTGATCATCATCGGGTATCACATCATCTCCAGGTGAAAGTGGCTCTGTCGGTGATGGCAAAGGGATCAGAGTAGGCACAACATCTGGTAAGGGGTAGGAGTAGGTATCCCACGAAAGCCTGGTACCGGAATCATGCGATATGGAGGACTCTATGATGGTGGAGGAGTCACTCGTGCAAATGTAGTACTACCATGTACATCTCGGGGTGATGGAGTAGGTGAAGGAGTAACTCGCGGCGACGAACTAGATCCAATATGGAATGACCTAACTCGAGAGATCTGTTGTAAGGACCTAACTCCAGAGGTCTGCTATGGCCTATCTAAGGACCTAACTCCAGAGGTCTGTTGCGTCTGTGTCGGAGGACTCTGCAATGATCTCACTCTACCTGCATGTGTTGGGCGTGTCTGTGTAGGGGTAGATGTCGTAGGCATCTCTGAATAGTCACCTATGTCCTCGATGCATATCACCCCCATTTTCTTACGACGAGGGACAACTTTAGACTTCCCCTTACCTCCACCTGATGCCATGCTGCAGAGGAAATTAAACATAACACAAACACAAACAATTTAAAAACATAAACTTTACTTCTAAAAACACAAACATAAACATCAATTACAAAGTGATAAGTCTATTTTTAGAGTCTTTTTAATAGTTATTTTATTAAGTCTTTTTAGTATTTTAATTATATTTTTGTTCTATTTTACTGCAAATGTTTACTTTTTATCTTCAGGTTTTATTTTGAAGCAATTTGGGCTGCTTAAGTCTCAGCAGGTCAGAATTCGACTGGATCTCCCAGAATTCGACTGCGTCTTCCAGAATTCGACAGCATCTGTCTCAGCAGGCCAGAATTCGACAGCATCTGTCTCAGCGGGCCAGAATTCGACAGCATCTGTCTCAGCAGGTCAGAATTCGACTGCATCTCCCAGAATTCTGCTGCATCAGTCGAATTTGCCTTGCCCACTTGTTGATGGATATTTTTGCCCACTTGTTGATGACCATGTGCTTTGACCACTTGCTCATGTGCTTTGTCCACTTGAGGATGGCTTTTTGATGACTACCTTGGCCAACTTGATTTGCCACTTTTTCCTCTTTTCGCCAACTTGATTTGCCACTTTGAAAGGAGTCATTCCTATGGGAGTCTTGTACGCAGTCCGATAAGCCCAGAGAGCATCATCAAGCTTTACCGACCAGTCTTTCCTTGAAGTCGAAACAGTTTTTTCTAAAATACTTTTAATTTCTCTGTTCGATACCTCAACCTGACCGCTTGTTTGAGGGTGATAAGGCGTTGCAATTTTGTGCCTTACTCCAAACTTTTGCAGTAACATTTCAAAATGTTTTGAGATGAAATGGGATCCTCCGTCGCTTATGACAACACGAGGGACTCCGAATCTTGGAAAAATTATTTTTTTGAAAAGTTTTATGACTACCTTTGCATCGTTTGTAGGAGAAGCAATGGCTTCGATCCATTTTGACACATAGTCAACGGCTACCAGAATATATTGGTTTCCAAAAGAAGAAGGAAACGGTCCCATGAAATCGATACCCCAGACGTCGAAAATTTCAACCTCTAAGATATTATTTAAGGGCATTTCATTTCTTTTTGAAATATTTCCGGTGCGTTGACACTGGTCGCATTTAGAAATGAATTGATGCGCGTCTTTAAAAAGGGACGGCCAATAAAAACCAGATTGAAGAATTTTCGTAGCAGTTTTTGAAGAACTGGCATGGCCGCCATAGGAAGAAGAATGACAATGGTATAGAATGTTACTTACCTCTTCTTCCGGAATGCATCTTCTGAACACCCCATCAGCTCCCCTTTTAAAAAGAAGCGGCTCGTCCCAGTAATACTGTTTGAGATCATGGAAGAATTTCTTCTTCCGCTGATAATTTAAATCTGGGGGGAGTACTCCTGCTGCAAGGTAGTTTACAAAATCTGCATACCATGGTGCTTCAGATTTGATCAATGAGAAGAGTTGATCATCCAGAAATGTATCATTAAGCGGCAACTCTTCTTCTTTTGTTCCTTGTAGACGGGACAAATGATCAGCCACAACATTTTCAACGCCTTTTTTATCCCTTATTTCAAGATCAAATTCTTGTAGGAGTAAAACCCATCGGATCAATCTCGGCTTGGCATCTTTTTTGTTTAACAAATATTTTATGGCCGAGTGATCAGTAAAAATGATGATTTTTGAACCTACCAGATATGATCGAAACTTATCAACGGCAAAAACTACCGCCAATAATTCTTTTTCAGTTGTGGCGTAATTCATTTGTGCCTCGTCTAAGGTCCTGCTTGCATAGTATATGGCATGCAATTTTTTTTCTTTTCTTTGTCTCAGGACTGCCCCAACTGCATAGTCGCTTGCATCGCACATTATTTCAAACGGAAGATTCCAGTCTGGTGGCTGTATGATCGGGGCAGTAACTAAAGCCTTTTTCAACCTGTTAAAAGCTTCAAGACAAAGATCGTTAAAAATAAATGCTGCATCCTTAAGGAGCAGACGTGTCATAGGTTTTGAAATTTTTGAGAAGTCTTTTATGAACCGACGGTAGAAACCCGCATGGCCTAAAAAGCTTCTCACCTCTTTTACTGTGGTGGAACTAAGCTAGAATTTTGTTAGAAAATCAATGACAAAGGCTCTCTAATTATTCATGACTTCAATTTACTCTTCATGCTTTTTATGATTCTTGTTTATTTACTTTCTTGCCCTTTAAATTCTTGCTATTTATTTTCTTGCCCTTCTTCTTTCCAAGTCATTTACTTTCCTTGCTATTTAATTTCTTGCACCTTTATTTTCCAAGTTATTTACTTTCTTGCACCCTTATTTTCCTTGCTCTTTAACTTTCCAAGTCAAGTAAATTACTGGCAATTTACTTTTCAAGCAATTTACTTTCTTGTCATTTACAATTCCGCTATTTATGATTTTGCACTTTTACCGCTTTCTTTTATTTTCCTTGCTCTTTAACTTTCCAAGTCAAGTAAATTACTGGCAATTTACTTTTCAAGCAATTTACTTTCTTGTCATTTACAATTCCGCTATTTATGATTTTTGCACTTTACCGCTTTCTTTTATTTCTCTCTATTTAACTTTATGTTTTCTTCTTTTATTTTCTTTTCTCCTCTTTTGTCTACAATGATCATGAGTGAGTAGACTTTACTAAAATATTCCTTCTTTCCAAAAACACTTTCTTTTCAGTTAATCAAACTTTGAAAAATTAAATTGGTATTCACTTAGGCTCTCCCTGTGGACCGATACTCTTTTATTACGCGGTACGACCCGTGCACTTGCGGGGCTATCAAGTTTTTGGCGCCGTTGCCGGTGAGGCAGTGATATTGATTAAGTTTTTCGAAACCGGTTAGACTGAAATTTTATTTTCTTTATTTTTACTTTTTCTTCTCTTGTCCCTCGAATGCGAAGAACCAGAAGTTTCGGTGAAACTGTTCAACAAATTCCCGAAATCGAAAGGTTCTTACATAGAAGGAGGAGAGAAATTCCCGATAACCAAATGGCGGCTAATGAAAATCGTGCTCTCAAAGAGTACGCAACACCTTCAGCAGAGCCATCGGCTGCCATTGTACATCCAAATGTGGAAGCAAATAATTTTGAACTCAAAACATCTCTGCTTTCGATGGTACAACAAAACCAATTTTCTGGTTCTCCCACGGAGGACCTAAATCTTCATATTTCAATTTTTCTTGAATACTGTGGAACTCTCAAATTAAACGGGGTACCTCCGGATGCCATAAGACTAAAACTCTTCCCTTTTTCATTAAGGGATAGAGCTAGAGCATGGCTACATTCTTTGCCTTCGGAATCCATTACCAGCAGGGACCAGCTAAAACAAGCTTTTCTTGCTAAATTCTTTCCCCCGAGTAAGACAGCTCAAATGAGAAATCAAATTACTCGATTTTCTCAAAACGACGGGGAATCTCTTTATGATGCTTGGGAACGTTTCAAAGAAATGTTAAGGCTATGCCCCCATCATGGACTAGAGAAATGGCTTGCTGTTCACACTTTTTATAATGGATTACAATATGCAACAAGAATGACTATTGATGCAGCTGCAGGTGGAGCTTTAATGAACAAAAATTTTACCGAAGCTTATGCTCTCGTTGAAGATATGGCTCAAAACCATTGTCAGTGGACAAGTGAGCGAGCCATAACGAATAAACCAGCCGCATCAAAAGAGCCAGGTAAGTATGAAATATCTGTTGTTGATCATCTTACCTCAAAAGTGGACGCACTTTTTCAAAAAATTGAAAAATTAAATGTAAGTGCCGTCTCACAAACTTCTTCTCCTATTACTCCACCATGTGAATTATGTGGGGTTGTTGGCCATATTGGAGCTGAATGCCAGCTTGAGGCATCTAGTGCTGGAAACGAGCATATTAACTATGCTCAAAAGGAAGATCCGTTTTCAAATACTTATAATCCTAGGTGGAGGAATCATCCAAATTTTTCTTATAAAAATCCTCCACCCAATCCAGCACCTAGACCACCTCCTGTCTTTCAAAATCAAAGGGGTTTTAACAACCCACAAAACAACCCGCAAAAGTCGAACTTGGAATTTTTAATGGAAAAATTTGTGTCATCTCAAACAAAACAAAATGAAGAATTCAAAAATCAAACTGGTTATTTGAATGACACACTTATCAAATTAGTATCAAAAGTCGACTCTATTTCCACTCATAATAAAATGCTTGAAAATCAAATAACTCAAGTGGCAACACAGGTAGCTTCATCCTCTAAGACTTCAGGGGTATTTCCTGGGCAACCAGAGCAAAATCCAAAAGGCCAAATAAATGCCGTCACCCTTAGAAGCGGAAAACAATTAGAGGAACCAAGAGCAAACCAAGAAAAAACTGTGAGTGAAAAACATAATTTACCAGGTGAGCTAGAAGAGAAAGAAAAAGGGAAAGAACCAGAAAAAGAAAGAGAAGAACCACACATCCCCCCTCCACCATACAAACCACCCATTCCTTTCCCCCAAAGATTTGCAAAAAACAAAATTGACGAGCAATTCAAAAGGTTTGTCGACTTGCTTAAAAAGCTTTACATCAACGTTCCTTTCACTGATGCATTGTCTCAAATGCCGTCTTATTCTAAATTTTTAAAAGAAATTTTATCCAAGAAAAGAAAAATAGACGACTATGAGACGATGTCATTAACAGAGGAATGTAGTGCAATTATCCAGAACAAGCTGCCACAAAAACTCAAAGATCCAGGTAGTTTTTCCATACCTTGTGTGATTGGAAGTGAAACTATAAACAGAGCGATGTGCGATCTAGGAGCCAGTGTAAGTTTGATGCCTCTTTCTCTTTGCAATAGACTAGGGATAGGCGAACTTAAACCCACAAAAATGACAATACAGTTGGCAGATCGTTCTGTTAAATACCCCACTGGAACCTTAGAGGATATCCCTATCAAGGTAGGGCAAACTTTTATACCGGTGGACTTTGTTGTAATGGAAATTGAAGAAGACTCCCAAATTCCTATTCTTCTAGGGAGGCCTTTTTTAGCTACTGCAGGGGCAATAATTGACGTTAAAAACGGTAAGTTGGTTTTTAATGTGGGGGATGAAAAAGTTGAGTTTGAAGTTTCAAACTTGATGAAGAGCCCGTCTGTAAAAGACTCGTGCTGGAAGATTGACATTGTAGACTATTGCGTGCGAGACTGCTCTATAGCATCATCTTCACAAGATAGTCTGGAAGATTGCCTTTTAGGCAACACAAATAAAGATGCGGCAAGGGAAACCCAATTCTACATAAAACTTTTGGATGAAAATCCACCATCACAAGAATTGGGTACTGAAACTTTGGGCGAGGAAAAACCTCGACCTCTCCCAAAAGAAACACCAAAAATAGAACTGAAGCCCTTACCATCATCTCTCAGGTATGAGTTCCTTGGCCCTAATTCTACTTTTCCAGTAATTGTAAATGCAAATTTGAAACAAAATGAGACTGAAAAATTGCTTAATGTTCTCAAGAAGTATCCCAAAGCCATAGGGTATACTATTGAGGACATTAAGGGAATAAATCCGTCAATCTGCATACACAGAATACTACTGGAAGAGGACTATAAACCTTCTATCGAGCATCAAAGAAGATTAAACCCAAACATGAAAGAGGTTGTAAAAAAAGAAGTTTTAAAACTCCTTGATGCTGGGATAATATATCCTATTTCCGATAGTAAGTGGGTTAGTCCTGTTCAAGTAGTACCTAAGAAGGGAGGCTTAACAGTTATTAAAAATGAAAAGGATGAATGCATTTCCACAAGGACAATCACGGGATGGAGAATGTGTATTGATTACAGAAAGCTTAACAAAGCTACCCAGAAAGATCACTTCCCTCTCCCGTTCATTGATCAAATGCTAGAAAGGTTAGCGCGACACTCACATTTCTGCTATTTGGATGATTATTCGGGATTTTTCCAAATTCCCATCCACCCTAGCGACCAAGAAAAAACAACTTTCACATGTCCTTTTGGCACTTATGCCTACAGAAGGATGCCCTTTGGTCTATGTAATGCTCCCGCTACCTTTCAAAGGTGTATGATGTCCATATTCTCAGACTTTGTTGAAAACATAATGGAAGTGTTTATGGATGATTTTTCCGTCCATGGGTCAAGTTTTGAAAACTGTTTAGCCAATCTGGAAAAAGTCTTAGAAAGGTGTGAGAAGGTGAACCTAGTTCTAAAATGGGAAAAGTGTCATTTCATGGTTAATGAAGGAATTGTCCTAGGGCACTTAATTTCTCATAGAGGTATTGAGGTAGACCGTGCAAAAATTGAAGTGATTGAAAAAATGCTACCTCCCACCACAGTAAAAGAGGTGAGAAGCTTTTTAGGCCATGCGGGTTTCTACCGTCGGTTCATAAAAGACTTCTCAAAAATTTCAAAACCTATGACAAGTCTGCTCCTTAAGGATGCAGCATTTATTTTTAACGATCTTTGTCTTGAAGCTTTTAACAGGTTGAAAAAGGCTTTAGTTACTGCCCCGATCATACAGCCACCAGACTGGAATCTTCCGTTTGAAATAATGTGCGATGCAAGCGACTATGCAGTTGGGGCAGTCCTGGGACAAAGAAAAGAAAAAAAATTGCATGCCATATACTATGCAAGCAGGACCTTAGACGAGGCACAAATGAATTACGCCACAACTGAAAAAGAATTATTGGCGGTAGTTTTTGCCGTTGATAAGTTTCAATCATATCTGGTAGGTTCAAAAATCATCATTTTTACTGATCACTCGGCCATAAAATATTTGTTAAACAAAAAAGATGCCAAGCCGAGATTGATCCGATGGGTTTTACTCCTACAAGAATTTGATCTTGAAATAAGGGATAAAAAAGGCGTTGAAAATGTTGTGGCTGATCATTTGTCCCGTCTACAAGGAACAAAAGAAGAAGAGTTGCCGCTTAATGATACATTTCTGGATGATCAACTCTTCTCATTGATCAAATCTGAAGCACCATGGTATGCAGATTTTGTAAACTACCTTGCAGCAGGAGTACTCCCCCCAGATTTAAATTATCAGCGGAAGAAGAAATTCTTCCATGATCTCAAACAGTATTACTGGGACGAGCCGCTTCTTTTTAAAAGGGGAGCTGATGGGGTGTTCAGAAGATGCATTCCGGAAGAAGAGGTAAGTAACATTCTATACCATTGTCATTCTTCTTCCTATGGCGGCCATGCCAGTTCTTCAAAAACTGCTACGAAAATTCTTCAATCTGGTTTTTATTGGCCGTCCCTTTTTAAAGACGCGCATCAATTCATTTCTAAATGCGACCAGTGTCAACGCACCGGAAATATTTCAAAAAGAAATGAAATGCCCTTAAATAATATCTTAGAGGTTGAAATTTTCGACGTCTGGGGTATCGATTTCATGGGACCGTTTCCTTCTTCTTTTGGAAACCAATATATTCTGGTAGCCGTTGACTATGTGTCAAAATGGATCGAAGCCATTGCTTCTCCTACAAACGATGCAAAGGTAGTCATAAAACTTTTCAAAAAAATAATTTTTCCAAGATTCGGAGTCCCTCGTGTTGTCATAAGCGACGGAGGATCCCATTTCATCTCAAAACATTTTGAAATGTTACTGCAAAAGTTTGGAGTAAGGCACAAAATTGCAATGCCTTATCACCCTCAAACAAGCGGTCAGGTTGAGGTATCGAACAGAGAAATTAAAAGTATTTTAGAAAAAACTGTTTCGACTTCAAGGAAAGACTGGTCGGTAAAGCTTGATGATGCTCTCTGGGCTTATCGGACTGCGTACAAGACTCCCATAGGAATGACTCCTTTCAAATTAATTTATGGGAAGTCTTGCCACCTTCCGGTATAGCTAGAGCACAAAGCTTACTGGGCAATTAAACGCCTTAACCTGAACATGGAATTAGCCGGAGAAAAAAGAAAACTCCAACTAAACGAATTGGAAGAACTGCGAATGGATGCTTATGAGAATGCCAAACTTTACAAAGAAAGAACAAAAAATTGGCATGATAAGCGTATTATTCGTAGAGAATTCAAGGAGGGTGACCTGGTGTTATTGTTCAATTCCAGGCTAAAAATTTTTCCGGGAAAATTAAAGTCAAGATGGACCGGTCCTTTTGAAATCCGTAAGGTTTACCCCTTCGGATCTGTAGAGATCTGGAGCGAGAAAACTGGATCGTTTAAAGTCAATGGTCAAAGGTTGAAAAATTATTTAATTGGTGACCCAATTGAGAAAGGAACTAGTTTAGTTCTACACGATCCCAATTGAAAAATTCTTTTTGACCGTCAAGCTAGTGACGTTAAAAGAGCGCTGCGTGGGAGGCAACCCACGGCTTAATGTATTTTTCGATTTATTGAAAAATAAAATACTCCAGGGCCGAGTTTCCTGAACCAGACAGCCAGGTGAGCTCTCCTAACCCCTTTTGTTTTATTTGAAAAATCATTGAGGACAATGCCTAGTCCAAGCATGGGGGGGTATTTTATTACTTTTATTAAGAATGTCTTTATTGCTTTGCCAAGTTTTTATCTTTTTTGTACTTTGAGTTGTATCTGCTCCCTACATCACGAAACTTTGTGAACCCTAAAGCATGTTTTAGATAAGCCTTTTCTGGACAAAAATAATTTTTCAATTTTTCATTAAGCAATCATCTAGGTGGACTGGTTGGGAACAACAAAATTGTATCATGGTTCGATTTCTACTTCTAGGGCTTTTTCACACACACACTGCTGAGACTATTTTCTGTTGTTAATACAATTAGAAGGACTGAAAAGAAACTAGTAACCTGGTTCTCTTGGTGACATTCACTGGATGCGCGGTTACTGGAGAAAAACGTCTGAGTTGGGGTATTCAAAAAAAATAAAATTGCAAAACCAATTCAAAATGTAAAAATTGGTACAAAATGAATGGTTAGCATATAAAATCAAAAAGAAAAGAAAAAATGCTTGAATACCCAACATATAAAGACCCTCCTTTGAGACCCAGTCTTAGTGAATGGAGGACCCAAACTTAAGAATGCTGGGGAACCGGTTCTATGATGACATGGATATCCTCTCTAATGTATTGATACTTTAAATTTGTCTCCCAATTCCACAAGAAGCCCAAAAATAGTAGCTCTCAAACCAACGTGTTAGAATTGCCCCACAGTTCACTTAAGGTTTCGAAATGAAAATAATTTTCCTTCAGAATGGGCCTAAAGATTTACACTGTTTTTGCTTGAGGACAAGCAAAGGTTCAAGCATAGGGGAGTTTGATAAGTCTATTTTTAGAGTCTTTTTAATAGTTATTTTATTAAGTCTTTTTAGTATTTTAATTATATTTTTGTTCTATTTTACTGCAAATGTTTACTTTTTATCTTCAGGTTTTATTTTGAAGCAATTTGGGCTGCTTAAGTCTCAGCAGGTCAGAATTCGACTGGATCTCCCAGAATTCGACTGCATCTTCCAGATTTCGACTGGATCTCCCAGAATTCGGCTGGATCTCCCAGAATTCGACAGCATCTGTCAGAATTCGACTGCATCTGTCTTCCAGAATTCGACAGCATCTGTCTCAGCAGGCCAGAATTCGACAGCATCTGTCTCAGCAGGCCAGAATTCGACAGCATCTGTCTCAGCAGGTCAGAATTCGACTGCATCTCCCAGAATTCTGCTGCATCAGTCGAATTTGCCTTGCCCACTTGTTGATGGATATTTTTGCCCACTTGTTGATGACCATGTGCTTTGACCACTTGCTCATGTGCTTTGTCCACTTGAGGATGGCTTTTTGATGACTACCTTGGCCAACTTGATTTGCCACTTTTTCCTCTTTTGGACCTTTTTGCCCCTCATATTTTCCTATAAATAGAGGCTTGATCCTCACTTGTAACTAAGCTTGAATTTTGTTAGAAAATCAATGACAAAGGCTCTCTAATTATTCATGACTTCAATTTACTCTTCATGCTTTTTATGATTCTTGTTTATTTACTTTCTTGCCCTTTAAATTCTTGCTATTTATTTTCTTGCCCTTCTTCTTTCCAAGTCATTTACTTTCCTTGCTATTTAATTTCTTGCACCTTTATTTTCCAAGTTATTTACTTTCTTGCACCCTTATTTTCCTTGCTCTTTAACTTTCCAAGTCAAGTAAATTACTGGCAATTTACTTTTCAAGCAATTTACTTTCTTGTCATTTACAATTCCGCTATTTATGATTTTGCACTTTTACCGCTTTCTTTTATTTTCCTTGCTCTTTAACTTTCCAAGTCAAGTAAATTACTGGCAATTTACTTTTCAAGCAATTTACTTTCTTGTCATTTACAATTCCGCTATTTATGATTTTTGCACTTTACCGCTTTCTTTTATTTCTCGCTATTTAACTTTATGTTTTCTTCTTTTATTTTCTTTTCTCCTCTTTTGTCTACAATGATCATGAGTGAGTAGACTTTACTAAAATATTCCTTCTTTCCAAAAACACTTTCTTTTCAGTTAATCAAACTTTGAAAAATTAAATTGGTATTCACTTAGGCTCTCCCTGTGGACCGATACTCCTTTATTACGCGATACGACCCGTGCACTTGCGGGGCTATCACAAAGCGGTTCAAGTTGTTTGGATACATCCATTCACACACAAGATTGTGACATAAACATGAATTAAAAGTGGTTCAATTTGTTTGGATACATCAATTCACACAATTCAAACACAAACACATTATATATATCTAATCTTCTGGCCATTCATCATCTTCATCTTCTTCGTCGTCTTCATCTTCTACATCAACTGGAACCTCATGTGAGTCCTCTCATTCCAAGTTGTTTGGATCCACTTCTTCACCATTGCTTTCCAAATCACGTAAGTTAGAAATCAGTTCAACTTCATTAACTTCATTTACAGGTGACATATCATCTGTCTGATAGGCAACATCTTCCGCTGGCTCATCTGTTTCAATGCGACTCCTTGGCTTTGTCTTGATTGCGACACACCAACCTCGCTTGTCTCTTCGAGTTGATGGATAAGGAACATAGTACGCTTGTCTCACATTCTCTACCATTATAAACGGATCAAACGCTGGATATCTTTTGTCCATTCGTATGTCCACTCTATTATACTTTGGATCCATTTTGGTGCCTATAGCTGACGGATCAAACCAGCCACAGTAAAACAACACTACAGTTTTAGCGTAGTCTAACGCACTGAACTCTAGTTCATATGTGTTGGATTACACCGTAATAATCATCTTCACCTCCTTCATTCACCCCTTTTACATAAACTCCGCTGTTAATTGTTGCTTTGTTTTTCGTCCATGAGTGGGTATGAAACTTGTAGCCATTCACGAAAAATGTGTGATACTCTTTCACTTTTGTAGAGGGACCATCAGATAAGTTTCTCAAGTGTTGATTGATTGGAGTTGGTTCCTCATAATAAACCTACGTACGTGACATACAAACAAGTTATTTCGTGAGGAACACGTGATTAAGGTTGAGGAACAAGTAACTCAACACTTACTTTTTCTTGAAACCATTTTGGAAAATTTTCATATATATGAGCAGATGCCTGATCATCTCTTACATCTTCAGACAACAAGAATGACCTGATCAAATTAGATGATAGTACTAAATGAGCTAACAGATATGAACAATTAATTGAATGAAAATATTGATATACATACTCAACGTATGGTTTAACTTCAGTGCAATTGTTCAACACATGAACATGAGCTGACTTATACTCCGCATCTGTTAACCAATGAATCCACTCCTTCCCAGAATGGCGACCAGATTGGCCGAAAACCTATAACATTAATGAGTGTCTAACACAATCATTTTGCATTTCATTCCTTTTATTTCTCAACGTGAAGTTGGTGAAATAATGTGAGCAAAAGTGGGTTATTTCGCGGTGAAGGTATGATGCACAAATCGATCCTTCAACCCTCGCCTTGTTTTTCACCGATCGTTTAGAATCACCCATGAATCTATAAAACAACTTGATTAGATGGAAAATTACTGACCTCAAATGGTAAAAAAATGAATTAGTTCTCAAAATGATACCTTTCAAATGGATACATCCACCTGTACTGAACTGGTCCACCAAGTCTTGCTTCATATGCTAGATGAACGGGGAGATGATCCATAAAGAAACCAGGTGGAAATACTCTCTCCATCTTACATAGAATGAATGAAATGTTCTGTTCCATCCTAACAAGGTCAACATCTCTTAAATACGCAGAACACAAATCCTTAAAAAATTGACTCACTTTAGTTAGCAGATTTAGAACATGCTCCGATAAAGAACTAAACGCAATAGGGAGTAAATATCCCATAAATACATGACAATCATGGCTTTTCATCCCAATCATTCTTCTCTTTTTCACATCAACACATCTTGCCAAATTAGAAGTATATCCATCTGGGAATTTCAATTCTTTTATCCACTGATAGACTGAATTTGTTTGCTCGATAGTTAATGAGTAACATGCTTTGGGTTTGAGCATCTTTCCATTAGCTTGTGGCTTCAAATTTAAGTCCTTTCGATTGCAGTAAAGAGCAACGTCCAATCTCACCTTATCATTGTCCTTTGTTTTGCTCGTTATGTTCATCACTGTGTTAAATATATTGTCAAAAAAATTCTTCTCTATGTGCATCACATCAAGATTGTGCCTCAATAAATTATCTTTCCAATATGGGAGATCCCAAAAGATACTCCTCTTTGTCCAATTATGCACTTGTCCATATCCATCAAATCGAGAAACAAGGGGATCATCTGTGATTTTGGGCAAATCTCTAACTCTATCCTAAACCTGGTCTGGAGTCAACCGAGGAGGCGGCTCATCATTTTCAACTTCCTTCTTCTTAAATGCATTCTTGTTCCTTCTAAATGCATTATCATGTGGCAAAAACCTACAATGCGAGTCAAACCAAGAACTCTTACCCCCCATGTTTCAAGGTAAATGCCTTTGTATGCTCCATACAATGTGGACATGCTAATTTACCATGAGTTTGCCAACCAGACAACATGCCATAAGCATGGAAGTCATTAATGGTCCACATCAAAGCAGCTCTCATCATAAAATTCCCCTTCCGTGCGTAATCGTAAGTCGAGACACCATCCCACAACCTCTTCAAATCATCAACTAGTGGTTCTAAATAGATGTCAATGCCTGCTTTTGGATTTTCTGGGCTAGGTATCAGACAAGTCAAAAACATGTAAGGTTTAGTCATACACATCTCAGGGGGGAGGTTGTACGGGTAACAATAACGGGCCAGCAAGAATATGGCGAAGCCGATGCTTGGGTATGTGGCGTAAAACCATCGGAGCATAACCCAAGCCGTACGTTGCGTGGATCCGCTGCAAACTCAGGTTGTACCCGATCAAGGTGTTTCCATGCTTCCCCATCAGGCGGATGACGCAACACACCGGGACATTTATTCTCAAAATGCCACATCATTTTCCCTGCATTGTGCTCGGATGCAAACATTCTCTGCAACCTCTGAATTATTGGCAAGTAGAACATTGACTTCACCGGAACTGGTTTATTCTTACTACTTGTCCCCCTTTTGCGAGCATGATACCTCGGCGCATTACAAAATTTGCATTCAAGTAGCGCAGCATCCTTTTTCCCAAACTCATTGTCATAATACAACATGTGACCTTTCGGACAGCAATCGATCCTTCTAGTTTCCAATTCCAACTTAGAAACTAACCTCTTAGCCTCGTAAAAATTCTTTGGCAAATTTTCATTCATAGGTGTCACGCCTGACATCATATCACATATCAAGTCCATTCCCACCTCAGATGTATTACTCAACGACTTGAGAGCTAAAAGCTTCGCACAAATCGATAACTTTGAGTATGATGACCCTTCAAACAATGGTTTGTTTGCATCTAACAACAGATTATAAAATCTTTGTGCTTGATCATTCGGAAGCTCTTCCATGTTATCATATTGCTCCTCCTCGAATGACACATTCACCCCAAGACCGTCACAAACCATATTCTGCATCAAGTTGATTTGTTCACCACATCCTATATCCGCGGAATTACTTGCAGCACCCTTGCAATTTTCGCCAACCAATGGGACGACATCTAACCCTTTCTCACCTTTACTCGTCCAAAACCAATAATTAGGCCTAAACCCAACTCTCTTCAAGTGATCAATGACCTCCGTTGGACTCCTAATCTTTCCACATTTGCATTTGACGCACGGACATCGAATGCCCCCTTCAACTCTAAATTGTTCTTGTGTCATTGCAAAAAGAATAAACTCCCACATGCCATCTACAAAAGATTGTTTCAAACCCGATCTTTTTGGAAACAACCTATCATACATCCAAAGGCGGTGCGAAGGAGGAAATTCCATTCTACACATTTAAAATTGTCAATATATCAAAGAGAGACAGAGAGCAATTGGTTTCTTCATTTATTGTAACATCCTCAAAATAATTAATCGAATTATTTGGAGGAAGACCCAAATGAATTATTTTTGTACTTGATTTTTGTACTTATCGAGTGCTAAAGTTAATTATTTGGTTGTCTCAGGAACGCTAAACTGATAAAGTGGAATAAAGGGTGTTTTGGGGAAGAAATAAGAGATTAAGGGCAATATGGTCATTTGACCATATCACCACTTAAAAGAAAAAAAAGAAAGGAATTAGAGAAATAAAAGAGAAAGAAAGAAAGAAAGAAGGAAGCGAGAAACAAAGAATAAAGAAGAAAGGAAGAAGAAGAGAAAGTGTAACACCCCGGTATTTCTTTAACAAAGAAATACCTAAATATACAATTTGGTATAAATCAGAGTATAAAAATTCCTGTTCAGATATACATCCTTACAAGAAACAGCGGAAACTATAAAAATAAAATAATACAAGCTCGAGTCATACGACCGAATACAGATACAGCTAGAGAAGAACAAGGACAACTTCAAATGAATAAATCTTCAATCTTCTCCTCGAACCCGACAACCAACTGTGCCGCCTGCTGTCCTTATGACCTGTTCTCTGTAAAAACAACAAATATGGATTGGGTGAGACAACTTGTCTCAGTGAGTCCTACCGTGCCCCCTCACTGACACTCGGTTCAATTATTAAACCGTTACAACAAAATCTGACATAACAATGTCCTATTTATTAATCGAAATGCCACGCACTTCGTGAATTTAGTTAACACGTACCAACTGCAATCCAGTGCTAATCCCGGTAATCGTGTGTTCCATTTATTAAACCGTTATCAAATATAGATAATTAGCTATCACAAGCTATAATCGAAATGCCACGCACTTCGTGAATTTATTTAACACGTACCGACTGCAATCCAGTGCTAATCCCGGTAATCGTGTGTTCCATTTAGCATAAACCGACTGCAATCCAGTGCTAATCCCGGTAACCCGTGAGTTGACCACGCCAAAACACATTCAGGGCCTAGGTAAGGGGTCATGACTACCCTCCCTAGTATGCTACTTGTCGGGTCGTCACCCAACGCAATACGTATGACAATACGCATCAAGTTCTCGAGAGTTAGATAATTTATATCTTCTTTTTCATTTTGATCACCAAAGGATCAATCACATAATCTTTTTAGATAATTTATATCTTATTGATCTATAACCCGTTTTGATGAATTCGTAAACATCCGGCATTATAATCATATTGTAATGTATTATTGACTTATAACCCGTTTTGATGAATCTATAAACATCCGGCATTATAATCATATACAGTTGATATATATATAATATATATATACATTCTATCCATCAGACGGTGTACCCACACGTATACTAGGGTTTCGGTTTTTCGATCAAATAGGTTTTCAAAGCTCTTTTTCAAAACCATGAGTTGAACAAGTTCAAAATAAGGTTTTCAGTGAGGCAATCCCTTTTTGAATGGTTGAGAAAGAAATTAGAAAAGGTTCGGGATCAAACGGAGCAACAAAACGAGAAAACGGAAGCCGGTAACAGAACTACACGCACGACCCGTGCCCAGGGGCACACGACCCGTGCGTGGTGCACTACTCAAGACCCATCTACCAGAGGGAAGCGCACGATCCGTGCCCAGGGGCGCACGACCCGTGCGTCCCGTTCTGTTTCCAATACTTCCAACCCGAAGCAGGCGCACGACCCGTGCCCAGGGGCGCACGGTCCGTGCGACCTGTGTCTGTTACCAGAATTTCTCACTTTTCTCATTTTCGCTCTCCGTTCTCGTCCGATTCGATTTCTAATTTCAATCACCTGAAACTCAGAAACTTCCCAGAATATATAACAATTCATTTCATTTCAACGATTTAAATCAAAATCTCATTAAACCGTAAAACATCGTTTTGACTCAAAAACGCTTTTCAGTTATAAGTCTTTCGTAAACAGAAAATGTGACCAAGGGATTCCATATCGAAAACAAGTTCAGAATATCAAAATGCCCTATCGTGAGTAGAACTCACCCGGTTGACGATCTCGCGAGAATTCACGCCGGAACACGGACGGCCGGATTGTAAACACTCGAACAATCCCCGTAGTCACGTACACGCTCCTAGTGCCTCCGCATCTGAACTCGATGGGTCCCACATGCACCACCAGTAACTCGATCAAATTCTTGCTACTGAACCCCACTTCAGTATATCGAACTGATGGCGTTCGAGACTTCGGCGAACCGAACTCAAATTTGACGAAACATATTTCCAGCATTCTTCTTTCTGTTTTCCAGCAACATGACTCAGTTTTGCAACAGGCATAATTTGGTCAATCCGTGACCAAATCTATCCAAACCGGTGCTCATTGTGAAGGTAATTTCGTCTACTTTCAAATGGAAGAAGTTTCACGCGCATGCATCCAGTAGATTGAGAGATATTAACAAAACAAGGTGACTGGTCCAGGACAGTGTTGATTCTGAAACCGAAACTTGTAAACAGGATATCTCTCTCATTTCTCCATGAAATCATACGGTTCTTGTGCCCAAAATGAAGAGCTTTTTGTCTACTTTCTAGAGAAACAAGAATCACGATCATCGGAGTTGTGTGCAGGGAGATTCGATGAAATCACCGAAGGTATACCCTACGGGTTTTACCCAGAAATTTGCTGAACTTGCATCTTCACCCTCTAACTTGGAAATCCCAGCTCCATCCTTCTTCTACTCGAAAATGGTGGATGGAGATGCAGGGGAAGATGATCAGAACCAGTGGTATCAAAGGGTAGAGGAAGAAAAATGGTGAAGGATGGCATGAAGATCACTCACATGCACCAAGGTTTTGAGATTTCCTCTTCTTCTCCTCTCTCTTCTCTTTCAACTCTCCTCTCCCCTCTCTCTTCAATTCTGTTTCTGGTTCTTCAGGGTTTCTGATTGTGAGGAAGCTGAGAGTGAGGGAATGATTTTTATCCAGCTGGGTTATTTAAAATGTTGAAAAGACTAAAATGCCCTTGCACTCCACTCATTAGTTAAACACTCCCTTAATTCCAACTCCCTCCATTTCTTCACAATTTCAGAATATGTTTGATGATTGGGGAGTGTGGTGTGGTTGGTTAGTAATGATCTGAAAGGAACATTTAAATGAGTGGGAAAAGACTAAAATGCCCTTCCCCTTAATTCTCGTTTAAATCCATTCTAATCCATCAAACATTCACACATTCTCATGACATAGGGGTTTGAATACCGTTCTAATGATCCTACTATGACTTGGACCCAATCTATTATTTCGTCCAAGGATACATCTTCGATATGAGGTGAAATGACCATTTTACCCTTGGGGTCTAATTCCCACCACAATTCACACAATTCGAATAATTTGAGTACATTTCATATGCTTGAGTGATTAAACATCGTTCCCATGAAATTGTCATATCCATGATCCGATTTATTATCTAATCGAATAATTAAATTGTTAGTTAATTTCGTAATCCGAAATTAACAAAATTAGGGATGTTACAATCACCCCAACTTGGAAGATTTTGTCCTCAAAATCGATTATAACCTATACACCTTGTTGACACAAAGTTCATCCGACAATCGACTACTCCGATCTTTTGATGGCAGCCACTAGTTGTTATGGACAAACGGAACACCTACAATCTGTTGAGAACACAAACTTGTAGCTTAGGGTATTTGCACATTCGGCACTATCGAAATCAGGAACTCGGAAGGTTTCGGCTTAGCCGTTACTTGAATCGGAACGAAACGATGACTTTAAGAGAATTTCTTTGGAATCAAACCATACGGTATCCAGAAGAAAAGTTTTCTTCTCTTCCCGAGTTACGCTCACATAAGCGCTTGACTCATCTTACTAAAAATCTCGACTGAAGCAAACAGAGTTATTTTATAAAACAGGTTGACTTTCAGTCCAAGGAATCTAGAAACGATTTTCCTTGCAACCAAATCCAGGAAAAACTCTAAAATACTAGAAAAATTTTCTTTCATCAAATCAGTTCCAAAACTTGAAAGTACATTAGTTCCATTTGATTGAAAATTCTTTTCAATGGAGTTTCAAATGACGATAGTTTGAAAATACGACTATCCCAAAAAGTTAATTCACCCCAACTTATAGGTTACCTTGCTCAATGCACGGCGCTTCAATAAAGCGGAATCTCAATCTCAAATTTTTAAATTTGCCAGTTCAAAAGTGAGAATAAAGGTGTTATTTTGTTGGAGTCAACCATTTGTGCGATCAAAATCTCGCAAACTTTTATCGTGCTTGAGTTCGGTTCCGTTAAAACAAAACAATTGGGTTTGTTCGAGGAAGGGATTGGGAAGGACATTGAGCCGAAAAGAAAGCGGGTATTTGCTTTTTTAAAAAAAAAATTTTTCCCAAGCTGTTATTCTATTCGATTCAATTCATTTCCCTTCAATTCCTTTCTCGAATCAGTTCAAGATAAAACTTCGAGGTTATAACAAAGGCTTGTATTTCGTGACAAAAATAGACACGACTCAATTGTCTCTAGGGACTACACAAAGGTTATAAAGTTCACTATCAAGGACTCGTGTGTCATACGGTCACTGTCCAATCATTTAGTCTCCGACCGACATACGGTTCATCCTCACTCACTCTACCATCAAACGGGTGTAGAAGGTAAAAAGGTAAAAACATTATAGGTACTCAACTCATTGGATTCTGAGAGAGCCTTGTGTACTGGCTAATTCAGACAACTCTGAATTCAGTACATACTTGCTTGATTGACATCTTGCCGATAGATTATTAGAATGGTGAAACTAGCTTCGATCCATCCGATGGATCAAAGTCATAACAATTTACTGTTGATCTTAACGAATTCAAGATTAACGATTGGAGTTTCACTTTAGTAGCGGAAGCTTGAATGCTATAACATTCGAAGGATGATTTCCCAAACATGGCTTTTTCGGAGTTTGCTAAGTCAACGACTTGTCCAATTTTGGCTGTCTTCCTAGATCAACTAGGCTTGAACTTTGATACCTATGTTTCATAGATCCTCGATCACTCAGATCCTAAGGAGATGCAATTTTTCATATTAGGAATCCTACTAGAATGACATACGGTTTTCTTTCGAAGATGAGATTTAGAGTCATTCTAGACAATCCTTGGTTTCTCGATTAACTTCAGTACAACAACTATTCTCGGATTAGTTACGAATTTGGAATTGCGGTGGCACCAGGGGATTTTGAAAACAAAAGTTATTTTGGGAATCAAACGAGCACACCATAAGTGTCTTCGTATTGATTCGTTGAAATTGGAGTTTTCCCCCGGTCCCGCTTCTTTCCGAACTTTCGCGACTATCTAGACATAATTATTACATTACATTAATCGATCTAGCTTCAGAACGGTTCCTACTCCACGACAACATTACGTTCGCCACACAGGTGACTTAAAGCTCCTCGATCTTCCAACTAGTTAGTTGGGGTCTTAGAGATTAAGATTTTGGAATCATTTCTAATGGTTGAATGGCCATCAGTACTACTGACAATTACTGGAAGTAGGTTTCTTGGAAAAACTTACAGTAAACACCATTCTGAACAGGTGTCTAAGAGTCTAAACTGACTGATTGGAGATCCTTTTACCAATTTCCCGTACAACAGGGAGGTCCACATTCCACGAATGTTTAGAGTTTACGGTTCAGATTTCAAAACAGAGGTACAATTCAAAATACAATTGAAGATACGGTTCACAACCCATTCATCGGTGTAGATATTTCCGTTAGCTTTCCAACGCCTCTCGGAACATAAAAATCGGAGTTCCGGAGTAGAAGTTACGAACAAAATGATTCGGAAGACTAACGAGAATTTCTCACTTGGCTTTGTCATCTATCACATTGTGACTCGGAAGAAGAAGAATTGGAATCTCTGCTTAAAATTTACCGATAAGGATTTTCCTTGACTGCTGCCCTAACTGGGATTTACTAACACCAGAAGGTAAGATTTATGATGAAAACGATATTTCAAAAACTGATACGCTGACTAAATAAAGGTCAGGGTTTCGGGTGTTAACTAGTCTGACAGATTTCAGTACACTGACGTTCCTGCCGCACAACGGCTTCGCTTGATTCTTATTCCTCGATAAGATCTACGACGTTTCATGCCGCGACTCACTAGCCGCATCCGATTCACTTAGTGAACAGTCGCCCACAGTTTCCTCGAACCATTGTGGATGCCCATCATTGTTTCCAAATGTCATATGTAGCCCTCTGCTGCTGCTACGTGCTCTGATGAAACGAGAAGGCTGAGAATCCTTTGGTGTAGGGTCTCGGACATTTTCGGGGCTGAGGCAACTATCTGTCATAATTTTCAGTAACTTACATGAAACATTGAGTGGATCCTGACTCAATACGTCACATAATATACTAAAAAGGTCTGACATATAATTGTCTAAGTCCCTAGCTGACTCGATCCTATGCTCTCGACCCGAAGGTCACTACGTCCGACAAGGCCGAACCGCTTTGATACCAAATGTAACACCCCGGTAATTCTTTAACAAAGAAATACCTAAATATACAATTTGGTATAAATCAGAGTATAAAAATTCCTGTTCAGATATACATCCTTACAAGAAACAGCGGAAACTATAAAAATAAAATAATACAAGCTCGAGTCATACGACCGAATACAGATACAGCTAGAGAAGAACAAGGACAACTTCAAATGAATAAATCTTCAATCTTCTCCTCGAACCCGACAACCAACTGTGCCGCCTGCTGTCCTTATGACCTGTTCTCTGTAAAAACAACAAATATGGATTGGGTGAGACAACTTGTCTCAGTGAGTCCTACCGTGCCCCCTCACTGACACTCGGTTCAATTATTAAACCGTTACAACAAAATCTGACATAACAATGTCCTATTTATTAATCGAAATGCCACGCACTTCGTGAATTTAGTTAACACGTACCGACTGCAATCCAGTGCTAATCCCGGTAATCGTGTGTTCCATTTATTAAACCGTTATCAAATATAGATAATTAGCTATCACAAGCTATAATCGAAATGCCACGCACTTCGTGAATTTATTTAACACGTACCGACTGCAATCCAGTGCTAATCCCGGTAATCGTGTGTTCCATTTAGCATAAACCGACTGCAATCCAGTGCTAATCCCGGTAACCCGTGAGTTGACCACGCCAAAACACATTCAGGGCCTAGGTAAGGGGTCATGACTACCCTCCCTAGTATGCTACTTGTCGGGTCGTCACCCAACGCAATACGTATGACAATACGCATCAAGTTCTCGAGAGTTAGATAATTTATATCTTCTTTTTCATTTTGATCACCAAAGGATCAATCACATAATCTTTTTAGATAATTTATATCTTATTGATCTATAACCCGTTTTGATGAATTCGTAAACATCCGGCATTATAATCATATTGTAATGTATTATTGACTTATAACCCGTTTTGATGAATCTATAAACATCCGGCATTATAATCATATACAGTTGATATATATATAATATATATATACATTCTATCCATCAGACGGTGTACCCACACGTATACTAGGGTTTCGGTTTTTCGATCAAATAGGTTTTCAAAGCTCTTTTTCAAAACCATGAGTTGAACAAGTTCAAAATAAGGTTTTCAGTGAGGCAATCCCTTTTTGAATGGTTGAGAAAGAAATTAGAAAAGGTTCGGGATCAAACGGAGCAACAAAACGAGAAAACGGAAGCCGGTAACAGAACTACACGCACGACCCGTGCCCAGGGGCACACGACCCGTGCGTGGTGCACTACTCAAGACCCATCTACCAGAGGGAAGCGCACGATCCGTGCCCAGGGGCGCACGACCCGTGCGTCCCGTTCTGTTTCCAATACTTCCAACCCGAAGCAGGCGCACGACCCGTGCCCAGGGGCGCACGGTCCGTGCGACCTGTGTCTGTTACCAGAATTTCTCACTTTTCTCATTTTCGCTCTCCGTTCTCGTCCGATTCGATTTCTAATTTCAATCACCTGAAACTCAGAAACTTCCCAGAATATATAACAATTCATTTCATTTCAACGATTTAAATCAAAATCTCATTAAACCGTAAAACATCGTTTTGACTCAAAAACGCTTTTCAGTTATAAGTCTTTCGTAAACAGAAAATGTGACCAAGGGATTCCATATCGAAAACAAGTTCAGAATATCAAAATGCCCTATCGTGAGTAGAACTCACCCGGTTGACGATCTCGCGAGAATTCACGCCGGAACACGGACGGCCGGATTGTAAACACTCGAACAATCCCCGTAGTCACGTACACGCTCCTAGTGCCTCCGCATCTGAACTCGATGGGTCCCACATGCACCACCAGTAACTCGATCAAATTCTTGCTACTGAACCCCACTTCAGTATATCGAACTGATGGCGTTCGAGACTTCGGCGAACCGAACTCAAATTTGACGAAACATATTTCCAGCATTCTTCTTTCTGTTTTCCAGCAACATGACTCAGTTTTGCAACAGGCATAATTTGGTCAATCCGTGACCAAATCTATCCAAACCGGTGCTCATTGTGAAGGTAATTTCGTCTACTTTCAAATGGAAGAAGTTTCACGCGCATGCATCCAGTAGATTGAGAGATATTAACAAAACAAGGTGACTGGTCCAGGACAGTGTTGATTCTGAAACCGAAACTTGTAAACAGGATATCTCTCTCATTTCTCCATGAAATCATACGGTTCTTGTGCCCAAAATGAAGAGCTTTTTGTCTACTTTCTAGAGAAACAAGAATCACGATCATCGGAGTTGTGTGCAGGGAGATTCGATGAAATCACCGAAGGTATACCCTACGGGTTTTACCCAGAAATTTGCTGAACTTGCATCTTCACCCTCTAACTTGGAAATCCCAGCTCCATCCTTCTTCTACTCGAAAATGGTGGATGGAGATGCAGGGGAAGATGATCAGAACCAGTGGTATCAAAGGGTAGAGGAAGAAAAATGGTGAAGGATGGCATGAAGATCACTCACATGCACCAAGGTTTTGAGATTTCCTCTTCTTCTCCTCTCTCTTCTCTTTCAACTCTCCTCTCCCCTCTCTCTTCAATTCTGTTTCTGGTTCTTCAGGGTTTCTGATTGTGAGGAAGCTGAGAGTGAGGGAATGATTTTTATCCAGCTGGGTTATTTAAAATGTTGAAAAGACTAAAATGCCCTTGCACTCCACTCATTAGTTAAACACTCCCTTAATTCCAACTCCCTCCATTTCTTCACAATTTCAGAATATGTTTGATGATTGGGGAGTGTGGTGTGGTTGGTTAGTAATGATCTGAAAGGAACATTTAAATGAGTGGGAAAAGACTAAAATGCCCTTCCCCTTAATTCTCGTTTAAATCCATTCTAATCCATCAAACATTCACACATTCTCATGACATAGGGGTTTGAATACCGTTCTAATGATCCTACTATGACTTGGACCCAATCTATTATTTCGTCCAAGGATACATCTTCGATATGAGGTGAAATGACCATTTTACCCTTGGGGTCTAATTCCCACCACAATTCACACAATTCGAATAATTTGAGTACATTTCATATGCTTGAGTGATTAAACATCGTTCCCATGAAATTGTCATATCCATGATCCGATTTATTATCTAATCGAATAATTAAATTGTTAGTTAATTTCGTAATCCGAAATTAACAAAATTAGGGATGTTACAGAAAGAGGAAGCATCACTCACCCCCAAAGCCCCAAACTTCATCATCATCATCATCTCCCCTCCATCTTCAAAACCCAAGAACTAGGTAAGCTCTTCACCCCCTTTTCCCCTTTCTGTGGAATACGAAAATTTAGGGTTTTAGAGGGTGATTGGTAAATCATGAGTAATGGGATGAAATTGATGATTGAAACTTGATTAGGAACGAAGCCAAGGAAGATTGAACGCGATTTGGCGCTCGAATCGAAGTTGGAAGCGGATTGGTGATCATAGGCTTCCGTTTGGGGATTTTTGGAGTCTCGGTCATTTCGGCTCGGTATCGACTCTCGCGTCAAGGGTGAGTTTTAATCACGCTTAGGATGATTTCGTGTTACAATGATTTTTACGTTGATTGGTTTCGAGAATTTTTGAGTCGAAAACTGTTATTTTGAAATATATCGTATTTTGGAAAAATTCGTTTACATTGAGTTTTTGATTGATTTGATTGATTGTGTGATGTTGATTGGGTCTGTTTTTATGTTGTTTGAACTGTTTTTAATCGGAATTGAGCGGAATAGCGGATTTCGCGAGAAACTGCAAGATCTACATTTTTCAGCAGACGGTCGCGTCGCGACCCGTCCCCATCGCGTTGTTGTGCGAAAAGTAGTTTGTGCAAGTATACACAATCGCAACAAGTAATACAATGATAAATAGAGATCATTCCCACAGGGATTGGAATTAATTTAAGAGTTTAAGGATCTTAACAACTTAGTGAAACATGTCAAGTGACAATAACAAATGTGAAGTTATAAACATGATAAGTTTGTTGTTAAAGCAGTAGTGAATTTAAGAAGTAATAAAGAGAGTTGGATAGTTCATATGTTATATAAATTCCCAAGAGTAAAGCGCTATAGCGTTAGACGCTGTAGCGTTAAGCGCTGTAGCGGTATGGAAGCGTGTCTTTCAGTCACTGTCGTCAGGGTTTTGTTACAAGACTCCTATGTCTAGGCTCTAAATAAGTTCACCCCTGTATAATGAAGAACATACAGCTTTTACCTTATGAACTATTACTCCCCTATGTCTAGGGTTAATTACAAGTTATCTAAATGTCTTTAAATAACCTTTCATTCATATTATTCCTTGAGTTCTTATTCATAGACCATGTCTGTACCTATGAATCTACTTATTTTAGTTGATCATTCCCAAAACAAGTTTGAAAGCATTATGACACAAGAAATAAAACGCAAACGTCATAACATTACATAAACTTTACTCAAGGTTCATTACAAACACGAGAATAATCCAACCACAAAAGTTTAGCTCATGACAAGCTTCATCAAAACAACATAAACTAAAAAGATTATGTTACCGTATGTGAGCAAGAGAAGGATGTTTACAAAAGATGCACTCCAACAATCCCAAGTCATACACGTTGAATGATGCTTTGTTGTGAGCAAACTGTAGGTGATGTATGAAACTATACTAAAGTTTAAAGCTTAAAAGTAGAGTAACAATGGAAGAAGTCTAAAATGTCAAGTTAGGTTTTTCTCCAAATCTCTCTACTCTCTTCTTTCTACGAAAAATAAAAATGCTATCTATATTCTATTAGTGCCTATATATTTCTATATTATGGAGAGGATAATACTTAGATGTTATCTTCAATTTCATAAAGTGGCTTTACAAAAGGGCAATGATTGAAATCATCACCAATTATCACTTAAGCTCCAATTAGGAAACGCCAAGTGTCTTTTTGAATCCACTTGGAAGTCCCTATGTCAGGCTGAGAAGAAGAAGATCAGAGTGATGACTCATCAATCAGCAAGTGGCTTCATAAATATCTAATTGGCCAACCGCTCCATAGCGCTGTAGCGCTTACCGCCGCATAGCGTCTACCGCTGCAGCACTCAAGCAAAACATTAATATATTCACAAAGGCATCTATTATGCCCAATATTTATGAAATTAACTCTTAACCTCTAACTACGCTCTTAATGACATATTCACATATGAAGGTACTAAAATTACTTGAGAACTCAGTTTGATTTACGTAATAAGGGCATAAATAACTCATACAAATATGAGTTATCACACCCCCAAACTTAAACCATTGCTTGTCCTCAAGTAATGACACTTGAATAAGACAAGAAAACAACTTGACAAGTAAGCTTAAAAGTATAACTAGCTGCAGCTTTTAAATTAAATAGGATTTCTCAAAAATTTACTCATGCTAGGCTATCACTTCAAACTATTCTGAACATCCTCACATAGCAATGTGTTTTTATAACAAATAGAATGAATACTGCTCAAATGTGAGTGTGTGACTTCAAAGCTTAGCTCAGATCCTAGCTAGTTTCAGCATTTCTCTTAGGCTTTGGATAGAGTAGCCTTCTTTTGGAGTAGGCAAAGAATTTTTTTTTTCAAAAGAGAGAGTGGATTAACAATTTCACAGAAGTAATGGGGGGCTTCAAAGCACAACAAAGGGCTTTAATTAGGTATTTCAGATATTCAGTCAGTGCACTAAGTTTGGATTTGGTGCTTTCTTACCGCTGTAGCGCTTAGACGCTACAGCGCTGGTGGTTTGATGAACAAAATCAGTTACTGCCTTTATTGCTGAACTCCTTATTTGCATTCTTTCTTTTGATTTTTCTTTTCTTTTTCTGCATTAATTTTGGAACAGTTCAGCATTATATTTTTCTTAGGCACTTTGCAACAATTGTCATGACCATTTTTTTACACTATTTTAGATCTTATTGCACTGACCTACTATCATCTTAATACCTAGCCTTAACATAACCGATGCACCCCCAAACTTAGCTTAAAAAACAACTCTCTTTTTAGTCAAAACTTGACTATCCCTTGGTTAACTAGGACTAATTTCAGCCTTGGATGATCCCTAGCTAACTAAGTTATTTGCATAAGTTTGGAGTTTAGTGTAAAAGCAGCAATTAAAACTATTTCATTGAAAACACAAGGCTACTTTACTCAAAAACATCCAGTCATCACTTAATTTAGCTACATAAGTTCAATTTTTGTTACTATAAAATTTAAAAAATGCAGCTACTCATCTCTTATATTTAAACAAACATAACATGGCATAACATTAGTTAATTATAATAAGACATGATTGTACTTAACAAAACGGAATTTAATATCCATAAGGTACTCCCCCAAACTTTAAACCTTAGCAGTGTCCTCACTGCTTCATGCATGTTAAAAGGGAGAGGCCTTAAACAAAATACAATACAAAATACAGCATCAGGCTTGAACAGCCAATGACACTTGCCTTTTTAGGCCTTCTTGAGCCTCTTGCTGCCTCTTGAAGGGACTGGAGCTGCTCTTGCTGCCTTCTTCTTCTTTGGGGTAGGGTTTTGTCTTTTCACCGCTACAGCGGTTGACGCTGTAGCGCTTCCTACTCTCTCTTCACTTTCCTTCAGCTCCACCTCTTTGCAAATTTTCATCTCCTGCAATTTCTCTACTGCTTCTTCCTCTGGTGTCGTCTCACTAGCTTCTTCTTGTTTTTCATCAGCCTCAGGGTTTGCGTCGCTAAACGCTGCAGCATTAGCCGCTGCAGCGTTTACTGGCTGAATACCTTCTCCTGGGTAATTAACCAACTTGACTCCTGGGTTATTTCTAGCCCTAGTGTAAGACACAGTAGATTTCTTCAGAGATGGGGCTCCAGGTTGTTCTTTCTGGGGTGGGGGTTGTGGTTGCTCAGTCACTTCTTCTTGGGCTTTCTTAGGTGGGGATTTGCTTGGGGATTGATGGTCTGATTCTGGGATGGGGGAGGGGCTTGTTGGGGGTGTGATTTGGGCTGAGGTGGAATGGGTTTTAGGTGGGGATTTCCTGGGGCTTGGGGTTGGATCTCTGTACACCTCTTCTGCTTCAGAACTTGTTTCTTCCTCTTGGGATGATTCTTCATCCTCATCCTTCTGCATTTCCTCCATTACAGCCTTAGTATCTTCCTCACTAATTTCTTCCATTTCCTCAGAATCCAGACTTTCTTCCTCTATAATCACTTTCCTCACTCTCTTAGCAGGGCTTTGTTTGGCTTCTTTGCTGGGCTTCCACAGATTTCTTCTTTTCATTCTTGCTTCCCTCTGCTTCCACCTCTTTAGATGGCTCTTTATCCATTAGCCATTCTGGAAATTCTAGTGGGGCTACAGATGTTTTTCCCTTGGAGATTTGAGCATACATAGCCTTTTCCCATTCAAACTTCTCTTTTACAAAACGGCAGAGAGACTACTGCTGCAGCGCCAGACGCTGTAGCATCACAGAGTCAGCTGACGCTGTAGCGGCAGGCTTCTGCTTAGGTTTGAACATGCAGGGAAAAGCTCCCTGAGGGGATCTCCTTTCTTCCTTCTTCTGAACCTCAACATCAGCATTCAAACACAACTTAGTAACTAAGCAAGGAAAGTAAATGTTACCTCCCTTTTTTATCCTGCACTTCTCTATTTCCTTCGCAATCAACCTACCCACATCAATGTCCTCCCTGCCATAATAGCATCTATTACAATCAGCCTCTCTTTCTCCACAAATGTGGTGTGAGAGGTTGGCAGCAGTGAGTATTTGATAAAGCTGCACCATAGATTGGCTTCTTCACATAGGTAGGACTTCTTGATCTTGTACTCAGCCCCAAATTTCTCACATCTGGATCCTTCTACACAAATCCTTACTCTGACTCCTTCCATTTCCTCTTTTCCCCAAAATTTTACCTTGTTTTCCAGCGCCTTTCCTTGATAACCAAGATGAAACAGATCATTGATGGTCCTTGCATTGAAGTTCACTGTTTCACCCCTAACCACAGAATAGGTTTGGGGATTTCCATCCTTGGGTTCTTCTATTCCTGCATAGAACTCTCTCACCAATGAGACCACAAACTGCTTCCTATGCTTGATAAAATGCCCCCACCCTAGCGCTGTGACGGTAATGGTGAACGCCTCAGGAGCTTTCTCAGTTTTGAATCCTTTTTTATCTATAAACTCCATCTGCCAAAATTTTTGAGGATTTGTAGCATCCATGGAAGGTTTAGATGTTTCTGGGTCTATGTTGGCTCTTTTCCCAGATTTCTTGGCAGCAACCTGTTTTTTAGTCATGACTGGATGTTTTTGTTTAAGAAGCGTAAGGTTCTTGGAAACGTTAAACCACGCTGGGAAAAAGAGAGAAGAAAAGGGATATGGCGTGTGAGTGTAACGGAGAGGACGGTTATGGTTTGCGAGTGGAATGGCGAAGGCGGTTTTGAGAGGCAAGAGTAATTGCGTGCGTGGGGAAATGAGATGACCGTTGTGAGTGAGTGATGGGAGAGAGAGAAAAATTTAAGTGGGTGAAGTGGCCATTCTCTGCTGTGGGAGCAGTTAGGATAAGTTTCTGAAAAAAAGTGCCACCTCACTCAGGAGTGAAAAAGTTTTACTTTAGGCTTAAATATGTTTTAGGCCCCTACAAATATAGGGTGTTTTGGTTTAAGCCCCTGCAAATTATTTTTTTGTTAAAAGCCCTTGCAAAATGACATATTTTGTTATAAGCCCTTCTATGACTAAAATGTTAGCCTATAACATGGAATGCTATGATTTGTGGATATGTTGAGAAGGGCTTATAACAAAATATTTCATTTTGCAAGGGCTTTTAACAAAAAAAATAATTTCCAGGGGCTTAAACCAAAACACCCTATATTTGCAGGGGCCTAAAACATATTTAAGCCTTTACTTTATTGTTTGACTTTGATCAGCTCCCCACAACAACCGCTGTAGCGTCTTGGCAACGTTACACGCTGCAGCGTGAACTGCTAATATCTGAAACTCTCACTAATTCTTCTTACTTCTCAGCTGAATTTCTGCAAAAAGAAAGACTCAACACAAAAATTGTTAAAGTTCTTGGGGTGCCTCCCAAGAGCGCTTGCTTTAAGAATCTGCTGCCAGACTTCCTCTTTTTATTAGAGGTCTTTCAATTCAACTGTGGTTTTGTTTCTTACCACATCTCCACCAAGGTATTGTTTGACCCTTTGACCATTTACTTTGAAGGTGGTGTTAGTTGCTTTATCATAGAGGTCCACTGCACCATGGGTGTATAGTTTCACTAACTTGAATGGGCCTGACCATCTTGACTTCAACTTACCTGGGAATAATTTAAGCCTTGAATTGAACAACAACACTTGCTCTCCTTCAATCAGCTCTCTTCTTTGTAGTTTCTGGCCATGCCATACCTTGGTCTTTTCTTTGTAGATTGCTGCATTTTCATAGGCAAAGTGCCTAATTTCTTCCAGTTCATTTAATTGCAGCATTCTAGCACCTCCTGCTTCATTGTAGTCAAAATTGAGCTTTTTCAAGGCCCAATGGGCATTGTGTTGTAGCTCTATAGGTAAGTGACAAGTCTTTCCATAGACCAGCCTAGAGGGAGACATCCCTAAGGGTTTTTTGAAAGCTGTCCTATAGGCCCACAAGGCATCATGTAAATGTATTGACCATTCTTTCCTTGTTGGCCCTACTATTTTTTCAAGTATCCTCTTGATTTCTTTGTTGGATAACTCTGTTTGACCACTGGTTTGTGAATGGTAAGCAGTGGCAATTTTGTGTTTGGCTCCATACTTAGCCAAGAGAGTCTCAATTAATTTGTTGCAAAAATGAGATCCCTCATCACTGATAATGGCCCTTGGAGTTCCAAACCTTGTAAATATGTTTTTTAACAAAAATTTGCTCACGGACTTAGCATCATTATTGGGTAGAGCAACAGCCTCTACCCATTTTGAAACATAGTCCACAGCCACTAAGATATACAGATTACCATGAGATGGAGGGAAAGGTCCCATGAAATCCATTCCCCAAACATCAAAGACTTCTATCTCCAGGATTTTTGTTAATGGCATCTCATGTTTACTTGAAATATTCCCTGTTCTCTGGCATCTGTCACATCTTTTCACCAAGTCCTGAGCATTTTTAAACAGTGTAGGCCAATAGTAACCTGATTGCAATACCTTTGTAGCTGTTCTGATCCCACCACATGGTGCAGCATGGCAGTGCTGTAGCACTTGTTCTTGTTCTTCCTCTGCAAGGCACCTTCTTATCAATTGGTCCTGACACTTCTTGTAGAGAAAAGGTTCATCCCAGTAATATTGCTTTACTGTATGGAAGAATCTCCTCTTTTGCTGATAATTCATTTCAACAGGTACCACCTTGCTAACCAGAAAATTTACAATGTCAGCATACCAAGGTGTTGAAGGTTCAGGCGCTGCAGCGTCTAGCGTGATAGCGCTAACCGCTATAGCGGTTGTTGCCTCAGTAGTTATTACCAACAGCTTCTCATCTGGGAAGTGTTCTTTGATTTCTCCTCCTGCTGTACCTGCATTTTCTCTTTCTATTCTGGATAAATGATCAGCAACTTGGTTCTCCACTCCTTTTTTATCACGAATTTCTAAATCAAATTCTTGGAGTAGGAGAACCCATCTAATAAGCCTTGGCTTTGCATCTCTTTTAGTGATCAGATACTTGATGGCAGAGTGGTCTGTGAAGACAATCACTTTAGTACCCACCAAGTATGATCTAAACTTGCCAAATGCAAAGACAACAGCCAAAAGTTCTTTTTCTGTGACTGTGTAATTCAATTGAGCCTCTATAAGTGTTCTGCTAGCATAATAAATTGAATGAAAAATTGTATCATACCTTTGCCCCAGTACAGCTCCAATGGCAAAGTCGCTTGCATCACACATAAGCTCAAAAGGCTTACTCCAGTCAGGAGCCACAATAACTGGTGCAATTATTAAAGCTCTTTTCAGTTTCTTGAAGGCTTGCATACACTCTTCTTCAAATATGAAAGGGATATCATGCTGCAACAGTTGGCACAAAGGCTTGGAGATTTTTGAAAAAAATTTTATGAACCTCTTATAGAATCCAGCATGTCCCAAAAAACTTCCGATGCCCTTGATGTTTGTTGGTGGAAGTAGCCTTTCAATGACTTTTATCTTTGCCCTGTCCACTTCCAGCCCCTTCTTGGAGATTCTGTGCCCCAAGACAATACCCTCTTGTACCATGAAATGGCATTTTTCCCAATTCAGTACTAGGTTAGTCTCCTCACACCTTATTAAAATTTCTTCCAAGTTGGACAAACATAGATGGAATGTTTCCCCAAACACAGAGAAGTCATCCATGAATACTTCCATGGATTTTTCAATGAAGTCTGAGAAAATTGCCATCATACATCTCTAGAAGGTGGCAGGTGCATTGCACAGACCAAATGGCATCCTTCTAAATGCAAAGGTTCCATATGGACATGTGAATGGTGTCTTTTGCTGATCCTCAGGGACTATTGCTATCTGGTTATAACCAGAATAACCATCTAGAAAGCAATAGAATTCTTTTCCAGCTAACCTGTCCAGCATCTGGTCAATGAAAGGCAAGGGGAAATGTTCTTTAATTATAGCCTTGTTTAACTTCCTATAATAATCCATGCAAATCCTCCATCCTGTTACTGTTCTGGTTGGTAGCAGTTCATTCATTTCATTAGTGATCACTGTTACCCCTCCTTTCTTTGGAACACATTGCACAGGACTAACCCATGCACTGTCAGAGATAGGGTAAACAATACCTGCATCCAACCATTTGATAATCTCTTTCTTCACCACATCTTTCATGATGGGGTTCAGCCTCCTCTGCCCTTCAATGCAGTTCTTGGTCATTGACTCTCATGGTCAATTCTCCTATTTGCACATCTATTGGTGTTCTTCCAGTAGCTAGAAATGGCCTTCCCAATATTATAGGCACTTCTTTGTCTGCTTCAAAATCCATAATCACAAAGTCCACAGGGAATACAAATTTATCTACCTTTATTAGAACATCTTCTAGTATTCCTTCTGGATAAGCAAGTGTTCTGTCAGCTAATTGCAGAGTCACTGATGTAGGTCTGGCAGTTCCTACTCCTAACTGTGTGTATATGGACTTTGGCATTAGATTTATGCTAGCACACAAGTCACATAAGGCACGGCCAGAGTAGAAAATTCCCAATGGAACAAGGTATAGTAAAGCTGCCAGGGTCCTTTGACTTCAAGTGTAGTTTGTTTTGCATAATAATGCTACACTCCCCTGTCATCGCTACTGTTTCAAATTCCCCAAGTCTTCTCCTCTTGGTGAGCACATCCTTCATAAACTTTCCATAGTTTGCATTTGTTGGAGGGCTTCCACCAATGGAACATTAATGTGCAGTTGTTTAAGGACTTCCAAGAATTTGTTGAATTGTTTGTCTTCCTGAGCCTTCCTAAGCCTCCGAGGATATGGAGGGTCAGGATATGTTGGAATAATTTTGGGTGGTGGTATCTGGGCAGCAACAGGCGATGTAGCGTCAGTTTTAGGTGTTGTAGCGTCTGGTGCAGAATTTTTTTCTTTATCAGATTTTGTATTTTTTTCATCACCTGAAACAAGTGATGGCCCTTGCAAATCTTTCCCACTCCTTAGAGATATAGCTTTGACATGATCCTTCCCTTGAGTATTAGAAGTTGAAGCTTCAGTAGTGGATGGCAATGATCCACTTGCTCTTTGGGTAAGAACATTAGCTATTTGCCCCATTTGTACCTCCAGGTTTTTGAAGGAAGCTTCATGAGTTTTCAAGGTTGTCTTACAGTCGCTCATGAAGCTTTTTAACAGACCTTCCATGGAATTATCAATAACAGAGGCATTCTGCCTTTGATAGTTTTGAGTAGGGAATCCTGGTGGATTAGCTGGAGCACTATAAGTTGGTGCTGTAGCATTGTTGGCTCCCCATCTGAAGTTGGGGTGATTCTTCCAACCAGGATTATAAGTATTTGAGTAGGGATTATTATTCTTGTTGAATCCCACGTAATTCACAGAGACAGGATTACCTGGACAGTCTTCATAGAGATGCTCTCCTCCACAATAAACACAGCTAGTTGAACCTAGAGCAGTTTTCTCTATAACAGCCACAGTTGGCTTAACTGGCGCTGTAGCGGTAACCGCTGCAGCGTTAGAGGTATTCATGCTCCTTATCATATTGGTGAGGGAAGCGACCTGAGCTGACAGGGCTGAAACTTCACTAATTTCATGGACACCAGCTACCTTTTTCTGGAAAGCTAGCCTTTCTTTGGGCCACTGGTAGCTATTGGTGGCAATGTCATCTATTAAGTCACAAGCTTCATTGTAGGAAGTTTTCAGTAGTACTCCCCCCAGAAGAAGCATCAAGCATTAGTCTGGTATGAGGATCCAACCCATTGTAGAAGGTTTCCATTTGGATTATTACTGGTATGCCATGATGAGGACATCTCCTTAATAGCTCCTTCCATCTCTCCCAGGCTTCAAACAGTGTTTCAGAGTCTTTTTGTCTGAATGCAGTAACTTCATTCCTCATTCTTGCATTCTTACTTGGTGGAAAGTATTTTGCTAAGAATTTCTCAGTCATTTCATTCCAAGTATGGATAGAGTTAGGCTCTAGAGAAGTTAACCAGGCCTTAGCTCTGTCCTTCAAGGAATAAGGAAAAAGTTTTAACCTGAATGCATCATCACTTACCCCTGGAATGATGAAGTTACTGCAAACTTCCAAAAATTGCTTCAAATGTAAATATGGGTCCTCTTGAGGAGAACCTCCAAACTGACCTACTGTTTGGAGCATCTAGAACATCATGGGTTTGAATTCAAATTCAGCTGTTTGGAGAGCGGGCCTAGCTATACTTGTTTCCATGGTTAGTGGATCAAATACAGCATAGTCCCTCATAGGTCTGTCCCTGTCATTTACCATGTCAGCAGGACATTGATTTATGAATTGTTGTCTATACCAGTCTTCCTGACCATGTAATGTAGGGATGGGTGGTTGATGTCCCCTACCCCTGCCTCCTGGATCAGATCTGCCTGTTCCAGAATTACCTCTACCACCTCTTGTGGTACCTCTGCCTGAATTGGTTCTGCCACTGTGTTCAGACATTGTGGGTCTAGATTGTCTTAGTATCTGAAGTTGTCTCAGTCTCCTGAATCTTTTTTCTGGTTCTGGATCCAACTCAAATTCTGGTGGTTGGGACCTGGGCATGCGTTGCAGCGCCTACCGCTGTAACATCAAGAAACAACACACCAGCGTAAAATCTTCACTAATATTGCTAAAAACTTTAAACAATAAAAATTAAATGCAATCCCAGGCAACGGCGCCAAAAACTTGTTGTGCGAAAAGTAGTTTGTGCAAGTATACACAATCGCAACAAGTAATACAATGATAAATAGAGATCGTTCCCACAGGGATTGGAATTAATTTAAGAGTTTAAGGATCCTAACAACTTAGTGAAACATGTCAAGTGACAATAACAAATGTGAAGTTATAAACATGATAAGTTTGTTGTTAAAGCAGTAGTGAATTTAAGAAGTAATAAAGAGAGTTGGATAGTTCATATGTTATATAAATTCCCAAGAGTAAAGCGCTATAGCGTTAGACGCTGTAGCGTTAAGCGCTGTAGCGTTAAGCGCTGTAGCGTTAAGCGCTGTAGCGTTAAGCGCTGTAGCGGTATGGAAGCGTGCCTTTCAGTCACTGTCGTCAGGGTTTTGTTACAAGACTCCTATGTCTAGGCTCTAAATAAGTTCACCCCTGTATAATGAAGAACATACAGCTTTTACCTTATGAACTATTACTCCCCTATGTCTAGGGTTAAGTACAAGTTATCTAAATGTCTTTAAAAAACCTTTCATTCATATTATTCCTTGAGTTCTTATTCATAGACCATGTAAGTACCTTTGAATCTACTTATTTTAGTTGATCATTCCCAAAACAAGTTTGAAAGCATTATGACACAAGAAATAAAACGCAAACGTCATAACATTACATAAACTTTACTCAAGGTTCATTACAGACATGAGGACAATCCAACCACAAAAGTTTAGCTCATGACAAGCTTCATCAAAACAACATAAACTAAAAAGATTATGTTACCGTATGTGAGCAAGAGAAGGATGTTTACAAAATATGCACTCCAACAATCCCAAGTCATACATGTTGAATGATGCTTTGTTGTGAGCAAACCGTAGGTGATGTATGAAACTATACTAAAGTTTAAAGCTTAAAAGTAGAGTAACAATGGAAGAAGTCTAAAATGTCAAGTTAGGTTTTTCTCCAAATCTCTCTACTCTCTTCTTTCTACGAAAAATAAAAATGCTATCTATATTCTATTAGTGCCTATATATTTCTATATTATGGAGAGGATAATACTTAGATGTTATCTTCAATTTCATAAAGTGGCTTTACAAAAGGGCAATGATTGAAATCATCATCAACTATCACTTAAGCTCCAATTAGGAAACGCCAAGTGTCTTTTTGAATCCACTTGGAAGTCCCTGTGTCAGGCTGAGAAGAAGAAGATCAGAGTGATGACTCATCAATCAGCAAGTGGCTTCATATATATCTAATTGGCCAACCGCTCCATAGCATTGTAGCGCTTACCGCTGCATAGCGTCTACCGCTGAAGCACTCAAGCAAAACATCAATATATTCACAATGGCATCTATTATGCCCAATATTTATGAAATTAACTCTTAACCTCTAATTATGCTCTTAATGACATATTCACATATGAAAGTACTAAAATTACTTGAGAACTCAATTTGATTTACGTAATAAGGGCATAAATAACTCATACAAATATGAGTTATCACGCGTCGCGACCAGGCTTGTTTTTGCAACGAAAATGTTTGACTCTTTTCGCGTCGCGACGGTAGCAGTTCGCGTCGCGACGCTATGCAGTTTTTCAGCAACTGTACACTGATTTTGTTTTCGCGATAACTTTTGATCCGGGAACCCGATTGAGGTGTTCTAAGATGCGTTTGAAAGCTTATTCAGAGGCCTAACTGAATATACAATTTAAAAGGTAAAATGAACTGTTTTTGAAGTCATAAATTGTTTTGAAAAGCGGCGAGTTAGTATGCGAGAGCAAACGTAGATTTTGTTTATGATGCGAACTAAATGTTCAAATAAAGGTCTAATGTAAATGAACTATGAGTTCATATGATAGTGGATATATATATATATATATATATATATATATATTATATCGAGTTTGGGTGACGACCCCTGTGACTAACATACTAGGCGGGGCAGTCATGATCCCCTACCCTAGGCTCCGTGCCAATCAGTGACGGATCTAGAAATTTTTGTTAGTGGGGGCAAAAAATTGGTCCATAATATTTTTATATAAGAAAATTGCTATAAATTTTAACAAAATACCTAGTTTCGTGATAGAAATAACTTAATCCCAAAATCTAATGTGTTTGGTGTCAATTTGTATCTTCGGTGTTAGAAGGGAAGTCAAAATTAGAAGAATAAAGAGAGAAAATATTTAGAAATGTATTCTCACTTTTATCTCTTATACCTTTTTACATGTATTTGTTTATAAAAATTATCTCATGGGGGCAACATCTATTTTTTATGGGGGAAAAATATATTTATTAAGCATATATAGACTAAAAATATTGAACTAAGTGGGGGAAAATGCCCCCAATTAGGATCACATGGATCCGTCCCTGGTGCCAATAGGGAAATGTACTATTGGTAATGGGGGGTTCACCGGGTTTGGAAGCGTTCGCGTAGTCGGTGTTATGTTAAATTGTTTGTTATGCGGTTCACCGGGTTTGGAAGCGTTCGCGCAGTCGGTGTCGTACTGAGTTATAGCAGGTTCCCCGGGAGTTAGCGTTCGCGCAGTCGGTGAAATGATATGTGTAAAATAATGCGGTTCATCGGGAGTTAGCGTTCGCGCAGTCGGTGCCGTGTTGAGTAAAAAAAAGGTTCCATAATTAAACCGAGAGTGTTAGTAGGGGTCTCGGTAGAACTCACTGAGATTGTATCTCATTGTTTATATGTTGTTTTACAGAGAAACAGGGAAAGAGAGGACCACAGAGGCACGAGTAGGTTGAGCTCGGATGGTTGCTGATGACTTAGCTTTATGCTTAAGTTTATGTTTCCCTTTGTTGTCTATGTACTGCAACACTATGTCTTTAGTGTTATATCTTTCTTCCGCTTTCTTGTATGATACTGAATACTATAGTTGCTGATGGTTTATGGTCTGAGAACCGTATCGTCTTGTTTGTGAATAAGACAGTTTGGTTTATATTCAGCGAAAATTTATAGTGATATTCAGTGTCTAAGCAGGAAATATATCTCTGATGTTCTAGGGATGGTACACTTGGGTATTTTTACTAAATGAAAATACCAGGGTGTTACATTTATCAACTTATTTGACCATAGATTCCATATCAAATTTCTCCAAATTACAAATCAAACATGACGGGTGTAAACCAAGAAAATCTAGAACAACAACACAAGTATTAGAAACTTGAAACTTTCTAGAATAGAAACCTGCAACATTTTAGCACTTGGAAAAACTTATAAAGTATGTTAACAGTTTACTTTGAAAATTCTGCTAAGCCAACCCATAAGTCAAATAGCTATATGTTCAAATAATAGAAATCAATGTATGTAAAAGTTTCTTGCTGCAAATTAAACATCCACACAAATCAAAACACAAAACAAAGAATCCCCAAAATTCTTTCACCCAAAGCAAAACAATTATATGCCAAGACAATCATAATAAATCACTATCCCAAATCTTTAGTAATAATGCCAAAACAAAAGCTGGATGGTTCCAAAGCAAAACAAGCAAATCAACTACAAATCTACCTTAAATTCCCAGTTTCTCATTTTTCTCCGCTAGTGATTTTAACTCATTAAATCAAGGTGAAACAGAAAATAAAAATTAGAGCAACAAATGAACCAATCTATTTACCTAGAAGCTTCAAAGTGCACTAGGGGAAGAAGTGATTGATTTGAGAACTTCCAGATTAGTCAATATTGTTCAATTAAGTGCCTTACTAGATCCTCAATAACTCCACCTTGAACCAGAACCTTGTGCCCTTTCTTACCTGCAAACAAATATTTTCAAATTTCAATAAACAATATATAATAAACTGATACATGATTTTATCAAATGCAACTAGAAAATCAAAATTTACAACTCATGCAACTAGGAGGAGGAGAACGAACGGTGGTGGTCGGCGACGCGAGGAGGAGAACGAACGGTGGAGCCGGCGTGAGGGAGGGGGCGGCGTGAGGGGACGGCGTGAGGGAGGGGGACGACGTGAGGGGACGGCGTGAGGGAGGGGGACGGCGTGAGGGAGATGGCGGACGGCGTGAGGGAGCTGGCGGATGGCGTGAGGGGACGGCGTGAGGGAGGGGGACGGCGTGAGGGGACGGCGTGAGGGAGGGGGCGGCGTGAGGGGATGGCGTGGGGGAGGGGAGAGTGAGAAAGAACAGAGAAAAGGAAACTGATGATATGAACGCGTGGTTCGTGTTTAAGTGAAGATAATTTGCGACGGGCTTGTGACGGATTCTCTGTCGCAAATTGCAACCGTTTTATAATCTGTCGCAAACGCCAGCGGGAAATTTCGCGCTCCTTGCTTTTTATTCATGCCGTCGCAAATCCGTGGCAAATTACTGACGGATTAGGCTCCGTCGCAAATCTTGGTAGCTAAAACAGGCTTTTCTGGTAGTGTAAAAATGAAGAAAAAAGAAAATAAGATTTTACAAAATATGCACACACGTTGGTGCTCTGTTGGCGCTCTCGTTGCCTCTCTTGTTCCCACTCCTGTTCCCGTTGTCGCTCTCGTTGTCGATTTCATTGTCAGTCTCGCATTGCCGCTCCTGTTACCACGTATTATGACTTATTTTTTCTATATGACTTAATATTAATTTAATCATATTCATTTATTTATAAAAAAGTTAATTTTAAACTTTTGTTACATGTACGTCTTTTTTTGACAATGGATAGTGCTTAAAATGATTAATTTGACCGTTCTAAAAAAATAATTAATTTTAGTAGTTTGACTAAATTCTAAAAATAGTGAGTTTGACAATTAGTGGTGGTTAAATTGATTGATTTTAGTAGTTTGAGTAAACTATAAAAATAAGAAAAAATTTTATTTTTTTTAAAATAGTTGTGTTGGAAAAAGTCTAAAAAAGTCAATACTCCCGTTGGCAGTCCCGTTGGCACACCAGTTGGCACTGTCGTTGCCACTGTCGTCGGCACTCATATTGCAAAGTCCCGTTGGAAAAAAAATGATGAATTTTTTTTTTTTAAAAAGAAAAACAGATTTTAAAATATTAATTAAATCATATTTTTAAAATTATGAAAAAAGACTTTTAAAAAAACAGGTTTTAAATAAAAAAACTAAAAAAGCAGCTTAAAATTTTTTTAAAAAAAAAAACCATTTTTTAAAAATAACAGTTTTAAAAAAACAAAAAAAAAAAACAGTTTTTAAAAAGAAACGATTTTAAAAAAAACAGTTTTAAAAAAAATTAAAACTCACAAAAGAAGGTTCTCTCTCGGGATCGGAGAAGCTGCAGATACCAATTTGTTATAACATTTCACAATTTAGCATTGAAACTCACAAAAATTAGAGAGATGAATGAGAGAAAACGAGAGATTGAGGAACTGATTCTATTATTGATTGAGATCAAATTGAGTTACACCTCACTTTCTGAATTTATACTGTACTGCAAAAGCACCAAAAATGGTTACAACATAAACTAATTAACTCCTAACTACACTTAATAAAAACTAACAGAATTATTAAAAAGACTTGCCAATGCACACTCTTATATGTCATGGCAACACTATGCCATCCATATCAACACTTCCTTCTATGCATATCAAACTGATTCTTCTATGCATCAGTTTTTGTCTTGTTTTTGTTTTATGTTTTATTCATTTTTTCGTTGGGTCCCTAAGATGCTATTGATGCCATTGATTAGTTTGTAATTAAATGCCATTAGTTACACTGTCTTGGACCAATAAAAATGCTATTGATATTAAAATCCTTTTTTTGGCAAAATTGATATTAAAATCTCTATCTAACATAATTATTTTTGTAGGCTAAACATAATCAATTTTTAACCATCCCTTAACTACCTTGTTTCATGTTTGTGTTCTCCTCATAAAAAAATGTTTATTCTCTTTAGTATCTGTTTCTAATTATTTATTGACTGAATTGATCCTCTCAATATATATTAGTTTAGAGACTCAATTTTCTTCTTTTTAAATAATTATATTAAGATGTTTTTATGTGCTTAAAATTCAACAAAAATTTTGCATATAAAATTGTTTATTATTAAAATTTTCTTACAAAATTGGATTTTTTTATCACAAAAAGTTAAGAAAAAGTTAATTATTTAACTTTTCTCACAACATTCAAATTTTGATGTAATTTGATAAATGAGTTTTCATCGAGAAAAGCTCAAAAAAATTTAGATAAAAATGTAATATTTTTAAAAAGTATTTAAAGTATAAAATAGTCTCTTTTTTGAGCTCGTTTTAGGCCTCATTTAGTGTTGGCCGGCCCTTCCTATTGAACTAGTAGAGCTCAAAAAAGGGGAACTAACTTCAAAAGATGTGTATGTATACAAAAAAAACCTTAAACGACATGTTTGTAAGTAAGTACATAGATAAAGATTCTGGCTCGTGCGTGAGCGGCAATATCATTGAGTGGACGAAATTACCCTTTTTCTCTTTTCCACCTCCAACACTAACCACTCTAGAGTCAAAGATACTCTTTCTCTTTCTCACTGCACGCGAAAATTTCTTCGCCAATTCACCTCGCTTTCTCGCACTTTTCCCTTTCTTCTCTATCATGCGACCTTAAACATAGAAAACATTAATGGATTTAGTTGAAGGCATCGGAGAGAGCTCGTCGCCGCCGCGCACCTTCGGCTGTTACAACAACTACGATGTAAAAACCGATGTATACAATCGCTTAGTAGAAACCGGTCACGAAGAAGCAGTTTCAAATCCCGAATTTCGTGAACAGTTAGAAGCTCACTTCAATCGCTTGCCTCCAAGGTTCATCATCAATTTGATCGTTGCCGCTTCTCTGTGTTGTTAATTTATTTTTCTCTCTTCATTTATTTACTATTTTTGGATTATTATTATTATTATTGAATTTGGATGAACTCGTAGTCGTATTTTTCTATTGCTTTTGATTCTTTGGCTAAGATTTAGTATGGTAGCAGATTTTTTCAGTATTATGAGGAGTAAGCAAATGAAGTGATTAAAGAAAGCAGGGAATATGGAAATATGGATATAAAGCTATGTGGTGCACTTGTTAAGCAATATGTTGCTGTTGTTTCAGTTATGGACTTGATGTTAATGTGGATAGAGCTGAAGATGTTTTACTTCATCGAAGTCTTCTTGATTTGGCAAAAGACCCGGACAAGCGCCCTGTTTACCATATACGCTTCTTGGAGGTATTATTTTTACTTAATTTGGTTCCAAACATTAGAACATAATATATTTCCAGAATTTTCCTTTTAAAGTACAACATGATTTGTGCATCATGGTAAATTCTTTTCTTTCTTTTAAGGGCTCTTGTTCTTGTTTGATTTCTGATATCATCTTTGGTTTTTATTTCTCATTTTTTATTGTAAAATACCATTTTTTTTCAATTTGATTCCTCCAGAAAAGTTTGTTAACTTTTCATTGCTTTGAATACCATTGATAATAGATAATAGAAACTAAACAGGTTGTAATTTTTCTTTTTTGTTGTTATTCTAAATGTAGTTATCATAAACCAATTATCCCAAAAGCTGAAGCTATAAGGTGAAGACACATAAATAGTTTTGTATAGTATTTCTAACACTTCCTATCACCCAATAACCCCTCTTGATGGTTGGATAATGCACTAGCCCACTTACTTTGTGCTGAGATTCAAATTGTTATTAGAAGAATGAGAGTGGTAACGATCAAACTCTAGATCATTTAGTCATAGCAGCTTTGACTTTGACTCCATATCACGAATCAGCCAGTTATCCTAAAAGCTTAAATGGTTAGGTGAAGACACGTGAATGATTTTATATAACCTTTAACCATTATTTAAAGATTAATTGCTTAATTTGCTATGATAAGCTTCACATAATTCAGTCATTGATGATCAATTTTATTAAGTCCTTGGTAGTGTTTGTTGGAACCAAGTGGATCTAGAAATAATGACCCTTTATTGTTTTGTTCATAACAAATAATATAAGAGAACAATTTTAGGTCTAATGCTTTGTCAACCTCCCCTTGCATGTGTTTTTATCACGTTCAGTGTTTGGTAGGTAGGTTTAAATAGGACAAAATATCACATATAGGTTTTGTTCAATATTTGGTGGTTACTAGAAATAGAACAAAACGAGATAAAAGATGAAAAAATTGGTAATTTTTAGTTCCACTCTAAGGATAAAAACAAAGAGAACCAAAAAATGAGACTGTCATTTTTTTTCTCCAGTTTTTCTTGTCTGTGCTGATTTTTAATTTTCTCTCTCAATTTGCTGGGCAGAATATTTCTTCTGCGGCAGATGGTGAAGATCAAGAAATTGTAAGTGCTCATACTAGCCCAGGGTCATCTTTTCATGCAACAAATGGGGGGGTCATGTCATCTCATAAGAGGTATTCTATCCAGTAGAATGTGAAGTATACTATATACATGCACTCACACTCACAGGAAGGTTTCCTGTAACTGTTATTGAAAATATCAATTTTATCTTTTCATGAACTATAATTTATAATTTATATCGGTAGGACCAGAGATCTGGCAACTGAGTTTGAGCCTTGCTCAAAGCTTGAGGACCTAAATTTGGATGTTAGAAAGAACTCCAAGGAGACACCAGAAAAAAATCTTACTGACAGCTTTTCCCAAAGGTACCATTTGTATAGAATTATAATAATATGCTAATTCTTACTTTTTCTTTAAGTTTTTGAAATAACTATATAAGAACAGGCTATGACTGCAATTTTTGTTGTTGTTTTGGTCTATGGGTCTATACCTGTTGCCAGACTTGTGTGTGTCAAATATTTCTGTTTATTGAGTCAAAAAATATATATTTCTGTTTATTGTGGGGGAAGAACCTAGAGAGTAGGTTGGCTAACCTTAACCAATTTGCATCGTGATTTGATCTTACCTAGAGAGTAGTACTAGAGTGTATTGAAGATTGAGAGCATATGTTACTAACTTGATGAGTGGCCCTCGTCTAGGTATCAAGCTTGTGACGAAGCGCTATCCAAGTCAGTCAATAAGCTGTGTGGAGCATTGGGTACAGGGGGGGGGCTGTTTTGCCATTGTAATGAGGGTGCAGACGAGTATTCAAGTGAGTGAATAGGAAAGTGATGACCGGGGTGCATATTAGGTGTCCTGGCTAAGTTGAAATGGTTGCAGTGGAAAATTAGAAGGATTGTAAGAAGACGTGTTCCTTTAGTAACAAGTAAAGGCGTCATTGCCAGAATGATGACATATCTAGCAAATCACTGTATAATGGCCACCAAACTGGCCACTGTTATTGCAAGACCAGCCAAAACAGCCTCCATGACCATGATAAGGACCGTGGTAGTTAAAATCGCGTTTTAATGCATAGAATCGACGATTTTGCAATATTATATTTTGGCCTAAACAAGTTAGATTCAACCAAATACTGAGATGGGGTCGAAATTATACAGAATCTAGACCTCTTTATTTATAGTGATCCAAGGAACAGAAAGTAACTAATCAAGTTTTAACTAACTGTAACTGTCAGTCAGCTACTGACTCTAACTCAAAGAAAGCTACTAAAAAAATGCTAACAGAAACTACTACAATCGGAAGCTACCAAAACTCATAGTAGAAGCATAGGCTGTATGCTATGGAATATGACAGGGACTTGCGTACTCAATTCCCACATCGAGTAGTATGGGATGCTCTCCCCTTAGGTACTTTTAAATTGGTATTAGGGCTGGTTGCTGGTGTCTCGAAGAAGGCTATCCACGGAGGGTTCTGACCAATAAGAAAGTTGAGTGAAGTGCCACCGAGTAAAGTGTCGTGGACTGTGCAGCCTTTGAGGACGCAGGCTCTTAGGGGCAGTGCTATATAGGGACTTGGGTATGATGAGGTGCTCAAATCCCACATCAAGTAGTATGGGATGCTCGGTGGAGTATTTAAGTGGTTTGGTTCTTCCCCCTTGATAGCTAGCTTTTAAAAGAGGGTTCCCCAAGTGCTTAGATACTTATAAGAATGCAACAATGCAACAGCAACACCAATACAACAGAATTATATGCAATTGCCACTCTAACACTATGGATGGATTGATGTTGCTACCTGTTTAAAAAAAAAGACATTTTCTAAATTAATTGGCTAGAATTTTTTTCCTTTTCCATGCATGTCTAACTTTGAAAGGAAGAATATAATTTTATTTTGATGGGAAGGAGGGGCCAATTTAGAGAAGGAAGTTGTTCTAGTATATCAACCCATTAAAGATTCATATAAAGTAGATAAGAAGCTCATGTGCATTATAGAAAAATCCCTTCAGGTTGGGAAGTTTGTTTTGTTCCATTGAAATTGTTTACATTGTAAGTAATCTTTTTGTTTTGGAGGATATATTAGTAGTGTTCCTGCGTTTGTGTTATTTATGTTATTTATATGTAATGTAAGTAGCGAGTTTCTGGGATATATATATTCATTGTGATTTGTAGCTTTAACCTTCTTCATGGTGTTGGAGAAATTGGACCTTTTGACCTTGAATCTTTATCATTATGTGATCTCACTGCTGCAAATTGAAGTATTACTTGTATGCCAAATGTTACCTGCATAATTCAATATCTTTGGTTTTGGCAAATAAGTTAAACATAAAATGCAGGCATGAACATTCAAGTGTCCCAGTTCATGAAATAATATTTTCCACTGTCGACAAACCAAAGCTTTTAAGCCAGGTATGTTTGAAAAGCTTATCTTATCTGGTTATCATTAAATTTTGTATATTTCCTAAATTATTTTAAACTCCAAAAGTAAATGAGTTTGATTTTTTAGTCTACTGTAAAATATATGTTTATTTTCCATTGTTTTATTGATTTACCCTGTTTGTGGAGTTTGTGGAATGAAATGGAAACTTTCCTCGAAATTGAAGAATGTGATGATAACTAGAGATTTGCTGAGAAGTTTTGGAGTATTTTTCATATAAAGCAAAGATAAAAAGAAGCCAATGGACACTTTTTGAAAGGTTCCCTGGGATATTGGATACCATAGTTTTAATAGATAGATTTGCTATATCATTGTTTTGTTGATAGTGACAACTGACGTTGAGTAGAAAATATCTTGGGGGAATGGGGGTTCTTAACTAAAAAACTGATTGGATTTGAGATCTCAGGGGTATCTGTTTCCTTTGTGTAAAATGTAGCATCCTTCTATTACCATAATCAAGTGAGGTTTTAGTTTGTTAATGCCTTAAAATATAATTAAAAATATAATTAATGGATAACTTGATTTCTTTTGATAAATATTATTTCTTTTAGCTGTCTGCTTTGCTGTCGGATATTGGGCTGAACATCCGTGAAGCACATGTATTTTCCACAACTGATGGCTACTCCCTCGATGTTTTTGTAGTAGATGGATGGCCACTAGAGGTACGCTGCCACTTACTATGAATTTAATAATGCTATTTACTTCCCCTCAAGGACCTCTGCAAAGTTGTAGCCATCTAATATCTATCTATACAAAACTATCACATGAAATCTCAATAGTAGACATTTTCGGCTACCCAGTTTATACCATGATATCTATCTAATATCCTCTGCAAAGTAGTGGAAAATGTCTTAACCAGAAAATATCTATCTATGAAGTCTAATATCTGCAGTTGCGCGCAGAGGATACCCGGTTTATAAAAAAAAAAGCTTTGTTATTATATTATTCATGTGACAGGGATCTTTGCTGAGTCCCAATGGTGCTGACTTTGCAATCTTGTGCTCAGGAAACAGATGGTCTGTATGATGCTATGGAAAAAGCTGTATCAAGAAGCGAGGTGCGTTGTGTTTCCCTGACTTTGTATCTACAATTTAATTGTCTATTTTGTTTGAGATGTTGAACGGAGGGATCACTCATTATATGGATTCCAAAAATGAGTACTTTATTTTATAGGAGGTGTAAAGGAAGGAATACGCGTTTAACTTAAAACCCCTGCCTCTTGTTTCCATCATGTACAACAGAAACCTGCATAAACATTTCCAAAAGATCTGTTAGAATATAAGAAAATAGCATATAATATCATGATATTATGTTAGAGTATCATAGTCAGATTGGTTTCTTATCTTAGAGTATCTTAGATTAGGATAAGTTTTCATATTACGTCATTATTATTATGATTTGTTTCCTGATTTGTTTCCTGATTTAGTTATTTAGGGCTGAGTCTATTTATCCTTATAAATAGGGGTTAGTGTTTAGTCTTCGGTCAATCAAGCTATTATCAAATATATTCAAGTCTTTATTATTTCAACATGGTATCAGAGCAAGTTCTGATTCTGTGACCTACCTTTGTGCCTCACCACTGCTGCCGGCGGCGGCTATCGCCGCCGGCAGACACCACCTTTTAATTATCAATTGATATCTTCTCACAGTTGCCATAACCCTATTTTAGTTTCTGTTTTCTTCCGCTGTTTTCAACTTTCTGGCGTGTCTTTTCAGTTTCCGACAGACCCACCACCGTCAGCCGCCACCGAAAAAAAATTCCGGCAATCGTTTTCGGCAAAACCACCACCAATAAGGGCGGAATTCGTCGATCTACTCAACTGTTCAAAGGTCCATCTTCATCAGGCCATTCTTCGTCCATGTTCAGGCTCAGTTTCCATTTTCTCTCTCCTTAAACATTGTTCAGTCTAGAAACCTATCTTTCAGGTCAAATTATCACCGCCACCACCATCAGAACCGCTTATGTCAGACCGGCCTACCACCGAAATCTCACTCCCATATCCTCCGTCACGCGCGGAAACAGTGTTAGCGTCTTTGTTTCACGTTCGTCCGCAGTACCGGCGCGTGGAGGCGCGTCCGACCACCGTTCTTGTGGTTCTTTTCATCGTCGTCGTCGCCCTCTCTCCTGGTCCCGGATCTATGGTTATTTATTGAGTTTGGTCCCTGGTTATACGTGGTACAATACAAACTGCCCTTTCTCTCTCTTGGTTTAGGCATTTTTCTGGTAGATATTGCTTGTTTAGGTACTGTTGAACAGTGTTTATACTGTTCTTGGTCTGTCTCTAATTTGTTTCAGTGCTCTTGGTCTGTTTCGGGTTTGTTTTAGTGTTCTTGGTCTGTTTCTAGTCTGATTTAGTCAAGATATATCAATTTTTGGCCCTCTGTTTCTGCATTTATGTCACATCAACTGCTCAATCATTGTGTATCGCTTTTGGATTTGGTTTCACGCATCCTTTTGTTTCAGGTTGTTCATTGGTTCTAGTTTTTTGTTTGTCATCTGTCCAAGTCACTCTTATCTAATGTGCTTTCTGCCTTGTCAGTCTCTAATGGCAAGCTCTCTAGTTAACAATCCGAGCACACTATAGATAGTCTTTGGTAGTCCCGTTGTCCAACCACAGTCAAGGTTGATTCGTCGGTCCCAATCACAGATGAAATAGTCTGTTGGTAGTCCTGTTGTCCAACCACCATCAAGGTTGAGTCGTCGGCCCCAATCACAGATGAAATAGTCCATTGGTAGTCCCGTTGTCCAACCACGTCAAGGTTGAGTCGTCGGCCCCAATCATAGATGAAACAGTCCATTGGTAGTCCCGCTGTCCAAGTTGAGTCATCGGCACCAGTCACATGAAATGTTTCAGTTTGGTTTGGAGTTGTTACACCTTCAGTTAGGACTTCAGCTACTGTAAGCGCTGGTCCAATATTGTTTTTGGTTTGGATTTAAGTTGTGACATTCTCCTATTTGAGTTTCAGCAGTGAGTGCTGTCTCAATATTATTTAAGTTGGTTTCGAAATGTGACACTTCATGTGTAGGTTTCAGTTGCCAATGTGAGCACTTGCTTAATATCTTCTTTGTTTTGAAGTTGTGGCATCTTCAAGTTTGGACTTCAGCTGCCAGAGTGAACACCGGTCCAGTTTGGTTTAGTTTGATGTGGTGACACCTTCCGATTATGCTCTCAGCTGTCATGTACCGCTGGCCCAATACTGTTGCAGTTTGGTTTTTCTTCTTCAAGGGCATATTTTGTAACAAGCTAAAAGCTTAATAAGCTTTAGCTTGAGGGGGAGTGTTAAAATATAAGAAAATAGCATATAATATCATGATATTATGTTAGAGTATCATAGTCAGATTGGTTTCTTATCTTAGAGTATCTTAGATTAGGATAAGTTTTCATATTACGTCATTATTATTATGATTTGTTTCCTGATTTGTTTCCTGATTTAGTTATTTAGGGCTGAGTCTATTTATCCTTATAAATAGGGGTTAGTGTTTAGTCTTCGGTCAATCAAGCTATTATCAAATATATTCAAGTCTTTATTATTTCAACAAGATCGTACACTCCTTTCTGCCACCAAAGTCTTTAAAGTGGACAATTGTCCAATGAAGCTTGACAGACCCACTACTCATACAAGATGCCAAAATGTCTATTTCAAAGCTGCCAAGTAACTTATCTGTTTAAAAATGGTGGCTTGGCCAATCTCCAAGAATAAAAAACAAACATGGAGTGACAGCCTTGTAAGGCCACCTATGAGTTTGTAACAGATCATTAATGTTACTCCATTGCATTCCAGTATCCCAAAATAGTCTGTACTACTGTCTCAAACTGTATTTCACTTGAAAATTTTTAATATTCTTGAGTTCTAACTGTTCTTGCTAAGTATGTAATTGAATCCTATAAGATGTAACCGATATCCATATCCTTACTTTCTCTAGGGGTCATGGTCTAGTTCTTCAAATTCCCATTCAGCTGTTGAGAAAGCCTTAGCAGCAGAAGGAAAGTCCGGAGATTGGGAAATAGACAGGAGGTTGTTAAAGATTGGGAAAAAAATAGCATCTGGATCCTGTGGAGATCTGTAAGTTGGGTAGTTTTACCATTAATTTTCTTTTTATATTTCTTTTACTTATTTTTCTTTCTTTTCTGCTCTGTATTGAAATATTTGTATTGTCTGGTTCTAATTGGCCTAATGATTCATACTCAGGTATCATGGAGTTTATATTGGAGAAGATGTTGCTGTTAAGGTTCTGAGATCCGAGCAACTGAATGATGCCTTAGAGGATGAGTTTACTCAAGAAGTAGCAATTTTGAGGTCAATATTTTTCTGCTCTTGGTTGAAAACCATACTGCATATTGCATAATGTTCTTCTGATTAATATTTCTTATGAATTCTTTTTCTGAAATATTATTAAACATTTTTTCTTGTTTGTGTTAGAGTAGAAGTGGTTTGGCATGCTTCAAAACTATCAGTCTTAATTTTTTCAAGGAAAGAATAATAGGCCTTGCTCTTTTCTGGTCCACTAGTGACTTGCACTTATTATCAAGTATGTAATTCATGCTAATAAATTGCTTACTTAGCTGCTTCCTTACAACTGTTCACTTAATCCTTCAAGGATTGGATATCAGCCTTCTAAAAACTTAGTTTCTCATTGATGTTATCTCTGCTGGGTTCCTCTATCTGCAACTTAGCTTTATGTCATTGCTTGTTTACATTATTTACAGTCTTTCAAGGATTTAATTATGCATCTATAAGATGCAAGTTTAAAGATAAAAAGGATTTAGTTGCGCCCATCCATCTTTCTCTAACCGATAAATCTTTTGCCAATTTGACTTTTGTATTTCTGAATGCAGGCAGGTGCATCATAAAAATGTAGTTCGATTCATTGGTGCATGTACAAAGTGTCCACATTTGTGCATAGTAACAGGTATAAGATATATCCATTGGCTTATGAAGATATATAATACGATCCAATTTGATGTGTAATTAGTAAGCCGTCCTTTATTGGCAGATGTTTCCCCCTACCAAAGATTTGAAGTTGAACCACCTTATACACCAAATAGAAAAAAAATACTTATGTCCCTACCCTTCTTGTCCTCTGCTAATAGAATAATAATTACTAATCATTAATGAACTTTTGTGATTGTCAAAAAATTAATGAACTTTTGTTGGTAGTTCCCATTCCCGGGGAGTTGCTCTACAACAATATTTGTGACGATACTCTACTCGGAAACAAAAAATGGTATGGATGACAAAAATAGCGGCAGAAATTTTCCATAGTCACACAAACAAGAGTAATACTGTATATTAATAGAAACTAGGGCTGTCCCAAAGAGATAACAGGTCGTGGTAAGCAAAATACAAAGGGATAAACATGGAATGCTGAAAAGAAGAAATGCCGTTAGCAAGGAAGATAACAATTCTGGGCAGGTTCGTGAGTGTCCAGTTGTCTCCCACGTCATAACTGATTTTCCAGCCCCCTTTGTAATCCCCCACTCCCTCTCTATATACTTTTCACCACTGATGTCAGATGTGCATGCCTTCCCTCTCTCTATTGCCAACTCAGTAGTTGGTTACAAACAGAATCGTCTGTATTCTCTCTCTTAGAGATGATTTCCTACGTCACACCCACTAAATTAACATTTATTGCAATCCTATTATAAATACAACTACACATCCTTGTTTAAGAAAAAACCTAGTTTGAGAACTATGCCTTTGGTCTCCTCTTATGCTTTATTGTTTGATTTTTCTTTTTTCTCCAACTTAATCTATCAAAAGATATTTTAAATTTCTATTGCTTCTTGCAGAGTATATGCCTGGAGGAAGTTTGTATGATTACTTGCACAAAAATCATAATGTTTTGGAGCTGTCTCAATTACTAAAGTTTGCAATTGATGTCTGCAAAGGCATGGAGTATTTGCATGAAAAAAACATAATTCACAGGGATCTGAAGACGGCCAATTTGCTGATGGATACACACAATGTAAGAATTTACTGAAAATTTCAAACGATATATTTTTGGCGCTTTATACTAAAATAGGTGTTATCGTGTAAGCAAGCAACATTAACGAACTAGACATATGCAATTATCTTTGGGTGCGTGTATTTGTAAGCCAATAAATTAATTTCATTATTATTTTTTTTGCTGGAATTGTTGATAAATTAATTACACTTGTCTGAATAATTTATTAATGACTTACCTGAAATACATATATGGATGCTTGCTTGTTGTTCGTATGAACTGATACTACTGAACTTTTAAAAGTTTCTTATCATGATTGACAACGTTCATTTTGATTTTTGAGGAAATATTGATTGGATGCATGTAGTTAATTTTTTTAATTTTTTTTTGTTTTTGATTAGGTTGTTAAAGTGGCAGATTTCGGAGTTGCTCGGTTCCTAAATCAGGGGGGAGTGATGACTGCGGAAACTGGAACATATAGATGGATGGCACCAGAGGTTCGCTATTTGAAAATAAAAGCTGTTATGCTTTTTCATGTTTTAATATCATGTTTAAGTAATGGGTATCCTCTATAGTTGGAGTTACATTTAAATTTACTTTCCTTCAACTTTCTTCCCTTCTAACTTCAGCAAAGGCTTCCCTGATTGTAGGCTCTCACTTTATCAAGATCTAGCTGTCCAAAGGAGAGCTAGCTGTCCAATTAGAAACTAGGAACTAAAATTCCTAAACTTTGGCCAATAAACATATTACTACCTAAATAAAAAGAAAACAAATATTCTCCTAATAATTACACATTTTCAGATAATAACCCTATAATTACAGAACTAATCTAATCCCGCTTGACATGCTTGCTATGCAATATATTTGTTTTTTGTGGTTTTACTTTCGGTCCTTACTGTTGTTGATTTTTCTCTCAAGGTCATAAACCATCAGCCTTATGATCAGAAAGCAGATGTATTCAGTTTTTCCATAGTACTTTGGGAACTGGTGACAGCAAAGGTATAGCTGAAATTGGAAGTATAGTATTTTTTTTCCCTTATTTATCCTCCTTTCTGATTCCTTGAACTGACATTTTTTATATAATATGGGAGATTTTGTAAAGACATTTTTTTCTTTTAATTTAGGTACCATATGATACAATGACTCCACTACAAGCTGCTTTGGGTGTGAGACAGGTTTGTTCTTTATTTATCAGTGAGATTTAATCTTTAAACCAAAACTGCATGGCAAATGGCAACTCCATATACCCACTTTTATGCAGTCCTTTCTTTAAAAACACCATGTCTATTGTATGCACATTTTATTCATGTTACTGTGTTTAAGTTCAAGTGTTTCATGTTTCAACCAGTAGTGCGCACTTTTATGCCTGACCCGGTTGTGATACTGTACATCTATTCAGGGACTGCGACCAGAACTTCCAAAGCAGGGTCACCCTAAACTGCTAGATTTGATGCAAAGATGTTGGGACGCAATTCCAAGCAATCGTCCATCCTTCAATGAGATAAGAATTGAACTCGAAAATCTTTTGCTAGATATGGAGGTAAGTTAGTAGCAACTGATATCTAGTATTAAAAATTATTTCATCTTTTGTTATTTAAAATAACATTAAGTTAGCTGGCCTGATCATGGTTTTTAATTGGTAAATTGCAGAATGATTCCGAAGTAAATGGTGTTTGACAGTTGAAGCACAAACTATTATATATATTCCACTTATTTTCAGGTGGTTGGGGTGAAAATTTGCCCTTTTCCCTTTCCGTCTTTCGCTATTCAAATAGATATATAGAGTTTTTCAAGTTCCTTTTTGCACTGAGCGAAAAAGGACTTCACAGAAGCTGACCAATACAGAGTGAGAAAATGTAAAGAGGCCCACTAATGTTATAGTCTTATAGTTGATGGTAATATTTAAATATATATATCCGAGGAAAAATCACGTCAAACTTGTGTTTGATAAGAGGAATGTGTTCCACGATGCTATCGATGTGTTCTTTCAGTGGACGTAAAATCAATGAAGTGTATGGTGAGGGTAGTTATTCTGCTGAGGAAGTAATGTTTTGTATTGTATGTTAATGACAGGCATGGAGCAATGAGCCCAGGTATCCAAGCTAGCTTAGTGAAAAGTGTTCCCTTTGCCTATCATCATTATTAATTCCTTTTGGGTTATTTATTGTTTGGTTCCACAAATCAGTGTTCAGTGTAGTTTATACAACCAGTTGATGTTACTTTATTTGCTAAAAAGATGACATGTTACACAATCTTTGATAGCTATTATATACATAGTAAATTCTTTTGAACAGAAGAAGATGTAAAAAAATTGATATGCTAATAGCAGCAATGCCTACCTCAGCTATCATCAAGTGCTGTGCCATCTCTTGATGAATATATTATTCAGTGTTATGTGGTTGATTGAAGATTTCATTTCAGTGTTATGTGTGTATATACCTAAAAGATTCAAGAGCAGAGCAATGCAATTCGGGCTTTGATTCATCAATCTGGATTTGGGACCTGGATATTTACTCAGCAGACTTAAAGTCCATTTAAATTCCAAAAAAGTTAAAGTATGACACAAAGTGTAACACTGACAATTCTCTTTAATGTAAATGAGTTTTAACTTTCACGAAGTTTCAATTTCAATTTATCTTTAATTTAACCTTTATTGTTTGTCATTATTCCTTTTTTGTCCAACTTTTCGTATTCCTTTTACCAGACTGGCTCTGAGATTATGCAGACCCCATCTTCCACTATATTAATTTTGTATCCGTTTTTTCCAACCAGTATTATTCTTTAATATTGCAAGTTGGTAAAAATCATCATCTTATATTGCTGCTGTAATTTGCTATTCTTAGAAGCTTGTAGAAGACATTATTTAGCTACCAACTTATTGAGAAAGCCGTAAAAGTCGACTGAGATTAAATACGTCCCACTCAATTCATAAAGTTATCAATTATTTGATCCAAGTTCTTTGTGATCTTTCCGTAATATATTGAGCTGGCAGTTACCATTTTTATATGTGCTTTAATCGCATTAAGATAAAGCAAAAGCATCTCGATTCACATCTTATGTTGGATTTTATCTATGGCTTTTTTCTCAATAAAACAGATCCAGGGATTCATGTATATTCATTTCGGCACTTGAATCACAAAGCTTTTATTCTTGTATACATTACTCATAGATAATTACAGGTTAATATTTTTACAATTATAAGTCAAATTTTTCTCATAGAAATATTCTTATTTTGTAATACGTAAATTAAAAGTTTGAAAGGATAATATAATATTTCTATTTTGTAAATTGTTAGATATAGTGCAGCATTTTGTGACTTTTGGTTAGTTTTGCAAGGGTAAGAAGGCTCAGAAGGTAAGATACATTTTGTGGTTGGCAACATATTGGTGTATTTAGTTAGCTCGTAATGAACTTTTGTTTAGAGGGGAGGAAGCTAAGATAGACTCCATTGTAGCTCATATTAAGTGTTTGTCTTGGAGTTGGTATATATATATTGTTAAGTGTAATTAGCCAAATTAATAGGAGTTAATTGCTGTATTAGTGAATTTTTGTTATTACAGTTAGTTTCAATTTCTGTTGTAACTGCTTTAGTTAGTTTGATGGCATTGTACAGCAAAAGTGCTCTCCCTTGTAAAACTTAGCACCTATTAATAGTGCAAAATCAATGAAAGCCAAAGTAGATTTTACCAAAATCATTTTCTGTTAGAAACTACATTTGGTATCTAGAGCTTGAAAGAAAGGGACCTGTCAAGAACTCAAGATTCGAGTTCTCTCCAATGGCCGAAAAAGAGAACAATGGAAACTATATGCATGCATCGATTCCCAGATTCGATGGTCATTACGACCACTGGGCGATGCTCATGGAAAATTTCCTTCGCTCCAAGGAGTATTGGAGCATCGTCGATGGAGGAATCCCTAGAGTGACAACACCGGCAACGGCGGAGAATACAAAAGCGCACGAAGAAGGAAAGTTGAAAGATTTAAAGGCAAGAAACTACATATTTCAGTCTATCGATCGAGAAATCATTGAAACAATTCTTGACAAAGAATCATCGAAGGCAATTTGGGATTCCATGAAACAAAAGTTTCAAGGAACGACGAAGGTGAAACGATCGCAACTACGTGCAGCTAAAAGGGAATTTGAGCTTCTTGGCATGAAAGATGAAGAAACTGTGTCAGAGTACTTTGGAAGAACCCTTGCGATTGTCGACAAGATGAAAATTTATGGTGAAAGCATTGATCAAACAGAAGTAGTTGAAAAGGTGATGAGATCAATGCCTGAGAAATTCAACTATGTAGTGGCTGCAATTGACGAAGGGAATGATGTGACGAAGATGACTGTGGATGAACTTCAAGGAAGCCTCCTAGTTCATGAACAAAGAATGTTTCCACAGAGAGAAGAAGAACAAGTTCTGAAAGTAAGCAGCAATGGCAGAGGGTCTGCAAGAGGAAGAGGTCGTGCTTCTACAAGAGGAGCAAGAGGTAGAGGCAGACAATCCTATAAAGACAACTTGGAGTGTTATAGATGCAAGAAACTTGGACATTTCCAATATGAATGTCCAAACGGTGAAGAAAAGGCTCAATATGCAGAAGCTGGTGAAGATGAGGAGGTACTACTCATGGCTAAAGTTGAAGCTGCTATAGAAAGAATAGAAAGAATTTGGTATTTGGATTCGGGCTGCAGCAACCACATGTGTGGTGAAAAAGAGTGGTTTTCAAAGCTTGATATCACATTTAGAGAGACTGTAAAACTTGGAGATGGCTCAAGAATCACTGTGGAAGGCAAAGGTACAGTGAAGTTAAAGGTGAAAGGAATGATTCTGGTTGTGACAGATGTGTACTATATTCCAAAGCTAAAGAACAATTTGATTAGCCTTGGACAATTGCAACAGAAGGCAGAACTTTCAATATCTTTGCATCAAAACCAGTGCAAGATTTATCATGCTGAGAAAGGTCTCATCATCACCTCCAAAATGACAAAGAACAAGCTTTTTCCAGTGACTGCAACTGCTCTATCTACTACATGTCTTTATACTGAAAAGGAAGATGTCTCTCATCTGTGGCATCGCAGATTTGGACACCTGAACATGAGAAGTCTGAAAGAGTTAGCTCAAAAGAACATGGTTGAAGGCCTGCCAGAGATAAAAGAATCAAACAGAACATGTGAGGAATGCATGAAGGGCAAGCAACACAGAGCAGAATTTCCAAAATCATCAAACTGGAGGGCTTCAAACAAGCTGGAGCTAGTTCACTCTGACATTTGTGGACCAATTAAGCCTGAATCAAGTGGAAGGAAGAGGTATATTCTTACTTTTATTGATGATTTTAGTAGAAAAACCTGGGTTTACTTCTTAGTTGAGAAGTCTACTGCTCTAGCCTGCTTCGAAAACTTTAAGACAGCAGTTGAAAAGGAATGTGGAAAGAGTATTGCTTGTCTCAGAACTGATAGAGGAGGGGAGTTTACATCTAAAGAATTTAATGAATTCTGCTCTAAAAATGGAATAAAAAGACAATTGACAGCTGCATATAGTCCCCAACAAAACGGTATAGCTGAAAGAAAAAATAGGACTTTAATGGAAATGACAAGAAGTCTTCTTGCAAACAAATGTGTACCAAAAAACTTCTGGCCTGAAGCTGTGAATTGGGCTGCCTATTTGATAAATAGAAGTCCTACTGTGATCTTAAAAAATGCAACACCTGAAGGAGTTTGGAGAGATAAGAAACCCAATGTTAGCCACATTAAGGTGTTTGGTTGCTTAGCACATGTTCATGTACCTAGTGTAATCAGAAAGAAGCTGGATGATAAGAGTGAAAAGTGCATTTTCTTAGGAGTAAGCAGTGAGTCTAAGGCTTATAGACTATATAATCCAATCACAAAGAAAATTATTGTTAGCAGGGATGTTATTTTTTCTGAAGATGATTACTGGAACTGGAAAACTAACACCAGTGACTCTGCAAAAATTAGAAGTATTGATGATGAAAGTGAAGAGATAAGAGCAGAAAATGATAATGAAGTAGAGCAAGCTGAGGAGGTTGAAACAGGTGACAGTACTGCAAGTTCATCTCAAACAGAAACAGTGCAGGTTGCTGAGCAGAACACTCTGGAACCAAGAGTAAGAAAGCCACCAGAGTGGCTAAATGACTTTGAAACATCTCTGTTTAGCAAGATCAGTGATGAGTATGAAGATATTATGAACCTGGCAGTGATGAGCTCAACAGATGATCCAATTACATATGAACAAGCTGATGTACATGAAGAATGGAGGAAAGCTATGGATGCTGAGATACAATCCATAGAGAGAAATAAAACATGGAAGCTAACTCCACTGCCTAAAGGTGCCAAGAAGATTGGAGAAAAATGGGTCTATAGAACAAAATTCAATGAAGCAGGTGAGATAGAAAAACATAAAGCAAGGCTTGTAGCAAAGGGGTACTCCCAAAGACATGGTATTGATTTTGATGAGGTATTTGCACCAGTTGCAAGATGGGATACTATAAGAGCTGTCCTGGCAGTAGCAGCTATGAGAAATTGGAGTGTGTATCAACTAGATGTAAAGAGTGCCTTTCTCTATGGTGACTTGTTGGAAGAAGTTTATGTAGACCAGCCACTTGGATACATTGTTAAAGGAAAAGAAGATGAAGTATATAAGCTGCAGAAGGCCTTATACGGATTAAAACAGGCACCAAGGGCCTGGTACAGCAAGATTGAGGCTTACTTTGAAGAACAGGGCTTTGCCAAGTGTCCCTACGAGCACACACTCTTCACAAAACTTGATGAAAATGACAACTGTCTGATAATAAGCTTGTATGTGGATGATCTTATCTTTACTGGAAATCACAAAGACATGTTTGAAGAGTTTAAAACATCTATGAGAAGAAGGTTTGACATGACAGACCTAGGGAGGATGAGATACTTCCTAGGTATAGAAGTGATTCAAGGAGAAAGTGGAATTTTCATAAGTCAACAGAAGTATGCAGCAGAGATACTGCAGAGATTTGATATGCAGAACTCAAAACCAGTAAAAACTCCAATTGTAGCAGGTACAAAACTATCAAAGAATGATGAAGGAAGTGCTGTGGATGGAACTATGTACAAGCAAATCATTGGAAGTCTCATGTACCTCACAGCAACACGACCAGATATTGTTTTTGCTGTAAGTTTCATCAGTAGATTCATGGAATCTCCAGTTGAAAAACATCTAGTTGCAGCCAAGAGAATTATGAGATATGTGCAAGGAACCATTGACTTTGGTATTCTATACAAGAAGGGAGGAAATGACAAGCTTGAAGCATATACAGACTCAGACTATGCAGGAGATCAAGATGACAGGAAAAGCACGACAGGTTATGTATTCTTGCTGGGAAATGGTGCTGTATCATGGTGTTCCAGGAAACAACCTGTTGTGACTCTGTCAACAACAGAAGCTGAATTCATAGCAGCTGCAGTATGTGTTTGCCAAGGTATCTGGTTGTGCAGAATATTGGAAACTATTGGAGAAAAACAGCAAAACAGCTTAGTTATCCTATGTGACAATACATCTACTATCAAGCTATCCAAGAATCCTGTAATGCATGGGCGTAGCAAGCACATTGATGTGCGATTTCATTTTCTTAGAGAACTAAGCAGACAAGGAAAGATTGAGCTGATACACTGTGCTACTCAAAATCAAACAGCTGATGTTATGACTAAGGCTCTCAAGAGTGAGACCTTTGAGAAGTTCAGAAAGCAGCTTGGAATGTGCAGAATTACAGAGTTAAACTGATTGCAATATGCAAATCAGTTTGAGGGAGGATGTTAAGTGTAATTAGCCAAATTAATAGGAGTTAATTGCTGTATTAGTGAATTTTTGTTATTACAGTTAGTTTCAATTTCTGTTGTAACTGCTTTAGTTAGTTTGATGGCATTGTACAGCAAAAGTGCTCTCCCTTGTAAAACTTAGCACCTATTAATAGTGCAAAATCAATGAAAGCCAAAGTAGATTTTACCAAAATCATTTTCTGTTAGAAACTACATATATATATATATATATATATATATATATATATATAGAGAGAGAGAGTGATAGAAACACTAGCTATCCTTCTTCCATATGGTGGAGTAATGCACTCACTTGTGCTAACAATTTTTGAGTTTGGCTTGTTGTATTGGGTTTGAGTACACTTAGTGCTCTTATTAATGAATCATTGCTTATCGGGGAAAAATATGAGTGTCGAATTGAATTGTTCATTAAAGCAACGACTTTTAATTGAAATAATTGTTATCAATTGTATAAATTAATGATACGAAATTGATCTACCGTAATAGAGTTCTAGAATTATACCAACAAGTGGTAACCGCGTTCGGATCACACCTCAAGATCTTGAGTTTGAATTTTGGGTGTGATAAAAACTCTATTGGGAGGGGAAAATTACACAGACTGACAAAGTCGGGTACACGAGACTAGTCAGATTCTCCGAAGTAAATTAGTTACCGACAAAACTACTAGATATTGTACACCGTTAACACAGTAACCAAATAAAATTAAGAGTTGTAGAATTATGTGGCAAAGATCCACATTGAATTACCATCAGTTGGGGGCAAGTTGATGCATGTGTAAAATGGGTATAATTACCGTGTATAAGTTTCTGCAAACGCTTCAAAAATTTAAGATTTGTAATTGATCGTACCTGATCAATACGATGGGTTGTTGTTGATGATGTTGCTCGGTCGCTGGGATGAGGGACCGAGTTCTGAGCCGCACGCGGGTGGTACCTGCAAAGGCACTCCAACGCTCAAGTCAGAGGTGCTTCAACGGGCAGGGTCACAAGGTGAGTAAAACGTACCTAATTATGGAGCTCTGCCATGTATTTATCGTGATAGGGGCGCCCTGGCCGTTGGCGCGTCTTGCGGAGCACGCCTTGCGTGGGCCGAGTTGGGCCGACCTTGGTCGAATGGGCCGCTGGCCCATGTTGCACCTGGTTGCTGTGCGCAGCACCCCCTTGCTGCAGGTTGCGCTGGACTGTCTCGTTGGGCCTATTGGGCCACTCCAGAACAGTTGCCCCCCAAGCCTAGGTCGCTTAAGAGCGGGCTGAGGCTTGAATCGTTGCCCCCCTGCATTCGAGTTGTGGAAGGGTGACTGACGGTCGCTGCCGCCTATTAATCGTTGAGTTTGGCGTCGGTCGCTGCCGACCTCTGTTGTTTGAGATGATGTGACGTTTTGGACGATGGGAAGGTGGTCGCTGCCACCCGTGTGGTCGCACGGGACCGGCCGGTGTCCTGGGGTCGATGCCCCTCGTTAGGTCGCGCGGGACTGGTGTGGCAGAGGTCGCTCTGGATTCTGCTTTAGCGGGTGTGAAATCGGTCATGCAAGAGAAGGATAGGCTCGCTGGCAGGAAAAGCTTCTTGTCCAGGTCGGCTCGCTTAAGACCGACCTGGGGCTTGAATCGTTTTAACCGGTCGGGTCTCGGCCCTGTCCCTTGGGCAGTTTACCAAGTATCGACTCAGATCGAACTCGCCCTTGGGGGTGCGACTATTCTTAGGTCGCTTCGATTGTGCTTAAGTTCGCTTAAGCGTTTTGACTGGTCGCCTGGGGCTCTCGACCTGCAGGGAGCAGCCTAGCACGGCCTATTTGAGGAATGTGGTCGCTGCCCCTCATGTTGGAATGTGGTCGCTGCCATTCACACTGGGATGTGGTCGCTGCCACTTATGATGGGACGTGGTCGCTGCCATTCACACTGGGATGTGGTCGCTGCCACTCATGATGGGACGTGGTCGCGGCCACTCACTTTGCTTGGGCCATTAGATGGCGCTCGCTTTGGGCCATTCGATGGCACTCTTCGTAGGCCACTCGGGACCTTGGGGCCATTCGATGACACTCGTTGTAGGTCGCTCGGGATCCTACGTTTGATTTGATCAACACGGTGATCTATTTTGGGCCAACTCGGTGGCACTCGCTTGTGTCAATGCGGTGACACCCGATGTATACGATGGGTTGTTGTTGATGATGTTGCTCGGTCGCTGGGATGAGGGACCGAGTTCTGAGCCGCACGCGGGTGGTACCTGCAAAGGCACTCCAACGCTCAAGTCAGAGGTGCTTCAACGGGCAAGGTCACAAGGTGAGTAAAACGTACCTGATTATGGAGCTCTGCCATGTATTTATCGTGATAGGGGCGCCCTGGCCGTTGGCGCGTCTTGCGGAGCACGCCTTGCGTGGGCCGAGTTGGGCCGGCCTTGGTCGAATGGGCCGCTGGCCCATGATCGTACCTGGTTGCTGTGCGCAGCACCCCCTTGCTGCAGGTTGCGCTGGACTGTCTCGTTGGGCCTATTGGGCCACTCCAGAACAGTAATGTAACATTATTTTGCAGAAGAAGAAGATTATTTACGATCATCTTCACCTTGTAAATAAGTCTCACCACTTTAGAAATGGAGTGGGAATTGCTCCAATCAACACCTAGATCGCTACAGAGGTTCACAACAATAAAATCCTCCAGCTCCTTGGTCTCAACAAGTGGAACCAAACTACCATGGCTTGGGGGCAATCACAATTAGTTTATGTTAATTTTTTTTTAGTTTAAAAAATATTAAAAAGTATGAGGATGTCATAAAAACGTTTTTAAATTTTAAAGATGTGATTAAAAACACTAATTCAATTGTAAAGATATTCTACACTAAATTTAACTAAATAGTTTAAATTTAAAAAATAAGAGAAAGTAACAAAATTATCCAATTTCTTTTAGCAATATAATTATTATAATTATGGTCTTTTTTTATCAACTTATAATTATGGTCTTTGTGCCATAGGTATTCTCACAGCATCGATTCATTGAGTCGACTATGAGATTAGTACTCGATTTGAGGTTTAGTCTAATGGTTGCTACTTAAGTCACACAACTTGAGTAGAAAAATTGATCATGTCTGCTTGACATTTTGAGCATTGAAATAAATTAAAATGGGCCCATTACACATGGATCTTTATTAAGTGGAAAGGTCCCATATATTGTAGCAGGTTCATTGTTTAATGGTTTTTTTTTACCCCATCATATCACCATATACCCCTACATAAAAGTGAAACCCGAAAATACCCCTCACTTAAAAAATTCACTCGGATTTACCTACTAAAAGATAAATCCGATTTTGGTTTTTTCTCAAAATCGGATTTATCTTTTAGTAGGTAAATCCGATTTCCTTTAAAAAAAGAAAATCGGATTTACCCCCACCTAAGGTAAATCCGCTTTTGTTAATTTTAAAAGCAGATTTACCTTAGGTGGGGTTAAATCCGCTTTCTGTATTAAAAATACCTATTTTTTATTTAATTTTTTTAAAAAATGTTATAAAAATACAACTAAAAATCCGTTAAAGAGTCAAAACTAATCTAAAAATTATAAAAACACCACTATAAATCTAATAAAACCAAAATAAGGTTATGCAAATTTTTTCAGATTTTTTGGAGATTATGAGAAATTAAAAAAATTAAGAAAAAATAGTAAATGATGGAATTTGGGATTTTGAGCTCCCCTATTTTTGAATGAAGTCACTTCTTATGGAGTCTTGATCCCTGATTTTTTTCGGATTTAATGGCTATGGTTTCATTACAATCTGAGTAGGTTACTCGAAAACCGATTTTTTAGCCTAAATTATTCACCCGACGTACAACATCGTCACATGTTAACGAACAATACACTAAACACAACCAAAAGACGACTGATATTCATATCTATTTTATATTTCTAAAAAAGTTAATTTTAATTTTAATTTCAAAAGCGGATTTATCCCCACATTAGGTAAATCCGCTTTTGTTAATTTTAAAAGCAGATGTACCCCCCACATAAGGTAAGTCCGCTTTGTTATTTAAAAGTCGGATTTACCTATTGGGTATATAAATCCGCTTTGGAAAATAACAAAGCGGATTTACCTTGAGTGGAGGTAAATCCGAGTGAATTTTAGTTTGGCAGGGGTATTTTCGGTTTATCAATTATGATGGGGGTATATGGTGATATGATGGGGGTACAAAAAAAAAATCCCTTGTTTAATATGGTGATGGAACTATATGGCCCTACTATATCCGATCATGTCTCGCTCCCCCTTTTGATTCGGTCTTCATTGTTTAACATTTCTTCCACCCCCGTAACTAATTACTAACCACTAACATTTAGTTATAAAAAAACAATGTTTTCATTATCTTGTAGAATAAAAATGAGTTATATATCAAAACAAATTTAGGGTGTAGAAATACTAAAGAAAAATCACAAGGATTAACTTAGTGGAGCATGACAATATTTGTATTTGGGAGGAGAGTTCCTAGATTCAAATCCCCACTAGTCCCCTTGTTCAAAGAGTTCGGAGGTTTTTCCTACCTTGGATTGGGCTTGACAAACTTTGACAATTAAGCACCTCAATTGGTTAAACCATGAATCGACACCGTCTACGACTTGGTTATTTCAGCAGTGGACCGCAGTTTCATCTCGATTTAGTCGATTTAAAATGGTTGAATCATGAATTTGAGGTCTCAAAGTCCGATTTCCTATCCAATTTTAAAAACATTGCAAATAACAACAAAACAAGAAAGGAAAACTTGGCTAGAAGCTCCTACATACATAATTCGATGTCACTTTTATAGGGACGATTTTTTTGTGACAAGTAGATCATAGAGACGATGGAAAGTCTCTAAATTCAATATTTGCATCACGTAATACATTGAAATAAAAAAAGAATGAATGATTAGACAAATTTAACCCTTCGTGCAGGCCACAACTTTACCTTAATTAGGGCTTTTTCCTATAAATAGAAGCCCTAAAAATAACTTTTGACAATGATAAGGTAGAGTATAGTTAGGCTTTGTTTGGCGTGTCCCATCCGCTAGCGGATAGCGGATGAAACTAGCGGGTGAAGACTACACGTGTTTGGTAAGCACCAGTGTGTAGCGTTTTTCGGGTAGCGTTTAGCGTTTTTTCAAATGCTACTTTAAGTAGTGTTTTTTCAAACGCTAGTGGATAGCGTCTTTTTTTTGGCATTTTACCCTTTTTATTTTTCTTAAATTACTTCTCTATCCTTATTAAATAAATGTGATCATGAATTAAATAAATATGCCCTTTTATATCATTTTACATTTATCAGCTAGTTCAACCGTTAATTTTATCAAATACATCATTTGCAATCAGCTAGCTTATCCGCTATCTAATATTTGCTAGCTCATCCGTTATCTGCTATCCACTACTTTTTACCAAAGAGAGCCTTAGTCTTAAAAGAGTTTGGATCCTCACAAGTGTGGGACAATTTATGAGAGTACGTGAGTGACTCAAAATATAATAATAAATACAATAAATGTTATTATCTTTTTGTTTGTGTCACTCTTTTCATAAATTGTCCTACAAGTACGATCCAAACTCATCTTAAAAATAAAGAGTAGCTAGTATCTTTCTCTAGTTTCTCTTTATCTCTCTTTCCGGATGATAAAGTGGGAGAAAAACATTCTTCCATAGATTTCTGCACGATTTCAGCCTAAAAATTGCACAATGGCTTTTTTTTTTGGTATTTTTGTTGTTTGACAAATGGCTTCTGGAAAAGGAAAAAATAATAATTGCAATTACAAGGAACAACATAATCTTCTTTAAGCGGGTTATGCGATACAGGTCAACGACAGTCGGCATTGGTAGTTCAATTATTATATTTTATCTTCTTTTTAAAAAAAATTAAAGCAAAGAATATCTCTTTTATCGAGTTGGTCTGGAAAATCTATTTGTTTCATTGGTTGGACACTTATATCATCAAATAATTCATCTTGATATTTGTTTTTAATATTATTTTTCAAAAGGAAAATGAGAGCAAAAGAAAAGACAAACCCAAATCCTTAACTCACCAACTCTCATATGGGTCAAGTGGCACATTAACAAAAGGAGACGCCGGATAGTAGGGCCTTTGTTATGTCTCAATAATGTTTGAGATAAGATGTGTCCAAAGGTGTTAGCTAGGGAAAAAAGAAGAGCAAGATCCAACTTGGCATACTTACATTACATCAAAAGGAAGACATAGCTAGGCCACTTTGAAGAATGATTTATTATGATTTGCTTCATGTATTTAATGACCAACACAAATTTCATAGTTATTTAAAAGTTTAGCTTTCAAAGTGATTTTATCTTTTTAATTTTCCTTTAGTGGAGAATAGGGATGACAACGTGGCTCATTCCCATTGGGCGCTTGCAAAAAGTGCCCATAAACGGGCGGATTATTACTCATCCAAATGGTTGCGGGCTCAGGTACGGGTACTTTGGTGGCCAGCCCGCCTTGTGCCCACACACACACAAATTATTTATTACTAGTTATTGTTATTATAATTTCAAGTAAAAGTAACTTTTTTTTTGTAGACGAAGTGGCAAGTGCCACTAGAAACTCACGCACAGAACTGTGAAGTCCCGGGTTCGAACCCGACACATGTTATCCAGCCTAGCAATTTCGACATTTGCCAGTTGAGCTAGGCCTTACGGAGTATAAGCAACTTTAAGTAGATAAGTCTGTGGAACATATATTTAATTATTAATATTTTGGATGTTTTTATTTCGATAAAATACTATCATTTGTAATATTTGTATTTATGTTTGTTTATTGTGATAAATCCACTTAAAAAAATTATTTTACAATTTCATTTTGATAAATTGATTTTTTTTAATTGAATTATATATGATAGTTTTCTGTTAATTATTATTTATTCGTAATTAAAATACAGGTATCGGGTGCGGGTATAGGCACTAAAATAACTGTTCACGCATGTGCGGACTCGAATACGGACACTATAATATCTTACCCGGAGGATACCTATTGCCATCCCTAGTGGAGAATGAAATATGAGAAATGAGTTGGAGTCTTGCTTATCAAGGGATGGCAATTAGTTATTTAGGACTTTACTTTTTCACAACTTTAAATAACTACTCAATCAGTTGTCTGTTTTCTTTAAAACAAAACTCAGTTTTAGTACTCAAAAGTCTGTCTAATTAAAGATCAAAGCTACCGGCCAAGATTCCGTATAATGCATGTTGTATTTTGAGGGATATTCTAAAACTTGAAAGTCTCACATTGCCAACCTAGATCTTGAAAAATCTAGTAGTTTATATATGTATTTTGCGTTTAAAAGATAACATGAGCACATTATTAGAAAGAATATGTAATCTTTTTTATTTTTATTTTTTTCGATAAGCAGTGATTCATTGATGGAGCACTAGGGGTGCTCGAACCCGTTCAACAAATCGAAATCAGAAGTTGTTAATACATAAAAGTGCATTATTCCACCACACGACTACCCACCCTATAGATAAACCAACTCCAAGACAAACATTTTACGTGGGCAACAATTGAGTCACTATTAAAACCATCCCTCTAAATAAAAGATTAATTATTATGTGCTAATCATATACACCAACATGTCGCCAACCAGATCATATATTTAACCTTCTTACCTTCTTTCCTTTGCATTCCTCCCCTAACCGCAGAAAGTGATCCACGATCCCTTGATAATTAGGCGATTGTAAATCAAGCCAGCTATAAATCATGTCCCAAACCTCTTTGACGGCTTTACAAGCCAAAAACAAATGCAATAAATCTTCGCAACATTCTCTGCACGTCAAACAGCTAGTTGCGTCTAAAGAATTAATCACATGTCGTTTGAATAACAGCTCATGCGTTGGGAGAGAGTTGGTAAGGATTCTCCAACCAAAGATGAGGATTTTTGAGGGAATGGTCGTCCTCCATAACTACTTAAAATCAAAGATCTTGTCATTGTTAACGGGCGAGTTCGTACACACCTGCATAAGATAAGAGTAACAAAAAGAAGCTATGAACAATTTCGATGAATCTAGAAACCACACCCAAGAGTCCTCCTTTCCACGGGTAAGAGCTACATCTTTTTTATTTTTTGTGAAAATAATTTTGAATTTTAAATGGCCTATTCGTAAATATTTTACTTAATTGAATTATTTAATGATAAAAGTTAATCCTAAGTATTACTTTAAAATTTTCATAACATGAAGATGACATGTGATGTGATTCCATGCGAAAGAAAAAGAATGGGGACTTCCTTTGGGGTCAAATACATTGGAACCTACTTTAAAATCAATCGTACTATTTAAAAAAGATAAATCTTACATTACTCTTTTGGTGAAAAAAAAAAATCAAAGCAAAATATTTAAAGTTAGATGCTAATTAGTGTATTTTTTTATACTTTAATGTTCGTAAAAAAAAATTAATCTTTCAAATGCTCAATTTTCAGTGCTCAATATCGAAAAAAATTTAACTGTTTGAATGCCCAAAATATGTTTTGGTGAAAAAAAAAATCAAAACAAAATATGTAAAGTTCAATGCTAAGTAGTGTATTTTTTTTATACTTTAGTGTTCGTAAATAAATTCATCTATTCAAATATGTTATGTAGTGTGTTGTTGTCTGAGATCTTATGTAATGTGATAATGCGTTAAACTAAAGTTATTTGATTATCATTTGTTGTCTATATTTTAATGGATCAATTTCATTTGTGTGCTGATTTTTTTAAAAAATATTAACTGTTTGAATTACTTGTGTTTGAATTATAAATTACTATGCTATCTTATTTCTATGGACTATTACTTATGTTTGAATTATAAATTCCCGTTAATTTGTGTGCTGATTTTTAATTTATCCATCAATTTTTAATATCACAACAATTAAGTACTCACTAAAGCTTTGACTCCGTGCATCGCACGGGTCCCGACGCTAGTTGAAGTTTATTTAATGGGGTCGTATTGGTGAGTGCAATGCTTTTCAAGCTGAAATATGGGAAATGTGGTTGGGAATTGAACTGGCTTGGAAGATGGGTATTAACAAGCTCATTGTAGAGAGTGACTCGGAGGGATTGGTCGACATGATCAACTCTACACATGTAGATTCAGTGGCTCATTACACATTGATAAAACGTATCCGCACTCTTATGGAAAATGAGTGGCAAATAGAGGTCATTCACAATTGGAGAGATGGCAACAAGTGTGCAAATTGGTTAGCAAACTACAGTCTTCGGTTGCATGGATATGACATGTTAATCTTAGATCATCCTCCTGATGCTCTTCAAAGTCTTTTGTTTGATGATTGGGTTGGGGCCTCAATGCCTCGGGATGTTAGAGTAGTCATTTAATTTCTTTTTGCTTTTTTTGGGCGTTCGCCCTCGTTTTGTACCCAAAAAAAATTTCATATTTATCTTTTAAGTTTATGTGTCAAATTAGGAATCCATGTTAAATCGGTTTTGTTTATGTTTCTCTCATTCAAAAAGGTGTAATGAATAAAATTTTACAATAATGTACCAGTCATGGTAACAAGCTGGGTCAGAGACTACTGTTAGGACTTTGGCAAGTGTACCAAATGTCGTCGCAAGTAATAAAATATCGGTAAGAACCGGTCGATCCACAGGGATTGCTTTTATTGTCAATTCAGCAAACAAATTATTTCTTAGTTGATACGATTGGACAAAAAGATAGTTATCGGTAATGGTGAAATAGAAATTTATAAAACAATTAGGATAAACGCGATTAGGGGTCGAATCCTCTCCCTTCACCGATCTTATGGACCTTCAGCTACTCACATATTAATTGTTTGAAATACCAGATTCAATTCACAATATTAGGCTAAGGACAATCCCTTGCCTCAAAACCCCTATTACCCTAAGAGTTACCCTAATTCCTTAGGTGAGTCATGCCAGAGGGTAACGCATTAAGATTAAGAATTTTAATGAATTCACATAAGCTACCACATATTCCTATGATGATTACTAGCATGTGATCTAAACCCCAATTTCCAGCAAACAACCCATATTCCTATGTGATTATTTACCTAGATCATTACAATTATCATATGTAATTGCAAAGCATTAAGAACATAAGATTTAGACATACGATAATCAAACAATCAATTGTCTTAACCATATCAAAGAATCCATAAGAAGGGTTTGGGGAGAGTCATCTCTCCCTAATCAAAAGAAACTAAAAAGACAACATCAAGGAAAGAGAAGATAGAAATAAGGAGAAGTTACACATAGAGGAATCCATGAGAAGTCTTCAAAACCTTGTTCCCAAGTGATTAGAAGCTCCCAAAAGCACCCCCAGCTGCTGCTCCAAACCCTAGCTGCGCTCCCCCTGGCGAAGTCTTCTTCAAAAAATTCCTGAAACTGCTTTAAAACCCTAATTTTTACGCACCATCGCGACGCGGCCCGTGTCCATCGCGTCGCGACAAAAGACAGAAGCTTCAGGTCTCGCAAAACTGCTCCAGGTCGCGTCGCGAACCCTCCTGGTCGCGACGCGAAAAATAACAGAAAGTTCTGGCTTGCAAAATTCCTCCGGATCGCGTCGCGAACCCTCCTGGTCGCGACGCGAAAAATAACAGAAAGCAAATTCCTCCATTTTGCTGCATCTCCGGGCAAGTGTCTGGTTCGCCGAATGATGCCACAACCAATTAGAGGTCTTCAATGTCCAAGTTAGATCCAAAAGTGAAGGAATTACTTACAACTGAACTTCCTACTACAATTATCTAAAACTAGACTAAATCCCAGATAATGACTGTGATACAATGAAAAACCTGCACAATTGGTCCTAAAAAATGCCTAACTTACATCATATGATTGGGAGTCAACACAACCCCAAACTTAAACTTTTGCTTGTCCTCAAGCAAACAATCAATTCAGACTGTGGCTGATTTTTCTATTCAGCTGTTACATGTAATACACCAACCTTAAACATATCAGCACATCAACTATCATCATCAACCTAATACAGTGGCAGGACAGCTGAATTGGAAATACCGAATCATAAGCAGGCAGCATTCTCAAGTTTTCTCTGTACACACATCTCGCCAGTGTCTCACTCTTGAGGTGTTTCGGGTATTCACTCAATTCACAGTACCTGCATCATCGTTTCATAGGCTTGACAGAGTTCTATATCAGTCTATACAAATGACTTGCATACACACATTTTGAGGACTTTAAGGGTTATAGCGGGGCTTAGGTAAGGGTGGATAATTTTGGATAAGTAGGTTGCACTTGGAGTTAAGCCTACCTCTCTCTCAGTCAATTTCACACAATTCACTTACTCACCCATTTTCCCCAAAGCATTCAACAAACAAGAGAATGATTTTATTTATTTTTTTTTTATATATATATATATATATATTTGCTTTTTCTATTTCTTTTCTTTGTTCCTTCTCTTGTATACCACCCCAAACTTAGAATGTTGCTATTCCACGAGCAACCCCAAACTTAGAATTTTTCCCACTCTCACAGCTTTTGTTACCTAACTCCAAGTTAAGAATTAACTAGGCTATGATTTTCAGAAGAAAAAACAGCATACAGATTTTTAATAATAGGCTCAGAGGGGCTAGCAGAGGATAAACATTAGTTAGGTGTGGTTTGAAAGGCTCAGGGGTGCCAAAAGAAATGCCTCAGTGTGTATGAAAATCAAATGCAAAAACGATTAAGCACAATGTCAAGTTCTGCAGACTAATGCAGGCAAGGAATACACACAATATATATAAGAACGTGTTTAGGCTCAAACCTCACAGTTGGGATCATAGAGATAGAACGTGAGAGATGCTGCTTACAGATGATAAAGAACTTCCGCAACGTTTGTCATGACCCCTGCTATTACTTGATGATAAACTTGACGTGCGAGTGTCAAAAGGAAAAATGCAAACATGCGACCCCAAATGCCACACATCATCACCATTGAAGCTGCTTTAACAAAACAAAAACAAAATATAGGGCAGTGGTGCCCCAATATCACAGAGTAAGTTATAATAATAAGTACAGACCAAAGTGCGAAATAGAGTCAAAATAAGGAGAAGTACAACTAAAAGTGCAAAATAAAATGTCTGAATAAAACAAGAGAATGATAAATGAGCCTCCTGCTCAAGGGAATGAAAAGTGGCGCTCACCAGTGGGTTGCCTCCCACCAAGCGCTTCTTTAACGTCACTAGCTTGACGTTTGTCATTCCACTATTAAGGTGGCTGATATGACACAAAGAAAACATCATCCTTCTTCTTTCGCTTCTGGGGCAGGAACATCATGAATTTGAAACATAGTTGTAGATGCTTCCATACCCTTTTAAGGTGAAGGGTGATGAATAAGGCATAGAAGGAGTCTAAGTATATGTCAATCTCCTCACTTCTATCCTCCTTGCTACTTGGAAGAATAATAGGAACCATGATTTGTTGGTTTTTTTCTTGTTGGGTTTTCACCCCTTCCCCACAATGGGAGCTTTGATCTTCCCTCCAAACTACATGCTCCTCCATTTCAATCTTTTCTTCTTCCTCATCTTCCTTATCCTCCCCAGATTCTTCTTTTGTTGGGGCTTGTTCTTCTTGTTCCTCATTGGTAGTGCATAACCATGGGTAATTTTCTGATATAGTTACCCACTCATCCTCACAGTTGCACTCCACAAGATACTCCCCACAAGAATCGCAAAAGGTGCGTGTCACACATTTTCCATTCAAGTGGGGTTCTTCACAAAAATTACCGCTAAGTGAGGGTGGTGTGGACTCTATGTGCTGAGGTTGGTCAATTTGCGGCTCATGTGGCTTCCCCATGTTTATCATTTCTTGTTCTTGGGGCTGGAAGAGAGTCTTGGACATATGCATAAACTCGGCCAAAGTATCTTCCAAGCTTGAAGGGGCCTCTATGTGATATGGTTGCTCCCCAATTGTCCATTCTGCCTCACAAATACAACACACACGGTCCTCCCCACAAAAATCGCAATAAGTGTTTGTCACACAATTTCCATTCAAGTGTGGTCCACCACAATAGATACATCGAAGTGAGGGTGGCGAGGACTCTATCATCACTTGCTCTTGGGGTTGGAAGAGGGTCTCGGACATTCGCATAAACTCGGACAAAGCATCTTCCAACCGAGAAGCTTGCTCTTTAGGCTGGAAGATAGTCTCAGTCATTTGCCTAAACTGGGTCAAAGCATCTTCCAACCGAGAAGTGGATTCCATGATTGAAGAATTCACCTGTGACTCTTTTTTTTTTTTCGGGACAAACAGCAATTCTTTCGAACATTGCCCCTGCTACACAGTTCACTGAAACACTCAACAAACCGTTAACAAGTCCAACACAATAACTAAATATCTTAAACAAATAAACAAAAATAAAATACTGAATTAAATAAAACTAAAACAACTAAGAATTAACCCAATTGCCTTGTTGACAATGAAATCAACAATCCCCGGCAACGGCGCCAAAAACTTGTTAGGACTTTGGCAAGTGTACCAAATGTCGTCGCAAGTAATAAAATATCGGTAAGAACCGGTCGATCCACAGGGATTGCTTTTATTGTCAATTCAGCAAACAAATTATTTCTTAGTTGATACGATTGGACAAAAAGATAGTTATCGGTAATGGTGAAATAGAAATTTATAAAACAATTAGGATAAACGCGATTAGGGGTCGAATCCTCTCCCTTCACCGATCTTATGGACCTTCAGCTACTCACATATTAATTGTTTGAAATACCAGATTCAATTCACAATATTAGGCTAAGGACAATCCCTTGCCTCAAAACCCCTATTACCCTAAGAGTTACCCTAATTCCTTAGGTGAGTCATGTCAGAGGGTAACGCATTAAGATTAAGAATTTTAATGAATTCACATAAGCTACCACATATTCCTATGATGATTACTAGCATGTGATCTAAACCCCAATTTCCAGCAAACAACCCATATTCCTATGTGATTATTTACATAGATCATTACAATTATCATATGTAATTGCAAAGCATTAAGAACATAAGATTTAGACATACGATAATCAAACAATCAATTGTCTTAACCATATCAAAGAATCCATAAGAAGGGTTTGGGGAGAGTCATCTCTCCCTAATCAAAAGAAACTAAAAAGACAACATCAAGGAAAGAGAAGATAGAAATAAGGAGAAGTTACACATAGAGGAATCCATGAGAAGTCTTCAAAACCTTGTTCCCAAGTGATTAGAAGCTCCCAAAAGCACCCCCAGCTGCTGCTCCAAACCCTAGCTGCGCTCCCCCTGGCGAAGTCTTCTTCAAAAAATTCCTGAAACTGCTTTAAAACCCTAATTTTTACTCACCATCGCGACGCGGCCCGTGTCCATCGCGTCGCGACAAAAGACAGAAGCTTCAGGTCTCGCAAAACTGCTCCAGGTCGCGTCGCGAACCCTCCTGGTCGCGACGCGAAAAATAACAGAAAGTTCTAGCTTGCAAAATTCCTCCGGATCGCGTCGCGAACCCTCCTGGTCGCGACGCGAAAAATAACAGAAAGCAAATTCCTCCATTTTGCTGCATCTCCGGGCAAGTGTCTGGTTCGCCGAATGATGCCACAACCAATTAGAGGTCTTCAATGTCCAAGTTAGCTCCAAAAGTGAAGGAATTACTTACAACTGAACTTCCTACTACAATTATCTAAAACTAGACTAAATCCCAGATAATGACTGTGATACAATGAAAAACCTGCACAATTGGTCCTAAAAAATTGTCATACCCTAATTTTGTCCGCCTAGGTCGAAACCCTAATTTTCAAACAAAAATAAGTAAGTTAAGGTTTAGCATTCATTCATAATGTCATGAAGACCATCATTCATGCATTTCAAAGTTTTGAAAGTCATCTTAGGATTAGAGATGCATTGCATTGCCTTTTATAGCATTTTCAGAGTTTTTCAAGACCAAGGGCATTTTGGTCATTTTCGAAAAATGAGACATTTCTCAGCAAAAAAATCATTTCTTGCATACATTTTAGATTTTAAGGCCATTTTAGAGTTTTGAAGTAATTCTTGAAAAGAAAATGCATTTTGAACAAGGATTAGGGTTCTAATGATCAAAAGGGCATTTTGGTCATTTCGCCAAAAAAAATTCAATTTTTCATCAAAAATCACAGGGATCTATAAGGAATCACTTGAGGTGAGATGTGCTTGATCATACATATTTTTGGTAAATACATTGTTGATTTATGTAAAAGAAAGAAAAAAGTCAAAACCGTAAAGTCAACAATGGAATATTCTTCAAGCATCTTCAAAGTAGGGCACCCAAATCAATTTTGGGATGATGGTAGCATTTATTTCTGAACCCAATGATTTATCATAGGAAATGGCTCAATTTGGCATAATATTATGGATTTACTTGAAAAAGAATAATCAAAAATGGGTTGGAAATGGAATGATCACACAATAGTACAAGTTGTACAAATTGACAACTTGCACACCAAGGCCAAACCTGCGCATATCAGCCCCATATTCACCCAATTTTGATTTATTTTATTGCTTGATAATCATGTTTTGATCATAGCCTTTCATTTGAATTGAAAATGCAATCCCAACCCTCCATTTGAATTAAAATGGCATTCTTGCAATATGAACCATTTGGAAAAACATTTTGGTAAAATGACTTATCCTTCACCCACCTCCTTAAGCTACACCCCTCAGCCCCCTCTCTCCTCCCTTTGTGCTTCTTGACTACCCTCAATCCTTGTGACAATTGATCCTAACCATTGATCCCAAATAAAACTCTAATCCTAGAGCACAAGTGAGATGGAATGACTTAGTTACCCTCAACTTTGAGTGGCCTCTATAAATACCATTTTGTGCTCAGCTCACAAGGACTTTTTGGCTGATCATTCACTCACAAAATCAACCCTAGCACACCTTCAAGCACCCTCTCCAAAACCGAAGCAATCTACCCCATTTTCCTTCACCATTTTCTTTGATTTTCATTACAAAACTACTTCCATTTTCATCTCTACTTCACACACCTTCTTTCCACTACCTCAAATTTCGTTTTCATCACATCAAGATCTGAAGATTGTTGAAGGTTTTCGAAGCTTGGTTGGAGTTTTGAAGGCTTGTTTGGCTCGTTTCATTAGACGATCATCTTGTGCATAGTTTTAGCAAAAAACTCAAGGTAAAACTCTCAAACTTTTTGCATCATCACAAACCTTTTGCATAAAACCTTCAACTCTTTGCATATCATCATGTAGATCATTGATAGGAGGCTGTTGGGGTGAGATTTGGTATCTCACCCCCTTTGGATAATCGCTTGATATGGTTTGTTGCATTTCTACCATCATTGCATAGTTTTTTAAAAACCTATTTTCTTCAACCTTGTGCTTCGGCCTCTTGATGATTTTGGGGTTCTCATTTGCTTTTGTTTCATTTCATGTCAAAAATAAGGTCTATGGCTAATTTGGTGTAGGCTTTAGCTTTGGTTTTAAGCTTGGCTAAATTAGGGTTTTGTTGCTAGTTCTATTTCCCTAATTCTTTTTTTTTCTTCTTTTTTGTGAATAATGCATGTGTTTTCTTGATTTCTTGTCATGTAAATTCATGTGCTGAAATTGTGTCATATTTTGTGTCAATTTTGTGCATCATTTAGTGTCTTGTTTGCATGAAATTTGTGCTTGATTTTGGTCCAATATGCATTCGGCCTTAGGCCAATTTTCATGACATAGTTTTGTTTCATTTTGCTTGATTGATCATGTACTTGCAAATAATTTGAGTAAAATGTGTTTTTCACCTTTTTACCCATTTGCTTTTACTGTTCACTAAAAGTTAAAAAGTTAAAAACAAAAAAAACATTTTTACCTTTTTACTTTTTACCATTCACTTAAATAATTACCATTCATTTGCATTTACTTGCATTTTTACCACTTCACTTATTGCATTAAAAACTCAAAACATTTTACCACTCCCTTTTTACCATTCACTTTCACCTTCTCATTAAATCATTTACCAATGCATTCATCTCATATCATTTGCATCAAAATAAATTACCACTTTGCATACCTCATTTTTACCTAAAACTTTTTTTCACTCTTTTACCACATTCCAAACACAAATTCTTTCCGTCTAAAACACGAAAGCAATTCGCATATCCTCATTCATGCATTCAAAATAAAAAGATTTCTTTCATTCATACTTAGTTGAGGATCAGGTGATATGATCTATTGCTTAGGCCTAGTGCATACTTCAATCATGTGAGATCATCTAAAAGGAATCAATTCTTTTCGCATTTTCACTTGCATCTCCTATCACATTCATACTTGTTCATGACTTGTATTCATTCTTCTAATATGCTCATGCATTAACCTTTGTTTGTCTGGCATCACTCCTTTGTATGCTTGCATTCATTTGTCCACATGCTCACTTATAATAACATGTCCATGCACTTAATTGTATGCTCACATTCATTACTTGCATTCGGCCATGCCTAGCTAATTAGGGTTCATGCATTCATTCACTCTCAAATGCTCATACGTTCATCTTTGCGTACCTTTGCCTTCATTCAATAGTATGTTCATGCATCATTCCCTTATATGCTTTCATGTTTAATCATACACCAAAGAATACTTCATGCTTATGATTAATTGGTTTCCTTTGTTTTGATGTCACTTAAATGTCTTGATTTGATTATGTGCCATCTCCTTTCACTCGCATGACATCTCTAGGAAGACGTAAGTCTACTCACAGTAGCATAGAGTCCTAAGATCAGTCACACTCCTTTGAGGTTGTTGCCCGTCCCGTAACAATCCTCACACACATACTCACTCACGCATAATTGCTTTGAGAACATTATTTCGCATCACTAGTAATCGAGTCTCTTGATTGTATTGGTATGTTTAATCTTTGTTGGTGATTAGCATGTTAGTATGTTGTTTGATCGATGCTTGTCATTACATGCATTTTAATCATTACACTTTGCATTTGGTTATGGACTTGGCTTTGATTGAAATCATTCTTCTTCATTTACCAAGACTTTTTTGCATTCATTTTCAAAATCAATCTTTGCATTCGCATTCAATCAATTTCAAAATCATAAAAAATAATGGGGGCAAGTAATGATCACCCATAGCCCTAGCTAGTTTGATCATGAAAGCTTTCCCTTTTCTCAAAACCATGTGAACAAGTAATGATCACCCATAGCCATAGCTAGTTTGATCATGAAAGCTCCTCCCTTTTTCAAACACCTTCTTCAAGGCTTCTTTTTCTCGCTCCAAGAACTACGTTGCTTTGATTCCCACTTGGGATACGTAGGAGCGAGACTTGTTCTCGTCAAGCACATCAAAAAAAAATCTTCACTTTCACAACAATAAAAAAAAACCTCCATTTTCAAAGCAAACAAAAAATGTTTTCAAACCCATTGTCGTTAGTAGCTAATCAGAACCGTAGTTCGTCTAGCTATTGACATCGATGTCCTTTCTCCAAAAAGAACAATAAGTGATGACCACCCATAGCCTTTGCTAGTTTGGTCATCAAACAAATCAATCCTTTTCAAAAAAAAAGCTTTCAAAAAGAGAATAAAAACAAGTTGTTACCAACGGTCACCCAGAACCTTAGTTCGTTTGACTAGCGGTAGCAACTCCTTTTGAGTACTTAGCGGTGATTACCCATAGCCTTAGCTAGTTTAGTCACTCGCTAGTACTCGTCCTATTTCGAAAACTCACCTAAAAAGTTAAAAAACAAAAACCAAGGCAGAACTACGTAGCTCTGAGTTCTCCATTGTACCGGGAGATACGTAGGAGCGGGTCGTTACCCCCGTCGAGCTCTTTTCTAAAAAACTCTCTTTTTCCCCCTCTTTACGTAAGTTTTCCATTAATTTCCCATCCATCTTCAAATAAGAATAAAATAGGCAAATCTAGGTGTTCTTCAAATCAAACATTAAAACCACACAATTTAATTAGAGGTTCCCTTTCAGTAGGAAGGAGGAATGGGGTGCTAATACCTTCCCCATTCCTAACCGACCCCCGAACCCATATCTCTAGTTTTCAAAAGACCACCCGCCTTGTAAAAAAGACCTTTTTTCAATGTTTTGGTCTAAAAACTAAAATATTGGTGGCGGCTTCACAATTTTCTACGTTGTACATTGAAGAACCCTAAACGGGATTTTTCGGGGCGCAACAGCTGGCGACTCCACTGGGGACCTTTTTTTTTTTAAAAAAAAAAAAAACGTGGGTCAAACCTAACTAATTAAATATGTGGTTTAAAAGTAAATTGATTTGACTAAATACTTAGTTTGCCTTCATTCTTTTTCTTTTTCTTTCTTATCATTGATTGTAGGCATACCCCTTTTCTTTTATTGCATTTCCCCATATTTTCTCATGTCCCCTCTTCTTGGCTCCTCTTCTAAAGGTAAGCAATGTTCTCGTTTATAGATATCTTAGGAATGAAACCCTAGGGTAGATAACTTGATATTGATTGCTGTTTTCTGGACTGGTCTGGTTTTCGTTTGCAGGTGGGGTAGTGTTAGGGAACATGCCCTTGACACACACTACACTTGTACCATATGATTACATATTCTGAGTGGGACCATAACCCAGGTCTGCAAACCTAGGAGAGTGGAAACGAGTAGTGACTGCCAATTGGACCGATGTCCTTCTGCTCTCACGAAAGTTTCAGCCAGAGTATGCTCTTTTACGGTACCTCACACCAGATGGCATTCCATCGTTGTGGGTGTTATCATGAGAGAGATTTAGCTCTGGTAGCCTTTGCGAGGGAGTGAATAGAGCCACATGGGGGGATTATCCTTTAAATTGCCCTAGATCGTAGGTCTCACCTCTTTTTAGGTCACAAGGGCTTTCCAAATTGTGTGCTGCATCGTGCATTCAGTTCAATCAATTTTCCCTCAGAATTTTCGAAAATCAAAAAAGATGTGCTTTTCCTTTTCAATAAAACGCCTATATGAGGTGGCATATAGTGTGAAAGTTTTCAAATCACCACCTGTAAATATCCTCTTTCTGCACAAAAAAAAAGGGTATCATTGCATCATTGCATCACTGCATTATCGCATCATTTGCATTGCATAAAATTCCAATTTTGAAAAAAAAACCATCCACCTTGCATTCCCTTTCATTACATAAAGATAAAACAAAAAAAAACAATTATCATCTGCATAGCATAAGCATTTCATTTATAATCATGCAAAAAATCCTCGTCGAGTTCATCCAAGACGAGGCGTTCATGCATAAGCATTATTTCAAAAAAAGAGAGACACAGTAGAACTACGTAAGCTTTGATTCCTCATTACAATGGGGATACGTAGGATCGGGTCATACCCCGTCAAGCACATCCTTTCTAAAACCCTTTTTATAAATAGATCATTTGCACCACCAAATAGATTTCAAAATCATGTTCCAAAACTAAAAATGAAAAAATGAAAAGTTTCCAATGCATGCATCTTCTCTAAACAAAGAAAAATAGAAAAGCTCTTCATGTAAAAGCTCAATGAGTAAAAGTGCGCCTTCGAACGACGAAGGGTAATATCTCAAATTTGTTTGTGCACTACAAATTTGAGATGTTACTCTACGATATCGGGGCACTTTGACCTTATCAAGTGAGGTTTGTTTTCAAATAAGAGAATAAGTTTGAGTTAACCAAATGTCGAAGCATTTCAGTATATTGCGTGAAGTATTGAGTCAGGATCCACTCAATGTTTCATGCAAGTTACTCAGAGTAACGACAATTGGTTGCCTCACGCCATCATCTTTACTAAAAAAAGAAGATTTCGAAAGAAGAAAAGAGGAAAGGGTTACCGTTATAGCCTTTCTCCTACCGGTTCATACGAAATAACGTACGGCCCGCATTTTTCAAAAAAAGGAGCTTGAATTATTGCCAATAAAAACCCTTTCATTTATCCTGCATACACGTAGAGCATCATCATCATACATAAAACAAAATTTTCAAAAAAAGGTAAAAAGCAAAACTTTCAAAAAATCATCATAGTCTTTTCTTTTACCGGGCTACATGAGGTGATATTCCCAAAATTTCAGTCACCCAAACCCGAAAAAAATGTTTTCATCTTATTCTTTCACATGCATGTCAAGTCACATTATCGCCGTCATATAAAGACATCATTTGCACTGCATAAAACAAAAACTTGATAAAATTCATACATGCATTTTTCTCTATCTCATTTAGGTTTGTCAGGAGTGCATTCTCCGCACGTGTGCGTTTCCATTCACTAAGGCTTTTTTACTAATTTTCTCGAAAAATCCAAAAATCGTGTCTTATTAGAAGCGCGTCTCATGCATTATTGTTGTCCTTTTTCACACATCATGAAAAAATAATACATTAACATCCCATCTTGCATGCATTTCCATTCAATAAAAATAATGTCTTCCCATGCATTTTTTTAAAAAAAAAAATCATTGTGAGTATCATATATTTCATTGCACAAAAAATGAAAACAAGGAAGCATCTCATTCATAATCATGAACAAAAGTCATCATCAAATTTATTCAAAATGTAGCATTCATGCATCATTTCATTAACCTCATCACTTTAGTTCAAATACATCATTCCTCCATACATGCATCTTTCAAAAAAGGGAAGGGGCATTGGCATTTCATACTTTGTCTTGCCTCTAAAAAAAAAAGAAAGAAGAATCATCATTTAGAAAAAAACATCATTACTACATCTTTCATCATTCAAAAGAAAAAGGGGGCATCGGCATTTCATATATTGTCTTGCCTCTATAAAAATCATTTTGAAAAGAAGCAGCATTCTTGCATCATTCATCATCCAAGGATGCATTGGCATTTCATATTTCGTCTTGCATAAAAAGAAAACATCAAAAAGAAAAAACTTTTAGAATAATCACACTTTTCAAGTGAATATGCTTTCATGCATTTCATTTTCATCATGTATATATCATAATGTTTTCATCCATGCATTCAACAAAAATGTTGTGATGAGAAACGAGATATTCTGGCAAAGTAATCTTTCCTTTTTGGAAAAGTTTACCCTCACTCATTTGCCAACTCAAGGTGTTACAAGGCACTCAGTTTTTCACATCAATAGCTCATTTGTATTTCCTTCAAAAAAAAAAACATTACATCTCATCCATTCCATGATAAAAGACTGAAACAGTTCGTCAAAAAAGTTCTTATATCATGTTTTTAGCCAATGTTAACTCTCTGTGAAACGTTCTTCTAGTAAGCATGCATGCCACGTGCAGTTTCTCTTGTTTGAGTCAGTCAATTTCCTCCATTTATCATCATTCCCCATCCAAGTCTAACCCCACCCCGTCCACCCATAAAGCGCATATTCTCTCCCATCAGTGCATACTTGACTTTTTGGTTCATTCTCACTAACACGTTAAGTCCTCCATGCTGGGGCAATTCTGTGATCACTAATTTTCCTTGTCAGTATCATATTCCTTTAGTGCAAGTCTTTCTAAAAAAAATATATAATAAATAAAAAAGATAAAATAAGCTCGCTAGGTTGAAAACCCCCAAAGGGCGGCCTAGGCAAAAAAGAGCGCCCGGTGGACTGAAAACTCGCAAAGAGCGGTCCAGGCAAAAATTAGGGCACAAAAAAGGGGGAAAATAAAAGAGCAAACACATGAAGGTAGATAAATTATTGTTCTAAAGTTAAGTCTTATAGAAATAAGCAATCGGGATTTGAAATGAAGTTTGGCCATCTCCTCAAAAACCCCAAAATCCCAGAAAGTCCCTTTCCTACCCACCTTGAGCCAAGAAAAACCAAAATCCAAAAATCACCCTAGACAAGGATCACCCCAAATAAAAAAAAAACAGTGCATCACTTTTTATCAGCTCACCCGAGTCGAAGAAGGAAAAGAATCAAAAAACAAAACAAAAACAAAAACAAAAAAAAAGGGAAAAAGAGAAAAAAAAAGGGGATTTAAAAATGAAAATCCCAAAACAAAAGAAAATAAAGTGGTGAGCTGGTACATGTTACCACAAAATACAAGAGATCCTTGTCTAAATAAACCTTCAAACACTCCACTATTCCAACACCTGATTCCATAAACCTTCAAACACTTCCTTTGGCCTCAACATCAAACCCCTTAGTCATTCTACCATGAGACACGAATTTGCTTTAACAGAGCCCAAACAAGCCCAATAACCATCTTCCTCATAGACCATTAACCGTCAATCAACGCCGAACAAAACTCATCCTCCCATTAGCCTCAAACACTTCATTAAGCCTAACCCTCTTTCCTCCACGAAACACCACAATCCTGAAATGTCCAGTCCGATCAATGACCGGTTGCTTTCGTTTTCTCAAGTTTTAATCTTAGGACAACTAAGTTTATCTGTCTACAGTGTGTTTGCTCAAAAAAAAAACAAAAAAAACAAACGATCAGAAAAAAGAAAGCTGATCAAGAAAAAAACAAACCCTCAGGAAAAAGAAATGAGGGAGCAAAAACAAACAGTCAGAAAAAAGAAAGCTGACAAAATAAAAGAGGGACCTGCACTCCAAAACAGCTTCAAACTGCATTAAAACAAGGTTTAGTGATCACCAAGTGAGGCTTCTTTCACACCAAAAGTCAATACATCAGTAGAGAACCAAATATTTGCACTGAGAACGTCACTCAGATTCAAAGTAGGGGCATTCTCTTCACCACCCACCCACCCTGGTCTTGGGAAGGTCTGTTCAAATGCCCATCCCATGTCACTCCAATTGTCAATACTTCCAAAGTGAGGGCAAGTACATTCCCATTCCTTCACCTCATTCATTCCCATAAAAAACCTCACCGGGGCAATCTCTCAACCCACTATCCTAAACAAAGCCTTGTCATTCTAACTGGGGCAGCTTTGTCCTTGTTATGACTGGGGCAACATCAAACTTTGTGGGGTGAGACAAAATCTCTTTTGCACCTTTCATTTCAAAAGCCGAAGCATTCCCAATTCATCATCTTCTACGCCCCTAGTTGTTGTCACCACTAGACAGGGGCAAACTATTCACTCATCAAAAACCTGAATTGGGGCAATCTTGTATCTCTTGGTCCCTCATAAGCTTCAGCAATAGCCATGTCGGTCATTCCTTCACTTGCCATAAAAGTCCATTCCAAGTTAACTGACTCACTCATTCACATTTGCACCCCTATGCGTACTTACTAGACAATGCTTCAAAAGAGAGAGCACAAGTTGTTTACGTGATATCTAAAATTCAGTCATCATGGAAAGAAAGAGAAAACAAGCGAGGTTGTTTGTAAATAAAAACCTTGAGAACACCAGAGTTTGAATCAAATTCAATTTTTCAACAGAATGGTCAATAATCATCTCAAGCCCTTGCATTCAAAGTCTCGCATCTCACAAAAATGTCTACCTCATGCATCTAGGCATTATAGCATATGTATCAAAGCATTACATTCGCATCTTCACGTTTTGTGCATTCATCACATAGTAAAAAAAAAAAAACGTTCCACATCAGTTGCACCATATTAATACTTGTTTTTCATAGAAGAAAATAGTAGAGAAGAAAAAACAGAAATCTTTCATTGCATTGCCATCATATTAATGTTCGCACTTCATAAAAAAGGAGAAGAACAAAATCATTGCATGTCATTCGTCATTAGAGCATTACATTTTGCATCAGATTTTTCATAGAAAAAGCAAAGAAAGCAAAAAGAAAACAAAGAAAAGAAACCACAAAAGCAACACAAAAACATTCCCTGTCATCCAGCATTCCATATCATTCATCATTTCACAAGCATTCCTTTGTCATTCAATCATCAAACATCAGAGCATTGCATCATATTAATGTTTGCATTTCATAGAAGAAGCAAAAAGAAACAAACAGAAGTTAGAACAGGAGCATTCCATTCATCAAAGCGTCAATCACCGCATACATTTGCATTCAAACATCAAAGCAATACAGTTGCATCACATCAATACTTGCATCTCATAGAAGAAAAGAAAGCTAAAACATCCCATGTAATTCATCATTTCATGTTATCCAATATTCACATTTCATAGGAAAAAGGAAAAGAAGAAAAAGTTTTCCATTGCATGTCATCTGCCATTTCATCAAAACGCAAGAGCATTAAATACCAAAATTTCGCATTTGCATACCAGCACTGCATAAAAAGAGCAAAACAAAAGAATTTAGAAAACAAAAAAGGGAATTAGAAAAAAAAAAGAACAGCGAAACAAATAAAATTCATACATTGCATTCATCAAACATGGAAAAATTTGTGCAAGCAAAAAGAAACTCCTGCATCACATCACATTCATCCCATCAAAAAGCAATCATGGCATTTGCATTGCATGCATTTGTTCATTTTCAGCTGCAGGTACAAAGAGAGGATGAGCACTTTGGTGTTAGCCCTCGCCCCCATATTCCAGAAAATGCTCCCCCAAGTTGGGAGAGTTCAGAATAAAAAAAAAAAAAAAACAAGAAAAAAACAAACAAGCAGAAAAAAGAAAGCTGCTTAAAGAAAACAAACAGCATAAACAAAGACAGAAGAATTGCAGAAAACGGAACATAAAAAGAACACACCATCTTCATATCATTCATCATTCTCATACCATTCATACCATTCATCGCTTCATGGCATCAAACAGTAGTGCATTACAATTTGTATCTCAGAAGAGCGAAGAAATAACAGAAAAAGCATTCTACCAAAGTCGATCATTGCATTCATATGCATTCAAGTGCATGCGTTTCATGTACCAGTCAAGATAGAAGTTACCTCAGACTAGATAGTCTCAACCCAGAGTTAGTAAACTCCATCAACCCAGAGTTAGTAAACTCCATCAATCCAGATCACAACATCGTGTACGAGCACGCGATGGATCCATCAGACTTCGTCAAGTCCTTCGGATTAGTTATGTCAACCTAAGGCATAATGGACATCCTTTGATCAAATCAGTTCCGGACCTGATGTTGATCGGCCGCTCGAGAAGGCCACCCCTAAGCTCGGACTCAACAAGAGTCCGTTAGAAGGTTTTTAGGCAACCTCCGAATTCAGGACCCCAGCGTCCCTTCAGAACCCCAGTGTTCATTCAGGATCCAAGCATCCCTTCAGGACCCAAGTGTCCATCCAGGTTACTTTCTTTACTGCTTTCTTTATAGCTTTATTTCCTGCTTTTTGAGGGCGGGCATTTCACTTAAGTAAAAAAAAAGGAGAGAAAATTCGGGTTTTCCCAAGCGGACAAAATCAGTATAATTTCTGAATTCTTTATTTATATTTTGCCTCGGAATGTGTTTCGGCCAATCCATATTCCTTGTCAAAATCCAAATAAAGAGGGGCAGCTGTCATACCCTAATTTTGTCCGCCTAGGTCGAAACCCTAATTTTCAAACAAAAATAAGTAAGTTAAGGTTTAGCATTCATTCATAATGTCATGAAGACCATCATTCATGCATTTCAAAGTTTTGAAAGTCATCTTAGGATTAGAGATGCATTGCATTGCCTTTTATAGCATTTTCAGAGTTTTTCAAGACCAAGGGCATTTTGGTCATTTTCGAAAAATGAGACATTTCTCAGCAAAAAAATCATTTCTTGCATACATTTTAGATTTTAAGGCCATTTTAGAGTTTTGAAGTAATTCTTGAAAAGAAAATGCATTTTGAACAAGGATTAGGGTTCTAATGATCAAAAGGGCATTTTGGTCATTTCGCCAAAAAAAATTCAATTTTTCATCAAAAATCACAGGGATCTATAAGGAATCACTTGAGGTGAGATGTGCTTGATCATACATATTTTTGGTAAATACATTGTTGATTTATGTAAAAGAAAGAAAAAAGTCAAAACCGTAAAGTCAACAATGGAATATTCTTCAAGCATCTTCAAAGTAGGGCACCCAAATCAATTTTGGGATGATGGTAGCATTTATTTCTGAACCCAATGATTTATCATAGGAAATGGCTCAATTTGGCATAATATTATGGATTTACTTGAAAAAGAATAATCAAAAATGGGTTGGAAATGGAATGATCACACAATAGTACAAGTTGTACAAATTGACAACTTGCACACCAAGGCCAAACCTGCGCATATCAGCCCCATATTCACCCAATTTTGATTTATTTTATTGCTTGATAATCATGTTTTGATCATAGCCTTTCATTTGAATTGAAAATGCAATCCCAACCCTCCATTTGAATTAAAATGGCATTCTTGCAATATGAACCATTTGGAAAAACATTTTGGTAAAATGACTTATCCTTCACCCACCTCCTTAAGCTACACCCCTCAGCCCCCTCTCTCCTCCCTTTGTGCTTCTTGACTACCCTCAATCCTTGTGACAATTGATCCTAACCATTGATCCCAAATAAAACTCTAATCCTAGAGCACAAGTGAGATGGAATGACTTAGTTACCCTCAACTTTGAGTGGCCTCTATAAATACCATTTTGTGCTCAGCTCACAAGGACTTTTTGGCTGATCATTCACTCACAAAATCAACCCTAGCACACCTTCAAGCACCCTCTCCAAAACCGAAGCAATCTACCCCATTTTCCTTCACCATTTTCTTTGATTTTCATTACAAAACTACTTCCATTTTCATCTCTACTTCACACACCTTCTTTCCACTACCTCAAATTTCGTTTTCATCACATCAAGATCTGAAGATTGTTGAAGGTTTTCGAAGCTTGGTTGGAGTTTTGAAGGCTTGTTTGGCTCGTTTCATTAGACGATCATCTTGTGCATAGTTTTAGCAAAAAACTCAAGGTAAAACTCTCAAACTTTTTGCATCATCACAAACCTTTTGCATAAAACCTTCAACTCTTTGCATATCATCATGTAGATCATTGATAGGAGGCTGTTGGGGTGAGATTTGGTATCTCACCCCCTTTGGATAATCGCTTGATATGGTTTGTTGCATTTCTACCATCATTGCATAGTTTTTTAAAAACCTATTTTCTTCAACCTTGTGCTTCGGCCTCTTGATGATTTTGGGGTTCTCATTTGCTTTTGTTTCATTTCATGTCAAAAATAAGGTCTATGGCTAATTTGGTGTAGGCTTTAGCTTTGGTTTTAAGCTTGGCTAAATTAGGGTTTTGTTGCTAGTTCTATTTCCCTAATTCTTTTTTTTTCTTCTTTTTTGTGAATAATGCATGTGTTTTCTTGATTTCTTGTCATGTAAATTCATGTGCTGAAATTGTGTCATATTTTGTGTCAATTTTGTGCATCATTTAGTGTCTTGTTTGCATGAAATTTGTGCTTGATTTTGGTCCAATATGCATTCGGCCTTAGGCCAATTTTCATGACATAGTTTTGTTTCATTTTGCTTGATTGATCATGTACTTGCAAATAATTTGAGTAAAATGTGTTTTTCACCTTTTTACCCATTTGCTTTTACTGTTCACTAAAAGTTAAAAAGTTAAAAACAAAAAAAACATTTTTACCTTTTTACTTTTTACCATTCACTTAAATAATTACCATTCATTTGCATTTACTTGCATTTTTACCACTTCACTTATTGCATTAAAAACTCAAAACATTTTACCACTCCCTTTTTACCATTCACTTTCACCTTCTCATTAAATCATTTACCAATGCATTCATCTCATATCATTTGCATCAAAATAAATTACCACTTTGCATACCTCATTTTTACCTAAAACTTTTTTTCACTCTTTTACCACATTCCAAACACAAATTCTTTCCGTCTAAAACACGAAAGCAATTCGCATATCCTCATTCATGCATTCAAAATAAAAAGATTTCTTTCATTCATACTTAGTTGAGGATCAGGTGATATGATCTATTGCTTAGGCCTAGTGCATACTTCAATCATGTGAGATCATCTAAAAGGAATCAATTCTTTTCGCATTTTCACTTGCATCTCCTATCACATTCATACTTGTTCATGACTTGTATTCATTCTTCTAATATGCTCATGCATTAACCTTTGTTTGTCTGGCATCACTCCTTTGTATGCTTGCATTCATTTGTCCACATGCTCACTTATAATAACATGTCCATGCACTTAATTGTATGCTCACATTCATTACTTGCATTCGGCCATGCCTAGCTAATTAGGGTTCATGCATTCATTCACTCTCAAATGCTCATACGTTCATCTTTGCGTACCTTTGCCTTCATTCAATAGTATGTTCATGCATCATTCCCTTATATGCTTTCATGTTTAATCATACACCAAAGAATACTTCATGCTTATGATTAATTGGTTTCCTTTGTTTTGATGTCACTTAAATGTCTTGATTTGATTATGTGCCATCTCCTTTCACTCGCATGACATCTCTAGGAAGACGTAAGTCTACTCACAGTAGCATAGAGTCCTAAGATCAGTCACACTCCTTTGAGGTTGTTGCCCGTCCCGTAACAATCCTCACACACATACTCACTCACGCATAATTGCTTTGAGAACATTATTTCGCATCACTAGTAATCGAGTCTCTTGATTGTATTGGTATGTTTAATCTTTGTTGGTGATTAGCATGTTAGTATGTTGTTTGATCGATGCTTGTCATTACATGCATTTTAATCATTACACTTTGCATTTGGTTATGGACTTGGCTTTGATTGAAATCATTCTTCTTCATTTACCAAGACTTTTTTGCATTCATTTTCAAAATCAATCTTTGCATTCGCATTCAATCAATTTCAAAATCATAAAAAATAATGGGGGCAAGTAATGATCACCCATAGCCCTAGCTAGTTTGATCATGAAAGCTTTCCCTTTTCTCAAAACCATGTGAACAAGTAATGATCACCCATAGCCATAGCTAGTTTGATCATGAAAGCTCCTCCCTTTTTCAAACACCTTCTTCAAGGCTTCTTTTTCTCGCTCCAAGAACTACGTTGCTTTGATTCCCACTTGGGATACGTAGGAGCGAGACTTGTTCTCGTCAAGCACATCAAAAAAAAATCTTCACTTTCACAACAATAAAAAAAAACCTCCATTTTCAAAGCAAACAAAAAATGTTTTCAAACCCATTGTCGTTAGTAGTTAATCAGAACCGTAGTTCGTCTAGCTATTGACATCGATGTCCTTTCTCCAAAAAGAACAATAAGTGATGACCACCCATAGCCTTTGCTAGTTTGGTCATCAAACAAATCAATCCTTTTCAAAAAAAAAGCTTTCAAAAAGAGAATAAAAACAAGTTGTTACCAACGGTCACCCAGAACCTTAGTTCGTTTGACTAGCGGTAGCAACTCCTTTTGAGTACTTAGCGGTGATTACCCATAGCCTTAGCTAGTTTAGTCACTCGCTAGTACTCGTCCTATTTCGAAAACTCACCTAAAAAGTTAAAAAACAAAAACCAAGGCAGAACTACGTAGCTCTGAGTTCTCCATTGTACCGGGAGATACGTAGGAGCGGGTCGTTACCCCCGTCGAGCTCTTTTCTAAAAAACTCTCTTTTTCCCCCTCTTTACGTAAGTTTTCCATTAATTTCCCATCCATCTTCAAATAAGAATAAAATAGGCAAATCTAGGTGTTCTTCAAATCAAACATTAAAACCACACAATTTAATTAGAGGTTCCCTTTCAGTAGGAAGGAGGAATGGGGTGCTAATACCTTCCCCATTCCTAACCGACCCCCGAACCCATATCTCTAGTTTTCAAAAGACCACCCGCCTTGTAAAAAAGATCTTTTTTCAATGTTTTGGTCTAAAAACTAAAATATTGGTGGCGGCTTCACAATTTTCTACGTTGTACATTGAAGAACCCTAAACGGGATTTTTCGGGGCGCAACAAAAATGCCTAACTTACATCATATGATTGGGAGTCAACAACTACTTGGGTATTCCCAAAACCCCCAGTTGTGGGAGTATATCACTAGCTCCGGATTAGCCCCCCTCATCTCGACCGGACATCGTCATTTCACTTACCATTTGGTGAAATGACGATTAATTTGGATGATGTGTCCTGTTTGCTGCATCTACCCATTACGGGGAACTACTACAGAGCTCCACCTACTTCTGTCACCACTGATCAGGTCATCCACCTAGCACATGTTTATCTAGGAGTGACTATGGAGGAGGAGGGGCTGGAGTGTTGAGCTTCTTCTGGTCCATATTTCCGTTTTGAGTTGCTGTAGGAGATAGTTAGTAGAGGGTCCATACAGAACGACATGCGTCCTGCAGTCAGGGCCTTTATCCTTCTGATCCTGAGCTGGTCCATCTTCACTGTCAAGACCGGCGACAAGGCTGAGGCTAAGTGGCTGCTTCTACTTCAGGACGTCAGTGCAGCTGCTGTTGGATCATATGCATGGGGGGCACCAGGGCTTGCTTTCATGTATGACCAGCTGAACTACTCCTGTTTAGACATGGCAATGGGGCGGGGCGGGGACGGGTTTAACATTCCCCATCCCCATCCCCGATTCCCATATTCATCCCCGTTCCCCGTCCCAAACCCAACGGGGATGAAGAATTGATCCCCATCCCCGTACCCAACGGGTTCAGGGATCCCCGTCCCAACCCCGTCCCCGCAGTGGAATTCATTTTTTAAAATTTAGGCTAAATTATAGTTTTGGTCCCCCTATTTTCAAAAATTCAGACATTTGGTCCCCCTATTTTAAAACTCGGACATTTGGTCCCCCAATTTTAAAAAATCAAAGACATTTAGTCCCAAGAGGATTTTTCAGTTTTTTATGGCTAATAATCAAAGACATTTGGTCCCTCAATTTTAAAAAATCAAAGACATTTGGTCCCCCAATTTTAAATAATCAAAGACATTTGGTCCCTCTTTGGACTAAATGTATTTGATTTTTTAAAATTGGGGGAACAAATGTCTGAGTTTTAAAATAGGGGGACCAAATGTCTGAATTTCTGAAAATAGGGGGACCAAAACGATAATTTAGCCTAAAATTTAAAAGTAGTTTTTACCTGTCCCAAACCCAAACCCAAACCCAAACCCGCCCCAAGCCCAAAACTTATCCCACACCCAAACCCACCCCAAACCCGAACCCGCCCCCAAACCCAAAACTTATGCCTACTCCTGTTTGGACCAGGCGCATCAGTTAGGAGGCTATGCGGCCCTATTATAGGTAATAAATTTAGATTTATTTTTTCCGAGTTTGGTTAAATTTTTGTTAAACAGTTTTTAGCTGAACCATGTTGTTTATCTTTGCATTTCAGAGCTGGATTATATGGTATTTTCCTCAGCTAGTGGGGAGGAGGAGTGGATTGCGGGCTGGAGCACTGTGTGGCCGTTGGAGGAAGAAGAAGACAGATGGAGTGAAGCTGGGGGTATACAGGCAGAGGATTGATGCGCTGACCTCGGATGATGTCTGTTGGCGACCGTTTGAGGAGCACCGGGGGGATAGAGACCTTTGAGCAAGTGTCATTATACAGGGGACACATCAGCTGGGGAAACATCATTGTTCCCTACATGCCAGATAGGTGCCTCAGTCAGTTACGTGCAGGTCAACCCATGTCACTCTCTTACTGGTCGTCCGAGCCATGCAGACTGTATTTTTCGTACTGCACATTATATGCCTGTGGTGGAGGAGGTTTTGCGTACTATTTATCCTGCTAAGGAGTTGGGTCAGGTTGCTCCGGACTACTTACATTGGTATGTGAGAGCACATATTCCTAGACTCTTACGGATTACATCACCACCACCACCACCAGTACAGCCAGATTTGCTCGAGATTGTGGAGGAGGAGATTCGGAGGGTGCTTCGGAGCGGAGACATTAGGATGGGTAGTCAGAAATACGCTCGCCTCACGCGGTTACTGGATATGCTACCGAGGCGTGACTAGGGGTTTTGTGGGATTGTATGTTTGAACTATTTTTATATGACTTGATTATTATTTCTTGTTTATTATATTTGTGGAGTTTCATTAAAATTTCGATTTCATTCATGCGATAAAAGATAAAACATAACCAACTACAATAACAATAGACAGATACATTTTCCTAAAATTCTGGTCATCGAACACGATGTAAAATCTCATTCACACTCCGTTGAGTTTCCACGTACAGCTCCAACGGCTTATACTCCTGAAGCCTGTCATGGATGTTTAACATGTTCGCCCCGTCTTCGTCGGTCTTGATTGTCATGGACGAGAAGGAAACGCACCCATCGTCTCCAATATAGCGTTTGCGATAAGTGATACTAGTGACGTCACGGTCGTCACCAGTCACTTGAACTTTGGACCACTTTATCCTTCAAACCTTCAAACCCCATGCCGCAGTGGATTCTGCATAACACCGGCTGAGGACTCCAGAAGTGGACACCATCTTCTCTCATCGTGATTTGGCCTCGATGATGTATACCGCAAAGCCTATTGTCATCTGAGCGTTGAGTGAGGCATATCTCCATTTGTTATGAGTGAAATAAGCAAGTGAGAGTGAAATATTTGAGTGAAAAGAATAAGGTTGGCAATGAGTATTTATAGAATTCGTCAATGATTATCAACTGTTGATATTGTCGGTGCAATCTACACCGTTGATCAACATTGGCAGTCACATCCTACCTGTCGAATTTAGTACAAATCAGATTTACCTATCAGAGGGGTATATCCGATTTGCATTTTAACAAAGCGGACATACCCCCACTGATAGGTATACCCGCTTTGTTAATTGCAAAGCGGATTTACCTATCAGGGAGGTAAATCTGATTTGCATTTTAACAAAGCGGACATACCCCCACTTAGAGCTGCCAATGGGCCGGGCTCGGGCTGGCCCGATCCGACCCATCGGGCCAAACAGTACATGCGGGCAGGGTCGGGCCAGCCCAATATTCTGATGGGCTGCAAAATTTACGGCCCAAACCGGCCCAACACCAGCCCATGGACCAATGGGCCAGCCCAACGGGCCACAAATCATTAACTTTTTAGAATTTTAACAATATATTTTTTCTACAAATGAGCAACATATATAAAAACAATATTTTGAAAATAGCATACATAAATAAATATGTTTTGGCACATACAAAGCCAATTTAAATCTGTTCTGGCTCTACAAAATATATCTTGGTCCAAAAACTAAAGTTTGACAACATTAAAGTAAAATACTACAAATTCAGCAATCACATGAGCAAATTCAGCAGCAAGCCAGCAACGAACAACATTTAACTAATATCCGACAACTTTATCTCCTCTACAAGTTCCGGCACATCTACGAGAATATTACAAAAAAAGTCAATGACAAAAATAATGCAACCAATTACCAAAAATCAATAACAAAAGAAATTTTTAATTTATTAATACCAAATGGTCCAACTTCCTTATAGCCGTGCAACCAATTACGCGTGCAAATGAGGGCTTGCATAGTTTCGGGAAGTAAGCTATTTCTATAGTTATGCAAGATACGACCTCCGATGCTAAACGAAGATTCAGAAGCTACTGTTGTGATTGGAATGCTAAGAAAGTCGCAAGCGATAGTTGCAAGTTGAGGGAATCGAATCTTATTTATCTTCCAATATTGGAGGATGTCAATATCATTCCCATCAATGGCTCATTTAAATATATTTCCAATTGAGACTTGCCAGCATTAGAAGTCTTTTGTCTCCTTTCTTTATGGTATTCCTAGAGTTAAACATGCAAAACAATGAAGAGATAGAAGTCTAATTAAAACAATGTAAATATATAATGAATAATGAATAATGAATAATGATAATAGATAATAACTAGTTATTTACCTCAAGATATGATGAGTTGCTTATTGAGGATTGAGTGTCTCTTGATGAACTAGCTAAAGATGATGGTGATGCAGTTGTGTTGTTGGTATATTCACTAAAGAGACCATACAAACTTTCCTTTAATTTGTTCACCTTATCTTCATACCCAGCTGGATAAAGTCTTTTAAAACAAAAAGTTATAAAATCAAACTTTGATGTTGGGTCAAAAACACATCCAAGAGCAAGATTGACCGGATATTCACTCCAATACTAATCAAATTTGAGCTTCATCCTTGTATCCATATATTTGATCACAACATCTTCACTATTCAGATTTTCATTCAATCCCATCTCTAAAAGTGCAACTTGTGTGAAGTATAAGTTTGAGGTTGGATAAGATGACTCGGATATTAAGTTAGTAATAGTATAGAATTGTGCCAAGAAAGCACATATCTTATCCGCTCTATCCCACTCTTCAAGGCTTGGGCAAATCTTGTAGTTCTTATCATTGAAACTCAAGTTAATGAATGCACGTCGATACTTAATGGCACTTTGAAGCATCATATATGTAGCATTCCACCTAGTGGAGACATCCATCCTCAAGAAACCACCACTTACATCATCTAGATGCACTTCTTTAATACAAGCTCGGAAATCCCTCAACCTCCCCTCTGAAACCTTCACATACTTAACACTTTCTCGAATCTTATGCAAAGCATTCCCAGCCGCCTTCAAACCATCTTGAACTATGAGATTCAAGATATGTTCACAACACCGCACATGAAAGTATTTACCTTTACTTAACAGTGCATCTTGCAAATTAAGCCTATCTTTCAAAAAGTTTACCATGCTATCATTAGACGAGGCATTATCTAATGTGATAGAAAATATTTTTCTAGCTATCCCCCAATCCCTCACAGCTTCAAGTACTTTTCCAGATAATTCCAATCCTGTATGGGAAGCCTCTAAGTGGCAAAAGGAAAGCAATTTGCTATTTAACTTCCAATCATGATCAATATAATGAGCAGTTACAGTCATATAACCTTGTGTTGTTACAGGTGTCCATAGATCAGAAGTGAGACAAATTCTACTGGGAATGGATGCCAACACACTCTTTAGCTTATTCTTTTCACTTAAAAACACACTCATACAATCATCTTTTGCAGTGTTTCTAGAAACTGGTTGAAACTCGGGATTCAAGACTTTGTTGACCACCAAAATCCCCTCATACTCGGCGTAGCTAAATGAAAGATCGTGTTTGATAATAGCTTTAGAAAGTGCCTCTCTATAAGCCGTACTATCAAATTTCCACTGCTTCAACAATGTAGCTTTCTTGTCCAACATAAGCCCCACATCTTCATATTTAGGAGTTAAACCACATCTTTCATAACAGCGCCATAAATAGTTTTGTGTTTTTTGTTTTATTTTTTATTAATTTTTTGTTTCTCAAACTTTTTTCCATGAACGGTGGTTATTATGGAACGTGGGTGGGTTGGTTTTTTAATATGTGAAAATAAAAAATAAAAAAAAGAAACGACACGGCCCAGTTGTATCATCGGACCAATCGGGTTGGGCCAAAAAACATACCGTTGATTTTGGGCTACTATTTTTAGAGCCCCCAACCAAAAACTCGGGCCACTGGACCGGACCCAAATTGACAGCTCTACCCCCACTAATAGGTATATCCGCTTTGTTAATTGCAAAGCGGATTTACCTACTTGATAGGTACATCCGCTTTTATATTTTAACAAATCGGAACTACCTCAATAAAGGTAGATCCGATTTCCCCTCACTAATTCGAATCGGATATACGTAAGTTCGCCTTTCTTTTTTGTGAATTGGATCTACCTACCTTATATGTAGATCCGATTTAAGTCAATTTAACCAGAGGTATTTTCGTCTTAAAATTTATTATGGGGCATAAGCTGAAAAGAAAAAAAAATCCCAAATCCGTAAGGATAGAATTAGGGATACACTCTTTTTTGTCCATTCAAACTATTTTATTATAGGCTAAAGTGCTCCCGGGGTCCCTTATCTTTATTTAAAGTAACGAATTAGTCCTTTATGTTTTTTTTGTCCCAAATAAATCCTTTATCTTTCAAATTTTTGACACATAAATCCTTTTCCGTTAACAGTGCTGATTTATGTGTCAAAAAAAAGGATTTATGTGTTAAAAATTTGAAACATAAAGGACTGATTTGGGACAGAAAGGGATTTATGTGTCAAAAATTTAAAACATAAAGGACTGATTTGGGACAAAAAAAAGATAAAGGACCAAATCGTTACTTTAAATAAAGATAAGGGACCCCAGGAGCACTTTAGCCTTTATTATATTTACTTTCATTATATTAATTTATTTTCTATTTTCTTCCATATCCCAAACCTATTAAAAAAGTGACAACTTCCTCTAAGGATACCCACCGACTTATAATTTACGTATATAGTTAACTCACAATTTTTGTTGAATTGAGTTATTTATTCTTATTTAATTAGATTATTTTCATCTTTTCCTAGTATAATAATTCCAAGAAAAACAAAACAGAGCATAAATAAGGGTTCAAAATCAACCAAGACTTGTAAGCGTGATTATCCTTTTGTAGAAAATGTTTTCCCTTCCCTTGCCGGCGGGCTAGCATATACGATAAATTATGAATGACCCGCGGAAATGATTCTGATTAATACACCCTAATCATTCACTTTGAGATATGGAGAAACATTTCCATGAGACATAGTACAAATGTTTATGGAGCTAACTAGCATTTCATGGGTTTCCCACTTTGCCTGTCGGGTTTCTTTCGTTCACCTTTTTTTTATAAACAAAAATACAAAATGAAAACAAATATATTATTTTATTATATATAATAATAATATATGATGATGTGATTTGTTTTACAACCCCTGCAAACGCAGCAGGTTGAAAATTACAGAACATCATGAGCATGCATGTACTATTGATGAACAGTAGTATACGTGGGAACATAGCAGAGCAGTGCTTTACAACTGTCAAATTACAGAGAAATTCATATTCATAATTCATCATATAAATAAAACATAATAAAGCACAGGGAAAATAAACCAAAAGCAATCCTATGATATCATTGAAAATAAATAAACACTTCATGAAGACAAAACGCGGAAACTTTGCTTCCATCCTTCTCATTTTCTCTTTCTTGTATTACGAAGCGCTTCTTCCTTCCATCGCTTTCTTTATTTTCCAATATAATATTCTTCATATCCTACAAAAATATAGACATGCATATATTATTAGTATGTCTGTACTGTGAGTCTGTGACTGTCCCTGAGTCAGTCAAATCATTAATTAGATATGGTCCCTTACCTAAATCAGAATATAAAAAATCATTATATAGTACATGTGATATGTTGATGTCCTAGTAGCTCACTACAATACAAATGCTCTTAAAACAACTTTAATAGGCACAATTAAATAGGTTGCTGAAGGTTGATTAAGTTGTTAATATATAATTAAGAGTAATGCTATTTAGCCAAAGTTTTTTAGCCAAAAATAGACAAAAACCAAATTACAACATTAATTAACCAAGTTTTTTAAGCCACTAACCAACCTACTTTTTCACAGTTTTCTAGGCCATTGACTAAAAACTGTGAAAAAGTAGGTTGGTTAGTGGCTTAGAAAACTTGGTTAATTGATGTTGTAATGTGGTTTTTGTCTATTTTTGGCTGAAATTTTTTGGCTAAATAGCATTACTCTATAATTAATATAGTGAACTTCCTTAATAAATTTATTAGATCAAGTAGCACCTAACAGTAAAAAAGATGAACTAAAACTAAAAAATTCACTTATTTGACACCACTAATAACCTTTGGTTTTAGAATCAGATCATGCAACATTTTAGTGTTAGATCAGAAAATCAAAATGGGAATAAATTATGTAAAAATATAGAGGGGGTTAGTTAGCTTACATAGAGAGTTATGCTAGGTAAACCGACATTTAATAGTGGTAAGGAGGAGGAGGTGATGCATAGAGATAGTGTGGAGGTGTAGAGTGGACAGGCGGTGGTGGAGAGTGGTAGACTGGTGTGGGAACGTGGGGAGGATATGTGTGAACTGGTGGTGGAGGAGAGTGGTAAACTGGGCTTGGAATGTGTGGAGGATATGTGTGAACTGGTGGGGGAGGTGAGTGGTAAACTGGGGTTGGAATGTGTGGAGGATATGTGTGAACTGGTGGTGGGGGAGATGGGTATTTGTATGGCTTCTTATATGGTGGAGGAGGAGAGTGATAAACTGGGTGAGGAGTGTAGACTGGTGGTGGAGGAGATGAGTACTTGTATGGTTTCTTAGGTGGTGGTGGAGAGTGGTACACTGGATGGGGAGTGTAGACTGGTGGTGGAGGTGATGGGTACTTGTATGGCTTTTTAGGTGATGGTGGAGGAGAGTGGTAAACTGGGTGAGGAGCATACACTGGTGGTGGAGGTGATGAGTACTTGTATGGCTTCTTAGGTGTTGGTGGTGGAGAGTGGTGAACTGGGTGAGGAGTATACACTGGTGGTGGAGGTGATGAGTACTTGTATGGCTTCTTAGGTGTTGGTGGTGGAGAGTGGTAAACTGGGTGAGGAGTATACACTGGTGGTGGAGGTGATGAGTACTTGTATGGCTTCTTAGGTGTTGGTGGTGGAGAGTGGTAAACTGGGTGAGGAGTATACACTGGTGGTGGAGGTGATGAGTATTTGTATGGCTTCTTAGGTGATGGTGGTGGTGAATGGTACACTGGATGGGGAATGTGGGGAGGATATGTGTGAACTGGAGGTGGAGGAGATTGGTACTTGTATGGCTTCTTTGGTGGTGGAGGAGAGTGGTAAACTGGGTGAGGGTGTGGGTGAGGGTGAGGGTAGGGGTGTGGGTGTGGGTGTGGTTGAGGATGTGGGTGAGGGTAATGGGTTGGAGGTGGTGGAGAGTGATAAACTGGGTGAGGAACTGGGTGTGGAAGAGGATGTGGGTGAGGGTGTGGAAGAGGATGTGGGTGAGGGTAAGGGTGAGATGGAGGTGGGGGAGAGTGATAAACTGGGTGAGGAACTGGATGTGGGTGAGGATAAGGGTGTGGATGTGGGTGAGGGTGTGGGTGCACCGGAGGTGGAGGAGAAGAGTACTTGTAAGGCTTATGAGGGGGTGGAGGAGAGTGATAATGAGGTTTAGGTAGAACATGAACAGGTGGAGGAGGAGAAGGATACTTGTAAGGTTTCTTAGGAGGAGGAGGTGGAGAAGAGTAATGATAAGGAGTCTTAGGTGGTGAGTAAACAGGTGGTGGTGGAGAGTGATAGTAGTAAGGCTTCTTTGGTGGTGGTGGAGAGTAAACAGGAGGAGGTGGTGAAGAGTAATGGTAGGGTGGTGAAACAGGTGGGTAACTCTTAGGTGGTGGAGGTGATGAATACAAGTAGGCGTTTGCTGAGATTTGTGATGGCAAGGTGAGAGAAACAATGAAAGCTAATAAAAGAGTGAGAGTGGCAGAGGCCATTTGAGACCCCATTGTTGCTAACCTCACTAGAAATTGTTATGCTATGAATGAAGCAAGTGATGCCCCCTATATATAGATTCTTTCTTTACCTCTTTCATTTCATTATTACCTACTAATCATCTTGGTAACTTTGTTTTCAACTTACCAAACACCCCTTTGCCAACCACCTCTTGCCGTTTCTTCTCTTCTTTTTTTCTTCTAATAATTAAAAGTTATTATATTTAAATTTATTTTAAAATAGTTAAATATAAAAAATAATAGGCTAAATTATAGTTTTGGTCCCCCTATTTTCAAAAATTCAGACATTTGGTCCCCCTATTTTAAAACTCAGACATTTGGTCCCCCAATTTTAAGAAATCAAAGACATTTAGTCCCAAGAGAAATTTTCAGTTTTTTATGGCTAATAATCAAAGACATTTGGTCCCTCAATTTTAAAAAATCAAAGACATTTGGTCCCCCAATTTTAAAAAATCAAAGACATTTGGTCCCTCTTTGGACTAAATGTATTTGATTTTTTAAAATTGGGGGACCAAATGTCTGAGTTTTAAAATAGGGGGACCAAATGTCTGAATTTTTGAAAATAGGGGGACCAAAACTATAATTTAGCCAAAATAATATGTTAAGATCCCACAAAATTTAATAAATATTAGAGTGTTCATCTCAAATAAATATTGGAAAAGGAAAAAGGTAATTAAGTAAGATAATAAAATTATAATTATAAAGATAAGTTATATTCCCATGGTGGCAAAAAAACGACGTAGCATAAAAAAAATTATTTACTAAATAATACACTTTTTAGATCATTTACCAAACTAGAACACATTCAAATATTAGGCTAAAAGTCGCCCCCACAGGACACGACTTTTGAACTGCATTTTGCAAATTTTTTTTGCTTTTCTAGTTCAGAAGTGGCCCTCCAGGGTGACTTCTGAACTGTGTTTTTTAATTTTTTTTTCTTTATATTAATTTAAATTAAGTTATATTTATTAATTTAATTAATTAAGAAAATTAATATTTATAATTCTAATTTAATTATAAATATTCTGGTGGAAAAAATAATTGAACACATTAATGTATTTAAAAGTGTCGGCAAGATCTCATGCGTTCATAAGTGTCGGCAACATCAAGACGATTGAAAAAAACCGTTTGTTTTGTAGTGTAAAAAATTAGCTTTTTACTATGTTGTGACCACTTTTAATCATATATATTTATTTTTTCTTAAAAAAAATAACTACCGTGTAGAAGAGGTATAAAACTACTGTTTTGAGTTATGAAATATTAAATATGGATTTAAATTAGACATCTATTAAAATCGTAAAAAACACAAAAAAACACAATCTGGGCCGTTGAAACTGTCGGTGCAATCTGGGACGCTGAAACCATCGGTGCACTATGCACTATTCACTAATCATTGTGCACTATTCATTGTGCACTGTGCACTATTGTGAGCCACCCGTTCCATGGAATACCGATGAACTCCCAGGAATATATGCAGTGGTTTCTAAACAATACAAGGCCATATATTTCTATCGACCAACATCTAAGGGACCCACGGGTTAGTGCGATGGGTGGTGTTGTGGATGAACAAGAAGAAGAACCGACTATGCCAGAAGCACCATCAATGCCAACCACTCAAACCGAACGTCGTAATCGTAATAGTAGTCGACGTTGGCCACAAACTCTATCTCCTTCACGCCAACCTATCAGGATTATCAGCCGTTCAACCAGTCAGTAGAAGATACTCCATTTCAAGATACCTATCGGCATTCTACTGCTGGCAGCAATGATGATATGTTCTATTGTCTGTTTGGTGTCCACCCTGGTACGCCGGAATCAGTTGCATATCTTCGTAGCCTTCAGGAGCATGACGGTGCTAGTTCCTTGTCACTTCACCAATACGAACAACCAACTGCCCATGCCCCGGCTGAAGAAGAAATACCAGCAGCACAACAGCGTCCACGCAGTAATCGCCGACCACCGCCATGTGGAACTGGCCATCATCTACAACGTTAATTTTTTGTTTTGTTTTGCTTTTTAATTTATTTGTACAACTGTTGTAATTATCTGATAAGTCATTTAAATAAATTAATGTGTTGTAATTTTTTTTCCTTAATTATTTTAGAAACATAGAATTATAAATATTAATTTTCTAAATTAATTAAATTAATTAATATAACTTAATTTAAATTAATATAAAGAAAAAGAAAAATTAAAAACACAGTTCAGAAGTCACCCTGGGGGCGACTTCTCAACTAGAAAAGCAAAAAAAAATTGCAAAATGCAGTCAGAAGTCGTGGCCTGTGGGGGCGACTTCTAGCCTAAAATAAGGATGTGTTCTAGTTTGGTAAATAATCTAAAAATGGTGTTATTTTGGTAAATAATTTTTTTTATGCTACCGTCGTTTTTTTTTTCCTCCCAAGGTTCACCTTCCTAAAAACAAAAATAAAGCCCTTTTTGGCAAAGTAGTAAAAACAAGAGTAATGTTATTTAGTCAAAATATTCCAACAAAAATAGCCAAAAACCAAGTTACAACACCAATTAACCAAGTTTTATATGTCATTAACTAACCTGCTTTTTCACAGTTTTCTAGGCTTAAAAACTGTGAAAAAGCAAGTTGGTTAATGACCAATAAAATTTGATTAATTGGTGTTGTAACTTAATTTTTGACTATTTTTTGTTATAACATTTTGGCTAAATAACATTACTCTAAAAACAAAACCCTTGAAATTATAAAAAGCAAAGATTTAGGTGAATTTTAGTAGGTAGTTCTATCATTAATTATAAAATGTCACATCACATGCGATTAAAATTTTCAGATTAATTTAAATCTAAAGTATTTTATTAATTTATTTATTCTGTATACACCGTTTATCTATTGAGTTATTAGTAGTAAACGGTAGCAACGAAAGAAACAACCAATATACTTGGTACCGGCCATAACTATGTTAAGATTCTCTGATGGTCTCAAATTCGAGTTTTAACTTTTAAGTGTACTAAAAGTTCTGTTAGGAAAAAAGAATTATATAGACCAGTCAAATTGAGTGTTCTTAATCAGCCAATTTTTCAGCATAGATTAATCATCAATAAAATTGAGAATAATGCACACTAATATCACAGTTAAAAAAAAGAAAACAGTAGCCTAAGAAACATTGTACGTGCTTTTAATTATTTTAACTGTGTAAGCGAATTTTTTGTCAAAAAAAATTGTGTAAAAGATCTTTTCATGCAGTAATTTTTTTGGAGCTATCTCTTTAATCATGGAGTATTTCTAATTCTTAGTTTATTGTTTTGCAGATCTCACCGCTCTTTGAAAAATGCCTGTAAGGTGGCCTAACTTTGTGCGATTTTGTTTGTTATTGGAAGACTTTAAAAAGACTCGTACAACGGGGTCCATCATCATAGTAGCAGCCTCTATGATCATTTAGGTGATACTCAATTTAATAGTTTTCATACGAAAAATTCATTTTCTTAATTTTAATTTATTTCTCTCTCTTATCAATTTATCGTTGTTGGCAGACTCTGGGAGTCTACACCTAACTAGTACAAGTCTTGCATATTTTGCATGGCATCGATTCGGCCTTAGTCCTTTTCAGATAAAGACAAGCCTAGCGTATAACTCCTTTTACTTTTCAGCTTTTAAATCTTTTTACTCTCTAAAGTTTTTTTCCTAGATCATCGCTTGCTACCTATGGATTGTTCCAACGCTTTTAATAAAATAATAATTTTCGCTCGTGCTTAAGATTAAATTATTAAATTTGATGATCATATAACCAATTTGACCAATTTTTACTTTTGCTTGATGCAGGGATGCAAGAAACAATTCTAGGTGTGCAAGAATCAGAGTCCTCAGGCCACAATTCAAATTGATTGAACCCAGACCAATTGAAACGGGTTAACACGGAACCCAGTGGAGCGTCACTGTTCAAACACGCGGGTTGGAGATTAGATACGGGTTTATCCAACTTGAAGGCACTATAAAGCCTTTCCTAAACCAGTTCGTCCCATTTCTTCTTTTCTTTCTCTCTCTTCTCTTCTTCTTCTCTGCTCTGATTCTCTTCTTCTTCTTCGCGAACCTCTGCTAGGTATTCTACAAATCACACCAGATCTTGATGATTTAAGCTTCCAAATGTTTTAATCATCAAGCATACGTACCCATGTAACTGAATAACCCAAAAGCCCCTTCGTTTTGTTGTTGATTCTTCGCAAATCAGCAAACCCTAAAGCACTATTTTTGTGTTTCAGGTTCTACGATGCCAGGGTTTTGAATCGGTCACCACCACGAAGGTAACCACGTTACTGGTTTTCTGTTTGCTGTTTTATTGTTGATTTTCTTTACAAAATCCTGTTTCGGTCACAAGATATAAAATGGTCTGAGACAAGCCCTCAGACAATAGCTGTCTAGTTACTGCTTCTAGGTTTAGAAAGCAGTAACACCTAGTTTCCTTCTTAGGGTAGTAAAGACACCCCCCTTCAAAGCTTTAGTGAAGATGTCTGCCACTTGGCCCTTTGTAGAACAGTAGTCCACCACTAGATTTCCCTTAGACGCCTGGTCTCTTTGATAATGAAATCTAGTCTCAATGTGTTTTGTCCTTCCATGAGATATAGGATTTTTAGCTAGATTGAAAGCTGACTTGTTGTCTGTAGCGACCGAAGAATCCGGAGGAGGGATTCCTCGTTGCTTTTGAACAATGGAGCCGCCATCAATATTTATTTTTAGGAAAAACATTGAAAAAACCTTTGTTTTTGGGTTCGGGGGTCGATTAAGTGCGGGGAAGGTACTAGCACCCCGCAACATCCTAAAAAGGTTACCTTTTAATTTAATGTGTAGAAAAAAATAGTTTAAAGAAAACACTTTAATTTACCCTTTTTTGTTATTTGCAAAAAAAACGGAAAAGAAGACTTAATAAAAATTTTAGTTTTTTGCGCTCGACGGGAGTGGGCCCCCGCTCCTACGTATCTCCGGGTGCGATGGAGAAATCAAAGCTACGTAGTTCTTGGGTAGAAAATATTTGTGTGTTGGTATTTTTTATATTTTTTTTGAAAAGTTTGGGAAAACTAGAGACCGTTCATGGTGACCAAACAGATAAATCCAGAGTGGTCGTCGCTAACGGCTTATTCGGAAAAAAAAAAGGTATCTTATAGCGTTCAAAGAAGCGAGGCCCAGAGTGACCGCTATAGACAACCTATTTTTTTTGCGCGAATTCGATTTTTTTCGAAAGAAAAAAAAAAAACGGTTCGGAAGCATCACGTTGTGGATAAAAGCGGAGTAAGTGATAAAAGGGGGGTGCAAATAATAAAGGAGTTGTATTAAAAAGGGAGGTGTGAATAGCGTTTTGACGCTAGAAAAAAGGTGTCACCGGGGGTGCAAATAGCGTTTTGACGCTAAAAGAAAATGGTTGCCGGGGGAGTAAATAGCGTTTTGACGCTAAAGAAAACGATTGACGGGTCTATTACCTTTTTTACTATTCTACCCTAGAGCACGTGGTTCTTGAAGCGCTTTTCCTTAAAAAAAAACCTAGACTAAACAAGTGGTATTTTGAAAGCGGATTATGGAGAAAAAATCTTTTGTTGTTTTTTTTTTTGTTGTCATAGTTAAAAGGGTGCCTTCTTACCCTTTTTTTTGAAAAAGATTTTTGTTATTATATTATTTTTTTTTTGGAAAAGAGTAGTGACACTAGTAACCATTTATTTTTTAAAAAAATATTTTTTAGTATTTGAAAAAAAAAAGGCTTTATTTAAATCCGAAAATAAAAAAAGGAACAAATTTTTTTATCACTTTTTTTAATCCGAAAAATAGTAACCATTTATAAAAAAAAATCAACATTTTTTTTTACTCTTTTTTTTTACTCCGAAAATAGAATAATTTATTAAAAAAAGGCACAACATTTTTTCACTTTCTTCTTTTTTTTTTTTAATCCGAAAAAATAGTAATTACAATAAAAAGAACACATTTTTTTTAACACTTTTTTTTTTTAGGTTTATTTTAAATCCGAAAATAGTAATCATTTTTTAAAAAAACAACATATTTTTTTTTAGCACTTTTTTAGTCCGAAAATTGCAACATAAAAAAAACAATAATAACAACATATATACATCTATAAAAACAGCAACTAAACTAAAAAAAAGCAATAATATGTTCAAAAAAAACAGCCAATACTAATATTTATAAAAAAGTCAATAACTAATATTTATATAAAAAAAAGCAACCAATATATATTTTTTAAAAACGTGAACAACAATAATAACAATAAAAATGGCAATGATAATATGAACAAAATTACAATAACTAAAAAAAACGAAAAAGCAACAATACTACAAATTATTACATTTTTGTACCTTGAACAAATCCAAGCTTCCTTCTTCGGATCTCTTCAATACAACAAAATTTTAAACTAAAAAAACTAAGAAGGAAGAAAAGAAGGGGAAGAAAATTTTTCTAAGAGAAACCCTAATTTTTTTTAGAAGATTCTCCTTTTTTTCTAAGAGCCAAATCCGTCCTCCTCCCCTCTAAGTGGGGAACCCTATTTATACAAGAGAAAAACAAACAAGCTTCCTTCTATTTCCTTCTTCATCCACTCTTGGATAGTGATGATGACTTTTTTTGATATGATGGAGGTTTGGGGGGAGTTGTTGAAGGGGAAAATAAAAGATGAAGACATGTGAGATGTGGGGGAGGTGATGGTCGAAGGTATGGGCATGAGGAAGGGGAAGGGAGTGCCATGTGTGAAGTGTGTGATAGGGAGAGGAATGGATGAGTGTGTGAAGAGAAAAGAAAATGAGTGTGTGAGAGGAGGGGAGAGGAGAGAGCCGTGGGGTTTGAGGGAGGAAAGAGAAAGGATGAAGTGAAGGTTGAGTGTGGTGTTGCTTTAGGGTTGAGTGTGAGAGAGAGTGAGTTGAGTGATGTGTGAGGGAGAGAGAGAGAAGAGGGGGGCGTAGGAAAAGGGGGGAGAGCCGTTGGGAGAGGAGAGAGGGAAGGGTGGAGTGTATGGGGAAAGGAGATATGGGGAAGTGGGGTTGTGTGTGGAAGTGGGATTGAGAGAAAAGAGGAGAGGTGGAGTGTGGAAAGGAGAAAGGTGGGGTTTGACCATGGGATAATAGGGGGTGGGGTCGAATATGGAGGGGAATTAGGGGATGAATGTGGATGATTTTTAAGGCTAGGGGGGAGAGTGAATGTGGACATATTTTAGGGAAAAGGGGGATTCGAATTTAGGGTTTAGTTGGAGTGGGTTGGATGGAGTTGTGTGTTGGGTTATGGGTTGGATATGGGTTAGGGTTAGGATATGGATTGGGTTTGGTGGAGGAGTTGGATTGGGCTTGGTGGAGGAGTTGGATATGGGTTAGGGTTAGGATATGGATTGGGTTTGGTGGAGGAGTTGGATTGGGCTTGGTCTAGGGTTATGCGAATTGGGCATAAGGTTTGGTGGAGGAGTGGGCTTTAGATGGCCCAATCCTAAATGCACCTCTATATATTTTTTACAAACCTCCCCTATTTCCTCCTTTGCTTATTTTGTTTTGATACTTCTAGTTATTATTTTTTCAAAAATTAAAACTTGTAGCAAACTAAAAAATAAAATAAAACATGGCATGAAAAAAAAGAATATTATTTTTCTCAAAAATAAATAAAATTTCTCTTTTTTTTTGGATAGGACAAAATTAGGGTATTACATTGTCCATACAGAGTTTAGGAACCTCAGTCAAATCAATCCTTAGCTCTTTCATTAGTGTCTCAAGCCATGCTGCCTGAGTTGCAGCATTACAGACAGAAACATATTCTGCCTCACATGATGATAAGGCCACTATGGCCTGTTTCTTGGAGCTCCAGGATAAAGATGCTCCCTGAAACAGAAAAATGTAGCCAGAAGTGCTCCTCCTATCAACTTTGTCCCCACACCAGTCTGAATCACAATAGCCTTGTAGGATATTTTTACCTGCACAGAAGTTGTTAGGAAAAAACACACCAAAATTTAAAGTTCCTTTAATATACCTGAGTATCCTTTTAGCAGCATTCAAGTGAATATGCTTAGGACAGTTCATAAATCTGCTTGCCATCCCTGTAGCAAACAGTATATCAGGCCTACTGTGACATAGGTATCTTAAAGAACCAATTATTTGCCTGTAGTGAGTAGGGTCAACACCAACCCCTTCATTGTCTTCTTTCTTACTTAAATTTCCCTCAGTAGGATTAGTTGCTGAGTTACAGTTTAGTAAGTCAAACCTGGCCAGAATCTCTTTAGCATACTTCAATTGATGAAGTATGATTCCTTCTTGAACTCTTAGGAATTCCAACCCCAAAAAATAGGTTAGTCTTCCCAGATCTGTCATTTCAAACTCATTTTTCATACTTAGTTTGAAATTCTCAATCTGTTTTGCACAACTGCCAGTTAATAGCAAATCATCCACATAGAGACACACAACTAGGAGATAGGTTTGTATATCACCTTTGATATACACACCATACTCAGTAGTGCATCTAGCAAACCTATTTTCTATAAAAAAAAATGAGTCTATTCTTTTATTCCAGGCCCTGGGTGTCTGTTTCAGTCCATAGAGAGCTTTGTGTAGATGAAACACATAAGTCTCCTTGCCTTTTTTAATGAACCCAGGAGGCTGTGCTATATACACAGTTTTCTCTAAGGGACCATTTAGGAAAGCTGATTTCACATCCATGTGAAACAGTTCCCAATTCCTGCTGCAAGCCAGGGCAGTAACTAACCTTACAGTTTCATGCCTAGTCACAGGGGAGAACACTTCAGTGTAATCAATTCCCTCTTTTTGTGAAATCCTCTTGCTGCAAGTCTGGCTTTATACTTAACCACCTTGCCATTAGGATCCAACTTTACTTTAAACACCCACTTTACACTAATGGCCTTCTTGCCTTTAGGTAAAGTAGTTAGGGTCCAAGTCTTATTTTTCACAATGGAATGCAGCTCTTCCAACATAGCTTGCTTCCATTCTTTTTTGTTTAGAGCCTCTAGATAGTCTAGAGGTTGAGTCAGCCATCATGGCAAAGTGGATGATGTCACCTTCATCATCTATTTCATTATCACCTGCTAAATCATAGTCTGCCAACCTCCAAGGAGGTTGTCTTAGTCTTGCCTGTCTAGGCAGGGCATTCTGTACAGGTTGATTGTGAACTAATTTTGGTGAATCTGGTTCACCTTCAGGCTGTACATGGTCTTCTAAGTCACTTTCACCATCACTCTCATGGTGAAAACCTTCTGGTACATCTGTTGTACCCTCTTCTAGAATGTTAAGACAATCTGAGCTAGTTGGCTCATTCTTATCCCAATCCCACTTGCTATCTTCAAGTATAGTAACATCCCTAGATATTCCTAACTTGCCATTTGTAGGGTCAAACAGCCTATAGGCACCAATAGGGTGATATCCTACTAGAACCAAAGACCTACTTTTATCTTCCAGTTTCTTCCTTTTAACATCAGGCACATGTGCATAGCATAGAGACCCAAAGACCCTTAGGTGACTCACACTGGGCTTCTCCCCAGTCCACACCTCCTCAGGTACTTTGTCCTCTAGCCTTTTAGTAGGGCATCTATTAAGTATATAGACAGCAGTAGTGAATGTCTCACCCCATAGATGTTTAGGAAGCTGTTTTAGTTTTACCATGCTCCTTGCCATGTCCAAAACAATTCTGTTTTTCCTTTCCGCCACCCCATTGTGTTGTGGGGTATAAGGAGAAGTTACCTCGTGAACAATACCTTGAGTTGTGCAATATGCCTCAAATTCTCTTGAGGTATATTCACCTCCTCCATCAGATCTTAGAATCTTTAGGTTCTGTCCACTCCGCTTTTCTGCCATTGTTTTGAATTCTTTGAATTTGGACAAGGCTTCATCCTTATTCTTAATTAGGTAGATCCACATCTTCATTGAGAATTCATCTACAAAAGACAGAAAATACTTGTTACCACCCTTAGAAATCACATCAAAGGGACCACAAATGTTTGTGTAAACAACATGAAGAAGATGTTTAGACCTGTTTTCTAATTCTGTCTTAAACATCTTCCTTGGTTGTTTGCCAAGCAGACATGTAGTACAATCACTATTAGGTGCCTCAATCTTAGGTAAACCACTTACTAGGTTCTTAGTACTAAGATTGACTAGACTCCTATAGTTTAGGTGTCTCATCCTCCTATGCCATAGAACACTTTCAGAATCAGTGGTGGCACTCAAGCATTCTGCTTGGGAAGTGCCAATACTTGTTTTGAAAATTCTATTCTTAGCTAAGGGTGATGTTAGGATCAGCCTATCTTGTTTATCAAAAACTTTCAGTTTTAGGTCCTTAATTATGACAGAGAAACCTTTTTCTATCAATTGTCTTAAGCTGATTAGATTACATCTAATACCAGACACATAATATACATCATGAATTAATACTACCTGCCCATCTTCTTTAGTAAACATGATGTTTTCCATACCTGCAGCCTCAATTGATCTGTCACTAGCACACTTAATTGTTGTCTTCTTATTTTGGTTGAAGTCAATTAACCATTCTTTATTTCCTGTAAGATGGTTAGAACAGGCAGAATCCAAGTACCAAATTTCTGTAATAGTTTCACCATTACTGTTGGTGACAACTAGGGCAATATATTCTGAATTTTCTTCTATTTTAACATCAATAACAGTAGTTTCTACCCTAGGTTCAGTTTCATCATTTAGGTCTGAAATCATACTAAACATAACTGGTGTGTATTCTGTGTCAGAGTCTTCTGTAGCCACATTGGCCTCTTCTTCAGACTCTTTAGGTTTAGTATCTTTCCTAGTAGGGCATTCAGTGGCATAGTGCCCATAGTTATCACATCTATAGCATTGGACTTTAGATTTATCCTTTTTCTTATTAGAACCAGAGTTTTTCTTGGAGGAGTCACCCTTACCTTTAGGTTTTCCTCCCTTACCTTTAGACCAGTTACTTTGGCCTGACTGGTTGTTGTTGTTGTTGTTGTTGTTGTTGTTGCTGCCCTTTGTCCATTTCTTCCCCTTGGGTTTGGCAGCAAACAGAGCTTGCTCTTCTTCACCTTCACCATTCAAGAGATTCAACCTAATCTCGTTGGCTTCAAGCCTACATTGGAGGTCTTCAACTTTAAGATCTTAAGGCTTGATGGTGTCTTCAATGCTGTTTACAATAAAACCAAATTTCCTTGTTAACGATCTAGGAATTTTCTTACAAACAATTAGTTCTGATAATGTCTCTCCATTGAGACTCATTGCATTAGTGATTTTCTTTAGTTTTCCAAAGAAATCCGTGATGCTTTCATCCTCCTGCATGTTTAGATTTTCATACTGCAGTTTTAGAGACTTTGATGCCTCTAATTCTGTCAAAGTTACTCTCATCACACCCCTGGTGTATGAGATAGATGGTTTTCCAATCCTTCTTGGTATTTTCCTTGTGTTCAGCCCTTTGTTCAGGGGTTGGTTCCTCAGCTAGTGCTAGAACCCCTTCTTGAACAATTTCTAGGACATCATGGGGTTGTTCAGGGGTTGGTTCCTCCACCTGTCCCAGTTTTTCCTATTCAATTTACGGATCTGAGTAGATAACCTAGCATATGACATGTTGAATTTGCTCCTTAGCTAGTACCGTTTGAACTTCTGAGAACAGAAAAAAAAACAGGTTATTAGAGCACACACACACACACACAGTCTTCTTGCTGTATGTTTAAAGGAAACAAAAAATTTAACACCTATACAGGCCCAGTTCAATTGATTGAACCCAGGCCAATTGAAACGGGTTAACACGGAACCCAGTGGAGCGTCACTATTCAAAGACGCGGGTTCGATATTGGATACGGGTTGATCCAACTTAAAGGCCTATAAAACCTTTCTTGAACCGGTTCGGCCCATTTCTTCTTTTCTTTCTATCTCTTCTCTTCTTCTTCTCTGCTTTAATTCTCTTCTTCTTCTTCGCGAACCTCTGCTAGGTTTTCTACAAATCACACCAGATCTTGATGATTTAATTAAGCTTCCAAATGCTTTAATCATCAAGCATACGTACCCAGGTAACTGAATAACCCAAAAGTCCCTTCGTTTTGTTGTTGATTCTTCGCAAATCAGCAAACCCTAAAGCACTGTTTTTGTGTTCCAGGTTCTACAATGCCAGGGTTTTGAATCGGTCACCACCACGAAGGTAACCACGTTACTGGTTTTCTGTTTGCTGTTTTATTGTTGATTTTCTTTACAAAACCCTAATTGGTTTTGTTTTTGCCTTGACTGTTTCTGGTTCTTCGCACCTTTGAAGAAACACCAACAACTACTCACTTGTGGATCTCCTCTCGGAGATAACATGTAACCTCTTCTCTTAACCTTTCTTAGTATTTTCTCTTTTTCTCTTTCATATTTCAGTCACAGAAATGCTAACACTTTGATTTTTTTCTTGATGCGAGGTTTATTCAACCACTTGTTGAATATTTTGCTCACAAGACTCTCAGAAAACCAAAGGATGCTGAACAGCACAAAGAAGAAGAGAGTAGTACACTTAGGGTAAAAGAAAAAATGTAATTTTATTACTGTTGTGTTACAGTGCTGTACATAGCTTCTATATATACATGAGAATGCAACGGCTATATGCTGAAATTGTTAAGATAGTTTCAGTTTGTTAATCCTAACAAACTTTAACTAACTTAATAGATTCACTTAGCTGTTAAGGATTGTAAAACAGATACTTCCCCCCAACGGCTAGTTTAGTTTGAACTAAACTTTGCTGTTATTTTTGTAATAAGGGTAAGGTTTTGGTTTCTGATTACAAACCAACACAAATTTTGCAATGGCTAATATCGAGTTTGTCCACTGCTGGAATCGAACCCGGGTGCATCGGGTCGACTCCTTGTGTCCTAATGTAGATTAAGCAGGTTAACCATGTTGGTTACTCTGTAAGTACTATTATTAGCTTTGTTATAATTAAATAAAAAATTTCATGAAAGCCGCAAATACACCCAACCCTTTAGATAGAAAAATACTCATGCTTTCGTATAATTTTTTTTACAGTTTTAACTTAATTGAATAATTGATGTATACATCATTTAGTTAACAAACGTAAAACTACAAAATTTTCTTATAATTGAAGATATGACAAATATGATCGAATATTTTAGTCCCCCAATCTTTAGTCCCTGTATTTTTCTAATATCTAAAATGTTTTCCCCAGTCAAAATTGGTGGGCACAAAATCTAATGCGTCACCTCATTAACTAACGTGGCAGACCAAATGTTTATTCAAAATCCAAGTTGGTACGCCATGTCACTATTTTATTTAAATTTTTTTTTAATATGTTAAATAATTCTCTTAAATAATAATAAATTAATGAGATTGAATCAGTATTTCTCAAACAGAAACCCAAATAATCAAACCCAAACCACAACCTACGAAACCAATATCCATTCTACCCTTCCACGCATCCTCCTCCCACCATCTTCACTACACATTTCCATCACCTTGAACAACTTGAAAACCTCCCCAAAGTCATATCCTTCGGAAGGCAGCTTCAAAGACAATGAGATGCACAAAACATTTTGTTAACACATCAGACTGTGACTAGGCCAATTTTGACCAATTTTGGGAGGGGTAAACATTTTAAAAATCGAAAAAATGAGGAACTAAAATTGTGAAGAAATTAAGGAACTAAAATTGTGGACGAGTGATTATAAGAGATCAAAATGTAATTAAACTTAAACTTAAAATTAATTTTTTTTATTATAAATAGATCGAGAGGGAATACATCACAGTAGTTTGCTAAGGTTTTTGACTTTTTGTAGTTGTTGGAAATAGGCCAGCTCTGTCTAGTTAATCAATCAAAATCATTTTATAGTCTTCATAAATTATTACGTATGGATTTCTGACACCAAAATAATTTCTAAGATTGATCATGACTGCAGCTCAAAGAAAAAAAATTGTTAAACTCTGAGATCCAACTCTGTAACTGTCCAACATTATTATCGACCCTTCATGAACACATAGATGAGTAGATGACACATTCCATTGACCAACGTACGCGAGAGATGGAGAGATGGCCCCATCACACCAAACCAATGATTTAAAGTATACCATATGCGCGGGTTACATTATATTTTTTTTTTATACATATACTTATACAGAATTTAATTTCAATAAATCATTTAATTTGTTAAAAAATGAAGTTTTATAAATTTAGAATATTTTCTTCATTTGACATTTTTTTTGTTACGAAAAACATTTTATCAGTAATAAAACTATATAAATATGTAACATTTTTCCGTTATATCTTAAATGCATAATATAAAATAATTATTTTGACAATGTGTAACGTTCCACCATAAAAAATTAATATTAATAAAATTATAGCAACAACATGTAATCTTTACCGGTTGAAACTAAAAAATAAAATATAAAAAATAAATTTTTCGACAATGTCAACAATTTTCTTGTCGCGGCTCAAAAAAATGTTCACTTATAAGAAATAAAGACATTCATGAAAACAAATATAAAAAAAGGTTATAACGACAACGTGTTACATTTTCCCGTAATAAATCAAAAATAATGAAATTGTATCAACAACATGTAATGTTTACCCATCAAATCTCAAAAAAAAGATAAAAAAAATTTATAATAGTAAAGATATTTTTCCGTCCAATAATTTAGAAATGAGTAATTTTGTTAAATAGATGATAGATAAACTAAAAAACAAGAAATGTGAAGAGAAAGAGAGAGAATAGAGGGGGACAGATATAAAGTTGAGAATACTTGCTAAATGGGGGGTGTGATGGTAGGAGGCACAGTCGCCCTATGGGTCAAAAGTTGCGGCTCTTATTGTAGGTGATTTTGATGATGCTAGTTCAGAAAAGGGCATAAATGTAAAGATTTGAATTGGACAATTAAGGTGGATTCCCTTATTAAGTGGTGCTAATATCTACCTCTATAATCTACTATAGATTTATACAAATTCACTACATATGATTTTACCAATACCCCTATTTTATCTAAAAGACACCTTAAATTTTTGAGGGTAAAAATGTCATTACACTCTATTTCTTTTTTTTTTCTTTATTCTTACACTCTTTTTCTTACTTTTCACTTTTTTCTTAGACTCTCTTTCCTCATTTTCACTTTTCTTTTACACTCTCTTTCTTCCTTTTTTTTCTTTTTACTTTACTTTTCCCATAAATAATTATTCTCTTTCTCTTATCACTTCACTTTAATTCTTTTAACTAAATTTCTAAATTTATACAAACACTACTTTAATTAAAAAATTTGAAACTACTATAAACCTACTATCTAAAAAACAAGAAGACTTAATGACTATTTAAATTAGTAATTAATATTTAAAACAAATATCTCTTATTGATAATCTAATATCTAACTTTTATTATCTACTATAATCTACTAATCAACTAAAATAATCAATTGAAACTACGAGATAACTGCACTGATAAATAAAAAACACGGGATAACTGCAGTGATATATAAAAAAACACGGGATTAATATTTACCATTGATATTTATAATTTTTTTGACAATTTATAATTAATATTTACATTGATAATTATAATTTTGGAAAACTACTATAAAACTACTATCTAAAAAAACACGTGATAACTGCAATAATCTACTATAATCTACTAATCAACTCAAATAATCTAATATAAAAATACGGGATAACTGCAATAATCTACTAATCAACTCAAATAATCAATTGAAACTATGAGATAACTGCAATGATATATAAAAACACACGGGATAACTACACAAATATATAAAAAGACAAAGGATTAATATTTGTCATTGATAATTAAATTTGTGGAAGACTACTATAAACCTACTATCTAAAAAAAATAATATTTAATGACTATTTAAACTACTAATTAATATTTAAAATAAAAATATTTCTTCTTGATAATCTACTATCTCTCTTTTACTATTTACTATAATCTATTAATCAACTAAAATAGTTAATTGAAACTACGAGATAATTGCATTGATATATTGAAAAAAACACGAGATTAATATTTGTCATTGATAATTAAATTTTTTGAAACCTACTACTACAAACCTACTATCTAAAAAATAAGCAGGCTTAATGACTATTTAAATTACTAATTAATATTTAAAACAATTATTTCTTATTGATAATCTACTATCTAACAAATTTACTATCTACTATAATCTACTATCAACTAAAATAATCAATTGAAACTACCAGCTAGATAAGATAACTGCACGGATATATAAAAAACACGGGGATAACTGCAGTGATATATAAAAAAACACGGGATTAATATTTACCATTGATAATTATAGTTTTTGAAAACTACTATCTAAAAAAACAAAAAGGCTTAATGACTATTTAAACTGATTAATATCTAAAACACACGCGACAAATATTTGTCACTAATACCTAAAAAAGGACAAATAATTGTTACTGATATATAAAAAAACACGGGATAAATATTTGTTATTGATAATCTACTATCTTCTTTCACTATCTACAATAATCTACTAATCAACTCAAATAATCAATTGAAACTATGAGATAACTGCACTGATACATAAAAAAAACACTAGACAACTGCACTGTTATATAAAAAAATACGGGGATAATTGCAATGATATATATAAAAACACGGGATAGTTGCACTGATATATAAAAAAAACATGGGATAACAACACTGATATATAAAAAAACACTGCCCTGATATATAAAAACACACGGGATAAATACACATATTGTTTTTAAATGATACTTTTACATTTATAGTTTTAATATTTATCAATTTTTTATTTGAAACTCATTTTTTATCTACTTTAATTTTTTTTTTTTCACGGGGTAATGTTCAGACTATTTAAATACTGTCTAAATTCATTCCTAAAAAGAACACGACAGCACTTGTCCGTATGCAAGTCATCCTCTATATTTTACAATTGATTTTAGATTAATGAGATTTCAAACTAACGTTTCTATTTGAGGTAATCGTATGACGTAACGCGATCGGCCCGTGAGGATGCACGGGTATAGTACTAGTGTACCGAAGAAAGCTGAAAAGGGGTTGAGTTATTTCATTGGAGTAGTGTCTACCCTATCTAATTTGACAAAGGGGGTGTCGAAATAGCGGTCATGGCAAAATTTTTGCGAGACAGAAAATTGTGAAAGATAAGAGTGAGAGAGAGGTAAAAAAAATGTGTTTTAAATGTGAGATAAAAATAAACCCAGAGCGTAGGGTTCAGCGATTGGGGTTGATCCTCCTTTAACCAAGGGTCTGGGGTTCGATCCCCACCTTGAGCACGGAACAACGTTAAAACTCTGGGTCAGTTGTCCTGCCCCTCGAGGCACCTACAATTCAGCGAGGGGATTAGTCACTGCGGTCGGCAATGGATACCCTGGGTAAAACCAAAAAAAGAAAATGTGAGATAAAAATATTTAAGAGATGATGTAAGAAAGTGAGACTCACAAAAATAAAAAGTGATATAAAATAATTATGAATTTCCAAATTTACCCTAAAAATGGCAAAAGTTTAAATGTCTAATTTAGTAATTTCCCCAATCCATTCTTTTTTTAAAAGACATAGTTGATACTCATAGTTGTTGTATAGCATTTTTTGCAACGTAAGTTAATTCACAAAACAACACGTTAGAAAAATGATTTATTTTTATCTCAACTATTTTAAAAGACATTTATATTATACTTTTTTTATTGGTCGATGCCCGATGAAATAAAATTTTTTTACAGCAATAGTCTACACGAATAACAAAAATGAACTTTTTTTGTTACAATGACAAAAAGGAGGTGATGACTAGTTTACACAAATCTCTCTTTGTTTGGAAGGGCGTTGACAAACTCAATATTTTTGATAAATTATTTGAACAACTGGTGTATATGATCTACTATAGACTAGATATATCATTTATTTAATGAAAGTAAAACTGTATTTTTTTTTATAAATAAGACGCGAAGGAGTAATTTGCAATAAAATTAATATAAATTTCTAAATTCAACCCAAAGTGTTATAATTTTTTTCTTTTCGTCAAATGCATTTTTTTTCTAATAAAACACTTTAGCCGGCTTAAATTTAGGGCACCACACAACAAAATATAATGATGAGTTCCCCCTCCATCAAATCATCACTCTCTAATCGAATTTGGATTCTCTCTCTCTGACTATTGCACTATCTAGTAGCATATAGAGCATTTGTTTGGTTACACCGTAGGCTACCCAAACTCACGTCCAAGTTTTGTTTTCGCCGTGAATTCCAGAAGCTCCAAAGTATAGCTTTTAGGTTGCGGTGATTTTTGGCCGTGATTTTGCAAACTTCACCGCCAGACCAAACACTCCTACAGATTGAATTTCAATATAAAACCTCGAGTGATTAATGAACATAAGATCTACCTAGCTTGGTGAATGCCGGATTTTATCAATTAGGTTAAAGTTTGGTTTATTTGGGGAAGACTTTTCTGATACATTATTCTTAATCCTTGTCCCATGTATTCTTTCAGGCCAACATGCGCGCATGTACATAATTAAAATTATGATAATGTCGTTACTTATTACTATTATTATTTATATTTATTTATAGGGTGTATGATTAGCTGATTAAATAATTATTTAAATACTATTGGGAAAAGATAAGATAAAAATTGGTGGGGTAGTTAGCATGTGAATTTGGACAATCATTAATCAAGATGTCTGCAAAATGGCTGTACATTCCGCTAGAGACCACACATCTTAAAAACTTTGAATTGGCTTTTACAGCTAAAATTAAAACGTATAGACATCATGCAGGCCAAATCTGAGATTTTTTTATACAAAACCGTTTATCACATAATACTCACATATTCCCTCAGATATATAATATAAGCAAAAATGGGTAAACAAAGTAGATGCTTATATTCTATAACGAAAGGAGCGTATGGTCAATTGAATTAGATAGGTGCTTACGTATCCGCCATAACAAACCTTTAATTTAGGGGAAATATTTGATTTCCATTTCAATTTTCAATGTCATTTGCAAGGGTGAAAACAAAATTTGGATGTGAGACCTAAGATTTGAATAAGACCTCCAATTATCAAATAAATCATCAAAAACTCAAAACTACTTTATTTAAATTGTAAAGAACATCTCAACACAACTTCAAACTAATTATACTTTTAAATAGGTATACTAATTTTCTTTTGCCCTAAAAAATGGTATTGGACTGGGGCCCTGTGTGGTAGCCCATGCCCGCACACCATGTGAAATGGCCCTGATCAAGATTATGATCAGCTGAAAAACCTACACTCTCGTAAACATCTACACCACATGTTTTAAAAAACTGAATTAACGAAACAGCTCAATCGGTTAAACCATGAAACTAATTAGTTGCGGTATACTTTTTCAGTGGTTTGACCACTGTTTCTTTGGATTTGACTATAGATAATAAAGTGCGTATGAATTTTTTATACAAAAAGTTATATTAATTCATTCCTACACATCAAAAATAATACAAAATCAACATTGCTAAAATCAAAAAGATGAATCAGTGAAAAACGTATAACACTTAGAATAATAGCATAGAACAGTAAAATCCAACAAATCTGACAAAATCAAAGTGACTGGAATACCATGTCTCTAGGTCTGTAGTTTTGACGCCCATATAATTGATTGACTCTTTAATGGATCGAATATGATTTATCAATATGAACCAAACGAACACGACAACAAGACGGAAAACAAACAACGTCGCACCAAAACGACAGACAAATCAACACTTCACTTTTACAATGAAATAAAGGGAAAACACGAAACAAAAACTAGATCTAAGTAGAAACCACTTATTTAGAATAGAAAAAGAGAAGAAAAAAAAGGTGACGTAAATGGGTGATTCCAAAAAAAAAAAGACTCAAAATCACTGATCTCCTGCAGATTGGTAGAAAGAAGGAGAAGAGTAAAATAAAAACTTCAGAGAGAGGCAACTAAGGTCCACGTGCGTATGAACTTGGTCACCATAAGGTCTAAGTGCATTAAAACCAATGTTTTGAGGTAAGGTATTTTGTTTAAATTTAAGGACCTCAAATTTTTTATCCGTAGATGAACCGACAAATATCACCTAAAATTTACGCATAACCGTGAGGTCTAGAACAATTCATACCTAAATGACGATATTCAACCTAATAATATTATTGCTATTTACTAATTTTTTTTGGTTCGGACCATCGCTTGCTACCTACGGAGTGTCCCAACACTTTTAACGAAAGACTAATCTCCGCTCGTGTTTGGATCAAATTTCGCACTGGCCAATACCGAGTTTGTCCACTGCAAAAATCGAACCCGAGAGCACCGAGTCGACCCTCCTGTCCTAAGGTAGATTAAGCCACTAGGCATACGGCGTTGGTTCTTCCAATTTGCCAATTGTTTTATGGATGAGATCTCAATTTTCTTATTACACAACGGTGACTTCCTCTGTATTTTTTCTTATTGGATTGTTAGTCACTATCAGATATGTCGCAAAAAATTATTTTTATGTGCATGCTTTTTTATTCGGACCATTGATAGCTATTTATGGAGTTTCTCAATACTTTTAATAAAAGACTAGTTTTCGTTCGTGTTTAAGATCAAATCTCGCATTGGCCAACATCGTGTTTGTCCACTGTAAGAATCGAACTCGAGAGCACTGAGTCGACTCCCCGTGTTCAGGGTAGATTAAGTCACTGGGATGTTGGTTCCATAACATTCTATTTAATTTTTTCCTAAAAATACATTGTATTTAATTTTAGTCATTATACTTAACACGTTTGGAGAATATACAAATTTTTTTCAAATTTATTTATTCAAGTTATTGATTTTTAGTGATTAAACATCCTCGTATTAGTTTAAAATTAAAATGTCAACTGGATCTTTCTATATTTTTTTTTGGTACATCTTTGATCTTTCTATATGTTTTATTGGTTTAGCTGGACAACACTAGATTACCGAGATGAAATTACTTGTAATTCTTACCTTTTGTTTTTGTCAGCTTTATTTTGCTATTACTCTAAAATTACTAATTTGTGGAATCAATCATGTAATATAAAATATTTAAGTGAATAGATACAATCTCATGAATGTATATAATCAATCAAATAACAGTGTGAAAACGGGAGATTTGATTCTGAACTTGGATCCTAGGGAAGAAGAAGAATCTTGATAGTTGTCCAAGAGCATCAAAAGCACTAAAAAAGGAGTAATAGAAAACAACATAAATTTAGCATGCATAATTACAATTATTAAACACATTTTAATTGTACTGATCATGTCGCCAGTAGAAGAAGACAGAGCATATATAATTCATGAGGACCAAGAAGATAAGCTTTTACTATTTATTAAATAAATAAATAATCATTTTTTTTTTAAATCGGATATCCTCTGCACGCAACTGCAGTCGAGTCAGGTAGGACAACAATAGACGGTAAAGTTCTCCCTCAAAAAATTTAGCTAGAAAAGACCAACGCCATCTATTTCTACAGCTCTTTTGTAGAAAATGTCATATTTTAGAATAATAATAAAATATCAACTAAGTTTACCGACAGAGAAAGGATAACATGTGACTGAGTGCACATGTTTATCATACAACCTCATGTGCCCATAATGGATCCTACGGTCAGGATTTGATCAAATGGAGCTATCAAAAATATGATGAGTAATGAGTCACAATTAATGTGGATCCTCCACGTCACATCAATGCCTCAACTTACTACATGTCTAAGATGTCTTTAGTCTTTGGTTTCTTGTGAAAGTTTGAATAGTCGCCAACAATGTCCAAAAATAATACTTTGATAGTGATATATACAGTAAATGAAGATTGGTCCATGTGGTGGACCATTTTATTACTCTATGTAAGAAAGGGTATCTTCATCTCCCCCCCTCTCTCTCTCTCCCCCTCTCTCCTGTTTACCTCTTTTGTTACCCTTTTGCAAAGAATCCAATGATTTTTTTCAAAGAAACCAAACATTGCTTTATTGGTGTTGACGCCATAAATTCCAATTCTTACTACTTGTAAGTAACTTAATTCCTTCAACATTCCTACTTGATAATCACAGTAATGATAATTCAATTTGTTCCCGATTGACCTTTATCACTAAAAGCGACGCACCAAATGCAGATCCATCAACTAATGGTGGAGATTAAAGACCTAGATCTAATGGTTATCATTGATTTCCAAAATCTATAAATAAGTATTTAATGCTAGCATTAAACGTACACACTCTCCATTCACCTAACTTGCAATCAGTTCACTTGCTGACTTGAGCGTCGGAGTGTCATTGCAGGTACCAACCACCCCGGATCGGAGCCAAACTCGGACTGACCAGGAACTTGACTACCAACTATCTCGGATCGGACTATGCAACTAGTGTCGGATACCAGTCCAGAGGTACGGTACTGAACACAATTTTTTAATGGACACCCTTGTTTGTTGTTACTAAAAGCAATGTATAATATTTTTTTATTAATCAAAGTGGTACTAATTGTCATTTTATAACCGTCTCTGATGTGAGATTCGAACTCAACACCTTGAGGATACAAGACCAAACTCTTACAAGTGTGCTTGCTCCCTCAAGTTAATGTATCATAATTTAGAATGGAAACATACAACAAAAATGCATTTTGGTCTCTCAAAAGGGCAAAAAATGTTAACCACCAAAGTCAAATTTTTATAAAGTAAAGCCTAAAAAAAAGTTATGTCAAATAATTAGTCATATCAATTTGTACAAAGAGGTAAATTTATATGACTAATTTCAAATTATAATAATATAAGTGACTTCTAATATAGTTAACAGAGTTAAATATTTTTAATAGTATACTCCCTCTGTCATATATTATATATGTCATTTTGGGTCATTTCACACCAATTAAGAAAAATAATTAATTTTGTATGAGAAAGAGAAATTGTAAGTTAGTTTACTAAATTAACTTTCATTAATGACATTGAAAAGATAAATTAGTAGAATTATAAGAAGAGATATTATTAAATAATAAATGGTATAAAAGGAAAACAAAGATTAATGTTTCATTAGTAATTTAAAAAGTCATATATCATGAGACAATTTTTTTTGGCTAGGAAGTCATATAATATGGGATGGGGGGAGTACTATAGTGCTTATATTTTAAGACAGATAGAGTATATTTTATGCACACGAACCGAGTGTATAAATTAATTTTTTCTACAATTACATGCACATTTTTTCAATAAAGTGACTGGTATGACATATTGACATTAATAACTACGACATCATCTTGTACCAGAAAAGAAACTACGACATCAATAATCCTAGTCTTGTAATTTATGTAAGTTATGTAAGGTAAACTATTAATTTATGGTAGACAAAAATTATTTCATTATTATATATACAACTAGCAAAGATAAATTTTAAGTTAGCAAGTAGAATCTACGACTTTACTAATCTATGTTGGAAAATCTGACTAATTATGTGATCCAATTATGTCGGTCCGTGTGGTTCTCCTGTCTTGATAGACTTTTTTATGACATTCAAAACTCGAACTTGAAACATTGAAGTTGATTTATAACCAAATTCCATGTATACACGCAACACCCGATTATTAACTTGAATAAAGCAATTAATGATATCAGGTATATACGACTTTAAAGATGCCCATGCAGAGAAGGGAAAAGAATTGAGTTTTTTGGAACAATGCTTTTGCACATGCATGGGGACAAGTGTGGGTTCCCCTAGATATACTGCTGCCTTTTGGCTTTTCCCTTTTTTTTCCCTCTCTTGCCTGGCCCCCGGAGCTATGACTATGAGTGCAATTATGTGCATTTTATAATGTATTATTATGTATTACCAGTTCATGAAATCTCAGATCTCAAATATAAATGTCGCAATGCTAGCTTCTAAGATCCCAAGACTCATATTGAGGTAACATAGTGTTCGGTACCGTATCTCCTGCTACGTATCCGACCCGGGATAGGTAGTCCGGTCCGAGATAGTTGGTACGTGTATCCTTGGTTGTCCGAGTTGGTGCTCCGGTCCGAGGTGGGGTGGTACCTGCAATGACACTCCGACGCTCAAGTCAGTGAGTGAGTCAATTACAAGTGTGAGTAAGTGAGAGATGAATACCATTAATGTGAGCATTCAATGCTTATTTATAGGTTTCTGGAGTGGAGGAGGGCTGTTGGATCTAGGTCTGCAATCTCCACCGTTGGATGAGTTGGATTCCTTGGTGTTGGGCCTTTTTGGTGGATTGGCCATTGAGGCCCAGTCCATAACAGTAGCCCCCCAAGTCGGGTCGCTTTAAGGCGAGCTAGACTTGTTTAGAGATTTTACCGGGCTTGAGGCACTTTACGACATACCGGGCCGATCTGAGGGACTCAGGTCGTGCCGAGTGACTCGAGGCTTACCGCTTCGCGAGATTCCGGGCATGGCGGGGTCAAGAGACCGGGGCGAGTCAGCGGAACGGAGCGTTCCAGTCATAGCCATGTCTTGATTTCTGTGCCAGCTGGCAACGTCACTGATGGGACGCGTCGTTCGAGGAAGATTGGGGTAATGATGGCGCTTGGGACGACGCGCCTGTCTAGGGGCTAGTCTTGGGAAACGTAGCCTTGGGAAACGACGCGCCTGTCCAGGCCCATTCGTGGCCTTCTTAATGTTCTATAAATAGGAGGGGGGAGCCCCCTTACTTGGATTGTTTTTCTGCGAATCGCTCTGCTTCCGGTCTTAAGGTCGATCCGGAGCTTTTTTCATTCTTCCGAGTTGTGCTGAGTCTCGGAGACGCCTTTGCTGTTCGCGACCCGCCTCCAGCGTTCGACGAGCTTCGATTTTCACAAGGTTAGCTTCCTCTTCTCTTTGTTGCTTTTTCCTTTAGATCGCGACCGGGTTCTTTCTGGACCCGCATTTGTAGATACAGAGTGGGGGTCGTCAGGTCGGGTTCCGACTTGGTTGTGGACCCACTGTTTACGTATCAACCTGACTCATCAAGCCCCCATTTCTGCAGGACCGATCTGGCGAGGACGAAACAAACCCGTCGGGTTGCTGACACCGATCGCCCTCATTTCGCGCAAACCATGGCTTCCGGAGTTGGAGAGTCAATGGAAATCCGTGCTAGCCCCCCGGGGTCAGCTATTCCCGAGGTTCAAGACTACTTGGGTTCCGCTCCTACTCAAGCTGAAGAACGGGCTCCCGGGGTTCCCAGCAACGAGCCGGTAGATGCAGACAACACAGAGGTGGTGGTTCTTGAATCGGGTGATTCTGATGTCGAGCCCGACCGTGAGGAACAAGGCAGTACTAGTTGGAGTTCGGAGGAGAGTAAGGAGGAGGTGGCTGAAAGCCGAAACAATGAAGATGGTCTCGGGCCTTGCGGGGAGCCCGCATATGAAGAAGGTGGTGACTCTGACCAATATCCCCAAGCCGGAGTAGGGCCGGTCAATGTTCCTGTGTCCCTGCCTCTCGCGGTTCCCCGGGAGTATTCTTGGGTGTCGGAGGCGTTGAGGGGAATCCCGTCCCTTTACCGGACCGGGGACGATATGAGCTTCTTCGTCAACCGCCTTTCCAGGAAGAATCAGATCTGGAATGTGGAGGGAATGGCTGAGGACCAGCATGTGGCCGTTTGGCCGAAGGCTCTTAAATTTGTTATGTACGGGGTAACGATCCTGGATATGCACGTTAGCCCCCCATTCACCGCTTTTCAACAAGAGGCTTTGGAGATCTTGAACCTCGCCCCTTCCCAACTTCATCCCAACTCATGGGCGTTCCTCCGGGCTTATGAGTTGATGTGCATTCATTTGGAGAGGCCGATCTCCTGTGATCTCTTTTTCCACCTTTTCGAGGTTAACCGTAGGCATGAGGATGGAACCAAAGACCGGTGGGAACATGTGAGCTTCCGGGCTAAAAGAGGGTTAAAGATTTTCATGCCTTATTCCGACTCTCTCAAGAACTGGAAAAATAAATATTTCTTTGTGGAGCCCGTGAATGAGGAGGCCGTGAGGCACGTCGGCCAATATTCTGCGGATGGGAAATCATTGGAGTTCACAAAGTTTCAATTGGGATGGTCCCTTTCTCATTTTAACCGGAGGCCTCATGCTTACACCGTCGGCTTAGGGCGGCTATCCCAGGTGGACCAGGAAACGTTGGCGATCTTGACGAACTTTGCCGACCTGATCGTCTACCGTGATCCCAAGAAATTTGGGATTGACGTAGCCCGATTGGTCGGGGCTGGATCGAAAACTCAAGTAGCCGCCGTTCTTGGTAGGTTTCTTGATAGATAACTCCGGCCATTCATAATTTTTTGACTGCCGTTTCTTTTAACATTGTTTATTCTTCTTTCTTTGCAGATAGCATGGGGCCGGACAGGTTCTCTCGACTGGCGGCTCTTGCCGAAAGGAAGGCCGGGGTGCAGAAAGAAAAACCCGTTGCTGCCATCCCGATTAGCACCGTCTTGGAGGCAGTCTCGGCTGGAGCAGAGGACCGGACTGCGGATCTCTCGCACCGGAAAAGGGAGCGCCCCCTGACGCAAACAGACCCTGCTTCTACCTCCAATGCCCCGGCTGCTCGGGCTTCAAAGAAAGGGCGCCATGGAAAGCACCGGACTTCTAGGTCTTCTGGTCTTTCTATTGATGCCGACTTCCTGCAGAGGCATTTGGAGGAATCCCGGGCCGACCCGGTTGAGGCGTCTCTCAAGTTATTCCGGCATCTTGTTGACGTGACGAAGCTTCAGAAGGCCGAGGCTGAGAACCAGGCAAAAGGTGACCCCAAGTTCCGAGGTTCACTCTTGGGCTTTCTTTCTTGGTTATCTCTGTTGTTGACTTCCTTGTTTCTATTATTACAGAAGCCCTGGTGGAGAGGGACAATGAAAAGAGAGCCCGGGAGGAGCTGCAAAAGAAGTATGAGACTCTGGAGAGGGATCAGGCTGAGCTCAAGGCTGCTGCGGAGAAATTTGAGAGGGAGAGGGATTCTGCCCTTAACTTGTGTATGGAACATGAGGTTCGGATCCAGGATCTTGAGAGCCAAGATCGGCATTCTTCCGAGGTTATTTCTTCCCTAAGGGCTCGGATTCAGGAACTCGAGGCCGGCCTGGAGAAGGCGAAGCAGGCCCAGGTTGGGTCTGGCGTTGATTCCTTGCCTCGGATTGCTGAATTGGAGAGGGAGCTTCAGGAGACACGTGCCAAGGTAGAATCTTTAGAGGACGAGGTGGTGGAGACGGCTCAACTGGCTCTGGAGGTGGCCGAGGAGAGCTTTGAAAAAGCCGTTTCTCAAGTTGCTGTCATCCACCCCTCCCTTCCTCTGGATCGGAAATTTATTCGCTTGAACCATATCGTAGCTGATGGTCGTATTGTCCGGCCCTATCGTGACTCTGATGCACTCGATATCATTTACCCTCCCCCTTCCTGGTCGTGACTGCTGCTGATAGGAGGGTTCTGGATTTGCTGTTTCTTCTTTTTTGGGTTCCGGGTGGAACCGGTGGGGAAATAAAGCCCCGGGTTCCGGGCGGAACCGTAATTTTGTAATGCCGTTACCTTGTAATTTTGAACTAGAGGACCCGGCCGCATCCGGGATAATTTGTAATTTTAATGCGCTTCCGGTTTCATTTACCTCGGTTTTCTAGTATTTGTACTGTTGTTTTTCGTTTGTGCACTTGCGTTTGATTCGCTCAAGTGGTAAACGTCGCCTTAAGGACAGTTTACCGGGACTCGGCCCAGATCGAACTCGTCCCTGAGGGTTGTGGCAACCTCGGCCAAATACTCGTAAAATGAACGCCTTCGGGGTAGTTTACCGGGACTCGGCCCAGATCGAACTCACCCCTTAGGATAGCGACAAACCTCGGTCAGCTAAAGGAAAATAGAATAGGCAATAAAATCGGTAGACACCGCAATCATATAGGATAACATCGGTATACACCGTTCATTAGATAAGATGAGTTACAGCATCGGTATACACCGCAAACGTAATTGACAACATCGGTATACACCGTTCTCCAGATAAAATGAATAGAACATCGGTATACACCGCAAACGTAATTGATAACATCGGTATACACCGTTCTCCAGATAAAATGAATAGAACATCGGTATACACCGCAAACATAATTGATAACATCGGTATACACCGTTCTCCTGGGTAAGATGAGCGTCAGCTATAGTATTTTCGCAGTTTAGTGGCGTTCCAAGTTCTTGGGATCGCCTTGCCGGACAAGGTCTCCAACTCGTAAGCACCTCTGCCGGTTTTAGATAAAACCCGGTAGGGTCCTTCCCAGTTGGGGGCGAGCTTGCCCTGTGCGGCGTTCTTCAGACCGACATCGGCTCTTCGTAAAACTAAGTCGCCTATTTCAAGATCTCTGGGGATCACTTTCGAGTTATACCGTTCCGCTACCCTCTGCTTTATTATTGCTTCTTTAAGGAAAGCTTGACTTCGGACCTCGTCGACGAGGTCGAGGTTTTCCTTCAACGCCTGGCTATTGTCCCCCGGGGATTTCGGGTGGAGTGTCCTCCAGCTCAGCTCCCCGATCTCCACCGGGATTACGGCCTCGGTCCCGTACGAAAGTCGGAAAGGGGTTTCCCCCGTTGAGCTCTGTGGAGTAGTTCTGTAGGCCCACAGTACATATGGTAATTCTTCAACCCAGTTTCCCTTTGCCCCGTCGAGTCGTTTCCTAAGTCCATTGAGAAGGACTTTGTTGGCAGCCTCGGCCTGACCGTTTGTCTGAGGATGCTCTACCGAGGTAAACCGGTGTTTGATCTTAAGGTCCGTCATAAGTTTCCTGAAGCCTTTGTCGGCGAACTGTGTTCCGTTGTCCGTGACAACAACCTCGGGGATCCCGAATCTGGTCATTATGTTTTTCTTGAAGAATTTGATGCAATTCTTGGCACTGATGATGGCCAGGGGTTCAGCTTCAATCCATTTGGTGGAGTAATCCACCGCCACTATGAGGTATTTGACCTGACCGGGGGCCGTTGGGAATGGCCCTAAGAGATCTATTCCCCACCAAGCGAATGGCCATGGCGAGCTTAAGCTGGTGAGCTCCGTAGGGGGTGCTATGTGGACCTTGGCGTGGATCTGACACTTACTGCACCTCTTAACGTAATTTTTTGCATCGGTTTCCATGGTTGGCCAGAAATATCCCGCCCTTAATGCCTTTCGAGCTAGGGACCGACCTCCAAGGTGTTGGCCGCATATTCCCTCGTGGATCTCGGCCAGGACGTAATCCGCTTCTCCTCCCTCGATGCACTTCAACAATGGTGCCGAAAGGCTTCTTCTGTAGAGGCTTCCATTGATTATGGAAAAGGAGGAGGCCTTCCTCCGGAGGATCTTGGCTTTACTCGGGTCCTGAGGCTCGTTCCCTGTTCTGATATAGTCTATTAGTGGCGCGATCCAGCCCTGGCTTTCTTCAACTACATTAATGGAAAGACTTGCTTCCGGGTTCGAGATTACGCTCGGCTTGCTCAGTGTTTCCTGGATTATTGACCGGTGATTTCCGGGCACTTTTGTGCTGGCAAGCTTGGAAAGGATGTCAGCCCGGATATTCTCCGACCTTGGGACGTGCTTCACTTCCGTGAACGTAAAAAGGGAGAGCAGCTCCTGCACTTGGGCTAGGTACCTTTGCAAGATCGGATCTTTAGTCGCGTACTGTTTCCCGATTTGGGATACCACCAATAATGAGTCGGTATTTAGGGACAGTTGGGAGACCTTGAGGTCGGTCGCAAGCCGGAGTCCAGCTATGCATGCCTCATATTCCGCCTGGTTATTCGAGGTAGGAAAACCAAATGTGAGTGATACCTCGATTACGACACCCGTCGGGCTTTCGAGCATCAACCCGGCACCACTTCCCTTTGGGTTCGAGGACCCGTCTACATGCAGAGTCCACATCCCGTCATCCGGGTCGGCAGGTGCCATTTCTGTGATAAAATCGGCAAGCACCTGGGCTTTCATGGCCGGTCTTGTTTCGTATTTGATACCGAACTCGGAGAGTTCTACTGCCCATTTGATCATTCTTCCCGCCAAGTCGGGTCGGTGCAAGATCTGCCGTATCGGATAGTTAGTCCGTACCACGATTTGATGGGCGACGAAATAAGGTCGGAGGCGTCGCGCCGAGATGAGTAGAGCAAAGGCGATCTTCTCCACTTTTTGATATCTCACCTCTGGTCCATGCAAAGCTTTACTCACGAAGTATACCGGGTTTTGACCAGCTCCAGTCTCCCTTACAAGTACAGCTCCGATGGCCTCGTCTGATATGGCTAGATATAAAAACAAATCTTCCCCTGGGCTCGGCCGACTTAGTATGGGAGGTTCGGACAGGACCTTCTTGAGCCGGGAGAGTGCCTCGTCCCGCTCTGGAGTCCATTCAAAAGTCGCTTCTTTCTTAAGCAGTTTGAACAACGGGAGTGATTTGAAGGCGGCGTTGGAAATGAAGCGAGATAATGCAGCTATCATGCCGTTGAGTTTCTGGAGCTCTTTCTTCGTGGACGGTGTTCGCATCTCTGTTACCGCTCGGCATTTATCCGGGTTGGCTTCAATGCCCCTTTCCGTGAGATAGAAACCCAGGAATTTTCCAGCCCGGACCCCGAAAGTGCATTTTTCCGGGTTTAGTCTCATGTTATTTTTTCGGATTTCAGCAAAAATCTCTTCCAGATCGGATATGTGGAGGTCTTCTCTTTCGCTCTTGGCAATCATGTCGTCGAGATAGACTTCTACGTTGCGACCGATCTGATCTCGGAATACTTTGTTCATCATCCTTTGATAAGTGGCCCCCGCATTTTTTAAACCGAATGGCATGACCCGGTAGCAGAAATTACCGCGGTCAGTCATAAAGGCCGTCTTCTTAACAAGTACAGGGTTTGAGAGCCAAGTTGTATACTTGACCTCTTTTACAAAATCAGCCTTAATTAAATCTTCAACGACCTTTGCCGTAGCAGCTGCCTTTTCCTGGCTTTGAGCTCTTTTGCGTTGGGCGACCCATTTTGCCCCGGGGTTCACCGCTAGCTGGTGACAGGCGACCTCGGGGGGAATCCCGGGCATGTCTTTAGCTGACCATGCGAAGAGATCGGCGTGGGATTTGAGGCAGAGGGTGAGCTTTGCTTTTATCTCGTCGGGGAGATCGGATCCGATCTGGACAGTTTGAGTCGGGTTCTCTCCCAACTGGACTTGCATGAACTGTCCATCAGGTTGAGGTCGCCTGATCTTCTTCTTTAGCTCTCGCGCTAACTCGTCGTCGCTTTCCTCCTCAGAGCTGTCCGGGTCATACCTCGCGTCGAGGTCCGTGACGTTGACTTCGGCCGCAGGACCGGCTCTTTTCTTCTTTGGGCTCCTTTGAGTTCTGGCCGCTATGGGGGGAACCCCCTCTTCTGAGGCCTGCCTATCCGCCTTGACATGAAGATAGAAGCATCGTTGGGCGGACTCCAAGTCGGCATCAAGAGTGATAACTTCGTCACCCAATGAGTAGAATTTCATCTTGAGATGAACCGTTGAAGTTACGGCTCCCAGCCTTCCGAGGGTGGGCCTCCCGATGATACAATTGTACACCGAGGGGCATGGCAAAACTAAGAACTTGGTCTTGACCGTCCTTTCTAGTGGCTCCTCTCCATAGGTGACCATCATTTCTAAGTAGCCAAGAGGTTTGGTCCGAGACCCGTTGAAACCCGAAAGATCGGACCCCCGGTAGGGTGTGAAGTCTTCCTCTGAGATCTGCAGCTTCCTTACCAGGTCGATGAAGATGATATCAGCGGAGCTTCCCTGGTCGACTAGGATTCTTCTTATTTCGTGGTTTGCCATGACCGCCCTGATAATGAGGGGTATGTGTTTATTTGGCTTGCCATCCAACATGTCTCGGTCGCCGAAGGCCAAGGGTGGGCGTTCCGGGCCTGAGCTGATTGCAGAGGTGGAAGCCGCACACATGACTTCCTTCCATTTCCTTTTCATTGTTTTGCCTGATGCCTCGTCGGGGTACCCCCCGGATATCATCATCATCACAGGTCGGCCCTTTGACTTTCGATAGTCGCGCTCGTCCTCCGAGCTCTCTTCCCGTTTTTGCGGGGCTTTACCTTTCCGTCTCGGATCTGTTTCCTCTTCCTTAACCTCGCCCTCTTGCCTGGGCGCTTTAGCCACATACTGGCTCAACTTCCCCTTCTTAATCAGGTCCTCGATGTCATCCTTCAACGCATTGCACCGGTTCGTATCGTGCCCTTTGCTCCGGTGATACCGGCAGTATTTGTTGGATCTCTGTCCCGGCCTGTGCGGGAGCGGGTCAGGGAACTTTACTTCTTTGAACTCAGCGTTCATGCACTCCGCCAGAATCCTGGCCCTTGTTTCATTCAGATCGGAATACTGTTGGTGCCGGTTCCGAGGTCGGAGCCTATTGTCGTTCCGGGGTTCCCTTTCGTAGCGGGCCTCTACTGCCTGACGCGCCGGGGCCTCCTTTTCATACCGAGGCTTACTCGTTCCGGGGTCGGCTTCTGTCTTTCTTGCAACAGCGCCTTCTTCATGGTCAATGTATTTTTGGGATCGCTGGAGGAACTCAGCAAGCGACTCAGTTTGGTTGATTCCGACATCGATCTGAAACAGACTTCCTTCTCGCAGACCGGCTTCCATAAAAAATAGCCGGAATGAATCGTCTAAGTTCCGGACCTGAGCTGCCTCTTTGTTGAACCTTTCAATGTAGTCTCGGAGAGACTCGTTTTCCCCTTGTCGGATAGCTTGTAAGACTTTCCGAGACTTAGGCTTCATTTTGGAGTGGGCGAACTGGGCCGAGAATAGTTTTGCGAGCTGGTCCCAGGATGATATTGAGTTCGGCTTGAGGGCTCTGAACCAGTCCAAAGCCAATTTCTCCAGCGTAAGAGGGAATATCCGGCATTTGATTTCCTCCGGGACATTTCTGTACTGCATCATCGTGTCAAAGTAATCTAGGTGTCGATCAGGATCGCCCGTCCCGTCATGCATCTTTAAGCCCTCTGGGGGCTTCTCCAAATGCTTGGGTACCGGGAAATAGTCGATTTCCGCTGTGAAGGGTCCCTTCCTAGTCGCGGACCTTTCCCTCGGAGGGGGCCTCCTGGCTGGGCGTCGGGCGGGGGATCTGGGAGATGGAGGGCGTTGACGTTCAGGCCTCGGGGGACTTCCCCGGCTTATAGAACGTCGTCTTGGGGACGAAGATGCTAATGACGAGCTCTGGCGAGTTGAGTCTCCAGGATAGTAAGTCTCGTCATAAGTCTCGGTTGGGGGAGTTCCAGATTCTTGCCTCCTTCTTCTGCGTGGTGGTGAACGATGTTGGTGTCTCCTCCAAGCAGGGGACCGGTGACGTCTCCTACTGGAGGTCCTTCTGCTGGGGGAGTAAGTTTGAGGTGAGGAACGATCCGGGATACCTCTGGCCCGGACTTCGGCCATCTCGGCCTCCAATTGGGAGTAACGCTGGCTTCTTTCGTCAGCCTCGGCCTGCCTCGTTAGCAGTTGGATGAGCTGTTGGACAGCATCGATCGGTACCGGGACAGTCGGGGCTGGAGGTTGGAACTGATTTCTAGCAGAGCTCATAGGGACCATCGCCCTGGACGAGTTCCGGCCATGGGCCGAGCTGCGGGGAAGAGTAATCGCTACCCCCTCCGGGGTTTCCTGTTGTTGGTCGGGTCTGACCACGACGCTGGAGACGTTTCTCCGCCGTAATTCCGGAGCCATCTGTGATCAAGGAGGTTGGGGGAAAGACTAGAGTATAAGGCTCTCCCACTGTGGTCGCCAATGTTCGGTACCGTATCTCCTGCTACGTATCCGACCCGGGATAGGTAGTCCGGTCCGAGATAGTTGGTACGTGTATCCTTGGTTGTCCGAGTTGGTGCTCCGGTCCGAGGTGGGGTGGTACCTGCAATGACACTCCGACGCTCAAGTCAGTGAGTGAGTCAATTACAAGTGTGAGTAAGTGAGAGATGAATACCATTAATGTGAGCATTCAATGCTTATTTATAGGTTTCTGGAGTGGAGGAGGGCTGTTGGATCTAGGTCTGCAATCTCCACCGTTGGATGAGTTGGATTCCTTGGTGTTGGGCCTTTTTGGTGGATTGGCCATTGAGGCCCAGTCCATAACACATAGTAAGAACTAAGATATCTCCATTTTATTGGGAAATTGAAAACAGCACTAGTACAATAGAAATGTCTTCTTGTCAAAACAAAAAACAATAGAAATTTCTTCTTGAAAATCAAAAATCGACATTAAATTACGAGGTTAATGTCGTTCAAATACATAGTTATTAAAGTATTGTATTTAATCCATAAAAAAAGAAATTTTATTTAATTAATGAATATATGAGGGTGTCTAAATTCATTAATCACAATTTAAGCATAATTAATAGAGTACTCACTCGGTCCCATTTTATAATTTGTTGTTTAAGCAAATTCAATTTATCCCACATTGTTTATTGTTTTATATTTTCAATGAAATATTTAATATTTTTTGACTCATACCTTTCTTTATTACGAGAATTTTGTACATTCAAATGATTTGCGTTTATTTAAATTGAGAAATAAAAATTCAAATAGTAAATTATATAATTTTTTTTATTAAATTTAGATTACTAATTATTTTTGTTAAAGAGTGTCTCAAAAACAGGACCGTGGGTGTCGGCTAATATAACTAACTATTAGTACAATTGCTTGCACAACCATACGGTAATTTCTTAACGAATAAGAAGAGAACAATTTGTCAAAAAAAAGAAGAAGAGAACAACATCATCATCAAAGTACGTGGTACGACGATTATTATTGCTTTATGGATTATTTCATAGCCATGCAATATATGCTTAAATAAGGAAAATGGAAGAAAAGTCAGCCACCAACTAAAGAAATGACGCCAATGTATGAAAAAGATTGATTAAGCCACAACTACGACTACAACTTTGACAGAGTAGATTTAGGAATTCAGACTTTCCACTTTTTCAATTTAGTCTTTCAATTCCACTAGGACATGGGCATACACCCGTGCTATCCACGGGGTGGTAACAATGACGCGGCTAAGTGAATTCATCAAAAAATGGCTGTGTACTATTGGTGTTACAACATAGAATAAGAAAGGACGAAGAAGAATTGGCACAAAATGATATTTTGAGTATTTGACCGGTTAATTTTTTTTCGAACACCGAAGTGTCTCAAAGCACGCAACTTTCCGAAATCACCTCGAAAGAGGTATTTTTGGAAGTCAAAATTGGCTTCCGGAAATACCTCTTTTGAGGTGATTCCGGAAAGTTCAAAAAATTGGCTTTCGGAATTATCTTCTTTTGAGGTAATTCCAGACATTTTTAAAAAAATGAGTTTACTTTGGTTTTGATTGGATTAGATTTCGGTTTTTTGTTCTCTAAAATTACTTACGATGCAAAATAAAAAATAAAGCTCTTTCATAATATCAAAAGATCATACATCCTCAAAGAAATTGTACTTTACTCATTTCGTTATGATTTTTTTCACCAAACACGTTACTGAGGAACAAACTTTACATAATTTATCACGAAATTTATTTTCATTTTCCACTTATTCGATTATCGAGGAACAAACCTAATATATTTATAGATCAAATGTTTTCCTAAATTTTTATGTATTCAAAAAAAAAATTAAAAAAAGAAGAAGAGGGGGGTAGGGGGAGGGGGTGTTTTTGGCGTTCAATTGGTGTAAAGTAGATAGTGTATTAATATATAGGGTTAGCATTGTACTTTACTCATTTCGTTATTTTATTTTCATTTTCCACCTATTCGATTATCGAGAAACAAACCTAATATATTTATAGATCAAATGTTTTCCTAAATTTTTATGTATTCAAAAAAAAAATTAAAAAAAGAAGAGAGGGGTAGGGGGAGGGGGTGTTTTTGGCGTTCAATTGGTGTAAAGTAGATAGTGTATTAATATATAGGGTTAGCATTGTACTTTACTCATTTCGTTATGATTTTTTTCACCAAACAGGTTACTGAGGAACAAACCTTACATAATTTATCACGAAATTTATTTTTATTTTCCACCTATTCAATTATCGAGGAACAAACCTAATATATTTGTAGCAAAATTTTTTTTCAAAATTTTTATGTATTTAAAATAAATGAAAAAAATAAGAAGAGGGGGTAGGGGTAGGGGGGGTAGGGGGTAAGGGGGGGGAGGTGGGAGGGGGGAGGGGGGCGTAGGGGGTGGGATTTGGCGCTAAAAATGAGGTAAAGTAGATGTTGGATTAATAGATAGAGATTCCTTCTATTAAATTTCTTTACTCTAATAGTTGTCATAAAATTGATGAATTTAATTGGATACTTCGGTATAGTTTGGTGATTATTTGACGTGGTGAGCACTTTTTTTCAAATAATTTGCATATAAATTGTTGGCTGGCTGTTTTTTTTACCCCCTTCTTATATCATTTACCCCAAAATGATCAAACGGACAAAATTACTCTTTAAATCCAAAAAATTTCTGGAAATACCTCAAATCCAGATAAATCCGGAAGTATGTTTTTTTGATTTTCCGGAAATATCGCATTTTACGGTATTTCCGGAACACACCGGAAAATCAAAAAAACATACTTCCGAATTTATCTAGATTTGATGTATTTCCGAAAATCCCTCAATATTGCCTTCCGAATTTATCCCAATTTGATGTATTTCCGGAAATCCTTTAAAATTGCCTTCCGAATTTATCATATAATATGGTGTTTCCGGAGTGCAAAAATAAAAAATGAAACGTTTATTTGATTAATTAAAAACGGCTTCTACATTGATTTAAAATAACAGATTGCAACAACAAACAAAACAAAAACATAATAGAAACTACTGAGATGGTGGAGTGAAACGACGAAGGATCTCAGCGACGTTCCTTCTGGTCGACGTATAAATGCAGATAACCCTTCCATTTAAAGATAACATGAATGGCCATCATGGCTTGGACGTCATCGTCGTTGTTGACATCCATTGTAGACTAGTGCACACGTCCATTAACCCAAGTTGGTTTCCGATAAATTATACTAATTATTTCATGCTCGTCGCCCTCCGGTTGCACCTTACGCAGTAGTCTCTCTTTCAGGGCAACGAATGTTATGTTGTTTTTAACCTACACTGGAACGTGTCTCGCCCCTCGAAACAGACATCATCATCTTCGTCGATGATGATGCCCTGATGATCAATGAGGCCCTGATTAGTAAAAATGATAGTGACGGAAGACTCTTCGTTGGCCATAGCCATTATAATTTTGTGTTGTGTGTATGAAAGAAGTGAAACCCAATGAGTCTATTTATAGGGAAAATCTGAAACCCTAAAGTGAATTTCCACCGTTGGATAAAAAGTGGTCGGCAAAATCTAGACCGTTTAAAGTGTCGGCAAAATCTAGACCGTTAAATAGTGTTGGCAAAATCTAGACCGTCAATTAAAAAATTCGTGGAATAAAATTTAATACAATATAAACTCATGGAATATAATATAATATAATATAATATAATACAATCATTTAATGGAAATGTAATCAACATCAGCTGGGAGAGTCAGTGCAACATGATCTGGGACAAAAGAACACCATAACTGTACACGTCCAAGGTACGGATATAACCACGATCTAGCTTCAGCTGAAGCATATGCACCCCAAGTAGGATGAATAGGAGGTACTGGACTAGTAGCGTTCAACATAACCCGAACCCAATGATTCCCATGGACAAACCCAACACAGAACAAGCGACTCTGACTATGAACATACGCTCCTCTCAAAGGGAAAAATGTCCATGACCCACCATCATGAAGTGACAACATAACAAGGGCTATCTGATATCTAGTCGCTATAACATGTCCCATGTCAGGCATCGACATCCATTTCTCACGAGGTTGAAAGTCTTGTGGGAGAGCAACTAATGATTCCCCAACTGTCTGAATGTTGTTATCCATCACCTCTGAGTATTGAAACCAAATTGAGTCCATCTCTTCAATCAAATCATTGCGAACTATTTGCTAGCTATGCTCCGAGTAATCAAGTGAGGCAGAAATGCATCTGAAGCCACAGTTTCCATCCCCAATCACATTGATAATGTCATCAATGTACTTATGCATATGCTCTGGAAAGTGACTTACCAAATGGATGTCATGTTGTGCTCGCTCAGCTGCTGACCTCTGTGATGGTAATTGGGAGACTTGCTGTGAGGACCGCTAGGGAAGTCTCTGTGATGAAATCTGGGTGGGTTTCTTAACTGAGCTCAAAGACGCATCCACGTGCTCCCAATAAGAAGGATCTCTCTTCACATCATACTCTTTCTTCTTCTTCTTTGGTGCACCCCTAGTCTTGACTTTGTGCTTAGGTGGAACCATGGTTGCAGTGCTTTTGAAGACATAATCATCAAGACCTCTCTTCCAGACACATCTCTCCTCAAGAGACATCTCAGCCCATTGCCTCCAAACTTCTTCTATTGTATAGCTTATGTCACATTCAAGTGACGCTTGTTTCACCCGCTCCTCATCCATACTCTCAATACTCAGCCTCATCCAATGAGGGTCAATCATCTCTATTGGGATTCCACAACCATGTAGGTGCAAATTCCCAAGCTCACAAGAACAAGGTAACCCAAGAGTAACTTTAATCACACAACCAGCACAACAAGTCTTATCGGTCTCTACTTCATCCAACATGCCTCCAAACTCATGAGCTATATGATTCAATGCCTCATGAGACACCAAACCGTGTAGATTCTTGTAGAATGGAGTGTTGTCCCGGGCATCTACTCGGTTGACGTTTTTTTGAAAAGAACCGACAATTTTATCAATTTGTGCATTGATCATCCCATGCATGGATTCCCAACTTCTGCATAAGTCACCTCCACTAGAACCCAATGACCTCTTCAATGACCAATGGGCTGACTCAACCCCATACGTAACAAATTAAAACACAAAAGAAAAAAATTGACTCGAAATAAATTTAAAACACATAAGCAAAATATTAACGTACCTATTAGTTGTGGTGTTTCCATAGTGTTTCACTTTATCCGTCCACGGTCCACAAAATCTTTCCTTGTGAGGATACAGCCAATACATGTTCACATATTTGATAAGCTGGGGTATATCAGCACATGATTGTTCAAAATCATGCAAATTTTCATAAATTTCATCCTCAAATACAGAGTCAACTATTGCATGCCAAAGACTCATCACTGACTTCACCCTATCTCCCTTGACAGCCTTCTTAATTTTAGCATTCACATTGTTGTTAATGTGATACCAACAAAGAAAATTAACTGCTTCAGAAAACACAACCTTGATAGCATTCATCAATCCCTCCTCACAGTCAGTGAGGATAACCTAAGGAAGTGGGGTATCTAATACCATTAAATCTTTTAGGCTCTGCAAAACCCATGTGTAGTCATCATATCTCTCATGAGACAAGAAAGCAAATGCAACAGAAAATGTCAACTCAGTAGAAGTGACACCAACAATCTCAAGTAGAGGCAATGCATATTTGTTGGTCTTGAAGGTGCAGTCCATAATCAAGACATTAGGAAACATCCTCAATAACTTGATACTATCAAGGTGTGACCTCATGATCTCCTCAACAATATCAGTTCCTTCAAGCCGTCTGGTCCATCAAATATAATGATGAGACTGAATCAGTGTCAGAAGCTCCTACATCTCAGTCCTACTTCCTCTTTTTCCCTTCCGGAGACTATTGCAGATTCTATACAGCTGTGAAATGTTACTCAAATTGTTGGTAAATCTCCTCTTTATTGACTCTAGACTTTTTGCTGCTTTCACTCCCAACCACATATGCTCCTCAACTGCCAACCGCTCCTCCTTGTTGAACTTACCAAATATTGCTGCTCCAAGGATAGTCTTAAGAGGCTCATGGTTGTGAATTCCACATATAACTTTGACCTTCCAATCAAAACTAGGAGGATCGAGTGGTTTAGCTTTCAATCTAAATGGACAACCACACCTTTTTGAGGTATTGTGTCTACTAGAACACCCAACATCTACTCCAATATATCTCCCATGCCTATCACAACCAAAAACAATCTTATTTTTCTTCTCTTTACCATCCTCACTCGACTCGGATCGAATAATAATGACAATTACCCCGTTGGCTTTCCCGATATCCCTAGCCCAACAGGTAACAATATCCCGAGTAGGAAAAACTTGTGATGTGGTAAACGCATCCGATAAATTCATAAAAGGGGCCTCTGCCATCTGTCGTAGCCATATTGGAAAAAAAAAAACTAAAAAAACAGTTTCCGAAAATACCGAAAATAAGGTATTTTCGGAAGTTTAAAAAATTAAACTTTCCGAAAATACCTCAAAAAAAGGTATTTCCGAAAGAGTAAAAATTTGAATTTCCGAAAATATCTAACAGTGGGTATTTCCGGAAGCATAACTTGTATTCTGGAAATACCCTATTTCCGGAAATTTGAACTGATAATATTTTCAAAAATACCTTTTTTTAGATATTTCCGAAAATCTTACAATTTTATGGGGCCTGATCAAATTTTGGTAAAAATGAAAGGCGTATTTTTGGGTTAAAATCAAATATGGGGATATGGAATTTAATGGAGGGGGGTGTTTTAAAAAAAAAATCCTAAATTGTTTTTGCAAATAAAACAACCTCAGCACCGCATTTTTTCTGACACCATCAATAATTGTTTTAAAACTTATGATAACCAATTCTTTACTTTGATTACCAATGGCACGTCAAATAATCAGAATGGACCCCTGCCAGACGTGAGAGATAATGTAAAAGTCGATGTGAAATTACTCTTTGAAAGAGATATAAAGCATTCTCAAATCTACTCTAATGTATCTGCTCTAATATAATCTATTCTAATCTACTGATATAATAAAAACACATGTTGGCAATTTTATATTTTTAGATATTTTTAAATTTTTTTTTTGTCAAAAAATGAGGCTAAAATTGTAAATACACCACTAACAGACAAAAAGATTCAGCTTTTGCCGGTTTTTTTTTTTTAAAAAAAATCTAATGCGCTGTTGCACTGACGTGTGTCAGTTTTTTTTTAAAAAACTGTTTTTTTCTAAAAAAAACTGTTTTTTCTTTTTTTTTTACTCAAAACAATTAGTCACTATTTTTATAATCTAATAAAACTACTAAAATTAATTATTTTTTATAACGATAAAATTAATTATTTTAACCACTATCTATTGTAAAAAAAAAACGTACCTCTAATAAAAGTTTAAAATTATTATTTTTCAAAAATTTGAATTATTAAATTAATATTATACTGAATAATTAAATAATTTAAAATTTACTATAATCTCTCTATTAAAATCATTGAATTTAACCACTAAATATTATAAAAAAAACTTTAACCACTAACAAAAATTACAAAATAACTTTTTTTATAATTAAATTAATATTAAATCATAGAGAAAAAATAAATCATAAAATTAATGAATTAATTTCAACGTGTGTCTTTAATCGGATACTTCGGTATAGTTTGGTTTTTTTTTTATAAATAAATATTAGTGGTAGTTTTCACAATTTGAATTCTGAATCTCCTTCTTGCAATTCATTCATGTACTTTAGCTCGGTGATTATTTGATGTGGTATGTTTTTTTTCAAATAATTTGCATATAAATTGTTTTACAAATAAAACAACCTCAGCACCACATTTTTTCTGACACAATCAATAATTGTTTTAAAACTTATGAAGTTATGAGGAACAATTCTTTACTTCGATTACCATTGCACGTAAAATAATCAGAATGGACCCCTGCCTGAGGTGAGAGAAAATGTAAAAGTCGATGTGAAATTACTCTTTGAAAGAGATATAAAGCATTTTCCTCTAGAGGACTGTTTGTTACAAAAAGCTCAAAGCATTCTTTTTTTTGACTAATCAAAGCATTCTTAAATGTTCTAAAAAATTTCAATCTTAAAATAATATATTTACGATACAATTTTTTATTACAATATTTACAATACAATTTCTAATTGAAGCCTTTAGATGATCTAATAATCATTTTAATTATTTGTCCATTAATGAATATGTGGCGTTTCCAAAATAAAAACATTTATTATAACAATTCATGTTAAAATAATTGTGAAATTTTGAAATGTTTATCTAAATATTAAATAATAAGGAATATTAATCGGAATGTAATCTCAAATATACCTTAATCTTAAATAAAGTATAGAAGAAAATATAAATTTCTAGTAGATACAACCCCAGTGTATCTTAAGTAAGGAAATGGACCAATTTATGATAGAAAGTTTGCATTTTGCTAGCGAACATATCAGACTTTTAGAGTTGAGGCTTGCTGGCTACACCCCTTATTTCCTTCTCACACCCCTTCCCCATTTTTAAAGCCCCTAGTAATGGCAAAGAAATTGGAGTGGATCAATGTGAGCCCACCAAAAAATAATTGATGGGCAGGGCAGGGCAACCGGCCAGGGAGCTAACAAATTGAACCCATCCCATCCCGACTGGCCAAAGAATAGGGGGCTAACAAATTGAACCCATCCCATCCCGAGCATATTGGTGTTTTTTTTTGTTACCATGTTTTGGTACACAGTTTCCACCGGTTTTGCCGATGACTAATCTACACCGGGGATTTTGGCCGGCCACGAGTACCCGGTTTTGCCGACTCATGTGGTTTTCCCCTCCCAACAGAGTTTTTGTCACACTCAAAATTTGAACCCGAGACCTTCAAGTGGGATCCAAGTTCAGTTACCACTTGGACCAATTAAAAAAGTAATTTTGTTCTAAAAAGAGATAGGTTGGCTTGCCCAAACTCACCTCAAACAAAATAAAAATAGTGGATTAACGCTCAAAAGAAACATTTAAAAAGTTTAAAAAGTTTCAAAGGGAAAAAAAATCTATACTCGATGAGCTAGCCTACCTATTTGGCAAGCTAGGAAGGCCGAGTTATAACAGATTGGGTCAACGTGTCCAACCCGCCCTACCATTTTGATGGGCTACCAGACTGGCCCATCAAGCCAAGCTCGTTTGGCCACCCATACCCCCCACCTCCCTAAACAAAGGGGAAATATTTGGACTCGTCGAGCTAGGGGCCAAGGCTATAATGAGTTGGCGGGTCGAGGTCACCAACCTGCCCCACATTTTTGGCAGACTACCAAACTGGCCCGCCAGGCCAAGCCTGTTTATCCACCCATACCCCCTACCCTACCCACCCCTTCCCCAATCCCTATGTTGTCTTCCGCTTTTCCATGCCTTTAAGAAACAAGTGTTTTAAGAGAAAAATATAGGTATGGGGACAAGGGGAGAAGAGAAATAGAAAAATATAACTCAACGGGAGGGCAGGGCAGAGGGGCGTAGAAGAGAGGAAAGAGGGGATTGAAAGGGGTGTGGGAAGAAAATAGGAGGATGTAGGTAGCAAGTAGTAAGCTTCTTATTCCTTAGATTTATCTAGCCGATGAAAATAGCTGAGGGCTATGTAAGTGAAACACAGAATCTTTCTCAAGATCATTCTAAGCAGACATTATTATCCCAGATTTTCGAGCTATGAACCACTGGCATCATATCACTGTCACAGTTGAAATCCCATCATATATCACCGGAGTTGTTGTCTGCCTCAGTTACAAACTAGATTATAACAGCTTCAAGAAGCTAAGGCCAGCTTCATAGGATATTATTGGAATTTAAAAAAAAATCAATAGAATGATACCTTTATTTGGGCAACAAAAAGCAAATGCTACGACGAATAAGGACACATACTATCAGTAATTATACAACACAATAATTAGCTATAACCATCCCAAAAAATTTCCATGTTAGTTTTGCTCAATTGAATTGTAGTCTGATCTAAGCCTGTCTAGGCTATGTGCACCAAACGAGTCACTAATATTAGGATTCTAGCTAGGAGGGAGATTCTAAATTTGTCTCTAAATTTGCATTGGTTCAAGGATATTCTTACCCTAAAAGATATGTATAAAACTTATATGCCCAAGGTTAACCAGCTCACCTCTTGCCACGGGGTCCAGGTCCAGATCTAGGACCAGGAAACCGAGAAAACTGAAGCCGCAAATGATTAGACTCAGGATTGAGTTCATCAACTTTATATCCTGTGCAGTCAAACCACAATGTCAGCAAACATTATGAATTTTGGGTACACAATAATGCAAACGGTGAGTTCATATCCCTAAGAAGTTTATCAGTGAGTAAAATACTCAGGAAAATGGCCATGAGCTTGCCAACAACAGGCACAGATGACTATATTAGAATGGCAAACCACAGATGCAATAGTGTGCATGATGATAACAATTTCAAAGTGATCGCAACAATGATATTGATGGTTAATATAACAGATATGTTTGTAATTTCACGAAAACTTTTGAATGAGAAGACAACAAACAAAACCATGGATTACTAGTTTGAATAAACCTTATATCACATGTAACTTAGAAATTCAGAGTACCAGAGTGTTTACAACTTTCCAAGTTGAAATCCTTTTAAGTTCAATCCAATATTTAGTAATTTCATAAATTTATAAACATCCAAAATTCATTACAACTTACATAAGTCATAACCACATGTTGATTTCATTGTCAAAAACCTAAATGTTTTCTTCAATTTTCATTAACTCCAACGAGTGACCTTATGCTGGGTATGATTCCCTTTAGATGACTTGCACAATCAAAACATGAAAAAACTTCCGTTTATATCAGCAAATCACAAGGAATGGTGTAATATACCTTGCAGGGCACTCAAAGCAGTTGCAGCACATGCTGGATTTGCAAAATCTACAAAACAAAGGATTAAAGGGTCTCCACCTCTCTGCAATAAACAAACATTTCAGCATACCAAGTGCAGTGAAACTTTCAACCAATAACCAGAACAGTGACAAACCAATTCAAAAGTGGAATGGACAAGCAGAGAGCTGTTTCAAACAGTGAACTTACATGTTTGGCTTCTTTAGTCACGAGTCTCACTTCTCTATACCCAACAAAAGGGCGGAAAATATCTAAATACGACATTAAGGAACTTGAATAGTTAAATTAAAATGAATGAAGCTTATTTGTTCACCAAAAAAAATTTAAATCAAGCTTAGGAGACCCGATCATAGCATGATGATAAAATGTTAAAACAGTATCACAGTACAAAAAAAGGATACGAGCAACTTCCCTTCTTGAGCTGTCTGATGGGAGCCCTTCAATATATAAGGTACTGGTAGCACCAGGAGGTAGCAGTTGTGCCTCAGGTCCAGGCCTGGAAACTGCATTTACAGGTAACTGACCACCATAGTTGACATTAAAACCATTTCGTGCAAGATCGGGCCCACCACTCCCAGGATGCCCCATGACAGCAGGATCAGCTAGCAAATGGCCTGGCAATCCACCAGCACCTCTTGCCAATCCACCACCATCAATTGCACTGGCTTCGCCAGAACTAATCGAAGTAAGCTGCTTCATAACCAGACAGCATGGCAGTTTTTAGTAAACAACCAGTGATAGCGTGCACAGCCATACAAATTAGATGTAAATAAAACATGCTAAAGATGTTACCCCTGCACTCTGAAGAAGGTAGCGATCATAAGCAGATCCAAGTGATTTGGTGTCCTTTAGCATTTGTTGATCAGTACGGTTGTCAGCTCGAGCAGTATAATTATGCATCTCATTGCCCGAAGCCAGACCAGAAGGCGACATCTCTGCAGCATAACAAAATCTGGATAACATTAAAAGTTTCCAACTAATTAAAATAGGAAATATAAATGCTATTCCCTTCAACCTTAATCAATGACTATAATAGAATACATCTAAGTATACCACAAGCTAGAAAAACTCGGATAACTAAACAGCAGACGCCCTGTAATGCAAAGCACTCATAATAACATAATGAAACTCTACTCAGTTTTCATTTGAATTTTGTTTGAGGGGTACTAGGTTTTCATTTGATTCCAATGTCAAGATATGGTTCTTTTTTCTTACCCAGCCCTTTGGGTCATCTTTTAAGAGTTTTTTGATACAAAAATTGACCCAAATGGTCTTTTAGCTAATGCACAAAAACATGTCTAAAATATTAACCTGCATGCAGAAACTCTACACCGCAAGAGAGCAATAGAGACCCACCCCAAAATCACAAAAAAGCAAAAGAATCACAGATTCCCCAATTAAAAGTAGCAATTTCACCCGATTCAACAATAAATCAATTTTGCGTTGACTATTAATCGGTGAAGGTCATCAAAATTATAAAATTGTTCGTTTTTGCGATAAAAACGCAAATTCGTCTACCATTGTCATGTCACCATGCAAGATTCTGTTGTGCAGGGTAATATTGAGGCAGAGTGCAGTCACCAAGACTATATATGCATACAAAACAAAGCAATCTAAATATAATATTATAATTTACAAATAAATCAATGAACACAAAAAACTCATACTTGAAAAAAAAAACTAAACAGAACTTCAATAATAATCTAAAATCCAAATGTGGCAAACATAAAAAATGCCTAAAATCAAGAACATACATATTACGAAGTTATGAATCGATTGACATCAAATTCCTCACAAACAAAGATATTTGAATGTTTATTATATATTTAAGTTCTCAATTTTAATGTGTTAAAACCAGTAAGAGGATGTGGAACATTTCAAATATATATATATATATATATATATATATATATATATATATATAAAACTAAAATTTTGTTTTCAAGTACATGGGAAATAAATATGTCCATTTTTTACTAGGAAGGTTGACGATAGAGTGACATAACAGTAAGACAATCGTACTGACTTAAAGTATATTCCTAAAACATCATCAGAAATAAGTTTATTTTTAATTTTGTCCCCTATAAGACATTTGTCATTAACACTTTCAAGACTAATGTCATAGCATAGCACCTCTAACTTATTCATCTAAATCCCTTTCGACCCTTTGTCTACCCAACTCCTTTCTTCACTGCCTATATCCCCTTCACCTTGCCAAGAAAGGGATCCATTTCATACAAACACATAAAAGAAAAAAACAATGACGCCTAACCTCAACTCATCCCTGATTGGAAGATGGCCCTTGTTACTAGTAGCTCATCTAGAGGGATCAAACTCTCATGAGTACCAAAGAACCCCGGAGGCTTAAAAATGCATAGAAACATAACTTTATCAATAGACTGGCAGCAATAGTGGAATAGTGAAGTGGCCCAAGAGTTGGCCACTTCCTAAAAGGTCTTGGCAATGTTATGATATGGCACTGTGGAGTGCTAGAGGAGGCCATTGCAGCCTCCATTAGTGAACACTATTTAACCGGGGGGTAAAGCCTGCCTTAACCCTAAAAGTAACCTCCACCAATGGGCTGCACCTAGTCGACTTCAGATCAAATATAAATCTTGCAGTTTTAGGTCAACTGCATGCATCTAGGGCTTTGCACATAATAGTCACACATGGTGTTGAAAATGCCTCGACACTGAGCACTATGACCATCAAGCTAAAATAAACTCACCACATCCATGTAAAGCATCGATATGAGGAATGGTGGACCTGTCTTGTTGGTTAGGGGGAAGGGGAAGGGAAAGGGAAAATTTTAATACTTCCCCTTACAAACTTGCCTATATTTTTATAAAATGTAGTTCCAGCCCTAACAAAAAAAAGTTATTCCCCTCCGAACTGTAATTCTAGTTCCGCCCCGGTATATAATATATGGTACCAAAAGGATTTCCACACATTATGCTGCAATAGGCTGCAATAATTAGCATTCAGCATAACAAGTGTATAAGTGTCCAAGGGGGGCAGACCAAGTGGTGAGTCGGGGACATCAATGGAGTTGACCAATGAGGAGGTTGGGGGTTCAATCCCCACTCCCCCACTAATAAGAAGAAACACTAACTTGCTAACAATTGCCATTAAAAAAACATGTATACGTAATTTAATTAATTAAAATAATTATATATGACCATTTTAGAGTTGAACTTGAATCTTCTCAATCCTATCATTCACTCAGTATACTACTACTTGAAAATCACAGCGCAAAACTTTCAGGTGATTCTCAAATGACTTTCCTCTTATCCGCCAAATTAAATCCCGTAAGAATGAAACCACTAAGAACTCAAAAATTCAAAATCATAAAAATACTTTCACATGAGTATATCTCAGAGCCCAGCAGTAACAGCATCTATATACTTAGTCTGTCCAACTAGTTTAGCTTATAGTTCCGTCTGTGTTCTCTTCTCTGAGAACAAATACACTCAAAACTCCAGATCATTTGCAACATCAAAAACTACATTTTAAAAGTCAAAAAACTTGATGCCCACTATCAATTTTTTTTAATAAATCACATACCAATGAAGCCCACAATCAAATAAATTACAACGACCTAACACGCCAACAAGGAATAAGAGCGAACCGTAATCAGTACGAGGTCGTTTGAGCATGCCGGGAGAGGGGAGAAGCGGCTGCTGCCGATTCCAGAAGCCGTCCGTCATGGCGAGAGATCAATAGAAAGAGTAGAAGAAGACGGTGGTGATGATAATGTCGATGGATCTGGTGGTGAATGGTTTTGGTGTGGAAGGAGATGCTAAATTGCAGATTCAGAAACCCTAATTCTTGACCCTCTTCGCACAATTAAAAAAGCGAAATGTCCGACCTCTCTCCCCCCTGTTGTTTTTTTTCATCAATTAATATTAATTAAATTATTATATATAATCAGTTAATTAATATTTATATTTATTAATTATAAATTAATTATATATATGTATTAATAGGAAAAGTCAGACTTGAAAAGATTATTATTATTTTTTGACAGAAAACTTAACTTAATTAGGCTTAATTACAGTTTTGGCCCCCTAGTTTTACCAACTCACGATTTTGGTCCCCCAAGTTTTAATTTGATGAATTTGATCCCCCTATTTTCTCAATTTGTAAAATCAAAGTCCCCCTCTTAATTTGGTCAAAATTAAAACTGTATTTTGACTTTTAATTCTACGTGGCAGTCCACGTAGACGCACTGTTCATCTTCCTCTTCAACCCCCCTCTCTGGTTCCTCTTTCTTCCTCTCTCACCCCTCCCCCACCACCTACCCACTCAGCTCACTGTTTCCTCTTCCTTTCCCTCCGTCAGCCACCAGCGGCCACCCCACAACCACCTCCCTCTTCTCACTGTCGCAAACTCTCTCTCGCTCACTGTCGCTCTCCCTCCTCTCTCAAACGCCGGCGCCATCACCATCGCAACCCCCTCGTTCTCTTTCTCTTTCGTTTTCTCTCTCTGCGGGGGGAGGGGAGGGGTGAGGAAAAGGAACAGTGGACCAGAGAACAGGGGGGAGGGGTGAAGGGGGAGGGGTTCACGTAGGGGGGAGGGGTTCACGGAAGGGGGAGGGGTGAGGAAGAGGAATAGTGGAACAGGGGGGACGGGTGAGGAAGAGGAACAATGTACGCCTACGTGGACTGCCACGTAGGATAATAAGTCAAAATACAGTTTTAATTTTGACCAAATTAAGAGAGGGACTTTGATTTTACAAATTGGGAAAATAGGGGGATCAAGTTCGTCAAATTAAAACTTGGGGGACCATAATCGTGAGTTGGTGAAATGTTGCTTCAAAGACACACTAGAGCAAGTGTACTCTATCGCAGAAGTAGTATAAAAGATTATCGTCTCCGCAGGGATTAATTAACAAATACTGAACTAATCAAGATTTATTATTATTTAGACGAACGAATAATTGAGTTGTACGAAAACAAATAAAATGAAATAAAGAACAATAACAAAATGCAAGATTTAATTCAATGGAGAGAAGCCTAGGGTCACGGTTTCACTTGCAAGCTTCGATTCCTCTATGTCTAATTCTACCTGAATTCCCTTATTTTATTCAATTACCAATCCCTTTACTAAGGCTATTAATCCGTTTGGTCATTCACGATCAATATTCTTTTTTCTAAATCAACCATTGTTTGGTCATGCAAGAATTCAAATTTAAGAAAAGCATAAAGAGCAAAAAGGTTGAATGATTGGAAGACTAAATTAAAGTTTGGTCAGGCATTAATTTTAGTCTCAATTATCCTATAGGTCCACCAACTAATTGCAGTACGGTCGCTGATCAACTAATTGATTATGAACATGCAAAGGGTTGTCAATCCTAATTATGTGATAAAGCAATAGGATAATATTAATTGGAATAAAAATTAGGAATTCAAAGTATAAATTAAAACATAAAAAGGTCTCTAATCAAGCAAGATCCACCTAGACCCTAGAAGAGGATTTAGCTATCGATAGTGTTCGAGAACAATAAAATAAAATTAGGAGTCATAAATTACAGAGATAAAAATAACCCGGAATAGAGAAATTTCTCATCCTGGGAATTTAGTTTCCTTTTTTTGCTTCAGAGCTCTCTCCCGGTGTCAAGAACAGTACCCAAAGTCTTCAATCTTTCTCTGCATACTGTTGCTTGTTGTCACGTACTCTCTGTATTTCTCAGTGCTATCATTGACGGCCTCTCTCCAAAGTGTGGTCTTTAATTTCTTAATTCTTTTTCTAGGGTTGCGTGATTTCTTTCTCTTCAAGTCATGTGCTCCCAACTCTTCCTGATCACGTCTTCTTTGAATTGGAATCATGGGCTTCAGTTTCAATTCCAACAATTGGGCCATTGGACCTTCCTTTGTATATTGTTTCTTTTTTGCTTTGCATGCCTTTCATTTATTTTGCCATATATATATATATATATATATATATATATATATATATATATATATATATATATATATATATATATATATATATATATTATTTAGGACTTTATATTTTCTGCAAAAATAAAGAGTAAAGTAAGTCACTTATTTATTTAATTCGTAATAACTACTCTAAAAATGGCTCAAAAATATCTCTAAAAAATGCACTTATTTGGAGTTTATCAACTCCCCCACACTTAACATTTGTTTGTCCTCAATCAAATTTCCTGGCTCAATAAAATTTTCAAACAAGTAATAGAGACAGCCAAATAAGAAACCCAAAATTTGAAGCACAATGACAGACAATAGACAATATAACACATATGAGGTGCCAAAAGGTTGCCCAATTAGAGGCTCATGTCCCTGAGGAATACATTTTTGTGAACAAAGGCACTCGCTCACAATCTCTCTAAGTGTTTAGGGAATAGGGAAATATACACTCAAGTTTCCACAAAATGCACATTACCATAAGCTTGTAATTTGACCAAATCTCCACTAAATAGTTCACATGCATGCAAATGATGGGGTTTCATGGGTTGTAATGGGGCCAGGGTGAATTCATGCAGGGTAGGAAATAAGAAGAAAGGGATAATCAAAGGGCTAAAAATAAAGAAATAAATAGTAACATTTGAAACCAAATATGAAGCTCCTATCTATTTTACAATTTTTGTCCAAACTCCACATTAATGTCACTTCCATTCTTCAATCTTTTTCTATTGAGTCGACTCTTTTTGATTTTTTTTTTTGGATTTGCCCTTTGTCTCTTTCATTCTTTTGATGTGTCTTTTCCTCTTTCTTGCTTTCCTTCTTTTTTTTTTCAAATTTTCTTCCTATTTTTTTTTGGAGGAAAAGGTAAGTACATGAAAACTCATATTTTGTTTCCATTGTAGGAGAATATTCTTGTAAGCACATGATTCACTCTTTTTTTTATCCTGACAAGATAGACAACTAAAGTATAGGACAAAATTGTAATTTTCAATAGTTGCTCCACATTTAATTCCAAATGGTTACCACAAACAAAAAAAGGAAAAATTATATCTGGGTACCAAAGAAAAAAAATATAACAATTAAGCTCAAATGGGGCAACTAAGGGATAAATTGAACAAACAACTTCAAAGGCCAGAAAAATATCTAAATTCCCCAAATCTTTTTACATGATGCAAATGAATTTTCCCCTTGAAATGGTCAAAAGACAAATTCTAGAATGTAGCAAATTGGGAAACACACTCATAGAAAGAAAATGGGTAACAGTTTATGATTTAGTATCAATCCCCTTATGAAGGCTCAGATCTCACATTTAGAAGCTAGTTCACAAAAAGTACTCAACAGGCACAATGCTAATTATCAGCTTCCTAAGGACAACCTCACAGTTACAATTAAGCACAAGTCTGTCAAGTAAATTAATTATGGGATCCCTTAAAGGCAAAATCTCTAATTTTTTTTTCAACTTGAAGCATAAGTAATTCAAAACAAGCCAAAAAAAAATGCTATCAACACATGTAGTGGGTATGTGCATTAATAGAGATGAATTGACAAAGTTAAACTCTCCTCCCCCACACTAGCATGAAGCATGGTCCTCAATGCGAAATGATCAAATAGAAATCAAAAGAAATAAATGAGAGAGAGAGAGAGAGTAATAGTGACTTCTCCGAGAGAGCTTGTAGTTCGATCTTATCCCTAAAACAAAACAAAAATGAGAGAAAATAAAACACAGGTTGCCTCCTGCAAAGCGCTTGTTTAACGTCCCGAGCCTGACGGTACTAGAGTCAATCCTTGAGGGCAGTGACATAGCTCACTTGACTCAACCCTTCCTCAAAATGCTTCACACGCTGCCCATTGACCTTAAAAGTGGTGCCATCTTCATGGGATACCTCAAGCACTCCATAAGGAAAAACTTGAGTAACAGTGTAGGGTCCATACCACCTTGAGCGCAACTTTCCTGGAAAAAGACGCAAACGTGAGCTATAAATTAAAACTTTCTCGCCAACATGGAATTCATGCTGCTGGATGCGCTTGTCATGCCACTTTTTAGTTCGCTCCTTATATAACTTGGCATTCTCATAAGCTTCCAGATGGAGCTCATCCAATTCATCGAGCTGCAGCAACCTATTTTCACCTGTAAGCTGAGCATCAAAGTTTAGAAATTTTAAAGCCCAAAGTGCTTTATGCTCTAATTCAACGGGCAAATGACATGCTTTTCCAATAACAAGACGGTAAGGAGACATCCCAATGGGGGTTTTAAAAGCAGTTCTATAGGCCCATAGTGCATCATCAAGTTTCAAAGACCAATCTTTTATTGATGCACTAACTGTCTTCTCTAAAATCCTTTTTAGCTCTCTGTTTGAAATTTCAACTTGTCCACTAGTTTGTGGGTGGTAAGGAGTTGCTACCTTATGAGTGACACCATATTTGCTCAAAAGATTTTCAAATTGTTTATTACAAAAATGAGTGCCACCATCGCTAATAATGGCTCGGGGAGTGCCAAATCTAGAGAAAATGTTTTTCTTTAAAAATTTCACCACCACCCGAGCATCATTAGTGGGTAAGGCTACAGCTTCCACCCACTTAGACACATAATCTACAGCAACAAGAATATATTGATTAGAAAAAGACTTAGGAAAGGGCCCCATAAAGTCAATACCCCATACATCAAATATCTCACAAACCAAAAGGTTGTTTAAAGGCATCTCTTGACGCCTAGAAATATTGCCACTCCTTTGACAACTATCACAAGATTTCACAAATTCATGAACATCTTTAAATATAGTAGGCCAATAAAAACCACATTGTAAAACTTTATATGCGGTTCTATTTGGGCCAAAGTGGCCACCTACCTCTTTAGAATGACAATGCTCAATGATAGAAGTTACCTCATCCATAGGCACACAACTCCTAATAACCTTGTCTCCACATACTTTAAATAGGTAAGGGTCATCCCACAAGTAGTGTCTAGCATCAGAAATTAATTTCTTCTTTTGCTGAAAAGAAAAATCGGGAGGAACAACTTTACGTCCTTACCCACCAAATAGTTGACAATGTCTGCAAACCAAGGAATGGTAGAAATAGCTAAAAGTCTCTCATCAGGGAAAACCTCCTTGATCTCCCCATCATTTGAGGCCTGCATCACACTATGGTCAAGCCTTGAGAGGTGGTCAGCTACAAAGTTTTCTGAGCCTTTCTTGTCTCTAATTTCCAAGTCAAACTCTTGTAGCAACAAAATCCACCTGATTAACCTGGGGTTAGCATCCTGTTTTCCAAGAAAATATCTAATGGCAGCATGGTCAGTGTAAACAATAACTTTAGAAAGAACAAGGTAATGACGAAACTTGTCAAAAGCAAACACTACAGCTAGCAACTCTTTCTCTGTGGTAGTATGATTTCTTTGAGCATCATCAAGAGTGCGACTAGCGTAGTAAATGGTATAGAACACCTTATTCTTTCTTTGCCCCAAAACAGCCCCCACAGCAGTATCGCTAGCATCACACATAATTTCAAAGGGAAGCGACCAATCGGGGGCAACAACAACAGGGGCACTAATTAATTTTCCCTTTAAACAATTAAAAGCCTTCAAACAGGTGTCAGAAAAATCAAAAGTGGTCTCCTTAACCAAGAGGTCAGTCATAGGCTTTGCAATTTTTGAGAAGTCTTTAACAAACCTTCTATAGAAACCAGCATGGCCTAAGAAGCTACGAACCCCTTTAACAGAATTGGGTGGGGGTAACTTTGCAATTACCTCCACCTTTGCGGGATCAACTTCAATGCCTCTAGTGGACACCTTGTGTCCCAAAATAATGCAATCCTGCACCATAAATTGACATTTCTCCCAATTGAGCACTAGATTAGTATCCCTGCATCTCTGCAACACTGAATTCAAGTTATGTAAACAATCCTCATAAGAGGATCCAAAAACAGTAAAATCATCCACAAATATCTCAATGCATTTTTCAACCAAGTCAGAGAAGATAGCCATCATGCATCTTTGGAAAGTGGCAGGGGCATTACATAAACCGAATGGCATCCTTTTATATGCAAATGTTCCATATGGGCAAGTAAAAGTAGTTTTTTCTTGATCTTCAGAAGCCACTAGTATTTGCAAATAACCGGAATATCCATCCAAACAACAATAATAATCATGACCTGCCACTCTCTCAAGCATTTGATCAATAAAGGGAAGGGGAAGTGATCTTTTCGGGTGGCATCATTTAATTTTCTATAATCAATGCACATACGCCACCCGGTAGTTTTCCTAACTGCAATTAATTCATTTTTATCATTCTCCATCACAGTAGTACCTCCCTTTTTAGGAACACATTGAACAGGACTTACCCACTTACTATCAGCGATAGGATAGATGATACCTGCATCAAGAAGCTTAATCACTTCCTTTTTGACCACCTCTTTCATGTTAGGATTGAGGCGGCGTTGAGGTAGTGCCCGGGGTTGGTAATCATCCTCCATGTAGATCTTGTGGGTGCAAATTGAGGGACTAATGCCTTTTATATCATGAATAGACCATCCAAAGGCTTCTTTGTTGGCCCTTAATACCCTCAAAAGCTTATCCTCCATGGTATCTGTCAAATCTGTAGAAATAATCACAGGCAAAGAGGAAGGGGGATGCAAGAAAGCATATGTTACATTTGAAGGAAGAGGCTTTAATTCAAGCTTAGGAGGCTCTTCAATTGAAGGTTTGGAATTTGGAGTATTACCCCATTCCAATTCCTCAAATCTATAGTTACTCCAATTTTTCTGAGGGTGGTGAGTCTGCAAAAACATTAAGAACTCTTCTTCCTCACCACCCTGCAATATGCCAAGTCCCTGCAAAGTAAGTACTTTTTCTAGAGGGTCCTGAATTCTAAAATCATCAAAACTTTCAGAGGTAACCACATCATTAATATCCATAGCTTGAATAAAATTACAAGAAGCTAATGAGAAAGGATTTTTTAATGAGTTCAAGACTTGAAATACAACTTCCTCATCTCCAAATCTCAAAGTCAATTTTCCATGTTGAACATCAATTAAGCTTTTTCCTGTAGCTAAGAAAGGACGCCCCAAAATAATTGGGACTTCCTCATCTTCTTCCATATCCAATACAACAAAATCAGCAGGGAAAATAAACTTATCAACTTTAACTAAAACATCTTCCACCACTCCACGGGGGTGGGCAATGGATCTATCAGCTAGCTGCAAAGTGACGTTAGTAGGACGTGGTTCCTGCAAACCAAGCTTTCTAAAAACAGAAAAACGCATCAAATTTATACTTGCCCCTAAATCACAAAAAGCCTTTTCAAAATGAGAGTTACCAATTGTACAAGGGATAGTAAAACTACCTGGATCTTTAAGCTTAGGTGGTAACTTTTTTAGAACTATAGCAGAACATTCCTCATTAAGCCTAACTGTCTCAAAGCCTTCTAACTTCCTTTTGTTAGAAATAATTTCTTTTAAAAATTTGGCATATTTAGGCATTTGAGCAATAGCTTCAGCAAAAGGAATGTTGATATACAATTTTCTAAATATTTCAAGAAATTTGGCAAATTGCTTATCATGCTGCTCATTTTTAAGTCTTTGAGGATAAGGAACATTTACCTTTGCTTGCTCATATTTTTCCCTTTCCTCCTTGCTTTCCTCAGAAGTGCTCCCCTCAATAGGAGCTTGTATTTCTTTCTCGGGCGCCCGTCCATCTTGATTGTTTTCTTGAACCAGCTCTTTGCCACTCCTAAGAGTGACAGCCTTGCAATGCTCATTTCTTGGATTAGGCTCAGTTTGGGTAGGTAGTGAGTCTTGAGGCCTTTGAGACAACACAGTAATGAGATTTGAGATTTGGCCCTCCAAGCTTCCAAATTTGTTGTTCATGGCTCCCTCCAAGCTTCCAAATTTTTCATTTGTCTGCTGCATAAACCTTGTCAACACATCATTGGTATCCAACTTTTTCTCCTCTTACCTTTGCACACGTGGAGGCTTATAGGAGTTTGAGCTTTGCTCCTTTTGTTGTCCTCCCCAAGAGAAATTAGGGTGATTTCTCCAACCCGGATTGTAAGTGTTTGAATAAGGGTCATTTTGGGTCCGGTTGGAATTCTGAACATAATTGGCCTTTTTGTTGAGGTTGTTGGCCGGCCCTGTGCTTTTATCAGTTCTTCAATGGATTGCAACCTCTCATCAGTCCTGTCCATGTAATTGGCTAAAACACCCATGCACGGGTGTCCAACTTTTTCCATGTATCTAACTAAAGCCTCTTGCATACCAAGCCTTAACTCACTTTTCTTCTGACCAAGATAGTTGACTTCTTCAGTTAGGCCTCCCTAGAGATTATTTGTGATGTCACTAGTGGAGGTAACTATTGGAGTGGATTGAGCTTGTACCTTCATCATAGATTGCACCTGTTTAGAGAGAGCATCCAGCTTTATGTTAACACTAGTGTCATCTTCAACCTTGTACATCCCAGCTGATTTCTTGATGTGTCTGTCACTTGTCTCCCATTGGGCATTCTCAGCTGCTATCTCTGCAATTAAGTCATATACTGTCGCAGGTTCTCCATTCATTAGAGAGCCTCCACAAGTCATATTAACAATTCCTCTATTTTGAGAAGATAATCCGTTGCAAAAATATTCAAGCAATTGCCACTTCTCAAATCCATGATGTGGACAATTTCGGAGTAAGTCTTGAAATCTTTCCCAAGCTTCATGTAAAGATTCTTGCTCGAGTTGAGCAAAGCTGATTATTGCACCTCGGATCTTAGTAGTCTTACCTAGAGGAAAATATTTGGTCAAGAATTTTTGCTTCAGTTGATCCCAAGTGGTAATAGACTCAGCAGGTTGAGAGTCTAGCCAAGCAGATGCCTTGTCAGCCAATGACCATGGAAACAGTCTCACTCTAATGGCATCAGGAGTGACACCATTACAAATTACTGAGTCTGCCACCCTCAAGAAGTTTCTAAGATGGGTGTGTGGGTCTTCTGTTGGTGCACCTCTGAACATAGTCGAATTCTGAACCATTTGAATCAAGCTGGGTTTGAGCTCAAAGTTAGTAGCTTGCACAGGTGGATTGATTATGCTTGTAGTGATATTCGCTGTGGGCGTAAAGTAGTCTCGAAGAGTTCTTCTCGGATTGGCAGCCATCACTCTTGTCTCTTTTCTTATCCTTCAAGCAGTTGTTTCAATTTCTGGATCAAAGACCAAAATAGGCTCCTGGGAGTGGGTGAGCAAGCACTGGTAATAGTAATAAAAATAAAACTAACTAATAAAATAAAACTAAATATAATTTTTTTTTTCTTTTTATTAAATTAAAACAAGAATTAAAATAAATGTCTAAAGCAATAAAAAATCTTTTTCGTTTAATATTATTAAATTAATCCCCGGCAACGGCGCCAAAAACATGTTGCTTCAAAGACACACTAGAGCAAGTGTACTCTATCGCAGAAATAGTATAAAAGATTATCGTCTCCGCAGGGATTAATTAACAAGTACTAAACTAATCAAGATTTATTATTATTTAGACGAACGAATAATTGAGTTGTATGAAAACAAATAAAAAGAAATAAAGAACAATAACAAAATGCAAGATTTAATTCAATGGAGAGAAGCCTAGGGTCACAGTTTCACTTACAAGCTTCGATTCCTCTATGTCTAATTCTACCTGAATTCCCTTATTTTATTCAATTACCAATCCATTTACTAAGGCTATTAATCCATTTGGTCATTCGCGATCAATATTCTTTTTTCTAAATCAACCCTTGTTTGGTCATGCAAGAATTCAAATTTAAGAAAAGCAAAAAGAGCAAAAAGGTTGAATGATTGGAAGACTAAATTAAAGTTTGGTCATGCATTAATTTTAGTCTCAATTATCCTATAGGTCCACCAACTAATTGCAGTACGGTCGCTGATCAACTAATTGATTATGAACATGCAAAGGGTTGTCAATCCTAATTATGTGATAAAGCAATAGGATAATATTAATTGGAATAAAAATTAGGAATTCAAAGTATAAATTAAAACATAAAAGGTCTCTAATCAAGCAAGATCCACCTAGACCCTAGAAGAGGATTTAGCTATCCATAGTGTTCGAGAACAATAAAATAAAATTAGGAGTCATAAATTACAGAGATAAAAATAACCCGGAATAGAGAAATTTCTGATCCTGAGAATTTAGTCTCCTTTTTCTGCTTCAGAGCTCTCTCCCGGTGTCAAGAACAGTACCCAAATAAAGTCTTCAATCTTTCTCTGCGTACTGTTGCTTGCTGTCACGTACTCTCTGTATTTCTCAGTGCTATCATTGACGGCCTCTCTCCAAAGTGTGGTCTTTAATTTCTTAATTCTTTTTCTAGGGTTGCGTGATTTCTTTTTCTTCAAGTCATGTGCTCCCAACTCTTCCTGATCACGTCTTCCTTGAATTGGAATCATGGGCTTCAGTTTCAATTCCAACAATTGGGCCATTGGACCTTCCTTTGTATATTGTTTCTTTTTTGCTTTGCATGCCTTTCATTTCTTTTGCCAAATATATATATATATATATATATATATATATATATATATTATTTAGGACTTTATATTTTCTGCAAAAATAAAGAGTAAAGTAAGTCACTTATTTATTTAATTCGTAATAACTACTCTAAAAATGGCTCAAAAATATCTCTAAAAAATGCACTTATTTGGAGTTTATCATGAAACTAGGGGGACCAAAACTGTAATTAAGCCAAAAAATTATCAAATAGCATCCTAGTATTTTTTGATAGAATAGCATCCTAGTATTTTTTGATAGAATAGCATCATTGGTCGAGTTTGGATCCTCTGCAGCTGCCGTACCGTGCAACAAGCTGCAGATCTATTAGATCAAGGAAAATAAACTCTCTCTCTCTCTCTCTCAAGTTTCTCCCGTATAGTGAACTCAGTTGTACTATCGTAAACAGAGTTCACTATAGGCATGTAAAACTAAAACCCATAAGATACAGTGAACTGAGTTCACGATAGTTCAAGTAAACTAGATTTACTAGAATTATTGTGAACTGATTTCACTAAAAGTTATGGGTTTCAGTTTTGTTCTATAGTGTACTGACTTCACTAATGTGCACATAAACTGAGTTTGCCTACCATAAATTAAGTTTATTAAAGGCAATTTTGTCCAGTTTTTCCTATTTTTTGACTTTGTGGTTGAACATTGTAACACCGTTAATTTTAATCGTCATTAAAATAAATGATGTCATTCATTTTAAAATCAGAAATACACAATTAAGATTTGGATTAAACAAAACGGAATTAAAATTCTCAAATTGACTCATCAAGAGTTATGATACTTCATAACACCATTACCTTACACTATTAAATAGTTAAGGATCACCAAAATAGTCAATCCACTATATCCAAATACTTAAACACCTAAGAACGGAAAATTGGTACATCAATTGGTTGCTACAACCACTAAAAGTACAAGTATCAAAATACAGAGAAGCCCAAGATTTAGATGTTCTTTTATTTTGGGTCAAGAGATTTAGATGTTCTTAAGCACTACAAAAATTCATATGAAGAGACAAATGCTGCCAAAGTTTGTCCTGAGATAATTCAACTTTTCTTACTTATCTGAAAAACCACAAATCATGATAGAATGAGATTTAAAAAACCTCGGTGAATTCCTCAAGCTGTACCTCACATTAACTCATACGGCTCATGTAGAATCATCATAAACAATCAAACTTTAAGAAATATTACATGTTCATCATGCTTTTCATACTTCATGTATAATGGGTTGGAATAGGTTAGGAAGGGTCATGGAAAAGAGTGAAACATACCAAAGAATCATATTGGCACCGATAAGCAGCACGACCACCCGTGTCAGGCCAACACGAATCGTGTTGCAATTTTTTAAAAACATTTCCAGAACATAACATTTCGAACCTTTCCCAACTTAAAACAAACATCATAATCATAAGAATTTACTCAATTACAAACATGTAACCATCAGCATTCAAATTTCTTCGCAGCTAGTCATTATAAAACATAGCATTTGCATTGTGAAATTACACAAACAACTAGTAATATTTCAATGAAAAATTGAGAGACAATATAAATCGTATTTCGGAATTGTAACCTCAGGGTCCATAATATATTCCTTTAGGCTTTATTCCTCTGAATTGTAGCTCAGTTAGAACATTCGGTTGTATATACACTACTTCTCTATAACAGAATAGTTAGTTGGATGAATAACAAGATGAATTCCATTACTTTTTCCTCTGTTTTCTCTCAATCTAAGATGGTATCAGAGCTCAATTCTTGAGCTCTGGTCTCGCCATCATCGTTTTTTTCTTTCCTTCATTCGCCATTTCACAACCTCGTTCCACTGTATTCCTTCAATTCGATCGAAGTTTCGTTTTGTTGCAAGCTTCGATTTTTCGATTGCATTTTCTTTAGGGTTTCGTTTTGCGTTTCCCATTCTTTTCGATTCTCAAACTGAATCTGCTTCAAACGATTGTCTATGATGGCGAACCAGAATCTATCTCAATAGAACGATTTCGCAACCAATTCTTCGAATCCTTTCTACATTCAACCTAACGAGTCACTTGTGGTGATCTTGGTTCAACCGGCATTGGAAGGTAACAAGAAATTTCAGCCATGGATACGATCCATGCGTGTTTCACTGATCTCTAAGAACAAACTGATTTTCGTCGACGGAACGATCACTGCTCCTCCACAGACAAGTCCGATTTACAACCAATGGTTTAGATGCAACAATCTTGTGTTAGCGTGGCTTCAAAAATCAGTTACGGCGAGTGTTGCGAAATCCAATGTCTTCTTCGACAAAGCCTACGGCTCTTGGAAGGACCTTCACAATCGTTTCGCTCAAGGCGACATGTTTCGAATTGGTGATATTCAAGAAGATATCTACAAATTATCACAAGGTACGCGTGATGTATCCGATTATTACATTGAACTTAAGTCACTTTGGGATGAACTCGAGAGTTTTCGCCCAATTTCATCATGTATCTGCAAATCCCTGCACCTGTGTTGCATCACAGAATATCAAGAAATTTTGTGACCAGGACTACACAATTAGGTTCCTAAAAGGTCTTAATGAAGAGTACTCACATGTGAGAGGTCAAATTATGATGATGGAACCATTTTCCCTAATTGCCAAAGCTGTATCCCTTGTGATTCAGCAAGAACGTAACATGAATGTTACCAATCCACCATCTGCAAATACAGAAACTGAGAATGAGACTAAAGGTTCTGCAATTGTAAATAATGTTCAAACTTTCAATAGAGGAGGTGGTAATGGTCGTGGCAGGGGTAGGTTTGGTCGTGGTTTTGGCAGGGATCAATCACGCTTGTGCACTCACTATAACAAGACAAATCACACAATAGATACTTTTTATTTCCTACATGGATTTCCACCAGGTTATCAAACTCCTCAAAAGAAGAATTCCACAAATTTTGTCAACACTGAGAATGAACCACAATAAAGCAAAGGGACAGAAACTGGGAACAACAACATGGCATTTACTCAAAATCAATACAAGGGACTCCTTGATCCGTTGCAACAATCTATTACTCAGAAGTCCAAACATTCTGCCAACAAGGTGATGGCTCACAGTCCTGCTTCCAACTCAGTTTCCAGTTCTAATACATATGTCAACCAAGTCTCTGGTGAGAAATTTATATTTTGGAAAGTAGATACTGGTGTAACAGATCACATTATTTCTGATTTTAGCCTCTTTTCTAGTTGTAGACCAATTAAACACACTAGCATTAACTGTCTCAATCATACTTCTACTGTTGCAACACATATAGGCACTGTACAGGTTTCCAAAGATGTTATTCTGTACAATGTCTTATATGTAGAAAACTTTGGATCTAACCTCATTTCAGTCCCTGAACTTGTCATTAGTAGCAAAATCAATGTATTCTTTGATGATGAAGCTTGCTATTTCTTTCAGGCCCATACCAAGCGGATGATTGGATCAGCTAAGCTGGCAAAGAAGCTCTACAAGTTCTCCACACAAGTAACTGAGATTGTTAGTGATACAAATTTTGTTTGTAATGCTGTTTTTCCCTCTAGTTCAATCTGTGAGTCCACCACTTCCCTTACCAATAGCAGTAGACTATGGCACATGAGATTAGGACATGTATCTCATGATAGACATCTTTGTATATCAAAACAATTCCCTTTCATTCAATTTGAAAATACTAAATTTCCTTGTGACATTTGTCATTTTGCAAAGCAAAGAAAGCTTTCCTTTCCTCTTAGCACATCCATAACTACACATAGTTTTGAAATACTGCATGCTGATATTTGGGGACCTTACTCCCATACTTCTATGCTTGGTCATAAATACTTTCTTACATTAATAGATGATTTTAGTAGGTTTACTTGGATCATCCTTATGAAAAACAAATCAGAAACTTGCAAACACATTACTTCCTTTGTAGCTTATAGAAACCCAATTTAAAACTAACCGAAAATGCATTAGAAGTGACAATGGTGTGGAATTTCTTATGCATGAGTTCTACTCTAGCAAAGGTATAACTCACCAACGATCATGTGTTGAAACCCCTCAACAAAATGGTCTTGTTGAACGCAAACACCAACACATTCTCAATGTTGCCCGAGCCCTATTCTTTCAAGCCAATTTACCTCACAAATTGTGGAATTTTGCTGTCCAAATTTAGTCCACTTAATCAATAGGATTCCCACACCAGTACTTCATGACAAATCACCCTTTGAGATACTTCACAATAAACCTTCTTCACTCACTCACCTCAAAACCTTTGGTTGCCTAGCCTATGCATCTACATTAACTGGCAATAGAACAAAATCTGACCCAAGAGCTAGTAAAACAGTTTTTCTAGGTTTTAAAGAAGGCCTCAAAGGCTACATTTTTTATGATCTATCTTCACATCTGATTGTACAATCAAGAAATGTGATATTCTATGAAGAACATTTCCCATTTCATAGCCCAACACCTTCACCAAATGCTTCCTTTGTACACCACAAACACCCACATTATGCCTTGACCCAACAATCCTTAACACACCAGACCAAAACATTGCTCAAACAGTTTCTGAACCCATTTCTATTTCTGATTCTAATGCATCCATTGACTCCCCAGTACCCTCTCCCACCACAGACACCACTACCACAGATATTGAGTCTTCCCCAACAGATTCTCACAGCTTCAATCCTCCACCCTCTACCACAGATTCACCTATACCTCTTAGGCATTCAACTAGAGTTATTCACCAACCCAGTTACTTGTAGGATTATCATTGTAGTTTTTCTAGATAGACCAATCATTCACAAGGTATTCTGTCACCCTATCCTCTTTCTTCAGTCCTTTCATATGATAAATGTTCCTCTTATAAAACTTTTTGTTGCAATATCTCCTCAACCACTGATCCTGTTACTTTTTCCCAAGCCTCCCCACATCCTTGTTGGAAAAAGGCTATGCAAGATTGTAGCAACCGAAAAATCCGGGTGAGGATTCCTCGAAGGTTCAAAAATGAAGCCGCCACCAAAGTTTAATTATAAGGGCAAATATTGGAAAATCCCTTTTTGGAATGGATAAGGGTCCTTGAGACCAGATAAGGGTTCGGGAGTCAGTTATGCGTGGGGAAGGTATTAGCACCCCACGACATCCTTCCTAAGGAAGGTTACTTGCTAATTAGTTGTAGAAGCGAAAGTTAATTTTGAAAACATTTATTTTTACCCTTTTATTGTGAATTAAAAATAAAGAAGAAAATTGATATTTTATTTCAGAAAATGATTATTTAGGAGAAGACTGAAAAAAGGTTTTTTTATTAGTACAATTGACAGAGGTCGGCCGCCCTCTGCTCCTACGTATCTCTTGGTAGAGAATAAAATCACACGTAGTTCTTGGTAGAAAACTTTGTTTGTTGGTGTATTTTATTTAGGGATTTTAGGACTCCTGAGTGATCAGTTCATTTGTCCTAAAATGATGACTAATCCGACTGTACAGTTGGTTTAGTCCCCTAATTTGTGAAAATGGAGTTTTTTGAAGTTTGGAAGATAGTTTGATGTGTGGTGGTTTGATTTTATTTGAATAGGGGTTTTAGGACTCTTGATCCGTACGGTTCATTCGTCCTAAAACGCTGACTAACCCGTCCGTACGGCCGACTTAATCCCCTATTTTGAAAATTTGATTTGTGGAAAGAACTGTGTTTGTGTTTATTTTGAATTAGATATTGTTTGTTTTAAATAGGGATTTTAGGACATGATCCGTAACGGTTCATTAGTGACCTAAAAAACATACTAACCCGACTGTACAGTCGACTTAGTCCCCTATTTATATTTTTGAAGATGAAATATTTATCTATTTATTTTTATAGTTTTTTTTGTAAAAGAAATTGATAAAAAATGAAAAGAGAGGGTGCAATAGTAAAATGGTGTATTTAATAACAGAGGGTTGTATTATAAACAGGGGATTGCGTTTAGCAGAGCCCATAGTTTTATTGGGTCTTGTGAATTAGGTTTACGGGGGGCTTGTACGAATTAAAAGATGGGAGTGTAGAAGTAATCTGTTTTTTTTAAAAAAATTAAAATTAAAATTAGACTTAAAAATGGGAGAGGGTATAAAACGCATCTAGGTTTTTAGAAAACCTAATTTCACTCCTATTCTCCCTTAGCTGCGCCGCAGCCAGACATAGAGTGGAGAGAGAAAGATTTTTCAGAGAGAGAGAATTAAGCAAAGAGAGAGAACGAGAAAAAAAATGGAAGAGAGGGGGAAGGAGAACGACGGAGGGAGAGGAAAGACAAAACTGCCTGACAGCGACGGTGGGCTGTAGAGAACGCCAACGACTGACCGCTCCCTGGCCGGCGGTGGTGGTTGAGGATGAACGGCGACGGAGCATGGTACCACCAGCGAAAACGAACGCGAAGAGAGGGGTTTTATCTGCGAGGGACTACGGTGTTCGTTCGGGACCGCATGACTGACGGAGTGGTGACGACGCGGAGTACGACGAGCGCACGACGGCGCGAGATCGATGATGGTGGAGAGGGGAAGACAACAGTATTTTGTTCGCGGTGGTTCACGGCGGACAGACTTGTGACAATGAACACGACGGTCACCACGTGACCGTCGGACCAGCGACGATGATGGGGACGTTCGTGAAAGTGACGGAGGGGACCAGGCGCACCGGCCAACAGGGAGGGTGGACGACCACCGTGACTGCGGCCGAAGGTCTTTACTCATCTCTGTTCTTTGTTTTTTTGTTTTGATCCCCCTTACGTGTCTGATTTCAAAACTTCTAAACCCTAGTTTTTAGCAACTGACTCCTATCTCAATTAGCCTCTATTTCAAAAAACTAAAACCCTAATTTAATTGTATTCAAACTGTTCTGTTCGTGATTTTTCAGGGAGGATCTAACTTATTTGCAAACCTAATGTAAACCCTATTCCGTTCATGACCCTTTTTACGCCACAGTCTATTCACAACACTAACGTTCCTAACTGAAAATTCGATTTTTTAGTTCATATATGCATTTTCCAGATTCGGGTTGTTACTAATTTTAGATTATTAGTTCAAGTTGTGATTCTGGTTCTCTACAAAATAGCCTATTGTGAACTAAATTTGGTAAAACCTAAAGAAGCGAGACAAAAACATGAAGACCAACCTCTCTTCCAGCTTCTGAGAAATTTCCTATTGCTTGTTCGTTACTGCTGTTCCTGTCCTTACTGCTACTGCTTTGCCTCTTTTGTTTCACAATTTTTGATGCTTTGTGATTAGGGTTTCAACATAAAACCCTAATCTTTTGGTTCTCCTATTTCTCAATTTCGTGTCTCATTTTCTATCTGCCCATTTTTCTGAAATTTTTGTGTGTTTTCTGTGTGCGTCCATGCTTGCTTATATAGGCAAAAATTAGGGTTTCTGATCCTTCTGCATTTTTCTTTCCTTTTTGCAGGTTTTGGGCTTGGGTTGAAGAAGATGGGTACTTGGTGAGCAAGGAAAGGACTAGGGTTTCAGCTGCTGCTTTCTTCTTTGGCTGAGGCGCCTCTTTTGATTTTTTCATTTTTATTTTTATGTTTTTTCGGATTGTGTATTTTTGGTTTTATTTTTTGTATATTTTTTTTTGGACTTTTTTTACAATTTGGCATTTTTTAGATTTTTTGGATTATTGTAAATTAATCTTTATTAATTTTTAATTATATTTGTGATGCCCATAAACTGCTATTTGGATAATTTTATTGTTTTTGGTCAAAGATGGAAGAGAATGATTAAATTGGGCCAAGCCCAATCGAAAAAACTAAACATAGGCCCAATTAGACAAATGACTAAAGTAAGGCCCAATTAGAACAATTTTTCTAAGATCAGGTCCAATCTAGACAAATTACTATCATAGGTCCAATAGCCACATATGCCCATTTAGGCAAATGACTAAAACATTAGACATAAGCCCAATTATTAAAAAAACTGGTTCAAAACACTAAGCGTAAGCCCAAATAGACAAGCTAACGAAATTAGGCCCAAAAGGTTGGACATAGGCCCAATTGGACAAATCGGTCCAAATTAAAAACAAAATAGCGCTCGAAATGCCACGGGCTTGTGATACGGAGCTAAAACAAATACGATAAAAGGATCGGGCAAAATTGGGGTATAACAGCTGCCCCTCTTTATTTATATTTTACTAGAAAAGGTGAATGATTTTCAGATTTTCGTAGTAGAAATAAAAATAAAGATAGAATAGATGCTAATTTTGTCCGCTTAGGGGGAAGAGGAGTTAGGAAAACGAGGGGCGATTAACACTTGGCGTGTTAACCGAGAACAATAAAGAAATGATCACCGGGGATCTGGAGGAGCACTGGGGCTCTAAAAGAGCATTTGGGCTCTATGGGAGTACTGGGGCTCCAAGGGGTTGCCTAAACCCTGAAGGACCACTTGGGGTCCGAAGGTGCACTGGAGCTTTGAAGGACCACTGGGGGTCCAAAAGAGCACAAACTAGCAATGGTACTAGTAAAATGGTATGCTCGGGGGTGGCCTTTTTCGAGCGGCCGGAGGGGAAAGATCAGGTCGTTGACCTAATTTGCTCACCTCAAAGGACGTCCACCATGTCTTAGGCTGACACAGCTAGTCTGAAGGACCTGGGGTCGGGTGATCCGTCGCGCTCAGTGGCGACATAGTGATCTTGAGGGTAGAGTTCGAAGTCGTTGCTTTGACATACTGGGTCGAGCTGAACTGATGGACCTGGGGTCGGATGATCCGTCGGATGATTTTTTTTTTCTTTTGCCTTTTCTTTTTTGCTTTTTTTGGTCTTTTTTTTGGGGGCCTCTCTTTTTGCTGGTCCTTCAACTCGCAGGACTCCCGGCATGGGGTTACGAGGCTATCAAGTGCATTCGTACTGCTAAGTCAATTGCGCATGACTGGGACTTATCATTTGAGATGATCACGCATTTATTGTTCTATTCCTGCGGTTCCTTTCTTCTTTATAGGTATTTTAATGGAAGTCTATATCTCTTCTGTGATTCTCGGAAATTTCGTAACGATTGTAATGCTTTTGATTATGCCATGTTTCACAACCAGTATCAATTATCACAAAATATCATTTCAAAGATAGACGGAAGAGAAAAGAAAGGAAAGTGTTTGATATTGACATTGGAGGCCAAATGTGCAGAAGGCACACCGACTTAAGAATACGTCGGGAATTTCATTGAAAGAATGGGAAAGCTGAAATACTAAGCAGACTTCTCGGTAGTCAGTGTCCTTGAAATAACGGTGCCGACCACCCATATTCACGACCTTGATCACTCATCATCCGACTTTTGGAAGTGTTGATTGCCTCAATGTTTGTTTAATCCAACTTCCCGACCCTAATTTTTGCCTGGATTGTCCCTTTTGGATTTTCAATCCACCGGGTCGCTCTAACTTTTGCCTAGGTCGCCCTTCCGGGTTTTCAACCTAGCGAGCTTATTTTTTCTTGGCTCATCTTTCTCATTTTTCTATACTCCCTTTTTAGGTAGAGTTCACCAGGAGTGGGAGGTCTTCCCCATCCATTTTTGTGAGAATTAAGACTCTTCCAGAGAATGATTTCTTTACCATGTAAGGTCCTTTATAGTTCGAGGTCCATCTCCTGCGGGAATCCTTTTGGGTATGACTTTCTTGGGCACCAGGTCTCCTTAAAATTGTTGAGGACGGACCTTCTTCTGTTAAGCTTTCTTTGTTCTTTTCCGATATGACATAAGACGACCGTTCTTTTGTTTGGTGAGGTTTAATGGAAGTACTACTCCCATCGTACGGGGTTGCCCCTGTTGAAGTATGAGCGAGGTCTGATCTCCATGTAAGGTGAAATGTCACTATCATCCCTGATATTCTTTGTTTGTTGTCGCAACTGCCCCATTTGTTTTTTTGGGCGGTATGGGAAGGGATCATGATGCTCGACTTGGAGTCCTTACATGACCCTTTCACCATTGTCCGTGATGATCTTTTTAGGAAAGCCGTAACGGCAGACCAAATTTCTCGACAATCACGGATTTGTTACACCAGTGGGCGTCTTATGTCGGACAAGGTGATGTAAGCGAACTTTCTTGATTTGCTATCCTTTGGGTGTGAGGTTAATTTTAACACCTTTTTATCTTCTTCTGTGCCCAAGTTAATCATTTCGTTTGATTCCACGCGAGGCTGGGTCACTTTATCCTTTTGTTCCATTATTCTCATTACCTCTGGAAGAGTTTCCCAGTTATCTTCAACATCTTCCTTGGTTTGATTAATGGGGTGATCAAAGTTATGACATGAGTTACCGACGTTTGTTATTTTCAAGGACAAGTTATTTAGGTCTGCATGAGTAGAAATGGAAGAAGGATAAAAGAAAAAGTAAAGCGAGCAAATGAGTAAAGAAGGAATTTATTGGAGAATTCAAAATGCTATTTTATTAATATTGATACCGGAAAGAAACATGCGTGCCCTTATTGAAATGTCCTAAGGCTTTGGGCAGAGCCATAGAATTTGCATTACGCAACATTACTTTGAACCGAAAATCACAAGAAAATCAACAATCTCCCAATTCATAAGTGCTTCAGTTGCAGGACAAAGGCGCACAAGGTTGATGATGCTGTTTTTAGCCCTTTGATCGCCTTCAAAAGCATTGACGGATGACTTCTCATGCCCCTGGAAAAGGGTTAGTGCCTCCGTTCGGAGCATCCTCATTGAAGCTCAACCATTTGGATTCTATCAGATCCTGAATCACATGTTTCAGTGCCTTGCAGTTTTCTACTGAATGCCCAATTGCGCCTGCGTGAAATTCGCAAGTGGCGTTCGGGTCATAGCCTCTCGGGAAAGGAGGTTCAATAGGCCTCATCGGGCGGGGGGAGATTAGGTTGTGACTAGTGAGGTGGTCGAACAGATCTAAGTAGGATGCGGGAATTGGATCAAACTGTACATGTCTCCTTTCTGGGTAGTTTGGTGGCTTATGGCTTTTAGTGGTTTGGGTAGAGAAGTGCAGGGCTTGAGGATGGTTTTTTGAAGTGTAAGAGGCTTTCAAAGATCCTGTTATGGAATTGGTTTCCCCTTCATTATTTCTAACAAATCCTGCGAAGGGCTTCTTTGGGTTATTGGTTTCGGCCGAACCGTAAGAAATTTTCCCGTTCCTCATTCCGTTTTCCAACCTTTCCCCTATGGTGATCATGTCAGAGAAGTTAGAGGATACACTCCCAATTAATCTGTCATAGAAGGGTGATTGCAACGTATCTATGAACACGGATACCATCTCTTTCTCTAGTAGAGGCGGTGCTACCTGCGCTGCCGATCCTCTCCAACGCTGGGCATACTCCTTGAATGATTCATTGTTTTTTTTCACCATATTCTGCAACTGTGCTCTATCGGGAGCTGTATCGATGTTGTATTTGTACTGTTTTAAGAAAGCATGAGCCAGATCTTTCCAACATCGAATGTGGGTGCGTTCCAACTGCATATACCGGCTTGAGGCTGCCCCAGTCAAGCTGTCCTGAAAGTAATGGACGAGCAGTTTGTCGTCGTGTGCAAATGCGGCCATTTTTCTACAATACATAGTCAGATGGCTAGCAGGACAAGTTACTCCTCTGTATTTGCCAAAGTCAGACACTTTGAACTTGGGTGGGATAATCACATCAGGGACGAGACACAGATCATATGCATCCCTTGCCCCAACGTTGAATCCTTCAATTGCTCTCAGGCGCTCTTCTAACATCTGATATTTGTCCTCGGGCTGAGAGTCCTCCATTGAGTAGTTATGAGAGGGTCCTCTCATGTTGTATGGGAGGAACCATTGGCATTGCATCGGAGTTCGGTGTAGGAGCATGATGAATTACTACTGGTAACGGAGTATAACCCTGTGGAATGACCTGTGGTGCAGTCGTAGGACTTGAGAAGTGAACTCGCGGTATTTCTGCATTTGTATTTTGAGCTGAAGGTCCAACGACTCCCGAAGGTCCTTCCTCTGGATTGGCTTCCATGGTAGGAGGAGCGTAACCAGCTGGGAGACCGTAAGGGGGCCATTGGTAGCTGTGGATGTTCACTCTAGCGGTGTGTGGAGTCTCGAGGCTGGGAGGAGGAGGAAGGTTCGAAGTATTGTTCTCAGTATTCCCTGCCGAAGCACTTGCATCTGCATTTCTTCTCTCGAGGAGTTTCACGAATTCATACATTTGATCTTTCAGCGCCATCATCTCGGTCATTTGATCTTTCAATACCATCATCTCGCTCATTTGATCCTTCAGCTTTGCAATGTCTTCTCTCAGAGCCTGATTATCCTCTTCGGCCATTTTTCTTGCTTGTGAACGAGTCCGGTAGCGATGTTGATGAACCAACTTGCCCTTTTATTATCTGTTTATTTTTCAATTTTTTTTACGTAAGTACATGAATAAATGAATGAATGTGCATGAAATGCAAATGTACGACCTCGTGTTACGCCGGGGAAATTGTAAGTTTCTGTTTGACGCAAAACTGAAAGAAACTTAAGATTTATTAATGCAAAATGTTTGATCCATCTCGTCAGAAGGAAAGTCTTACAATTCCCTAGCGAGCATAGAAATGCATGAAGAATGAAATGTTAATGTGCAATAATTAAATTTTTTATGCCATGCAAAAGGGAAAGGTAAAAATGCATGAGGTATGCTAAAAAATAATTTGCCAAAATAACATGTGATTTTTTGAATTTTTTTTAGAAGACCGGAAAAATGTATCAGTGTTTGTTTGAATGCAGGGGTATGAGGCTCCTTTGTGTCCTACGAGGGTTCCTTAGAGAATAGGTCTAGGGCTTGTCTGTTAAGTGAACCTTTCAAAGGGTAGCTCTAAAGAGTCCTACATAAGGTTCCTAGAGCCAACGACCCCAGTTAAGAACACTGATCAACAACAATAGGCAAGCTATTAGGAGTGCCAGCATTCTCAAGAGGGACCAAACTCTAGGTGAGACTTTCGTAACCACCCAACAGGACGCACATCCAGTAGGCCATCACTACGCAGTCTCGTTCTAACTTAGGTTATTCTCCAGTCCGGGTATAGGACTATTCTCACGTGTGTGATGATGTGTAATAATGAAGTGTGTGTAGGAGCAAAGTTTAAGGTACACCCCAAGCTGCAAAACAAACACATATGCCAAGAAATATACATACAGAAAAGTGGTCTTCTATCCTAGGGTTTTCATATCACAAAAGAATAATATGCAATAAAAATAGAAGACAGAAAGGGAAGGGTAAAAATAAACAACAAATTAACAACTAATCCTACAACTAATTAGACTGGGTTTGACTCTCTATAATATCCCCAGTGAAATCGCCAGCTGTAGCGACCGAAAAATCCGGGTGAGGATTCCTCGAAGGTTCAAAAATGAAGCCGCCACCAAAGTTTAATTATAAGGGCAAACATTGAAAAATCCCTTTTTGGAATGGATAAGGGTCCTTGAGACCAGATAAGGGTTCGGGAGTCGGTTATGCGTGGGGAAGGTATTCGCACCCCACGACATCCTTCCTAAGGAAGGTTACCTGCTAATTAGTTGTAGAAGCGAAAGTTAATTTTGAAAACATTTATTTTTACCCTTTTATTGTGAATTAAAAAGAAAGAAGAAAATTGATATTTTATTTCAGAAAATGATTATTTAGGAGAAGACTGAAAAATGTTTTTTTATTAGTACAATTGACAGAGGTCGGCCGCCCTCTGCTCCTACGTATCTCTTGGTAGAGAATCAAATCACACGTAGTTCTTGGTAGAAAACTTTGTTTGTTGGTGTATTTTATTTAGGGATTTTAGGACTCCTGAGTGATCAGTTCATTTGTCCTAAAATGATGACTATTCCGACTGTACAGTTGGCTTAGTCCCCTAATTTGTGAAAATGGAGTTTTTTGAAGTTTGGAAGATAGTTTGATGTGTGGTGGTTTGATTTTATTTGAATAGGGGTTTTAGGACTCTTGATCCGTACGGTTCATTCGTCCTAAAACGTTGACTAACCCGGCCGTACGGCCGACTTAATCCCCTATTTTAGAAATTGTTTGTTTTAAATAGGGATTTTAGGACATGATCCGTAACGGTTCATTAGTGACCTAAAAAGCAGACTAACCCGACTGTACAGTCGACTTAATCCCCTATTTATATTTTTTTGAAGATGAAATATTTATCTATTTATTTTTATAGGTTTCTTTGTAAAAGAAATTGATAAAAAACGAAAAGAGAGGGTGCAATAGTAAAATGGTGTCTTTAATAACAGAGGGTTGTATTATAAACAGGGGATTGTGTTTAGCAGAGCCCATAGTTTTATTGGGTCTTGTGAATTAGGTTTACGGGGGGCTTGTACGAATTAAAAGATGGGAGTGTAGAAGTAACCTGTTTTTTTTTTAAAATAAAATTAAAATTAGACTTAAAAATGGGAGAGGGTATAAAACGCATCTAGGTTTTTAGAAAACCTAATTTCACTCCTCTTCTCCCTTAGCTGCGCCGCAGCCAGACATAGAGTGGAGAGAGAAAGATTTTTCGGAGAGAGAGAATTAAGCAAAGAGAGAGAACGAGAAAAAATGGAAGAGAGGGGGAAGGAGAACGACGGAGGGAGAGGAAAGACAAAATTGCCTGACAGCGACGGTGGGCTGTAGAGAACGCCAACGACTGACCGTTCCCTGGCCGGCGGTGGTGGTTGAGGATGAACGGCGACGGAGCATGGTACCACCAGTGAAAACGAACGCGAAGAGAGGGGGTTTATCTGCGAGGGACTACGGTGTTCGTTCGGGACCGCATGACTGACGGAGAGGTGACAGCGCGGAGGACGACAAGCGCACGACGGCACGAGATCGATGATGGTGGAGAGGGGAAGACAACAGTATTTTGTTCGCGGTGGTTCATGGCGGACAGACTTGTGACAATGAACACGACGGTCACCACGTGACCGTCGGACCAGCGACGGCGATGGGGGGGTTCGTGACGGTGACGGAGGGGACCAGGCGCACCGGCCAACAGGGAGGATCTAACTTATTTGCAAACCTAATGTAAACCCTATTCCGTTCATGACCCTTTTTACGCCATAGTCTATTCACAGCACTAACGTTCCTAACTGAAAATTCGATTTTTTAGTTCATATATGCATTTTTCAGATTCGGGTTGTTACTAATTTCAGATTATTAGTTCAAGTTGTGATTCTGGTTCTCTACAAAATAGCCTATTGTGAACTAAATTTGGTAAAACCTAAAGAAGCGAGACAAAAACATGAAGACCAACCTCTCTTCCAGCTTCTGAGAAATTTCCTATTGCTTGTTCGTTACTGTTGTTCCTGTCCTTACTACTACTGTTGTGCCTCTTTTGTTTCAGAATTTTTGATGCTTTGTGATTAGGGTTTCAACATAAAACCCTAATCTTTTGGTTCTCCTATTTCTCAATTTCGTGTCTCATTTTCTATCTGCCCTTTTTTCTAAAATTTTTGTGTGTTTTCTATGTGCGTCCATGCTTGCTTATATAGGCAAAAATTAGGGTTTCTGATCCTTCTCCATTTTTCTTTCCTTTTTGCAGGTTTTGGGCTTGGGTTGAAGAAGATGGGTACTTGGTGAGCAAGGAAATGACTAGGGTTTCAGCTGCTCTTTTCTTCTTTGGCTGAGGCGCCTCTTTTGATTTTTTTCATTTTTAATTTTATGTATTTTCTGATTGTGTATTTTTGGTTTTATTTTTTGTATATTTTTTTTTGGGCTTTTTGTACAATTTGGCATTTTTTAGATTTTTTGGATTATTGTAAATTAATTTTTATTAATTTTTAATTATATTTGTGATGCCCATAAACTGCTATTTGGATAATTTTATTGTTTTTGGTAAAAAATGGCAGAGAATGATTAAATTGGGCCAAGCCCAATCGAAAAAACTAAACATAGGCCCAATTAGACAAATGACTAAAGTAAGGCCCAATTAGAACAATTTTTCTAAGATCAGGTCCAATCTAGACAAATTACTATCATAGGTCCAATAGCCACATAGGCCCATTTAGGCAAATGACTAAAACATTAGACATAAGCCCAATTATTAAAAAAACTAGTTCAAAACACTAAGCGTAAGCCCAAATAGACAAGCTAACGAAATCAGGCCCAAAAGGTTGGACATAGGCCCAATTGGACAAATCGGTCCAAATTAAAAACAAAACAGCGCTCGAAATGCCACGGGCTTGTGATACGGAGCTAAAACAAATACGATAAAATGATCGGGCAAAATTGGGGTATAACAAAGATGAACTTGCTGCCCTTGATTTAAACAAAACTTGGTCTTTAGTTGACCTTCTTGCAGGGAAAACACCAATTGGGTGTAAATGGGTTTACAAAACCAAATACAGAGCTGATGGATCCCTTGAAAGGCACAAGGCTAGACTTGTTGCCAAGGGCTATAATCAATGTGAAGGTGTTGATTATTTGGATACTTTCAGTCCTGTGGTTAAAATCACCACAGTTCGGGTTCTCGTGTCTATTGCTGCTTCCAAAAATTGGTTTCTTGAGCAGCTGGACATCAACAATGCTTTCTTACTTGGTGAGTTAAGTGAGGAGGTCTATATGACCATTCCTCCAGGTTCCTTAGTTTCAGAAAATGATAAAGCCACCAAAGTTTGTAGACTTCACAAATTCCTCTATGGCTTGAAACAAGCTAGTCGTCAATGGAACCACAAGTTGACCACTACTCTCATTTCTATGGGCTATACACAGTCCCAAGCTGATCATTCTCTTTTTGTGAAGTCTTCTCCCCCATCTATCACCGTGTTGCTGGTGTATGTTGATGATATTGTGTTGGCAGGTAACAATATGCTTGAAATCACTAAGGTCAAGCAACTCTTAGATTCCCAGTTTCGCATCAAGGATCTTGGTGCCCTTAGGTTCTTCCTTGGTCTTGAAGTTGCATGCTCTAAAAAGGGCATTGTTCTAAACCAAAGGAAGTACACTTTAGAGCTTCTTGAAGATAGTGGTATTTTCGCTGCTAAGTAGGGATGTCAAAATGGGCTTGGCCCGCCAAAAAAAGGCGGGCAAGGCTAAGGTATTGGTGCCCGCTGTCCCATTTTGCCCGGCCCGCTTAAAGGAACAGCCCGCGGGGTAAACACTGTGGCAGGGCGAGCCACCCGCCAGCCCTTTTTTTTAAATCCAGTTTAAATTGACGGGCCAGCCCGCCAGCCCGTCTGCTCATCACTTTGCGGGCAGGGCTAGAATTTTGAGTCCGTGTTCCGTTAGCGGGCCAGCCCGGCCCGCCCTATTTTTAGCGGGCTTAGTGATTTCAAGCCATCTCCTACACCAACTGATCCTTCTATCAAGCTAAGCAGCGAAGGGGGGAATATGTTTCCTGGCCAGTTTGCTTATAGGCGCCTTATTGGACGTCTACTTTACCTTACAAACACATGGCCTGACATTGCATTTTCTGTGTAGCAACTGCGTCAATTTGTATCTAAGCCCTCAGAAACTCACTTCCAGGCAGCTATAAGAGTTCTTAGATATCTCAAGACTGCACCATCACAGGGTCTCTGGTTCCCTGCATCTAACTCAACTAATATTTCTGGTTTTTCTGACTCTGATTGGGCCTGCTGTGTGGATACCAGGCGCTCAATAATAGGATATTGTGTCTTTGTTGGGTCTGCTCTTGTGTCTTGGAAGTCTAAGAAGCAAAACACGGTTTCTAGATCCTCATCAGAAGCTGAATACATAGCCCTAGTAAGCTTAGTTTGTGAAGTTTAGTGGCTGCATTTTCTCTTTGCAGATCTGCAGATTCCTCTAAACAGCCCATCTGCTATCTATTGTGATAATAAGTCAGCTATATATCTAGCACACAATCCTACATTTCATGAGAGGACAAAACACATTGAGATTGATTGTCATGTGGTAAGAGAAAAGATTCAGAACAAGGTTGTACATCTCATCCCTGTGCCATCAGCATCTCAACTTGCAGATGTCTTCACAAAGCCTCTTCATGCCACTTCATTTCATGCATTCATCTCCAAGTTGGGCATGTGTAACATACACAGTCCAACTTGAGGGGGATGTTAATAGTCACATTGTACATATACACATTAGCTACTTTAGATACTAGTTAGTATTTAACTCTGGTTAATATTATTCAGTTACATTATTAACTGGTTAGTATTTAACTCTGGTTATTTAGGCTGATGTTAGCTTGTAGTTCTGTTAGAACATTCAGTTGTATACACTACTTCTCTGTAACAGAATAGTTAGTTGGATGAATAACAAGATGAACTCCATTACTTTTTCCTCTGTTTTCTCTCAAGCTAAGACATTCTTCCAAATTTTTACAATTTCGAACTTCACATTCAAAGATTTTTCCACCAAATGAGTCGGAAATACTTCTATATAAGTTGCCATTTGGTAGCTAGAAACATACGTCACAATTTTGTTTTTTAAATACCTCTCATCTATTTCTTATTCATGAATAGAAATTCGGCCCAACTGCACCAACAAACCAATGATGTATCTATTTATTCGTTTTTCTCGTTTGTGCCTTTGAAATAAGAAGACACAAGAGCAGACCCAACATTAGAATTGTTGATCCGAGTGGGTCTGCTCTTGTATCTATTTCTTATTCACTCGAGCACCGAGTACACATTAGAATTATAAATATTTTTTTTATTTATATATTGTTGATCCGGTAATCTCTTCGGTAGTCATGGTTGAAAAATGAAACGTCTTAAAATTGTTGATCCGAGTAGGTTCCCAGGAAAGAGAGGTGGGTCATAGTGGACACTCTTAAGTACCAAGTCTTTCCTAGCCAGAACTTTCCCCAAACCACACTGGTTTCAAGAACAAGCCAAAGAGATTAATGAGTCGCGGACTAGGTCGCTCTCTTTAAGATGTTTCGCGGCACTGCTCGAAGGTGCAAGCAGACTATCAACCACGACGTCCCCGGGATAAAACAGCCCAGTACGATTACCACTGCACAGTGAATAACCGCTCGAGATATACACCTCAATATGTTATTTAACCACTCAGAAATATGGCGCTTATGCCACTCAAGAAAAATGGCTTGAGGTATGATTTAACGTCAAGCCTAAGATGAAGAAAAGAAATTTTTTCGAGAGAGGAGAGAAGACTGGAGGAAGGATTTATCGTCCAGTTGGTGTGTTTTGCAAATGAGGAGAAGCTCTCCTTTTATAGGTTTTTTCCACTATAGAAATGATTAGCCTATCTGATGTGGGACTTTTTCCAATTCACACACAAAGAGTCTATCCAATGTGGGACTTTTTCCAATTCACACACAAAGAGTTCCAACACATTTCGAATAAGACCACTGAAACCTAATCTCTCAGGACTACCTAGGCTGCTTCCATCAACATTTAGAATTATTATGTCATCCTTACCGGGGTGCCAAGTGACAAACCGAGGAGGAGATTCTTGAGATGTAGTACCTGTATAACACTTCAAGATAAGGCCAACCAAATTATGAATTGATAACTTGAGGGCATAGCTATTAATTATATCACCAGCAATAACTGAGCCATTTCTAGCTCGCCAAAGGCTCCAAACAGCAGTAAAGAATAAATGAGGGTTAATGCCACAGATACCAGCCTTGAACCACTCCATAGGATCATTATAATTAAAGAAATCGACTCAATCAAAACCCAATGCCAACCACAAGTTCTTTGGGAGAAGACAGTCTCGTAAGCAGTGAAGAACTGTTTCATCTGTAAGGTCACACCTCTGACAGATAGCGCTTTGCAACATACCTCTATGGTGAAGCATAGTTGCAGTTGGGATTGCGCCATGACAAGCTGTCCACACCATAAACTTTATCTTCTCCAGACAAGGAAGACACCAAATCCACCTCCACGCAGTTGAGTTGTATATATGAATATACAAATATTGATAATTAATATAAATATAAATAAATAAAAATGTATGTATGTCTATATATACACATTTTATCAGAAAAAAAATGCAACGGTGATATTTGTCAACCGTATGCGGCACTCAAGGAAAATAATAAAAAAGCTTCACATTGGGAGTTTGAAATACAATAAAAAAACACTCGAAAACGAAAATAAAGAAGTATTATTTGAAGGCTTTTTTTTACCCCTATTAGACCCTGTATCCCCCAAATTGACCAAACAGACAATTTTACCCCTGAATTCTCAAAATATTTCCGGAATTAAGTGTTTAGGCATAATTCCGGAACGCATTTTTCAAATTTTTCCGAAAATACCTCATAAGGGCATAATTCCGGAACGCATTATTATAGATCTTTTCAGAATTATGCCTTAAGAGATAATTCCGGAACACATTTTTCACTTCTGGAATTATGGCCTTTGAGGTATTTCTGAAAAAATCTGAAAAATGCTTTCCGGAATTATCCCATAGGACATAATAATGTTCAGATTCTACCAGTCTCATAAGCTCCTGTATCTCAGTTCTATAACCTCTCCGACTCGATTGGAACCTGCTGCGGGTTCTATACAGCTGCGACATAGTACTCAAGGTGTTCGAAAATCGCTTCTTAATTGCATCCATACTATTCTGCGCTTTAACATTCAACAACAAATGCTCTTCAACCATAGACCGCTCCTCTTTATTAAACCACCCAAATATTGCAAGCCCGAGACACGTTTTATGAGGCGCATGATTGTGTATTCCACACATAACTCTGACTTTCCAATCCCAATCAGGAGGCTTCAATGGTGTAGCTTTCAGCCTAAAAGGACAACCACACTTCTTTGAAGACCTCACTCTAGAACACCCAATGTCTACTCTAACATATTTACCATGTTTCTCGCAACCCAAAACAGTTTTATTCTTCTTCATTTTACCATTCATGGTGGACTCAGATCGAAGAATGATAACAACCACTCTGTTGGCTTTCCCAATGTCTCTAGCCCAATATGAGAGATTATCGCGAGTAGCAAAAATTTACAAAATAATCATAAACAATAAGACCTTTAGGGAGATATGTACCTCTGTAGTGGTAAATTCGTTCGATAAATCCATAGTAAAGGGAAAGTTGCCATCAGCCGTAGCTATATCTATTAAAAAAAATTAACTGTTAAGGCTTTTTTTTTCCCATATTCAAATAAGGTTTTTTTTTCCATATTCAAAAATGTTCAGTACCTTTCTCTTTCGTTAGCTTCTTTTGGATGGAATATATTCTCCATTATTTTGATTCAATGTAGCTACAGTAGTACTACCATGTTGATTCCAGAGTACTGCATGCAAATGATGAATGTCTTATGAAAATGATGAGTATCGTATACCTGTTGAGAGTACTTCATCATTTTACTGTCATGAGACAAAACCACACTTTTGAGGTTTAAAAAAATGTTCAGAACTCGCTTTATTCTGGATCAACTATCAAGTACTCGTAACCAAACATAAATGGTTCAACAGAGGGGAGGGAATGAGATGAATTTAAATGGAAGGAAGGGAGGGAGAATTGAAAGGTTTGAGAAATATTTGAAATAAATATTCTAAACCCTCCAAATTTCTCCATTTTGGAGGGAGATAAAGTTGGCTCAAGAGGAATTTTACTCCCCTTCATACCCATCATCAGTGTCTAAACTTTTAGTCGAGGTTTTCTTTTTTTTTTGCAGTGTGACAGAGTGATAAATGTCACTTGAAATCTACACACACAACTCGAGGTTTCAAATTCAAAATCAGAACGTGATATCTAATCTAACAATTTTGATATTTGGCAATTAAGCTAGGTCTTACGAATTAACAGAGTTTTTTTTTGTTTAAGAGACTGGTACAATGACCACATATAGAGAGAAATGAAGAATGAGAGCGTTACATACAAAATTCAAACCCAGGAGCAACCAAAAGATATTCCCAGCTCCCACGAACCGAGCTATATACCACTAGAACAATTTACATGGTTTCTTTACTTATGTAGAGAACTTACAAAAAGCATTGATTACAACACAAATTAAACCCTATATATAATCAATCTGTCCCTAATATCTGTCTCTGTTTCTACACGGCACGTGGGTCCAACTCTTCTTTTTTTGAAGCATTTTGTGGGAATTTTTTTTTATATAAGCAATGTTAGTGGGGATGGGAAATATTAGTTTTCGGGGTTTGAACCCTAGACCTCATCCTTACAACTCTTTCATGTCTTTTAGCTCGCTAACTGAATTATTTTTTAGGGACCGTTTGTGGGGACCCTATTTTCACTGTCCAATTCATTTATTATGCCAAGATAAATACCAATTCTTTTGCCACCAATTCCTCTTACATACTATCATGAACTGATCAAGTGGGGAAACGTTTCCTTTTATTTATTTACTTTTATAATAAAAGCAAAGCAACCTTGTCCTCTATATATAAATAATTTCAAACAGATTATGCAATTAGATTTTTTTTTCTTTTCAGAAACCATATTTGCAGATTAGAGTTTAGTCCCCAAGTCATTTATGAAGAACATGCTATGAGACTTAGTACAACAGTTTTAGACTTTCAGATCCTTAGTCGGCCATTAATTTCCATGGAGGTCCACATATTCACCTAACCTGACAAAAATCACTCACCCTAATTTGCTCCCAATCCTTATACAAAACATAAAAAATACTATATATCATTTTTCTCCTGTATTCTCATTAGGTTATTTAGAGCGGAACTGAACTCGAATCTCTTAAGTAAAAGGTTTTAGATTTGAACTTTGTGAATGAAATAAATGTGATTGACTATCAATGCAATTTGGGCCTACCAACGGCCCAATCACGCAAGCAAAGCAATTCTTGTTGGCGATCCGTGTGCTGCGGCTATCAATGGCTGGGAACGCATATCCAGATCTCACAATTGAAACGCTGACTCAAGCGTCAGTGTGTCATTGCAGGTACCACCCCGACTTAAGCTCGAGTAAGATACATATCAACAACTTGTGAGAGTAAGAACAGGCTTCCTAAGGACCCGTTCCAAGGGGCTATTAAAGGGTTACCCAGTCTCATTCTAATTGGATAGAAATACTATTGTTTCATGTTGTCTCATTTAATGCTGCAAGCTACCAAAAACATAACACAAATATCACTCTCCAACAGCCATATCTTTAATCACATGACCCCGCATTTACTCCTCCCCCATTTTTCCCCACACATCAGCATCCTTGTTCTTTCCTCATTTTTATAGTGCTAGTGTAGCATTTTCCATTCTTTCATATATACTTAACATTCAAGCCACCCTTTACACAACAACAACAACACCACATAAATTCCTTCTTCATTTATTAAGAATGAGAGAAACTATATACTATCTTGTAGCTTGCAGCTTTTATTACCCTCTCTTTCCTATTTGAATTATTCTCCCTCTTTAACAAACCCTAGTTCTCCATCTCTCTCTGAGGTTCTCTTGTAATAAAGGAAACTCCTTTAGCTGGTTGGACAAAATGGATAGAAGAAATCTCAATGTGTTGCTACTAGTGCTGCTTCTTTTGCTGATATATTCTGTAGGGCATGCTTATGGCTCTAGATACACTCAGGTTTTCAAAGTGCAGCCCAAAGCTAAGGATTTTATGCCTCCAAATGTGTTTGGTCTCTTGCCAAAAGCCATGCCAATACCACCTTCAGGGCCTTCTAGGAAGCATAATGGCATTGGATTACAAAGCTCAATGGGGAAACCATAATACTATCTCTTACACAAAAATATTTATGGGTAATATATAATTAATGCTGCCTTATTTTGTCTTTACATGTTTTTTTTTTCTCTTTAAAAAAAATTCCGTCCCTTCTTTCTGATTATTTTGAAAATCATTTTCAAGGGATAAAACAGTTTCAGAAATATTTAGCCTTTGAAGGGTATATATATAGATTTGTCTTCTCCATGTAGCATGTGAAATGATATCTCATCTGGATATGCTTTAGCTTCCTAGTTCCAATAAGTGTTTTGTGGTTTCACTTTAGAGATGAAAGCCCTTGTACTTGAAAGACCAGAGAAAAAGGTGACAATCCTTGCAAAGTTGATGTATAACTACTATACTGCTTCTGTTTCTTACAAGTAATTCCTTTTGATTTTGGAAATATCAACTAGCATGAAAATAAACCTTTCTATTAATTTTGTTGATACTATAGGAGCATATTGTATTTGGATTAGATTAGAAAAGAAGTTACATATTATTGATTCTAGTGGCTTTTTCAAGTTCCAACGTGTGTTCTTCAAAACTCTGAGCTCGTGATTACTAATTTCTGTGAAATCTGATGATTGAATGCTGCTGTGCAGTTCTGAAATGTGTGGTAGTGTAAGTTAACTGTTGCTAAGAGTGACCATACACATTCTCATAAAATTTCGGGAAGTGACGTGCGAATCCTTCATTGTTGCATTTTTTTATTTTAATTAGTAATAAATGTTCGTACGAGGACCTTTGTTTTCCTAGCTACCCTACATTATTTACATCACCTATGTTGCTTCAACTTGTGTCTTTTTTGCTTACCTAAACCTAGCACTATCTGTAATTGTAGATTTATAATAATTTATGTAGTTTTATTTCATGACAGTAAACTTTTCTTTTTTAAGTTGCTGCATTAAAAATGGCATTACAAAGATTTGCTAAAGATGTTGGGAATTTTTTGTGCTTTTTCTAAGTTCGTGTATGCTTCGTCTGAAACTTACTTGTAAGAAAAAAAATAAAAATGCAGTTTTATAACCTAAAACTAAATAGGTACTGAGGAATATTGCTAATGTGGCTCAAAAAACTAAATACATTAGATAGTATGACATTTCAAATTAATCATCACATAAGAGTAAACTGACTTGTTGGTGTTTTGTCAAGTTAGTAGACAATTGAAAAATGAATTAGCTTCTCAATATGAAAAATGTCGTGAGTGGGTAAACTGTGTCCTCCCATCTCGTTATATCTTGCTTTCAAACCTAGCTTCTAAGCCATTTCAAATGCATTAATTATATTGGTCAAGTTCAAGGACCATGGAGAAGAAGAAATAGTCAAATTTTGATTTATCTTATAAAAAAGAATCGTTTCGAGTATTCAAATGGTGTTTTAACAGTTTCAATTGTTGGTTGTATTGACAATTTAACGACATAAAGATAACGACTCTCAGATTTGAACCTTAGTGGGTAAGGCCTTAGTTGGCCATTCCAACGAGCTAAGTGTGGGTTAACCTAGCCGACGACACACAATTTATTTTTTCATAAAGATTGTAATTTTTACTATTTTTGTGTTTTTTTTTGTTTTGACAGACCAACCCACTATTGGATGTCTAAGGGTCAACCTACTATTTATAACCAAATTTCTTTTATTTTTTTTTAAAATTTGTTGGCGAGTAAACTCACCAACCCATCAACGAGAAGTTCTCAACCTTCTTTCCCAATGTGGGTCAACACATCCTATTTTGTTTATGACGTGTTGGATGTTGGGTACGTAGGCCCAGAAAGATCGACCTGCTTCATGAATAGTCTCGAGTTCCAATCAAATTTTTGGAATGCCCTTGTAGTCCTATTTGATTTGAGAGATTGATCTTCTTAATTATGAACAAAAAAACAAAAAAAATAGTACAACTTCCCTATAAGAATCTCTTAATTATTTTTATAGCAACATTAAACTAAAAAGTTTGATAATTATACTTTCATAGTGTAAATATGTCTTTTATAGACATCAAAATATTTTTCACCATTTTAACATATTTAAGAATAATATTATTATGTGGCATAATGTGGAATAGAATAAGATATCGTTAATAATTTCAAATCCTTATTATTTCATTATATTAAAAAATTATTAAACAATCTAAAAAATAATAAGTTATTAATACACTTCTGTAGTCTTATATTTATGAATTACGAGATTTCCTTGTAGGTCTGAACTCTGAAAGGACTATAGGGAAAAGTTATCCCACACCAAAAATTAGACGAGATAATATTAATTGGATCATTGGTGACGATTTCACAAAAGACTAATAAAACAGATTTCTTGAAATTTTAGAAATTAATTCGACAGGTTTCACAATTCTTACGAACTACTTAGTCTTTTGTCTTCAAAATTGTAATCAGGATGAATTTGAATTTCAAATTCATTCCCCATTTCTTTTTTTTGAGATTAAACGGGGTCGCAGACCCAAAACAAAATTACACGAAGATCTTTCGAGGAGTAGACACTCCAATTACATCAGCAATCACTAGAGGTTTCACTAGAGCAGGTGGAGTATCAAAGCTAGATGAACCTTCGGGGTAAGAGCACCCCAAGTTTGCAAGAGCATCCGCAACCATGTTTGCCTCCCTGTAGATGTGAAGAATACGCACACTTGCAAAGCAGGTGAGTAACTGCCGAATTCTATTCACTAGCTGCCGGCCTGCAATGCTTCCACGACCAATCCCATTCAGACAGTTAACTACAGCAACCGAGTCCATTTGCAACTCAATAGAATGAAAGCCTTTAGAAGCAGCAAGTGAAAGACCTTCCATTGCTCCCCACAACTCGGCCAGATAAGCCGATGACACATACCTTCGTTGATCGCGCTGTTTTATTTTTGCCACAACAAGTGTGTCGTTTGTTTTAAAACAGATTGAGGTTTCCGAGCCTCTTCTTATCTTAATAGAAATGATATTCTGTGAAATATCAAAAAAAAAAATGATATTCTGTGCGAATGTTGATATATCTATACATATATTTATTGGATGGATTTTAGTTTTTGTAGTTCGTCTGGGCAGTCATCCAATCTTGGCTCCATCCTTGGATGTAACAATTAAATAATAATTTACAAAAAACATGACCATGCACATTTTATGCATGAGGTGAGGTATACACAGCGGTAAGAAACAAGGTGCACAAAAAAAGAACCGAGAAAATAGGAAGGTAATCTTGGTGATATTATATACACTACAATATAATAAATCTGTAAAGGGCACCCGCCTAAAGAGAAAAAGGAAAAAATATCAAAGAGAAAAAAAAAAAAAGGTAAATAAATATAAAGAGGGTGACTGGTTCCTTCATCTCAATTCTTGATATCCTAGAATTATATTCACTTGCAACAAAATGTGTTGAGGGAGAAGTTCCCCCCATCTGTTTTCCTAAGATTATTATATAACAGGTGAACTAGCACCCTCTGCCCTTCGTCCTGGTTGGCCGGAAGACTTGTCTGTGCCCTGAACATTGTACCTTTCATATACCTTATCGCGATTCTCCGACCACCAAGTCTCCGCTTGGTGCTCTCCAAATCTTCTCCGGCTGCATACACATTTACCACCAGACACATTAAACATGATACAAGAGAATATCAACATCCTAGTTTAAAGCAACAACAATAATGTATGGAGTTTGCTATGGTCCATCGAGACGAGTTCTGGTCCACACATGATGGACCAACTTCTAATAACAGTTGATGTCGTATAAAATAATAACTGTTGATTATTTAATAATATATTTCAGTGGTTATCAGAAGTTGGTCTATAGTGGACCAGAACTCATGGACCATCCTATACGCATCCTAGTAAACGATACCTGAAGCGCACTCTCTTCAGTTCTCTTGTTCCATCACGCATGGCATTCAATGTTATATAGACACCAGGTTCATACTGTTCAATCCATTCTGCCTCAACTTGTTCACTATCAGCAGGCAATACAGCAGCATTCTTTGACCTCAAACCACTCTCATCATCTTGGAAATGCCCAGAATCCCTACCGTCAACAGTATCCGACACAATATTGCTGCTTGCCTGAGTCGCGCCACTGCCATTGGGCAATTTAGCATCTTGGTAATCATCTGTCCCGTTAGAGGCCAGCGAACTACGGTTTTGTTGGTAAAGATTAGTTCCATAGCTTCCAGGAAAGTTTCCCTCAGCTCTACTCATCGGAGAAGACTCGAGTCTTAAGGAAGCCAAACTAGAGCCACTAATTGACTCAGCCCTGGAGTGGCGCTCTCCATTTGAGTCTGGATAGTGGATGCCATTTGGCTCCAGACCGTTCGGCGAGTAAGCCGGTCTGATGTTCTCAGCGTCATAAACACCAGGAGGAAGCCTCTCAGCTAGATCTTTGAGCTGAAACAATGTCACAGGTCAATATGCAGAAGTAAAATAACACTAACAGGAATGCTTCAAGGAAGAAAGAATGAAAATTTAGGTGAACTTTTACGTTAAAGAAAACAATGGTAAACCGAATTCGGCATGACTCAGACCTTGGTGTGCGATACTCCCTCATCACACCAAACGAAATAAAGCGATGTATAATAATATAATAAAGAAATTGAAAATGAAATAAAACCTAATATAGAAAGTGAGAAAAAACCATACCTCATTTACCTCCATAAAAGATTTTCATGCAAAATATGTTCATGTTTCTAGATATGTTGCAACAATTAGAAATTTTATGTGATAGATTCCAGTTTGATGAATGGTTTAATCTAGGCATTCATTCATTTCATTCAAATGAAAACAAGAAAAAATAAAATTAAAAAATACATGCATCTTTCAGAAGACATGAAAATAAACCTTCAAAAGACATCTGGCTCCAAGAGAAGTAAATTAACAAAAGAACTTACCTGTGCAGTAAGTGACTTTATAACATCTTTTGCAGCCTTGGATTTGGCAGATTCCTCAGTAGCCAGTGCAATAGCTTCCTGAGTCTTTTTTGCTGACCTCTGAAGCTCTAATTGTTGCAGCTCACATCTCTGTCTCAGTGTCTCAGCCTAATGAGATTTATATTAGATCTATCTTGAATCTTGATACCATCATAAATAATAAATAAAGATATATAAGCATGAAGGAAGCATAATATACCTGAGCCCGCAACTTCAGCACTTCTTGATTCAAAAGTTCATTGGTTTTCTTCAAACTATCAGTAACACTTTTTGAGAAGGAAAGTCCAGATGTTGTTGGAATGGGCGTAGCTGAACGAGGGGGACTCGATCTTCTAGAGAAAGGCGACACGGACCTGGAACTTACTGCAGATGATGTAAGAACAGGTCTCGGAACTGTACGTTTCAGATCAATAGCAGTAGACAAGCCAACATCTTTCAGCTGTAGCAAAGATGGCGCTTGTGAGTTGCGAACCAGAGAGAACGTATCAGCCTTTTTCCCTTGTTTGGCTGCCTTACTATCTAGCTGCTTTATCAAATCCATATTAGAAGGCACAGCTGCCTTGGACAACCTTAGCTCAGACTTCTCTATCCTGTCCTTAGTTTCTCCTGGAAAACGAGGCATTCCATTCCTCCGATTATTATTGCCATTGCCGGATTCTGCAACCTTGATCAATTTTACATAACAAGAATCACAAACTCGATATGGCTTCCCCGGATTAGGAGCAAGGGCTGCTCTTAATGCTTTCCTTGAACTGCATGAATGGCAGTGTACAAGTCCACAATTATAACAGTTGTGCCTCTTTCGAGTGAATCCAAATGCCTGTCTGCAAGTAGAGCACTGAGACTGCTCAGCCCCAGATACCCACTTATGTAGGCATATGGCAGCAGAGTAGTTTGAACCACATGCAATATATTTCACATGTCTATCCTTCAAGGCTTCAACCAAAGTTGGTGTTTTTCGATCTTCAACATCCCCATGACCCAATCTCCCATTTGCACCCTTCCCCCAAGTGTATACTTCATTTTTGGATGTTAAAACAGCAACATGATATGCCCCACATGCAATTTCTTCAACCGACTCTCCAGCAAGTCTGTCTTCAACCAAACAGGGAACCCTTCCATCAGACTGAGGATTCCCAAGCTGACCATAAACAGTGCTTCCCATTGTAAAAACATGTCCAGACGTCGTAAGGCCTACTGTCAAACTGTGCCCACAAGCAATTCTATGAAAGTTATAATCGATAAGAAAAGGTACACAAGTTGGCACGAGCCGACCCTCCTTATCTCCATGTCCTAGGCGATTCTTATCTCCATCTCCCCAAGTAAACAATTTTCCCGATGATACGCTTGCACTGGATTGTGTCACAATGACCTCTACTACAGCTGCAGTATGCCACACTCCACATGCAACAGCTACTGTCCTCAACCCAGATAAAGAATCTACTTCTCTAGGGTATGAAACGCTCTCTCTATCTCCATGGCCCAGGACACCAAATGTTCCATCGCCAAATGTAAAGAGCTGTCCAGTTGAACTTATCAAGGCTGTATGCCATGGACCACAAGTGACGATAGCAACCTGAAGCCCCTCAAGTGGACCTGCAATTCTCTTTGGTATCCAATGACTAACGTAAGTCCCATGACCGAGAAGCCCAGCATTGTGAGTGCCGTCACCCCATGTATATAGTTCCCCAGTCATTGTAACAGCACAGGTATGGAACTCCCCACAGGCAACAAAATCAACAGTTGAGGAAGCTAATGCTTCAACTAGACAAGGTTGAACCACATTCTTCCCAACACCATGGCCAAGGCGCCCTCCAGATTCTTCACCCCATGTAAAAATTTCACCTTGCCTTGTGACTAGAGCAGCATGTTTAACACCACATGCTATTTGAAGTACATCTAAAACCACATTGGATTCCAGTGGCTTGGGGAGGAGAATATCGGACTTTGGGCTAAAATAATTGACATTTTTATCAGCCCCAAGTTTCACAACATTCTCACAGAGAATCTCCCCCCATATGTATACATCCCCAAGAGCATCATAATCATCTGGTGCAGACCCATGACTGGATGTGCTGGGGGCACTTGAAACACTAACACGAAAAATATCTGAACTAGATCCTTTCACTTGCATATTGGATGGGTTTGGTGGCGCATGCGACGACGTTTCAAAATTTAAGGTAATCTCAGGCTGAAAGGACTCTGGAAAAGTGTTTGGCACACTGGCAGAAACGTCAGGAGAACTGATGTCTCGAGAAACACGGACTGAACTTTCACTAGGACTATTTGAAGTCAAGTCTCTACTATCCTGAAAATAATTGAGCGCAGAAAAAATTATAAGCAACATTCCAGGTATTTTATCATTCAATAACAATTACACATCCTAATGGCATCAGGATAAATAGAGGAACTTTGGAGAAGCAAAATATTTATTTCAAGGAAAATAATGAAACATGCCATTACTGGCTCGGGAGTAAGATATTTTCCTGTCTATAAATCATAAATCATAGTACAAGAAATATAATACAAGTAAAATGTACTAATTACAAAGACAACAAGTAGGTGTCTTTACATCAAGATATAGGCCTTCATCACACCATCCATCGATTTTGGACCGTCCACGTTGACCAGAAGATATCAATGCCTGGAGACCAGTAATCCACACTTCAGCCTCAACTTTATCCTTGCAAATCTGAAAAACAACCAAAAACAAATATTTGTAATAATGGAAAATGCAGAATAAAGAAACAAAACAATGACGTAGTTACTGATGAAATTTCAAATTTTAGCACCAACCAAATCAAGGGATCGCTTCCCGTTGTTATAAATAAGTGAAAAAGACAAATAATCCTTTTCAGGACACAGATATCGTTGGAAAACAGCCTGTCGGAGAACAAGAAAAGATAATTAAATAACAAAGAGTAAACAGTTTGTAGAACAATTTTTAGAGTCACTAAAAATGCAGGTTAAGGCATTGGTAGGATATAAAATAGTAGTGTAGAAATCTTACAGTTCTTTGTCCAGGAATAATTTTTGAGACAGACGATAGCTTCAACCTTCTTTCTCCACTGCTTGAAATCCAGATTAATGTCAATTTATCCTGTGGTTTTCATATTATCCCAATGAATGCAGTTAGAAATAACTCAATCGAGGGTCAAAATCCAAGTCTGGCTTACAACATACATGACTGAAGTTTATAGTCTACAACCAATGAAGCAACAGAAACAAAGCATTCTTATTACCAATCATGAATAAGAAGGTAAAAGGATACAACAAATTAAGAAGCATAAGTTCCCAGCAAAAAACTACAAAATCACTACTAGTTAGCACCGAAGGGATGAAGATAATGCCCCACTTGGGTAGCAAATCAGTAAATCCAACCCAAATCTAAAAGATTTTAATTCTTTAATTTTGTTTCAATTGAACATTGATCACTACTATGCCTCAACTGATCAAACTGAACCCGAATTGTGGACTCAAACCAATAAACTGCATCATACCTTAGAAACCCTTGAGCCTATTACTCAAGATACTGAAAAACTCTGCTAATCACAAAATAATGAATAGTTTTAGTTCTTAAGATGAGAAAACTACTCTATTGAATTGCTTGAGGATTGAGGAAGACCTCAGTGTGATCATTCATATATACACACACAGACACAGACACACAAGATTTACCTATTAATCTAGGAAGATTTACAAAAGAGGAAATTAGGAAATAAGAATCTAACCTAGTACAAAATACTCTCCTCAAATAGATGATACTTTCCAACAATAGTAAGAATAAAACAATGAAAATAAAATGCATCAAGTGTACTTTCTTTGTGACACGCCAATGAAAATAAAATGCATCAAGTGGTAGCCAACTCCAATGTATTAAACAAGGATAGACTGTACCCGAAAAAAAAAGAAATAAAAAGGAAATGAAACGGGTTTGAATGCAGGCAATAATTTAAAGTAAGTCAGAGATCAGAACTTAATAGTCATTCCCAGTTTATGAAATTAAGGACTTGGAAGCACAAAGAACACACAGTATAACAAGCTCTGACCTAGAAGATAGAATGGTCCGTTTACAGAAGTCAAACTTCAATTGCATTTGATATCATTAGTACAATTGTACAAGTGTACAACAATAATCTTAATGTGCTATATGAGAACAGCTACAATGCTACGCGCATCAATGATGCTATCGTTAAAACAAGCAATAAACCATTCAGAGCTATGGTTTTATAATGGTTTTAAGTAGTACATTTCATTAAGCAAGGCCCATAAAATTAGGTTTGCTGTGTAATAAAAGAGAAGGAATAAGCATTGAAAATAAAATTAAAAGACTTTCCATACCATACATTCTATAACATCAGCTAAGATATAGAGAATCCACTAACATTTTCCTGAAAAGGATTTCATTTAACTTACATTGGAAAGTCTAAATGGACAACACTTAGGTTTTCCCTTACGACCATATTTAAGCAGTTGAGCACCCCTTTTCAAAGCAATCAATGCCTGCAGAATGAAAAAGCATGGTAAACCATAAGAAGCATTAAACACACTAACAAGTATTAAACACACTAACAGGCAAAGAGGATGGAAAACAGAGACATCTCTGGAAACACAATCATTATTATACAAGCAACCAACATTAATAGCAAGCTTAATTTCACTAGGGAAAAGCTAATTAACTCATCTTCCATCTAGTCATTCATAACAACAAATATAACAAAATTTATGTAAAGTTGAACATCCCACATCAAACGATCCAAGACATTTTTATAAAACATAAGGTGCTGCATCATTTATAGAAGGCATCAAAAGAAATCTACCCTCGTACAGAGTTGGCTTAGCTGTTAACAATATAAACCATGACAGTCACATTAACATCACAGTCCATCACCATCACATTTAAACACAAACAAACATGCCATGTATTTTCTTTTTGGTACACCCATTACAAGGCAATTGATAAAGCAGCAATTCATTTTACCAACTTAACCTCATTTAAGTTTAACCAACTGCACCTCTTCAAAAGGCTCCAGGTCCCCCATTTCAAAACAAGAATTAGATGAAATTTTTAATCAAAATTCATATCCTAATTTCGCCATACCAAAACAAAATAAACTCAACACTGAAATATACTCGGTATCTCTTCACTTCACTCACATGTTCTCACTTCCCTAAAATTCCCCAGTTAGTTCAAACAACAAAACATTGACACACAAAGCACTTGATCATCATCATAGTCATAATAACAAAAACTTCAACAGCAAAAAAAATTAGAATTAAACCAAAAACCAAAACAAAGCATCAAAATTTAACTCGAAAATCAAAACTTCAAAAAAAAAGCTAGTGAATCACCTGGTCGATGTCACGGTCGGCATTCCTAAAGCTAACAAGATCTGCCATTCCATGTGAAGGATTCACCGAAACTCCACCATCCTCTGCGATCGCTCCTTAGAGTTCCGTACATCATAAACCTCAAACTCAACTTCTATCACTGAAATTCAAAACCCACTTTTTATTCGCGCTCTAGAATGCCAAAAACCTTTTTGGATCTGTTCCTCTTCACGAAAACCAGAAATCCAGTAACCTCATTGACAATTCCAAGTCAAACGCGCCGTTTTTTCAACTCATGCAGCGACTTGGACCGTGAGAAGAAACTAGAAACGCTGTTCTCCACGAAACGGTCGAAGCGGTTTGGTTGAAGAGTAGGAACAAGGTGTTTCTCGGCGGTAGAAGGGAATTTCCGGCTACGAATGTGGGTCCCGGCGGCGTCTCCGAAGCGGAGAGAGAGAAAGAGAGAATTTAGAGAGAGAGAGAATCGGAGCCTGTAAAAAGTACAACTAGTCAAAAAGAAGAAGAAAGAATGAATGAAGAAAAAATAAAAGATAAATAAAAAGTAAAATAATTTGTATTAAAAAAATTAAATTTAATACGGAAAAAGGCGAAAAGCAGAAACTCTCCTGAAAAGATTGAAAAGAAATGAGGAGGACACACAACGCTTGTTCTTTTAAATAAAAATAAAAATAAAAATAAAAATAAAAGTATTAATTAATTATAATTATTTTATTTTATGCTTGGGAAAGAGGCACGTAAGTGAGAAGGATGGTTTAGTAATTTGAGGGGGGGCAGGGCAGGTTATTGAATGTGAAAGCTCGGTTAAGGTTGTAATAATGGGAGAATGGCAAAAGGGTACTTGAGTTGCATTTTGGATTTTGGTGTTCATCCTGCATTGAACACCACTACTAAATATGACCCGTGTGCTGCACGGGTATACATTTTTTTAATTTAATTTGTAATTTTGTTGTTGTTGAAATAGAACAGACATTTGTATATTTATGTTAAGTAGATGAAATATAAAAAGTTGTTTATAATATGTTTTGTTTGAAGTTTATTTACTGAACTAAATAAAATAGATGAGTCTTATTTGATTACAAAACAATTTTGTTGAATTAAAACAATTAAGAGGTACATCAGCTAAAATCAACATGATATGTGATATAGATAAATTTTATACTGAGATATATATTTGATTTGTAATGAGCTATATAATTGGTTTGTCTAATATTTTTTAGTCTTATGAAAAGACGATTTTTTTAAATGTTATATCATTTTGGATATTAGGAGCATTATTTTTTTAAATATTTATATTTGTTATGAAAATATCTCTTTGATTTAGTCTTTCACAAATTACAAATTAGATCAATAATGATGTAACACGTGCGACCCGTGCGACGCACAGGAAACAATTTTCATGCATAATATTAAATTTAAATAATTTTGTGAATAAATAATATAATAAATAAATAAGAGAATTAAAGAAAGGTGTATCTATTTTTTTCTTTGTAAAAAAGTGTACATAATTTTTTTTTTTGGTACATAGCTTATTTAATTTAAATATTAAAAGTATATATATAGTCTCTCTAATTAGCAACATATTTTAAAATTAGCCGTCATTTTTTTTATGTTTGTTCCATTGAAAACATTTCCACAATTAGTCATCTTATTTTATAAAGGTTAGTATATGATTTCGTAATGAAATTCTTTATCAAGCAACGGGGAGGTGTTTTTTGTTAACAGCAATGGAGAGTTGTTAAATTAATAGTAATTAATTTTTTTAAGACCAGTAATTAAAATCTATACTAATCATTCTGATTGTTCTATTTTAGAGTAAAGTAAAATAAAAGAAAGGAACTGATAAAAATAAAGAAGGAAAGGGGGTTATGGGCTTCTAACTTGGAAACCCTAAATACCCAAATGTTGCGCTGCCGCAAGAGATAAGAGATAGCAAGAGGGGAGCGGAGATGAGAGACGGCGGACGAAATCTGAGATGGAAGAGAGTGAAACCACACTGGAACGACAGTGATCGGTCGCGAGTAGAAGGATGGTGACTATTCGGGTGCGAGAGAGAGAGAGAGGGAGAGAGAGATCGAACGTCGGACGGAGGGTGTTGGTCGCACAGCTGTGGCAAGGTGTTGGTAGCTGTCGTGGAGTGGAAAAAGGTGGATGTGTGCGCCTAGGTGGTAGTTCGTGCAGCTGGGGTGCGACGAAGGCAGGCTCTACGCGAAGAGATAAACTTTGTTTCTAGTTCGATGGCAGCAATGCAGATTCGCAGGGGTTGTTGTTCGTGAGTGAACAGAAATGTGGTGTGCTCGCAAAACAACATTGAGGTTTAATTCTTCAATATAATTTTCTCTCTACTTGTCTCTATGATTTTTTTTCCTTTTTCTTAGTGTTAATATCTCTATAAGGCTATATTTCCTCTTTAAATTTCTTAATTTCCTATTTCGACTCCAATCCTCCTCGTAATGATAATTTTTTTTAATAGTTTGAACCCAGGACTTCCTTCTTGCACTCCTTAGTTTAATTTTTTTGATCAACGTAATTTAACACTGTTTCAGAATTCAGATAGTGTATATCGTATTAATTACAGACTCCCCTTAGTAGGCAAGGCAATAAAGTGATCAATATTGATGACAGTTTGGTTTTTCCATGTTTATGTTTTGTGAAAAACAATATCAAAGGCATCAAATACTAACATACTAACATAAATTTATTCATGGTTGCTAAGGAAATCAGCAAGCTTGGTAAATTACATCATGAGAAAGAAACTGTCATTAAAGCTGAAATCACATGTGGATTTACATTAAGTTCCCAGGATATGTTTATGGTCAGCTGCATTTTTTTCCAATAAAAATTACTGCCTCAAACTTTAGAATATGTATACAGTTTTAATTGAATTCGTATAAGGAGTTACTCTAAGCATGTCTTATGTTTGTGCCTATGTGGTAGACAATAGATATAAAAAATACATATTTGTTACATTTGTTTATTCATAATCAAACTTTTTTCTACCCTGTCATGTCTTGGTAGTAGGCAATCAGGGGACCAACTAACACATCATGTTTGTTTGGTTTTCTCATATTTATGTTGTTTGAAAAACAGAATCAAACAAATTAAACACTAACTTAAATTCATATGCGGTTGATAGGGAAATAGCAAACTTGGTAAATTAGACCATGAGAAGGAAGCTCTATCATTGGTGCTGAAATCATCTGTGGATCTACATTAAGTTCCCTAGATATATTGAAGGTCAGACACATTTTGTTCATGTTGATATTACTGGATCAAGGTGGAGTATATTATTATAATAATGTGAACTCCAAACTTAATATGAAGTTGAAATTGTTTAGACTCAAGAGCATGAATATCAAATCGAAATCCTTTAGACTAAAGAATATGAATATCAAATTGAAATCCTTTAGACTCAATAGTTTGAGCATTTTTGCATGCCTGACCTCTTCTCTCTTAACTTGCAAGGAGAAAACCCTATATAGAGAATCACATAATAAATAGTGAAAACAACACTAAAATGAAAAAAAATATTTCAGGTCAAAGAGAATAATAGAACCAAGAACATAAGATTAGAACATACTCACCTATAATATAGTCAAATGAGAGCATGTTAGGCTTAGTGAATTCAAATTTGAAAACATCATTTTGATTGGTCACATTGTAAAAATATTATGGCAAACATAACTTTGAAGTTATGTGATTGAGGTGTGGCAGAGGCAAGTACCAGGGGTGGCGTACTCAGCCATGGATGAAGCTTGAAATGAACAATGGGAGTGATAAAGAATAAAATGAGCACAGAGTGGAACACTTTTTGTGATTATTTGAAGATTATGAGAGAAGACATGCGCATGAAGCTTGATTATAGAAAACAATAAAATCAAAATAAAATAGATGGAAATACAAAACATACAGAGACATTGTATGAAGCTTGAAGCTTGAGTATTTCTCAATAGTAGATAGTACCAAATAAAACTCATCCAAATGGGGTCGTATAACTTGACTTGTCAAACAAACTTCAATTCAGTATTTCTTTTTCTAAAAAGAGTACATTTGTTGTAAAGGAAGAATGAATAGGAAATAAGCATGTGAGTAAAATCTCACTTGAGGAGGCTATCTGATTAATTGATACACAATTACTGCCAATTTGATTATTTGGTACCTGATTGCAAAAATTATGATATTTTCGATCCTATTTGGCATGAGGAACTTTGCACCTGAAATAGTCCAGATTCAAAAGCATTAAAAATGTAATGCAAAAAATTAACTGTCATTTTAAATGGAAGGTTAATGCACTTTGACATTGCGTGTGTAATAAGCTGCGTGAATGCAGTTGATTACAAATTAATGACATGTTAATCACTCAGAAACATTTTTGAACGAAACGAATTATGGGAATATGCAGAATGCAACAGACAATGGAGTATTGTTCTGTTTTTTGGTGTTTTCAGCCCTGTGTGCACATATAATTCATTTTGTAGGGGTTTGACATTTTAATTGAATACAGTTTTCAGTAGGATTTTGAAAATAGTGAATACAATAATTAGTTTTATTTTGAAATAATCAGTATTATTTTGAAAATCTATTACGTTTTGAATTAAAATGTTATATTGATTAGGATTTCTGTTATGTATTGACAGGTACAGCTATCCCGAATTTAAATTCTTGATATTCATATATTTGTAGGTATGGTTTGTGAGAGGCAATGGAAATTACTCATACATAAAGGACGTGGAATTTATATGGTAGCAACATCAACTGTTTCTATTTTTGATTGGAAGCTTAACGCCCTTTGACCATGTGTGTGCAATAAGCTGCGTGAATTGAGCTAATCACAATTGAATAGTGTGTATTTCTTTTATTAGTATTTGAAATGTTGCCATTTTGTTAAGAGATTAATATCATGTTTTACCTAGTGTATGAAATGCACATTCAGGATGCATTTAAATTAAAACACCAATTGGCCATCAATTAATTTCTCCAGCAATTAGTGGAATTGACCATAAATGACCATGAATTATTATTAATGATGACTTCATTTTTTTTTTAAAATAGCAGCCGCAATTTAAATGAATGTGAGCCGTCCAGATTGTGCAATAATGTAACGTTTATTTCGAGCCGTTCAGATTGTTCAAAATGCTGAGTTGGACGCCAATTGTCAAAAACAGGTGACGTGGAATTACGTCATCAATGACGTAATATTTTTTGTCTTGTGACGTGTCAGTAATTCATGGTTTATAATATATATAAGATTACTCACGAGGATTTGGATCATCTCCTTCTATTTTTCCTTATATCTCCCTCCATCCTTTTTATCTCTCTGTTAATTCATTCTCTTTCATCATTATCTTTCAATTATTTTAATCATGTGAGAGAGTGAATTAAGAGAGAGATAGAGAGGATGGAGGGAGATATAGGAGAAAGAGAATGAGAGGATCCAAGGTCCTCACTCAGTACTTTTGTTTATTTATTTAGCTATAAATAAACCAGTTACGTGATCGGTGTGTTATAAGGAATGGAACTAGGTAAACCATCCAACCAACTTCAAATTAGTTTAAGACTTTTTTATTTATTTTTTATAGGCAATGTTAATCGTTAGAGGGACGAGGGGGATGTTAGTTTCGAGGGTTTAAACTCTGGACCTCCTTTTTACTCCTTTAGTATCTCGCTCGCCAACTAAGCTATTTACTTAGGATAATTAATTTGAAACTCAATTTGACAATTAAAGTTTTGACTTGGTCCGTAAACTGAGCCAATTAAATTTGAACTGAAATTCTATAAGAATAATATATGTTGTACTCATTTTTCTAACATATCGCAAGAGGCTTGGGTAGAGAGGACATCTCACTCTTCCATCCTTTCATCACTATTGTTGGGGGCAGAGTCAAACCCAACATAGTTAGACAAATGAGCATGAAGGTTGTTAATTAATCCGAAATGTCTCTTCACTTGTCTTTACAAAATATTTTCGTAAATGTGATTTTCTAGAGACAGATTTGTCATAATCTAAGTTATGCTTGGAGAAGTATATGGAGCTCTCAACGCTTACTCAAAGAAGGTTGTACGTGAAGGAGAGGAAAGGGTGACCGAGTCTCTTTATAGAACGACATGTGAATGAGAGAAAATGAATTGCTTCCATGCCCGATCAACCTTCCCTATGAATATACATCCCTCCGAGTTTAGATGCCCTAAAGCTCGCATGCAAATAATGAGATGAGAGTTTTTTTATCTACTTTATTGCCTAAATATATTGTTGAGTGGGTCCTGAAGTTCATTTGTTCGAGAGTCTATGAGAGAAGACAACATCGTTTGGAAGGCCGACGATTATGATCTTTATTAAGTCAAGTCAGCATACATATTTTGCATGGAGAAGGTTCTTGGCATTGGAAATCTTCAATTAGAAGAGGAGTGGCATCCTATACAGCGAATGGAAGCTCCACCGAAGGTAAAAGAATCTTTGGAGAGCATGTCGGAATTGTTTTCCAACTAGATCTCGACTTCGAAGCAAATGAGTCCAATCCCCAACTGGTTGTGCATTATGCGATAACAACCATAAGGGTAATTGGCATTTGTTAGTTGGTGCCTACAATTCAGCTTCTAGTGTATTTTACATTTCTTACAAAAACTATTCTTACTAAATAGCATTGCTCTTATATTCGTCATTCAATTTAGTTCCCGAAATTTATCCCATATGGACTTAAGAGATTAAATTGAGGGTATATTCTTAAATTTTTTTATTAACTTTTTTTTCTTCGTGATCACGACACTATTAAATTGGTTATAAATATTTTGCTATCTGCAGGTGAAGTGCCAAACACCGTCCCTAACTTGAGATACATAAAGTTATGAGTTCGAATTCGGGTAATCACAAAAAAAGAGTTCATCTTAATAGTCAATTGTGTTAGGCCTTACAGACGATTTAGTTATATATCTATTCCTATAATTTGTTTTGGAAGATTTAACTTTTGGAATTTTTTGAAGAAACATAGAAAATACAGCACCACTATATGGTATGAAAAGAAAGATATACAAATGCGTTGGGTTTTTAAGAATACACATGCCGGTTTTAACTGAGACATCATGTAACAATACACACCACCTCATTTTTACTGTTCGTTTTGTCCTATTAATCATTTCTCTAGACAATATGAATAAGAAAACAACATCGCTATTTGGTACGAAGGAAATTGAGTACGAAACATTCAAACTCCTAACTAATGGTGCATTTTGCTAGCATGTGATATAGATATAACTTTATGAAAATGTCTGGATTTTATGGAAAAAAAATGTACATTAGTTTTGAGAATGATAATATCCAAATTTTTCCGGAAAACAATCGACATTTTTTTATGAACAAACGGGCTCAGGGCCCAACAGAACAACAACTACAACAAAGCAAGCTCTGGCCCAAGGCCAGAAAGGTCCGCATTAAAGAACGAAATACAGAAATTAGGCAGGGAGTCATAGATACGACATAACTCCACCATGGATAAGCTTTCCTTTGCAAGAAGATTAGCCATTGAATTGGCTTTCCTAGCAATCTTCCTCCACACTATCTCCATTGTGTTCTCCTCAATATTAATCACACCACGAACCAGATCATATAGAGGGTGACCGGTGTCACTTCCGTTGGAGAGAAGCTTGATCGTTAGTTCCGAATCCGATTCAACCACCACCTTTAGGGCTCCTTTCTTCAGAGCAATACTCAAGTCGTGGTAGATCGCCCACAACTCTGCTTCAAGCACCGAACACGGTTGAAGACAATGGGAGAACCCAAAGATTAAATCCCCTCTGTAATTCGCGCAACACCACCGCTACCAGCAGAGTCGTCGTGATTGCCCACCGCACCGTCGCGGTTCAATTTCCAAAACTCCAACGGAGGGAGAGTCCAGGCGTCAGGAATTTCATTAAGGTTGGAATTGAGTAATTGAAGAAAAGAAGCTCTGTTGTTGCATGTCACAATCCACTCCACCAAGTTTCTGATTTTTAGGGTGGAAGTCTTCGTGGGAAATGCCTTCTGAGAAAATATCTCCTCGTTCCGATTTCTCTAAATTTGGTCCAGTGTTGCACCAAAATAAATCCTCCAATTAGCATCCCCTCGTCTACTATCTTTCTGCGAGATATTTAAAGAGAGCCAATCATTCCAATTAGTGCAATTAAAGAAAAGGGAAGGGTTACTTACCTTTAGACAACTCCACATAGCAAAACTTTTCCTTCAATCTCTGAAGAGATGGAGCAAAGTCTTAGGTTCCTCACCACAAATGGAGTGTCCAAGTCAGTCGTCATTCTTCTCTTCCTCTTCGAATTTGTGAGAATAGCTTCATGCACAAGCTTCCAAATAAAGGTACATATTCTTTTTGTCCCTCTCCAATTCCACACAATTATGAAAAGCTCGTTCTTGTTAGACGACATAGGCCCTTCAAGGGCACAATAGGGCGAACGGGTTGAAAAACACCCATCCGGGTTTGGACCCCAAGAAAACTCATCACCTTGGGCAAGAATAAAAGGGGGCAGAATTTCAGAGATCCTTTGAACGATAGAAACAGGGAGCAACTGCTCAAAAAATCGATATTTTGATGAATATAATCAAGTTACATATATGTAGTTATTCGTCAAAATTCATCTTGTACTAGTTATTTTATTTAATAGTTATTTTTATTAGTTAATTTTTTTAATTGTTATTTTGTAATAAACTTTTTTATTGGTTATATTTTTTATTTTACTAATAATTTTTTATTGGTTTTACAAAACAACCATGGAAAAATAAAATGTGGTGTGGCGATCGACAATGACAATCTAGAAGTTTTCATTAGTAGTAACAAAAAATAGTCTATATTTTCTTTAAAAACTAGTATATATAAACTTTTATATACATAATTTTATGACAAAAAATTTAAAATATCTAAATTTTTACAAATTACAAAGATTAAAAGTGTAAAATTAGTACTAATTTATTATCTTTTTTTGTTGATTTCTTATGAATTTCTTCATTTTCTTTAAAAAAAATTTCTTGTGAGGCAATACTTATTTTTTTATCGAGGCAAATAAAATTATTATTAGTAACTCTAAGTAAAATAATATATCTAGTGGGGCCAATTTCCCCAATTGTATTAACACATATTCGTTCCTAAGAACATGTGATTTGACATTTTAGTTATTAAACAAAATAACGTGGCATACCCACAAAGCGATAACTTAATGCCCAAAAATACAAACAGAAATATAGACCAAAAGTTGAAGAATTTTTTTTAAAACATATTTAACCCTAAGCATAATACATACAATTAAACGAATAGAAAATATTAGAATAAGGTGAGGCGATCGACAATGACAGATCTAGAAGTTTTCATTAGTGGTAACAAAAAATAGTCTATATTTTCTTTAAAAACTAGTATATATAAACTTTTATATACATAATTTTATTACAAAAAATTTAATATATCTAAATTTTTAAAAATTACAAAGATTAAAAATGTAAAATTAGTACTAATTTATTATCTTTTTTTGTTGATTTCTTGTGAATTTCTACATTAAACTTTAAATTTTTTTCTTGTGAGGCAATACTTATTTTTTTTATCGAGGTAAATAAAATTATTATTAGTAACTAAGTAAAATAGTATATCTAGTGGGGCCAATTGCCCCCAATTGTATTAACACATATTCGTTCCTAAGAACATGTGATTTGACATTTTAGTTATTAAACAAAATAACGTGGCATACCCACGATAACTTAATGCCCAAAAATACAAACAGAAATATAGACCAAAAGTTGAAGAATTGTTTTTAAAACATATTTAAAAGTTGAAGAAAATATTAGAAATTGAATTATATAAAGTCTAAAAACAATTATATTTGAACATGGATTGCATACACACTCCATTGTCAGACATTATTTATCCTTTTTTATTACTCAAAGGAGATGGCACAAAGCTAAGGAACAACGTTTTGGGTGCGATATCTATTTCATTAATCCTCATTTTAAGACTAAGTAGAGTAAAAATATTAGACGTTTAAAATTAAAATCAAGTGATAACTAAATAAAATAATTTAGAAATCATCTTTAAATTTTTTTATGTGAAGTAAAAGCTGATTTGTATTTTTTTTAAATAGTAAAAAACCTTATTATTTTAATCTTATCTCTCATCTAATACAATCATTAAATCAAAGTCAGGTTTTTTCACAAGCTAAAAAAAATAATGTCTCAAATAAACTAAATTATAACTACTAAAAAAGGTTTTTTTTTTTTACCTAAAAAGGTAATTCATGTCTCAATTAATCTGTAATAAACATGCTCAATGATATATATATATATATATATATATATATATATATATATATATATATATATATATAGAAGAATCTATGGCGATTAGGGATGTGCAAAGTAACCGGTAAACTCTAACCACACCACAAACCATTGATAAAAGGCCATACCACTTTTTGAAAAGTCCATACCAATTCTTTTGGTAAAAAAATCCAGAATAATGGTATTCCCTTATGAAAAACCGGTACAGTACCACAATAAGACTTTTTATTGTCCTCCACCTCAGTTTGCTTAACACCACCGAAAATAGAAACAAACTCAACCTCATCACAAACTGCACTGTGCACTAGCCGCTCCGCTCCCTCCTCCGGCTGGAACCCCGCACAGTTGGCCGTTCGTCGACACCTCTCTCTTTACTCTGTTCACCGACATCGATTTCTTTCTCTCTCTTCTCCCTCTGTTGGCCTCTCTCAGTCTCTCTCTCTTTCCAGATCTGTTTCTTCTCTCTATCTGCTAGTCTTTCCTCTCCCAAATCTCTCTCTCTCTCTCTCTCTCTCTCCTCCCTCTGTTGGCGGCTTCTTTCTCTTATACTATTTCTCATATTGCACACAATCTGTTTGAAGATTTGTTGATGATAGTGATCTAAATATATGTAGATCTGAATATCTCTCTCTCGCCCACTTAGCCAACCAGTGTTTTTCTTATTTTGTTTTTGTATTCAAAAACCGGTAATGAATTGGTACTTAACTGGTTTCAAATTGATTCATAAAAAAAGAACCGGTGTAGATAAACAAGTAAACCAAAACCAAATTTTAAAGTGGCGTGGTGTGGTTTATGTACCATGCCCACCCCTAATTAATGGTGATCCACAGTTGCTAACAGAAGTCTCCACAGCTATTTAAATTAAGTTGACTAAATAAGCTTTTTTGCTTGATCCGTAAAAGTCTGATGAAACATAGAGTTTGGGCTATAAAATTAGAAGGAATATTAAGACATGTCTGCAACTAAAGGTTGTTGTGGTGCACATCCATACGGAAAATAGGTTGGAACTCGATTGTTGTCCCAGTGGACTCCATCCCAAATTGGTTTTGTGAAGCTCAATGTGGACGGTAGCTGCTCTAATGGTACTATTAGTTCCGGAGTTCTAGTTCGGGATGACCATGGGCGTTGGTTAGGTGGCTTTTCGTCCAATGAAGGTCATGGGGATGTGCTTATCGCTGAGTTGTATGCCATTTTCCACGTGTTGTGTTTGTTGCTTCACATTGAAAAGACTCGAGCTATATGTGAATCAGATTTCAAGGATTCAACTGTGCTTCTGCAAGATAGGGATCATCACATGCTTCACGCCTATGCATCCCTCTTGATAAAGATAACTGGCTTGATGGATTGCTTTCAGGATTTGACTCTCAACCATGTTTACAGGGACATAAATACTAGTGCAGATTGTTTGGCCAAGCTTGCAAATAAGAATGTCAGGGGATTAACTTTTGGAACTCCCTCCCTAGTGATTTGAATTTGTTATTGCTAGCTGATACCTCAAGCACCTAGGCTCTAGTTTTTGGACATTTTTTTTTCACTTGTATCAACAAAAAAAATCTGATAGTAGTTTATTGTCTATCAGGGCTAATTAATATAGTGTTGAGGTCAACTAGATCGCTACTTATTTTTCAACACTTCGATTAGAAAAACGAATGAAGAAAGACCATACAAAGGAGGCCATTATAAAACCAACTTTAATGTAGTTTTTTTTTTTACAAAGAGTAATGATATTTGGACAAACAAACATCAAAGTAGTAGCTTATGTACCATTTTGTACGCAATTTAAGGTTTTGACACACCTCTTATAAAAATGTTGTATAATTTATCTTTTAACCCTTTATCTCTCCACATAGGTAAATGTGAATCATTTCATGAATGTAAAAAATTCTCATAATAAATAAAGGCATGATCGTGGAAAATAAAAGAGTATTAGGATTAGGGTTCTTGGATAAACTTTGATGAGTCTCAATGAGGAAAATGAAATTGTTTTTCCTAATTTAAAGAAAAAAATCATACTTTTTAATTTTAAATTCATCATGGCAGTCATGTGTATCATCCACGTAGGATTAATGAGCCCAAAGCTAACAAAATATTTGCAGAGGGGAGCATTGATATTAGAAATTGGAAAAATGAGGGACCAAATTCGTGAAAAAAAGTTTAGGACTAAAATCACGAGTTAGTCATACTAAGGGGACTAAAACTGTAATTTAGCCAAAAAAGTATTAAATCTTTTATTGAAAAAGTAAAACAACAATTAATTTAAGACAAATTAATTTTGCTAAAACAACAAACAAAATGAGACTCACGTACCCAAGAGCGCTTGGATGAGATGATGTGGGTATCTTCCAGCTTAACCAATGTCATGAGTTCGAATCCAGTCTTGGGCATGCAACAGCGTTAAATCTTTTGAGGGAGAGCTTTGCCGCCCATTGTTGTTCTACCCAGCTCAAGAAATTAGTCTCTACAATTGCGCACAGAGGATATCCGATTCACGAAAAAAAAAATGAGACCGGCGTAGTATAACCTTAAAATTTTAAAGTTGGCTACATGGTTACTTTGAGAGTTAGTGGTTGACGGAAATAATTACATAATTACAATAATAGAAACATGATCACCTTGAAAACCGATTTGTTGATTTGGTATGATTTTTGGTTGGTGAAAAAGTGAGTAAAATCTTGATGCAAGGGAAGCAAAGCTTGGAATGATGAAAAGGAGAAGTGAGAGAGAAAAAGAGAATGAAGATGAATATTGGTTCCAAATCCAAAGGCATTGCGTTGGGGACAAGAAGCCAAAATTAAGGTCCCCACTTGATTTAACACAATCACACTAAAAGACCAGCCTTGGTCCGTCACTTGCCATGCTTATGGGACCCTGTTTCATTAATTTTAAGAAAGAAAAAAAGAATGTTTACCATTTTTTTTTTCATTAAAGGGATCACATGCATTGCCTTGAGGATATTTCTAGAGTTTTTATTGATTTATATCTAGAAATAAAGAAATAAAGGATATTTCTCGAATTTGAGAAGTTAATTGTTATTTTTAGTTCGGACCTGTTAATTATAATATAATTAGAAGATTACTAGTATAAAACTAAAAGAATATATGTATTTCAAAGTCATAGAAAAACTTATCAATACTATAATAAAATACTATAATAATAAACAAAGTGTTAGGAAAATGTCCACTTTAAACATTTTAGAAATTTGCTATTTATCAAAAAATAGGGGCAAATTTGTAAAAGTGCCACAAAAGACAAATTTTTGCAGCTTTTTTGACTTTTGGTATTAACTTTTTCTTTCTCTTTTTCCCTCTCTTTCTCTTTTCCTTTTCAATACTAACTAGTGCTGTCGTGTTCTTTTTATGATTGAACCTAGGGAGTCTCGAAATAGTCTGAACATTAACCCGTAAAAATAAGGACAAATTTAAAGTAGATAAAAAAGGAGTTTCAAATAATATATATATATATATATATATATATATATATATATATATATAAATATTAAAATCTAAAAATATAAAAGTATCATTTAAAAACAATCTGTGCATTTATCCCGTGCTTTTTATATATCAGTGCAATGTTTTTTATATATCAGTGTTGTTATCCCGTGTTTTTTTTATATATCAGTGCATCTATCCCGTGTTTATATATATATATATATATTATTGCAGTTATCCTCGTATTTTTTTATATATCAGTGCAGTTATCCCGTGTTTTTTATGTATCAGTGCAGTTGTCTCATAGTTTCAATTGATTATTTGAGTTGATTAGTAGATTATAGTAGATAGTAAAAGATAGATAGTAGATTATCAAAAAGAAAAATTTATCCCGTGTTTTTTTATATATTAGTGACAATTATTTGTCCTTTTTTAGGTATTAGTGACAAATATTTGTCACGTGTGTTTTAAATATTAATCAGTTTAAATAGTCATTAAACCTTCTTGTTTTTTTAGACAGTAGGTTTATAGTAGTCTTCAAAAATTATAATTATCAATGGCAAATATTAATCTCGTGTTTTTTTATATATCACTACCGTGTTTTTTTTATATATCAGTGCAGTTATCTTGTAATTTTAATTGATTATTTTAGTTGATTAATAGATTATAGTAGATAGTAAAAGTTAGATAGTAGATTATCAATAAAAAATATTTGTTTCAAATATTAATTAGTAGTTTAAATAGTCATTAAGCCTTCTTGTTTTTTAATAGTAGGTTTGTAGTAGTAGTAGTTTTCAAAAATTTTAATTATCAATGACAAATATTAATCTCGTGTTTTTTTATATATCAGTGCAGTTATCCCGTGTTTTTTTATATATCAGTGCAGTTATCTCGTAGTTTCAATTGATTATTTTAGTTGATTAGTAGATTATAGTAGATAGTAGAAGATAGATAGTAGATTATCAATAAGAAATATTTGTTTCAAATAGTCATTAAATCTTCTTGTTTTTTAGATAGTAGGTTTATAGTAGTGTTTAAAAAATTTAATTATCAATGACAAATATTAATCCTGTGTTTTTTATATATTAGTGCATTTATCCCGTGTTTTTTTATATATCATTACAGTTATCTCGTAGTTTCAATTGATTATTTTAGTTGATTAGTAGATTATAGTAGATAGTAAAAGATAGATAGTATATTATCAATAAGAGGTGATAATAGATTATCAATAAGGGTGTAAACAGATTTCAGAGAGAAAAATTAAAATTTTAAGGTGATAACTTTTTCCAATAAGGTGAGAGTTTTTTTAGTGACTCATCTACATTTTTATTGATAATTTTAGGAGAGTAGTGTTTGTATAAAAATAGAAATTTAGTTAAAAAAACTAAAGTGAAGTGATAAGAGAAAGAGAAGAATTGTTTATGGGAAAAGTAAAAGTAAAAGTAAATGTAAAGTAAAAAGAAAAAATGAAGAAAGAGAGTCTAAGAGAAAAGTGAAAAGGAGGAAAGAGAGTGTAAGAAGAAAGAGAAAAAAAAGGAAGAAAGAGAGTGTAAGAAGAAAAAGAAAGAAAGATAGGGTAATGACATTTTTACCCTTAAATTAGATTAGATATGTGTCTTGTTAATAAGAGATCTAAATTAGTAATTTCGTAGGAGGTTTGTTTGTATAAATAGATAGATTAGTAATTAGTAATTTCATAGGAGGTTTGTTTGTATAAATAGATATTAGATTAGATACTAATAATATCTATTCTTTTGGTAAACCAAGGTATCATCCACGGCAATTGTGGAGACTAATCATTCGAGGTATCTGAGATCCATTTAAGGGATTGACCTCTCCCAACAAATGTTTTTCTATACGCAGCGGCCAGTGATCGAACCCAAGTATTACCCGTGCGTATGCATTTACCTAAAAAAACTAATGTAAAAAAAAGTCGTAAGAAAATTAGGTACAATCGAGATTGTAAAGGGAGATATATGAGTTAAAGTGGAGTAAATATCTTCTTAATTCCTCAAAATAAAAAATAGACGTTTTTAAATTGGGGCAGGTTTCACCAAATTTAAGTTTCACACTTAACCCAAAATAAGAAAGGCTTCCCGCGACTTTTACTCCCTAGGAAATTTTGTAACTAGCTTCCACTTTTACCTGCGAATTTAAAATTAGCAGCAAAAGTTCTTTTATATTTATAAAAACTGTAGGAAATTTCGCAGATATTTCATGCAGAAATTTTTTGCAGGAAATTCTATTGAAAATTCTACAATTCCTAGTAGTGTTATAGATAAAATTCAGATAGCAAATAGGATTTTGGGGGCAATGAACTAGCATAGAGATGTAAAATCCCACAATTCTTAACCAAAATACTTGTTACTTTATGTTGGGAGTTCCAAATTGAATGTGATATGAGTAAAAGTGTTTATAAGTGATCTCTTACTTTATAATTAAGTCGGTATTTTAAAGTGAAGTCTCCGGTGGGCCCCTCCAACTGTTTTGGCGCCAAACCCCCTATCCCCCCACCCCCCCCCCTCTTATTTTTTTAATCCTTCCTCCCCCTTTTTAATTCTTCATCCCTTTTTTTTATACTTTTATCTAAAGTGTGATGTTAGGCAGCGTGTTTTAAGATACTTTAGAGTCCGAAAAAAAATTAATTGTTCACATATGCAAAGTGTGTTTCTCAATAACCGGTTTGTTGAAATAAAATAGTAATTTCGCAATGAAGTACGTAAAGTGCAATGCTTAACTGTTTAAATACACAAGTTTTGTTCCTCGGTAACCGGTTCGGTGAATGAAAACAATTTAATAACAAAATATGTAAAGTACGATGTTAAGTTGTGTGGTTTCAGATGCTTTTGTGTTTGCAAAAAAACAAAATCAACTGTTCAAATATGCGAAATTTGTGCCTCAATAACCAGCGTGTTAGGGAGTATTTTAGTGTTCGGAAAAAAACTTAACCGTTAAAATACTCAAAGTTCATTCCTCAATAACCGATTTGGTAAAAAAAAATTTCATGACAAATATATAAAGAGCGATTTTAAGTAGCGTGTTTTGGGATACTTTAGCATTCAAAGAACCAACAAATAAGACTTTTTCATATTGCAATTTTAAAAATAAATTTTAATAAGACAGGAATTCCGCATTAACTGAAATTGTTGCCCCGTACGAACGTACGGGCGCACACACTAGTTAGGTTAAACCCAAAAGTGTGTTCAGAGTCCTACATCAGATATGACATGACCAAAAAAATAGGCGGGAGACAATTCTCGCCTCATAAGTCAGTTTTGTAAGGTTAAGTTAGACTCAACTTAAATCTTAAGATGATGTCATTATCAATCCAAAATCAATTAGAACACCTGCTACCAGGCCACTCAGGTCACACTTTAGTTGTTCACTTCTAAGTGTGTTAAGAGTTCTACATTAGATATTATGACTTAAAAATATTTATTAGTGTGAGACATCTCTCACTTTATAAATCAATTTTATACATTTGACTTAAGTTCAACCCAAATTCTAAGACTTTACAAACAAAATTTGCATTACTAAACCATTAAAAAAGTTAAAAAAGCAATTTACTCACTCGAACAGAAAAATAATGGCTAAATACACCCCCTTTTTTATAGCCAACACCCCCCCTCATGAAGTTTATTTCCAAACCTATTATTTTATTGTTTAGAAGTCTATTTTCAAAAAAATATATATTATATGTCATTTTATTGTCAACACAGTTACACAAATTATGTTGATCGTAAATATTTTTAGAAAAAAACTTATTTTTTGAAGGGTTACACGAACAAAAAGTCTCACAAGTTGGTAAAAATTTGCCAATGGGCTTTCGGCTTTACAACACTCAACTAGTCACCTAAACATCATGTGACCCTCATAACTCATTGATGGAATGCATTTCTTCTCTGACCAAAAAGAGAAAGCTGAGCTTTTGTATTGAGGAGGGGCCAAGCTGAGTGTGCTTGCAACATTCCTAACATGATGATCCCATTTCTTTTGTTGCTACTACTAGTAGCTTATAAAAAGAACAATTGGTTGGCAGCCTTTGCCTCTTGTTGTCTTACTCATTGGTGATTGTTGTCATAGTCAACAATAATAACATCAAAGCATAGCTTCTTCCTTATTTAGTACATTCTAAATTTGACACAATGACATTATTACATCAAGCCTATATAATCCCATCCTATATTTAACTTACGTGTAAAGGTCTATAAGATTAAATGGTGGGGCAAGAACTCGGATGCTTTTTTTTTAGTACACTCATCACTAGTAAGAAACATCAAATGGGTGTGTCGTGTTAACCTTTTGGTGTTCTACTTTGTTTTGATCAAGTGGTTTTATAATAGGTTGAAATATTCTTAATACCCATTTTTTAAACTAAAATTTATATTCATTTATTCAAATTGATAGATTACATTGATAATGACACAAATTCAGCATTGCTAAAAACACAAATGGTGAATCTGTGAATAAACTCACCACACTCAAGTTAATAGCATAAAACATCAAAATGCCTACAAATGCGACAAAATAAATGTCACTGAAGTACTCATGCTTCCGAATCTGTAACTTTGAGGTCCCTAATACCCACTTATTAATAGTAAATAATATATTAATCCCTAATACTCACTTATTAATATATTCTTTACTATTAAAACATGGATATATACTTGAGTTTAACGAATGACATCGAAGACATGGAGACTCTTCGTAAAACATGGATACCTCCTTGTGCTCCTTCAAATCTTAAGATAAGGTTTTTAAGAATACAATACAATCTACGTTCTTATGTATAGTTCAAAAATTTTGTACTATTGACGAAGATTGCGTTTAGCAAAAGGGAATAGTCTCCTACAATGTGACAAATCCGTGTTCGAATCTCCTCCCTCTAGGAGAAATGTCCACATTTAGTACTCTATAGTATTTCGAACGGGATTACTTTTGGTGAAGAAAACTCGTGGGAATCCAAATCCAAAAAAAACTTTTTCATACTAAATACCAATACTATTTTTTTTATATACGGAAAAAATGGGAGGCTTGAATTTGTAATTAGGTCCATACCCTTCTACAGCTGGCTTTGCCAAAAATCAACCAGAGCACTCCAAAATTTTGAATACCGTTCATTATATATATGGTAAGAAGCATTAAAAACATTTTAATTGCCAACATATGTGAATCAAAATGGAATAATTTTGGTCTCTTAAGCTTATTAATCAATTAAGAGGAATCTTATCATTGGTGCTTGCTTGCCTATTAAGACACGGATGAGATATAAAATACACCATAATTTAGATTCACGTTCATGAACAATTGAAAAAGAATGATCATTGGGACATATTTATTAAAGGATAAAATTTAGGTTAAATTGCTTAGGTAAAGTCCATCACGTTCACCAACATAATGTGGCATAAGTGGTAGATACTTAGGTCCCTTAACCATTTGGTCCTGGGTTCGATCCTTGGCCGGTGCGTATGAAAAAACATTTGTTGGGAGAGGTCAACCCCTTAAATGGATCTCTCACTAAAAAGGTGCAATAACAACACTCCTAACAATAGGTAAAAGTAGTGGTGACTATTTTAGCCTATTTTTAATGAGGAACACGACGAACTTAACCTAAAGAACTTGACGTGAATTTTTTGCCTCTTTTTTTTTGGTTCAAACTCACGGAGTATCCCAATGCTTTCAATGAAAGACTAATCTCTGTGCCTGCTTAAGAACCCATTTTGCACTGACCAACACTAAGTTTGTCCATTGCGGGAATCGAACCCGAGAGTACCAGTCGACATACTCTTTGTCCCATGAGAGGTTGTTTTTGTTTTTGTTTATCTTTCAGATAATTGAAATATGAATCCAAGACATACTCTTTGTATGTCATGGATTCATAGTTAAATATATGAAACAAGAACAAAATATAGAAAGTGAATAGACGAGTTCACACATGTTCAAAATGTACATAAAATATTGATTGTTTCAAAGGATGGCAATAGTGTTGGGGGTTGTGGCGGTGTTTTGCGAGATGCTCATGGTAGGTGACTGGGAGGTTTCACGCGTCATTTGGGGGTAGCCAACTCTTATATTGCAGAGCTTTGGGGAGCTTTGGAAGGGCTTAGCTTGACGTGGAGTAGAGGATACAAGCAGGTGGAGCTTCAAATGGACTCGCAGGTGGTGGTCTTTCTGCTAAATGGGGATGGTCCTGGTAACATGGAAGGGCGAAGTCTTCTTATGCGTATTCGTCATCTTCTTCAATTTGATTGGAGAGATCGAATCATTCATGTTTTCCAGGAAGCAAATAAGGTTGCCGATGGTTTGATTTCTATGGCGTGTGAGGTGGTAGATGGCCTTAGGATTCTTGAGGATCCTCCTAGTAGTATTTTGCATTTGTTGTATGATGATTGTATTGGAGTTATTACTCCTTGACTTGTGTCGATGTAACTCGTGTTTCTCGCTTTGGGCTTTTTAGCCCCTATTAATCTAAAAAAAAAAGAACAAAAAAGCAAAGGGGACATAAAGCAAAATCCACGCAAATAAATGTACAAAACCTAAGGCCTTGTATATGGAATTCCAATAGCGTCCATTAATACAATACAGATAAACAAGGTAAAAGTTCCACAAAAACTATCATATCCTCTATGACATTTGCGCCCAAATTTGCCATAAAGTCTGCATATTGATTGCCTTCTCTGAGAGTATGTGTGAATGTCATAGACCAATATCTAAGAGACAAGCTCTAATACTGCAAACAATCTCACAATATTTATGGGACACATACATTTCGACCTCCAAACTATCAGCGAAAGTAATATGCCCCAGAAACCTATAAACAAGGCAGATGGATTATTGAACTATAAAATTGATCCGTGCCCCAATGTGGGCGATCAATCTGATTTGGTTTGCCTGGTCACGTTACTGGCTCGTTGAGGTCGCTTGCTACTTGAGCGAAGGTGATGGTGAAGTCGGGCTGAATAGTTGCTGGTCGTGTTCAGAGCTCCGGCGGGGTGTACCTGCGATGACACTCCGACGCCCAAGTCAGTGGGGTAATATTCGAGCAGAGTAACGTTATGTGTGAAAAGCGTACTTGTCAGCTGAGGTCAGACCTCTATATATAGTGCCAGAGGTTCTGCGAGCGACCGTCGGATCGCGTACGGCTTGATCTGAGCCGTTGATCTTGTGGATCTGGGTCATGTCTCTCTGCTTCGTTAATTGGGCCGCTTGCGGCCGGCCTTGTGACAATGTTGGGCTCCGGCCCAGTCCAGAACAAAAATAAACATGTTTGTTCTACTGTCAAATTGAAATGAAGAGCATGCATAATGCATTTTTAGTTGCAGTGTAACTTTTATAACTTTGGTTGTGATTTATTTATTTATTTATCCACTTTTAGCTAATGAGACTCTGTTTGAAATCACTGTGCTTGACAATATCTCCATCTAATGACAATGAGGCAGAATCCAGAAGACAAAGTGCATTTATATTATATAAATACATATATAATAGTGGTAGTAATAAAATGTATATGAACTTTCAGATAGTGCTGCTTTGAACAGATCCTAAAACTAGAAGTGCATTCTCATATTCTGAATGGTTTTTATATTTCCAATTTGAATAAACAACCCTTACATGCACATCTTTAATTATTCTTCCATTTTCACACACAAAAAACATGCACTAATTATTCAGTTAAACCAATAAAAAAACAAAACAAAAGTATGAAAGAACATAAGTACCTCTTCATCATCTATCCACTTTAGACCAATTTGCCTCAATCACTCCTTGAAACACATGAAGATTTTGGCTATTCAAGTTTCCAATTTTTGAAAAGATCTCCCCACTCTGAGATTGTTCCTTGACAAGTTTAAGGAAACCAATCCAAATAAGGACTCAAATTCTGTTGGCATTTCTGCTGTAAGATTATTGCTTTTTAAAAACAAATCAGCATTTTTGATGCCATGATCTACACCTTTCCATATTAAAAATAGATTGAAATTATATTTTGCAATATAAGACCTATTAGTGAATATATACCAACGATCCACTATCTGAGTTGAGCTCATGGTATCCTGAGCCATTGAACTAAAAAACATAGATTTGAAAATGTTAGGCAACTCACCCTTTAAATGATTGTTTGATAAATCCAAAATTCCCAAAATGTTAGGCTTACTTCTTGTTCGGTACCGTGCTACCGATCGTGAGGATCGATATTATGCAGTTGGTAGATATTTTGTCCTTGATTTTATCTTTGTCTTCAGGCTGAGAGGAAAGTCTTGTTCGACCCGGGATGTTCGACCTTGAGGGGCGATGTTGAGGTGTTCGATCTTGAGATGTTCGAACTTGGAGGGCGAGGTTGTACCTGCAATGATACTCCGACGCTCAAGTCAGTATTTGAGAGAATGAGTGTTTGGTTAGAAAGTGCTTACCATTAATGAGCATTGAATGGGGTATTTATAGAGTTTTGAATGTGTTTGTGTTGTTTATTCTGAGCCGACCGATCTTGAGAAGACATCTGAGCCGTTGATTTGGTTGGGCTGTTAATGGGCCAAATTGTTAATGGGCCCTAAATGAGGGGTGCAATTATTATTTAAGACATATTACCATAACAGTGGCCCCCCAAGTCTGGTCGATTCGAGGAGCGAGCTTGACTTGATGGGCGACGTAGCCTTGTATTTTTGTCTTTGTTTTGAGTAGAAATTTCTTCAGTCTTGAGTTTATGTCGAGCCTGGGATTTTTGGCCGATGTTAAATGGTCGTCGATCTTCCGAGCGATGTAGATAGTTTTTGAATTCAGTGTTGCTTTGGAATCAGTGCCATCTTGGAATCAGTGCCATCTTTATTGTTTCTGACAAAGCGTGATTTCACAGTGGCGGCGCGTGATGGTGACGTTTATTCTTCATCGTGCGAATTTTAATGGGCTAGGGTTTGGATGTGACGCTTCGACTTCCCGGCCCAGGCCCATAAAATTCGCTTTGCTATAAATAAAGGGTCTCACCTTCCCATTTATTGCTTGCTGATCATTTGTCTTCGTTTTATCGATCTTCGAGAGCTCCCGAGCTTCTTTAAAGTAAACGAGTTTGAAAAAGTTTCGAAGTACTTTTAAGGTCGGTTTCTGTGGATCGACAACCGTATTTCTCCAGATATAATCAACTTGCGGCTTAGTTCCGAGGTTAGTCTATTTTTGATTTTTCTTTACTTTTCTTTTCGTTTGTGCCTGGACTTCCCCCAGTCCCCTTTGATCTCAGAATGGGGGTCGTCAGGTCGGGTTCCGACTTGCTCGCGAACCCATTTTCGATCGTTATTCCTGACATTTCGTCCCCCATTCCTGTAGATTCGCTCTGGCGAGGACAAAACAAACTCGGAGAGACGTTACCCAGTACCGGAAAGAGTTTACGAGTGCGATGGCATCTGGTGGTGAAATCCCTGAGGTCCGTGCCGAGCCTTCCGAAGCCGCCGCCCCGGATGTGCAAGAGCACTCTGCTTCCGCCCCTGTGAGTGATAAGGCGGAAGATAATTTTGAGAGCGAAAGTTCTTCTCCTGCGACCGATGCTAATGAACCGAATGACGATACTCCCGAAGATGTGGAGGAGGATTGCTTGGTGGATGTGATGGCTGTTACTTCCGAGTCTGATGAGGAAATCCCAGTGGAGGAATCAGAGGGTTCCGAGGTCGATCTTGGGTCGAGTTCCGACTCTGCTGAAGAGTCCGATAGAGAGGGTGTCGAAGAACAAGTTGAATCTCGCCCTAAGAGCCAACCGGAGTCCAGCCGAGCTTCTGCCGTTTCTCAGGATGAGTACTCTAGTACTGGTTGCGGGGACCTTGACGTACCGGTGCGAGAGGTCTCCCAATATGATTGGGTTTCCAAAAATATTTTGGAGATCGAATCGTTATACCAGCATGGGTTTAATTTGGAGAGGGTCGGGAGGAAAGCTTCGGGTCGCTCGAAGCGAATTTGGAGAGTTGAGGGAATGAAGAAGGGAGAGCATGTGGCTTTGTGGCCAGGAGAGCTTAAGTTTACTTTGTATCATATGCTGATAAACGAGATGAATATCAGGCCTCCTTTCACTTGGTTCGAGCAGACGGTCTTGGCGACTTTGGATGTTGCGCCTTCTCAGTTGCATCCAAACGCGTGGGCTTTTGTTCGAGCTTTTGAGCTAATGTGTCTTCATCTGGAGAGGCCGGTCTCGCCGTCGCTCTTTTTTCATTTGTTTGAGATCAATCGGAATAGTAGTGAGAATAAGTCCGGCCGTGAACACGTCAGTCTTCGTTCGAGGCGAGGTGCCAAGATTTTTAAAGCCTATGCGGACTCGTTGAAGGGGAATTGGAAGGAGTTATTTTATTGGGTCGAACCGGTGACCGACGAAGCGATTGAGAGAGTGGGAAAGTTTTCAGAGGATGGTCGGACTTTGGTGTCCACCAAGTTTCCCATTGGTTGGAGTCAGGCCCATTTTGAACGATCCACCAATTCCTTTTCGGTTGGTCAGAATCGTTTGAACGCTGCCGATCTTCTTACCAAGAGGATCCTGATGTTTATTTCTGAGAACATTCCGTTTTCAAAACATAAGTATCGGGGTATCCCTGCGGCTAAGATAGTTCAGGCCGGAAAGCGAAGACGAGTGCAAATTGTCTTAGGTAGCTTTGTTTTTCTTGCTATTGATATTTGCATATTTTTGACCGTAGTTTGTATGACCGATTTATGTTTCTTTTCCAGATACCATGGCCCCAAAGAAGCTCGCCGTAATGAAGGCGCTGGCGATGAGAAGCGTCGAGATATCTGGAGATGCTGAGGGGGTTGGTGTACCGCTTCCGACTTCTCCCCAGGCCGAGACTGTTGTTGGGACGGTTACTGCTGCTTCTCCGATAAATATCGTTACCCAGGAGGACCTTGCCTATGAGGCTATGGTCGATCTTGTTTCCAGTTCTCCTCCCCCGACTGCTCCCGAAGTTGGTGCGGGTACCTCGGGAAAAAGGGTGCGCACCGAGGCAAGTGGCGAGCAGAGGCCAGAAAAAAGGAGTAAGACTTCGAGGAGACCGAAGCATAAGAGTAAGACCGTACCCTTGGAGGAGGGTTTTTTGGAGCAGAATTACGCCCAATGGCGGGAGGATCCTGTCGGGGCGTCTGTTAAATTGTTGGCGAATTTGGCCGATGTTCATAGGATCGAGAAAGAAAAATACGAGCAGCGGGCTAAGGGTAAATGACATCACTGCTTTTTATATTCATAAAAACATCTCTTTCTTCATAAACTGATTTCCCTCATTTTTCGATTTTGCAGCTTCGTTGGAGCTTGAGAAGTCAAAAATAGTGAAGCTCGTGGAGGACGTGGCTTTAAAATCGAGAGAGCTTGCTCGATCAAAGCAAGAACTTCTGGTTCTGAAGGAAAGCCAAGAGGAGGTTGTACGTCGGGCGGAGTTTGCGGAGAATCGTGTCAAGGAGCTTGAAGAAAGGGAAAAAGTTTTGGAGGGGGAGCTTGCCGAGGCCAACGAGAAGATCAAAGGTTTGGAGTTTCGTGTAGCTGGTTTGGAAGAGGATTTGAAGAAAGCATCTGAGGCACGGGTCGGTACGAGCGGCGATGCGGAGGCTCGAATTGCAGAGCTTGAGGCAGCCCTTCAGCAAAGCAGAAGAAATGCTAAAGAGGCGACAAAACTTGCAAATGAGGCTAGGAGGGAGGCTCGGGAAGCTGCTAATTCTGCAATTGAGCTGTACAAGGAGGGTTTTGAGTCCGCCCAGGAGCAAATTACTTTGGTCCATCCTTCTATAATTTTGGATCGGTCGATTATTGACGCCGACCATGAGGTAGAAGGGGGTCAGATCTTTAAGATCGATGCTCAGACGCAGACGAAGAGTGTGATATTCCCGACCTCCACTGCCTGATGTTGTAACAGCGTTTCTTTTGCAGAAGTTCCTGGTGTATGCTTTTACTTATGCATTTTTTGTATAGATCCGGAACTTCTGTTTGGTCTTAGCTGGAGATATTTGTAACCTCTTTTTGGAATATGCTTATAAGGCCTTTACGAGCTTTAATGAATGCTTTTCGAATTTCGCATGCCATGTATGTCGTTTTTGTGAGTTTTTAACGAGTGCTTTTTAAATTCTGCACGTCGTGTGTGACGTAAAAACGTCGGTAATCGAGGAACTCGATTTACCGGTTTTGAACCTATAGGACAGTTTACTAGGACTCGGCCCAGATTTAACTCGCCCCATAGGGGTATCGGCAGCTGTGGCCGATGGTCGTTCGTAGGACGTTTCGATCCTTGAAGACCCGGTCTCTTTGAGATAGTTTGCCAAGACTCGGCTCGGATTTAACTGTTTTCTCAAAGAGTTTTTGACCTTTGGGTGGTCGCTTTTGGGAGATCTTTTAAGATCGGTCCCAGTTGATTCCTGTTGGGGGGAATTAAGTCCCTTCATTCTGTTTGATGAAAATCAAGAATGTGTGGCGACTTGAAAAAACTTTTGAGAAGTATTGAAAGCGTTTGAAAGAAATGTCAAGCTTCTTTGTTAATAGCTTATTTCGAGTTTACACAAGATCGGTGTGAGTGACTTCTTTCTAAGGATAATAACTTTTCAGTTTTGTTGCGTTCCAAGTTCTCTCAATCTTTCTTCCTTGGAGGGTCTCCAATTTAAAGGCTCCCGTGCCGGTTTTAGATACAATTCGGTAGGGGCCTTCCCAGTTTGGGGCGAGCTTTCCTTGGGAGGCGTTTTTCTGACCGACGTCAGCCCTTCTGAGTACCAGATCGCCAGGATTGAAATCTCTGTGAACGACCTTGGTGTTGTATCTGGTTGCCACCTTTTGTTTGATGATCGCTTCTCGGAGCGAGGCTCGACCTCGGATTTCATCGATGAGGTCGAGTTCTTCTCTTAGGGCTTGATCGTTATTGCTTTGTGTTTTGGGATTTGCCGTTCTCCAACTAAGTTCGCCGATTTCGACGGGGATGACCGCCTCGCTGCCGTAGGAGAGCCTAAAAGGTGTTTCCCCAGTGGAGCTTTGGGGGGTCGTCCGGTATCCCCAGAGGACGTAAGGCAATTCTTCTACCCAATTTCCTTTAGCATCGTCCAAACGTCGTTTCAGCCCGTTTAGTATTACTTTGTTTGCAGCCTCTGCTTGACCGTTGGTTTGAGGGTGCTCTACTGAAGTGAAATGGTGTTTAATTTTAAGCTCGAACATTAGTTTGCGGAATCCTGTGTCTGTGAATTGCGTCCCGTTGTCTGTTACTACTACCTCGGGGATCCCGAACCTGCTCATAATGCTTTTTTTGAAGAACTTTATGCAGTTTTTTGCAGTGATGGTTGCCAGGGGTTCCGCTTCTATCCATTTACTGAAATAGTCTACGGCGACGATCAAGAATTTGACTTGTCCTGGTGCTTTTGCGAAAGGTCCGAGCAAGTCCATTCCCCACCATGCGAAGGGCCATGTGGAGGATAAACTCGTGAGGTCTGTGGGGGGAGCTATGTGCACATTGGCGTGGATTTGACATTTCTTGCACTTCTTCACGTGATCACTAGCATCACCGATCATGCTCGGCCAGTAGTAGCCGGCTCGAAGGGTTTTTCGTGCTAAAGATCGAGCTCCCATGTGCTGGCCGCAGATCCCCTCATGAATTTCTGTCAACACATAGGTCGCTTCCTCTCCCTCGATGCATTTAATTAACGGGGAAGAGAGGCTTCGTTTATAGAGCGTCCCGTTGATGGCTGAAAAAGCCGAGGCTCTTCTCCTGATATATTTGGCGTCGTTTCTGTCTGAGGGTTCCGTTCCTGAGACGATGTACTCTAGAATTGGGGTTATCCAGCTGTCTGCCTCTTCAAGTACGTAGATGGTCGGGTTAAACAGCGGCTCGATAGATACACTGGGATTGTGTAGTGTTTCTTGGATGGTCGTCCTTTGGTTACCCGGGGTTTTTGTGCTTGCGAGTTTGGCGAGGATATCAGCTCGTTGGTTTTCCGTTCTTGGGACATGAATTACCTCGCTTGCTTCAAATTTAGCTATTAGCGACCGTACCTGAAGTAGGTATTTTTGTAGGATCGGTTCTTTGGTCTCGTATTTGCTTTCGATCTGGGAGACCACCAAGAGAGAGTCGGTATGGAGTTTAATTTTTTGGACTTGGAGGTCAATTGCCAGGCGAAGTCCGGCAATGCAAGCTTCGTACTCTGCTTGGTTGTTCGAGGTGGGAAAACCGAATGCAAGGGAGACTTCGATGATGACCCCAGTCGGGCTTTCTAGCATAATCCCAGCACCACTCCCTTTTGGATTTGAGGAACCATCGACGTAGAGGATCCATATGTCAGAGCCGGTGTTAGCGGGTGTCATCTCGGCGATGAAGTCGACTAAAACTTGTGCTTTAAGTGTGGTTCGAGCTTCATATTTGATACCGAACTCTGAGAGTTCTACGGCCCATTTGATCATCCTTCCAGCCAGATCGGGTCTGTGGAGTATCTGTCTGATTGGGTAGTTAGTGCGGACGACTACCTGGTGGGCGACGAAATAAGCTCGAAAACGTCGAGCTGCAACAATGAGGGCCAAGGCGATTTTCTCGATTTTCTGATAACGACTTTCAGCCCCGTGCAGAGCCTTGCTTGCGAAGTAGATGGGACTTTGCCCGGTTTCGAGTTCGCGTACTAGAACGGCAGCTAATGCCTCTTCCGAGACTGCTAGATATAGGTATAATGTTTCTCCTTCATTTGGGCGAGTTAAAATTGGAGGCTCGGAGAGAGATTTTTTAAGTTGCTTCAAAGCTTCGTCTTGCTCGGGTGTCCATTTGAAATCTTTTTCTTCTTTTTTGAGGATTTTGAAAAGTGGAAGAGATTTGAATGCTGCATTCGATATGAAACGAGATAGAGCTGCTATCATTCCATTGAGTTTTTGTACTTCTCTTTTGGACGTCGGAGTTCGCATTTCTGTGACGGATCGACATTTGTCTGGGTTTGCCTCGATACCTCGTTCTGTTAAGAAGAAACCTAAGAATTTCCCAGCTCGAACCCCGAAAGTGCATTTCTCTGGGTTTAATCTCATTCTGTTTTTTCGTACCTCAGAGAAAATTGCTTTCAGATCGCTCACATGGTCGGCATCATTTTTGCTTTTGGCGATCATATCGTCGAGGTAAACCTCTACGCTTTTACCGATCTGGTTTTGGAAAACTTTGTTCATCATTCTTTGATAAGTTGCTCCAGCGTTTTTTAAACCAAAGGGCATAACACGGTACGCGAAGTTTCCTCGGTCAGTGATGAAGGCGGTTTTTGCTTGATCTGGTGGAAACATGGCGATTTGGTTGTACCCGGAGTATGCGTCCATGAAAGATAACAACTGGAAACCGGAAGCGCTGTCGACCAAACGATCGATACTGGGGACCGGAAAGGCGTCTTTTGGGCAAGCTTTATTAAGATCGGTGTAGTCGACACACATACGCCATTTTCCGTTAGACTTCTTCACCAGGACAGGGTTTGATAACCAAGTTGTGTATTTAACCTCAGAGATAAAGTTGGCTCGGATGAGGTCGTCTACTGCTAAGGTGGCAGCAATGGCTTTTTCTCTGCTTTGGGCCCGCTTTCTTTGGGCGATCCATTTTGCTTCTGGGTCAATTGCGAGGCGATGGCAGGCAATCTCTGGCGGGATCCCAGGCATGTCTTCGGCCGACCAAGCAAAGATGTCTTTGAAATCTTTAAGACATTGGGTTAATTCGGTCTTGATCTTTTCTGGAAGGTCGATCCCTATTTTGATTTTTTGGGAGGGGTCTGAACCGAGTTGTGTTTCGACGAACTTTCCATCAGGCTCTGGTCTTCTGATTTTGCGTTTGAGCTCTTTTGTTAGCTCGTCGACATCTATCTGTTTTTCGACATCCGGACCGCAGTTGGTTCCTACGTTAGTGGCGGTGTTAACTTCAGTCGATCTCCCTTTTGGCATTTTGGGAGTCGCCAGTTCTTCCGAAGGGGGAACCCCTTCATGCTCCGAAGCTTTTCTTTCGTTCTTAGTCCATAGGAAAAAACACCTGGAGGCCGACTCTAAGTCAGAGTTTAAAGTGATAACTCTGTCGCAAAGAGAGTGGAACTTCATCTTTAAGTGAGTGGTGGATGTAACCGCCCCGAGCCTGCCGAGGGTCGGTCTTCCTATAATGCCGTTGTATATGGATTCACAAGGCAAGACGAGGAATTTGGTTCTGATGGTTCGGACCATTGGTTCGGTTCCGTAGGTAACCATTAGCTCCAGATGTCCAAGGGGTTTTGTTCGAGATCCGTTAAAACCGGACAAAGCCGTCCCTCTATAAGGGGTGAGTTCCTCTTTATCGATCCCCATTTTGCTCAGAAGATCGATAAAGATGATGTCTGATGAGCTCCCCTGATCGACCAGGATTCTACGTACCTCTTTGTTGGCTATGATTGCCGATATCAAGAGAGGTACGTGTTTGTTAGCTTTTCCGTCAATAAGGTCGTTGTCACTAAAAGATAATGGAGGTCGGTTAGTCTTGACCGGGGTCGCTGACGTTGAAGCCACGCACAACAATTCCTTCCATTTTCTCTTCATGGATTTTCCCGATCCTTCATGATCGAATCCCCCAGTTATCATCATGATAACCGAGCGTTTTTTATCCAGCTCTTCGCGGTCTGCGTCGATCACTTCTTTTCCTTTTGCCCTGAGGTTTTCATTTCTTTCTCTTCCGAGGTTGTCAGATCGTTCTCCCTCCCTTTTGACATAAGAAGATAGTTTTCCCCGTTTTATTAAATCTTCTATGTCATCTTTTAGGGCGTTGCAATGGTTTGTGTCATGGCCATTGCTTCTGTGGTATCGGCAGTATTTGTTGGCCTTCTGCCCAGGTCGGCTAGGCAAGGACCTGGGAGGCTTGACGTCCCGGAATTCGACGTTCCAACATTCCCCTAGTAACTGGGCGTTGGAGACGTTGAGTTCGGTGTATATCTGGTGACGATTTTTCTTACCGATGTTCCACGAGTTTTTACGAGGGTCGATCTCGACGTGGCGTTTTGATGGTTCTGCATGTGACGACGTTTTATCGACCTTGGAATTTTCTTCTTCGTTAATAAAGCACTGGGATAGTTCGAGGAATTCCTGAAGGGTGTTGGGTTCCCATGTGTTGATGTGCTTTCGGAACGAGCTTCCAGGTAGCAGACCTTGGGCCATGAAGAAAATTCGAAAAGCGTCGTCTAACTGCCGAACCTGAAGAGCTTCAACATTGAATCGCTCTATATATTCCCTCAGGGGTTCATTTACTTTCTGGACAATAGACGATAGAACATTTTTGTTTTTGGGTTTGCTCTTGGAATGGGCAAAGTGCACCGAGAAGTGTTTTGCTAACTGGTCCCATGAGGAGATGGTATTCGACCTTAACGTCCGAAACCATTCGGAAGCCATTTTGTCTAGGGTTAAAGGGAATATTCGGCATTTCATTTCCATGGGTACATTTCGATACTGCATGGTCGTGTCAAATTGGTCTAGATGCCTGTCGGGGTCGCCCGTTCCGTCGTAAGTTTTCAAACCTCCAGGGGGTTTCTCGAGATACCGGGGAACCCGGAAGTTGTCAATCGATCTTGTGAAAGGACCTTTTCGCCCCGGTTGATTAGCCCGTGACAGTGGTTGGCGTCGGTGATGGGGTTCAGGATGTCCATATCGTCGTGTCTGATTGTTTTGAACGCTGTCATGGCTTCTCGATCGTCTCCTTGACGAGCCTTCAATTTGGCGAGCCGGAGGAGAACGGGAACCATTCCCTCGGTGGCGGCGTGGAGGAGAATGAGGATCATCAAGATCGTCATATTGTCGAGCTGATGGAGAACGGGAATCACTCCCTTGGTGGCGGCGTGGCAGAGAATGAGGATCATCAAGATCGTCGTATTGGCGAGCCGGAGGAGAACGGGAACCATTCCCTCGGTGGCGGCGCGGCGGGGAGCGATGAGTGAGCTTTCTCCGAGGGGGTGATCGATGAAAAAGTCTCCTTCGAGTTGGGCGTCGTTCTTCCAGTGAGCTCTGCCCGGATGATTGTTGATCCAGGACGTTTCGATTTTGCAGTCTCGCTACTTCGGATTCGAGGTTGGCGAAACGATTGTTTCTTTCTTCACTTACTGCTTCTTGCCGAGCCAATAGCTGAACGAGCTGTTGAACCGCGTCTGTCAAGGTCGGGAGCAGTCGGGGGGGAGGTGGTAAGCTCGTCTCATCTGCGCCCGATTGTGCTCGGGAAGGTCCCGTGTTGGGAAGTCGGCTTGGTGTTTGTGACGAATTTGTGAGTCCCTGGACGTAGCCTTCAGGAGTTTGCTGAGGGCCGAGGTCAGGTTCGGCCATGAGACGAGTCGGTATCGAGCGGCGTGTTGGTGCCATTCAATAAGTTCAAGGAGATGGTGAGAAAAATCGGGTACTGTTCCCTCCCACTGTGGTCGCCAATGTTCGGTACCGTGCTACCGATCGTGAGGATCGATATTATGCAGTTGGTAGATATTTTGTCCTTGATTTTATCTTTGTCTTCAGGCTGAGAGGAAAGTCTTGTTCGACCCGGGATGTTCGACCTTGAGGGGCGATGTTGAGGTGTTCGATCTTGAGATGTTCGAACTTGGAGGGCGAGGTTGTACCTGCAATGATACTCCGACGCTCAAGTCAGTATTTGAGAGAATGAGTGTTTGGTTAGAAAGTGCTTACCATTAATGAGCATTGAATGGGGTATTTATAGAGTTTTGAATGTGTTTGTGTTGTTTATTCTGAGCCGACCGATCTTGAGAAGACATCTGAGCCGTTGATTTGGTTGGGCTGTTAATGGGCCAAATTGTTAATGGGCCCTAAATGAGGGGTGCAATTATTATTTAAGACATATTACCATAACACTTCTGCTGCATAACAAGGATACTAAATCTGAAAATCTGTTATTAGAGAGATGCAGTGCTGTTGCTTGTAACAAGATGCTAGATGCAAGTCTTGTAATTGGAAAGGAGGAATCCAATCATCACTAACCTTCAGAATGAATGAGTTATAAGACAAATCCAAGGTTATTAATTTGGAAAGGTTAGTGAAATGGGACTCAAAGACATAACCTTCAAAAGAGTTTTCACCTAGGAACAAATATTCTAACTCTCTTAGATATCCAATGCTTGTGGATATTTCTCCAACTAATTGATTCCCACCAAGATTTAATTCACTCAAAGATGGAAACACTGAAAGGTCAGGTAACATGCCAGAAATCTGATTTACGGACAAAGATAGTTCTTCTAACAAGGACACATTGCCAATGCATTTGGAATAGTTGTTATGAATACAATTTGAAAGCTCTCCACTGAATTGATTATCAGGTGCCCAAAATGATCGTAACATGCATATATTCAAAATGGATTTCGGGATCTTGCCTTGTAAATGATTGCCTGAGACATCGACATATTCAAGTGAATGCATTGAGTTGCCAAAATCATCAGGAATGGTACCTCTTAAGAAGTTATCATAAAGGTCAAGGTGTTGAAGATTGGAGGTGAAGTTAAGCATCCATTGGAATATAGTTGATGATGTTGTGAAATGATTGCGAGAGAGATCAAGGAGAACAAGAGAAGTCGAAAAGTTCAAATTAGAATTTGACAGACCAAGAATATTTGCATCAGAAAGGCTGCACTCGTGCAACCACAATTCTTTAAGGCTTGGAAGCTTTTTTAGGAATTGCAAGGTGTGGTGAGAAGAATTGTGGAGAAAAGGAATTCCACTCAAGTCAAGATTTTTCAAAGAAGAGAGATTTGATGGCCAATCAGTTTGGTTGTTAATTCTAAGATCAAAATTGTTGTTAAGTGTAAGAGACTTCAACAAGGAAAGATTCTCAAGCTGGAAAGGGATTTGATCCAACAAGACTATTAAAACTGAGATCAAGATGTCGCAGTTGTGAGAGGTTCCCAATTTGGTAAGGAATCTGTCCAAAATAATCACCGTTGGAGAGATCAAGGTATTGTAAGTTGGGAAAGGAGTCAATGAAATCTGGGATGTAACCACCACCGGTAAATGAATTATTTAGGTCTAGATATGTAAGATGTTGTAGGTCAGTTATTGAAGGATTGATTCCACCATTCAAACCAGTATATGAATGGTGCAGATCAAGCCTTTGAACATGACCTGTTTGGTTGTTGCATTGAATTCCCTACCATTCGCAGCAATCGGCATTTGGATGGTCCTTCCATGTAGACAGCATATCTGATTCATCTTGGCCTTGTTTGAACTTGAGGAGTGCATGTCTCTTGATCGGTACCTTGATCTCCCAAAGGTGGAATGGGTAAGTTGCTGGTCCCTCTGCCGGGCAGTGAGGTCGCGTGCAGAGCTCAGGGTGGGTGTACCTGCAAAGACACTCCAACGCTCAAGTCAGGGAGGAAGAAGTCAAAGCAGGAAATGAGAGATGGGATGAGTAATGTATCTTTCCGCGGGGAGGGGGGGGGGGGGGTTGATCCCTATTTATAGAGCTCGAAGTAGCTCCCTAGCCGTAGGATCAACCTGCTAGATCTCAGCAGTTGAACTGCTCCCAGCTCGTCGTTTGGGAGCGCTACGCGCTACAATGCCCTGGATTGGTTTGAGCCCTCCTTGTGGATTGGGCCGTCGGCTCAGTCCAGAATAGTTGCCCCCAAGACGAAGTCGTCCGGAGGGCGGGTTCAGGTTTGATGTCTCCGGCCTAGGGCATTTCACGGCTTGACCGTGTTAATCACTCACCCGCCCTATTAGAGGGCGGTCTCCTATTTTGCGTGGCCTTTTCTTGGCTCGTTTCTTTTTAAGTTCGTGAGCCCCGCCCTGAGCAGTTTACCGGATCTCGGTCCAGATTGAACTCGCCCAAAGGGGGTGCGGCCTTCTATTATGGTCGCTTCGACGTGTAGCTTGGGTCATCCAAGCATGCTCTACCTATTAGGCAGTTTACCGAGGCTCGACTCGGACTTAACTCGCCTCATAGGTTCACACGGGGCTCATTCGTAGCCCGCTCTTTGCGTCCAAGTTATCGGATAAACTCAAAACAGACATTTTAAACATTCGAACATGTCTCCTTTTATTAATGGCGTAAGGGCGGGCCTCATTAAAAAACCCGGTAGGGAAAAAAGTTCCCCGCCCGGTCTTGGGACCCGTTTGTTACTCGAAGTCAATTACATTTCTGGGACAAGCTTGGTTCGAACTAAGATAGTTATCGCTCATGTCGGGGACATATCGGGCGCCCAGGTCGACCATGTTGACTTGGTGGTCATCGAGTGATATGCGTGCAGCTTCCTTCTTCAACTTGGCCTCTCCTTGCAGTTTCAGGCCCATGAAGTGACATCGTCGAGCTGACTAGAGATCTGCCTGCAGAGTCACAATCTCGCGTCTTCCTCTGCCTCTTGTCACGCCCCTCTTGGTCTTTCTCGGGTGCACTCTTCGCAACCGCCTAGTTTGCTATATCAGCCTCTTCGTAATCCATATACTTCTGCAACCTTCTGAAGAAGTCGCCCAGGCTACGTGGTTTGTTGACACTGATCTCGACCTCAAACAAACTTCCGCGCCTGAGGCTGTCGGTAAGGAAGTATAGTCGTATTTTGTCCTCCAAATTCCTGACATTAGCGGCTTCCTTATTGAACCGTTCCACATATTCTCGGAGGGTTTCCTTCTCGCCTTGCCTGACCGCCTTGAGCACTTCTACCGCATTAGGTTTAATTCTCGAGGCGGTGAACTGGGCAGAGAAAAGTCAAGCTAGTTGTCTCCAAGTTTCCACCGAGTTCGGCTTTAGGTCCCCGAACCACGCGAGGGCTGATTTTTCGAGGGTTAATGGGAAGATCTTACACTTCACGGGGTCCCTCGCGCCTCTGTTCAGCATCATCAGATCGAAGTAGACTAAGTGGTTATCGGGGTCCGCGATCCCATCATACATATTCAGGACTAGGGGTTTCTCCAGAGAGGGCGATACGGGATACTCGTCGATCTCTATGGTGAACGGGCCCATGCGAGAGCGACTACTCCCCCGACAAGGAGACCGGCTTCGAAGGCCTCGTCGTCGGTCCGGAGATCGTCGGCGACGTCTTGAAAGGGACACGCTTCTTGAGTAGCGGGGCGAGTCTGACGATGCGAAGGAGGAATCTCTGCTAGGTGACTCGTCCAGCCAATAGGTGGGGTCTGCTGGAGATGGGGGATTTCGAGGGGGAGTCCTTGAACCTCATCGAGTTCTCCTTCGCGGCGGCGAGTGATGGTCGAGATGCCTCCTTGATGGGGATCGATGACGTCTAGAGAGGGTTCTTCTCGTGGAGGGGGGAGTGAGCATCGGTCTGGCGTGGCGCGTGAGTGGTGTTTACCCGGGCAGAAGCCACTTCTCTTTCAATCCGCGTTAACCGCTCTTCTTGCTGTGTCAGTGCTTGGTCCCACCCATTGAGCAGGTCTAGAAGTTGCTACATGACAACTGTAGGAATGGTAATGTTAGCCTGAGGAGTGAGATCGGGGTGGACGACGGGCATGGTCGCCTCCACCGTTACCTCGATGCCTTCTGGCGTGGGGGGTTGACCCCTATTTATAGAGTTCGGCGTAGCTCCCTAGCCGTAGGATCAACCGGCTCGATCTCAGCCATTGAACTGCTCCCAGCTCGTCGTTTGGGAGCGCTACACGCTACAGTGCCCTGGATTGGTTTGGGCCCTCCTTGTGGATTGGGCCGTCGGTCCAGTCCAAAACATCTCTCCTTTTGTATACACTTCTGATAAACTCCAATTTAGTGGATTTTTAGAGATATTTTGAGTCATTTTAAGAGTAACTATTATTGATTATGTAAATTATTAACTTAATTTACTCTTTATTTTGCAGAAAAGAATAAGATATAAAAAAGAGAATAATATTCCAAAATATATGTATATTGGCTGCTTGCAATACTTCATGGCCCCAATTGGAAAAAAAATAAGTAGCCCATTTATTGAAGAAAAAGGCCACACGACCTAGTATGAGAAAGAGAGGAAGTCCAGGAAGAATAATAGCTGCAAACAATTCAAGGGATTTTTTTTTTGTACCCCCATCAGATGACAATCTACCCCCATCGATCCTGCGAAAAGACGCAATTACCCTTCACAAAATTTAAAAAACCCGAACGTATCCTGATTTCAATTTTTTTTTGGAAATCTGATTTATGTATCTGCGAGGTAAATCTGATTTTCACTAAAAATTTTAAAAAATTAAAAGCAGATTTATTTAAGATGGGGGTAGATCCGCTTTTAAAAATAACAAAGCGGATTTACCTTAGGTGGGGGTAAATCCGATTTTGTTATTTTTAAAAGCGGATTTACCTTATATGGGGGTATATCCGCTTTTAAATAACAAAATCGGATTTACCCCCACTTAAGGTAAATCCGTTTTGTTAACCTAATTAATAAATAAATAAATCAGTTAAAAAAATTAGATACGAATTTCGACCGTCTTTTGGTTCTGTTTAGTGTGTAGTTCGTTAACACGTGACGATGTTGTACGTCGAGCGAATAATTTAGGCTAAAAAATCGGTTTTCGGGCAACCTACTCAAATTGTAATGAAACCACAGCCATTAAATCCGAAAAAAATCAAGGATCAAGACTCCTCAAGAAGTAACTTCTCAAGTCACTAGAAGTGACTTCTTTCAGGACATGGGACCTCAAAATCCAAAATTCCATCGTTTACTATTTTTTATTAATTTTTTTAATTTTTCATAATTTCCAAAAAATCTAAAAAATTTTTGCATAAACTTATTTTGGTTTTAATAGATTTTTAGTGGTGTTTTTATAATTTTTTGATTAGTTTTGACTCTTTAACGGATTTTTAGTAGCATTTTTATAACGTTTTTTTAAAAATTTAAATAAAAAACAATTATTTTTAATAACAAAATCGGATTTATCTTAGGTGGGTAAATCCGAATTCCTTTTTTAGGAAATCAGATTTATCTACCCACTAGGTAAATCCGATTTGAAAAATAACAAAGCGGATGTACCCCATTTGAGGTAAATCCGTTTTGTATTTTTAAAGTCGGATTTACCTATTAGGTACCCCCATTTGAGGTAAATCCGCTTTGTTATTTGGGCAGGGGTATTTTCGGGTATATGGGATGTAATGGGGGTAAAAAAAAACCCACAATTCAATCATGGAACCCTAGGCTTGCATTATAAAAAGAAGTCGTATATTCATATTGAAGAAAAAAGCCGCAATTGACACATCCAAAGCCGCACATTAAATCAAGAGGAGCCTCGACGTAGAGAGAAAGAAAGAGAGTCGTACGCACTGCTGGAAACAAAGGAGATTTAGGTGACCGTTCTTGACACCGTAAGAGAGCTCTGGAGCAGAAAAATGAGACTGAATACCAAGATCAGAAATTTTTCCATTTTTCGGGTTATTTTTATCTCTGTAATTCATGACTCCTAATTTTATTTTAGTGCTCTCGATAACTATGGATACTTAAATCCTCTTCTAGGGTCTAGGTGGATCTTGCTTGATTAGAGACCTTTTTAAGATTTGATTTACACTTTGAATCCCTGATTTTTATTTCAATTAATGTTATCCTATTGTTTTATCACATAATTAGGATTGACAACCCTTTAAATGTTCATAATCAATTAGTTGATCAACGACCGTACTGCAATTAGTTGGTGGACCTATAGGATAATTGAGGCTATAATTAATGTATGACCAAACTTTAATTTAGTCTTTCAATCATTCAACATTTTTGTTCTTCATGCTTTCCTTTAATTTAAATTCTTGCTTGACCAAACAAGGGTTAATTTAGGAAAAAGAATATTAATCACGAATGACCAAACGGGTTAATAGCTTTAGTAAAGGGGATTGGTAATTGAATAAAATAAAAAAATTTAGGTAGCATTAGACATAGGGGATTCAAAGCTTGCAAGTGAAACTGTGTCCCTAGGCGTCCCTCCATTGATTAAACCTTGCATTTTAATTCTTGTTATTTATTGCTTTATTTGTTTCCGTTACAACTCTCAAACATTCGTTCGTCTAAATAATAACAAATCTTGACTAGTTTGGTACTTATTAGTTAATCCCTGTGGAGACGATAATATTTTATACTACTTCAAAATATACTGCTTAGCATCGCAATCTACGTACATGCAAAGACAATTTTGGTTTGGTCAAAATAATAATAATTTTGTGACAAAATGCGTAGAGTGCGATGCTAAGTAGTATATTTTGGGGTACTTTAGGGTCCAAAAAAATTTAACTGTTCAAATACCTGAATTTCCTTCCTCAATAACCCGGTTGGTCAAAATAATAATAATAATTTTGAGACAAAATATGTAAAGTGCGATGCTAAGAAGTGTATTTTGGGGTACTTTATGATCCAGAATTTTTTTTAAATATTTGGATACGCGAAGTTCGTTCCTCGAAAAATGGTTTGATCAAAAATAAAAAATCTAGTGACAAAATTTCATCAAACCCTGCATTATACCCACGTGTTTCACTTTCTATTTGTGTTGTGTTATTTATTTTGGTCATTTTGCATCAACAAGTTTTAAAAGCATACTTAAATTGGTGTTTCTTTTTGTATTTTTCTTTTATATTCGAGTATTGCGCGTTGCAACATTTACTCTTGCAAAAATTTCAACCACATTTACAATAAAACCCTCATAATCTTCTTTTAAGCTTTTTCGGTCTTTTAATTATTGCAATGCTTTCCTCTATTTCCTTATATTATCTTCTCTCTTTATTCCTTTTGAAGTTATCTGATTTTGTATTTTATTCATTGGAACTGGATGGACCTAAGACTTACTTACATTTTCAATAGACTACTCAGTTTAGAAGCTAATTCATAGTATCTCAACCAGTTTAGGCACTTGGTCAATTCTTTGTATTTTCGAAAATTCTGTATGTCAATATTAAGGCGTGCAACACATGAATGACTATGGCCAAATGGTAGATCAAAATTGGTAATAGACCGTTCATCATTTCATGATTTGCTTATTATTTTCAAATTATAAATGACTATGGCCAAATGGTATTTCAGCACACTTTTATAAAGTAATTGAAATAATTATACTTTATTTATAAACAATAAAAATTGTTTTAATGTATTTATATCTGTTGATACTGGCTCACCACGTGCATCACACGGGTAATGAGGCTAGTCTTATCATATGTGCGACTACCGCCCTTCATTTGGTGATGGCGCCAAACTTCAGCCATTTTCCTTTTTTATATATTTTAAGGATTATTTGAGAATTTGAAAAAAAAATTTAGATGTTCAAATACGCGAAGTTCGTTTTTCGATAACTATTTAGGTGGAAAAAATTAAGTTCATGGCAAAATACGTAAAGTGAGATGCTAAGCGGTGTGTTTTGATGTACTCTACGGTTCCGAAAAAAGGTAACTATTCAAATACACAAAGTTTGTTCCTCAATAACCGGTTTGGTGGGATTTTTTTTTTTGACAAAATACGTAAAGTGTGATTCTAAGCAGTGTGTTTTGAGGTACTTTGGCGATCAAAAAAATTTTAAACCGTTAAAATATATAAAGTTTGCTCTTCAAAAATCGGTTTGGTGAAAAAAAATTGTGACAAAATATGTAAAACACGATGCTAAGCAGTGTGTTTTTGGGTACTTTACTGTTCGGGAAAAAAATTTAAGTGTTCAAATACTAAAGTTCCTTCCTCAATAACTGATTTGGTGAAAATAATAATAGTTTTACGACACTAACCTGTACAACTCACCTGTTTACTGATTTCACCACTTGATTTTTTTTTTACTTTTTCTTTTCATATTTCTTAAAATCATATTTTTCTCTAATCCTTTAAAAAATAACTTATTTCTAAACTTATTCTCCTTATATTTCTAAACCTGAAATATCTATTGGATCCATTTACTTCAGTCACTACCAAGTCACAAATATATTTTTTAAATTTTTTAGAATTTACGATTTATAGGAATAACTCCTCTCTCTTCGCATTTGGTTGCATCCATCATTACTGAGAGTTGCTTCTTTATTTTGCAATATATAATGCTCCATAGATATTTATTCCTGCAGGAACTTCAACCACATTTACAATAGAACCCCTGTCATATTTTTCAACTTTGTATAAGTGCTTCTATTTAATTGGCGGTTTTCATCCAACCCTGCATTCTGCGGGGAACTTCAATCTCATTTACACTAGACCACATCTTCTTTCAACTTTGTATAACTGCTTCTATTGGTGGTTTTCATCCAACTCTGCATGATACACATGTGTTTCACTTTGTAATTGTGTTGTTTTCTTTTCTTTCTAATTATGGGTTAAGTTTCATATTTATATTTGATGAATATAAATTATGTTATTAAAATTCTATGGACCTTTTCTTAATATTATCTATCGATGTTCAATTTCAATATATTTGTTAATGTTTCTTTTTAATTTTATAATCTTCTAATTTAATTTTTATTTACGGGAACTTCGGACACATTTACAATAGAATCCCACACTATATTCTTTCAACTTTGTATATGTGCTTCTATTTTATTGGTGGTTTTCATCCAACTTTACGTTACGCGGGCACTTTAGCCACGTGTTTCACTTTCTATTTGTGTTGTCTCTTTATTTTGGTCATTTCGCACCACGTTGGTGTTTATATATTTATCTTTTTTTTTTATATTCGAGTACCACACGTTGCAACATTTACTTCCGCGTGAGCTTCAGCCACATTTACAGTAGAACCCCTCATCTTCTTCTTTCAACTTTGTATAGTTGCTTTTATTTTATTGGTAATTTTCATCAAATTCTGCATGATACACACGTGTTTCACTGTCTAATTGTGTTTTATTCTTTTCTTTCTAATTATGGGTTAAGCTTTTATATTTATGTTTGTTGAATATCGATTATGTTATTAAAATTCTTTAGGTATTTTTTTGTTATTATCTATGAAAGTTCAAGTTCAATATATTTGTTAACGTTCCTTTTTAATTTTATAGTCTTTTTATTTAACTTAATTTTACAAACCAACATTGTTGGCCCAATGACATAAGCTACCCTGGGACATTGGGGTTGATTTCGGTGCTCCCAAGTTTGATTCTCGCAGTGGATAACCTCAGTGTTGGCTGGGTCAGGTGAAATATTAGTCTTTCGTTGAAAGCGCTGAGACACTCTGTAAAAAAACAACAATGATACAAACTAAAAAAAGACTATGTTTTATACAAACCAATTTTAGCCGACCCCGTGCATTGCACGGGTATTAGGACTAGTTTTTGTAATGCTCAAATCATTGTCTCAACTATTGATGGAAAACAAAATATACGTGGAATGGGAAAAAAGAAACGGGTAATGGGTCCAATAAGAAAGAGTGAAAGACTTTAAACACACAAGTTTTAAAAAATTAACGCAAGAGATCACGATCAAGTTTAAGAACAGGAAATAATAAAGTACTCCCTCCGTCTCAATTTAATTGTCCTCTTTGTCAGTTTTTTTTGTCTCAAATTATTTGTCACTTTAGAATCTCAATGCAATATTTATTATTTTTTCCCAAGAATACCCTAACTTTTGTTTGTATTTCCAAAGTTTTCATTCCTCTATCCTCATAATAATATAAGAGTATTTTAGTCATACCATACTTTTTGAACAGAAAAAGTAACATATCTAATCATTTTTTTAAACTCACGCATAACCTTAAACGACAATTAAATTTAGACGGAGGGAGTATTTAAATAACATGATGTAGTCGTTGATCCAATCAACGCCTGCTTGCTACTTCTCATTTATTATGATTGTAAGACTGTTTAAGCAAAGAATACGGCACAAGGATACAATGAAGTAAATCCAAATACTTAGACTTGTTAATTACTCCATCGGTCTCATATTATATGACTTTTTAACTAAATAAATTTGTCTCATAATACATAAATTTTTAGAGTACCAATGAAACATTAATGTTTCTTTTTCTTTCATACCGTTTATTATTTAATAATATCTCTTCTTATGATTCTACTTTTTATCTTTTCAATGTCATTAATGAAGCTTAATTGGTAAATTAACTCACTATTTCTCTTTTTCATAGAAAATTAACTACTTTTCTTAATTTGTGTGAAATGACCCAAAGTAACATATAATATGGGATGAAGGGAGTATTACGGTTCAAAGTCTTCAAACCCATTTTATAAGTCAGAAAATTAAGCAAACAGAGGACAAGTGATTAGGTTCCTCCCGTCCTTGCCATGGACTGCAATTGTGAATATCTTTTTCAAAATAAACTTCTATGAAAGATCAACTGAAAAAGCTCTGATAAGACGAGACTGACTTGTACTTATTTGTTTCTACCTATTGTTGATTTTAAAAAAATAATTGTGATGTACTTAGAGTCTCACATCGAAAGTGATATATGATTTAAAAGTTTGTTTACCCTTCATCCAATTTTGTAGGATTGAGTTTGACCTAACCCAAATTTTAAGATGATATGAAAGCCTATCCAAGGCCGCTATTAGGCCAACGCTCCAATAGTTTAGTTTTGGGCATGAGGAGAGTGCGTTGAGAGGCCTGCACCAGATATGCTTACAAATCAATTTTATAGGCTAAAGTTAGACCCAATTCAAATTCAAAGAATAAATTTTCTTAGTGTATGTTTGGATGGAGCATTTTTAGGAGGTAATGTAATTTTTGGGGGGAATTCAAAAATTTTAATCCAAAATTTTGAACTAAAATATTTGAATTCCCCTCAAAAATTACATTACTTCATAAAAATGCTCCATCCAAACATAGGGTTAAGCGTATTTCAATATGCTTTGAGATAAGCTTACAAATAAGCTATATAAATTCTCTTAAGCTTATTTCACTATGTTGGGAAGTTTCAAAAAATATCTTGTATTTTGGGTTGGATGCATAGGGCAGACAGTGGACTTTGAGTAATAGGTAAAAAAATTCATTATTAAGATTGTGGGTTTGCTCCATTGTTAAAATTTTCATTTTCAGATATCCTCACTCCATTCACAAAAGTTAATAATATAGCATAAGATAGCAAATGAAGGTTTTTATTTTTCGAGGGTGAGAGTGCACTCTCTGAGTGCACGTACATCCACAATCGGGTACAAAGGACCGGACAATCATGCGTTGAAGGAAAAAATACAAGTGACTGAAATCTCGTATCGTAATTATTACTGTTATAAAAGATAGAACAAATTCTCGTTACGAGCTTGTTTGTTAGGATTATTTGAGAGAAAAATCATTTTTTTCTTCAAAATCCAAGAAATACAAAATACAAAAAAATACACAATATTGCATAGGGGTGCTCTCATGCCTCTAGCCCTCTGCACCTCTCCTAATCATTTGAGCCCAAGCGAAGATGACTTTTCTTTTGTAAACTCAGTCTTTCACCGAATTAGCTTAAGCTATGATGACAACCTGCAACCAGCAGAGGAATCAATACTCAGCAAAATAAAACATGGTGGCAGATCACCTGCACTAATGACAATTTTGCAGAATCCAGAATACAAAGTGCTATAAATATAGTGGTAGTAATAAAATGTAAATGAACTTTGAGATAATGCTATTGTGAACAAATCCTAAAACTAGAACTGCATAGTCATTTCCAATATGAATACACAACCAATTCCAACTACATCTTTAATTATTCTTCCATTTTCACACACAAAAAACATTCACTCATGATTCAGTTAAACCAATAAAAAAAAGTAGGGTAAAATATGTTTTTAGTCCCAACAAAATCGGCTCCTTCTAAGTTTAGTCCCTACATTAACGAAATAGGCGTTTTGGTCCTCATCTTATTTTTTTGTTTTCAATTTTAGTCCCTCATGACTTTTAATAGCGCTTTAAAACTTTTAATAGCGCTTATAAAAGGCCAAAAAAGCGCTATTAAAAGTTTTGAAGCGCTATTAAAAGTCATGAGGGACTAAAATTGAAAACAAAAAAATAAGATGAGGACCAAAACGCCTATTTCGTTAATGTAGGGACTAAACTTAGAAGGAGCCGATTTTGTAGGGACTAAAAACATATTTAACCCAAAAAAGTATGAAAGAAGATGTACCTCTTCACCACCGGTTAACCACTTTAGAGCGATTTGCCTCCATCACTGCTTGAAACACATGAATATTTTGAGTATTAGAGTGTTCAAGAACATGGAGTAGATTTCCCTCCAATATGGCACTAGCAATATAGAGGCTATAAAGCCACAAAATCCCTTGAAGAATCCTATCCCCATACTCATGTATAATGCTTCCAAAAACCCAGAACTATCATCTCCTACATGTACTAATTCTAAAAGGATGAACAGTAATTTGGTAAAATGTTACTTACTTTCATTTCACCGATAGTATTATACAAATGGGTGTACAAACAATTCATGGGTTACTGATCAGACCCAAAACACTAGAGCCCAATGAATAATATGCCCAAATACTAATTACACCCTAACAATTACTTACAATCCTTCCCTTAAACTATAAGTTTACAAACAGAACAAGTAACAAACAGATTACAACAATCAGCCATCAATATATCAGAACAAACAAGACATGGACAAACTGAACAATTCACATTTAATGCAGTAATTCTTCATATCTGTTTCTGCACATCTTCAAAACAGCACATTCCCAAGCATTCTGAGTTTGATGAAGCTCTCATTCTTCACAGCTTTAGTCAGCATATCAGCAACTTGATTCTGAGTGCTATAGTATTTCAATTCTATCACACCATCTTTTCATAGGTTCCTGAGAAAATGAAACCTAACATCAATGTGCTTGGTCCTTCCATGCATGACAGGATTTTTGGAGAGCTTGATAGTGGAAATGTTGTCACACAGCACTGTCAAACACTCATTCTGTCTTAGGCCCAATTCCTCCAAAATCCGTTTCAGCCATACTCCTTGACACACACAATAAGCAGCAGCAACAAACTCTGCTTCAGATGATGAGAGAGTTACAATTGGCTGCTTCTTTGAGGACCATGAAACAGCTCCTGAACCCAGTATGAAAGCAAACCCAGTGGTGCTTTTCCTGTCATCTAAATCCCCTGCATAATCACTGTCACAATAGCCTAGCAAATTCTGTTTCTGCTTTCTTTTATAGAAAATTCCCAGAGTAGTGGTACCCTTTAAGTATCTTAGAACACGTTTGGCTGCAGTTAGATGATTTTCAGCAGGTCTATCCATAAACCTGCTAATTAAGCTGATAGCATAGGTGAGATCTGGCCTAGTGGCGTTTAGATACATCAACCTGCCTACTATTTGCTTGAAAATAGTGGAATCAACTCTTTTACCTTCATCACTTCTGGTGAGCTTGCTGCCGGTTGCCATTGGATTAGCCACAACTTTGCTATCCTGCATATTAAATCTGACCAGAACTTCAATAGCATATCTTTGTTGAACAATGAAAATTCCTTTCTCATATTGTGTGACTTCAACACCTAGGAAGTGTTTCATCCTTCCAAGGTCAGTCATGTCAAAATGCTTCTTCATGGATTCCCTGAAATCAACAATCATACGGGAATTATTACCAGTATACAGAAGGTCATCCACTTAAAGGCTAATAATGATGATATCACTATTATTCCCACTTTTAGTGAATAGGGTGTGTTCATGAGGACATTTCTTAAACCCCTCCTTAGCAAAATGTGAGTCTATCTTGCTATACCAAGCTCTAGGAGCTTGTTTCAAACCATACAAGGCTTTCTTTAGTTGATACACTAAATTCTCCTTCCCATTCTTCTTGTATCCTTCTGGTTGCTCTACAAAGACTTTTTCTTCTAGCTCTCCATGAAGGAAAGCACTCTTGACATCAAGTTGGTACACATCCCACCCTTCTTGAGTTGCTAAGGCAAGGATACATCTTATAGTGTCCCACCTAGCCACAGGTGCAAAAACTTCTGAGTAATCAATACCATACTGTTGAACATATCCTTAGCAACTAATCTGGCCTTGTGTTTTTCAATCTCCCCTGCCTCATTGTATTTTGTTTTATAAATCCACTTCACTCCAATTCTCTTTGCATTATTAGGAAGTTCAACAAGGGCCCAAGTTTCATTTCTTTCAATGGATAGTAATTCACTGTCCATTGCCTTTCTCCATTTGTCATATTTTACAGCTTCATCAAAAGACAGAGGATCTGCAGAGCTCTCAAAAACAGCAAGGCTATGGACATTTTCTTCCTCTAACACTTCACCGTCACTGTCTAACTCAGCAGCAGAAACATACTGATCTAAGTATCCAGGTTTCTTTAAATTTCTTCCACTTCTAGATACTAACTTAGTGTTACCTTCCACAACTGCAGGAGCCTCTGGTTCTCTAGTTTCTTGTCTAAGGACACAAGCTGGTGACTCACCCTCACCATCCTCAATGCCATTCTCATCATTAATGGCTTGCTCAGTACTTTCCTCCACCACTTTATCACCTTCTTCCTCATCAATTGGACATTTTTCATTGCTCTGCTTCTCATTTTCCCACATCCAGGTTTCATTTTCATTAAACATTACATCTTTACTTATCATGATCCTCTTGGTGTTAGGATCATTGAGTCTATATGCCTTAGACTCTCCACTAACACCCAAAAATATACATCTACGGCTCTTATCATCAAGTTTCTTTCTATGTGCATCAGGCACATGCATGTGAGCCACACACCCGAATACTCTAAAGTGTTTTACAGAAGGTTTTATCCCACTCCAGGCTTCCTCAGGGGTGGTGTCCTTAAGGGAGGGGGTTGGACACCTATTTAGAACATAGAATGACCATCTAACAGCTTCTGGCCAGAATTGTTTAGGCAATTTAGCTTCCTTAATAAGACTTCTCACCATGTTCATTACAGTCCTATTCTTTCTCTCAGCCACACCATTCTGCTGAGGACTGTAAGCAACAGTTAATTGCCTCCTAATGCCTTGCTCAATGCAATAGTTATCAAAACTATGTGAGTTAAATTCCCCTCCCCTATCAGTCCTCAAACAACTAATTTCACATTGAGATTCCTTTTCTACCATAGTTTTGAATCTCTTAAAAGTGTCTAGGGCAGCTAATTTTTCATGGAGGAAATAAAGCCAACTCTTTCTAGTAAAATCATCTATAAAAGATATAAAATACCTCTTACCATTGTTGGATGCAGGAGAGATGGGTCCATAGATGTCTGAGTGTATCAATTCAAGTTTCCTAGAGGCTCTCCACTTGCTTCTCTTTAACATAGCATCTCTATGCTGACTTCCCACCAAACACTCTGTGCAATTCTTCACTGCTGGTTCTCTATTTTCAGGCAAGCCCTTGACCATTTCTTTCTGATTTAGCAGTTGCAGCCTACCATAACTGAGATGCCCGTATCTTCTATACCATAACTCTGATAGATCATTACCAACAGGAGCAAAACAAGCAGGCATTATTGTTGTTCCCATCACAGTGAATATCTTGTTGTTTGCCATTTTGGATGTCATCAGCAAGCCTTTTTTCTTGTGATAAACTTTGCACACGTCATGTTCAAAAACAACTCTTAATCCCTTCTGCTGCAGCTGACCAATACTCAAAAGATTATTCTTCAATTCTGGTATGAAGTATACCCATGTGATCACCTGAACACGACCTTCAATTCTGATTCTTATTTTGCCCTTCCCCATAACTGTCAGCTTCATGTTGTTCCCTAATTTCACAGTTTCCCTAAAGTTCTCATCCAAATCAAAGAACCATTCTTTGATACCACACATGTGGTTGCTGCATTCGGAGTCCAAGAACCATCTGCCATTCTTCATTTCTTGCTTTACTTCTTCATAAGCCATGAGGAGAATTTCCTCATCTTCATCAAACCCTGCATAGTTTGCTTCCCTGTCTTCAAGATTGGGGCATTAACTTTGATAATGACCCATCTTGCGACACTTGTAACACTCAATGTGCTCCTTGGAGGTTTGTCTACCTCTTCCTCTACCGGCACCACGTCCCCTTCCTCTGCTTCCTCCTCTTGCAGGTCCAGAGACTTTCAATACTTGCTCTTCTTCTTTCTGACCTTTCATTCATTGTTCTTGAACAATTATGCTACATAATAACCCATCAATAGAGAGAGTGTCTAAGTCATTAGCTTGCTCAATTGCGCAAGTGACATAGTTGAATTGAGGTGTCATCGTTCTCAAGATCTTGTCAACTACATCAGTTTCAGTCAATTTCCCGCCATGAGACTTCATCTTGTTCACTATGGTGAGCGTTCTTGAAAAATACTCTGTCACACTTTCCCCTTCCTTCATGCATAGAATTTCAAATTCGCGTTTTAGGGCTTGCAATTGAGCCCTCTTTACTTTCGCATAACCCTGGTACTTTTGCTTCAACGAATCCCAGATATCCTTGGAGGTGTCAATCTTCATAATCGTTTCAAGAATACTTCGATCTAAGGCTTGGAACAAGTAGTTCTTTGCTTTTAGATCCTTTAATCTTACTTCTGCAACCGTCTTCTGTACTTCTTGACTCGCATTCGCCGGTAGCGGTGGAATTCCATTTTCAACAATTTCCCAGTACTCCTTTGAACGAAGGAGATTCTCCATCAACATTGCCCAAAATTCGTAGTGTCCTTCGAATTTGGGTATAGCTGGTTGCGTGAATCCTCCTCCGTTTCCATTTTCGCGTTCCGCCATGGATGAATCTTGAAGGTTTGACGAGAAACAGTTGCGGGTCGCAACGAACAGTAACAGAATCGCAACGGAGCTTTGATACCAATTGTAAAAGGATGAACAGTATTTTGGTAAAATGTTACTTACTTTCATTTCACTAATAGTATTATACAGATGGGTGTACAAACAATTCATGGGTTACTGATCAGACCCAAAACACTAGAGCCCAATGGATAATAGGCCCAAATACTAATTACACCCTAACAATTACTTACACTAATGGCTTTTGACGCTCTTGTACGTGGCTCTTTTCCTGGACATTTTCTATCAAGTGGTTCTCCACATAGATTAGAATTTCCTTCAAAAATTGAAGTGCTAAAGCTTTGCAACTGTGTTCCAATTGGAATTTTTCCATACAGATGATTGTATGACAAATCCAACATAGAAAGGCGATCAATGCAAGCTAAACTGGAAGGTATTATGCCCGAAAGAAAATTTCTCGACAGATCGAGAAATTCTAGCAACTTTAAGTTTCCTACTTTTGAAAAGATTTCTCCACTTAGATTGTTCCTTGACAAATTTAAGGAAGCCAATTCAAACAAAAGGCCTCAAATTCTGTTGGTATTTCTCTTGTAAGATTATTGCTTGAGAGGTCAATGCTTTTCAAAAACAAATCATCATTTTTAATGCCATGATCAACACCTTTCCACATCATGAATAGGTTGAAATTAAATTTTGAGATTGTTCTGTACCGAGCAGCTTTTTGGTCGTCTGTTGTTGGTAGGTCTCTTGCTGTCCTGACGGAAGGTCAATGAGCGCCCGGGGGGTACCTGCAAGCCACTCCGACGCTCAAGTCAGTATATAGAACATAAGAGTGAAGGTACTAAGGATTAGAGATTCAACCTTTTTTAGGGCAAAGTTTGCCTGTATTTATAGGAAATCGTGCCCTCTCGTGGATCGTTGGATGAGTAGAGTCGATCTTGACCGTCCAAGCATGTTGGGCTTGCGAGAGGTGGACATGGGCTGGATTGATTGGGCTAATTCATTCCAATTGCTGAATGCACCTCATGGTTTTGCTGATGGGACCCCTCGGTCCACTCCAGAACAGAGCAGAGATAAAAGACCTATTGTTGATTATATACCAATTATCCATAGTTTGAGTTGAGCTCATGGTGTCCTCAGTTATTGAAGTAAAATTATTTACACAATTCGGAATTCTCTCGAAAAACATAGACTTGAAGGTAGACTTCCATAGAAGTTGTTGAATCGAAGGCTTAAGATTACTAATTGTTGTAAGCTTTCTCCAATCCAACCAAGCCAAGTTGGAGCAATTCTTCAAGGAAGAAGGTTATAGCATTCCAGTCAAACTATTGTTTCTTAAAGTTAAAGCCTCTACATTTGTAAGGGAACCCATTGAGGAAGGAATTTTTCCTGACAACATGTTATTTCTCAAGTCAACAAACTTCAATGAGTTCATATTATTTCAACAATTAGCCAAGTTGAGAGATCAATGCTTTTTAAAAACACGTCTACATTTCTGAAGACACGGTTTTTACCTTTCCACATCAAGAATAGGTTTGCATGATATTATTAAAAGTGTGCCGTCAATTATATATGAAATAGAGAATTGAGAGTGAAAGTCTTATTTTATTGATTGATGAAGTGCGTGAAACTCGAATAAAAATCAACACCACAGATTATCAAAAATCATCGATCGTGTCTCAAAGCACGTGATGCATGAATTGGTAAGAGTTTTTCCATGAAAATGTAGAAACACGTAATAAGAAGGAAAGCAGGAAACATGGGAATATAATGGTGCTCGTTTATTTATTACTGAGAATGTGATGTTCTTGGCAATGATAAGGTGAATTTACTGCAAATGTTGCAGAACCTTTAATCTCTGAAAAAGAAAAAGCACACGGAAAAAGTGAAAACAAAACTGAGAATCAATGGAAATCAAAGAGACAACGTAAATCAATTTGTTAAAATCGGGAAAAGAGGAAAAAGAAAAACATAATAAAACCCTAAAGCATGAGATTGAGAGAGAAATCAGGAAGAAATCTAAAATCTGAAAAATAGAGATTAAGAGACAATATTTCAAATTTTAAAATAAAGAAGACTCAATTTCAAATTGGTAATAATGCATATTACCTTTGAGGTGGGATCAACAATCTATGTGAGACATCTGTAAGTTCTGTAGTGCCAAAAGCGTGGTTTCTTCCCCAATGAAGAGTTCACTCCTAGAACAGGAATTTTGTGATCCACTAAATGGCTGTCCCTCCTCTTAAGAGCTCCACCACCACCAATTGCAATAACCAAGTCAACATCATTGATGGGCTTCGACAAATTGTTTTGCAGTACAGCTTTACATTCAACAGAATTTTTCTGCAGCATTTCTTGACAAAAGTTAATGGAATCATAGTGCACCTTATGCATAGTAGCCAAGAAATGTAATATCATCAATATTCTAACAGAATTAAAACTTCAAATTACACAAAAAGACCTATAATTATGCCTCCAATTCAAGTAAAACGTAAGCCAAAAACCACATATAATATATAATTATATACAGCTCCTCTCATATATATAGCTCCTCTTATATTGGAATAGCTAATAATGATCATATATGCAACCATAAACGGATAATCAAGTTTTATTGGTATCTAATCTTTTTTTTCGATAAGCAATGTTAGTGGGGGTGGGGGATGTTAGTTTCCGGGAGTTGAACCCGGGACATCATTCTTGCACTCATTTGGTGCACTCCTTCGATATCCTTTAGGTCGCCAACTGAGCTACCTACTTAGGATCTAATCTTGACAATGATATGTGCTTGATTACGACGTTAGATCTACTTGCACACAATATTGTCAATGTTCCTTTTGCTGTTATTGTCAAGTTAATTGTTTAGCTTTTAGGTTTGGTTTCATTATTTTTCTTTTCAATCTCAAATTATGATTCTCTTTTAGTGTTACTTTGGGCCTATCCCACACAATTTTTCATTTTTGTTTTCATTTTGGGCTTGTTTTTTATTAGTAAGAAAATAAATGCAACAAAACAAACTACTCTCGACTATATTGCATTCCCATAGCGTCAGCTAAAAGTATCAAAGATAAATCAGCCGGGCAATGACGCCATAAGGATAAATCATTTTGGGCTTGTTTAGATACAAATTTGGTTAATTAGACCCATGTTTAATAGCATTTCTAGATTGGGCTTGGCCCTACTTTTCTTTTCCTTGAATCACCCATTTGACCAAAAAAACAATAAATAAATCAAATTAAAGTTCATTCTAAAAAGGTGAGGCCTAGGTTGCCTTTGGATAAATATGGGTAATTTATCTTAACCACTCATAAGCTGACACATAGATTCTACTAACATTATCACATAAATGCAGTGTTATCAGACCCGGACCGGTGATCGACCCGGTCATGGCACTGGGTCACTGGATCACTGGTCGGACTAGTGGGTCACTGGGCGGACTGCATGACCCGGTCTCTATTAAAATAATTCTAAAAATCATAATATATACCGAGAACTATAGTTGTATTTGTAATTTTAATTAAGTAAAATGATAAGATATTTTAATTTAATAATAACAAAAATATCTATAAAATCACAAATATATTGTCTTTTATACTTTTACTAGTTAAATATAAAACATTTGTAACATAATTACTATTGTTATTTAAACGAGCTATTGTATTAAAAATATAGAAGCATTGGTAATGCATAATAATATTAATATATAAGCAAGCCAAAGAAGAGGAAGCAATAAAAAAAATAAGCAAATTTTATTAAGTTGCAATGTATTAATATATAAGCAAGCCAAAGAAGATGAAGCAATAACACAATATAAGCAAACAAATTTTATTAAGTGCAGATATTTTTAGCGCATTGTATATATAATATAAAAGCAAATCTTTATCAACAAACGGTTTGTGATTTAGTGGTAATCCTTGCAACTATTCACCTATATGTCCCAAGTTCGATCCCCACTTTGGGAATAAAAGCAAATCTTTATCATCAAACGGTTTGTGATTTCGTGGTAATCCTTGCTACTATTCACCTATATGTCCTAAGTTCGATCCCCACTTTGGGAATTTTCATATTATTTGTTCTACAATTTCTACAACATATTTTATACTATTTACATTTTAACCCCAATCTTATTTTATAATATTTACATATTAACCCCAATCTTAATAAATGCAATTAATGGTTGTGCTTTGATTTATCTTCCCTAGTCATCACATTGGAAAAAACGAGAGAGAAGATCACATGGAGAGCTATATTTGGTTCATAGGGGGAGTCCTTATGCCCGTTTTGTGGAGGTATTATCGAAACTCAGGTGCATTTGTTTTTGTCTTGTGCTTTTGCGTCGTTTGTGTGGAATCGGATTAGTGGTTGGTGTCATATAAACCCAATTGATGCTGTTAGCCTTTTTTATCATTGTCACGGGTGGGAAAGATTGGTTAAAGGGAAGCGGGCTAAGAGTGTAAAGCACCTCATTTGGTTGACTACTTGTTTGAATATTTGGTTGGCAAGGAACACTTTAGTTTTCAAGACGGAGTCCCCTAACACGGATTATATTATCTCTCGTATCAAGCACTTCATTGCCTAAACAATATGTAACTTTTGATTGTTTGAGTTTGAGCACTCCTAGTGCTTTTTCAATGAAGTATTGCTTATCTAAAAAAAACATGGAGAGCTATATTTTAAATGTAAATAAAATCATGAATACAAAAAGCCTTGCAAAATAAGTAATATTCCAATAAACAGAAAATTATTAAATTAAGTAACAAAATATCAGTTTCTTTTTTAAATTAAAATGTTTCCTACGCTCTTTAAAATATATTTAAATAAAATTAAAAAGATTATTATATCTTTAACAAAAATAACTTTTGTATCTAATCTTAAAACTATTTTTTAATTATACGGTTAGTTGAATAATTAATAAAAAATTAAAATTTTGAGATCTTTTATTTATTTGTTTAAATAAATAAACAAAGTTTTAATAATATAATTAATTGTTAAATAATGATATAATTAAAATACTATTTTTTGTTAGATAAATAGCTAACTAGTTATTTTAGTTAAGTGATATAATAATATTTTAAATGTAAATAAAATCATGAATGCAAAAAGCCTTGCAAAATAAATAATATTTCAATAAGCAGAAAATTATTAAATTAAGTAACAAAATATCAGTTTCTTTTTTAAATTAAAATGTTTCATGCGCTCTTTAAAATATATTTAAATAAAATTAAAAAGATTATTATATCTTTAACAAAAATAACTTTTGTATCTAATCTTAAAACTATTTTTTAATTATATGGTTAATTGAATAATTAATAAAAAAATAAAATTTTGAGATCTTTTATTTATTTGTTTAAATAAATAAACAAAGTTTTAATAATATAATTAATTGTTAAATTAATGATATAATTAAAATACTATTTTTTGTTAGATAAATCGCTAACTTGTTATTTTAGTAAGTGATATAATAAATTTTTTTAATTTTATTTAAAATATATTTTCTGTTATTACACATAGTGTTCAGTTTTAAACCGTGGATGATTCCATTTGTCACTGTGGGAATTAGTGTTCACTTACCGTTCGGTTCCGCTGAGTATGGATGATTTCATGCATTACAATGTAAACAATGATTCACTTACTATCTGATTCGACTAAAAGATATATCATGGTGTGAACTAGGATTCACTTACTTTCTGATTCCACTAACTATAGGTGATTCCATGTATCACAGGGTAAACAACGATTCAGTATTGACCATAGAGGATTTCATGCACTATCAAAGTGAACAACTTATAATTTTCTTCCGTGTATCACAAGTAAACCATGTTTCACTGACTATGAGGATTTCATGCATGTATCACTATGAACTCAACATTGCTTAGCATCCAGTTCAATAAAACGTGGATGACTCGATGTATGTCCATGTGAATTAGGGTTTCACTTGCCGTCTGGTTCCACTGAGGGATTCATACCGTCTGATTTGACTGATCAATGACGATTCTGTGTATCACAGTATAAACTAGGGTTCATTTACCTTCTAGTGCCATGTAATCTAAAATGTTGATGTGGCGGTGCTGATTGAGAGTACTTCTGTTAGTCTATTTAACGTCAGAGGCTAATATTGAAAACGGACAAATAAGATGAGGACCAAAACACTTATATCGTTAATGTAGGGACTAAACTTAGAATGAGCAATTTTAAAGGGACCAAAAGCATATTTTACCCTTCGTTTTTCAACACTAATTAGAAGAAAGGTTCGGCTTATATTGACTCTTGGTCTAACCATTAATGGTCTAGGCACAGTTAATATGACCCATTTAAGTGTTAAACCTGTGTTGACTCTTGGTCTAATAACGGTTAACCCGACTAGGTGAATTGTTATGCACGTGTTCAGTATAATTTAGTTGCATTTCAACATGTGTTATTCGTTTAATTTCATATTTTTTTTGAGAATTTACTAATATTAATTTTTTATTTTTTTTAATTTCTTTGAGTTTATGTTTTCTATCTTACACTTTTTAATATTAATTTATTTTTGTATTTTTAGTCACAAAAATCCTTGATCATGAAAAACGGGGGATTGAAGTGCAAATAAAAAATAAGATGACTAATTGCCAAACTAAAAAAGCATCCAATCCAATCATCGCGGTTTTGAACTTTTATCATCCAATCGGTTTTGTTTTAAAATCAAATCCTATCCGATCCGATTTTACTTCGGTTTTGATTGGATTGGATTTCGGTTTTTTATTCTTTAAAATTTCTTACAATACAAAATAAAAATAACACCTCTTTCATAAATCAAAACATCATACATCATCAAAATAGTTAAGTATGTTTTAGAAAAGTAGTTAAATCATTAGAAAAGTTGAAAAATACATAGCCAAAAGTATATCATCAAAGTAGTCAAAATAAATTGTAAACAATATACATTCATTAATCAAATAAATAAAACTAAAAACATACGAGAGAGAAAATTATGGGTTAAAAAATATAATAGAAAAAATTTAAAAGTGAATAATATAGAATGACTAAAAAAGTAAATGTTTAGATGATGTGTTCGAGGAATATGTAGTTGGTCCGAGTGGTAATTGGGCTCGGATCTCATCCCAAGGTCTTGGGTTTGATTCTTGGGAGTGACAAAAACTCTATTGAGCGGGGAGAACCACACGGACCGACAAAGCCGGGTACACATGGCCAAACAAAATGGATTCAATAGATATTGGTGATTTGGTGGTGACCGAACTAAATAGATCCAATAGATATATATGGTTCTAAAAAACATACGAAGAAGAAGTACAAAAATAAATTAATTTTTTAAAAAGCGTTAGGATTAGGCGTGAGAGGATGGTAAACAAGTCTAAACTACTTCTGATTAGCGTCAAATTTTACATATTTTGTCACAAAATTTATTTATTTTTCACCAAACCAATTATTGCGAAACGAACTTCGTGTATTTGAATTGTTAAATTTTTTTCTGAATACTAAAATACCGCAAAACACACTCCTCAGCATTGCACTTTATGTAATTTGTCACGTAATTAAAAAAATTCACCAAATCGATTATTGAGGAATGGACTTCGCTTATTTGAACTGTTAAAATTTTTCCGAACCTTAAAATACCTCAAAGCACACTACTTATCATCGTAGTTTACGTATTTTGTAATAAAATTAATTTTTTTGAGAGTGATAATATTAAAAAATACCCCTATAAAGTATGGTGATAATGATTGTATTTTTTTTACTATAAAACTAGTAAAGGTCAGTTGATAAAAAAAAGTCAAAATTGACAAATAAACTCACCCGTACATTCAATTTCCTTTAAATTTACAGATTAAGGATAGAAATATTAGTAATAAAAAATAGACATTAACGTATTTTTTAATTATTTTGATAGAAATATATTAATTAAAACGTGTTGTTTTTTTTTGACAAAGAAAAATAAACGTGTTGTTTTGATTAACCAGTTTTAATCATTTACTATAGAATATAAGACAAGGGAATGGAGTTTATTAAGACATTAACGTATAGAATATAGAATATAGACATTAACATATTTTTTAATCATTTATTGAGACTTTGGGAAGGGAATTTTTTGTTTGGCGTGAGGGAAGGGAGTTGTGAATTGATGTAGTGGAAGATCTATTAATAAAAAAAAGACTTATGGAAGATAATTGAAAGGACAAATGCTTCTAGACCTAATAGGGAGGGGATGATTTATGATAACGTTTCATCTTTCTACTACACTAACTTCCCTGTTAGGTTTAGGGCACAAGACCTATTTGCTGTATTCTCGAATTAAGGGAGGGTGTTGGAGGTGGCGATTCCGGCGAGGAGGAATGGTAGTGGGAATCGTTTTGGCTTTGTGCGATTTCTAGACGTGAAGGAACCGGAGAGATTGGCCACTTATCTTGACAACATGTTCATTGATGATGTGAAGCTTTTCGTGAATATGCCTAGATTTGAACGTGATGATCGCAAATGTGCAAAACTTCCGGAGGTCCCTCCGAAATCGGTATTGAATCATGTTCAGGGTGAGCCATCAAAAAAGTGTGGGTACCAAAGAGTTTAACTAGTCACAATCAAGGCGAGGTTCATAAGGCGGGGAACGATAAGGTGGAGGTTAGTTGTGATATTTCGGTTAAGATGACGTCGGAGCACAGTCTTGATCTTTCCAAAGCCATGGTGGGTGAAGTGATTCATCCGGGTAAATCATATTTCATCCACGACGAATTTGTAAGACAAGGGGTGTTCTCGATCAAGGCAACACCAATGGGGGCTAATTTGGTGCTCCTTGAAGGTAGCAAGGATGAGGAGGATTTTAAGGGGTTCATGGAAGAAGCAAGGGAGTGGTTGTATCAATGGTTCAAATGTATACGGTCGTGGAAGGCATCAGATGTGGACAATGAATGCGTTGTATGGATTCGATCTTTTGGAATACCCATGCATGCGTGGAATGTTGAATTCTTCTCTGAACTTACTTTGTCGGTGGGTACTTATCTTTTTGTGGATGATGACACTGAGAAAAGGAGGAAGATGGATGTTGCTCGAGTTATGGTTCGAACTCAGTCCTTTGAAAATATCAATCGTGTGTTGCAAGTCTCCATAAACAAAGTTATGTTTACAATCAGATTGGTTGAGATTGGAGCAGTCCGCTTAGATGAAGTGGCGGTGTTTCGAAACCTACGGCTGTTAGCGTAACTTCTCAGAGTGATTCTCAGAATTCTGACGAGGAATGGCAGGACAATTTTGGGTGCATCGGAGAGGAGGCCGGCGCCGGTGACGTGGTTGGAGTTTTGGTAGTTAATGATGCATTAAATCAGGCTATTAATAATCCCCATGTTTGTAGGAGAGAAGTTAGGGAAGTTGTTGAGGAGAAAAACAAAACTGTTAATACTTCTCATGATTGTAGGAGAGAAGTTAGGGAAGCTGTTGAGGAGAAAAACAAAACCGTTAATCACGTAAATTTGAATAGGAAGGAGATGTTTCCTTGTCAGGCTGGATATCCATCAAATGTGGGCCCAGTCATTAACGCCTTTTCTAATGATGGTCCGGTTCCTGATTCGTTGTTGGGCCTATCTCATCAAAATAATTCTTTGCTGGATGTTAACGGGTTGTGCCGTGATTCTTTGCTGGGTCGTGGTGCTATTTCATTGTTGGACTTATCTCATCAAACTAATTCGAAACCTCTTGTGGAAACCATTGGAGCGAATTCTCCAACTACTATTCTTTCAAGGCCTGCGCCGTTTTTCCTATCCCGACTCGTCGAAAGAAACACGCAAGCTTCGCAAGGTGGGAGTTAGGAGACCCCCTCATTCTGGTAAATTACGTCGTGTTGTTCATGAGTTGAAGGAAGTCTCTGTTAAGGAAGTCACAGAGGGTATGGCTGGTGGTGGTGACGGTTTTTCAGATAACCGTATGAATAGTTCTTCGTTTTTCTCTGCAGGGGCAGCCCTTTGCGAAGATTCCATCAATAGCTCAGATATTGTTCGGGTGAATAATAGGTTTTGGGCTCTCCAAAACAAGGCGGTGGCTAGGAAGGTTTGGGAGGAGGCCAAGAAGTTGGGGGTGGAGGGTAGTCAGGATGACGAGCATTATATTGATTTGATTGAAGCTGGTGAGGTACGTGATAAAGAAGTTAGAAATAAGGGGGTGGATAAAAATAGTGTCTCATGAATATTCTTTCACTAAACTTAAGAGGGTGGGGCGATAGTGAAAAACGTCGTCAGTTGGCTGGCTTCCTTGATCCGTACGGGTAAGTTTGATTTTATTTGCTTACAAGAAACTAAGAGGGAGTCTCGGGTAAGTTTGATTTCCTTGATCCGTATGGGGTAATTATCAGTTTGATTGGTCGTTTATGCCGTCTCGAAGACTGTCAGGTGGAATTTTGTCTTCATGGTTGGTAGATTCTTGGTCAGTTAATTTCTCTTTTAAGGGTGTTGGTTTTGTTGGGGTGTGTGTTGTGTCTCGTGGCATTCTATAACATCCTGGGCCATTTTCTTACTTAGTAGGCTACCCAGCGATGCACTCATGATCTTCTCTACCCCCCATGTAGAGTTTTTGCCTTCCGTGGGAATCGAACCATGTACCCTGAGGCTTAGGTACATGCTCAATGCATTCCCACTACCAATTGAGCTAGTAGTTCAATTGGTAGTGGGAATGCATTGAGCATGTACCTAAGCCTCAGGGTACATGGTTCGATTCCCACGGAAGGCAAAAACTTTACATGGGGGGTAGAGAAGATCATGAGTGCATCGCTGGGTAGCCTACTAAGTAAGAAAAGGGCCCAGGATGTTACACATTCTAATCTATGTGGTGAATGTGTATGCTCCTTGTTCTTTGATTGAGAAAATGAAGGATTGGGAGGAGTTGAAGAGGTTAAAAATGAATTTTGCTAGGGGTGAGTGGTGTGTGGTTGGGGATTTTAATTCTGTGACTAGTGTTGAAGAAAGAAGAGGTAGGAGTGGGGATGGGAGCTATTTCCAAGATATTGTTGAATTTAATAATTTTGTTGGCGACATGGACCTTATTGATGTATCTGTTTCGGGGAAAAAGTTCTCTTGGTTTTGCTCTGATGGTATTTCTATTAGTCGATTGGATCATTTTCTTATAACGGAAGGTTTTGTATCTATATGGAATGTTTCGGGACAGTGGATTGGTGATAGAGACATATCGGATCACTGCCCGATATGGCTCATTCGTTCTCGAAAGGATTGGGGTCCCAAGCCATTTCGCTTTATTAATGGGTGGTTAGAACATGGTGAATTTCGCTCTCTTGTGAACTCTTGTTGGGCTGGTTGTGGCATTCATGGCAATAAAGCTTTCATTTTGAAGGAAAAATTCAAATTTTTCAAAGCTAAATTGAGGGATTGGAACAAGGAGTGTATGGTGTTATTGATTTGAGCATTGGGAAGGAGGTTCAGGACATTAATATGTTAGATGATATGTTGATTGACTCTTTTGATATCGAAGTGCTCCTGCGGAGGAAAGAAGCCACTGCTAAGTTTTGGAAAAATATTAGAATGAATGAAAGCTTATTATATCAAAAATCTAGATCTCTGTGGATTAGAGAGGGCGATGCCAATTCAAAGTATTTTCATTCTCTCATGAATAGTCGAAGGAGGAGAAGTAAATTTCTCCTTATGGATGTGAATGGTGCTTTAACTGATGATGTGGAGGAGGTAAAAGACATGGTTAGAAGGCAGTTTGAGAAGTGCTTTAAGGAGACTCAACAGGCTCAGCTCAATCTTGATGGGGTCGTTTCTAAACAAATTTCTAGTGGTGATAATGACCTTGTGGTGAAGCCTTTCTCGGAGGAGGAGATTAAGGAGGAGGTTTGGGACTGTGACGGTGATAAGAGTCCGGGCCCAGATGGGTTTAACTTGAAGTTTATCAAGGAGTGTTGGGATTTGGTTCAGGAGGATACAGTAGCTTTTTTCCATGAATTTCATATGAAGGCGTCTTTGCCAAAAGCTATCACAGCCTCCTTTATTGCTCTTATTCCAAAAAATGATCATCCTCAAAGTTTGGGGGAATATAGGCCTATTTGTTTGATCGATTGTATTTATAAAATTCTTGCCAAGGTGCTTGCTAGTAGGTTGAAGCAGTGTTTTAAAAATCGGCTCGGCCCGGCCGGTCGGACCGGTCGAACCGGGAACCGGGGGGTAACCGAGCCGGTCAAGCCTTTGGATCGGTTATGCACCAAACCGGTGGGAACCGGTGGAAACTGGCCGGTTTTGGGGAAAACCGGCGACCCGGCTCAAACCGGACCGGGTTGTCCATTTTTTTTTATTTTTTTTTATCAAATCTTTGAACTGTAATTGGGAGGGGCCGCGCGAACGCAAGCCCCCACTAGTGATTGTCATCTAGGTAAGTATGTTTCCCATTGAAAGCAAATGTTGAGCGCTACCATGAGGCTACCAATCTTATTGAGAATATTATTTATTTCAAATATATATAATTGGTACCTCTTTTCCTAAAAGTCAAGTATGCTCATCCTCATGGCATTAGCTTGTAATATTAATATTATGTTTCAACAAACTTATTTAATATTAAGTATTTTTTTAAAGATTTATTTAATATTAAGTTGTTAACTTATGAAATTTGTTCTAAATATTTATTGAAGCATGATATGAACTTTTAAAATTTATTTAATATATACCAAGCAAATAAAAATAAAATAGGCATGGTGTGTAATTTTAGCAAATTAAGTTTTACAAGTATGAAATATATAGGTCCTAAAAATTTGGGAATTTTTTATATTTTAGTAGATATAAAATAAACATAGTTATTAATTTTACACGAACGAAATTTATATTATATACTATATAGGTATTGAAAATTCTCGAAATAGAGACCGCGTCCGAGTCATCCGGTTCCGGTTTTCGTCATGCGGTTCAACTGTCGACCCTTCGGTCCGACCCTTAACCCAGTGACCCGGTACCTTCACCGAGTCGGTCACCGGTTCGAGTTTTAAAACATTGGGTTGAAGAGAGTTCTTCCCAATGTTATTTCTAGTTGCCAATCGGCGTTTTGGGGGGGGGGGTCGTCACATTCTAGATGGTGTTTTGGTGGTGAATGAGGTTGTTGATCTAGCTAAGAGAAGGAAGGAAGATTGTTTGTTATTTAAAGTTGATTTTGAGAAGGCCTATGACTCTATTTCTTGAAATTTCCTAATCTACATGATGGGGAGGATGGGATTTGGCTCGGCGTGGATTAGGTGGATGAAGGCTTGTGTGTGTTCTAGCTCCATGTCCGTGTTGGTTAATGGTAGCCCAACTAATGACTTTCAAGTTGGTAGAGGCCTTTGTCAAGGTGATCCTCCTTCTCCTTTTCTTTTCTTGATTGTAGCAGAGGGTTTGTCAGTGTCATACCCTACTTTTGTCCGCCCAAGTCAAAACCCTTTTTTTCAAACAAAAATGGAAACAATAAGGGTAATTCATAATTTGTGTAGGTTAATGGACTTTCGTATTTATGTGTATTTGTCCCCTATCTCGCATTTTTATTTGAATTACGCGCACGCGCCAGTCGTAACTGCATGAGCTTCCCTTTTGCCCTTGCCATTTGGCATGCATTTTAATCTTCAAAAAGGCCATTTATTGATCGTTATTAATTTTTGGCACCCAAAAAAAAAAGAAAACATTTTTATTAATTTTTGAGAATTTTAGGGAATAAAATAGTGCATGTTTCAATATCCGTGGGCATTCAAATGAGAGCAAGTTAATTATTTTTGAACTAAACCAAGTCAGGGATGAAAAATACAATTTATTCTATCAAGGATAATTTTCGTATAATTTTTTGGAAGAAAATCCTAGTTCAAAATAATTAAAAGGCATTTTTCCCATTTTTATTGCACAAGAAAGCTGAAAAATGACCATTAAATATTCCCCGATTATTAAATGACAACTTTTATTGTCATGAATAATTAGAGGGATATTTTTATGGTGCCCAAAAATATGTGACACATTTTCAATAGGTGCACTATCATTTGCATGCCCAAAAATTCAAAATTCAATAGAAAGTACAAAGTGTCCTCAATAAGACAAAAGACCAAAAAGGAGAAGCAATTTTCCCTCCCCATTTTTTTGTCAATTTCGAATTCCCTCTCTCCCTCTCTCCACAAATACCCTTTTTTGTAAATGACACCATCATCTCACACTCACTCCTTCATAAGAAATTGCAAACTTACTTAAAATAGAACATCTCATTCCTATTCTACCATTAACCCTAATTTCACCCAAGACCATATATAAGCCTACTCTCCCAAAATACAAGGGAAGAAGTTCATTTTTTGCACAAAAACCTCCTCCTCTCCTCTCACTTTCGAAATCTCCTCCCCTCCCTCACCTCATCTTTTTCAATTTCCTCACTCAATCATCCATTAAAACACCTTTCCTACACTAAATCTTCCATCCTTCTTGCATTCTTCTCAAAGATTCACCTTCAAATTCAAGGATCAAGTTCAAAGTTGAAGATTGAAGAGTAGATTAAAGGGGTTTTGCATTCATTCATCTCATTTCCTTCCTTATTCTAGCTTGGAGTTGAGGTATACTTTAAAACCTAGCATCATCTTCCAATTTTAGCATCAAAGATGTAAATCATCACTTCATTTTGGCATCCCATTGCATTTTAATGTCATAATGTTAGCATAGTTGTTGTTGTTGAGTGAGAGATGTATTTCAAGTATCTTGACAAACACTTTGGGAGGTTTGGGTGCTTGGAATACTTCTCTCCTTTAGAATAAATTGTGTGTTGTTGTTATTTCACTCATTTCTTGTTGTTTTCATGAATAAAGTGATGATTTGAGGTTTATGTTCATTTCGCATATTAGAAAGAAGTTAGGGTTTATGAGATTTTTGATGAGTTGGTTGTCTAATCTTGCAATTACTTGGAATTGAACCTTGATTATGATGTTTGTTTGCTTAAAACTTGTTGTTCTCATGAATTTGCTTGCAAATCATGCCCTATGTTGATGATTGGCAAGAGGAATCTCACTTGTGCTTTGATGCACATTTTAAGTGTTGAGGATTGCCTAAGAGGATTCAATTTCTTTTGTGATTCCTAGTGAACAAGGATGCAAATTTAGGTTTCCTTTCCTTACCAATTGCTTTGATTACCAAAAACAACTTATAAATCATTTTGAAATGCATTTGGTCTTGCAAATAAGTAATTGTTTTGAAACAATTTTTGGTTTTGTGTTGACGATTTGGTAAGAGGATTTGACACCTATGCACTTGTGCATATCCCAAGTGTCAAAGATTACCTAAAGGGACTCAACACCCTAATTGCCTAAACTTGTCAATTTAGTCTTAAGACTTGCCTATGATCTTGCATGAGGCAAATGCCCCTTTTAATTTATTCCTTCCATGTGGTTGATTGAAGAAATGTATTAGACATTGATGACATCAAAAGGATACCACATGGGTGCTTATGTCTAATGTTGATGTGAAATCCTTAGGGTTTTGCAAGTGATTCATTAGAAGTTTGATATCACTTGTGCTTTGAAATGCCTTTGCCTATTCACATATTGTGTCATAAATGCCTAGTTAGGTTCATCCCATTGCCTAGCATCTTCAATAAGATGTGCAACTTAGGTTCATTTTCTTGCCCATTCATGCATTTTTGCCAAAATGTTCAACTTGGGTTCATTCATTGCCTATCTATGTATCGTGTCTTAATGTGTGTAGTCTAGGTCCACTTTCAATCAAAAGCTTTTTCAAACATCAAAATCATTCCCTAAACAAGAATCAATCCAATTGCGAAAACTCTTCAAAATCAAACTTTGTTAGTAGTTTCGCGAAGCCTTTGCTTGCATGCGTATTAACAATGAGGTACTAGTGGCGATCACTTGGAGCCTTTGCTCAATTGATCATCATGAATGCCTAATTTTCCTAAATATTTTCACTAAATCAAAAACTTTGTTAGTAGTCTTGCGAAGCCTTTGCTTGCATGATTATTAACAATGGAGTGCTAATGGTGGTCACTTGGAGCCTTTGCTCAACTGATCATCATGAAAGCTCAATTTTCACAATTAAACAAGATAAAAAAACAAAAACCTTTTTCTTGACAACCCAGAACTACGTAGCTTTGAATTCTCCATCGCACCGGGAGATACGTAGGAGCGGATACTCTCCGTCAAGCACAACAAACCAAAAACATTTTTCCTTTCAAAAACCAAACACTTTTCCAAAATAAAACATTTTTCAAAAAACATGAACTACGTTGCTTTGAATTCTCCATCGCACCGGGAGATACGTAGGAGCGGATCCCCTCCGTCAAGCGCCAAAAACTAAAGATTTTTCATTAAGTCATCCATCAACAAAAGAGGTAAAAACAAAGCATTTTTCCGAATCAACTTTGCAAATCACATATTTAATTAAGGTAACCCTTCTTTGAAGGGACGTTATGGGGTGCTAATACCTTCCCCATACGTAATTAGACCCCCGAACTCAAATCTCATGGTTCCAAAGACCATTGCCTTCCCAAAAAGGTTTTTCCGATGTTTTACCTTTTAAAAAAATGCTGGTGGCGACTCTAAAATCCCGTTGTGCGAAGAAAAATCCCTCCAATGATTTTTTGGGGTGCGACAGTCAGCTATGATGTCAAAGGCGGTGGAGGTGGGGTCGTTTGTTGAATATAAGGTTGATGATAATCTTCGCTTTACTATGCTTCAATTTGCCGATGACACCATTATGTTGGGGAAGGCAACATGGGGGAATTTGTGGTGTATCAAATCTATTCTTAGAAGCTTTGAAATGGTGTTGGGGTTGAAGGTTACATTTCATAAAAGTAAACTTATTGGTATCAATGTGTCGGAGGATTTCTTAGAATCGGCTTCAACTTTTCTTCACTGTCGAACGGAGTCTATTCCATTCAAATTTTTGAGAATTCTCGTGGGCGCAAACCCAAGACGGAGTTCAACTTCGAAACCGATTATTGATAAGATTTGGAGTAGATTGACTTTGTGGCAAGAGCGTTTCTTATCTATTGGAGGTCGGGTAACTCTTATAAAGTCTGTTTTAAATAGCATACCCCTCTATTATTTGTCTTTTTATAAAGCGCCGAAGGTGGTGATAAAGACTCTTATTAAGCTTCAAAGAGATTTCTTGTGGGGGATCAAGGAGGATTCGAAGGGCATGTATTGGGTGGCTTCAAGAAGATTTGTAGATCTAAGGAGGAGGGAGGGTTAGGTGTGAAGGATATTGAAATGTTTAATATTGCTCTCTTGGCCAAATGGAAGTGGAGGTTGATGTCGGATGAGGGTGCGCCTTGGAGGGGTATTCTTTCGTATAGATATGGTGATTTGGGGTCTATTTTTTCTATGGTTCAACATCGGTGCATAGAAGGGAAGATTCTTTGTGGTGGCGCGGTCTTAGGTGTGGGGGGAGGAGAGGTTCTTGGTGGGTTGGTTCGAATCAAATGTAAGATGGAGGTTGGGGGTGGTAGCAGAGTGAATTTTTTGCATCATCATTGGCATGGGAAACGTCCGTTGAAGATTGAGTTTGGCAACATTTTCAACAATTGTAATAATAAAAATGTAAGGCTGACGGATCTAGAAGTTTGACGTGATGATCGTTGACAGTGGGATTTTTCTTTTTTTTGCAGGTGATGGATCCGCATTCGGTGATGAAGTTGATGAGCTGTTGACGATTTTGCTTGATGTTCATATGGCCCATGGAGTTGCTGACCGATAGTGTTGGTTTATTGATCCGTTAAAATCCTTCACGGTTCGGCCTTGTTACCAATTTCTTTTGCAAGCCAATCAACTTTCAGCCGTGGACAGCAGCAGACTAGTTTCGACTCTGCAAAAATCTCACTTGATAGCATTATGGATGACTCGTATTCCAGCCAAGATCTTGTTGTTTGGTTGGCGTATATTCAACAATTCTATACCTGTTCGGTCTCTGTTACTTAGACGACATGTTATTCACTCAGAGGAGGATGCGGTCTGCGTTTTGTGTAGGTCTCACATTGAGGATTCTCATCACTTGTTTTTGGCTTGCGATTTTTCGTTGAGGGTGTGAGGCGAGATTGGTCGTTGACTGACTGTTCAAGTGCCTTGCCCATCTACTTTAATTGATCATTTTCTACGCTATGACGACCTTTGTACCGGTAAGAAAACGAAGAATATCAAGCATCTTATTTGGTTGACAACTTGTTGGTGTCTTTGGCTATCTCGTAACAGTGTTTGTTTTAGAAGGGTAGAGCTAAATGTAGACTCAATAGTGACCCAGGTGAAGTTCTTATCTTGGAGCTGGTTCATTTACGGGGTGGAAGGAAAATCTTGTTGTATTCTATCACTACGGTAAAATAATGCACTTTCATGTATAAACAACATGTGATCTCATCCTTGTATTTGTGGATTATAGCACCCTTAGTGCTCCTATTGTTATACCATTTTGTTTGCTCTCTTTTTACTATAGTCTTTTTCATCATTTAGTTTGCGTGTCATAAGTCCCGCAAGTCTTATTACTACGAGATCAATTTTTGACTCATTCAATGTTATCTCATTTATTTAGGTCAGTGTTAAGTAATTTGTTCAATTGTTCAATCAAGCTGAATTGCCTTGTCTAATTGAACCTATATTTACGCAATCGGGCCTTAATGCAATTTATTTAATCCGGCCTATGTTAGTATTTTATTTAGTTTGGGCCTCTTTTAGTTCCTTTATTATGGGGTTTGGCCCAATTTAGTCTTCTTTGTTTATTTAATCTAAAAATACTAAAATAAAACAAAAAATGAATAAAAATAAAGAAACAGAGTTTATAAAATATAAAAATCAAAATTAAAAAAAATTAAAATTACAAAATTAATTAATAACCAAAAAACGAAAATTACAAAAAATACAAAAAATGAGAAAAAGGCAGCAGCTGCGCCTCTCTTACTTCCTTGCTCTCCTTGGTGAGCAAGCTTTCTCAACCCTAATTCTGATCCTAAAATGGAAAAAAGATCAATCACCATAATTATTTGATTCTGATTTTTACCTATAAAAGCAGAATGAATTTCATTAGAAAAGAGACCAAAAACTACAGAAAAATTCAGAAAACAACTAAACGATTAGGATTTCACACTTAAACCCTAATCGTCAAAACACAAAACTTCTGAAGCAAAAAGAGAGAGCAGAGCAAACAGGAGATTATCAGAAGCTGGAAAAGAGGTTAGTTACTAAGATTTCGTTTTCATCATATTTTGTCGAGCTTAGTACATAATAGATTTTTTTTTGCAAAGAATTCTATTTGTTGTTATCCTGAAATCAATATTGAAACCGTATATATGAACTAAAGAAAAATAATTAGGTTCAACTTATATCTTTTTTTTTAAGAAATACTGATACTGTAAATAAATTAGGGCTATGAACATATTACGTTGAATAAACGAAATCAATGACAGAATAGGACAGGCTACGGTTCAGATTAGGACTATGAGTAGATTAGCGTTTCAAAATAGGTACTGTGATAAAAAAAAAAACTAGTTTCTTTAGAGATCTACCTTTCAAAAAACGAACTACCAAGAGAACCCAGTAGCAAAAATCGAAAATCAGAGAACAGAATAGAAGACGAAGGGAATAGAACCGAAAAATAAAAAAATATAGTAGAACTCACCTAATAGACTCCGGCAACCGTAGACGGTGGCCGTTGGCCGTGAAACGCCCGTAGCCGTTGCCGTCTAATCGCGTGCAACCCCCATTCCGTCGAAGCCCCTTAATTTATTCCGTGCGTTCGCGTCTAAACCCAAGGACAGCAACGTCGTCACCGTCGATTACGCCTCCACACCTCCGTTCGCCACCGTACGGTGGCGTCGTAGGTCCGGCGAGAGCTTGGTCTTGTCGCGTCTTTCTCCCTCTTCATCTCTCTCTCTCCCCGGAGATCTCCTCTCTCTCTCTGCGGCGCAAATGTTAGTAAACCCAAGGCCAGCAACGTCGTCACCGTCGATTACGCCTCCACAACTCTGTGCGCCACCGTCGAAGCAACGTCGTCTCTCTCCGTCGAAGCCCTTAATTTATTCCGTGCGTTCGCGACTAAACCCAATGACAGCAACGTCGTCACCGTCGATTACGCCTCCACACCTCCGTGCGCCACCGTACGGTGGCGTAGTAGGTCCGGCGAGAGCTTGGTCTTGTCGCGTCTTTCTCCCTCTTCATCTCTCTCTTTCTCTCGCAGATCCCCTCTCTCTCGCCGCAGATCTCCTCTCTCTCTGCGGCGCAAATGTTTGTAAAACAGAAATTAGGTTTCATTTTTTTAACAGATGCTTTATATAGTCAGTCTATGGTATTTTCATTTTTGTTTTTTTAATTTTTAACTCAGATTATTACTCACACCCCTCATTTTAATCATCAAACCCCCCATAAAAGCCCACAGTCTTGCAAGCCTGCTCACCACTAAAACGAAGTGGGCTTGCTTTCTGCGCCACCCATTTTCAAGATACATCCTCTGGCTCATTTTCACACCCCCTTTTTAAATATGCACCCTCTTTTCATTCTTTTTTTAAATTTTTATACAAATAAACACTTTCCTTCACAAAATTGCATTTTCCCTACAAAAAATAAATAAATTCCTTTTTCCTAAAAATATAAATGGGGATTAAGTCGATTGTACAGTCGGGTTAGTCAGCGTTCTAGAACGAATGAGCCGCACGACTCAGTAGTCCTAGAACCCCTATAAAAAATAATAATCAATAAACAAACCATTTTTTCAAACTTCAGAAAACTCCATTTATAGAAAATATTCATTCTAGGATGAATAAGCTGCACAGCTCAATAATCGTAAAATCCCTATATTAAAAAACTCCAACCAACAAACCTTTTTCTACCCAAGAACTACGTAGCTTTGATTTCTCCATCACACCTGGAGATACGTAGGAGCAGGGGCCCACTCCTGTCAAGCACAAAAAAATAAATAATTTTATTAAGTTTTTTTTCTTTTTAATAATAGGGTAAAATAACATTTTTAGAATTAACACAACTAATTAGATGGTAACCTTCTTTAGGAAGGATGTCGTGGGGTAAAATAACATTTTTATAATGCAAAGCGCTCCTACTTCTTAATCTAAAGTGCTCCTACGTCAGAACTACATCTGTTAGTAACTACATCTGTTAAGCGCGTGAAGATGAAGAAGTGGGAGCAGTAGTAGAAGAATAATGTGGTCGTCGAGATTGACCAGACTTAAGTGCTTCTTTACTGTAGAGATCTTAGATCTAAGGTTTTTGTGGATCTTTTAAAACGTCATAAGTTTCAGAAATTCTTTTGAATTTCACTTCTGCTTCGCTTTTGTAAATGAGATTTTTGTCTGGGTGTCATATCATTACAAGTCTTCTGTATCCTTTCTTCAAATTATCTCCACTCGCGTTTCGATTCACTTTTAGTATGTTGTTGTAATCCATTCCTCTTCGGCACGGCGGCGAAAGAGGAATGGGAATGGATTACTACAACATACTAAAAGCGAATTGAAACGCAAGTGGAGATAATTTGAAGAAAGCATACAAAAGACTTGCAATGATATGACACCCTGACAAAAATCCCGTTAACAAAAAGCGAAGCAGAAGCGACATTCAAAATAATTTCTGAAGCTTACAACCTTTTAAAAGATCCACAAAAACGTCAGATCTACAATCTCTACGGTAAAGAAGCACTTAAGTCTGGTCAATTTCCACGACCACGTTCCTCTTCTGCTTCTACTTCTGCTCCTACTTCTTAATCTAAAGTGCTCCTACGTCAGAACTACATCCGTTAGCAACTACATCAGTTAAGCACGTGAAGATGAAGAAGTGGGAGTAGAAGTAGAAGAGTAATGTGGTCGTCGAGATTGACCAGACTTAAGTGCTTCTTTACCGTAGAGATCTTAGATCTAAGTTTTTTGTGGATCTTTTAAAACGTCATAAGCTTTAGAAATTCTTTTGAATTTCACTTCTGCTTCGCTTTTGTAAATGAGATTTTTGTCTGGGTGTCATATCATTACAAGTCTTCTGTATCCTTTCTTCAAATTATCTCCACTTGCGTTTCGATTCAGTTTTAGTATGTTGTTGTAATCCATTCCTCTTCGGCGCGGCGACGGAAGAGGAATGGGAATGGATTACTACAACATAATAAAAGCGAATTGAAACACAAGCGAAGATAATTTGAAGAAAGAATACAAAAGACTTGCAATGATATGGCACCCTGACAAAAATCCTGTTAACAAAAAGTGAAGCAGAAGCGAAATTCAAAATAATTTCTGAAGCTTAGAACGTTTTAAAAGATCCACAAAAACGTCAGATCTACAATCTCTACGGTGAAGAAGCACTTAAGTCTGGTCAATTTCCACGACCACGTTCCTCTTCTGCTTCTACTTCTTAATCTAAAGTGCTCCTACGTCAGAACTACATCTGTTAGTAACTACATATGTTAAGCGCGTGAAGATGAAGAAGTGGGAGCAGAAGTAGAAGAGTAATGTGGTCGTCGAGATTGACCAGACTTAAGTGCTTCTTTACCGTAGAGATCTTAGATCTAAGTTTTTTGTGGATCTTTTAAAACGTCATAAGCTTCAGAAATTCTTTTGAATTTCACTTCTGCTTCGCTTTTGTAAATGAGATTTTTGTCTGGGTGTCATATCATTACCAGTCTTCCGTATCCTTTCTTCAAATTATCTCCACTTGCGTTTCGATTCAGTTTTAGTATGTTGTTGTAATCCATTCCTCTTTGGCACGGCGGCGGAAGAGGAATGGGAATGGATTACTACAACATACTAAAAGCGAATTGAAACACAAGCAATGACTGGGGCAACATCAAATTCTGTGGGTTGAAGCAAAACCCCTTTCATTCCAGCTTTCATCCCAAGAGCCGAAGCGTTCCCAATTCATCATCTTCTACACCCCTGGTTGTTGTCACCACTAGACAGGGGCAAATTATTCACTCGTCAAAGACCTGAATTGGGGCAATCTTGTATCTCTTGGTCCCTCATAAGCTTCGGCAATAACCATGTCTGTCATTCCTTCACTTGCCATAAATGTCCATGCCCTAAACCAATTCCAAGTTAACTGACTCATTCATTCACATTTGCACTCCTATGCATGCTTACTAGATAATGCTTCAAAGGAGAGAACACAAGTTGTTTACGTGATATCTAAAATTCAGTCATCATGGAAAGAAAGAGAAAACAAGTGAGTTTGTTTGTAAATAAAAACCTTGAGAACACCAGAGTTTGAATCAAATTCAATTTTTCAACAGAATGGTCAATAATCATCTCAATTCCTTGCATTCGAAGTCTCGCATCTCATCATCACAAAAAATGTTTACCTCATGCATCTAGGCATTATAGCATATGCATCAAAGCATTACATTTGCATCTTCACATTTTGTGCATTCATCACATAGTAAAAAGAAAAAAACGTTCCACATCAGTCGCACCATATTAATACTTGCATTTCATAGAAGAAAATAGTAAAGAAGAAAAAGCAGAAATCTTTTCATTGCATTGGCATCATATTCGCACTTCATAAAAAAGGAAAAGAACAAAATCATTGCATCATTAGAGCATTACATTTTGCATCAGATATTCCATAGAAAAAGCAAAGAAAGCAAAAAGAAAACAAAGAAAAGAAACCACAAAAGCAACACAAAAACATTCCCTGTCATCCAGCATTCCATATCATTCATCATTTCACAAGCATTCCTTTGTCATTCAATCATCAAACATCAAAGCAATACAGTTGCATCACATTAATACTTGCATCTCATAGAAGAAAAGAAAGGTAGAACATCCCATGTCATTCATCATTTCATGTTATTCATCATTTTTCCCAAAAAAAAAAGGGGAAGAGAAAGTTTCCTTTGCAACAAAATACATGAGCTTTGCATTCGCATTCTTAAGAGAGTAAAAAGAGAAGCCAAAAGAGAGAAAAGAAAAGAGCCAAGAGAGCAACAAAAAGAAAAGAAAAGAAAGAAAAAGAAAGAAGAGAAGCTAGAGAAAGAGAAAAAGCATATAAGAACAGTAGAAAATCATGCATTCATAAGCGAAAGAAAAAGAAAAATCATGCATTGCGTACAGACAAGAGAAGAAAAGGAAAACCATTGCATTCATCAAGCATATAAGAACAGTAGAAAATCATGCATTCATAAGCGAAAGAAAAAGAAAAATCATGCATTGCGTACAGACAAGAGAAGAAAAGGAAAATCATTACATCCATCAAGCATATAGGAACAGTAGAAGATCATGCATTCATCCGACATGGACAAAGGAAATAAGAAACTCATCATTCATCATAAGAAAAAAGAAAACAGCAATCATGGCATTTGCATTGCATGCATTTGTTCATTTTCAGCTACAGGTACAAAAGAGGATGAGCACTTCGGTGTTAGCCCTCGCCCCCAGATTCCAGAAAATGTTCTCCAAGTTGGGAGTTCAGAAAGAGAAAAAAAAGAAAAGAGAGAAATAGAAAAGAAAGAGAGAAAAGAAAAGAGAGCGCTCAAGCGCGCATTGCGGATCGGAGCACAGAGATCATCGCTCCCTTCTGCCCAGGTCTCACATCGTGTACGAGCAACGCGATGGACCGCAGCCCCATGTGAGGTTCAACGGAATAGTTGTATCAAGCCTAAGATACAGCGGACGCCGTGCATTGATCAGTATATCAGTTCTGGAGCTGATAACGATCCCCTCGGTCGCTCGAAAAGGCCAACAGGAAGAGCGTGCTCCTCAAAGCCACGTGAAAACTCGGATTCGTCAAGAGTTCGTTTAAGGATTACAGGTTTTTAGGCAGTCTGGGCAATTTACCGCTTTCTGCACGCCAAGTGCCCATTTTACTTTTCTGTCTGCACGCCAAGTGCCCATTTTACTTTTCTGTCTGCACGCCAAGTGCCCATTTCACTTTTCTGTCTGCACGCCAAGTGCCCATTTTACCTTTCAGTCCGCACGTCAGTGTTCATTTACTATTTTCGCACCAACACGAAAGTGTCTATCTATCCAAAAAAAAACAAAAAAAAAAAGAAGAAAGAAAATTCGGATTTCTCCAAATGGACAAAATTGGTATAATTTCTGAATTCTTTATTTCTATTTTACCTTCGAAATATGTCTCGCGCAATTCATATTTCTTGGTAAAATCCAAATAAAGAGGGGCAGCTGTCATACCCCAATTTTGTCCGGCTTAGGTCCAAACCCTAACTTTCAACACAAAAATTACATAGTAGATTTAATTTATTTTTCTTGTTACAATATCTTTAATTAAAAAAACGAAAATAAAAAATAAAATAGATAAGAAATAATACAAATTACAAAAGAAAATAAAAAAAGGGAGGTGCAATAAAGGATTATTATTACAAAAAAGGAGAATGTCCATGTACATGACTTGGACCAAGAATGCCAAAGTTACAAAAATAAACCAAGTACCCAAAACTGCAGCTACTTTGCAAAGGTGATTTCTCTCTCTTCGGACATCATTTCAACGATCCGACCGGTGAAAGTGAAGATGGATGTCTCATGAACTTGGTGTCAAAAAACAACGATGATCCAACGGTTAACGAATCCAGAATCGCACTTGTACGGTGGCTGGTTTGAGAAAAACGGGAGTTATTTTTTCTACTTTTTGCGAAGGCAATTTCTCTCTCCTCAGACCTCGTTTCGACGATCCAAACGGTAGAAGTGAAGATGGATGTCTCATGAACCTGGTGTCAAAAAACAACGATGATCCAACGGTTAACGAATCCGAAATCGCATTGTCAATATGGCTGGTTTGAGAAAAACGAAAATTGCTTTTCTATGTTGTTTTAGTCCCACATTGCTTGGGAGAAACAAGAACTACCTAGCCTTTGGCTATAAAAGAGATGGAGATGCAAAGGCTATAGACATGGGTGATTGATGGGGTAAGTGATCTTTTGGGCTAGCATTTGCAGTCCATTAGATTAAAAGCCTGTCTTTAATTCTTTTGGACTAGCTTTTGCAGTCCGTTAGATTGAAAGCCCGTCTTTAGTCATTTTTGGGATGGCCGTTGAGGTCCTTTACTTGGTGGTTTTCGGGTGAAAACGGACCAGATAGGAGTCCGGTTCGCGGTTGATATGGTCAGATTGCTCGGTCCGTTTCGGCGTTGATCGCATTGATCAGCTGGAGGTTAGTTTTGCATTTATTTATTTAATTTATTTATTTATTTTTGTATATATTTATTTATTATGTATACTGTTTATTTATGTACATACTTATTTATTATTTATATTGTTTATTTATCTATGTAAATAATTATTTATTATTTATTCATTTATTTATTTATATGTATAGTTATTTATTTATTAACTTTACGCTTTATTAATTGTTAGTGTCGTCATTAATTTTTTTTTTAAATACACAAATTATTTTATAAAAATATCAAAAATATAAATAGGGGATTAAGTCGACTGTACAGTCGGATTAGTCAGCTTTTTAGGACTACAAATGAACCGTTACGGATCATGTCCTAAAATCCCTATTTAAAACAAACAATTTCTAAATTAAAATAAATACAAACATACTTCTTTCCCCTAAGTAAACCTTTTTCTCACCAACCTTTTTTTTCAAAATAACAGATTTTCTTTTCCCTAAACGAGAATCAATCCAATTGCGAAAACTCTTCAAAATCAAACTTTGTTAAGTAGTCTTGCGAAGCCTTTGCTTGCATGATTATTAACAATGAGGTACCAGTGGCGATCACTTGGAGCCTTTGCTCAATTGATCATCATGAACGCCTAATTTTCCTAAAGATTTTCACTAAATCAAAAACTTTGTTAGTAGTCTTGCGAAGCCTTTGCTTGCATGATTATTAACAATGGAGTGCTAATGGTGGTCACTTGGAGCCTTTGCTCAATTGATCATCATGAAAGCTCAATTCTCACAATTAAACAAGATAAAAAACAAAAACCGTTTTCCAAACAAAGAAGAACTACGTAGCTTTGAGTTCTCCATCGCACCGGGAGATACGTAGGAGCGGGCCATGTTCCGTCAAGCGTTTTTTCTAAAAAACCACTTTTCCCCCTTTTTTCATAATAAATAAAAATTTTCATAAAGAGTTTTTTCAATGAGAAGTAGAGAGGCAAAATTAAGTATTTTCAAGTCAATACACTAAAAACCACACATTTAATTAAAGGTTCCCTCTCAGTAGAGAGGACGTGTGGGGTGCTAACACCTTCCCTGCGCGTAACCGACCCCCGAACCCTATTCTCTAGTTTCGCAAGACCAATCGCTTTCCAAAAAAGGTTTTCCTAATATTTTCCTTAATAAATATTGGTGGCGGCTTCATTGTCTTAAGAAAAGTTGTGAACGAGGAAGGTTCTCCCTCGGGGACTTTTTCGGGCGCAACAGGTGTCATATCATTACAAGTCTTCTGTATCCTTTCTTCAAATTATCTCCGCTTGCGTTTCGATTCACTTATAGTATGTTGTTGTAATTCATTCCACTTCGGCACGACGGTGGAAGAGGAATGAGAATGGATTACTACAACATACTAAAAGCGAATTGAAACACAAGCGAAGATAATTTGAGGAAAGCATACAAAAGACTTGCAATGATATGGCACCCTGACAAAAATCCTGCTAACAAAAAGAGAAGTAGAAGCGAAATTCAAAATAATTTCTGAAGCTTACAACGTTTTAAAAGATCCACAAAAACGTCAAATCTACAGTCTCTATGGTGAAGAAGCACTTACGTCTGGTCAATTTCCACGACCACGTTCCTCTTCTGCTTCTGCTTCTGCTTATGCTCCTACTTCTTAATTTTAAGTGCTCCTACGTCAGAACTTCATCTGTTAAGCGCGTGAAGATGAAGAAGTGGGAGCCGAAGTAGAAGAGGAATGTGGTGGTCGAGATTTACCAGACTTAAGTGCTTCTTTACCGTAGAGATCTTAGATCTAACATTTTTGTGGATCTTTTAAAACGTCGTAAGTTTCAGAAATTCTTTTGAATTTCACTTCTGCTTCGCTTTTGTAAACGAGATTTTTGTCTGGGTGTCATATCATTTCAAGTCTTCTGTATGCTTTCTTCAAATTATCTCCGCTTGCGTTTCGATTCACTTTTAGTATGTTGTTGTAATCCATTCCTTTTCGGCATGACGGCAGAAGAAAAAAGGGAAAACCGTTGGATTTGAATGTTACGTTTGGTGGCTCGATCCTAAGGAATTGGCAAATTGGCTTGAGAGACTTTCCACTTTGTTATTGCTTCTATATATAAGGACAAGTTTGCAGTTAATTATAACTAATAAATACAATTAATGAAGATAAAATCAATTTTTGATTTGTCAAGTCTAAATTACGAAAGCTAATAGATATAATTGCAAAGAGAAATTTATTCGTGATTCATAGCGACCGAAAAATCTGGGAAATGATTCTTCGAAATTCAATTAAGTCGCCACCAAAGTTTAAGTGTAAACTTTGATAAACCCCTTTTGGTTGAATAAGTGTCTTTACGGACCAAGTTCGGGTGTCGATTATGTGTGGGGAAGGTGTTGGCACCCCACAACATCCTTCCTAAGGAATGTTACCTTTTATTTGAAAATATATCTATTTTACTCTATCATTGCAAGTCTTTTTTATGCTTTTCTTCAATTTATCTTCGTTTGCATTTCGATTCACTTTTAGTATGTTGTAGTAATCCATTCTCATTCCTCTCTGGCACGGCGACAACATTTGACATGGTATCAGATCCAAATCTCATCTCCTGACCTCGTCTCTGTGGTTCACCACCGCTGTCGGCGCGACATTTGATAATTGAATATTTGTCAATGGAAGTGTATTGAGGTTACTATCTAAACTTCTAACACTTATAGTAAAATAAGTTTTAATATATGATAATTGGTTGTATTTTATTTATATTAGGAAGGCATGTACTTCGAAGTGAAGTTAAATTGGCAAGTTTATTAAAGAAGGATGGAATCTATGTGAATAGAGAAGGAAAAGCCAAAGCCGTAAGTGTATCTTTTACCATGACATGAATTGATATGGAGTGTGAAACTATCAGGAAATCATTACTGAACTTTAACATAACTTCAGTGATATAGGCTAAATCTTCTTGTAAGAAACAAACCAAGGAACAATATGATAGATATGGAGTGCGAAGTCTACTATCCAATTTGATATAGCATACTTCGAAACAAATTCAACAGAACTAGAATTATTTGTTAAATGCCCTTACTCTTAAGGATGCCTATGCTTTGGTTGCCTTATTCTTTAGAACTTCAGTCTAGAGGCCCTGTTTCTGTTTCAAGATGTTGCATCTATTACTCTGCTGAGGAATCCTACACTGTCCAGTTGCAGCTATGTTGTGGAATTGGCTGTTTAGCACAATATATAGAAACTTCCCTATTTCCTCTTCTTCTTCCTTTGGAATTACTAGTGTCTCACCCTCTTCCATAACCTTTTGAGCCTCCAGCTGCATTGATTAATGCTTAACCAGGTTGTAATTGTCTTTTCTGCTCCAGTATCATAGAATACGCAAGCAATGACAAAATTTGTGTTGAAAATGAGATTAACTCAATGTAGGTGTCTAGTGGAAAGAGAGGGGATGTGTGCACACTCTTGCTCATAGAATTCTTACATCCTCTTGTATTTTCCTTTATAACTTGTATTAAATAAACTAGTATGTATGACCTGTGCGCTGCACGGGTATACACAATATTTTTTTAATGTAATTTGAAATTAATTTATTAATAATATATATATATATATATATATATTGAAGATGTTTATGATGATGCCATTGTAGTTTTGTTAAAAAAAGAATACACATTTGTAGGTTAATTTATTAGAACACAAATGGTAACCTAAATAATTCTCAATGATGTATTTAGTTAGGTGACTTGTAGTAAATTGTGTATAATGTTAGATATGGGCTTTATTTAATAGTAAAAAAAGATGTATTTTTTTATAGTGGTAGAAATTTAATTAAATAAAATTTAAATTTTTATATAAGAAATAGCGTTTTACAAAAGTAAGAAAATTTTGTCTCACTGTTGATTGAAAACCGGTGATTTAATTACTTGACTTATTGTACTTTGAGGTCATTATCTTTTTTAAACTTGGCAAACAACAGGCGCATTTATAATTTCAGGTTTTTATAAAGGATGAGCCTGATAAAAAACATTAAAAAAATAGAAATAAAAAAATTACTAAATAAATCATTAGCGCATTTTACAATACTAATGCTAAGATGATTTCTAATGAGACTAACTTTAGAAATTATATGTACTTCCTTCAAAAAAGTAGTTATATCTATCATTTGTTTGATAGTACGAAATAGCATATGAAGGTGCCGGTGACGCGGTTGGATGAAAATCTCCTGTTGTTGATGAAATAATTGTCACTTGCGTACGTTCTAATCTGTTAAGCGAACATGTCTGCACATAAAGAGAAGGCTAACGTGTCTGCACAACCAACCTATAAAAGTAAAACAACACAAATCAATTTATTCAATTCCTTTTGAAGAAATAATTCATAAATGAAAGAGAAAATTGTAGAAACAACTCATAAAAACAGCCAAAAGTTAAGGAAGCTACTACAAACAAAATAGAATGCACTATCCTATTCATGAAATGAATATCTGAATATTGCATAAGGAAATGTTAATAGGGAGTAAAATATAGTGAAAATGTTGCAATTTTATCGAGGTCTCAACTTCTCCGAGTGATAAGGTAGAGTCTGCATCATCAACACTCTGTGCATATGAACAATCAGATTCATTTGACTTGACAGCCCCATCATGATTATTTTCATTCATAGCCTTGCAATGGGAGTTTGTCTCGCTTGATTCTTGCTCCCTATCTAATTGTAAGATCAATGTTTAATAAAATAATAGACACTATAATATAAAAGACTAACCTTCTATACAAACCTGAGTTTCGTTCTTGGTATTAGGCACTGCACTGTTACCTGCAAATATAATTATTCAAAAAGAATATTCTGGCAGCTATCTTATAAGAGGAAGAAGTGAAGAGCCATACGTATGATATGCAATCATAGTATATTTACAGGTCATGATTCACCACTCCATCATTTTCGGTAAAATTGAATGAAAATTAAGTTGAGAAAATAAGCGAAAAACTATGCCATCATCATCATGTTGTGTGATCTTGGTGAATATATGTCACAAAGATCCAACTCATATAAGGTGAGACCAGAACTCTCATCTTAGAGGATAAAATACGAAGGAAAAGTGTACACACGCGTATATATCTACTACATACTTATGTTTGTAACTATGTATCTACACACAACACATATTACTATTTAGAGGTATTACGATTTGTCCAAGAGCACTTCATAAAGTGAAATGGAAACATCACTCTAACATAGTTCATAAGTAAAGGAAATGTGTGAAGAAGACCATTCTATATATTTTTTTGCATCAACAATAACGTGTGATTTCCATGGTCGTCCAATGGTTGCACTTATTCAGTGGGGTTGAAAGTGGAATAGCATCATCTGAAATAACTGGTCATATTAAGAGCCGCCTCTCCCAGGATGTCGGATCTTGATGATCCTGCAAAGTGATAATATTAATTTGATAATCCAAACCGGGAAAATTTAAACTAATAAAGCTGGTTATGATGAAGGAACGGCAAAATGTATCATACCAGTGTAATAAGAATGAAGCTTTGAGAGTACTCTCAAATTTTATGTAGTTTTCAAATACTGTGTAATTCCCAGATCCGTTTTTTTTTCTTTTGTATTTGATATTGTAATAACAAATTAATTTGGATCCACAAAATTAGGCACTCATTTATCACTGATTCCAAATTACCTACTGATGATCTTTGATTCCTATTATTGAAATACTGCCAGCAGATTACAACTTGCCAGCAAAAGGAAAACTCGCAATCTCAAATGAGAGCCGTGGATATTATTAGCCGCAATTTGGCGCATGTGAGCCGTGGATATTAGTGGCCGCAATTTTGCCGCATGTGAGTCATGGATATTAGTAGCCGCAATTGTGGCGCATGTGAACCGTGGATCCTGGAAATCAGCACTGAGGGTTAATTTTTCTTGGAGCCGCAATCTAATTTGATCTCAGCCGTTGAGGGTTAATTTATTTCATTTGATTAATTTATTTCTATATTTGGCGCGGAAATTTGATTAAATCTGGCCCGTTCTCATCATCATAAGGCCCAGAATGCATGATTTACATTTGTTTGAGCCGCTTTATTAATGATGAATTTTTTTTTAAAAAATAACAGCCGCAATTTAAATGAATGTGAGCCGTCCAGATTGTGCAATAATATAACGTTTATTTAGAGCCGTTCAGATTGATCAAAATGCTGAGTTGGACGCCAAGTTGTCAAAAATGGGTGATGTGGAATTATGTCATCAATGACGTAATATTTTTTGTCTGGTGATGTGTCTGTCATTCATGGTTTATAATATATAAGATAAGATTATATTACTATTGGCATTAAGATTATGCATTTCAAGTGGATATTTTAAAGCTGCATATCCTCCTTATGTTGCCATTAATGTGGTTTTCCAGTGATATAATATTTTAGTTTATGATGAAGTTTAGTTTTTATGTGCGACCTTTTATTAAATATTAATGATTATTTTTTTCTAATAGGAAAAGATTTCAGAGATTATCTGAAGACCAAGAACGTGCAGCCACTATAGGTGTTTCGTCAAAGATTAATGTTTATCTAATGACGCCATTGGAAAAGTAAATGGAGCTGAACACTCAAGTCGATTTCGTGCTTTAGGTCCAGGTATTTGTCCAACTAATGTTTTTGGAAATTGTAGGTATTCCAAGTTGGTAACTCTAGTCAAGTGAATGTTGGAAATCTTAAAAGGCACATTGAAAATTTGGAAGAAAAGCTAATTGGATATGAAGAAACCAATGAACAATTTGCTCAAACCAATAAGGAGCACACACAAACCAATTGGCAAACAATTGCATGGAGATCGTCTCATTCCGAAAATAATTGCAAAAGTGAGCTGTGATTACTAGCTTAGTTTTAGCATTCTCCTTTGTCACAAATGTGTTTCAAGGTTTACCCATTTTTTGGGTACCTTACATAAGTTTTTGGCCATTAACTTAAAAGTGACATTTCAGAATGATTTTTAGCCTATTAATATAGGATTTACCTAGAGATTACTTTTTCCCTTTTTTTTCTAATAACTACGTCATAGCAACTCCTAAAATATTGAAAATTTTAGTACAAGAAATTCGACTTTTATTGGTGGAGAAATTAATTTTACTTTTAAGGGCAGATTTTGTCCATCACTAAAAGTGAATTATCTTTAGGTACTTCTTTATTCACATTGATATGTAAATTAACATTTTGACCATTAACTTAAAATCATCATTTCACAATGGTTTTTAGCATATATAACTATAGAATTTACTTTCAATTATTTTTCTTCTTATTTGGTATAAATCGGGTATCTTCTGCGCGCAACTGCAGAGACTAATCCCTCGAGCCGTGTAGGACCACAATGGGCGGCAAAGCTCTCCCTCAAGAGATTTAATATTGCTGCATGCCCAAGACTGAATTCGAAACCAGGACCTTAGTTAAGCTGGAAGAGACCCCTACCATCTCATCCACGTGCTCTTGGGTGTTATTTTTCTTCTTATAACTAGGTCATAGTTACTCCTTTAATATATAAAATTTTAGTACAAGCAAATTGACCTTCATTGAGGATAAAATCAATTTTACTACCAGTGACGAATTTTTCTCCTCAATAAAAGTGAAATATCCTTAGGTATTTTTTCATTCACATTGATTTGCGAAAATTTTGTGCATCAACTTGAAAGCTTCACAATTGTTTTTTTTCCATAAAAATATAGGATTTATCTCCAATTTTTTATTCTTCATTTATCTTTTCTAATAACTCTATCATAGTAATTCCTAAAATATTTAAAATTTTAGTTCAAATTTTTTTTTGACTTATATTGATGCACTGATACACAAAATTATGTTTAATTTTATCCATGTTATGAAATTGACCAAAACAAGAGTAAGATATAACCATTATAATAGAGACTGTAGGTGAAGAGAAATAAAAGAAGAGAATGAGAGAAGAAGAGAGCATTTCATTCTACTCTTGAAGGTAATTTACAATGTTACATGAGTCCTATTTATAGGAAAACACAAGCATATGGATGGTCTAGCATAATGTCTCATAAACATCCTAAGTTAAGACCAATAACAATGAGTAATGACATGGGAGTTATAGAGCATCATATGGTATATGAAAGGAGCAAGGGAGATGAACATCCACCAAATATTTATAACACTCCCCCTTGGATGTCCATTGAGGATATGTCTCATTAAAACCTTACTAGGAAAAAACCCAATGGGAAAAAAAATCCTAGTGAAGGAAAAAGAGTACAATATCCTTTAAGTGGGAACTGCCTCGTTAAAAACTTTTTCAGGAAAAACCCAATGGGACAAAACCATGGAGAAGGAAAAAAGAGTACAGTTTTCTCCCCCTATTCAAAAAATCCGTTAAAAATATATATGAATTCCAACATTTAGATTTTCTCCCCCTGATGCATATGAAGCAACATACTTCGTGATATATCTTCCTTTCAATTGAGCTTCACAATCAGTATTGTCTTCTGAACTTCTTCCATGAATTGTTGGCATTTCAGCATGATATGAGGAAGTGATAACTATAGATTGCTATGTAGATCTTGATGATGCCTCAATGCCGCCATATGTAAATAATCAGATATTTCAGAACTGACTTGATCTAGATAAGAAAATTATCTCGTATCCGCATGGTTAATTTGATGAACATATATTCATAAAATAATTGGTTCAATTCTATCATGAAAATATAAAACAAACATATATCTCACTTTCTTCTAATGTATTTTGGTTAATGATAAATTCTATCTCACTAATAAGTATCAAATAATATTATCATATCAATTCATATGATATTTAGTAATATTGCGCGCACTAATTTAAAGTCTTCGAGACCGAGATATTTGATATCTTCTTGAGATACACATCATGTACTCAATATAGCTGTAATTTGTCATGATTCAATTAGCTAATTGATCGATTTGCAGGTCGAGACAAAATTTTGTTTCCCAAAAATATTTATTTTAAGATATTTCTCGATATCTTTAATCCTTCTAGGATTTTCTAGGATCAATCCCTCAATGAATTAATATTTTTGGGAAACAAAATTTTGTCTCGACCTGCAAATCGATCAATTAGCTAATTAAATCATGACAAATTACAGCTATATTGAGTACATGATGTGTGTCTCAAGAAGATATCAAATATTGAGTACATGATGTGTGTCTCAAGAAGATATCAAACATTAGATTCATCAAATATAATTTGAAGTCATTCATCTAGTCTTTGGGCAAGCTATAGTTTTTGAAAGCTCTTCAGGAGTTCCAATAATAGCAAGCTATGTACAAATGATGTCATTTTTATATCACTCTTTTAGAATATGCATTGAGACGATTATACTTCATGCGTTCAAATTATATTATCTAATGGAGAGACTAATTAAATTTGATTAATCATCTCGAGAGTCCGAATAATATGTCTCGGAAAATTAAATCCTTCAGGGATCTTCATATAATTATCACTATCAAGTGAGCCATACAAATAAATAGTAACACATCCATCATATGTAAGTCATTCATGTGTTACTAGACTAAATAAGTATTAAAAATTACTTGCATTCACTACGTGTGAATTTATCTTCAAAACTCAGTGTTAGGTTTCTGCGAATACTCTTCAACAACAAGCCTAACTCGCTTTACATCTTCAGGTGGACATACTACAAGTCAAAAACCTTTTTGCTTTGCAAAGCGAGCTTAATTTTGCTTCAATTGCGTTTTTTATATTTTAGCCAATCATTGTTTTGTCTAAATTCTTATTAGACTTTGGTTCATGATCCTCTTCATCAATTATTACATTTAGCGCTATATTATATACACACAAAATTGTCAACGTTGACTTTGTTTCGGTTCAATCGCATTTCATTCTTGACATAAGTTATTGAGATCTCATTTCCACAAATTTCAGGTACCTGATCAGTTCTTCTGGAACTTGAAAAATAATTATGTCAAATTACTCGTTTGGAGTTTCCATATCCTCTTTTTGGGCCATCTTACTTTTAGCTCCTTTATTTGTTTGAGGATTACTTCTTTTTCTTTGGAACCGACCATGCTACACGCTTCATGCGTGGTTAAGATTCATTTGCAATGTTTGACTGTCCAACAGGGACATCAATTTTTATTGGAGCACTACAGCTGTGATTAATTTGCTAAACTTTCCAAATGAGTTATCCTTTGAACTTCTCGTTCACATCGGTTTGTAAGAGGATCAAGATGAGATAATAATAATTTATTTCAAATAATATTCATTTTCAGCTGCTTGTCTCTCCCCTAATATTGAGAAAACTAATTCATCAAAATGATAATCAGCTAACCGAGCTATAAATACATCTCCAGTTGTTGGCTCAACATACTTTATCATGGATGGAGATTTATATACTCATATATTCCCAACATTCTTTAAGCATCCCTCTTATTGCATAATAGTGTAGTATAGTGAACAAACACAGTACACACCCAAAAATATTAACATGCATGGGAGATATTAGATCATTGACTAAAAATCAATTATAAAGGGGAGAACTTATATGTGATAACTTGTTGGCTTGATGAGTATCAATGTATTTGCTTGCAAGAATGCATGTTCCCAAGAAGAAATGGGAAGTTCGATCTCATAAGCATTGGTTAGATAATTAACTTTACACTACAAAAAAACTAGTCATTAGCGAGGGATAGTTCCCTCGCAAAATGACCTGATTCCCTCACTAAGGGTCATTTGCGAGGGACTTAGCGAGGGACTGGTTCCCTCGCTAATTCCCTCCTCGCAAATGGGATTAGCGAGGGAAGTTGGATCCCTCGCTAATTAGCGAGGGACTATGCCGTCGCTAGTTCCCTCGCTAATGACTGCAGCTTTTCAGGTGATGGGACTCAGTTGCAGGGGTTGGTAAATGCGCAGGAATTAGCGACGGCTTTTTCCCTCGCTAATTCCCTCGCTAATGACTGCAGTTTTCAAAAAAAAATGACACGTGTCCAGTGCTGAATGGCTTGTTTTTTTTTTATATATATTAATTAATGAATATTATATTATATTATAATTTTGTGGTGATGTGTGGTGGTGGTGGTGGTGGTGTGGTGGTGGTGGTGGCGTGGTGGTGGTGGTGATGGGTGGTTTAGAGTAGAGAGAAGGAGAAGAGTAAGGGAGAAAGAGAGAGAGAGGAGTGAGAGTGGTGGTGGTGGCGTGGTGGTGGTGTGGTGGTGGCGTGGTGGTGGGTGGTTTAGAGTAGAGAGAGAAGGAGAAGAGAAAGAGAGAGAGAGAGAGAGAGGGAGAAAGAGAGAAGAGTGAGAGTGGTGGTGGTGGGGTGGTGGGTTGGTGGTGGTGAAGAGTAAGAGAGAGTGAGTGAGAGTGGTAGGAGGTATGTGGTGGTGGTGGTGGTGGAAGAGTGAAGAGAGAAGAAGAGTGTGAGAGGAGGTGGTGATGATGGTGGTGGTGGTGGTGTTGGAAGAGTGAAGAGAGAAGAAGGGTGTGAGAGGAAGTGGAAGGGGGAAGAGGAAGGGAAGAGGAATGGTGAAGAGTGAGTGAGTGAGAAAGAAGAGTGAGGGTGTAAACGGATATAAAGGAAAAAAGAAAAAAATTTGCGAGGGAATTAGCGAGGGAACTGTCCCTCGCTAATTTCTGCACCTTTACCAACCCCTGCGCTGAGTCCCATCATCTGAAAAAGCAAAATTTAGCGAGGGAATTAGCGAGGGCAGTCATTAGCGAGGGACAGTTCCCTCGCTAATTCCCTCGCTAATGACAAAAAAATTGACAGCTCTATGCCCTCTCTAATTCCCTCGCTAATGACTGTTTTTGCGAGGGCCAACAAGTCCCTCGCTAATGTCCGTCGCTAATTAGTTTTTTTTTGTAGTGTTAGAAGTCTAACTAATAATTCTTCAATTCTCTTTTATGATTGAACATATGCTACAGGATGTTCAACACCAATTCTAACAGACGTACAATACTTATCTCATTGTTTTCTAGATAATTAAGAAAAGTGAACTCTTAGCCAAACAATCTCACAAACTTCTGGTTGTGAGTTGGCGACACATATGTATGTAACCATCTAGTTGATGCATCTATTTAAAATCATAAAATATCTAAATGGTTCATCGGATTGGTGTATTGGTTTACAAATACCACATTATATACATTTTAGAAATGTAAGAGGATTATTCGCTCAAATTGCCAACTTCCTTTGGGAACTAGTAATACACAAAGATCAATGGATTGAAGAATCGACGGGCTCTTCAATGCATGTTCACATAAATTTGTTTTAACTATTTTTTCGCATCATAATAGACTCGGGATGGCCTAACCGGTCTTGCCAACAATAAATTTATTATGGTCCATAAACTTCTGGTTTAAAGTAGCATGTGTGTACTAATATACGTTTAGTACAAACTCAAAGAAAATTTATTTTTCCACATGATCTTCTCTTAAATTGATATCTTTGAAACTTTATTAGTTTTCATGAGACTTGAGAGAATAAATGTGGTATCAATCTCTGAAAACTTTTTGTTCCTCAAGCTTGGTAACAATACATTAGGTCTTCTTGAGCCTTCAATTATATATGCAAACTTCTGGTCGCAAGTTCATAATAAAAACACACACTACCATATGACTTTCTGATAGTTTATATGCACTAAAAACATATGACATAGAAAAACTTATTATATTGAAGAATCTTCTGGTCCTTCAAAATTATTAATATGTGACGTCATCTTTACTTTATAAAAATATAATTTAACATATACTAAATAGTAAAACCATGTAGACTATTAAACTTCAGATTCAAAACAACATTTTATTTTTATAATTGCATAGCAAACTTCTAGTTTACCATAGCATAATTTTAATTGCTCTCATATATATATTTGAATTGACATTGAAGAAAAATAATGTATTAAACTCTTATCATTCAAATAACAAAATATAAAAATACTACCCAATGCATATAACAAAAATTACTATTTACAAACAAAGAATTAGACACACACATTTCTTTTTCCTATATGTTTATATGGAATTCCACGTATGAGAAAGAAAATAAGTTACATATTCCATAATGCCAAAATAGTAAACCATTATTAGTAACACCAAAGGTCATAACCACAAATCATACTAATGAAAAGAAAACCACAACACATTTATTAAAAATATTAAAGAAATTAACTTTGTGCCAATACGTTAGTACATCATTATATTCTGAAAAGAGAACCGCAACACCATTATTAGGAGTAGTAAATGATATAAACACAAATTATGATGGTGGTATTCTACAATATGAATGGTCATAACCACAATATTTGTCACACTCTAAAATTTTAGTATGAACCATTCAATTGTGGGAATAAAGTTCAATTGTTATGTGACATTTCACATTTTAATCAACAACCACTATTTTGTTCAATCAAATTATGTCTAAAAACTTTCAAAGTATTTTTGAAAGTATTTTCTCAATTTTGCTACTTCAAGAGCATAATTGTTTTTATATTTTTATCACTTGTTTTTATCACTTTTCCTTGTTTCAAAGTATACTAAGATCAAGTAGATCTTACAAATTTCAATCACGGTCTAATGGTCTAGTTCTTCAAGAACTCTACCACAAATCTTTTATATTTTTGTGGTTAAAGAAATTCAAATAAATCTTTCATAAAGGATAATGGTAATCTTTACTACGCCAATGATCATAACCACAACTTTTGTTGTAACCCAAACTTTTAATTTGATTCATTCTCTTCTAGGAATGAAGTTTAATCCATTGAGTGGTTTGTGATTATTCTATCAATCACAATATCACATCATCTTGATTCAAAATATTCTTGAAAATATTTTCTCATTTGTGCTACTCTAGGAGCATATTCAAGTAAAATACTCTTATATATATTTCTTTGATTCAATTATACTAAGATCAAATAGATCCTTTAGATTATAATCATGGTCTAAAGGTTTAGTTCTTCAAGAACTCTATCATAAATGATGATCAAGGAAAATAATATTTCATTTGTTTTTCAAGAACTATATATCAAATCTAAGCGATGACAAAAACAATATCATGCTTTGAGCAATCTTTCATGGATGCTTGAACATTTTTTTTCCAGTTCTTCAAGAACTATATGACAAACTTTCACACTTTGAGCAATCCTATATGATGCTTCAATATTTAGTTATTTATGCAATCCTTATGGGATGCTTGAATGATGAATTCTTCTGAAATTCGTCAAGAATAGACAAACATGATAGCTGTCCTTATGCAATCCAAAATAGATGCTTCAATATTGAATTTTTCAAGAATTCATCAAAAATAGACAAACATGATAATTGTCTCTATGCAATCCAACAGGGATGCTTGAATGTTAAATTCTTCGGGAATTCATCAAGAATAGAAATTTTGATAACCGTGGTAGCCAAATAAAATTCTCAATAAAATTTTTATACAAGAAATATAAAATATTAACATGATAAAATAAAAGCTATAAGAAAACAAAACATGATAACACGAGTTAGTTAACTATAAGATAGTAGAAGAAAACATATCTTTGTCAAATAGCCTCCAAGCTTGTTAAGCCATATTTTTGGTAGAGGTTCGTGCTGATAACGTGTTATGAAATTGACCAAAACAATAGTAAGATATAACCATTATAATAGTCTATAGGTGAAAAAGAAATAGAAGAAGAGACCATTTGCATTCTACGCTTGAAGGTAATTTACAATATTACATGAGTCCTATTTATAGGACATTACAAACATATGGATGGTCTAGCATAATGTCTCATAAACATCCTAAGTTAAGACCAATGAGTAATGACATGAGAGTTATAGAACATCATATGATATATGAAAGGAGTAAGGGAGATGGACATCCACCAAATATTCATAACAATCCACGAATTTTGCTCATCACTAAAAGTGGAACATTCATATGTATTTTTTTTGACGGAATGTGTATTTCGTTTTTTTTTTGACAAATTTTTGGCATTAACTTAGAAATGACATCTCATAATGGTTTTAAGCGTATACAGATAGGATCTACCTATATATTATTATTTTCTACATTTTTTCTAATAGTAGTACTCCGAAAATTTAGAATACAAGAAAATTGATTTTTAGTGACGGATAAAATCAATTTAACGTGACATAAGATCCACCCATAATCTAATCCTTTGGAAATCACCAAGCATCTTCCCCGTATATCCCTTATTCTTCGAATCATATACTAGTATTTTCATGTATCATAACAATGAAATAAATGCAACACAATCCACACCGATTTTTTAATATAAAATTTACGGATATTTTGAAAAAAAATATTAGAGCATTTATTAGGTAGACTTATTAAAATTAAATCCATAATTTTGGTGTGTTTATTAGACATAGAAAACTTGTTTAAATTTTGCCATTTTGGTAAATAAAAGCCCCTCTCACTCACTGTTGGTTGCCTTAGCAATTTCAGCGGTATGAAGACGTGGCTCCTGGGTGTGAGCAGTGGTAGTGTGTGCGTGGTGTTTATTTGTCATTTCATATTTTTTTGATCTACTTAGATAAATTGACAAATAAACACCACGCGCGCACACACACACACACACACACACACACACACACACACTATAATTGGCCACACTCGGGTTCGAATCCCGGAGCCGACGTCCTCATGCCGCTGAAATTGCCATGACAACCAACAGTGAGGGACATTTGTCATTTTATATAAGCAGACAAAAAAAATTGGTAAATAAAAATAGTCAATAGCAGATAAATTAGTTGATAGCTAATAGACTAGTTGATAACATATAAACTTAAGTGACTAGTTGATCGTGGATAAACTAAGAAATTGAGATTGAAGTGTCTGATAAAACTAGCAATTGAACCAACTGTTAGATGTAAAATGACATAAAAGTACATTTTTAATTAACTCTCAATTTTCCTTTGTCAAAAAAAAATTAATTCTCAATTTTTCTTAAAAAATATAAAAGTTACAACTTACAAATATGTATAAATAACTATCAAAATAAAATTATCCGATGTTACTTAACTTGAGTTTTAATTTATTTAGATATTAAAAATGTGAAACTTATATTTTACTATATATTTTTTTACTTAATTAGTATCATTAAAATAGATAGTAAATTAGATAGCAATTATATTTTACTATATAATTTACTTTCAAAATAGAGACGTTTTTTTTTGGTGAAAATCAAAATAGGTTGTCAGAAAAGGATAAGAGTTCTTGATCTTTTCCGATGAATGAAATCAGAACGAAGAAAAAAAATAAATATAAGTATAACCTAAAATAAATATATTAAATAAATATATTGCTAGCGCCAGATGAAAATGCGAATCGAGGTCTTCTTCTATTCCAAAATAAATATATTGTCAAAATAAATATAAGTATAACCTAAAATTATATTGTTATGGATTGGCGCAATCCACAATAATGAGGCCCAACACCAAATGTAGATCCATCAACCAATGGTTGAGATCGCAGCGCAAGATCGGACGGTCCTGATTCATCAGGTCTAACACCACCAAACTCTATAAATAAGCATTGAATGCTTCACTAAAGGTACACACTCTTTCCTACTCTTCACCTCTAATTAGCTCTCTGGCTGACTTGAGCGTCGGAGTGTCCTCGCAGGTACCACCTGTCCCGGATCGGAAGCGGAGCTCGGTCGATCAAGACCATTAACTACCAACTACCTCGGATCAGACTTGGTGTCTAAGATCGGATACCGGTCTAAAGGTACGGTACAGAACATTGGCGACCACAGTGGGAGGATCTTGTACTCTAGTTCCTCTCCCATCTCCTTGATTGACGATGGCTCCGACCTTACGTCATAGGACTATCCTGAATGTCGGTGAAGGGCCGGTCCTGCAGCAGGTGACTTCGGAAGAAGTGGCGGTCATCTTACCCCTTAGCCTGGTGCATGCTCGAAGCTCGGCTACGGCTATGGTGCATGGGAGCCCATCTCGGAACCGGCTTCCACCTCCCCCTCCGGCCGTCCAGGTACCGGTCGATGCTGTTCAACAGCTCATCCTTTTCCTAAATCGACGAGCCGAGGTCGACCAGCAGGAAAGACAACGCTACACCCAGTTAGAAGCTCAGGTTGCTGAGACCCGAGCTCGTAACATCCCGGATCGGAGTTCCTCTCTGCGCAACTCTTCAAGTGGAACGACTCATGGCCGCGGCCGCCGCCGATCTCCGACTTGGAGGAGATACCATCACCGCACTCCACCTTGTTGTAAAGGAGCGCGGGGATCGGAGATTCCCCCAAGTCGGACCCCGGATGATTCCTGTGGTCCTGAGGGTTCCCCTCGGCCTAGCTCGTTTCTGTTTTCCTCTTCTCCGAGGCGACGTTCCAGAAGTCGGAAAAGGTCTCTGGGGCAGGAACGTCGACGCCCTAGCTCGCGGGGGTCCCCCGGCAAGTATGGCTACCGACGATCTCCACCCCTTGAGAGGTCGGCAAAGCGTAAAGGACCCTTTACAGCTAAAATCGACTACTTTCCGGTGCCCAAGCACTTAGAGAAGCCCCCTGAAGGTCTGAAAATGCATGACGGGACTGGCGATCCAGATCGCCATCTCGACTACTTTGACACGGTTATGCAATACCGCAACGTTCCAGAAGAGATAAAGTGCCGAACTTTTCCCCTCACTTTAGAGAAGGCGGCCCTAGACTGGTTCAGGGCTCTTAAGCCAAATACAATCTCCTCTTGGGATCAGTTAGCCAAGCTCTTTTCTGCACACTTCGCCCACTCGAAGATGAAGCCTAAATCTCGGAAGGTATTGCAGGCATTTCGGCAAGGAGATAATGAGTCCCTCAGGGACTACATAGAGAGAATCAATAGAGAAGCTGCTCAAGTCCGGAATCTCGACGACTCTTTCCGTCTTTACTTCATGGAGGCTGGCCTTAGTGAAGGAAGTCTATTTCAGATAGACGTCGGGGTCAACCAAGTCGAGTCGCTTACCGAGTTCCTCCAGCGATCTCAGAAGTATATCGATCATGAAGAAGGGATTAACTCAGGAAGGTCACGTTTCACCTAGGTCTCGGAATGAGCCTACGGGCATGATGTAATCCGACTTTGTAAATGTTCAACCATCTAATATATATGGATCGGCTACGATTTTCCTCACGCTGAGTAAAAGTAAGTTCCGAGGTTGGATGGAAGGATTTGGGACCGGTCGAGCGATCGCCTTAAAGTTTCACGCTAAGACCGGAACTCCAACTAGGATCAGAACTCCTGACGATTCCTACGGATCCGAGGGTTCCCCTTGGCCCTGCTCGTCTCTAGCTTCCTCTTCCTCGAAGCGACTTTCCAGAAGCCGGGAAAAATTCCCGAGGCAGGAATGTCGACACTTTTTCTCACAGAGATCCTCCGACTTTAAATTGACACCTTGAGTCCCTCAGGTGGTCACGTTTTGAATGGCCGAGGTTGCCATTACCCTGAAGGGCGAGTTCGATCTGGGCCGAGTCCCGGTAAACTGCCCTGAAGGCGACTTTAAATTGACACCTCGAGTCCCTCAGGTGGTCACGTTTTGAATGGCCGAGGTTGCCATTACCCTGAAGGGCGAGTTCGATCTGGGCCGAGTCCCGGTAAACTGCCCTGAAGGCGACTTTAAATTGACACCTCGAGTCCCTCAGGTGGTCACGTTTTGAATGGCCGAGGTTGCCATTACCCTGAAGGGCGAGTCCGATCTGGGCCGAGTCCCGGTAAACTGCCCTGAAGGCGACTTTAAATTGGCACCTCGAGTCCCTCAGTTGGTCACGTTTTTAACATTGCCGAGGCTGGTGGTAGACACCCTTGCTGGTATAAGCCCGGCCTCGAAGATCTTTGCCAAGACCCGTATCTCGGGCACTCCGAGGCTGGGGGCAGCCCTATTTGTAGCTATAAGCCCGGCCTTGGAGAAGGTCGCCACGAAGGTCTGACCTCAAATTTAAAAACCCTCACGAAGTCCATATAAGGCATCAAGTCTAGCTCGCCCCAAGACGACCCGACTTGGGGGGCAACTGTTATGGATTGGCCCAATCCACAATAATGAGGCCCAACACCAAATGTAGATCCATCAACCAATGGTTGAGATCGCAGCGCAAGATCGGACGGTCCTGATTCATCAGGTCTAACACCACCAAACTCTATAAATAAGCATTGAATGCTTCACTAAAGGTACACACTCTTTCCTACTCTTCACCTCTAATTAGCTCTCTGGCTGACTTGAGCGTCGGAGTGTCCTCGCAGGTACCACCTGTCCCGGATCGGAAGCGGAGATCGGTCGATCAAGACCATTAACTACCAACTACCTCGGATCAGACTTGGTGTCTAAGATCGGATACCGGTCTAAAGGTACGGTACAGAACCTATATTAAATAAAAAATATTCTTTATCAATAAACTAAAAGAAACTCTCCCTATTACAGAAAAAAAAAGAAACTCTCCCTTATGTGAAGAATTTTTTTTTTAAATAATTTAAATATTATTATAGAATAAATTATATTTTTGCCATGTTATTTATAGATTTTGATTTGACTTCCTTTTATCCTTTTCCTCTTAAATAGTTTGTTATATAAAAATCATATCAATATTGACGGATCGTACCAACATAAGTGGTAGATGCTTGGGCTCTTAACCATTTGGTCATAGGTTCGATCTCTGGCTTGTGCGTATGGAAAAATAATTGGTGGGAGATGTCAACCCCTTAAATGATTAGTTCGAGGGATTAATTAGTTTCTACAGTTGCGCGCAAGGAATACCTTAGTTTACCAAAAAATGTTGATGGATCGTATTGCTCATCTTCTAAAGCTTATGCCCGAAATGGCTCAATTAGAGACGATATAATGGTTGTTTCATTAAAGGATTTTGTGTTAGCATTGGAACCTCGACAACAATTCATCAAACTGTGGAGTCTTCTACTCGACTTAAAGCTTGTTCCTATTAGGAGTGTGCGTGGTACATAAACCACACCATATGATATACAATACCATTCGTAAAATTTGGAACCTCCACAACAATCCATCACTGTACGTGGAAGCTGATGCTCAAGTTGTTACTCATGTGGAGTGCAAAGGAACTTGTTCAAAAGCCGCTCTTTAGCTTATTCACAACAACATTTAGCATGTTTGGATGTGCGGTGGGGACATCAAATTCACGCCCAAGGGCTGGTTTTGACGTGATTTCTCGAGGCAATGTTGAAGCTACTAATTGGAGCTTCACTATGGACGCGGTTTTGGAACGACGCGGAAATCCCACCGTTGAACCAGACAGGCACATTGTTCAAGATAACTCACCTCTATTTCTATATCTTTTTTTTGTTACAAAAAATTTAGGGTGAGGGGATGGCGCCCCAGTCCAAGGCATGGAAGACCTTCGGGCTCTTCAAGCACTCACAAAGGTAATTACATTTACATCACCCAAGGGGACTAGTGAAGAGTTAAACTCAGGACCTCTCAAATACAACTTCTGTCATGTTTCACTAGGCCAACCCCTTAGGGTTATCTCTATTTCTATATCTAATCTCACATTTACGGGGAAGCGAACTCTTGTGCTAGATATTTTTATCTAATAAAGGTGATCAAGGTAATTTTAAATGGATTGTTATAAATGTCTCCCCGACTCTTAGTCTTACTCCGTGTTTTAAAAACCGGCTCGGCCCGGCCGGTCGGACCGGTCGAATCGGGAACCGAGGGGGTAACCGAGCCGGTCAAGGTTTTGGATCAGTCATGCAGCAAACCGGTGTGACTCGGCCGGTTTTTGGAAAAACCGGTGACCCGGCTCGAACCGGTCCGGGTTGTGCATTTTTTTTTCAAATTTTTGAACCGTAATTGGGAGGGGCCGCGCGAACGCAGGTAAGTATGTTTCCCATTGACATATGTCTTGCTTTTATATCTCATTCTCCTCCCTGTTTCGTTCATTCTATGCGATGTGGGACTATTTGTAAACTACTTAAAACAAAAGAGACTCACAAAAAACCCTCAACAAAATGCCATTAGTGGGGTTTGAACCCCTGACCTGTTGAAAGCAAATGCTGATCGCTACCATGAGGCTACCAATCTTATTGAGGATATTATTTATTTCAAATATATATAATTGGTACCTCTTTTCCAAAAAGTCAAGTATGCTCATCCTCATGGCATTAGCTTGAAATATTAATATTATGTTACAACAAACTTATTTAATATTAAGTCTTTTTTTAAAGATTTATTTAATATTAAGTTGTTAACTTTTGAAATTTGTTCTAAATATTTATTGAAGCATGATATGAACTTTTAAAATTTATTTAATATATTCCAAGCAAATAAAAATAAAATAGGCATGGTGTGTAATTTTAGCAAATTAAGTTTTACAAGTATGAAATATATAGGTCCTGAAAATTTGGGAATTTTTTATATTTTAGTAGATATAAAATAAACATAGTTATTAATTTTACAGGGACGAAATTTATATTATATACTATATAGGTATTGAAAATTCTCGAAATAGAGACCGGGTCCAAGTCATTCGGTCCCGGTTTTGGTCATGCGGTTCAACTGTCGACCCCTCGGTCCGACCATTGACCCAGTGACCCGGTACCTTCACCGGTACCTTCACCGAGTCGGACACCGGTCCGAGTTTTAAAACATTGGTCTTACTTTGCATTCTAATGCAATTAATTGTGTGTCCTATGCCTCAATCTCTTCTTTCTCCCTCATTTAATAAAAGAAAAAACAAATTTTTCATAATTCATATTTTCTCTAGTTAAAAAAGATAATGTTGATTTCACCTCCGTATTAATTTAGTACGTAATTACTTGTGACTCTACTCAATTTACACAAATTAAGAAATGTAATTAACTTTATACAGAGAAAAAACTATAAGTAATTTTACAAAATTATATTTTATTAATAATATAAAAAAATAAATCAATAAAAACGGTAAATGCAACTCCTTTTACTCACCAATGGGATCATCAAATGTAGATGCATTTTCTCATACTTTTCCCCGTTTTCAGAAGAGAAGGAAAAAGAGACGTTAAAGTAAAGACAGCAAAATAATCTTAAATAAATAAAAAACAAAAAAAATGCATCAAAGATTCTAGTTTTATACGCGACGCCCCGACCTCGATATTTTCTCGAGTTCTTTGCGAACCGTCTCTTTTTCTCTCTCTTCTCTCTCTCTCTCTCTGTTCTGTTAGGAATTTTCTCCTTACTTTTATTATTCCAAATTCCAAATTCCAAATTCCAAAATTTGATTCTCCTCAGATCCCATATTCTTCATTGAAAACCGCACTCGCTCTCCGCTGCTTCCACAAAACGTCATTTCATTCATCCATTCCACACAAAACAAAACAATGCAGTGGGTGAAGATGAAATTCCCTGACTACATCCAAGCATTAGAAGAAGAACGCCGTAAGATTCAAGTCTTTCCCAAAGAGCTTCCCCTTTCTTTAGAACTCATAACACAAGGTAAAATCAACACATCCTTTTTCTTTTCTCAGTATTGTGGGTGTATCATATAAAGTTTCTTCCTTTTTGTTTTCTGATACCCTAATTTCGTTTTTTTAATTATATATATTTTTTTGTGGTTAGCCATTGAAGCGTGTAAGCAGCAATTATCTGGCATAACGACTGAGACTAATTTGAATGGTCAATCGGAGTGTTCAGAACAGACAACATCAACCGATGGACCTATTTTGGAAGAATTCATTCCAATCAAGAAAAGGACATCCCCTTGTTGTGAACAACAATTTGATGAGCAACATTCTCATAAGCACCAAAAGATTCCTAAGAACAACAATGATAAGAAGAAATCTGATTGGCTTAGATCTGTTCAGTTATGGAATCCTCATCCCCCATCTGAGGAGGTATTAATAAAACCAAACCTTATATGCTTAACTCTCAATTCATAGTTTTTGCTTTAGGAACTGATTGCATTTACCAGCTTATTTGGATTTATCTACTAGCATAAGCTCTTTAGAATAGTTTATGAAAATAGCTTATAGATTATATGAATAGAGTTTGGTTTTATTTTTATGTTTTATTATAGAAATAGTTTATATATAAGCACTTAATTAGGCTGTTTATCTGAACAAAGGATTTAGTCTTTTGCTTTGTGTTAAAAAGGAAGAAACAATGAATTGACTTTTAATTTTGGGTGCAATTGGTGTGAAAATATGATTAGGATGTTAATAGGAAAGTGCCTGTGGTGGAATTGAAAAGAAGTGGAAGTAGTGGTGGTGCTTTCCAGCCATTCCATAAAGAAGAAAGAGTTGGAAAGACAAGTGAATTGTTGAGTAAAGAAACGCCCTCTCCTACTGCGGCCACCGTAACCAGTAACAATGTTGGAAGCAGTGGAAGAGAGGAGAAAGATGGACAGAGAAAGCAGCGTCGGTGCTGGTCACAGGAGTTGCATAAGCGCTTCTTACAATCCCTTCAGCAACTTGGGGGTGCAGATTGTGAGTATCTTATCTTAATCTATGCTAAAGTTGTGATTGTTATGTGTTCTGTCGTGGATGATAAGGTAACTGCATATTGATGTTTAATATTTTGGTGGCTTCTGCAGCTGCCACACCAAAGCAAATCAGAGAGCTAATGAATGTTGATGGCCTCACAAATGATGAAGTCAAAAGCCATTTACAGGTTTGTATGTAGCATATTCTTCCCAAATGTATGATTGTCAAATTTGGCTTTAGATATCAGATAGTAAAATTCAAGATTTTAAATTGCGGTAACAGTTGCAATCCTAATATTATGAAGAATTGACCAATTGCGTTTGCGGTCACGGTTGGGATTGCATCATGTTGCAATCCTTGATATTACAAAGAATTGTGGTCAATTGCAGCTGATGTGGTCTCTATTGTAGTTGCCTTGTGGTCGTGGAGGAATAAAAAATCACGACGTTGTGGCCTAGAACACGGTTGCAGGCCTTTTTTTAAACCTCGACAAGATCATAATATGAATCTTTGATTCATTTTATGATTTAATTTTGTCTGGTCTCGTTAATTCTTGTTTTAGTCCTCTACAGTTCAGGGATTTCAAGCTGAATGAGTGGCAATCCAGCTGTTCCATATTCTCAATGATAGTCTAACTGACATTTTCTGTTTTGGTTTTGGACAGAAATACCGTTTGCACACTAGAAGACCGAGTTCTACTGTTAACGACAGTGTCAATTCACAATCAGCAGCACCTTTTGTTCTTGTAGGAAACATTTTTGTGCAACCACAAGAATATGCTGCAGTAGCTACCTCAGCAGCATCAGGCGAAGTTACTAAAGCGGTGGCACCGGTCGGAATTTATGCACCAGTTGCCACACATCCTTCAGCAGTTTCACACACACAAGTTGCTTCAATTAAGAAACCAGAGTTTAAGAAAGTAGAGCTGATTGAGCATTCAAATTCGGAAGAAAGGGCTAATCACAGTGAAGGAGATGTTCATTCAAACTCCCCTGCCTCTTCTTCCTCAACTCATACCATTACTACTACTATTACTACTACTTCCCCTAGAATTTATGTATAAGTTATGCCACCACGTTGCTGTAGAGATAGTTTTGATTTTTGATACTTTCTTCTGACTTTTTTGTTCTGTAATGTTCCCTCATCATCTTGTCTGTTGTTAAATTGTAGTTATTATAGAGGTATAATACAAGGAAAGTGACATTTTTGATGTTAAAAAGGCTACCATGCTATCTCCTTAGAACTAGGTGAAGTAAAATTTCATGTTTTTCTTTTGGCACTCCCCCTTCCCACGAGAATGAATCCCCTCACATGATAGCCACCCTAACAACTTTAGCATTTTCCAGTTGAGCTAGGCTTTACGGATAAATAGTGAAGATCTTACATTTGACACTGTCAAGTGAAAAGTCCAAAGGAGAAATTTAACACTCCACACGCTTTCCTTAGTCCTTACACATGCGATATCTACACACTCGGCTACCAACTCACCCATACTCATTACTCCTTGGGCAATAAGTTCTTAACCAGACTGTCGGGTTTGTTGTAAAAGAAGGGCTATCAACGCTCTTTTTTTAACATCTTCCCAATAATTGGATATAATTTACCTAGATTCCACTAATTTAGCTGGTAATGGGTTATTGAGTGGTCCACCTAGAACTGCCATAGATGGTGATTCTGAAGGAGGGTCTAAGAATATTCCATAGAATATGCAATGAACACAACCTACATAGGACAAAGAAGATGCAGACATACGTCACTTGTGAAAATGCATTGTTCAGCTACTGTTTTGTTTTTGGTCAAGTTGTTCAGCTACTGTTAAATGTAGAAGTTGGTATTAATATTATTGTAGGCAACTTTGTTTGCATTTCCAAAAGAACAAAATTTACATCTTGTGCCTTAAGTCATTCATTAGTTTGCCCTTCCACAATAAAATTATAGTTGTGTTATTTGAATATCTAATTTTAAACACCGAATCTGCTTATTTTTATCATTCACTTTCTTATTATTTTCCACGACTCACATTTTTCAAAATATGCACAAAAAATAAAGGGACACCATATGTATTAGGTAGTGTCCCAATATCAAATAACACTTTTGTAAGATTATGACATGTAGATAATTTTGTTTACGGCATGAATATTACTTTTCATGGCCTAATTTTGTTTATGCCATGAATATACGCCATAGAGTCTGATAAGTGATTTACTCAACAGGAGAAGTGACCACCTGTCTCGTGCCCATGAATATTACTTTTCATGGTAGGGTTAATAGAGTTTTGAATGCGGAGAAATTAATATTGCAATGTTAATTATCTCAATAGGCTTTTTCTTTATAAGTAATGTTAGTGGGGGTGGAGGAATGTTAGTTTCTGGAGTTTGAACCCGGGACCACTTTCTTGCACTTCTTCGATATCATTTAGCTCGCCAACTGAGCTACCTATCTGGATATTATCTCAATAGACTTGCATTGAGTTTGCAATAACCGACATAATATTGATGGGAGAGAAATTAAGGTCAAATTTGTTAAGATATTTTTCGTATTTGAGCCTCTTGGATAGAAAAATGTGGTTGGGAAAAAGACCTTCGCCACTAAAGTAGTTAGCTAAATTTTTACCAACAGATATTAGTCAATAACAAGACTCATGAATATTTCACATATATAAATGGTGAAAAACCGTCTTAAGTAGGTAGTTCAGTTGACGAGCTAAGAAATATTGAAAGAGTGCACCAATAGATTGCAAGAAGGAGGTCCCGAGTTCAAACCCAGAAACTAACATTCCTCCACCCCAATAACATTGATTATAAAAAAAAAGAGTTTGTCCGATAAGTTTTTTGTTGCAATAATATTTAATGGATAAATTTCGAGATCCTTGGGAACATCAATATTGACTCAAACTTAGAGAGAAATCTAGTCACAAAAGATGCAAAATCCGTCTCTAATTTTGCCACTAAATTTCATGACGTTGTAATTATCGACATATTTCAATTTTTTCGTTTCAAATTTTGGTCACTAATTTAGTTTTTTTTAGTAGTAATTTTTCAAGCCGTTAGGTTTTTTAAACTTACACTACCTAATATATTTTTTATAATTGGCAAGTAAAAATATGTATTAAATTGGAGTGCAAATTGGTACTCCAAGCCATAAACAGAGTTTAAAAACTATATCAAAGAACAAAATTTTAATACAATTCAATGGATACTACACCAATATACTAGTTGCTCTAACCAGAACTAAATAGTATATTGAAAATTATTATGATGATGGAGATAAGTGTACAAATATATAGATGCTTATACTTGAAATCAACATATTCTGGTGTGTATAAGATAGATCATTCAATAAGTAATATACTATCTATCTTATTTTTCCTTTCAAAGTTTTGCAAACAGTTGCATGTACTAATTTTTTATATGCGGCTGCTGGACTCAATTATATATATTCCATAAAATAAGTAAAATAGACTCAATTATACTAATTAATTATGCATTTGCCCTGAGGCCCACGAAACAGACTAAAACAGAGGACAAAAGCTGCTGTTGGAGCATTCAATCTATTACATAAACAACAAACAGCATTGTCGTGAAAGTCACCCAATGGCAATATATATGGTCCCCATCAGGAATATTCTAAGATAATTAAGGAGTCATATTTATTTTAAAAATATAGGGAGTATGTGCAAGAATATTCTCCCCTTTTTTAACATTATCATATTCTTGGTAAGGATCAGAAACCAAACTTCCTTCTAGGTTCAACAGATTTAACTTGATTTTGACGAATAATAATATAAGTATATAACAGTGGTACTAATTAATTTGGTGTACCTAAGAAAGAGTCGCACTAGCTATTATAGCTAACAGACATTGGTTTGTAAATTTAAGTGAGGAAGGACATTCCAAGTGCAATCTTTCTTTTTAAATACAAGGTTTCCTGACGTCACCCTTTTGTCTCACAAAAGCTACTGTATTGTATTATCAAACAAAAAAAGCTACCATATTGAGTAGTATAGAGCTACAGTAATTGCAAGTTGAGTGCCATTTTCTTTCCAGAACAAAAAATTATTTCATTTTAAATTTTAAATAGGTTTACTTTTTGGTAGTGGTCATGTGATCCACCTTTTCCGCCGCAGAGGTGAAAAGAGGAGAGAGAGAGAGAGAGATTTTCAAAAATCAGAGAGAGAAAGGAAAGAAAGAAGTTACGGTGAGAGGAGAAGAACGAAACCATGGGAGAGAGAGAGGGGTTCAGATAGAGAAAGAGGTTCAGATGCGAAGAGAGAAAGGGGATGACGTCGCCGGAGGGAGAGATGATTGCGCTGGGGAGAGAGAGGAGAAGATCGAGAAGAAAGGGGAGAAGACGATGTACGATGCGACGGTGAGGTTGCCGTTGGAGCTAGACGCATGACGGTGGAGAGAGAGAGAGTTTGCGACGGTGGGAAGACGGAGATTCGCGCCGTCTCCGGCGACGACGATGGTGGTGGTTTCCATAGATCTTAATGGCAACGGGTTTGGTTTTGCGACGACGGCCGTTTGGGGAGAACGATGGCGACGGCGAGGGGGTTCGCGATGGTGACACTGATAGGGCTTACGGTGACTTTGGGAGGACGACGTGGTAGCGACACGGCCTACGACAACCGTACGTGGTGACCGGAGGTATGTTCAGATCTCATTTTTCTTTTTTAAGGTTTCATTCGGGTCATGAGTAGTGGTGAGATTCTCTGCTATTGCTATACCCTCTCTTTCCCTTCATAACTCCCCCATGCTTCTTCTCTCTATTGTGGTCATGAGTCATTGCTATCTTTTTCTTTCTTCCTTTCTAACCATCTCTCTTTCTTCTTCCTTCTCTTTTCAGTATCTCTCACTCTTGGACATATGGACTTCAAAAACGAAAAGGTGGAAGAAAACCGGAAACCGTAAACCCATAACTCAGAGAGAAGAAACCCAGATCTGAGAGAGAGGAGAAGAAAGGGAAACTGAAATCGAAGGGTTCCAGCATTAGATGAACGTCTTCCACCTCTGCCTCTATCCCATTCGCAGGATCAGAGGCGTCATCCGTCGCGGCGGTGAGATCGTTAAGCAACTCAGCGCCGACATAAAAGCTAAGATCCGTATCGGCGAGACGCTTCCTAGATGCGACGAACGTGTCGTTACCATCTACAGCACCGCTGAAAAGACCAACGACCTCGAGGGGGAGGTTCTGTTATCAAGCTTCAAGATTCTCTCGACCGCGTAACAATCCTCTGTCGCGAGCTGCAGATGCTGATGCTGGGAGGTGAAGATTTCTTACTTAATTTTGTATTGTTTTTAATTTTTCCCGTATTTAATTGCATGTTTATGTTTCGCATTTTATTTTTCCAGTTTAATAAAGTTAATGTTCTGGTGTGAGGTGTTTGAATTTAAATTTCGGTGTAGGTTTGGGAAGGAGGTTTGCGAAGCAGTTGTGGCTAAATGTCTCACGGGAAGGTCAAAGACTGGAGAAGGCTGAGGCAGTGTTTTCACTTTGGGTGGAGTTGGAAGCTGTGGATGCATTTCTGGTATTCTTCTTTCATGTATTTGGTTTCTTTACCACATATTGGTTTTCACATGGTCTTCTTTAATACCCACAAAAAATGTCTTGGAAACCCTCCAAAAATGGGTCTTTTTAGGTCAATCACAATCTAGATTAGAGTGGGTTATGTGATTCACTACTTATCAGAGATTAGAGTGGGTTTTTTCCTTTTAGTATTTGATTGGCTCACTATTGTATTGGTTTTTTTGAGTTCCTTTATAACTCAACTTATGTGCCATTAATAAAATTTTGCTTTTAAAAAAAAGTCATAAAATTGTGTTCCAGATGTGCTAAATTGAAGGTTTATGAGGGAATCCCTACTCCATATGACAAGATGATGAGGATGGTTGTCCCTGATGCTTTCCAATCTACAATTTTGTATTTTTTTCGATTGAATTTGAATTGTGTTTCTATTATGGAAACTAAATGAGTGAGCCAATGTAATTAGGGTGTTGAGGCTTCAAAAAGGGCACAAAGCTAAATGTCTCACCGGAAGGGCGATGACCGTGGAGAAAGCTCAGGCAGTGTTTTCACTTTGGGTGGAGTTGGAGACTGTGGATGCATTTCTGGTATTCTTCTTTCGTGTATTTGGTTTCTTTATCACATATTGGTTTTCACAGGGTCTTCGTTAATACCCACAAAAAAAGGTCTTGGAAACCCTCCAAAAAAATGGGGTTTTTTAGTTGGATGCTTTTGTTCTTTGTTTTTTGTTTATTTTTTTGAGTTTTGCTTTCCTGTGAGTATGTGAAGAGTTAGTTTGTGATATATATTTTTTAATTTTTTAGGTTAGATGTGACTCAAGGAAAAGGAAGTTGAGGTTGTTGAAGTGAAGGATGAAGAAGGAGGAAAAGGAGAGGCTAAGTGATTTGCCTGATTTTTTTCAATTATTTTGCATTTTGAAGGGTGTCATCGCTGGTCGTAGGGTTCAGTTTGTTGTTCTGGTTACGGACACCAGTCTCATTTGTTTTGGTGTTCCGTTATATTAGTCTTTCGGATTTATCAATATCCACCTTTTGTTCTGGTTAATGTCCCATAGTTTTTAATTATATTTGCCTCACTGGTGGTTGTGTTTCAGTTTATTCAGTTTTCTCTTCTCAGTTTTTAGTTGTTTTACGGTGGAGTTTGATGTTGTACTTTTCCAATTATATTTATGTTGAGGTTTGTGTTTCCAGTTTATTTGCTTCCCTTTTGTTGCAAGAGTGCTAATGCTAGATATGTGTATATGTTTATATATGTCTCAATTGGAAAAAGATTGAATAAATTTATTTCTAAATTACTCTAAGCAGTAAGTGTCTATAGTTAAGAAATTCATATGTTTGGGTAAGGGTCAATAATTGACTACTGCAAAAAAGCAATTTTTTGTAAGTCATGTGGACAACATCCAATAATGCTGTCAAGGATAAAAGGGTTTAAATTTATTTATTTATTTATTAATTAAAATTTCCATACCGTGTGTGAGTTTCATTGTCACCTATATCATTTAATTGATATGTACACAGAGGTTCATAGGTCAAATTGTGAAAATATAAAGCTTTTTATCAGCTAGGTGTATATGTTGATTCTTTTTATTAGTGCATATATTAGCAACATCAACAAAGTTTAAATGTCTCATGCTATTAAATTTCTATATATTCCCATGCCAAGGTTCCTGCAGTCCTGATTTCATCGTTGGTTTGTTGGCACACATGCAATTAAAGCCTGGCTTTTGAGTAGTGGGGTAGATTGGAAAATCTTCTTATTAAAAGAAGAGTTACAGTGGTGTATGAAGTTATGGTGGTGGCAAGAAATGAAAATTGGAGGATAATATCCACATAGGCAAATTTAATGGAAGCATGGATAGGCTAGATGGAGGAAAAGGAACAAATTTGGAAAACACTCTTTGTATGATGTTGGCCAAAAGTCAACGGTAACGGATGATATGATGGTTAAAAAAGAAAATGGAAAATATATTGCATCTATCTTACAAAAAGAAATATTTGCCAACAAATCAACATGGTGACAGTCAACTAATTAAATTAAATTTACTCATATTTAATTATTCTTATTTTCATACTCCAATAAATTACTATTAGTACCTGTTGACTCCTTAAATATGGTTAAATAGCGACTAATGAAAAGGTTTATTCTTTCATTGTATTGGTTTTGTGGTCTTTATTGAAGTGTTATTAATTCTTTGGATCTTTTGGGTTTGGTACTTCTTCCATTCTTTTTACTGTTGGTACGTGCTAACTTCCATTTTCTCTACTAATTTCTTTTCAATCTCTCTATTTTGTTTGGAATAGTGGTTGGTGGTGATCGAGTTGCGGTTGGCTCATGGAAGCATCGGCGACTGTGAGTGTTTCCAGCTGAACATTATAGCTTTTTTATTTTGTAATTTATTTTTCTTTATTTATTTATTTATACACTCTTTGGATTTTCTTCATGCTAGAATTGTAACAAGGCATTACACTACAAATCCTTACACACTCAAAAGAATCAAAAAAGAGGATGAAGAAAGTGTGTTTTAGGATCATCCTCGAAGTTTCCTATTTTTTTTTGTATTTTTGTTAAGTTAGTTATTTTTTTGATCTATAATGAATTTCTTTTTGGTATTTTTGTTTATGAAATTTGTAATTATTTATAATTATTATTGATATATTTATTTTAATAAAATAGCTTTTGGAAGAGGGTTGGACCACGGTGGACCTCTTTTATATATAGATACAATTATAAAAGATCATGTGGCCTTTTACTTGGTAAACAAATAATTTGTAATGACATTAAAAATGGGAATTGAAAATAAACCAAAGTTAACACTTTATCCGTGATGGAAAAAAGAGAAAAAGGAAAAGCAACCAATTTGGGCGATTTAATGGAAGCGTGGATAGGCTAACAGAATTAATTGATAATATGATGGTTAAAAAGGAAGAGCCACAAAATATTGCATCTATCTTACAATAACAATTGAGAATAAGCCATATAAATTTTAAAAAAAATAGCAATTGAGAATATTATTTTCGTGGCTGTGAGTCAATGTGTGGTGCTTGATCAAAGTAATTTTCGTACGATTCTTATCCTACCAAATAGTAGCATTGTTTTCTTAAGGATGATACTTAAAAGTACGAAGACGAAATGCAGAAACGTTAAATGACAAGCCCGATTGGTGTTGTGTGATTCAGGACTGAGGTTAACAAAGTAATCATCTAATTATCGATCCGTTCGATTTCAGCTTCCCTTTCTTCTCCCTTCTTTCAGATCTGTGTTTCTTCTCTGAGAGAGATGGTTAGAAAGGAAGAAAAGAGATGGTCAAATAAGTGGTTGGAAAAAAAGAGTAAAGTAGAGTTATTATAGGAGAGAGAAGAAGCAAGGGGGAGTTATGAAGAGAAAGAGAGAGGTGGGCTATGACTTTTTAAACGTGGTGATATTTGGAATTTGGAATCCAGAGAGAAGGCACCACATAATTTGGAATAAAAAAATGCAATACATATATACATATAAGAATACATAAGGAATGGGTTGAAAACAAAAGGAATAGGTGACGTCATAGTAGCGTTGCTAGGCGTTGCTAGGGTTATACAACACCATGATCTTATACAACATCATCATCCTTCTTATCGTAATATTCAAAGTAATTAATATCTGTTTTTATTTTGACCGTTGCTAGAGTTTTCCGTCCATCGGACGGGAAGAGTGTCTAGTTTATCAATAAAGAAAGGATATTCCTAGCTAATGCAAGTTCCATCAATAATATACATTATATATTAAACTTTTAATTTATTTCCAATTAAATAAATTAAATACTGTCTATTAAAAGAGAGGCAAAATATTCCAGAGCCACCGGAGCTGTAGTTTTACTTCGTTTCACTTGATTTATTTCTTTGTTTAATCTTTTGTAACTTTAACTTTTGTTTCACATTACTTACCTTTTTTTGACTCATTTCACATTACTTACTTGGAGAGTAGTATAAAATAAAATATCAAACAATTGGATTATTTAATAGTTTTTTTTATTTAATAGTTAATACCAAACAGCGTGTTTGTTACCACTACTTTTATTAAATTTTTATTCTAATTTAATTTTTGTTTTCAAAGTTCAATGCCACATTAATTTATATTTTTCATTTTTCCCTTAACTATTTATTATATAGAGAGAAAAATAACTGCAACGAATTAATGAAAGTAGAGGGTAATTGTAAAGTAAAAAGACTATAAATTTATTAAAAAAACAATTAATTATATTCTTATTTAATTTATTATCATAAAACAACCTCAAAAGACATTTAAAAGGGAATATACAGGCTTATAAAAAAAGGGAACATATACAGATAACCAAATTTATTCAGGTTTTGTTGCCATATGCGAGAATTATTATTTTTTGATAAACAATGTTAGTGGGACTGGGAGAATGTTAGTTTCCGGGGTTTGAATTCGGGACCTCATTCTTGCACTCTTTTTGGTGCACTCCTTCGATATCCCTTAACTCGCCAACTGAGCTACCTACTTGAGACTATGCGAGAATTAATTGAACCACATCTTGGCCACGACATTAGTTATACGGTTGATTGTATGACTTTTGTACTACTATAGATTAGATTACATGAGATCTACATGGACTTAGACCAATATATTTTATCTTTTGGGCAAGTATATAATAGGCCCATGCTTTTCCCACATCCCTCTCTACTCACCCCACACTCCCAAACCCTGCGAAATGACCAAAATGTCATTAATGAAGCGCGCTGTTTTTACCGATTCGGTTAGGGTCAACTGAAAACTTTCGGTTAGGCCCAATCGAACGTGTATTTTTTGAGACACACCCATTTTTTTTACATCTTTTACACTATTCGGTTGACCTCAACCGAAATATTTCGGTCGACATCAACCGAACGTGTATTTCAAAAGATATATATGTTTGAGAAGAATGAAGGAGTAAAAAGCATATATAATAATAATGTAAATCTTTTTCTGCATTTGTGGGGTCTATATATTTCATGGTGCTACGAGTGGAAAGTGGGGAATAAAGATGAAAAAGAAACAAGAAAAGCAAACTCTCTCCCTCACTGCTTTGCTGAGTCATTGCAAACAGTACAGTATGACACACTATTTGCAAAAAATTAAACTCTCTGCCTTTAGATTTATAGTTCTTATTTGTGCCCTCTATATCTCATGACTCAGCAAAGCAGTGGGGGAGAGAGTTTGCTTTTCTTGCTTCTTTTTCATCTTTATTCCTCACGTTTGGTTGATGTCAACCGAAATATTTCGGTTGAGGTCAATTGAATAGTGTAAAAGAGGTAAAAGATGGTGTGTCTCAAAAAACTACACGTTCGGTTGGGCCTAGCCGAATATATTCGGTTGGCCTCAACCGAATCGCACGTAAATACATCTTCTCATTAAGGGTAGTTTTGGAATATTTGGGGTTAGAGGGTGTGGGGTGAGTAAGGAGGGGTGTGGGAAAAGTGATGGCTTTATAATATAGTTGGAAAGTGTAAACCTAAATCAGCCCCTTGGAGAAGATCTAAGGCCAGGTGACCTTAACGTAAGAAATAAGAAAATCAACATTACAAAGTGTACTGTACCGTACCTTTAGACCGGTATCCGATCTTAGACACCAAGTCTGATCCGAGGTAGTTGGTAGTTAATGGTCTTGATCGACTGAGCTCCGTGTCCGATCCGGGGCAGGTGGTACCTGCGAGGACACTCCGACGCTCAAGTCAGCTAGAGAGCTAATTAGAGGTAAAGAGTAGGAAAGAGTGTGTACCTTTAATGAAGCATTCAATGCTTATTTATAGAGTTTGATGGTGTTTGACCTGATGAATCAGGACCGTCCGATCTTGCGTTGCGATCTCAACCATCGGTTGATGGATCTGCATTTGGTGTTGGGCCTCATTATTGTGGATTGGGCCAATCCATAACAGTTGCCCCCCAAGTCGGGTCATCTTGGGGCGAGCTAGACTTGATGCCTTATATGGACTTTGTGAGAGTTTTTGAATTTGAGGTCGGACCTTCGTGGCGACCTTCTTCATGGCCGGGCTCATAGCTACAAAGGGGTCTGCCCCCAGCCTCGCAGTGCCCGAGATACTGGTCTTGTCAAAGATCTTCGAGGCCGGGCTTATATCGGCGAGGGTGTCTGCCACCAGCCTCGGAGCGCCCGAGATACGGGTCTTGTCAAAGATCTTCGAGGCCGGGCTTATACCAGCGAGGGTGTCTGCCACCAACCTCGGCAATGTTAAAAACGTGACCACCTGAGTGACTCGAGGTGTCAGTTTAAAGTCGCCTTCAGGGCAGTTTACCAGGACTCGGCCCAGATCGAACTCGCCCTTCCGGGTAATGGCAACTGTTAAGACTTTTGGCAAGTGTACCAATTGTCGTTGCAAGTAATAAAATACAGTAAGTAACCGGTCGATTCCACAGGGATTGCGCGTTGACAACAATAGCAAAATTGTAAATTCTTAGATTGTAAAGATTTGGTGATTTGAGTAATCAGTAACAGTACACAAACGTGAATTAATAATGCGAGAAAAACGACTAGGGATCGAATCCTCTCACCTCGCCTATCACATGAACCTTAGCCAATTCAAGTTAATTATTCAATTTCTAGATTCAATTCACTAATTAAGGTCAAGGGCAATTCCTTGCCTCAAGACCCCTATTACCCTAAGAGTTACCCTAATTCCTTAGGTGAGACATGCCAGAGGGTAATGCATTAAGATTAAGAATTTTACACGAATTCACCTAAGCCATCACATATCCCTATGCTGATTACTAGCAGATGATCTAATTACCCAATTTCCAGCTACTAATTCATATTCCTATGCAATCACTAGCCTAGATCATCACAATTATCATATGTAATTGAAAAGCATTAAAAACATAGGTATTTAGACAAAGTAAATCGAATAACAACTGAATTGACTAGAACAATGGTTCACATGATAGGGTTGGGAGATTCATCTCTCCCTAATCTAAGCAAATTAGTTACAATCCATCCTAAGAGTAGAAACCAACATAAAATAGAAATCAAACATAAAGGAAGACATTAGAACCTTCAATCCCTTGTTCCCAAGTGGTGAGAAGGTCCCAAAATCGCACCCTCCAGCTGCTCCAAAATGTGGCTCAGATCCCAAGACGAAGTCCCTTCAAAAATTGCTGAAACTGCTTTTAAAAACCCTAATTTTCACGCACCATCGCGATGCGGCCCGTGTCCGTCGCGTCGCGACAAAAGACAGAAGCATCAGGCATCGCAAAACTGCTCCAGGTCGCGTCGCAAACCCTCCTGGTCGCGACGCGAAAAAAAACAGAAAGTTCTGGCTTGCAAAATTCCTCCTGGTCGCGTCGCGAACCCTCCTGGTCGCGACGCGATATTGAACAGAAATCAAATCCCTCCATTTTGCTGCATATCCGGGCAAATGTCTGGTTCGCCGAATGATGCCACAACCAATTTAGAGGTCTTCAAGTCTCATTTAGCTCCGAAAGTGCAGGAATTACTTACAAATGAACTTCCTACTACAATTATCTACAACTAGGCTAAATCCCCAGATAATGACTGTGATACAATGAAAAACCTGCACAATTGGTCCTAAAAATACATAACTTACATCATATGATTGAGAGTCAACACAACCCCAAACTTAAACTTTTGCTTGTCCTCAAGCAAACAATCAATTCAGACTGTGGCTGTTTTTCTATTTAGCTGTTACATATAATACATCAACCTTAAACACATCAGCACATCAACTATCATCATCAATCTAATACAGTGGCAGGACAACTGAATTGGAAATAACGAATCATAGGCAGGCAGCATTCTCAAGTTTTCTCTGTACGCACATCTCACCAGTGTTTCACTCTTGAGGTGTTTCGGGTATTCACTCAATTCACAGTACCTGCATCATCGTTTCATAAGCTTGACAGAGTTCTATATCATTCTAGACAAATGAAATGCATACACACATTTTGAGGACTTTAAAGGTTATAGCGGGGCTTAGGTAAAGGTGGATACATTTGGATAAGTAGGTTGCACTTGGAGTTAGGCCTACCTCTCTTTTTATCAATTTCACGCAATACGCACCCATTTTCCCAAAGCATTTAACAAAACAAGAGAAGGATTTAATTTATTTATTTTTCTCTTTTTTTTTTATATGTATATATATATATACATATATATATATATATATATATATATATATATATATATATATATATATATTTCTTTCTTTCTTTTCTTGTTCCTTCTCTTGTATACCACCCCAAACTTATATTGTTGCTATTCCACGAGAAACCCCAAACTTAAAAATTTCCCCACTCTCACAGCTTTTGTTACCTAACTCCAAGTTAAGAATTAACTAGGCTATGGTTGTCAGAGAAACAGCATACAATTTTTAACAATAGGCTCAGAGGGGCTAGCAGAGGATAAACATTAATTAGGTGTGGTTTGAAAGGCTCAGGGGTGCCAAAAGAAATGCCTCAGTGTGTATGAAAATCAAATGCAAAAAACAATTAAGCACAATGTCAAGTTCTGCAGACTAATGCAGCCAAGGAATACACGCAATATATATAAGAACGTGTTTAGGCTCAAACCTCATAATTGGGATCATAGAGATGGAACTTGAGAGATGCTGCTCACAGATGATAAAGAACTTCCGCAACGTTTGTCATGACCACTGCCATTACTTGATGATAAAACTTGAAGTGCGAGTGTCAAAAGGAAAATGCAAACATGCGATCCCAAATGCCACACATCATCACCATTGACGCTGCTTAACAAAACAAAAACAAAATATAGGGCAGTGGTGTCCCAATATCACAGAGTAAGTTATAATAATAAGTACAGACCAAAGTGCGAAATAAAGCCAAATAGTGCAAAATACAACCAAAAGTGCGAGTAAAAATGTCTGAATAAAACAGTAAAATAAATTGAGCCTCCTGCTCAAGGAAATGAAATGTGCTCCTCCAAATACTCATCCCCTGAAAGAAGTGGATCCTGGGGAACCTGCTGCTGCTCTGCATGGGGTACTGATGAAGATGAAACGGCAGCTGCTCTGTTCTCGGCCATATACTCCTCAGCAGCACGGTGGACTCTGTATGATGCCAGATGTGAAGTATCTATGCCCTGCTGCTGCAATGACAGAGACGACCCGCACCAGCTGGCCATGAGGAGGTCATACTGAAAAGAGGAGTCGGTCTGAAACTGCTCCCGGTAAGATGGGCCTGCTGGCTGCTGCGGTGCTGGAGGTGCTGGCTGCTGTGGAGCTGCTCCATCCATGGGCCCCTCGGGCTGCTTCAAGATCCATGCTGCTGTGATACCCTCTCTGGGGTCAGTTAGAAGATCATCTGGGTACTCCGGGCAGCCCTGCTGTCTACATAAAGCATGGATGATAGAACAGTGCCCCAATCGAGCCCTAGGACATCTGGCAATCTCTGCAATGCTTGCTGAAATGGCTCTCCCCAGATTGACCCTCTGGCCTCTCATGATAGCTTGTAGTCCCATGGCTACCTTTGTCTTGACATCAGTGGAGTTGGAGCATGAAATGATAGTCTGATTAAAAAAATTGTTCCAAGCCTTAGGAATTGCCTTCAGAGCCATGTTGCAAAAACGGTAGGGAAAGTCTTGTTCAATCGGACCGATAAGATGTTTGTCCCATGTCGCTCCTTGACGACACAACTCCCTCAGCAAACCCTCATAATCGTGCCCCCTGCTGTCCCAGGCATCCATCATGGCACAATCAGCAGTAGTAGGAAGCCCGAGGAGACTGTTGATGGAATCAGGAGAGTAGGACACCTCTCTTCCCCTCACCACTGAAACTCTATTGTCTTCCTCACCATAGGCATTTGCATAAAACTCTCTCACCAGGCTTTGGTTCGCTTGTTTGATCACTGAGTTGAGCGAGAGCCAACCCAATTCCCGGAGAGTGGAGGTAATGATGGGGAATTCCCCCGTGCTGAGGTTGAAGGCCCTTTCTGGATTTATCTTTTTCCCCTTGACCACTTGGTGGTACCTCTCCTCGTGTACGGGGGACCTGAATCTGTCATCCTCAATTGCGGGCTCCCCTCGCCTTTTCTTGGAGGTGCCTGCTTTGCTTTTCCTCATCATTTCTGCTTACCTGTAATGTCCTGTAAAAAAAATAAAAAAATATCCAGCACCAATCGTTAGTTCTCGGTGGGTCCCTGGTGTGGGCCCCACTCACAGCAGAGAATCCAACAAAAACAGACAATAACATCTTCTCAGCGCTACTCAACTACCCTAAGGTTCAATGATCATTGACAAAATTAAAGCACCGTCTAGCAACCAAAACAAAATTCACTTAGACATTTTCACAAACAGTTTGGTTGCTTAGCCAAAATCCACTTGAGCATTTTCACAAACACCTTGGCTACACAAAAATTTCATTCAAGCATTTTATCGAACACCTTGTGTATGCCCAAAATCAACTTAGTTTCCACCCCCAATTCAATCATTCTCTCCCCAACATTAGCAATAAGCAACAATCATGCAACACCATATCATAGGGAACAATTCTACTCTTCTAATTTGACTTTGAATCCTCACACTTCCTACCCAAAAATCACCCCAACAACCATCAAAACCACTCAAAATATTATACTCTAATTAAAGAATAAGGTTAAGATTGATACCTGGAGATGTTGATGGTGATGAATTCGCGCAAGGTAGCAAGAATTCACAATCAAATGTGATTAAAAATCGTAATGGGGAGGGAAAGTCGTAGTGTGCACTAAAGAGGGAAAGGAGAGAATTTGATTTTTTTTTTTTTTTGTGTTTGTGTTCGGACTGCCCAGTTTTACGCTAAAAAGGGTCCCATCGCGACGCGGCCCGTGTGCTTCGCGTCGCGAGATTACACAGAAACCGTTACAGTTTCCAAAATTTTGAAGCATCGCGACGCGACACACCTCATTCGCGACGCGAGATAAGGCAGAAACCTTTTCTTGACAAATTTTCAACCAATCGCGACGCGACATCACTGGCTCGCGACGCGAAATAGACCAGAACATTTTTTCTTTGAAATTACTTCCCCTTCGTGACATGAACTTGACCGAACACAAAAATTTTCTTCTCATGCCTAAGGCTAACAGCGAAATAAAGTAAATTAAAGACTTGAATTGAAATTGAATTAAAGACTTGGTACCTCAGTGGGTTGCCTCCCACTCAGCGCTTCTTTAACGTCACTAGCTTGACGGTTCAGAAGATATCTTACATTGGCCCAGGTGGAGCCTTTGGCTTCTTAAGTGCCCCATACACAGCTCCTTCAGAACCTCCTCCATTGAATTTCCAGCTAGGCTTACCCACCACTTCTTTTAGATCTACCCACTCGCTGGATGACTTATCTGGCGGCGAGTGAGTGTGCCTTCTGTTTTTGGCTTTTAAATGGGGTTCCTCAACACTATAGCACCCTTCCTTTTTCTCATCCTTTCTTGCTGCCTTGATCACTTTTAGGGTCACCTCTCCGTCTTGCACTCTCAGCTTCACAGTCCCATCTGCCACATCTATGACAGCTCTACTGGTGGCTAGGAAAGGCCTTCCCAAGATGAAGGGGATGTCATTTTCCCCATCCATTGAACTCTTGACCTCAGTGTCACCATCCAACTGCAGAATCACAAAATCTACCGGGAAGAGGAATTTTCCCACCTTTACCAGGACATCCTCCACAATACCATACGGATACCTGATTGACCTATCTGCCAGTTGCAAGGTCATGTGAGTCGATTTGACTTCACCTCCCCCAAGCTTTTTCCACATTCCCAATGGCATTAGGTTTATGCTTGCCCCCAAGTCACAGAGTGCCTTATCTATAGTGACATCACCAATTGCACAGGGAATGGTGAAGCTTCCTGGATCCTTCAGCTTAGGAGGTATTTTGTAACACCCCTTTTCTACCCCTTAATTTACACGTCATTATCAGAGTATTTTCATTTTCGAAAATAATATTTAATTAGTAGAAAAGAAATGTCACATCTTCATTTATAAAAACTCATCGCCTGCACCATTAAAAATTGTGCAACAACGCAATCGTCATAAAAGTTAAACTTCAAAATAATCTCATCACAGCGGAAATAGCAATAACTCACCAAAGTCGCTCAAACACGTCTCAAAACATCAATAAAATCATTAAACAGCTAGTTAAATAATTTATCAACTTCAACCCCGCCCCCTAGGTGCTACAATATCAGAGAGCGACTCAAAACATCCCAACAGCTAATCAAGAAGGCAGCAGGACCTTCACTCGCGGTTACCTGCAGCGTTGCCACGATAGAGCAACATTCCAAGCAGAAGGGGTGAGAATTTCAATAAACATAATCAAGTGCATAATAGAGAATGAGAACAAGCAATCACACAACATCATCACACAACATCATCATCATCACCACGTCACTATCACAAATACCAGCTCAAACCACGAACAATAACAACTCACAGTCATGATTATGCATGTAAATACAACCCACACCTGGGTATATGCATGATGGTACCATACTCGTCACAATAAGAGGCCGAAGCCTATTCGTCGCAAGAGGCCGAAGCCTATTCTTCACAATATGCACATGCTATGAGACTCTATGGACACATGTGCAATTCACCACAACACTGACCTGGAGTACTCATCATCATCGTCATAAAACACTCATAGAGTGTATTCGTCGCAATTCATCACAATCACGTTACAACATCATTATAATCATACTCATAGAGTATATTCGTCACAATCATCGTAATCACATCACATAATCATCATCATCATCGTCATCATCATCACAATTAATTCACATCATCATCATAAACATCACATTCAAAATTGGAGTAACACACCTTTAAATTTAAGCAGCAGTACTCTTAAGTTTGAGAGAAACGACACACTTTAATTTGGAAAACCAGCACCTTTAACTCAAGAAAATAGCACCTTAAATTGAAGAACACAGCACCTTCTTTTCAAAAACACAACATCTTTAGTTGAAGAACACAGCACCTTTATTTCAAGAAAACACCACTCCTTTAATTGAAAGTGGCACCACATTTGGATTTAGGAAACACCACGTCTTAATTTTGGAAAGCATCACCTTTGGCTTAGAAACGTCTCTTTTTCATGCTTAGAAAACATCGCACTTAAACGGAGAAAACATCATAATTCCATAGCGGAAAAACATCACATTTAGTTTAGAAAACACCACGTTTTACTTTAGAAAACATCACATTTTTAATAGTGGAAACATCTCATTTTTGTGGAGGGACATCACATTTAAATCGTGAAAAACCTCACATTTTGATAGTGAAAACACCATATTTTTATTGGGAAAACATCACATTTGAAAATTGAGAAAACAGTGTGAAAACAGCAACAAAACAGGGTGAAACAGCAGCTCGCGCTTGAGGCGCGAGTGAGGCGCGACTGGGGCGGGAATGGACCCAAAAATTATTGTCTCAGCACACCGTGATTGCGCTTGGGGCGCGAGATCAGCGCAGGTGCAGCGCGACTCAGCAGAAACAGTTTTTAACGCGCAGAAATGTCTATAACTCGAACAATTCATCAACATCATCACAGTTCATCAAACATCAACAATTCTTCAAACTATCATCAACATCGAAGCACAAAATTACACATGACACATCATCAATTCATCAAACAACATCACCATCATTCAATTCTTCATCAATACTACACCAATTAATCTCAATTTCACAACAACATCAAAAATTCATCCAACAACATCAAATTCATCAATAACATCAAATTCATCAACATCCACGAAAATTCATCAACAACATCAATTCATTAATAACATCAAATTCATCAATGACAACCCAATTCATCTCAATTACATCAAAACACCCAAAACCCCACAAAACCCCAATTACATACCTAATTATATTAAATCGAAACGCTCACCCTTACCTCTTAAACGTAAGCTCCGTAGAAGAAGATTGAAGACACCAAAGAGTAACTACAGCAACACAACGAGCAAAGCCTTGGAATTCCTCCCTCCAACTCGCGAGAACCCTAACCCTTAGCTTTGGGAAGATCCAATTTCGTTCTCACCTCCCCTGGCTTCTAACTCAGGAAATGCTCTCTTATCGAAGCCCTCTGCAATATGAGAAGAACGCAACAAACCGCGTCACAAACGGAGTTCTAGAGAGAAAGTTATGCTCAAAAGAGTGAAAATGGGTAAAAATGACCCAATCTGCGTGCATTAATAGCAGACTCGCGCGCGTCTTGCGCTCGGAGCGCAACTGCAGCGCGAACAGACAGCAACCATACGTGACTTGCGCGCGGAGCGCGACTGCAGCGCCAGTCACGCGCAAAACACCCAACACCTGCTTCGGCGAATTAATTAAAATAGCAAATGACATCGGATTTTAACAAATGACCACTCGTTGGAAAGCTCTCGGAGTGTAGTTTCTATCTATGATTTTTAATTTCCAAAATAAGTAACCGTTTAGTACAGATTTTCAATATACTACAATGAGGTACCAAACTTGGACAGAACTTCTTACTCAACTTGCAACCAAACTTCCTTTCTCATTTCTTAATGAAATTTGATGAAACCAGTGCCTACTTTGTAGGGAATTCAGTCTACTTTCCAACTAAACAAGAACCATACAAAACGGAGTTCAATTGAGAATGCAAAACCTGCAAAACCGAACCTCAATTCTAATCATTTCTACCATGGTTCCCATGCCAATAACTCTCTAATTTCTTCAATCATTCTACCAATTCATCTCAAAAATAGATTTTAATAAAATTGGGGCGTTACATATTTTGTTTTCAATGATAGCACCGTACTCCTCTGTTAACGCTACCGTTTCATTCTCCTTCAACCTTTTCTTTTTGGTCAATAACTGTTTCATGAACTTCGCATAGACCGACATCTTTTCCAGGGCGTCAGCAAAAGGTATATTGATCTGGAGGCTTCTGAACACCTCCATGAATTTGGAGAGCTGCTCATCCTTCTGATTTTTCTTGCTTACCTGAGGATAGGGCAGTTTCATGTACGATGGGGTTTCTTTGGGTTCCACTTGAGGGTTGTCTTTCTCCGCTCCCTCACTCTCTTCATTTGCTTTCTTTTCCCAGGGCTTGGTTACTTCAGACGGTTCCAACTCCTTACCACTTCTCAGATGGATGGCATTGCAATTCTCATTTCTCGGGTTGTCCACAGTGTTGGCAGGGAAACCACTTTTGGATGTCTCCGCAAGTTGCTTTGATAACTGACCAATCTGTACCTCCAAATTTTTCATTGATGCTTCATGGTTTTTCTCCATGTTTTTCATTACCTGCTCTTGAGCTTGGAAGGTATTTTTGGTCATCTGCATAAACTGTGTCAATGCATCCTCTAACCGAGAAGGTGGTTTCTTCTGTTGATTGGCAGGTACCTGAGACTGTTGTTGGTTGGAACTCGTGCCTTCATTGTTATTCTTCCAAGAAAAATTGGGATGATTCTTCCACCCTGGATTATAGGTGTTAGAAAATGGATTCCCGCCTTGTCTTTGGAAGTTTCCCATATAGTTGGCCTGTTCCAATGCTTCTCCATAAGCTGCACAATCACCTTCGTGGGATTCCCTACCACAATAATTGCACCCACCTGCTTGTACTGCTTGTACTGTTGCTGGGGCTTTGGAACCTACTTCACATGCTGCCGCTAATTGCTTAGTGAGAGCCTCGATTTGCATAGTCATTAGTTTCTGTTGGGCTAACACCGCGCTGTTTGAATCAAGCTCCAGCACACCTTTCTTTCCTACAGCCCCCCTATCATTTTGGATCCTGTACTCATTGGAAGCCATGTCTTCAACCAACTGCTTGGCTTCTTCCCAAGTCTTGGTACCTAGGGATCCTCCAGCTGAGGCGTCCAACATCATTCTTGTTTGTGGTCTCAGCCCATGGCAAAAGGTTTGTAACTGGAGGAAATCTTCTATGCCATGGCCGGGACATTTCTTGAGTAGTAGTTTGAATCGTTCCCAAGAATCATACAACGATTCGGACTCTCCCTGTGTAAAATTGGAGATATCAGCTCTTTTCCTTATGAATTTGGAGATTGGGAAGAACCTCTCCAAGAACTTGTTCTCAAGGTCATTCCAAGTGTTGATTGTCCCTGGGAGAGTGTTCAACCAATCCTTCGCCCTCCCTGTAAGAGTAAAAGGGAACAGTCGGACCTTCTTTGCACTATCGGTTACTCCCTCAGGGTGTGTAGTCCCACATATCTCGTAGAATTGGAACAAGTGCTGATTAGGGTCTTCGGCATCCGACCCAGAAAATTGCTCTGATTTCAAGGCTGTGAGCACAGAGGATTTGATGTCAAACTGGGCCACGCCCACTGGTTGAAATGCTAATGCTTGGGCACCTTGATTTCTTCTCCCGAAGTCACCTAGAGTACGTCGGGGTGGAGGTTCAGCCATCTCTTCCTCCTCACTCGAAAATTCTTCTGGTACCGAGGTAGAAGTTGATTGTACCCGTGGCAATTCCCTTGCTTGTTGCTTGGTGAGCTTAGCCTTTCTTCGATTTGCCTTTCTTCGATTTGCCTTTGCTAGTTTTTCAATTTCCGGGTCAAACAAGAGTTCTTGTGGACCCTTGCTCCGCATGCACAAATCTCTGAAACACTGAAGCAAACGTCAACAAATTCAAGGAACCAACAAGTAGCAAAATTTAAGTAACACACAAACAATCAAAAACTAAGAATCTAGAATCAACTCGTTTGCCTTGTCGACAACAAAGTCAACAATCCCCGGCAACGGCGCCAAAAACTTGTTAAGACTTTTGGCAAGTGTACCAATTGTCGTTGCAAGTAATAAAATACGGTAAGTAACCGGTCGATTCCACAGGGATTGCGTGTTGACAACAATAGCAAAATTGTAAATTCTTAGATTGTAAAGATTTGGTGATTTGAGTAATCAGTAGCAGTACACAAACGTGAATTAATAATGCGAGAAAAACGACTAGGGATCGAATCCTCTCACCTCGTCTATCACATGAACCTTAGCCAATTCAAGTTAATTATTCAATTTCTAGATTCAATTCACTAATTAAGGTCAAGGGCAATTCCTTGCCTCAAGACCCCTATTACCCTAAGAGTTACCCTAATTCCTTAGGTGAGACATGCCAGAGGGTAATGCATTAAGATTAAGAATTTTACACGAATTCACCTAAGCCATCACATATCCCTATGCTGATTACTAGCAGATGATCTAATTACCCAATTTCCAGCTACTAATTCATATTCCTATGCAATCACTAGCCTAGATCATCACAATTATCATATGTAATTGAAAAGCATTAAAAACATAGGTATTTAGACAAAGTAAATCGAATAACAACTGAATTGACTAGAACAATGGTTCACATGATAGGGTTGGGAGATTCATCTCTCCCTAATCTAAGAAAATTAGTTACAATCCATCCTAAGAGTAGAAACCAACATAAAATAGAAATCAAACATAAAGGAAGACATTAGAACCTTCACTCCCTTGTTCTCAAGTGGTGAGAAGGTCCCAAAATCGCACCCTCCAGCTGCTCCAAAATGTGGCTCAGATCCCAAGACGAAGTCCCTTCAAAAATTGCTGAAACTGCTTTTTAAAACCCTTTTTTTCACGCACCATCGCGACGCGGCCCGTGTCCGTCGCGTCGCGACAAAAGACAAGCATCAGGCATCGCAAAACTGCTCTAGGTCGCTTCGCGAACCCTCCTGGTCGCGACGCGAAAAAAAACAGAAAGTTCTGGCTTGCAAAATTCCTCCTGGTCGCGTCGCGAACCCTCCTGGTCGCGACGCGATATTGAACAGAAATCAAATTCCTCCATTTTGCTGCATATCCGGGCAAATGTCTGGTTCGCCGAATGATGCCACAACCAATTTAGAGGTCTTTAAGTCTCATTTAGCTCCGAAAGTGCAGGAATTACTTACAAATGAACTTCCTACTACAATTATGTACAACTAGGCTAAATCCCCGGATAATGACTGTGATACAATGAAAAACCTGCACAATTGGTCCTAAAAATACTTAACTTACATCATATGATTGAGAGTCAACAGCAACCTCGGCCATTTAAAATGTGACCACCTGAGGGACTCGAGGTGTCAATTTAAAGCCGCCTTCAGGGCAGTTTACCAGGACTCGGCCCAGATCGAACTCGCCCTTCAGGGAAATGGCAACCTCGGCCATTTAAAATGTGGCCACCTGAGGGACTCGAGGTGTCAATTTAAAGTCGAGGGATCTCTGTGAGCGAAAGCGCCGACGTTCCTGCCTCAGGGATTTTTCCCGGTTTCTGGAACGTCGTCTCGGAGAAGAGGAAGCCAGAGACGAGCAGGGCCGAGGGGAACCCTCGGATCAGTAGGAATCCTCAAGAGTTCCGATCCCTGGTGGAGTTCCGGTCTTAGCGTGAAACTTTAAGGCGATCGTTCGACCGATCCCAAATCTTTCCCTCCAACTTTAGAACTCACTTTTAGCTAAGCAATCAGTGTGAGGAAAATCGTAGTCGATCCATATATATTAGATGGTTGAACATTTACAAAGTCGGATTACATCATGCCCGTAGGCTCATTCCGAGACCTAGGTGAAACGTGACCTTCCTGAGTTAATCCCTTCTTCATGATCGATATACTTCTGAGATCGCTGGAGGAACTCGGTAAGCGACTCGACTTGGTTGACCCCGACGTCTATCTGAAATAGACTTCCTTCACTAAGGCCAGCCTCCATGAAGTAAAGACGGAAAGAGTCGTCGAGATTCCGGACTTGAGCAGCTTCTCTATTGATTCTCTCTATGTAGTCCCTGAGGGACTCATTTTCTCCTTGCCGAATTGCCTGCAATACCTTCCGAGATTTAGGATTCATCTTCGAGTGGGCGAAGTGTGCAGAAAAGAGCTTGGGTAACTGATCCCAAGAGGAAATCGTATTTGGCTTAAGAGCCCTGAACCAGTCTAGAGCCACCTTCTCTAGAGTGAGGGGAAAAGTTCGGCACTTTATCTCCTCTGGAACGTTACGGTATTGCATAACCGTGTCAAAGTAGTCGAGGTGGCGATCCGGATCGCCAGTCCCGTCGTGCATTTTCAGACCTTCAGGGGGCTTCTCGAGGTGCTTTGGCACCGGGAAGTAGTCGATTTTCGCTGTGAACGGTCCTTTACGCTTTGCCGACCTCTCAAGGGGTGGAGACCGTCGGTAGCCATACTTGCCGGGGGATCCCCGCGAGCTAGGGCGCTGACGTTTCTGCCTCGGAGACCTTTTCAAACTTCCGGTACGTCGCCTCGGAGAAAAGGAAAACAGGAACGAGCTAGGCCGAGGGGAACCCTCAGGACCATAGGAATCATCAGGGGTCCGACTTGGGGGAGTCTCTGATCCTTGCCCTCCTCTACACCGAGGTGGAGTGCGGTGATGGTATCTCCTCCAAGCCGGAGATAGGTGGCGGACGCGGTCATGAGTCGTCCCACTTGAAGAGTTGCGCAGAGAGGAACTCCGATCCGGGATGTTACGAGCCCGAATCTCAGCAATCTGAGCTTCTAACTGGGTGTAGCGTTGGCTTTCCTGCTGGTCGGCTTCGACTTGCCGATTTAGGAACCGGACGAGCTGTTGAACAACATCGACCGGTACCTGGACGGTCGGAGGGGGAGGTGGAAGTCGGTTCCGAGCTGGGCTCCCGTGAACCATAACCGTAGCCGAGCTTCGAGCATGCCCTGGGCTAAGAGGTAAGGTGACTGCCACTCCTTCCGGAGTCACCTGCTGCAGGACCGGTCCTTCACCGACATTCAGGATAGTCCTATGACGTAAGGTCGGAGTCATTGTCAATCAAGGAGATGGGAGAGGAACTAGAGTACAAGATGCTCCCACTGTGGTCGCCAATGTTCTGTACCGTACCTTTAGACCGGTATCCGATCTTAGACACCAAGTCTGATCCGAGGTAGTTGGTAGTTAATGGTCTTGATCGACTGAGCTCCGTGTCCGATCCGGGGCAGGTGGTACCTGCGAGGACACTCCGACGCTCAAGTCAGCTAGAGAGCTAATTAGAGGTAAAGAGTAGGAAAGAGTGTGTACCTTTAATGAAGCATTCAATGCTTATTTATAGAGTTTGATGGTGTTTGACCTGATGAATCAGTACCGTCCGATCTTGCGTTGCGATCTCAACCATCGGTTGATGGATCTGCATTTGGTGTTGGGCCTCATTATTGTGGATTGGGCCAATCCATAACACAAAGGATATTTGGTCAAAACAAAAACATTACAAAGGATAATAAGGTGCTGCATACTATATTGTAAAAAAGAATACGGATTCATTTTTTAACATTTTTTAGCACCCCATAGCAAACATTACAAAGGATATATGGTGACCCAAAAAAGATGATAGCGGGCTTATAAATTTTTGTTTGGCACATACTTCTTCCACTCCCCCTCCTACTTACGACACACCCCCAAACCTCAAATATTCCAAATATATCCTCACGTAGAACACGCCTCCAAACCCCTATACGCTGCGTTTTTAGATCGGCACGGTACCAAAGTACCGAACTAGTTCGGCACTAGAGTACCGCACTTGGTTTTCATTGAACAACAATAAGGGTACAGTATCATAATATCGTACCTCACTACCTTTTGCCTTTGCCACCACGATGCTTTGCTCCACCACCTAATGCCTTGTTTGCATCACGTTTCAATTGCATAGCTTCTGGCAAGGGAAGAATATGATCCACACATTTACAGAAGCTAAAATCATCAACAGATTCATTCATCCTCCCAGACAAGAAAGAGGCATCTACTTTCCACATGGGGTGCTTGCGGACTTGGAGTGCAATAATTCCTCCACCAGTCTTTTTATCAGGCTCTTGATGACCGTTCTTAACCAAGGAAGAGCCAAAAGTTTTGAAACCCAATATCACAGGACCTGATGATTTCTTCTCTTCTTCTTTTTCCTCTTCAACATTCATGGTGCAAGGGGTCAAAAGCAGGTCCAAGTGGACTTTGGATCCTCTCCTTCCACTCTCTTTACATCTCCCTCCATCCTCTTTATCCCTCTCTTAATTTCACTCTCTCATCATTATTTAAATTTTTTTAATGATGAGAGAGAGTGAAATTAAGAGAGAGATAGAGAGGATGGAGAGAGATGTATGGATAGTGGGAAGGAGAGGATCCAAATCCGGTCCAAGTGGTGACGGATACAACCTTACCTTATATAATTTTTGCAAAATTCAAGTACGATACTATAGTACCGCACCGGTTCGTTACTTTGGTACCGTATAGGGGTGTGCAACAAATCATAAGCTAGGTGACTATAGTACCGTATCCATCGAAACCCATAAAAAAGGACGAGCTTGAAACTATTTTATTCATTAATGGTATTTTAGTCTTTTTGCATGATCAGGGTGTTTAGTGGATACGAGGGGGAGTGGAATAAGCATGAGCTTTTTGTTTTGGGTGTTAGAAAAGACCAACCCTCATATTGGTTTTTTTGATAAGAATACGGGTCTTGACCAAAAGAGAGTACAGATCCATTATTAACACCCCATCTTTTAATTCTTTTCTAACACGCAACTCTAGTTGAGAAATTAATTTTTTAAGATTTATTTTTTGTATTTATTAAGCCATTCAGAACTATTCTTTTTTTTAACAAATCTCTATATTTACATCTTGTGGTAGTCTCCAGCTCAGCTTGCCAAGTCATCCTCCCGCCAATTTTTTGGCCAATACGCTGCCACCACGTGTATTCTTCTTCCACCTCGGACCCACTGGTTGATTGGTTCTTCTCTTTCACGTGTTTTCTTTCCTGCATCTGGTTGACTGGTTCCACTTTTGACCCCTTTTTGCTTCTTTCTGTATGAACACACTAAAGAGGGCAGTGTGTCAGACACAATACATCCCCCCACCTTTCCTTTTCCTCTCAATCCCTCTTTCGGCGTCTCTCTCTCTCTCCATGTGTCCCTCGCTACACCCACACTACAAAAAAAAACACTAATTAGCGACGGACATTAGCGAGGGACTTGTTGTCCCTCGCAAAAACAGTCATTAGCGAGGGAATTAGCGAGGGCATAGAGCTGTCAATTTTTTTGTCATTAGCGAGGGAATTAGCGAGGGAACTGTCCCTCGCTAATGACTGCCCTCGCTAATTCCCTCGCTAAATTTTGCTTTTTCAGATGATGGGACTCAACGCAGGGGTTGGTAAAGGTGCAGAAATTAGCGAGGGACAGTTCCCTCGCTAATTCCCTCGCTAACGTTAACTTTTCAGATGATGAGACAGTTCCCTCGCTAATTCCATCGCAAATTTTTTTCTTTTTTCCTTTATATCCGTTTACACCCTCACTCTTCTTTCTCACTCACTCACTCTTCACCATTCCTCTTCCCTTCCTCTTCCCCCTTCCACTTCCTCTCACACCCTTCTTCTCTCTTCACTCTTCCAACACCACCACCACCACCATCATCACCACCTCCTCTCAAACTCTTCTTCTTTCTGCACTCTTCCACCACCACCACCACCACATACCTCCTACCACTCTCACTCACTCTCTCTTACTCTTCACCACCACCAACCCACCACCACTCTCACTCTTCTCTCCCTCTCTCTCTCTCTCTCTCTCTCTCTCTCTCTCTTACTCTTCTCCTTCTCTCTCTACTCTAAACCACCCATCACCACCACCACCACGCCACCACCACACCACCACCACGCCACCACCACCACTCTCACTCCTCTCTCTCTTTCTCCCTTACTCTTCTCCTTCTCTCTACTCTAAACCACCCATCACCACCACCACGCCACCACCACCACCACACCACCACCACGCCACCACCACCACCACCACCACACATCACCACAAAATTAATAATATAATATAATATTCATTAATTAATATATATAAAAAAACAAGCCATTCAGCACTGGACACGTGTCATTTTTTTTTTTTGAAAACTGCAGTCATTAGCGAGGGAATTAGCGAGGGCAAAAGCCGTCGCTAATTCCTGCGCATTTACCAACCCCTGCAACTGAGTCCCATCACCTGAAAAGCTGCAGTCATTAGCGAGGGAACTAGCGACGGCATAGTCCCTCGCTAATTAGCGAGGGATCCAACTTCCCTCGCTAATCCCATTTGCGAGGAGGGAATTAGCGAGGGAACCAGTCCCTCGCTAAGTCCCTCGAAAATGACCATTAGTGAGGGAATTAGGTCATTTTGCGAGGGAACTGTCCCTCGCTAATGACTAGTTTTTTTGTAGTGCCAAAACCTCACCGCAGCCAAACCCATCTCCTCCCCACCCTCTTCTCTCTGTCGCCATTTCTTTCTCTACCACCCATCACAGACACGTTTTGTCCACTTCCTCGCGACTGTTCCAACACGATGAACAAATGCATGCATGGCAGCGATTCTTGCCAGCATTGTTGGTTCATGGTGGACACTGAAGGTGGTGGTGAGTTAGTCATCTCTGTCTCTCCTTATTATATCACTTCATTTCTATTTTGATTTTTTTTATTCTCCGACTTTTCAATCTCTTTTATGGATTTAGTTTCTACTTTCTTCATTCACTCTCACAATTGTTTGATTTTTTTCGGTGTTTACTCTCCCAATTGGTTTCTTCTTTCTCTTATTTTTGGTATTTGATTTTTCTGTCACTGGTTTTTGGGTTTGTGTTGCACTCAGCCGTTTCTGCCTACGGTGGACTGCGTTACGGCGCCTTCGGCATCTCCGTCGCAACCGTTCTTCGCCTTCGACGGCACAAACCCATCGGTTTTCAACTGGCAATCTTGAAGAAGTTAGAGCAAATAATGTCGTGCTCCGAATATTTGTGGCATCAGATGAAGTGGAATCTATTGCCGCATTGCAAGTAGTAGAAGCAATTGTCTCGTGCCACAAAACCGACATCTACAGAGACCAGCGGTAACCAACCACAGAGACCATCTTGCTTTTTTATTTAATAGTTTTCTTCTATGTGGTATCTACCCGCTGTTTGAGAAAATGCCCCAATGGAGTGAGGTGTATTTTATTCTTTTTTTTTTATTTGTGGAAGAATTGTGAGTCTTACATGGAGTTAGACTCACATGTGAGTCTCACTCCAGTTTGTTGGACTATATGATAACCTTAGAGGGCGGGGGGGAGGGGGTGAATAAGGTTATATGCTAAAATTGAAATCTTTTTGATTTTCGAAAAGTGAACGATGCAAGTTTAAATCGAATGCGGAAAAGAGGATTTAAACTATTTGCAATACCTAAGCAAGCTATAACAATGGTAGAAACATTTACAGTGATATTGAAGGCTACGCGAAGTAATATCAAATGCAATGATAATTAACAAGTATACAGTAAAAGCAAAGTAAAGATAAGGGAAAGAAGTACACCGTGATTTTTACGAGGTTCGGGATAAAAGCCCTACGTCCTCGGCCTCCGGCTTTGCAACCTTCGTACTTGACAATAACCACTATATGAGAAGAACTTCATCAACGTCTTACAAGCAAGTAACTTCCCTATAGCTACCACACCAATCTCAATTTTCCCAAATTGAGAACCCAAGCTCCCCGCTAAGGATTTCGCTACAATTCAATCTCCCCAATTGAATTACCCAAGAAAACTTCTCAGGATTTCACAACAACCAAGTATAGATGATTACAAATGAAAACTAGGATCCAATCACTCAAGCAATATAAAAATGATGTAGTTGAGAGAGATGAGAGATTTGGATTCAACGATGAAGAACATGAAGAATGAATATGACAGTGAGAGTTCTAGTTCTTTTCTTTTTTTGATTTGTCGGTTGTACTGTGTTATCATGAAAACCCTAAGTCCTATTTATATGGATTGTGAAAATATGACCGTTGAAGCAATTTTTAACACTATTTTGATAAGAAATAAATCGATTGATTGCTTAAAGAAGTAGGAGAGAAATCGATTTCTTGCTTAATGAAATAAGAGAGAAATCGATTGCTAGCTTTAATGAAATAAGGGAGGAATCGATTGCTAGCTTCAAAAGCAAATCGTGCTTCCAAAAAACAGTTTGAAAATCGATTTCTAGCTTTGAGTAAGGAAGTCACAAATCGATTTTGTACTCTATAACACATATCCAAAATCGATTCTTTGCTTTAAAAACACAAAGTCATCAATCAATTGTTTTCTTTTCAAAACACGTTCTTTTAAAACCAATCAAGACATAAATCGATTGTTGGCTTTTAACCAAGAAGACATGAATCGATTTCTTTCTTTTAAAAACAACAAGTCATGATTCAAAAACTTTCTTTAAAACAACTAGTTATTATTTGTGCCTAACCTATTAGCTTTTATATAAAAGATTTTACCAAGCTTAGCTCAATTTTAAAAGATCATCTCCCAACTACAAAAGTCATAAGGCTGAAGTGACATGATCTTACACGCGTCCTATGGAAAGCAAAATAACACATAAGTCTTGAACACTTGAGTAGCTTCTCATCCGAGCTGCTACACTTTAAGATATCATGTGCTTTGGTTCATGCCCTGTGCTTTGGTTCAACTATAACCATTAGCAAACAGATTGTAATTTGTTATCATACAAAACAAAGAGTGTTTTGACCTTGGTTCAGCACAAGTTTCTTCCATTATTCACTTGCCTTTTGTAATTCTGAGATCATGTTACTATAATGCTCTTATTCAACTTAAAATGTATTTGAAAAAATGGATTTTTGGAAGACAAGAAGAAACCAGTCATCTTCTCCATGGTCGGAGAAAGATCTTCTCCATCCTATATGATTAAGTTCATGATAAATGGCAAACACTTTTGTTATGAGTCTGCCTAATATTTTATGTTCATCAATCATTGCTTGATTTTTTTTGATATGTAGCTGTGCATACTCATGGTGCACTAAAGCAATTCAGAAGGATATGCAATCACAATCTTCATGAAGAGGCAAGACTAAGATTAATGTATGGTTTTATTATATCTTGGTGTTACTGCAGACATATCCTAATCTCTTGCAAGAAAATCCTGTGTACTCCTTAGTCAAGTGAGTTTCACTTCTCATTTGTGTGGTGATTTCCTTTATTGACTTACTTGACTGATTAATAAACTGAATTTTACTTTGTCCTTTCTCAGGCAATATTTATGTATCTTGATGACACTGTCTCTCAAAAGGTTGGTGTTTGGTATTTCTGTTTTTTATGTAACTTTTTAATTGGTTACAAAATTCATTTTGATTTTTTGTATTAATTTCACATGAAAATAATTTGGGGATTGGGGGAGCATTGGTGGTCTATTTTAGTTTTCATGTTTTGTATCAATAACTTGAATAGATTATTATTCTATTGTATTGTAGTGAATGATGAACACTGATGAATGGATTATTATTTTGTTTCTTAAAATCTCCACATCCTTCTACTTAAAAATCTAATGAATCAATCATGTTTTGAGTTTTCATGTTTTGTTCTAATCAATACTAATCAACTAAACATTAATATTAACATTAACACAAAACTAGGTAGAGGTAACAATGGCCAAGTTTCAACTTTCAAATCAGCCTTTGGATCAGCAACAATAGCAAAAGAAGTGACACGGGAAGAAGAGGTAAAACACTTACTATTGTGTTTGCATGGTAAGCTTTAATATATATCGATCACTATATCCCTTCTCTGGGTTTCTATTGACCCCCCTTCTAGTAATAATCAAATCGGAGGATCTTTTCAATTCCCTTGATTTTCTTGTGCTTACTTTCGAGGTATGTACAAAAAAAAACCCTATGAAGGGAAATGAGTTTGTTCTTTTTGTTTATGTAGTTAGCTTCTGTGCCATAATGTTAATAGTTAGTAGGTATTTGTGTGTTTGGGTTTCAATAATTGAATATCAACTTTTGATTTTTATTTAGGTGAAAACTCCAACGTATTCATTTACCATTAATTCTAGGTTTCTAATCTATGCCTAGACAACATGAGATTCTATTATCTGAAACAGAAGCTAGGCTTCTCTTTCTTCTTTTCCTCTTTCAATTGCCACTCTTTCAATAGTAGTTATTACATTATATCTCATGTCAACTACTGATTATAATATGTGTAATGATGACCATGAATTTTGCATGAGTATGTGGCATCCTGGCACGTGCTTGATAAGTTAATGCAGGAGGCGATGAATTTTATGATTGATCATGATACTAGGTATGCACATTTCTATTTTTTGGGAAGGATACATGTATGCACATTTGTGTAAAGGGGCATGAATTGTAGACAGTTTTGTATCTCTTATCTTCATATATACCTTTATAATCTTCTTAACTTGGAAAAATTGTAATTGGATCCAACAATTTTGGGGGTTTTGCCATCTCACGATTTCTTTGTAGTGACCGAAAAATCCGAAGGAGGGATTCTTCGTCATTTTGTAATAAAGCCGCCATCAATATTTATTAAATAGAAAAACATTAAAAAAAACCCTTTATTTTTGGGTTCGGGGGTCGATTATGCGTGGGGAATGTATTAGCACCCCACAGCATCCTTTCCAAAGAAAGGTTACCATCTAATTTAATGTGTAGAAAGAAAGTTAATTTGAAGAAAATACTCTAATTTACCCTTCTTATTATTTGCAAAATTGAAAAGGAAGACTTAATAAAAATTTTAGTTTTTTGTGCTTGACAGGAGTGGGCCCCTGCTCCTACGTATCCCCAGGTGCGATGGAGAAATCAAAGCTACGTAGTTCTTGGGTAGAAAACGTTTGTGTGTTTGGTGTTTTTTTATTTATTCTTTGAAATAAAGAGAGGTATTCGTAATGACCAAACAAGTAAAACTCAGAGTGGTCATCACTCATAGCTCATTTAAAACTAAAGTTGTTATTAATGGTCAAACAAGCTAAGCTCAGAGTGACCATTAGTAACAAACCAATTTGATGTTTGGGAAAACGTTCCCCTATTATTTGGGAAAAAATAAGTTTGTGAAAAAAAATGTTTATTTATGGAGAAAAAAATTAATTAAAAAAAAGGAGAAACCGGGGGTGCAGTAGTAAAATGGGATGTAATTAGCAGAAAATGGTTGTATTTTTAAAAAAAACTGGGGGTGTACATATTAAACAGCCCAAGTCACCAGCTGTGTTCAACAGCCCACGAGACCTGGGCTTCTCAGGGGGGTGTTTACGCAACAAGTGGAGGGGTGTGAGAAGTAAACCCTAAAAAAAACAACACTATATAAACTACCTTAAACGAAACCCTAAAAAGAATTCCTAATTTTCTCTTCACCACCGCTTCCTCTAACCCTAATCTTCACTTCCTTCTCCCCACGGCCGTTTCACTCCCTCTCCCTCTCCCCTAGCTTCGATCTCTTCATCCCTCACCGTCACCCTCTCACTTTCTTTCTCCCCATCACCGCCTCATTCTCCTCCTTAAGCCTAATTTTTGTTTCTTCCCTTCTCCTCAACGCTATTAACCCAGATTTCACAGAGAGAGAGAGCCTTCGAGAGAGAAAACAAGAGAGAATAGTGGAACGAAAGAGAAAGGAGAAGGGAGAGAGGATGATGAACGAAGGGGAAAGGAGAGGGACAATGGTTGTGAAGGGGAGCTGTATGGTAGTGATTTTGGCTACGGTGTGGGGGTGATTATGATGTTGGGTTTTGGTGGTGGTGAGACGAAGAGGCGACGGTGGTGAGGTTTATGAATTGTGCTTGAGGGTGATTCCATTTTCCAGTGGTGGTTTGGGTGGGCCACAGTGGCGGTGGTTGTTGTTACTGACGGTTTGGGGTACGGCGGTTGAGGCGTGGAGGTGCGATAGTGGTTTCAGAGAGGAGAAGAACGAGGGCATCTGGTGGTAGGGGTTCGGTGCGAGGAAGATACGCGGTGTTCTAGGAGACTATGATGACTGGTCGTTCCCTGGCCAGTGGTGAGGGCTGACAGTGGTATTGTTTTTTAGGTAGTGGCTGTTTGGTGTGGGACGGTGGTGACCTAAGGGTTCGACAGTGGTGAAGGAGCACAGGGTTCGCGACGGAAGAGGGGGAGAGAGGAAGTTACAATGACGGCGACAAGCGGTGGGCTCGCCGGAGGTCACGACGGTGAGTTTTCTGTTTCTTTTTGCTTTTTCTGTTGTACTTTTTGTGCTTCTCTTCTACTCTCTGTCAACCCCTAATTGTTTTCTTACTATTTTACAGTTTTGTTTTGAGATTTACACAAAAATGAATTTGGTGAGATATGTGTATTGATTTATAAAAACAACGTGTTCTATGTTTACAAGGTTGCCCGTGTATCAAAATTTTCATTAACAGAATCCCTAAGAACATTCTAAGCCTAAAAATCAACAATAAGCATGTAGTTTTTTTAGTTTAGGATTTAACAATGTAGGGGGTAACCTGATTTCCAGCGTCTGATAGGGTATTTTTTTCTGTCTTTTTGTGTCCATTTTCGTCCTCTGTGTGCTCTGTGTGTATTTCTGTGTATTTCTCAGTGACTATCCTGCTGTGCGTGTGTGAATTTTTATGTATTTTTGGTGTCAAATTCGTTGATTCCCCTTATTGTGCTACTGTTTTGGGTATTTATAGGTGTATGAGGTGCCGAGGACAATCAGCAATTAGGGCAAAAATGGCACCAAAAGGACAGTATCTTTGAGGAGGAATAAAAAGGACAAGAGCTGGCACCAAGGACAGTCAAAGAAAGGACAAGGGCAAGAAAAAAAGGAATCAAAAGGACAGCCAAGCATCTAGGGCAGGCAGCTTGGTGCGCCCTCTTTCTCTTTTTCCCCCCCCTTTTTTTTTGAAGTTTTGTATTTTTTTTTTGTATTATTCTTGTACTATTTTTTGCTGTTTATTTTTTGGCTCATATTTGTAAAAAAACTGTATTATATAACAAAAGACTTTTGACTATTTAGCTTTCTATTTATCATTTTATTACTTTTTGCATTAATAACAATAGACTAAAATAATAACAACAACGAAATAAAATAAAATGAGCGTTGAACAATCGTTGTACGAGAGTGCCAAAGACACGCGCGTTTAGAACAATATGTGACGCGATAAGAATTTTTTTGGAATTTAATCAATCAGACAAAATTAGGGTATGACAGGTGCCCCTCTTTATTTATATTTTCCTAGGAAATATGAAGGGCTTCCAATTTTCTCGAGTAAAATAGAAATAAAGATAAAAGGACACTAATTTTGTCGAAACCTTTTTTGAGAAATTCACAAAAAACCGGGTTTACATAGAACAAGAATAAATAGGGATCACCGGGGATCTAAAGGAGCACTGGAGATCTGATGGTCTAATTCGCAGTCGATGCTTGGCGCATTGATTGGAGTTAAACTGAAGGACCGATGGGGTCTGAAGGGCATGCCTAAGCCTGATGGACCAATGGGTCTGATGGAGCGCAAACTAGTAACGGTACTAGTAAAACGGTCTTCTTGGGGGTGGCCTTTTTCGAGCGGCCATGGGGGCAAGGTCAGGTCGTTGATCGGATTTGCTCACCTCGAAGGACGTGCACTGTGTTTTCTTCTAGGCGGGCACAGCTAGTCTGAAGGACTTGGGGTCGGATGATTCGTCGATTGCTCGATAACGCGACGTGCGATCTGGATTGAAGGACCAATTGTTGATCTGAAGGAGCGCTAGGGCTCTAAAGGACCGTTGCGGGTCTAAAAGACTGATACTAGGCTCAGTGCCAACATTATAATTTAAATTTATTTTGACAGATAAAAACTAATCTATATTTGAACGCATTTAAGGATGCAATGGATGATGTATGCGTGCATGCAGTGTAAGCATGTGCAATGATCAGTATCTGGTGGTATGATGAATGAAATGTGGGATGCTTTTTCTCTTTGTTTTTGTTTTTGGTTCTTTTTTTTTTATTCTTTTTGCTCTTTCGCTCTTCCTTGACTTTTTGCTCTTTTGCTCTTTCTTGACTCTTTTGCTGATCTCATCAACTTGCAGGACTCTCGACAGGAGATATGGGGGTTGCCCAAAGTAGAGGTACTGAAGTGCGGGTTATTGTGATTTGTTGCTTGAAGTGATTATGCACTTGTCTTCTTTGCAATTTTATGAGAGATCCTCTCCTTTTGTGATTTTTAGAAATTTCGCAATGATTGTAATGCTTTCGATTATGCACATGTTTCGCAATTCAGTATCATCTACCATAAAACATCTTTTCAAAGTAAATAGGGAGATGAGAGAATAAAGAAAGAGTTTAATATTCAAATGGAAATCGAGTGCGCAGAAGGTCACACTGGCTGAAAATTACATTGAGAGTTTAAACTAAAAAAGGAAGGAAAAGGAAAGAGTAGATCTTTTGATTGTTTGTATCTTTGAGGTAACAATGCCAATCACCCATGCATATAACCTTGAGTATTCATCATCCAACTTTCGGAGATATTGATTGCCTTTGCATTTGTTCAAAGTCCAACTTTTGACCCTAATTTTTGCCTAGACTGCTCTTTGGAGTTTTCAATCCACCGGGTCACTCTAATTTTTGCCTAGGCCGCCCTTTCGGGTTTTCAACCTAGCGAGCTCATTTTTGTTTGGCTCATCTTTCTCTTTTTTCATATATTTCTTTAGGCATAGTACTTCTTAACTGCATCTGAGTTCACTGGGAGCGGGAGGTCTTCACCGTCCATCTTTGTGAGAATTAAGGCTCCTCCAGAGAATGCTTTCTTTACCACATAAGGTCCTTCATAGTTAGGGGTCCATTTCCCACGGGAATCCTTTTGGATAGGCAAAATCTTCTTGAGCACGAGATCTCCTTCTTGAAACTGCTGGGGTCGAACTTTCTTATCGTATGCTTTCTTCATTCTTTGCTGATACAACTTTCCGTGACACAAAGCTACCACCCTATTTTCCTCTATGAGGTTCAACTGATCCAGCCGAGCTTGAACCCATTCTGCTTCCTCTAATTTGGTTTCCAATAACACTCGCAGAGAGGGTATTTCAACTTCTATGGGAAGAACTGCTTCCATCCCGTATACTAGTGAGAATGGTGTTGCCCCTGTTGACGTGCGGACTGAGGTCCGATACCCATGCAAAGCGAAAGGCAACATTTCAGGCCAGTCCTTGAAGGTCACCACCATCTTTTTCACAATCTTCTTTATGTTCTTATTTGCCGCTTCGACCGCGCCATTCATCTTTGGACGGTATGGGGAGGAATTATGATGTTGGATTTTGCATTCGTCACACAACTCTTTCATCATCTTGTTGTTCAGGTTAGTCCCATTGTCCGTGATGATCTTATTTGGCAGGCCGTAACGGCAGATCAAATCTCTTTTTATGAACTTGACAACTACAGATTTTGTTACGCTGGCATAAGAAGCGACCTTGACCCATTTGGTGAAATAATCAATAGCGACAAGAATGAAGCGATGCCCATTTGATGCCTTAGGTTCGATGGGGCCGATGACATCCATTCCCCACATTGAGAATGGCCATGGTGCTGTTAGGACATTCAAAGGAGCAGGTGGCACATGGACATTATCAGTGTAGATTTGACACTTGTGGCACTTTCTCACATAATTAAAGCAGTCAGTCTCCATTGACAACCAGTAGTAGCTGACCCTTAGGATTTTTCTTGCCATGGTGTGCCCGTTAGAATGGGTTTCGAACGAGCCTTCATGGACGTCTTTCATAATTCTTTCTGCTTCTTCATTTGCCACACATCTGAGGAGGACCATATCGTGATTCCTTTTGTAAAGCACCTCCCCGTTTAGGAAGAAACCCATTGACAACCTCCTAAGTGTTCTCTTATCATTCTCAGTGGCACCAGGAGGGTACTCTCTGCTTGTGATATAGTGTTTGATGTCGTAATACCAAGGTTTACTATCAGGCTCCTCTTCGATTGCCACACAATGATGTGCCGATAGGTCTCGATGCTGGATTCGGATGAATGTCAGACTTTTTTTGTCATTGATATTGAACATTGATGACAAAGTCGCTAAAGCATCAGTCAACTGTTTTTCTTCGCGAGGGAGATGGTGGAAAGTGATCTCCTCGAACCGTTCAATCATCTTTTGAATGTGATCACGATAAGGAATCAATTTGGAATCCCTGGTTTCCCAGTCACCTTTTATCTCATGGATGACTAAAGCCGAGTCCCCATATACATCGAGTCTTTTGACTTTCCATTCAAGGGCCGCATTGATGCCTAGGACACACGCTTCGTATTCTGCAATGTTATTGGTGCAATAGAAGCTCAGTCTAGCAGTAAATGGTATGAAGCGATGCCCATACAAATTGGAAGCGCCATCGAATGACATCCTCCACCTTTCGTCGTCTGGAGAATTCCCTCCTCCGAATAGAGCCATTATATCTTCATCTGGGAAATCGAAATGCATCGATTGGTAATCCTCAATGGGCTGATGCGCCAAGTATTCAGCTAGGGCACTACCCTTGATTGCTTTCTGAGTGACATACAAGAGATCGTATTCGGATAGTAGCATTTGCCAGCGGGAGATTCTTCTTGTGAGTGCAGGTTTTTCAAAAATGTACTTGATGGGATCCATTTTAGATACCAACCAAGTCGTGTGGCTCAGCATATACTGCCTCAGACAACGTGCAGCCCAGGCCAAAGCACAACATGTTTTCTCCAACAATGAGTATCTTGTCTCACACTCGGTGAACTTGTTGCTTAGGTAGTAGATGGCGTGTTCTTTCCTTCCGGACTCATCATGTTGCCTCAGTACACAACCCATTGAGTTGTCTAGCACTGTTAAGTATAGAATGAGGGATCTGCCCTGCACTAGTGGCATCAGAATCGATGGATTTTGGAGGTACCTCTTAATCTTTTCAAAGGCTTCTTGGCAATTATCGTTCCACTTTGTTTCTTGGTTCTTGCACAACAACTTGAAGATAGGCTCGCAGGTCGATGTTAATTGGGATATGAATCTGGAGATGTAGTTCAACCTTCCTAGGAACCCACGAACTTCTCTTTCGGTTTTAGGTGCTGGCATTTCTAATATTGCTCGTACTTTGGCTGGATCCACTTCTATTCCCTTCTGACTGACTATGCATCCCAACAGGTTTCCTGATCTTACACCGAAAGTGCATTTGGCGGGGTTTAATCTGAGTTTGAACTTCCTTAGGCGTTCAAAGAGTTTTTGCAGATTAACAACGTGTTCTTCTTCAGTCTTGGACTTTGCGATCGTGTCATCCACGTAGACTTCAATCTCCTTATGCATCATGTCATGGAATAAAGCCACCATTGCCCTTTGGTACGTGGCACCGGCGTTCTTTAGGCCGAATCGCATTACTTTGTAGCAGAAGGTGCCCCAAAGAGTGATGAAGGTGGTTTTCTCCATGTCTTCAGGGGCCATCTTGATTTAATTATATCCGGAATATCCGTCCATGAAGGAGAAGAGAGAGTGTTGTGCCGTGCTATCTACCAGGACATCAATGTGAGGCAAGGGAAAGTCATCTTTAGGGCTTTCTCTATTCAGATCCCGATAGTCGACACACATCCGAACTTTCCCATCTTTTTTTGGAACCGGGACAATGTTGGCTACCCATTGAGGATATTTTGCTACTGCTAAGAATCCAGCATCGAATTGCTTCTTGACCTCATCTCTGATTTTCAGTGACATTTTGGCTTCATCCTTCTCAGCTTCTGTTTTACCGGCGGGCATTCAGGGGGCTTTACTGGTAACTTATGCTCGACTATGTTGGGGTCCAGTCCAGGCATGTCTTGGTATGTCCATGCGAAGATGTCAACATAGTCCAACAAAAGTCTAACCAATTTCTCCCGCTCACTGTCTTTCATTGTGATGCCAATTTTAACCTCTTTCTTATCTTCCTCTGTGCCCAAGTTTATTGTCTCAGTAGATTCCTCGTGGGGTTGAATCGCTTTTTCCTCTTGTTCCATCATTCTCATTAACTCTAGAGGAGTTTCCCAGTTATCTTCAACATCTTCCTCAGTTTGATTAATGGGGTGATCAAAGTCACAGTATGAATTATTGGCGTTGTTATTTTCAAAGATGTTTTTTTCAAATATGCATTAGTATGAATTGAAGGAATGAAAAAAACAAGTAAAAGAAAATAAAAGCAAATGCAAAAGAAAACTTGAATTTATTGGAGAGTCTGAAATAACATTTTATTGAAACTGATACTGAAAGGAAACATGCGTGCCCGAATGAAATGTCCTAAGGCCTTGGGCAGAGCCATAGGATTGCATTACAGAAACATTATTTTGAGCTAAAAACTACAGGAAAATCGACGATCTCCCAATTCTTGAGCCTTTCATTTGCAGGACAAGGGCGTACGAGACTGACGACGCCTTCTTCAGCATTTAGATCATCTTCCACTGCAGCAATCTGATCGGGGTTCAGCATTCTCGTGCTCTGGAAACTTTGTTTGATGTCGCAGATGATGATCTTCTTCATATTTGGCACTCTGCCTTCAAGTTTGGCCAACCTCCGCTCTTTCTTTTCCTCCACAATTCTCCTCTTGTAATTACGATTAGGCCAGTATCCTATCCCGCGTCTATCCTTGTTCTCTTGCAGCTGTATCGGTGTCAGGATCCCCTGTTCGGTCTTTCCTAAACCTTTTCCAACCTGGTAACCTTTGTCTATCATGACTTTGGCAACCATCATGGCAGTCTTGGACAGCTTAGGCTTCAGCATACTGGACGCATTGGCAATCTCTAGTGCTTGGAAAGCAGTCTCAAAGGACTCTTCAGCAGCCTCGATGTAACGAGTGGGAGACGACCTATTTACCAACGTTTCCTCTTCACCAAAGACAACCACCAACTTGTTGTTCACTATGAATTTGAGCTTCTGATGTAAAGAGGAGGGAACTGCTCCTGCAGAATGGATCAATGGTCTTCCCAAGAGACAACTGTAGGATGGGGCGATATCCATTATCTGGAAGGTCACTACGAAGAGTTCCGGACCCACCTGCACCGGTAATTCTATTTCTCCGATGACTTCCCTTTTTGAACCGTCAAAGGCCCTGACCACTATCGAGCTAGGTCTCATGTATGAACAGTCCACACCTAGTTTTTCCATGGTTGATCTGGGTAACACATTCAAGGACGATCCGTTGTCAATAAGCATCCGAGCAAGTGAGTAATCTCCACATTTCACAGATATGTGTAAGCCTTTGTTGTGCCCCCTTCCTTCAGTTGGAATCTCATCATCAGTAAATGTGAGGTAATTGCTTGCAACAAGGTTTCCAACGATCCCATCAAACTAGCCGACTGAAATGTCATGAGCGACATGGGCCTCATTCAATACTTTTGTCAATGCTGCACGATGGGCTTCGGAACTGAGCAATAATGACAGCAGAGATATCTTGGCAGGGGTTTGGTTCAGCTGATCAACTATCTTATACTCGCTCTGTCTCATGAGCTTCAAAAATTCGCCGGCTTCTTGTTCCGACAGTGTTCTTTTACCCACATTCTTATCAACAGGTTCTTGTTCTATGCCTTTGCCTTTGCGGGCTCTTTCTTCCCTTCTTTTGTTGGCTCCCCACTGAGTCCTTCAGGGGTGTAAATACGCCCACTTCGAGTCATCCCACTGGTCCCTGAGATGTTGATGACATCAGGGGTGGTCTGAACTTTCACGTTGTAATTCCATGGGACCGCACTGGTGTCCTTAAAGGGGAAAGGAGCTGGCACTTGAATAGTGAACGTTTTGGGCATAGCTGGATTCATCTTCTTGTAACGGATCTCCAGCGGTTTCCGGATATCCTTGCTCTGGTCAGTATTCGACTGGAGAGTCCACACGTCTTCCTCCTTCTTTCGAAGACCCACCTGTATTACGTGTCGGTCTAGTAAGTCTTGAAGGAATATTTTGAATGCTTCACATGTCCCGACACAGTGAGAGTCAACACACAAATCTTTTCCAGCGCATCCTTTCATAATAATTCTGAAGTGACACAAGTCAGCATGGATGAGGTCTAGGGGTGTGGTGATGTCTTCCACCCTTCTGATCAGGAATTGTCCCTCGAAATTTTCAATGGCATTAACGGAAGGTTTCCCGTGCCCCGGTAAGGGGTTAGTGGCAACATTCGGACCATCTTCTTCGAAACTTAACCATTTAGATTCAATCAATTATTGCACCACATATTTTAATGCCTTGCAATTTTCTGTTGAATGGCCAACTGCCCCAATGTGGAATCCACAAGTAGCATCTGGGTTGTAACCCCTAGGGAAATGAGGTTGAAGAGGTCTCATCGGTCGGGGGTGATCAGGTTGTGACTGATGATGTGATTGAACAGGTCTGTGTATGACATGGGTATTGGGTCAAAATTGACAGGCTTTCTTTCCGGGTAATTTTGTGGTCTATAGTTTGGGTTGACTTGGTGAGGTGGGGCTAATGGTGCTTGAGTAGGGATTTGGAAGGTTTTTCGGGGATTGTTGTAGGGGAGCTTTCCGGATCCAGAGATGGCGTTGGCTTCTCCTTCCTTCTTTTTAGGGAACCCTGGGAAGGGATTTTTCTGACTACTAGTTCCAGCGAAGTTATGGGCAATCTTCCCATTTCTCCATCCATTTTCTAATCTTTCTCCGATTACAATCATATCTGAAAAACTCAAAGACACGCTCCCGATCAACCTGTCGTAGAAAGGCGATTGAAGAGTATCCATGAACATGGATACCATCTCCTTTTCTAACAAAGGTGGTACTACTTGCGCAGCCAACCCTCTCCATCATTGGGCATATTCCTTGAAGGACTCATTATCTCTTTTTGTCATGCTCTGCAGTTGTGTCCTATCGGAAGTCATGTCAATGTTGTATTTGTATTGCCTCAAAAATGCATCAGCTAGGTACTTCCAGCATCTGATATGGGCACGCTCTAATTGCATATACCAGCTCGAAGCTTCCCCAGATAGACTGTCCTGGAAGTAGTGAATGAGCAATTTGTCGTCATGAGCAAACACAGCCATCCTCCTGCAATACATGGTTAAGTGGCTCACGGGGCAGGTTGACCCTCTGTATTTGTCAAAATCCGGCACCTTAAATTTAGTAGGGGTGACTACGTTAGGGACGAGGCACAAATCATAAGCATCTCTCGCACCAACATTGGATCCTTCAAATGCTCTCAACCGTTTCTCAAGCATTTGTAATTTGTCTTTTGCTTGAGGGTTCTCCATAGGGTAATTGTGAGGGAGCCCACTCATACCATAGTAAGGATGAATCATCGGAACTATGGCTGGGTTCACATTTGGGATATGTGAATGAGTGGGGTTCCTGAGATTGGATCCTTGAGCTTGAGCATCAACTATCAGCGGTGGAGTGTAGCCAAATGGGGAACGTTGTGGTGCGAAGACAGGGCCCGGGTTTTGAATTTGTGGCGCGACGATAGGGCTCAGGTTTTGAATCTGTGGCGCCCCCGGATTACCATCGTGACCTGTCGGTGCAGGCTGTCTTTGGCCTACGACTCCTGAGGGACCATCCTCCGAATTGGTAGCGACTGTCGGAGGTGTGTAACCTTGCGGAAGTCCGTAAGGAGGCCATTGGTAACCCTGGTCGTTAGCCCCAGTAGGGTACACCGTATATGGGATTCCGGGTCCATTGGGAAGAGGAGGGTTGGTAGCTTGATTTTCAGTGTTCCCAGCGGAGACAGCTTCATCTGTATTCCCATTCCTCAAAGCTTGTAGGACCCTTAAGATTTCAGCCATCTGTTCTTTCATCCCATCTATTTCTGCCCTAAGCTCTTGATTGCCTAGGTTTTGGTTACCCCGACCTAAGTCATCCTGATGTGGATTGCCTTGATCCGGGTTATCCTGAGGCGGATTGTCCTGATTTGCTTCCATGTTTCTAGCCTGAGAACGAGTCCAATAGCGATGTTGACGCACCAGCTTGTCTTTTACTCTCTGTTGACGGGATACATCATATGAGTATATGAATGGATGAAAAGATGAGTGATGCATGTGTGCATGAGTTTTATTGTTTTAGGTCGAGAATCGTAAGTGCGTCTTGATTTGTCATAAGTACACAAATTAACGTTTCAGAATATTTTCAAAAAAAAGGATCAGCAGGTGAAACAAACAAACTTCATTGATGGGGCAAGTACAACATTTTTTTTTGAAATAAGACTTCGAAAGGAAACAGTACAATGCTCTTTTAAATTGCGCTCAAATACAGATGGTTTTCATTTTTCCACTCCTCTCTCTTTTTCTACTAGTAGTGCCACCTATAACTCCCCAAAATTTGATTAATTATTTAATTGAATTGTTTGGGAATCTAATTGGTAGAAAAATAATAGAATAAAAATAATGCTAGTGTATGTGGACCTATTATTAGTGTTAGGATTAGTAAAGGAGAGGTGTTAGGGAAAAAGCCCATGATGTAATTCGCATAAGCTATAGAAAAACCCATAAAATTAAATAAGTATAAATAAGAGGTATTTTAGGGTTTGGCTCATTTAGAAAGAACAAAAAAATAGAATTAGAGAGAAGGGAAGAGGGAGAGAGCGACGGCCAAGAGAGAAGGTGAGGGAGAAGCGACGGCCAAGAGGAGAGAAAGAGCTAAGGCAAGCCAAGGAGAGCTTCGAATCTTTCAAGGCTAAGGTAAGGGTGGAGTTCTAGCTCTATAATGGGTCCTATGAATGGCTTTATGTAGGGGTTAGAGTTTGATAAGTTGTCACCATGTATGATCATATGTTTATGTTGCCTTGTTGAACAATTGTTGTGTGATTGGTGTTCTATGTTATTAGCCCTAGAATTATATTTGTGCTTGTCGTGTTCATAAGGGAAATGATCTGGATATAGGTTCGGTTATACGGTAACTGGGAACAATCTAGTAGTCCAAAAATTATGTGGTTTACCTTTTCAGAAACTAGACTTAATGCTTGTTAATTTGGAACTAGTTTGGTTGCATTTGGAGTTGTATAGCTCGAGTTATAGGTGTCACAAGTTAGGTTAAAATTCTGGAAACAATCTGGATATAGGTTCGGTATTTCGTGTATAACGTTTTCGTTTGAACTCCTTTTTGAATGATTCTTGATTCATTGAAAACTACACTCAATTTGTTTCGGGTTAGGCTCAAGTCCCATGTCATTTGACTGAGTTTTGATAATTTTAGAGGTGTCACAAGCTAGGTCATGGTGGCTGTCCTGTTTTCTGAACCTTGTTGCTTATTTACTGAAACTGTACGAATTGGACCATTATTTTGCAAAATAACAATTATAGTCAGGAACTAGACATTCTTAGCTTTCCATAGAGGGGTCCTTTTCTAAGTTTCGATACCGTTTGATAGGTTAATTAATTCACCGAAGTAGAGGTATGTTTGATGGAAATTTTGCCCTGTGCTTGGTGAGTTGTTGCTTGCTGGTGTTGGTGCCCTATCCCTAGGCGACATGCTCTATTTTATTGTTGCTGGTGTTGGCGCCCTGTCCCTAGGCGCCACCCCCTGTTTCTGTGTTGCTGGTGTTGGCGCCTTGTCCCTAAGCGCCACACCCTAGTGTTGCTGCTGCTGCTGTTGCTGTGCTGTGTGCCGTGTTGCTGCTGCTGTTGCTGTGCTGTGTTGCTGCTGTTGCTGTGCTGTGTTGCTGTGCTGTGTTGCTGTTGCTGTGTTGCTGTTGCTGTGTTGCTGTTTTGACAATGCCATTTTGAGCTTATCTAACTCTTCGACAGTGGGAAGGGTAGGTTCAAGTACTTCTTCCTCAATCTGTGGTGCGCTTCAGTAAGGCAATCAGGTGTCTTGGATCCTTTTTTGGAGCCACTGACGAAAGGTGGGTTCCTTATCGCTGCCCCTCTTAGTAAGCTCTTGTCCTTTGCCGACAACCATATCCCACGCTTGAGAAATCTTCCGGAGCATGTCAACCTCTTTTGGGCTTCCCTCATGGAGGTAAAAAGGGATTAACATGTCTTCGGTGGGCGGATTTCGCATGGGATACCCTAGCTTTCTTAGAGTCAGAGAAGGGTTGTAATTTATGCATCCTCTCGTCCCCATGAGTGGGATATTTTTTAAGCTTCCACATTGAAAAACTACTGTAGGCCTATTCTTCCACCATGATTGGTGCCAACGAACCTTGTATTCATGGAGGCCCCTTAGCACTTGCAACCATTCACTAGTCTTCATCGTCTTCACATCACACCCTCTAGCGTCTTCAATCGGGCCTTTTACTTTAACTTTGTTAACGAAAGCATGGGTGAGAAGCCAAACATACAAAGCGTACAGGCAGCACGATATCCGCTTTCCCTTTAGCTCACTATAATGAGTGAAAGTACAGTAAGTGTCTGCAAGAATGGCCGGAATTGGGTTGGATGGGTTTTCTTCATCTTTGAAGGATAAGAAGGCACCAATAGCTGTCGTATCCACATATCTTTCAAGGCATGGAAATAGAACAATGCCAAAGATGGTCAAAGCCAATACTTGCTTAAAAGGACCCCAATTCCTAGCATCGGCGAAGGACTTCATTTGACTTTCCAGATACTCTTGTGGGAACCCTACAATGCAATTTTGGTTTTTCTTTTGGAACTTCAAACTTTCCTTGCTGATTTGTAACATTGAGGCAAGTTTCTCATCTGTGTAGTAATGCCCCTGATACTGGTAGGGCCTAATGTCTCGTTGAGGAAAACCAAGGATCTGCGTTTATTCTTCCAGGGTAGGTGCCATCTGGAAATTTTTGAAGGTGAAGCATCTCAAGGAAGAGTCGTAGAATTGGCTCAGAGCAATAATGGCATTTGTCTGCACTTCCAACTGTAATAACTTAATAATCTTCCTATAAGCTCTATCAAAAGACCTGCGCTCGATGGGCGGCAACCAACCCGCACATTCTCTTAAGCTCGTCAGATTGGGCTGTTTCACTATAGGGTAGTTCAGAGTTTGGATTGCTTTACTGTTTGATCCCATATTGCCTTGCTTATGACAAAAATTTCGAGCATCTTATAATTCCCGGAAAACCTAAATGAGATGAACAACATGCATGTGAGGATTTTTTTTAACATTTTGTGTGAAATAATGATGTTGTATGATGGATGAAAGAATGATGTCACGCGTGTTGAAAAGAAAAGTAAAAGATTTTTTTTTTGGTGATTCAACTTTGAGAAAGCATTAACTACGTGTCACCTCCTATGTATGTAAAAGGGAAAATAAATAAATAAATAAATGGTTTTGATGATTTGATTTTTTTGAGGAAAAAAATTATCTGTAATGATGCAGCGGGTAGGTGAAATGCCCTTGTGTCCTAAACAGGTTATGTCTTATATAAGTCATGGTCTAGGGTCACTTACATGATCAATCTCTCGGGTGTCTTTATTCACTTCCTCACAAAGGTTTCCAGAGCTAAAATCCCCTTCATGATATGGTCCACAACGATAGCGAGCTACCTGGTGTGGGATACCATGAAAGAGCGTACTCTGGTTGAGACTTTCATGACAGTCAGACAGATAAAATCCAGAATGACTGTCACTAATAATCTCCACTCGTCCTAGGTTATTTTTCAGACCCGGGTATAAGGCCCCACTCAGAAGTGTATGAATAAACATGTGTAAGTGACGTGTGTGATATGGGCATAATACCTAGACTACTCAAGCTGCAAAAGAAATACAGATAATAGTACAAATGTCTTCTACCCTAAGGTTCAATAAAGCAAATAAAAAAAAAAGATAGACATGCAAATATAAGCGCTAAAGGTAAACAAAAGTACTAAATTAACGATAATCTACACATTTAATTAAATTAGGCTTGACCCTCTTAAATTGTCCCCAGTGAAGTCGCCTGCTGTAGCGACCGAAAAATCCGAAGGAGGGATTCTTCGTCATTTTGTAATGAAGCCGCCATCAAAATTTATTAAATAGGAAAACATTAATAAAAAAACCTTTATTTTTGGGTTCAGGGGTCGATTATGCGTGGGAAGGTATTAGCACCCCACAGCATCCTTTCCAAAGAAAGGTTACCATTTAATTTAATGTATAGAAAGAAAGTTAATTTGAAGAAAATACTCTAATTTACCCTTCTTATTATTTGTAAAATTGAAAAGGAAGACTTAATAAAAATTTTAGTTTTTTGTGCTTGACAGGAGTGGGCCCCTGCTCCTACGTATCCCCAGGTGCGATGGAGAAATCCAAGCTACGTAGTTCTTAGGTAGAAAATGTTTGTGTGTTTGGTGTTTTTTTATTTATTCTTTGAAATAAAGAGAGGTATTCGTAATGACCAAACAAGTAAAACTCAGAGTGGTCATCACTCATAGCTCATTTAAAACTAAAGTTGTTATTAATGGTCAAACAAGCTAAGCTCAGAGAGACCATTAGTAACAAACCAATTTGATGTTTGGGAAAACGTTCCCCTATTATTTGGGAAAAAAATAAGTTTGTGAAAGAAAATGTTTATTTATGGAAAAGAAAATTAATTACAAAAAAAGGAGAAACCGGGGGTGCAGTAGTAAAATCGGATGTAATCAGCAGAAAAGGGTTGTATTTTAGAAAAAAAAACTGGGGGTGTACATATTAAACAACCCAAGTCACCAGCTGTGTTCAACAGTCCACGAGACCTGGGCTTCTCAGAGGGGTGTTTACGCAACAAGTGGAGGGGTGTGAGAAGTAAACCCTAAAAAAAACTACACTATATAAACTAACTTAAACGAAACCCTAAAAAAATTTTCTAATTTTCTCTTCACCGTCGCTTCCTCTAACCCTAATCTTCATTTCCTTCTCCTCATGGCCGTTTCACCCCCTCTCCCTCTCCCCTAGCTTCGATCTCTTCATCCCTCACCGCCACCCTCTCACTTTCTTTCTCCCCATCACCGCCTCATTCTCCCCCTTATGCCTAATTTTTGTTTCTGCCCTTCTTAACCCAGATTTCACACAGAGAGAGAGAGAGAGCCTTAGAGAGAGAAAACAAGAGAGAACAGGGGAACGAAAGAGAAAGGAGAAGGGAGAGAGGATCATGAACGAAGGGGAAAGGAGAGGGACGATGGTTGTGAAAGGGAGGCGTATGGTGGTGATTTTGGCTACGGTGTGGGGGCGATTATGATGTTGGGTTTTGGTGGTGGTGGGACGAAGAGGCGACGGTGGTGAGGTTTACGAATGGTGTTTGAGGGTGGTTCCATTTTCCAATGGTGGTCTGGGTGGGCCACAGTGGTGGTGGTGGTTGCTGTTACTGACGGTTTGGGGTACGGCAGTTGAGGCGTGGAGGTGCGATAGTGGTTTCGGAGAGGAGAAGAACGGGGGCGTCTGGTGGTAGGGGTTCGGTGCGAGGAAGATACGCGGTGTTGTAGGAGACGATGATGACTGGCCGTTCCCTGGCCGGTGGTGAGGGCTGACAGTGGTATTGTTGTTTAGGTAGTGGCTGTTTGGTGTGGGATGGTAGTGACCTAAGGGTTCGACAGTGGTGAAGGAGCACAGGGTTCAGGACGGAGGAAGGGGAGAGCGGAAGTTACAACGACGGCGACAGGCGGTGGGCTCGCCGGAGGTCACGGCGGTGAGTTTTCTGTTTCGTTTTGCTTTTTCTGTTGTACTTTTTGTGCTTCTCTTCTACTCTCTGTCAACCCCTAATTGTTTTCTTACTATTTTACAATTCTGTTTTGAGATTTACGCAAAAATGAATTTGGTGAGATATGTGTATTGATTTATAAAAACAACGTGTTCTATGTTTACAAGGTTGCCCGTGTATCAAAATTTTCATTAACAGAATCCCTAAGAACATTCTAAGCCTAAAAATCAACAATAAGCAAGTAGTTTTTTAGTTTCAGATTTAACAATGTAGGGGGTAACCTGATTTCCAGCGTCTGATAGGTCTCTCTTTTGCGTCTTCAATACTGCTACTGTTGATACTTGCTATTCGCAGTTGCTACTGTTATTTGCTGCTACTGAGTGTTTTTTGATTGCGGTTTTTTCTGATTTTTCTGTGTTTGCTGTCTCAGCGTGTATCTCAGTGGCTGTGTGCCTCTGTTTGGGTATTTTTTCTGTCTTTTTGTGTCCATTTTCGTCCTCTGTGTGCTCTGTGTGTATTTCTGTGTATTTCTCAGTGACTATCCTACTGTGCTTGTGTGAGTTTTTGTGTATTTTTGGTGTCAAATTCGTTGATTCCCCTTATTGTGCTACTGTTTTGGGTATTTATAGGTGGATGAGGTGCTGAGGACAGTCAGCAATTAGGGCAAAAATGGCACGAAAAGGACGGCATCTTTGAGGAGGAATAAAAAGGACAAGAGCTGGCACCAAGCACAGTCAAAGGAAGGACAAGGGCAAGAAAAAAAGGAATCAAAAGGACAGCCAAGCATCTAGGGCAGGCAGCCAGCTTGCTGCGCCCTCTTTCTCTTTTTTCCCCTTTTTTTTGGAGTTTTGTATTTTTTTTTTATTTTTGTATTATTTTTGTACTAATTTTTGCTGTTTGTTTTTTGGCTCATATTTGTAAAAAACTGTATTATATAACAAAAGGCTTTTGACTATTCAGCTTTCTATTTATCATTTTATTACTTTTTGCTTTAATAACAATAGACTAAAATAATAACAACAACGAAATAAAATAAAATGAGCGTTGAACAATCGTTGTACGAGAGTGCCAAAGACACGCGCGTTTAGAACAATATGTGACGCGATAAGAATTTTTTTGGATTTTAATCGATCGGACAAAATTAGGGTATGACATTCTTCTTTCATTATTTTGGGTTCCATGTTGTGCAGACCCTCTATTCCATTTTGTGATGGAGATTGCCTTCTTGACTTCTCTATTTGCTTTGAGAAGAGATCCAAATTACTACAGCTACTTTGTATGAAATATACAACTTTCAAAAACCAACTTTTGCTTTGTTATTTTATATTGCTTGCCAGATATAAATGTTATTAGTATATCTTGATTATATGCATATATTTCTTTTGCGCTTATTTGTTGCTTCCATGGCTATTCTATTTCATGCAATTAGTCCCCTGAAAATTTATTATCCTTCACTTTCATAATAGGATACCATGACTATTATCATGTAATGCTCGCCGGAGCACTCTACATTTGTATGTGTATTGGAGTTGTTTTATTCCTTCTTCCAAAAGGGGCCTGGATATTGCCTACCTGGAGATTTGTCATATTGAGTTTGGATGGAACAACTATGGTGAGTTCATATATTCATTGTAACATTTCTTTTTTTGTATTCTATAAATAACGAGTGTTTCTTTAGTTAATAGCATATGGAATAGCTTACTATTTAATCAAATCTCTTATTTATGGCCAAAGAGTGACCAGCACAAGAGGTTTATTTGAGTAATGTTTGCTTATGTTTATTCAGAAAACAGATTGATATGTTTGAAAACATGTTGGAGAAGGTTCAAGTAAAGATTCAGAAGCAGAATACAAGGGTTTTAATTAGGCATGTTGGGTTTGTTGTTTTACACAATCATCACAAGACCCATGAACCCCCGGTCAACCAATCAATTCCTTTATCAATTAATATATGTGGCTATTAAGGCATTTGATTTTCTTTGAAAAAATTAAGACATTTGGGTTGATAGCAACCATTCTAATATTTTTTATTTTGAGTGTGTCTGTCAGTTATTTTTTCCCTGGTTGAACTTTTCTCTAATCATATATATATATATATATATATATGTTATGCTAACAGGTGTTGTTATAGAGGGGTGATTGAGTCTGTTATTATTTTTGTGTCCTATTATTTCATCCTTAATACTATTTATGTTTCTACTTTTAATGTGTATGTATTAGACTTCTAATTTCATTCTTAAGATTATGTGTAAGTATGGATTACGTGTATGGATCAATGTGTGTGGATTATGTTTCTACCCTTTAATTTATTTCCTAATTTTATAATTTACTTATATGTATCCCGCAGTTTTGTACATTCTCACATACTTCTATAAAATATACTTAATTTTATCTCCACTCATATAATACTACAATTTTTGTGTATTAAATGAAGTTTTTGTCACGTGCAACGCACGGTAAGAACGCTAGATTATATGATCTCGAAAAGTTGTAGGGGGCTTGTTAAAATATGTGGTGTCAATAGTTACAGCCTAATACCAACTAGGGGTGGACACCGGTCGGTTACGGCCGGATTCGGTCCAAAAACACCCCATCCGAATGAAAACCGCCGAGCAGACAAACCATCCACCGCCGACCGTTTTGAGCATCGGTTCCGGCGGGTTGCGGTTTGGGCGGGTGGGTTTGCTCGGTTTAAACCTTCTAGTAGTTGGTCAATGGTGCGGTGGCTGTTGAAAAAAAGAACCAGAGTTATTTGAAAAGAAGTTATAGGGAAAATGGGAGAAGAGAGAGCGACACGAGAGGAGGAAGGTGACAAGGGGAGAGATAAGTCTTTCAATTTTCAACCCATTAAACTCTTGGTTTCTCTCTCTATCTGTACAATATTTTTTTTATATTTATCTGTACACTTGGTTCAATAAGTGTGTAGGTTTTCAAGGTGGTTTCAAAAGAAACATAAATGGTTTTGAAAAAAAAAGAGATGGTTTCTCTCTCTGACTGTTGCACTGCTTTATTTTACCAACTCAGCTTTATTAGAGAGAAAGTGTGTAAGTGTAAGTGACTACTATTGTACTGATTTATTTTACCAACTCTGCTTTTAAGTACTATGTGCAGGCGGGTTCGATTACCGCTGGTTTTAATAATGAAATCCGAGCCCGCCCGTTTGAAACCATAGGAATCCGTTTTATCTCTCTTCTCCAGGTTCGGTTTCCATTGACAAGTCTGAAACATCAACTTTTTCCTCGGTTTTCGCGGGTTGCGGGTGGGTCGGGTGATGTTGTCCACCCCTAATACCAACATAATGTGGCACAAGTGATAGGTACTTGGGTCCCTTAACCATTTGGTCCTGGGTTCGATCCCTGACCGGTGCGTATGGAAAAACATTTGTTGGGAGAGGTCAACCCCTTAAAAGGATCTCAGATACCTCGAAGGATTAGTCTTCACAGTCGCCGTGGAGGATACCTTGGTTTACCAAAAATGGTTAGAGCCTAATAATATCATCTAAGTATTTCCACTTGTTTGTGGGATTGAAGATGGATCCTTATTTTTTGTCAAATTGGAGATGGATCCTTAGCAATGTAGTTTGTGGATCTCTAAGGTAAAAGTGAAAAGATTAAACCGAGAGAGACATGGAAGGGCTTGAACTAGTGTTGAAAGGTATCGAACCATATCTAATGGTTGAGGGCTTTGAAGGTATATCTCCCGCAAGTGCACGAGCAAGACAGAATATCATCGTTCAAGGGAGTTAGGGAGGGAATTGAATTAAGAGACGAGGAGAAAGGTAGGATTCAATAGAGGAAAGGAGTGGGGAGGCCGGAGGGTGCCTATTATAGCTGGCAAAACGGGCTAATCGTTTCGCATTGAATTTGGACTTTCTGGAATGGGCAAAAAACCCCATAAAAGCTATGGGTATATACTTTGCTATCCAAGCCCGGTTCTATGTAGGTTGTCGGCTTTTAGGATCGACCCGCATATTTTTTTTTTTTTTAAAAAAGAACTTCTTAATATTACTTTCTTAGAAAAACTAGTTAAGAAATTACTCATCGTAAGGATTTTTTTATCATTTTTACTAAATCTTTCAAGTGCAATGTTGATGCGGCTATTTTCAACAATGAAAACAAACATGGAATTGGAATGTGTCTTCGAAACGATAAGGGCGAATTTGATAGAGGTAAGACAATGTGGTTTAACGGAATTCCTACCCCCAAGAAGCAGAGGCAATGGGGCTTTGGCAAGCTCTTCTTTGGTTAGGTGCTTTAGGATTACCATCGGTCTCTATAGAGCTGGATTGTTTACCAGTTGAATGGAGTACGGGAAGACTTGAACACCAACACGGAGTTTGGTTTACTATTATCTCATTGTTGTAATTTCTTTAAACGTTTTAGTAGCTTTCAGGTTAGTCAGGAGACAAGTAAATCCTGTCGCTCATACCCTTGCAAGAGCGTCGAGATTTAATGTTTGTTCAGTTGTTTATGAGTTTCTTATTGTCAAAAAAATACTTTTGCATGTGTGAGCATCCAAAAAATAATCAATTTTTTAAATCAAAGTGGGAAACAAAATACAAAATAAATATTTTTATAAATGTATAGATTGTCCCTACAACTTGAATATAAGAATATTTTTTATTAAGTAATGACAAATACAAGCTTCGGGGAGATCCGAAGCCCGACTGAGCTAGCCCGATATGGGCTCGAGCTTTGTTGGTTTGGGCTAAAAACTCAGTTGTTAAAATATGTTCAAAAATAATGGCCTAAGCCCCATATTTTTTTCGGGCATTTTTGGCCAAACCCATTATCCCAACTTTAGTGCCAGTGTATGTAATAGAAAAACCGTCTTTCATGTTGGGCATGAGGTAGCTAGGTAGGGAGGGGAGGGGATATGGAATGTAAAGGGATTTGGGAGAGGAATGATGTAAATGTACGTGAACTGAGTTCACATAAGTGCAATACTTATTTTCATGCGTATGTGAATTCAATTCACGTATGTTCAAGTGAATGAATTCACACACGTTCAAAAATAAATTATGCATGGACTTGAACTACGTTAGTATGTTTGTGTGAACTCGATTTACAAAATGGGGGTGTCTAGAGAATGTAGAGAACACACGTATTAAAAACTAAGTGCATTTTTGTCGTTTTATTTTTTTATTTAATTGTTGGGTGTAGGTAATCTGAATGAGAGTGTTAATAAGCCCAACCTGGCAACCTAAATACAACTTTACGATTGAAAATAATAGTTTGTGCAAGGATGTGTTGAGAATTTACAATTTGATTTCAATCATGATTTTGAGGATGTTGTGATGAATTGTCCCCATGTCTTTGATCGCATCAAAACTTTGCCATGGTGGTGATTTAAATCTAGAGGTAGGAAAAGTGCACTTCAATTGTTGTTGTAATCCAATAAAGTGTATGTAAACTGATCTATAATTTTACTTTGTTGTAGCGAGTCCAAGTACCCATTATACTCTTTTAATTTAACTCTTTACTTATAAAAAAAATACACGTATAATTTCTTTTTATCAATAGTGCAATGCTTTATTTATGATTGACATATATTGCATTGAATTTTTCGTTAGAAAAGCCAATTCCTGCAACACAAGCCGGAGCCTTCCCATCTACTGTGATTATTTAAGATTTTTTATTGATTCAATGATCCAAAAAATAGAGTGCACTTAAGCTCGAGATTGAAGACCAAGTTTAATTAAGATAATAATTTGTTCAAATTCAACTATGCTTCCATAAAGAAAAGAATTATATTCAATTAGACGAGTGATGTTTCTTTCGTAAATGAACTTTAGGGATAAGATTCTTTTCAACTGAAAAGTGGTTGTTTCCATTCTAGTGGGAACGTTTAATATAAGAGTAGAATATGATGTGAAAAGCAAAATCAAATAATCATAATCAATTAATTAATAGAAGCATCATAGCCAAAGTTAACCCTAACTATTATTTCTATTTTACAATATATGTCGTTTTTCAAAAATAGTTTTGTTAAAAATAGTTTTGTTTCATTTTACTTGTCGTTTTCGAAGTCCAATAAAATATTAATTATTACTTTGTCAATAATACCCTTAACTATTTATTATAGAGAGAGAAATATGAATAATTAAATGATAAACATACCTAAGGGTATTGTAGGAAAAAGATAAATTTTTTCATCAAAAGTAACAAGATTTATTAGTCTTTTTAGTATATGTAAATCATCTTAAAACGAATCCCAAGTAGGTAGCTCAGTTGGCGAGCTAAGGGATATCGAAGGAGTGCACCAAAAGAGTGCAAGAAGGAGGTCTCGGGTTCATACCCCGGAAACTAACATTTCCCCACCCCCACTAACATTGCTTATCAAAAAAAAAAAATCTTAAAACGACATGTGGGAGTACTAATTTGCAAGTCCACAAATAAGAAAACATCCCCAGCAATAATAATATTTATACTTTGCTAGCCGTGGCGGACCCAGGACCTCGGGGTCAGGGGTGTCAAATTTTTTAAGGCCAGTGTCAAATGGGTGCAAAACTTGGTCTACTAGTGCAATTTAAAATTTTCAGGGAGTTCAAAATAAAAATTTCAAGAGATTTGGGTGCAAAACTTGGTCTACTAGTGCACAGCCATGGACAACCCATATCCGACCGTTTCAGTTGACGGGTAAGACGGGTGGCGGATTCCCATGGTCCGGTTGGCTCGGTTATCGCAGCATCCCACTCGAATATATCTCTCTCAACCTCCATTGGCATGCTGCGATAACCGAGCCAACCGGACCATGGGAATCCGCCACCCGTCTTACCCGTCAACTGAAACGGTCGGATATGGGTTGTCCATGGCTGTGCTCGATTTGTTTTTGGTGGACAGTTTTTGGACCGAACCCAGCCGAATCCGACCGGTGTCCACCCCTACTATGGACAACCCACCATCACTGGATTTTTGATGAGACTAAAGTAAATTTTGACTTTTTTGAATAATAGAGCCTACCTCAGTGATCATTACTAGAGGATTTTAATTTTATATAATCCACCCTATACTGATCTACACGTGTATGCCCGGCTTTGCCAGTTTGTGTGGTTTTTCACCACCAACAGAGTTTTTGCCACACTCAAGATTCGAACCCGAAACATTGGAGTGGGATCCAACCCTAGTTACCACACTTGGATCAACCCTTGTGGATACTATAAACGATGATATTAATAACGTCAGTTTCAGCATTTTTTTGTTTTGAAAATAAAAAACTATTTACTCTTGTCAAAAAAAAAATTGAAAATAAAATTTATATGTAAACATTTTAAATATATCTACATAATGTATAATTTTTTTGACAAGTATCTACATAATACATAATATATTAAACACTTTAATTAATTTTTGTTTTCTTGTTAGTCAAATATTTTATAATTTCATTGTGAGTACAAAATGCTCTATTAATTTAAATTATTTTGTGGATTTAATTTTTATCATTATTTCTTTATATATATATATATATATATCATAAATATTTACATTGAAGTAATTAATATTTTAATAATATTTCTAATATGTAGTTTTAAGTTAACATCTATTTTGGCAACTGCATACATGGTGTACTCTTATAGGCCCACTTAGGCCATGGGAGTAGAAAGAACCTTTTTGGTGGTACACACATGGTGTACTCTTGTAGTCATCTTTTTCACCACACAAGCTCCTCCTGGGGTCAGAAAGAAAGATCATGAGACCCCCTCCCCTTCACTCCACTAACTTAAACAATAGCATGCCATGAACATTAATAATCATTAACCCTCAATGGCTCAATTCAGTGGCTTAATTTGTCAAGATAAATAATTCTATACCACCGTCAAGAAGTGTAATGATTATAGATTATATGCCTTTCCCTTACCAGTAAAACGTTACCATCATTCCAAAAATCAAACAAACCTTTCAAAATTATCATTAGCTTCAAGACTTTGTCATCCTTTACATTACACATTAATATATGCTTTCTTCTCAAATCTGATTCTTTGATATGCACACTTTATTCACTTACCCACTAAAAAAAAGTAACAAGTTTCTATCGAGTCCCCCTAAGGCCCCTTTTCACCAAAAAAATATTAACTGGAATTATATTCCTTCATAAAAGTGTTTCTTTGTGTTCTCTCTTAGCTACAAAGAAAAATAATAATCTAAACTCTAAAGGTTTTTTACATTGTAACTAGACACAATTTTGATTAGAGTTAAATATAATCAGAATCAGACAGTGATGGAAAAATAATTGCTCAGATAATCTTCCTTTACCTGTTGAGTTTAGTGGGTTTACCTTACTTTTGCCACTTGTCTAGTGAGACTTTGTTGTGTCTCTCAAATTTATTCCTTGAATTCAGTCACCTAATGTTTTAAATTTGATTTGATTTAAAGTCATATGATGCCCTTTTATCACATCTCCACAAAAAACTTTAAGGCTATTGGTATGTGAATTCCCTCTCTTGTATCCTCTTCATTTAGCTCATTCTTAGCTGATGTGGGACTAACCACTTACACTTGAATTCTCAATAAATATATATATATATATATATATAACCCTATTTATACATATAAGCCCATATAACAATGAAGAAAATAACAACTAAAGATGATAATTGAAAACTATCATAACTAACTCTAAACTAATAAATAACTACTAACAAACTATTAACAAACTTACTTCTAATATTAACCACCACAAGCACACATATATAACTGATGTACTTCATTTGACTCCAAAAGCTTAAGGGCTTCTCTTTCTTTGCTTTGCATTGTGAGTTATCTAAAATGGTGTCAGCTCCTTCTCCACCTTCTAAGGTAATTTCATTCCAGTGTGTATATCTATAATCAATCCTATAACATGGTCTCTTGCAAGGTTTAAAATAGTGGTTGTATCATGATTCTTGATATTACATAGAATCATAGTTGCGGAAACATCAAAAACCTTGGTCTCTTTACTAATCCTCTTATTATTTTTGCATCTTACAACAATTGCAGGAAGTTCAATCACAAGAAAAATGTGTGGAGAAGGGTCCGGCTCGCCGAGCCAAGTGGTGGCACTCAACTTTTCACTCAGTAACAGCCATGATAGGTGCAGGAGTTCTAAGCCTTCCTTATGCCATGGCATATCTAGGATGGTATAAACAGCTTATAAAGTTCATTCAAATTCAACCCTTCACAAAAGTTAACACCTTAACAAATTTGTTTTCTTTTTTCGTTATTGCAGGGGTCCAGGGATCTTGATGTTGGTACTATCATGGTGTCTAACCTTAAACACAATGTGGCAATTAATCCAGTTACATGAATATGTTCCGGGGACTCGATTCGATCGTTATATCGATCTCGGTAAACATGCTTTTGGACCAAAACTTGGACCATGGATTGTGTTACCACAGCAATTGATTGTCCAAATTGGGTGTGACATTGTCTACATGGTTATTGGAGGGCAGTGCCTAAAGAAGTTCACTGAGATAGCTTGCACCAATTGCACACAAATAAGACAATCTTACTGGATTTTGATTTTTGGTGCCATTCATTTCTTTCTGTCTCAGCTTCCCAATTTCAATTCTGTTGCTGGTGTTTCTTTAGCAGCAGCTGTTATGTCATTAAGGTACTTCTTGATTCCACATTTTTTGTCTTTTCTTGTACACTTATCAGCGCACAGTTAATTTAGTCTCTGAAATTATTCATAGTTCTAAATTGTTCCTAAAATTTAGTCCTTAAGTATATTAGTCCTTTCGGATCGTTCAATTAATTGTTCGACAGGGGCTAATACGATTGAATAATATAATTGAAAAATTATTTTGAAATTTCGTTAATTTGAAGAATTTAGTTGACCAGACCCTGCAATTTGAAGGACTAATTTGGTGGAGTTTTGGCTGCAGCTATTCAACTATAGCATGGGTGGCTTGTTTGAACAGGGGTAGAATTGACAATGTTAGTTATGCATACAAGAAAATAAGCACAACAGATTTGATATTCAGGGTGTTTAATGCACTTGGTCAAATATCATTTGCATTTGCTGGCCATGCAGTGACCCTTGAAATTCAGGCTACAATTCCATCAACTCCTGAGAAACCTTCAAAGATAGCAATGTGGAATGGTGCTATTGGTGCCTATTTCATAAATGCAATATGTTATTTCCCAGTTGCATTCATAGGATATTGGGCTTTTGGACAAGCTGTTGATGATAATGTACTTATAGCACTTGAAAGGCCTGCATGGCTCATTGCATCTGCTAATTTGATGGTATTCATTCATGTTGTTGGTAGCTACCAGGTATATGCAAAACAAAGTGTTGCTATATATATGTCTCCTTAAATTTAGTTGTTCATTTTTCTTGCATGATCATATGGAGAAATATATGTATTTGTAGGTTTATGCTATGCCTGTTTTGACTTGATTGAGAGGATGATGATTAGAAGATTTAACTTCCCTCCTGGTCTAGCACTCAGACTTGTTGCTCGATCTGCTTATGTAGGTAAGATGCCAAAACATGTGATCACTTCAAAACTATTTTTCACTTGTAGAGTGAGGGATAGAAGAATTTGAGGGTGACCTTGGCACATTGATAAGGTTGATGCCCTGTTACCTGGAAGGTAGAGCTGTCAAATTGGGCTGCTCGACCTAGCTTAGCCCACTGGGACAAAGCACAAAAGCATCTTTGTTTGGCCTAGCGGGACTTTAACAAAGGAAACCACACAGCATGTTCAAAAAACATTAAAAGTGGATCTAGTCTAGCCCATGGGCCAACTGATCTGGGCTAAAACAGCCTGGTTTTCCTAAGCCTCTATTTAGCAAGCCTAGAATACCGGGCCAAAATTAACACCTCTACCTAGAGATCACAAATTCAATTCCTAGAAATAGTTGCATGGGTAAGGCTGCGTTGTGCATACTTACCCTCCGTAGGCCCATCTGGTGGAAGCCTCGTGCATTGGGCCGCTTTTTTATAGTAAGAGATTGAAGATTATTTTTTCCCATGAGAAGTCTTGATGTTACCACAGTTTGTTAAAATGTTTCAGCTTTTACATTATTCCTTGGGGTCACATTCCCTTTCTTTGGAGATCTTCTTGGGTTCTTTGGTGGATTTGGTTTTGCTCCCACTTCATATTTTGTAAGGAGTCTCAATTTCTCAAAGCTAATGTTATATTGCCAAGTTTAAATTAATTAACTCTAAAACTATAAGAACATTAATCTGGCTCGTGACTATGGTGGTTTCAGCTTCCTAGCATAATGTGGCTGATAATCAAGAAGCCAAGGAAATTCAGCATCAACTGGTTCATCAATTGGGTAATGATTAATTCATTAATTCACACTATCAACTTTCCTTTAAATCAATGATCTCTGGAATGTTCCTTGTATGTATTGACGCTCAATTCATTTGTCTTTCAGGCTGGAATTTACGTAGGAGTGGGAATTATGCTGGCATCCACAGTTGGTGGCCTGAGGAATATTATTGCCGATTCATCCAGTTATAGTTTCTATGCCTAAACTACATAGTGTTTTTGCAGTACTATAGCTAAAATAATTCATCTAGGAAATCAATACGTCGAAAGAAGCTGCAAATCTGCTATTTAGTATTGTTTTTCTTTAGATCTCAAAATAACCCATTTTAATGCCTTTTGCTAGTGATTTAATGTAATCTGAAACGTCCTGTTGATCCTAGCCAGGCGATGAATATGGACCATTTTGGATTGACATGAGCCTATCACTACTAGTATAAGTACTTATGAGACTGCTAGACAGTTTACAAGTGATTAATAAGTTGTTTTCAGTTTATTTCCATAAACAGTTAATCCAAATAGAGCCGATGTAATAAGTTATTATAATATTGTTTATTTTTATTATATTGTTTGAAATTATATAAAGATATTAGTTATTTGGCTAAAATTATATTTATAATTATGTCAATATATTAGGGTGTTTTTTTTGTACCCCCATTAAACCCCATACCCCCCTCCTTTCATTTTTACCAAAATCTGATTAGGCCCCAAAAAATTCTAAGATTCCCGGAAATATCTAAAAAAATGTATTTCTGGAAATTTTATCAGTTCAAATTTCCGAAATAGGGTATTTCTGGAATACGAGTTAACCTTCTGGAAATACCCACTATTAGGTATTTCCGGAAATTCAAATTTTTAACCTTCCGGAAATACCTTTTTTTGACGTATTTCCGGAAAGTTTTATTTTTTATACTTCCGAAATACCTTATTTTCGATATTTCCGAAAATTGTTTTTTTAGCTTTTTTGACTAATATGGCTACGACAGATGGCAGAGGCCCATTTATGGATTTATCGGATGCGTTTACCACATCACAGGTTTTTCGTACTCGGGATATTGTTACCCGTTGGGCTAGAGATATCGGGAAAGCCAACGGGGTAATTTTCATTATTATTCGATCCGAGTCGAGTGAGAATGGTAAAGGGAAGAAAAATAAGATTGTTTTTGGTTGTGATAGGCATGAGAGATATAGTGGAGTAGATGTTGGGTGTTCTAGTAGACACAAGACCTCAAAAAGGTGTGGTTGTCCATTTAGATTGAAAGCTAAACCACTCGATCCTCCTAGTCTTGATTGGAAGGTCAAAGTTATGTGTGGAATTCACAACCATGAGCCTCTAAAGACTATCCTTGGAGCAGCAATATTTGGTAAGTTCAACAAGGAGGAGCGATTAGCAGTTGACGAGCATATGTGGTTGGGAGTGAAAGCAGCAAAAAGTCTAGAGTTAATAAAGATGATATTTACCAACAATTTGAGTAACATTTCACAGTTGTATAGAACCCGCAATAGTCTCCAGAAGGGAAAGAGAGGAAGTAGGATTGAGATGCAGGAGCTTCTGACACTGATTCAGTCTCATCATTATATTTGTTGGACCAGACGGCTTGAAGGGACTGATATTGTTGAGGAGATCATGTGGTCACACCCTGATAGTATCAAGTTATTGATGATGTTTCCTAATGTCTTGATTATGGACTGCACCTTCAAGACCAACAAATATGCATTGCCTCTACTTGAGATTGTTGGTGTCACTTCTACTGAGTTGACATTTTCTGTTGCATTTGCTTACTTGTCTCACGAGAGATATGATGACTACACATGGGTTTTGCAGAGCTTAAAAGATTTGATGGTATTAGATATCCCACTTCCCAGGTTATCCTCACTGACTGTGAGGAGGGATTGATGAATGCTATCAAGGTTGTGTTTCCCGAAGCAGTTAATTTGCTTTGTCGGTATCACATTAACAACAATGTGAATGCTAAAATTAAGAAGGCTGTCAAGGGAGATAGGGTGAAGTCAGTGATGAGTCTTTGGCATGCAATAGTTGACTCTGTATTTGAGGATAAATTTTATGAGAATTTGCATGATTTTGAACAATCATGTGCTGATATACCCCAGCTCCTCAAATATGTGAACAAGTATTGGTTGTATCCTCACAGGGAAAGATTTTGTGGACCGTGGACGGATAAAGTGAAACACTATGGAAACACCACGACTAATAGGTACGTTAATATTTTGCTTATGTGTTTGAAATTTATTTCGAGTCAATTTTTTTCTTATGTGTTTTAATTTGTTACATATAGGGTTGAGTCAGCCCATTGGTCATTGAAGAGGTCACTGGGTTCTAATGGAGGTGACTTATGCAGAAGTTGGGAATCCATGCATGGGATGATCAATGCACAAATTGATAAAATTGTCGGTTCTTTTCAAAAGAGCATCAACCGTGTAGATGCCCGGCACAACACTCCATTCTACAAGAATCTACACGGTTTGGTGTCTCATGAGGCATTGAATCATATAGCTCATGTGTTTGAAGGCATGTTGGATGGAGTAGGGACCAATAAGACCCGTTGTGCTGGCTGTGTGATTAAAGTTACTCATGGGTTACCTTGTTCTTGTGAGCTTGGGTATTTGCACCTACATGGCTGTCGAATCCCAATAGAGATGATTGACCCTCATTGGATGAGGCTGAGTATTGAGAGTATGGATGAGGAGCGGGTGAAACAAGCGTCACTTGAATGTGACATAAGCTATACAATAGAGGAGGTTTGGAGGCAATGGGCTGAGATGTCTCTTGAGGAGAGATGTGTCTGGAAGAGAGGTCTTGATGATTATGTCTTCAAAAACACTACAACCATGGTTCCACCTAAGCACAAAGTCAAGACTAGGGGTGCACCAAAGAAGAAGAAGAAAAAGTATGATGTGAAGAGAGATCCTTCTTATTGGGAGCACGTGGATGCGTCTTTGAGCTCAGATAAGAAACCCACCCAGATTTCATCACAGAGACTTCCCCAGCGGTCCTCACAGCAAGTCTCCCAATTACCATCACAGAGGTCAGCAGCTGAGCGAGCACAACATGACATACATTTGGTATGTCACTTTCCAGAGCATATGCATAAGTACATTGATGACATTATCAATGTGATTGGGGATGGAAACTGTGGCTTCAGATGCATTTCTGCCTCACTTGATTATACTAGTGCAAAATCAGGAAAAGAATTAGACCTTTAAAGTCGGACGCCCATATGCCTGACTTAAAAGGTACACGCGGTGGCAAACTTGTAATTAAGTTGAGAAAGATTTTCTAGCGCGAACCTTTTTAAGTCAGGCGGTTTGAAGTGTGACATAAAAGGTTAGGATTAAAGATGTTTTGAAGTCACGCATATTTGAAGCATGACTTTAAATGTTCAATGCCTTTTTTTTTGACAAATGTTCAATGCTTTCTAAACCCTAAGCAAGTCACTATTCGACGCAAAGTGAGAATTTCATCGCGCGCTCTCTCCGTGTTCATTGCTCTCTCTGCTTTCCATAGATCTCTCAGCCAAAATCACTCTCGATTTCATCTCACTCTCAACCACAAAAATCAATCACATCTCACTCTTGGGAAACCCAATCTCATCTCACTCTCATCAAAACCCTAAATTTCCTTCTCAAGGAAGATTCTGTGTTTCTAATGGTGGAAGCAAAGGGCTCGTAGCCTCTCTCTGTGCGTCTCTCTCTGTTTGTGTGTGTCTCACAACACGAAGCCTTCTCACTCGCGAACCCTATCTCCACTCTCAGAACGCGAATCCCAGTTTCCTCCCTCCGTTTCCTCTCCCCCAGAACGCGAATCCCACTCACTCTCAGAACGCGAATCCCACTCACTCTCAGAACATGAAGCCTTCTCACGTTTCTTCCCCTCGTTTCCTCTCCCTCACATCGTTCTCACCGTCGCCGTTCTCAGCGAAGGTCTCTTCCAACACAACGAACAGGTATAATACTTCTTCCTTCTCAAAACTCTTCTCTGCTTCTCACAATTGAAAACCCTAATAATTTTCAAACACTGATTTTGCCTTTTTTCTTTGCTGTTTCTGGTGCAATCTTGACGCTACACACACGGATCCTGCACAACGAGGGTAGAACCACTGTACTTGCTCCTTTTCAGTTTCAGTTTTAAGGTTTTGCTACGAACACAAAACCCTAACCTTCTGAATCTTGTTTCTGATTGCAGATCTACGAAGATCTGCTTGTGGAGATCTCCAAACAGGTATGTAATACCCTAATTTTGTCCTATCAAAAAATGAGAAAATTTTATTTACTTTTGATAAAAATAATTATTTCCTTTTTATGTCATTATTTTAATTGTCACAAGTTTTTAACACAAGAAAATATTTTTATTAGAAGTGAAGAGGCAAAAATAAGCAAAGAAGGAAGTAGGGGGGTTCTATAAAAAAATAAGGTGCTGTCATGGATTGGGCCATCAAAAAACCCAACCCAACAAAAAAAAACCCTAGCCAATTCGCATGGCCCAACCCCAACAAAAAAAAAACCTAACCCACAACCCATAACCCAATTCCCACCAAAACCCTAATTTTTCTCCCCTCACTCACTCAAATTCGGCCACCTTTTTAAAAAAATAAATAAATAAATAAAAAATAAATTTTTCTTTTTTCATCCAATTCCCCCCTAGCCCTAAATTGTGACCAAATTCACTCCCCACTTTCCATGCCTTGAAACTTGTTTTTTTTCTTTCCTTTTCCCACACACTTCCCTCTTCCCCATATTTCCTTCCCAATACACTCAACCTCTCTCCTCTCTCCATCACTCTCCCTCTCTCACACACAACCCTCTCTTTCTCTCTCTCCCATTCCTACGGCTCTACCCCCTCTCTCACACCCACATTTTTTTTTCTCTCTCTTTCCCCATCTCTCACGCTCCCTCTTTCTCTCTTTCCCACTCCCTCATTCATCCACTCATCACACAACACTCACACACTCCATCTTTCTCTCTCTCATCTCACGGACCTCTCCCTCTTTCTCTCCTCTCACACTCAAAATTTTTCTTTTCACTCACACACTCCATCCCCACGCATACCCCTCTCTCTCTGACAAAAAAAAAAAAAACATCATAAACCTCTCCTCTCTCAAACCTTCACCAACTCTATCATGTCAAGTTCTTCCTCAAGTCAGAAAAAGAAAAAACTACTGTGCAAGGTATGGAGCTTTTCAGAAAAAAAAAAGAAGACAGAGACACCACCCTTAGTATAAATGGAGGCCATGATTTCGAAGAAGAGGGGGCTTGTTCACTTTTCTTGTTTTAGGTTCTTCCCCTTTTTTTCTGTTTTTTCTACTTCCTAGATTTTGTTTTCTTAGTTTAAAAAAAATTTCTATTGTATTGAGAAATCTGAAGAAGAAAGCTTTGTTCTTCAACATTACCGGATCTCGTTTTTTTTGCCCAAAGTATTGTAATGTAATTTTTTTTTTTTAGCATATTATTGTTGTTTCTTTCTATTTATTTTGCTGTAGCGTTTTATATATTATTATTGCCTTTTTTTATTTAGTTATTTTAGTTGCTGT